>OV743329.1:0-1327819 GCA_928268935.1 Lasiommata megera | reverse complement strand
GTTTGTTTATTTTTTGTAGTTTCTAAGTTTTGCGATAGATGGCACTGTTTTGGATTAAACTAACATTACATCACGCTATGTAGATTTTTAACGAAACTTGATAAAAAAATAAAAATAATCTTTATTTCGGACACGGTCCATAGAGTGTTAGTAATACATCTTAACCTATGTTAGTTCCTACAATTAAAAACACTTCTTATAATTACTTGCCCCCCCCCCCCCCCCCCTGATGCTCGTGTGCACCCTGTCCCAGCACCTCCAGAGTGAGGTATCCAAGCTGTACGCAAACGTACTGAGAAGGGTGTTGGTACTTTTCACTAGCCTGCTCATCATAGAAGCAGTACTTTTGATGGAAGAGCTCAGGTTAATGTTGAAAATTCTAATGTATTGACCTCTTAATAGCTCTGGTGGAAAGGCGCCTTAACTCTCACAGCATCAGTTAAATATCTGTCGAAGCAATTATTTTGAAAAGTTTTTGAACTTCGCAGCCAGTTGTCATAAATCGGCGCTAAGAGGAAAAGTTTCCTGGTAATCAGGGATATTAATGATCCGGAGGGATAAATAAAATTCTGCTATAATTTTGTTATTCCCCTTCACGCTTGGAAATATTAATATGAGCATTGAAATGTCACCAACATCACGTTATCACTTGTAAACGTTTGCATGTGTGCGTGTTAATTAACTTTGTGATAATAATATCTAAAGTTAAATCAGCCAGTACCGTTAGTAAAACATTCGTTTGCTCTGAATCGTAAATTCGCTATCGAATATCGAGACACACTTACGCCACAGTAAATTAAAACGTATATATCTAGTGTTTAAAACTCAAATTCGTCTACACTTATGCAGCCAACACAAGGTAATACAATAATATTGAGTAGTACGGAAATTGCACCTCTACTTAGAAATTATAAGGTCCATTTTTATTTGGCGTTACAGTGAAACTGAAAGCGACCCCATAATTGCAAGGGTGCAAATCTTATAATAAGCCTGGAGATGTTTTTGCGTTTTATACTGCAATACAAAGTCACCAAAACCGGAGTTAACAAGTTGGCGTTAACTTGAAGATGTTCTTACATTTACAATTGTAGAACTTGGTTCTGAGAGTTCTGCTTTCGTTAATTTAAAACTAGGAGCGCACCAACGCGCTTTGTAAGACTAGCATGAGCGTCACGAGACAATTTCCTGGGCAACCTTTGATAGCGAATGAGGAAACCTATTTACCTACCTGTTGGAGTGTTTTGGAATGTATATGGTTGTTTCGGAAGTAATTCTTTGGCTAAATAGTAATATTATTTACCTTTGTTTTTATTTATAAGGTGCTGAGTGCGGACGACATTGAGGCCAAATCTCTGTGGTTTTTTCAATGTCTTCGACGATTACTGTAAATTTAATTATTTTGAACTGTAAATAAAAAAAATTAAAAAAATTATGTCAAACGTTATCTCAATGTCCTCTAATCAATAACATGGGCGAATTAGAAGACAATACTTCGAGCATATTAGCCTACCTTGCTTGTTAGTAAATTGTGATAGCCTATAGATTCGATAGTTAGGACGTCAGACTCCTAATCAGAGGTCGGAGATTCGAACCCGGCACGCACCTATAACTTTTCAGAGTTATGTGCGTTTTTAAGCAATTAAAATATCACTAGCTTCAACGGTGATGGAATACATCGTGAGGAAACCTGCACGCCTGAGAGTTCTCCATAATGTTCTCAAAGGCGTGCGAAGTCTGCCAATCTATGGCCGAACCCTTCTCGTATTGAGTGGAGACCCGCGCTCTGTAGTGAGCCGAGAATGGGTTGGTCTTGATTATGATTATGATGATTAGCCTACCTACCAGTCTAATAAGTACACAAAAAAACCATTTATGTTACCCATTCTATACTATCCTTTCTAATAAGATGTGTGAATGTAGGGATGTTTGTTACGCTTTCACGCAAACTACTCAACCGATCGTCATGAAACTTTGTACACATATTCTTGGAAGTAGGTATTAGAAATAACATAGGATACTATTTATTAAAAAATTTTTTTTTTTTTTATTATTAAAAAATGTATCTGTTAAAATATAGTTAATATGTTGATTCAATTCTATTGTAATGAACTCTGATACTTATTTAATCGCTTCATTGCGAACGAAGTCGCGGGTCAAAGCTAACAATTAATAAGATACAATTTAGATCAAGTTGGTGGCTATAGCGACCTCTTATATAAGTTATAATATGGAGATCTTCAAAGGGCGGATTAACAAATTGCTCAAGGGCCAGCAACGCATTGGCGGTTATCTGGTGCTGCAATAGTTCATGGGCGGCGGTAATCACTTACCATCAGGTGACCCGTCTGCTCGTTTGCTCGCTATGTATATAAAAAAAAAGGTTAGCCCGCTACCATCTTAGACCGCATCATCATCAGGTGAGATGCCGCCAAGGGCTAACTTGTGGTGTATAAATTAAAAATTTAGACAGATATTAATTGTTATTGAAATTTAAAAATTCAATTCACAGTTGATACCTACTGTGAGTACAGTTTAAATTTTAATAGCACGGTAATAAAATTAACGTTTAAATTAATATCATCGGGAAGCGATAATGGCAATATTGAATGTATATACCTAATTATTACATAAGTGTCGTTAATTGCGAAGCGATTAAACTGTTTCGTTGATAACAGTTTTATGTGTGATAACTCGACACGTGATCACGAACTGAGGTAATCTCCACTACCTTCAACTTTGACTTTACATTTTTATGGACAACTAATGAATAGAAGCAGGCGTTACTTTGCGGAAGTCCATGATAAACAATAAACAGCAAGTATAATTTGCTATATTCCGCCGACAACCGGGAGATTAGTATAGTATAACACCACACAAAATCCTCCACTAGAACCTCTACGCACGTTTCGACCCGACACCGGATCATCCTCAGGAGATGTTGACTTCACAAGCGCGAAAAGTAATTTTTTAGTAATTTGCTTTTCGCGCTTGTGAAGTCCAATTCGAATTAAAGCGAAAGGGTCGACATATATCTATTAATCCTTTGCTCACATGATTTTATTGAGTTTTTAAATAAATAAGTATTCTAGCAAGCGGTAAATTATAACAATATTGTATTCTCGCGAACTAGCTGCCTTGGCCCTTATTTATGAACGTCATGCTCTACGAGTAATTTGACTTTGACATCAATAATTACAGTTACGACTGTCATAAAATTCAATGTCATTCAAACCAATAATTGTCATTTCTTCACTAACGTAAATTTTTTCGCACCACAATCTTCAGTCCATAGGCTCTCAATAATTTTATTGCTTTTTATAAAATCAGCTATGCATTGCTAATTTTAGGATGCTATTTAGAATGAAAAAAAGGTAAAGAATTTTATTTAATATCTTTGATTTCTATGCTATTCTATGTCCTATTTCTGATTTTTTACTTAAATCAAATTAGGTTACTACTATTAATTACTTTGTTATCTCTCATAGAAATCAGGGAAAGAAACTTCGACCCACAACCATTTCCTAGATATGATGACTTTTTTAAGAATTATCTATTTAATTTTGGTTTGTTAAAATACTGTAATATATAATCTGTATATAATCTGTGCCTAGTTTATTTCATTTTAATAAGTTCAAAGTTTATATAAAACGTAAGTTTATAGAAAAGTTATACTATAGTGTAAAGGAATATGTAAATGATCAAAAAGCAAGGTATGAATATTGCTCTAATAGGATAGCTCTTAGCATAATTTTAAGTGGCATGTGAGATGGTGATAACAAAAAGAAAATTTACCTGGCTAAGTTTGTTGTCGGCTTCTTAGACCGGGGCGCGTTTGGAACCCAGTTAGCTTTAGTTATAAGTTTACGAATGTAGTGATCACAATCACTACTATGTGAATTATTGACGCGTCAAAAGTGCCTTTTAAAGGACTATTTGAATAAAGATTATTTGAATTTAATATATTTGATAGCAGAGTTAAAGTCAAAACTAAAATTAATATATAAAAATTGCCAAACGTATTTTTTCGCGGTCTTCGTAATACGTATGCTGTGAAAGATTCCAAAGCTCTTAAAAATACAACACGTGTCAGTCAAACTACAAAAGATGAAAAGTTTTTTCTTCCATTTTGTAAGAACAAAGTATGAATGTAGTTATCACCATCAAATCACTACTATGTAAATTATTGACGCGTCAAAGGTGCCTTTTAAAGGACTATTTGAACAAAGATTATTTGAATTTGAATTTTGAAAATTTATATCAACAATATATTATATAGCCGAAAACAGCTTTATGTTTAAACCGCCTCAATGTTTCTCTGATATTCTTAAAATGTTTCAGTGCTCACAAGGGGTTATTTCTTCTCACTTTGAGGTAGACTGGTCCAGACCGTATTTCCACCGAAGTTTGTGAAAACTATCAACAGTTAATGAGGCACGGTCGTCGGGTAATAGTGTAGTGTTGTGCGATAATCGATATTAATTCACAGCCGTCGACTCCCGGAGGTTTAATAGATTCTGCACCGCTGCATGCTCGTAAATAGGGAGATTGCCTGGGTGATGCGATAGCGTTGTGACACTGACAATCGATAACTAATCCTGTAAAACTGTTTGTATGTGTTAACATCAAACTTGCTAGCTACTACTACTCTTACTACTACTACTACTACGGCTCCTTTTGTCGCTAATGGTTGGATTCAAAACTAAATTATGAATAATATAAATTATAGAAATTATTTATTTATATTATATTTAATAGTATATAAGTGCTGCGGTTTGCTGCCTTTATATATCTGTCGGCTTCTTTCGAAAAGGTGGCTTGATCTTTTAATCACTTTTAGTGATAATATCGCCTTTTGCTTTAATGCTAGGTATATATTTTTTCTTTCGGCTTTTCTTTTGTTTTAATATGCAATAAAGTTGTTTAAATAAATAAATAAAGCGAAAGAGTATAAGTAAAGTGCTTCAATATTTTTTCAATTTTATTTCGTGACACAGACAGACACTTTAATTTAATTTATTTTAAATGTAATATTACCTATATTACCCATAATTACTCATAACCCAGTCGTGATGAAATGATGAGACTGACGTATCAGTAAAACAAAATTTGACATCATTATTTGTAGCTAATTAATGTACTACTATTGAGATAAGGCATTCAAGTGCATTTTATTTTCTACTTTTTATTTGGTGACTACTCTATTCAAAAGAATTACACCATACCACCATGACATTTCTAGGTACTTTCGGAAGCCACTGAAAATTTGTGTTTGGAGCGTTTTCCTGCAATACAAGCCCAACGATGATAAAATTAATAATTAGAACGTTATTATAAGTTAAATTTGGTGCAATATTGACACCAATAAAAAGAAATCGTTCTTACTTTTTTCTTCTCTCATGGGGAAGTGGTATTTACTTTCTACTCTTTCTCTAACCAAACTTTTCAGAATAGCGATAGAAGCGAGCTAGCTTTCTTACTTTTTTCTTCAATCATGGGAAAGTGGGATTTACCTTCTACTCTTGTACTAATCAAACTTTTCAGAATAGCGATAGAAGCAAGCTAGCTTCTACAACTATTCTAGAAGCTCTAAACTTGTCTTACTCTTGCTCTAATCAAACTTCCCTGAATAGCGCTAGAAGCATGTTAGCCTCGACAACTATTATACGAGCTCAAAATTTTTTCTGCATAAGTCTTATCGATATATCGTGAATATTTATTTCCCCATCACTACAGCATAAGGGAATCGACGCAAGGTAATGCATGTATATGGAAGGAAAATATATCTCGAGGTATCTAACACCTGAGTTATGTCACGTAAGGAGTAAGTCTCTATCAACCCTGGATAGTATTAAAATCACTACCCCCATTGGCACACAAACATCAACCTTGCTATGGATACCATGTATGACGACCTCGTGGCGCAGCGCGCGCTTTGTTGCATTTTAAAGTTGGAGGTCCTGGGTTCGATTCCCGGTTCCAGTCTGGTCTGGTGGGAGGCTTCGACCGTGGCTAGTTACCACCCTACCGACAAAGACGTGTCGCCAAGCTATATATATAGCGTTCCGACACGATGTCGTGTAGAAACCAATTAGGAGTATGGGTTTAACATACCCTAACAGGTTAGTCCGCTACCATCTTAGACCGCATCACTTACCATCAGGTGAGATGCCGTCAAGGGCTAACTTGTGGTGTATAAAAAAAAAAAATGTCAAGCTTCTACCATCTCTGTATAGCTGCCACGTAGGTTTAAATTCAAATTCAAATAATCTTTATACAAATAGTCTTTTAAAAGGCACTTTTGACGCGTCAATAATTTACATAGTAGTGACTTGATGGTGATAACTACATTCGTAAACTTAAAACTAAAGCTAAAGTCTAGTGGTCAGCAAAGCCAATGATAGAGAAATCTTGTAAGGCTTGTCTGTAAAAACACTTTCGTAACGTGACAGCTGAATCAGTTTTCCTACCTCCAAGCGATTTATCGTGCTCACACCAGAATAAGGAACCGAGGATGAGTAGGAACCGAGGATGGGTTCAGCCGCCAACGAATCGGTGCAACCTCTGGTGCTGCAGATGTCCGTGTAATAACTTGACATCAGGTTGACCACCTAGTCGTTCCCTTCGATATAATAAAAACAAAAGAGTTTACAAAATTCTACTCTATAAAAGTCAATAGTACCAGTGCAGCCATCCATTTGTGGTAATATTTTGACGAATTCTCTAGTTCGATTCCAAATTGTAACCACCTCGCTTGCAAATACATACCGCCAAGCGTTTTTGCGTTACGTGTTTTTTTAGTTAGCCCTTCACGGCTATTTCACCTGGTAAGTGGTGATGCAGTCTAGGATAGTAGCGGGCTAACCTGCTAGCGTTTGTTAAACCCACACTCCTAATTGGTTTCTACGCGACATCGTGCCGGAACTCAGAGTTGCGCTTGGCGTCTTTGTCGGTATAAGAACTGCGGCTCAGTTAAATCACGCGCACATGTGGTATATTAGTTAAACGAGGGTTCGGATCCTAGAAGATTATTGTTTTTTACAGTTGCAGTGGAACAGCGGTTATCCCGTATGCTTTATGTGCAGAAAGTCGTAGGTTCGAGCCTGGGGAACGTCTTTATTGGCGTCTTTGTCGGTAGGATGGTAACTAGTCACAGCCGAAGCCTCCCACCAGACCAGACTCGAGTCATGAATCGAACCCAGAACTTCCAACTTTATAATGTGTCGCATTACTTTGATGATCGTAGAGGTCGTCAAAATCCTGAAAAAAATATGTATCACAATAATTACAATAACGCTTGCTCACTTTTCTAGTAAAACTCATTCGAAAGCTATAGAGTTTGGATAACTTAATGAAGATAAGTAAATGAGAGTTCAGCTGAAGAAAAATCTCTCCAGATCTCAAAGACACTCTACATATCCGATCAAAAACATTTTCCAGCCCCACTTCTCTAAAACAAACCTAAACAAATTAATATAGGCAAAAGTTATTATAATAGCGCGAAGAAGTTATTAACTTTATTCAGCAGCGCCAAAAACCTGAAGAATTCAATAATTACCCGCATTTTAACTATTGATGATTTTGCTAACACAATTTAGCCAGTAACAATCAATTTTGTACAAGCATGCTTTGTGCTATAAATACGGGCGGTCGATGCCTTTCGCGGATTCTCTCGCTCGAGACGTCGGCCTGTTCGGACCTCTTAGTTATTATCGCAATAAAAGTGTAAACCAGCAAGTTGTGGTTTTAATTACTATGAGCGAATGTAAACAAAATCACGACAAAAAACAACTCGGACGCCCTTGACTCGACAAATACATATAATAATTTGACATGCCAGGCATGAAATTGTACTCAGCATGATTAATTTATGTTAATATTTTAATTTTAATTTAATTTATTTTTTAATTATTTCTTGGCCTGACATTTTTAATATTTAATTTAATCTAACTATATGAATTTGTAAATTTTTATAAACTGTTTAATGTGTTTTGTTCTGAGAATGTTGGCAATGTCGAGTATGCCTGTAATTGATAAATTGTAACACTAACTTATTTAGATTGATATAAATGTAATTTACAACTTATCGCTGGCATACCTTATGAATAAAAAAATAAATAAAAACTTTATTAAATGCTATGTTTTACTTCGTCACCTTCTCACTTACAATAGAGAAGGTTATAACACAGAGCCATAGGAAAATATTTGGGCTAAAGCGACGTAATGGAACATTAGAAACGGTTGAAGTTTCAGGAATCTCGGTCAATTTAGTAATTTCCCCTGAAAGACGTAGCTGACACTGAAAGGAAATGAAACGCGATGCCGGCAAGAGTTAATGGTGATCCGCAGGTTTGCGCGTTATTTAAGAATAATATGTTGTATTTTTGTGTCAGTCTTGTTTCTTGGTGCCCATCACACTAATATATATATATATATATATATGCGAAAGTATGTGTGTGTGTTTGGTGTGCTTATAACTCCATCATGATAGTAACAACAAGTAGTTGTAAACCCATTACCGGCTCACTACAGAGCACGGGTGTCCTCTCAATATGAGAAGGGAAGCAGACTTCACACGCCTTTGAGAACATTATGGAGAACTCTCAGGCGTGCAGGTTTCCTCACGATGTTTTCCTTCAACGTTGAAGCAAGTAATATTTTTATTTTATTTTAATGCACATAACTCCGACAAGTTAGAGTTGCGTGCCCGGATTCGAACCTCTGATTAGGAGGCTGACGCCCAAACCACATGGCTATCACCGCTTCATTCTATTAACACAGATTTTATACATATATTATAAATCTGATATTGGCAATAATAGATTTTAAATCTGCTATAATATTATCTGCTATGAAAATCTGAGAGTATCCAATAATGTCCGCTTTTATAACCAATAAAAAACTCCTTCAAATTCAATTGAAACTTTCATTATCGCATCGTGATTTAGATTGATTTTTACATACGTACGATACGATTGCGCCACGACAAAGTAAAAGATAACGCAACGTTTTGATTAGCAAGTTGTTTTTTTTTTAATATATAATTTTGAACGTTTTAACAGAAAATATGTGATAGTTATTATAAATGTAATGTGTAATGTAACAAAATATGTGAGATGATGATAGTTTTGGATAACTATTTCATGTTGAATAAAAGAGGATGTTACTTAGTGGAAGTCAATATACTTACAATTACCATATGCTTAATTTGCTTAAATAACAACAGTGGTTGGTATTGCTCAACCCTCCACTTTACTAAGCCACTTTTTCCAGGTACTTGCAAATTTTTTTATTCGGACTGTGTTTCGATATCCTAGCCCTGGTTGCGACAGCGTTATGTGAGCTTCAGAAAGAATCTCTACCAGAAGACATTTTGTTAAAATATGTTTATATACGTTATCAAAGATAGGTATAAATTATTATATTATTAGCGACCTATTAGCGTCGACTTGAGTTATTATGCATGCTGTAGTTACCTCTAAATTGATTTCTATGAATAACCTAGCACTTAAGGTTGATAAAAAAAATAATAATTACATATAATTCTGTTGGTGGTTCGCTTTGAATAAATAAATAAAATAAGTAAATGTTGCATTAACGACTTGACTCGAGCCGAGATTCGACACCAGGACCTCCAAGTTTCTAATGCGTCAAAACACCATACAAACCTTCTAACTGTAGGTTATTGTATTTTATATATAAACTGTCGGAGATTGTAAACACAGCAAGTTAGGTTGGAGCCCGCGAGATACACTATCCCGTTACTGGGGCCGTCGAATTGTTGCGAAAAATCACCAATTCCCCGCCAAAGTTTGATTACTTCCCCTAAGCCGCCAGAACGGTTTTGTTTCTGTTATGGTATGTTCCAAATTACTTTTTAGAACAGCAATAGAACGGTGTACATCGATTGACCTGTGAGATGTTTTTACCACAGAAAAGAAAGAGCCAGTATTGTTTTCGTAAGAAAATCTTATGTTCTTTAACTTATTCGATTTGAACCCTCTTAGCCATAGGCTTAGAATGTACGTAGCGTTAAAATTCTATGTCTATGCTCTTAGCTTTAGTTTTAAGTTGGCGAGTGTAGTTTTCATGTCATGAATTAAATAATGAAAAATTTATTATATATAACGATTCATAGATGCTTGCAAAAAGGTTTGCATGAATAAAGCTATTTTTGATTTGCTTTGATTTGACGTCTTATAAATTGGGAAAGAAAGTATAATTCCGATATACTTCATTGTTTTATTTTAAACTAAGCAAAAGCGCTTAGAGACTATTAGATCAGTTAGAGTCTTTTGTCACACTTATAACTGACACTGATACACTTTTAAATGTAAGAGTTTAGAGGTATAACGCCACGTTAATTAACACTAAATTTTGTGCCTGGAAAGGGAAATTAGTTCCAGGATTTAAGGGGGAAAAACTCATTCACTCGATAACTACACTCGCAAACTTAAAACTAAAGCTATGAGGGTTCCAAATGCGCCCTGGTCTAAGAAGAAGCCTACAACAAACTTAGCCGGATTTTTTTTATATCACCATCTCACATAATCAATAATAAATTATAGTAGATACCTGTGGAGATAGAGCAATTCACACCCAAGCTTTTTTATCGTTTATATAATCCTTAATATCGTAATATGATTTTACTACAAGCTTTCGTTTTATAAAAACTTTGAACTTATTGATAGACATCTCCAAGATATCAATAGGTAATTTATTATACAATAAAATAAAATTTCCTTTGAATGAGTTACTAATTTTTTTCAGCCTTTTAAATTCAAATTCAAATTCGTTTATTGCATGAAAGTGGTACATTCATATAAAGATCTTAAGATAAAAGGGTAACACATTCTGCCTAAAAGGCGTGCAACATAAATCTTACAATGAAAAAACAATAATGTCAATTTAAAATTAAAATAAGAGTTATGAAACCAATTAATAAAATGAAATCAAATATTAATAAAGATTTAAATAATTATTTAGGCTAAAATAAATTGTATACTGATTCGGGATGTCATAAACAAAATCGCAATCAATACCTGAACAATACCGTTATCCTGTAGAAACTCATTACCTACTTACTTACCGAACACTGAAGGTATTCGGTGATTCCGTAATAGCATTTTTGTATGAGATGCTCTTTTATCTTGCAACGCTTCTACAAATTTACTTATATGTATAATAGTTACCAGACGACGAGATAGAACTCCATGGGGCTTAATCGGTATATGTCCAAGAATTCCGCATCCACGCGGTGCTGGTGCGAGGTGTGAGGTGCTATACCTGAAAAATCCCCCAGGATATGATTTGTTTGAGATAATAACATCTCACTGGGGCTTAGTTTATTTCTGTTCTTAAGTTACTTGCAGAGTTTTAATACTAGTTGTGAGGATATAGCTTATTGTACGTATTTTGGCCTTCCTACACCACATCAACATTAACCATATTATAGCATCTCGTGTCGAGTTGATGTTGAGTCTATAGTAAGATTTATCTTATGGCCATCGGCTCAACATTTTTATAATATATACCACAAGTTAGCCCTTGACCGCATCTCACCTGATAGTAAGTGACGATGCGGGCTAACCTGTTAGGGGTATGTTGAACCCATACCCCAAATTGGTTTCTACACGACATCGTGCCGGAACGCTAAATCGCTTGGCGACACGTCTTTGTCGATAGAGTTGTAACTAGCCACGGCTAAATTGTTCGAAGGATGTACTAGTTAAAAAAGTCGGTGAGTTGAATTTAAAGTGAGCGAAGCTGCTGGAAAAAAATTATGTTACATAAAAACTATTAAAATATTATCAAAAATGTTGCACTATATCTGTATGAAAATTAACTAACTTATACGTCTTACTCTAAATGATGAAGTCTTTTTCGCATTAGAGATGGTTTGATGATACGGTTGAACTGGTGATTTCCACGGATTAAAAACCCGATACATACGTAGAGTAATATAACTTCCATTCGAATAACCTCCTTTTCCCTTCCTACCCTCCTTTGGTAATATTTTATAATCGATTTCAAAAGGTCCAAATCGGACAAACAAGGTCCAACAGAGAAATTTATATGAAACTTTTAGTCACTGCAATTACTACTAGATGTCGCTAGTAAAATAACTTGATAACAAACTTCAAACATTATGAAAAAAACTTATTTATACATAATTATATAAGCGTTACATTAATGCAATTAATCAATAAGTCATTACCACAATATTACCAAAATTAAAAAAAAATATAATTAATTTTTCAACCTACAGTAACGCCATCTAGTAGAATATACTGAAACTACGATGAAAACTGCTCGCTGAATGTCGCTAGCACCAACTTGAAACGCCAAACCATGTCTTGAAAACCAACTTTTGATGAATAAAAGTTTTTAACGAATTTAATACTGTAAATTCCGTGGTGAAATGAAACTGAACGGATTATTTTTTTTTTTATAAAAATACCTAACTATAAACTTTTCAACGAAATTTTTTCAACTTTGTTAGCAGATATTTTGGAAATGGTGCCCCCGGAAAAGGCGTTCCTTAAACCCCCACTAGATGGACTTACGAAGAAAGCTTACGACAATAAAAAAGTCGCTAACATGTGTTCATGGTTTTCTTTCATTCCATCATTTACGTTTGAGATACCAACAGAACCACTCTTTAGAACGCTCTTACGGCATCTGTGTACTCTAGAAGAGTACCTTCAAGGTAAGATCATACCTTGAAGGTAAGGGTTGTCTTCCAACAGGCATGATATTCGGTATGCGCAAGCCTGTCTCATAAAATTTGACGTCCATAACTGAATAATATGACTCTGATAATGAAGTGAAATATAATATTTTCTCATTACTTCATTAAGTTTTCAGAAAGTAAAGAGTTATGTAAATGCTTTCCCTCATTAAATAAATTGTATTACAAGTGAAAGATCGTTGAAAAATAAAATATCAACATATCGTAACGAGATAAATCTGAATTCCAGATACAAGTTATCATTCAGCTGTAGTTATTTTTTCCAACAAACAATCAACTTATTAAATTAATGAAACAACGGATGGAATATTTCATCGCTATTTTTAAAAACTACGTCTGTAATGGAAATTGTGAAAAAATGTAAAGTACAACAAATTTTCACGAGAATAAAACATATTTCAGTATAAAGTTAAAACGCTTTGTAAAAAATATATCGTTCTCTTACAAGCCGTTTTCGATAAAACTAAATAAACTAAAACTAATGCAAAACTCATCTCGATCCCTTGCGCTGTGACAAACGATAACAAATCTATGGAAACCCAATCAAATTCCAGAAGTGGCGAATAAAAAGTGGCGACGTGATATTCCAGACTATAAAATATGCCGGTGTCATCTTCTGGCGTGTGAGTGAGTTGTAGAGTGAGTCATAAACCATCCATACAACCTCTCGCATTAATAAAAGCTGTAAGCTTATATGATGAGGTGAGACCACCAGATGAGATAGTACTTAAGAGCTAACTTGTAGGGAAATGAAAAAAAATAAACTTGCGACCCTATCCTTTTGTTTTTAATTGGGCAGAGGTATTTTTTTGCACGTTCATCACCCGAATCAGGCTATCACTTTGCGATAGTCCAGGTATGGGACTGGCAGGCAGGTGTGGGCCGTAGTCAGCTGCTGGAGCTGGGGAAGTTTGTGGCCCATCCAGGTATGGGACAGGTGGGCTGGGCCCGTCCAGGTTTGGAACTGGTGGGCCGGGGTGGACGGCGAGCGTTCGCCGCGCTGTCCGTCGGCGATGGAAGGTCGGGTGCGAAATAGGGTTCTCTTCCACCTCTCTTGCTCCTGTGCCTTCGGAGGACTTGTGGGCGATGGAAGCGGGGCCGTCCATCACTCACGGTATGGTCCTCAAGTTGGCTGATGTGCTGTTGTTCCAGCACACCTCTAACCCGCGAAATTGGGCACGTTGTGAACAAGGAGGGTCTGCTGCGGCGGACACTCGCTGGTGGAGTTGCGGTTGTATGCGAAAGGTTTCCCGTGACTCCACCACACAGCGGTGAGTAGGAACACGTGGGGGTTTTAGTCAGTAGGAGTCTGACATAACCTCTGTGCCTCCCCGTGGCGCAGAGGTATCCATGAGGAATAACCCACGATAAAAAAAACACTTTGCGATATACCGCCATGATCTATAGATCATGGCGGTATATCGCCTTATATATTATAATATATATAATATATAAGCCTTATATATTATATTATTTGTTGCATACAAAGGTCAGATTTTAAAGCCCAATGTAACAAAGTTCCATTAATATCGATGCAATGGGTGCGATGTACAAATCAATTAATATTCGTTTGTTTACACAGATGGAGGGTTATGTGAGTGGGAGGGATTCTCGCGTTACTTCCGATTGGAATGTCATGGTCAAATTATTTAAATATCAGCACCTACTTTTTTTTTTGAAGCGGTGATAGCCTAGTGGTTAGGACGTCAGCTTCCTAATCAGAGGTCGGCGAATCCGGACTTCTAACTTTTCGGAGTTATATGTGTTTTAAAAAAATTAAAATATCACTTCAACGGTGAAGGAAAACATCGTGAGGAAACCTGCACGCCTGAGAGTTCTCCATAATGTTCTCAAAGGTGTGTGAAGTCTGCCAATCCGCACATGGCCAGCGTGGTGGACTATGGCCAAATCCTTTTCATATTGAGAGGAGAACCGTGCTCTGTAGTGAGCCGGTAATGGGTTGATCATGATGATCTACTTTACCCATCAATCTACATTTGAACAGCTTGGTGTTTCTATGTTCTAAAAGCCTCCCTATGAGTGAGGTAGCTTGAACGTTTATTCGGTTAATATGAGATTTATGATATCATTATTATCTTAAGAATTTGTAATTACATTTAGTTATTTAGGAAGAATTAGATAATAAGAGTTCAAACTATACCTACACGGGCAGATTTCCGAAAATAATAATTAGATACCTATTAAACTAGGGTCATAAAAGTTTTTACATAGAAAATAATTAAAATAAACCTGATTTCTACAGATAACAATATAAATAAATACAGACGATAAGTCAAGAGAGTTATTAGTATAAATATAAAAAAAAATATATGTTATAAAGGTTGATTTTGTCCAGGTATACAAAACCTTTTCGCAAATCTAGACGAAGATGTAAAGTTGATTTATATTTTCTTACAAAAGCTCGCTTTTCTTATTACTTCGTAAATATGCGACTTGCATGCATTTATTTAAACCTACGTTAAATACGTTACGTATAATTGTTTTATTTTTTCACGTTTCTTCTGATCGAGTTAAAGTGAAAATATTATTACGCGCACTTATCACTCTGAACGATGTCGCAGAGAGGCTGGACCTATTCAGTTGCAATCTGAGTGAACTCACAAGAGTGACATCATGGATAATATGTTACCGGAATATTTAAATTTAGGCAATCTTTATATAGATTATATACTTTTATATTAGGCTACTCTAGCAAATTAGGTTTTTATTCTATTAAGCTAGAATAAGAGGAGATAAATAAATAAATAAATTATTTGTTATAATTTAGACTGTGGGCTCGTTTATTATTAACGAGAATTAAACTTGACCAATTACGTGACACAATGGGCAAATGTGTTGGTCATTAAAGGTACCTACATTAAAAAAAAAATCACGTTATTTCTTCTACTTATAAGTGTCCTTATATAAATAATAATACTAAACATTCGACATGCATTACGTTCTCTATAATTGCACGAACATGCCCAAAACGCACTCATCATCATCATCATGATCAACCCATTACCGGCTCACTACAGAGCACGGGTCTCCTCTCAATATGAGAAGGATTTGGCCATAGTCCACCACGCTGGCCATGTGCGGATTGACAGACTTCACACGCCTTTGAGAATATTATGAAGAACTCTGAAGAGTGCAGGTTGCCTCGCGATGTTTTCTTTCACCGTTAAAGCAAGTGATATTTTTTTTTTCTTCAAAGAATCAATTTGCAATAAATTATCGCTGCACAAATTTTAAATTCAATCATGTCTGAATCAGTTAATTTCAATTGTTTTATTTAATCCGATCCGATGTCCGGATCCGGGTGCGATGTGAACAACTCTTTCAACTCAAACAAACTCGATGTTCGATAGTCCATTTATTGAAGACGGCTATAGATATTTAGGCAATATTTTATGCCGGTATTTCCACGGAAACGTGAACTACGCGGGTGAAACCGCGGGTCACAGCTAGTATACAATATATACTATTTTAATTCAAGATATATAATATTGGCTTACCCTGATGTCGAACCTGTGACTATTTAGCAGCCACTAAGATATCACGTGGCTAGCAATGTCATTACTAAGTCAGATTAGCATTCGAAGAATAAGAAATAATACAGGTTATGTCAAATAAAAGAAACGTTTGAAGACTTTTATGTAAATAAGATGGTTAATATCAACCTAAAGTCCTTTTATTATCTAGTATATCGACCTGGTAAATTTCCATTTGAAATCAATAATATTGTTTATATACCATCTGTTATATTCATCGTCATCATCATGATCAACCCATTACTGGCTCACTACAGAGCACGGGTCTCCTCTCAATATGAGTAGGGTTCGGCCATAGTCCACCACACTGGCCATGTGCGGATTGGCAGACTTCACACGCCTTTCATTATGGAAAACTCTTAGGCGTGCAGGTTTCCTCACGATGTTTTCCTTCACCGTTGAAGCAAGTGATATTTTAATTGTTTAAAAACGGACATAACTCCGAAAAGTTAGAGGCCCGGATTCGAACCGCCGATCTCTGATTAAGAGGCTGACGCCCTAACCTATAGCCCTCTAATTTTTCGGAATGAAAATATGAAGCAAGTGATAAAATATTACTGAAGGAAAGCATCGTGAAACCTGCACACCTGAGAGTTCTCCATAATGTTCTCAAAGGCGTGTGAAGTCTGCCAATCCGCACATGGTTGACTATGGCCTTCTCATATTGAGAGGAGACCCGTGCTCTGTAGTGAGCCAGTAATGGGTTAATCATGATGATAATGATGATAGTACCGATAAACCAAACAAGTTACTGGCGATTAAGTACTAACGAATAAAGTTATTTATTAAAAATAATCATTTTGTAATATTGACTTTGTAAATTTAATAAATTACATTGCATTTACACAAATGATAATTTGTTTAATTATATTATGGTAAGTGGTAAAATCAGTGATAAAGTTAGTTTTATTGCTAGCAACTAAGTGCTTTATGTCCCTATTCAACATTTGATAGTGACAAACTAAATTTTGCAATAATAGTTTTTTATTATAATGATAATAAATTCATTTATTTGTTATAAAACATGGGTACAGGATAACAGATGTCGTTATAAAATACATTTATGGAACCAAACATGTTTTGCCTTTACAGGCAAATTTATTAGTGTATCAAATAGACAGAGTTTACGCATAAACAAACTCGTAGACAATGTAATACATATAATGTATTACATAGAAGTACTTATATGTATCATTGCTCGTAGATACAAGATTCAATAAGTTTTTTTTTTGTGTAGTCTAGGGAGACCGCTTATTAATTGGTATAACATTGTCACGATTATCTGCTAATTATAATCACTGTAGTCCATAAATGGAGAGCGGCCATAGAGCTCACTCCAAACTTACCCAAGTTAATTATTTTTGACTTTTACACTAAAGAATAATAGAACATAGAACCCATTATAAACCATGACAATTGCGAAACAAACCACTATCCTAGTAAAATCCACACGCATGGAGAAAAGGAATGACGCTGCAATGCCATCATGCTCTTTTAAGTAAATCTTGTTGTTTTATATCTACCAGGCCACCGTTTCTTTATTACCAAGGTATATCTTATGAGGGAAGTAAGGGAGGGCTCTTCCATCGTAGCACTCCAAAGGCCAACCTCACCTGCTCGTGGTACCACCTGCTGATTGACGGACGAGGCTCTGGCGACCGATGAATGGCGGGATAACCTTTCTAAAACTAGCTAAACTTGAAAAAAATGTCGATGGCTGGTGTCGGGCAGCAGCGATACCAGTGTTAGTCAGATTTAGTCCTGCGATCGCCAACCCGCCTGCCCAGCGTGGCGATTAGGGCAAAATCCTTATGAGTATATCTTGATATTGATGAAATTTTGAACGGAAAATGAAAATCAATAAAAAAAATCCTGCTCGGCTTTACAGCGAAACCGATGAACCGAAGTGTGTGTGGCGCGCGGATGGACATAGAAGGATTTTATTTAAGGTGAAACGCACGCTTATCGAAAACGAAACGAAATATACGAAAACTTCCCGGAAAATATTGAAGAGCAAAAAATCGCGGCGTGCGGACATCTAATATTTCTACCGAGATAAATAAAATAAGAAGCAGGTCATGGCTACATTCGTAGTGAATATAGTAGG
Source organism: Lasiommata megera (assembly GCA_928268935.1). Lineage (NCBI taxonomy): Eukaryota > Metazoa > Arthropoda > Insecta > Lepidoptera > Nymphalidae > Lasiommata > Lasiommata megera. Next base: position 1,309,410 of record OV743329.1, on the reverse strand, counting down.
TGCATCGCTTAAAACGTGGCTCTGCATTAACCTTTAAGCCGTCCTTACCTCGTTGGCTGAAATTCGAGCAAAGAAAGGAGTTTGAACCAGTGTAGATCGCGTCTCACGTAAAGGTCGGATGCGCCTGCGCAAGACCACAGTCTCAGCGCGGATCGCGCTTTGGCCACACGGTGGTCGTATCAACTTGCTTTAGTTCAGTTTTACGTTTTTGTTACCACCTTTAAATAACTATTTCCGTATTGAAATTTAAAGTGAATGACAATAACCGTGAGTATTTTTTTTTTTATTTGATTAAAAGTGTTTTGATTTAATGTTTTTAAATACTTAATTACTTCCAGTGAAGTAATTAATAAAAAATTCAATGTCAGTACATTGAATTTTTTATTCGCGAAACGTGTCTGGGAATAAAGGTAAAAATCACAATTATGATCATACTCATAATCACATGACGAGAGTCTATTCATTTATTTGTCTCCTAAGCACTTAAGATGTGGAAGAAATCGCTATTGTACGAGTACCTTATCCTATTATATACTCGTATTACATGTTACCGCTGAATTGTATTTGAATTATTGTAATATTTTCTGTTGCGTAAAATAAATGTGTATTCATTCATTCATATATATTCATTGTTGGTTTTCATCCTGGAGACGGATATACGGACGTAAAACAACGAATTTTAAGTAAAACTTTGATTGAATATATTTGGGGTAGATATTATGCATTCTGGGATGGGACCATGCCCAAGAGCTGTAAATAATAGTAACAAGAAAAATATATAGGTACAGTAAATTTTTCCTTACTCACTCGGTAATGCCTTATCTAAAGGTAAGGTAAGTCTTTACACCTATGAGCGATTTGAATGAAGAGCATCCCGCATTCGAAGTTAGCTGATTATACTATTGCTATCTCGCTACGATTAATGATGGCGTCTCTTTTTCTCGCCAGAGATAAGAATATAATATAATATAATAAAGATAATTAAAAATCACCAACAATACTAATTTACAAAAAATTTACATTGAGATCGGTGTAATTATTTGAAAAGTAGAGCCTAGGGATACCTAATGCTGTCAAATTCAAATTCAAATAATCTTTATCAAATAGTCCTTTAAAAGGCACTTTTGACGCGTCAATAATTTACGTAGTATGGGGATAACTACATTCGTAAACTTAAAACTAAAGCTAGGGTTCCAAACGCGCCCCAGTTTAAGAAGAAGCCCACAACAAACTTAGCCAGGCTGCTCTCATCTTTGGTGCCCCTAAGCGTGACTTGGAATTTATTAATATTTATTTTACTACCCCCTTCTTTAATCGTCGAATTTAATTCATACAACACGCCTGTGCCCAGCGTTGGGACAGTAAAAACCTTCAAAGGCTGATGATGATAAAATTACACATGAATAGGAATCAAGATGGTAACAGGCTAACCTGTTAGGGGTATGGTAAACCCATACTCGTAATTGGTTTCTACACGACATCATACCGGAACACTAAATCGCTTGGCGACACGACTTTGTCGGTAACTAGCCTCGGCCGAAGCATTCGACCAGACTTGAGCCTGAAATCGAACCCAGGACTTCCAACTTTGTAAACCGACAGTGCGCGCTGCGCCACGCAAGTCGTCAAAATATAGATAATATTGTATTCAATAATTATATCAGGTAGTAAAGGTATTTTTTTCGAAATCTCAGACAATTATTGATATTTCGTATAACGTGTGGATCGATTACTTCTACCATACACTGAACCTGCTCTTAATGTCCGTCGATCAGTAAGCGTTAATTAGTGACTTAATTGTTTTTAAATGCAGCACAATGAACTTAAATAACTCTAGATTTAGTATGTAGAATAATTTTATTATAATAAGGTTTAACATGTCATATATTTTTTTCGACGACCTCCGTGGCGCAGCGCGTGTGCTGTTGCATTTTAAAGTTGGAGATCCTGGGTTCGATTCCCGGCTCGAGTCTGGTCTGGTGGGGGGCTTCGGCCGTGGCTAGTTACCACCCTACCGACAAAGACGTCGCCAAGCGGTTTAGCGTTCCGGCACGATGTTGTGTAGAAACCAATTAGGAGTATGAGTTTACCATACCCCTAACAGGTTAGCCCGCTACCATCTTAGACCGCATCATCACTTGCCATCAGGTGAGATGCAGTCAAGGGCTAACTTGTGGTGAATAAAAAAAAAAAAAAATATTATGATATCTAACTACCAAAAAAAATATTCAAATTCAAATTCGTTTATTGCATGGAAGTGGTACATTCATATTAAGATCTTAAGATTAAAGGGTAGCCTAACACATTCTGCCTAAAAGGCGTGCAACAAAAATCTTACAACGATAAAGCAATAATGTCAATTTAAAATTAAAATAAGAGTAATGAAACCAATTAATAAAATGAAATTAAATAGTAATAAAGATTTAAATAATTATGTAGGCTAAAATAAATTACACTGATTCGGAATGTCATAAACAAAATCGCAATCAATACCTGGACAATACCGTTATCCTGTAGAGACTCATTACCTACTTACTTACCGAACACTGAAGGTATTCGGTAATTCCGTAATAGCATTTTTGTATGAGATGCTCTTTTAACTTGCTTTTAAACTTGAAAAAATCGTCTATTTTATGGAACTCGGTTATAAAGTAAATTGTACAGTTCTGGACGGTGGAATACTTAGCCTGTTCTTATGTCTCATGCTCCTTTTATTTTTCGTCTGTAACAGTTTTCATCGCGCTTCATATTTAGAACGGGTCAACCAATTTTGATTTTTCACCAGCAGATACAAGAATTTGGACAGGAAAAGTCTGGGATAGTTAGTAACAGTAATTCCGTTTAAACGAAGTAACAAAATGAAAACAGAACAAATCTTAAAATTAACTAGTTTAAGAGGATTATTATTTTTTGTCCTAACTGCTATTTTCCGTGGGAAAAATTGAAAACCGATATCGTCTTGAACTTTTTAAGTTACATGTACTTTGGACTTTAATAAATAATACATGCACATATACACAGACTTACTTTAAGCACCTGAAATCAGTGGCGTGAACTACATGCATAAAAGCAGTGCATACCCCAGGTACCTACGGAGTAATAGATGCATATTCGTGAGAAATCTATGACATCCAAAGCGATAAAAGAACGTACCTACTAAAGCCTTCCGTGTATGAAAAACGCTTGCGTTATTTCGTATGATCTCGCTGTACTAATTATCTACAGGGTATAAGTCATTGCGATAACCGTAACTGGTTAAAACCAGTTATGGTTATCGCCTAAAAAAGCCTAAAGGCTGTATTTACTTCGTGTACATTGTAGATTTTTTTTATACACTACAAGTTAGCCCTTGACGGCTATCTCACCTGGTGGTAAGTGATGATGCAGTCTAGGATGGTAGCGAGCTAACACGACATCGTGCCGGAACGCTAAATCGCTGGGCCATACCAGACAAAACTAAAAATAAGAATCATTACTTCATATGTTTTATAGAAATAGATTTCGGCCTGAGACTTCTGCATAATGTTCTCAAGGTTGTATAGGTATTGTCTACCAATCCGCATTTAGGCAGCGTGGTGGACTACAACCTTCTCTTTTTGAGAGGAGATCTCAGGTTTGAAAGAAAAAATAAAGATTTACATTTGGAATAACTGCTTCTATAATTATTTGTAGAATAGCAAAACCCATTCCTTTGCCTTTCTGCCGCTATGATTCTCCGGAGTTAGCTTCGGTTTTGCAATTTTTTATACCTTACACAGGCAATTAGAAGATTAAAAATCATTTTAAGCGAAATATATATTCGGAATTCATGCCAATCTAATGCTGATATAATGGGTACGGATAATTTTATAAAATACTTCTTATTATGGTACAGATGATTTGTTTTTCCTCTAATAGGTTGTCATTTACAGAAATGGGATGCAAATTTCGGGCAGTTGCAAGCACTAAATTTAAATGTCAAAGCAGCAAAGCCATCTAATGAGCTTCTTGTAATAGAATAACGTAATGTTAGATCGACGAGAAAGGATTGTATGTGAGCGTATTCCAATATTAATCAGAGTTAATTTGTACCAAAACTATACTAGATTCGACAACGTTGAACATTCTAAAATGAACCTTGTTTTAGGGTCGTTAGGGCTGGAAATCCATAATATTTCTCTATGCCATTTTTTTTTTTTTGTATTAGTTTTGTACCAAATCTTTGATAAACACATATATATAAGACGTATACAAAGGAAAGCTTATCTCTATAAGAAATCTCTTCCACCATGTTATATCTTGATTTTGTATATGTTCTTCATACTTCAGCGTTTTAGGGCACAGTTTCTCTCCAAAGGATTAAGATCATAGAACCACCATGTTACGCCACAGTGAGCGCGCTGTCACATTATAAAGTTGGAGGTCCTGGGTTCGTCACGTCTGGCTGGCCGTGGCTAATTACCGCCTTACCGAAAAAACATGTCGCCAAGCGATTGAGCGTTCCGGCACGATGTTGCGTAGAAACCAATTAGGAGTGTGGGTTTACCATACGCCTAACAGGTTAGCCCGTTTCCATCCTAGAGTGCATCATCACTTACCACCAGGTGATATAGCCGTCATGGGCTAACTTGTAGTGTGTAAAAAATAAACTAAATCTATTTTAATAACTAGCTTGTCGGGTTACATAAAAAATTAAGTAATACACGTGAATATAAAGATAAATGGGTTACGAATTAAAAACACGTGTTTGATTACTTTGGACCGTCTTATCTGTAGTCTCGGTGCGGACTACAATATAACCTTTCGGTATATCACTTCTAGGAAATTGATACATGAAAGCGAGGTCGAATCTAACTGTATTCATACGAACCGTACCTTTGTGAAATGTAAGCATTAGCATATCAAGTAAATGATCTCCCCGTTACAGCTGTAACCTTACATCATGATCAACCCATTGCCGGCTCACTACAGAGTACGGGTCTTCTCCCATTATGAAGGGGTTTGCCAATAGTCCTCTACGCTGGTCATGTGTGGATTGGCAGACTTCACACGCCTTTGAGATAAAGGCAACAATAAAGATTATGATTGATTTATTGATAACAGGCCAATAAAGAATATAGTATAATGCTAAACCATATGTGATACTGGATCTGATAAATGAGATAAGGACTTATGAATTCAGCATCCAGTGTAAACTATATGGATGGGATGCATGATGGACAAGACCTTAGGGGTTAAAGCACACATATATCATTCCTTACATAGTTAATTATGTATCGCTTCACTGGTCAAATAGTTAGAACTAGCTCCGGATCAAGAAGCCCGGGATTGGATATTTGGTTTTCATTACGCACAACTTTAACTGAATTTCATGTAAAGCATTTTTGCCAGCCTAAAGGTTTTTAGGAGTGTGAAAAAAAACAGTGTTAGTCAACAGTAATAAAACAGCATATGCTGAAGTTATTCAATTATGTATTCATAATCATGATTGATAACTTATATATTAACGAAATCTCTCAACAAAAATATAACCTCATACTCGTAAATAAAATAGGAAAGAGTTTTTTTAACTCTACAATTTAGCCCTCGACGGCAATCTCACCTGATGGTAAGTGATGATGCAGTCTAAGATGGTAGCGGGCTAACCTGTTAGGGGTATGGTAAACCCGTACTTCTAATTGGTTTCTACGCGACATCGTGCCGGAACGCTAAATCGCTTGTCGGTAGGGTATAAGATAAATTAATCAGAGGCAATACCGGGAGAAACTGGAAGTTAGTTTTGCTAATAGAGATGCATAATTGACCCGTCTCGAGCCCATGGTCCCAGATAGTGGAGTGGAGTCTTTAAATTACCAACATTTTGACGTAACATTGTGACATAAGTAGTATGATAACTTGACTGATAAAATGCGTGAGAGTGATTAATATTTTAATTTGTTTCAGTACAATTTTCAATAATGATCAAATGATATTGTCAAGTTTAATTAAAGTTGTTGGATATGTAATGTTCAAGTCCTGAGTCCGGAAGTCAGGAAACATATAAAATTGTTAGTTATATGTATGGGTGATGTTGGTAGCGGTGATAGCCTAGTGGTTAGGGCGTCAGCCTCCTCAGAGGTCGGCGGTTCGAATCCTGGCACGCACCTCTAACTTTACGGAGTTATGTGCGTTTTTAAAAATTAAAATATCACTTGCTTCAACGGTGAAGGAAAACATCGTGAGGAAACCTGCACGCCTGAGAGTTCTCCGTTCTCAAAGGCGTGTGAAGTCTGCCAGTCCGCACATGGCCAGCGTGGTGGACTATTGCCGAACCCTTCTCATATTGAGAGGCGACCCGTGCTCTGTAGTGAGCCGGTAATGGGTTGATCATGATGATGTATGATGTTCAAGTCCAGAGTCAGTAAACGCCACCTCTGTACTTCGGAGAGCATATTAAACCGTTGGCCTCCGTTATTATCTCTAACATATTATAATAATCGTAAAAGACCTTCAACCCTCATTGAACAAAATGCGGAACTGTAGGGTCTATGCTCCAAACCTCTCTCAATGGTGATGATTATCGCTAAATGCACTGGCTGTTCAAACGCTCATCTGTCTGAAATGACGACTGCTTTAAACCTACTGTGTTTTCGGTTTTGTTATCACCATTTGAAGCGCTTTGATAGTTGCAATGGCACTTACTATAACTTTTATTCTTAGGTACTCTTGTCTATTGTTATTGATGCTGATAAAACAGTAGTATAAAAAGAAAGCATTGCTGGTGCCAGTTCATCATAATCAACCCATTTCAGGGCGCACTAAAGGGTTTACACTAAGGGGTCACCTCTCAGCATGACAAGTATTACTTAGTCCACTACACTTCCCACGTCTTTGAAACCATTACGGAGACCATGCAGATTTCCTCGCGATGTTTTCCATCACCGTTGAAGCAAGTGAAATTTAAATTGCTCAATAACGCTCGTATCTCCAAAAAGTTTGAGGCGCGTGCCCTGGATCAAACCCCCAATCTATGATTATGAGGCGGATGTCTTAAGCTCCTAACCTAACTTGGCTATCACAGAACTGTTCATTATTTTTATACAATTTAAGAAGAACTAAAAAGTCCATACGTACCTACCTATACAAGGCAAGCTTTATTCGAGGTTCAAGTTATGCTTACTCTTCACTCGGTTAACTTTGAATATTTCTTACACATATTTTTATGTTCACAAACGTTATTTTTGTTTTCTTTTTTCATATGTACTATGACGTCATTAATCGACCATTATAAAATAATTGCAATACCAAACTTAGATCCCTTATGTAATTTCGGGCGCGTGTTTATATACTCAAATACATGATGAGATGTAGCATCCAATTTTTATCAGGTAGGTATAGCAAATTGGAATAACTTTGTATAAGTATCCATTACTTATGCTAGTTTTGCAATTAGATCCGTGTTATTCTATTCTATTCATGTTCCGCTGATAAAGCGGTCAAACGCGTGTCACCTAATATCTTATAATTTTAGCAACAAACAACAATCTCTGCGATAAAGGCGTGCAAAGTTCAATCACTAACGGTACAGGTCAGCGATAATCAGGAGCACGGGGGCAAAACGGGATTTTGATATATATCAGTAATGTTTAGACGCAAAAGTCTATTTTTTTAATACATGGAGAGGAGCGCGAGGTCCTGGATTTGATTCCTAGAGAAAGCCTAAAGTTTATAAACTATTCCTGTTAGAAATAAAAACCCACTTGAAAGTGTTTCCCCCCGCCTCTGCCTTGAAAATCAGGAACAGGCCAATCTTCAGGTCCCGACCATTGTCACTAAAATATGATAATTTCAAAGCCAATCAACGCTGTCGTCAATTCTCTTAAACCTAAACCAATAACAGAAAACGTTAATAGGCTAGTTAAATAACAATAAAGAAATCTGTTATCATGAAGTCTCTAAACTTAACTAAATTGATAAAAATGTCTATATTTAGTGATCAAGCTATCTTATATTATGTGTTTATGATCTTATAATGTTTTGGTCACAGGTAAACATGCTGTGGTACGTGTTTCTCGTGGCACTGTGGTTCGAATCGATGGGCGGAAATGTCATCAGCAACGAGGTCAATGACAGGGAAATGGTCCTCGCCTTCGTGGTAAGTTACCAAAGACCTGAGTGGCGAAGAGCTGTTCATCAGAGCATACAATACTTTGAACAGAGGCGTCTTGAAAACCTAGACGCCAAACGCCAGCTCCGAAAATCTCTGCCTAAGCCCTCCTACAATTACACCTACAATGCGCAAGGGCAACTTTACTGCGCTACTTGTGACCGCGTGTTCAAGGCTAAGTTTGGTTTCGCGAGTCATATACGAGCACATGATCGAAACCAAGCTGCCAGTATTTGCCAGGGTGTCGCCGTCGACGGAAACGTCTAGGAGGACATCATCATCATCATCAAGTTACACCAGATATGTGCTGCAGGTGTGGGTTGAACTCACCAATAGGTTAGCTTGAAACTCATAGCTTAGCAAACCTATGCTCTGGTGGAAAGGCGTTCATCCAACCTAAGTATTTTGTATACAAAAATGCGTTTTTTTTTTCGGACTGTGTATTAGCTGTACTAACCCTATTGGTTGCTACAGCGTAACCGGGCTGTTTGGCGAGCTTCGGAAAGAAGCTCTGCCAGAAGAAATTTGAGCCCTAGGGCTTGAAGAAACTAAGGGAACGTCTGCCTAAGGGCGCCTTCTTTAAGGCCGAACCTCGGCTTAGGCGACGTTTGGGATAACGGGGGGGTCGGACGGTGAGTGGTCCGTACGTCTCCGAGGCCGTGGATGGAGCCCACGTCCGGATGACGTAAGATAGCGGGGACCTCGTCTTCGCCGGCGAAGACGGTGTGTAGCGTATGATTGTGTGGTGCGAGTATGTTGTCAGTAGTTATCTGATCGTCAGGGTCATGAAGGATATGTTTAGGTCTCCTCTTTCAGAGAGGAGCGCTTAGGTCGGGGGAGTAAAAAGAAGCCGCAACTACGAGAGGGTTGGGGTGACGAACTGACAAAAATGCGTGCTATTCTTTGCACGCATCTTTGTATCATCATCATCATGATCAACCCATAGCCGGCTCACTATAGAGCACGGGTCCTTTCTCAATATGAGAAGGGTTTGGCCACGGGCCACATTGGCCATGTGCGCGATAATGTATTAACACATTTTTGTATACAGGTTAACAGGCATGGGGAGAGGACTCCGGACGCCGATGAGCTGTCTCTGTCTAATCAGCAGGAGAAATTGAAGAACTTGACATGGATTGAGGGTTTGGAAGGTCTCACCAATGTAAGTACTACTTATCTTTTGTTTTAAGCCAGCATGAACGGAGATTATGTTTTGTGTTTTGTTCTTATAAAATAAACCAAAAGGCTTAGGAAAAAAATATGACTTAGTCATTGGTATTTCACAGTAGAGTCAACCAAAACCCATTATGGCGGACGCTATATATGTATATATATATATATATATATATATATATATATATATATATATATATATATATATATATATATATATATGTATATAGTTAATTTACTCAATCACTGATTACTGATTATCAATCGGGAGATTTAAATCCTCGTCGGCTATGTAATTGTTATGTATGACTTTAATAGAAATGATAATGAATGCAATTCCTATTTATACAGAAATAGAGAAAGACGTAGATATATGTGGAGCCAGAATTAACAATAGTATCGTATAAAATAGTATAATTAAGACTGGTATAACAAGTAGATACTTAAAACTTCTTGGAGCCAAATAATATATTTTATGGAACTGATAGACTGAAGCGGGATAAACTGTGATAAAAAACTAAATTAATTAAACAAAACAAACCAAAACGAAAAAACGTACAAAAAGTTTACGAGTATGTTAAAGAATATAAATAATTTCGTAATTTAGACGGCTCTATTTCACGTAGAATCCATTTTTTTAGATTAGGTAAATAAAAATATACCTATTACATTTAGACTGGTTTTTTAGCCACTTTTTTATCATCATAACACATTAATCTTTGACTTTAAATTTATTACTTACGATATCATAAATATTTAGGTAACTAACGATTCATATTGAAATATACCAGCAAACTATAAAACCCAAAACCCAGTGTACCAATCCTAGGTACAGTCCCTCATTAAAGATAATGAATTCTAGCATAGAGCTTCCAAGTTGATACAGTGTGAGTTTACTCGCTCATATTATTGCTTTATGGTGGAAGTCCTACATAACCTCGTCCTCCCAAAGGGATGGAGGCATAAAGCTTATCCAAAATGACAAAAATAAATTATTTCAGGCGTATATTTAACCTTATAAAAAAATAGGAAAGAGTTTTTTTTTATGCACTACAAGTTAGCCCTTGACGGCTATCTCACCTGGTGGTAATTGATGATGCTGTCTTGGATGGTAGTGGGCTAACCTGTTAGGAATATGGTAAACCCACTCTCCTAATTGGTTTCTACGTGACATCGTGCCGGAACGCTAAATCGCTTGGCGACACGTCTTTGTCGGTAGGGTGATAAATAGCCATGAACGAAGCCTTCCACCAGACCAGACTCAAGCCGGGAATCGAACCTAGGACCTCCAACTTTATAATGCGACAGCGCGCGCGCTGCGCCACAGAGGTCGTCAACACTGTCAACCGTGGAACCCTTCGTGTGTGAGTCCATCTCGCCTATATATCGCCTCGCATATATGCCCTTATAATGCTTTATTCTGCCCACGGAAGCTTTTAGATTACATTAATTATTATTCATTTCGGTCTGTTGAAAAAATTACATTATTTTAACTTTAAGAGTATAATAATAAAAGGTCATTGCAACCTCTGGTGTCCTTTGAAGAGCTATAAACTCCCAAATGTCACTTCCAAACCAATTAGATGCTTAGGACCAGTCCATCGATAACACGAAAACAAAATAACTAGTTTGTGATGGGAGCCTAGAGTTTTTTGTATTAATTCTTATTTATCTAAATTGTTCTTTCTTATTTTTAAAAAGGTTTAATGATCTCTTTATATGGTTGTTTAGCTGTATCATATAAATAATCTAATACATAAATAAATATTTATTATTATCATTATAATCATAATCACTTAATCACTAGTAGCATTCCACAATACAAGTTAACCCTTGACAGCAGTATCCCCTGATGGTGATGATGCAGTCAAAGATGGTAGCCGGCTAACCTGTTAGCGGTATGGAAAAGCCATACTCCTAATTGGTTTCGACGCGTCATCGCGCTATATCGCTTGGCGACGTGTTCGTCGGTAGGGTGGTAACTAGCTACAGCCGAAGCCTCCCAACAGACTAGACTCGAGCCGGGAATCGAACCCTGGACCTTCAACTTTATAATGCGACAACGTACACGCTGCGCCACTGAGGTCGTCAAATAGATTTATAATTAGAGCGTTTTATAAGCTAAGAGGGTGTTAATGATAGATAATAATAGGCTTTTACGGGAAGCATTTAATGCTCATTCGGGATTTTTCTAATTGAAAAGGATTGAGGGCTAAAGTAAAATAGCAAACGAATAAATAAGACAGTCTATAATGATGAATGGTTCGTAGAGAAAAACGTGCCGCTTAGCGTAATTTCGCGTAAGTAGCGATTAGAATTATGTTTTTAGTATGGGTGCCGTATCCCCTAACAGATTAGCATGCTACTACATTTGCCTACATCATCACTCACACCTGGTGAGATTGGCGTCAATAGCTAACTTGTAGTCGATTAAATAAAATTATAAGTATTTCCGATCATAGGTAACACAAACAAACAACCACACACACACGTGCATTTATGGTTGTTGTTTCGAAATCAGGCAAAAGATTGAAGATGGAAATTTCTCAAATATTTTCCGCCACTCGGCTTAAACAAAGCGCGACCCTATCCAAATATTAGGGGGCAGAAATTGGGTTCTAGAGCAAACTTGTAAAGTTTCATTTTCAAGGAGGGAAACAAACCATTTTGAGGCAATCTGTTTGAATCACAAGACCATTCTGTCTAAAACACCTGAATCCTGTAGACACATACAATATATATATATATATATATATATATATATATATATATATATATATATATATATATCATCATCATCATCATGATCAACCCATTACAGGCCCACTACAGAGCACGGGTCTCCTCTCAATACGAGAAGGGTTTGGCCATAGTCCACCACGCTGGCCATGTGCGGATTGGCAGACTTCACACGCCTTTGAGAACATTATGGAGAACTCTCAGGAGTGCAGGTTTCCTCACGACGTTTTTCTTCACCGTTTAAGCAAGTGATATTTTAAATGTTTAAAAACGCACATAACTCCGAAAAGTTAGAGGTGCGTGCCCGGATTTGAACCGCCGACCTCTGATTAGGAGGCTGACGCCCTAAACACTAGGCTATCACCGCTTCTTTATTTATATATATATATATATAATTTTTTAATTAATATTTTTTTAAGGACTAACAGGCTACAGAATACTAAAGCTTTAAAAATACATAAGAAGATGTATAGAGATAAATATATATAACATTTCTTCAGACCCACTAGAGGTTGCCACAACATGCTTAGAAACAACTTAGAGAACAAGAACGCATACAAAAACATAATATAAATAGGTATATAACAAACAAAATTATAAAAATATTATATTAAAAAGAATAAGAAGAATCAACTGTATATTGAGATCGAACATCAAACAGTTCTTGAGTTACCTTTGGTAATTTATAGGGTTGTCAAAAGTGACCTTTGGTTATTAATAGGGTTGTCTCCAGTGACCGCATAAATTCAATTGAACTCGTCTGTATGAATGAAAAATATTCTGCTAGGCACAGGCAATAACGGATAAAGACCTCTGTGGCGCAGCGCGCGCGCTGTTGCATTATAGAGTTGGAGGTCCTGGGTTCGATTCCCGGCTCGAGTCTGGTCTGGTGGGAGGCTGCGGCGTAGAAACCAATTAGGAGTATGCCTTTGCCATACCCCTAACAGGTTAGCCCGCTACCATCTTAGACTGCATCATCACTTACCATCAGGTGAGATTGCCGTCAAGGGCTAACTTGTAGTGGGAAAAAAAAAGATTGAGCAGCGCCGCACTGCCTATTAATCTGGTAAGAATTTGGTACTGCGGTGCCGCAATGCACTTCCTGAACCCACGGTTAAATGATCCACACCACGGCGTATTGTTAATTTCTCGACGAAAATTTCTGGAAAATAATTATAAAACACTTTACTTACCCGTGACCCCACTGTACTAAATAGGCCAGTTTATACTTACATAAGGAAAATAATGTTTTGGATTACATATTTGTTGGAACTGAGCGTGTATCCTTAGCAACTCGGCCAATTTCCTTAGGATGTTGCTAGGCAGCTGATCTCTCGGGCTAAGGGGCTTAGTCCCCCTCCAAGAGCACCCCGATACTTTGACATACACCACCTGTCAATTTTCACATTCAAATATGTATTATCCTACGTTCTGAGAACTGCTACGAGCTAGCGATAAAAATTATGTAACAATAAGACGCCCTGTCGACGTCAGCAGTGATAGCTCAGTGGTTAGGGCTTCCGCATTCTAATAAGAAGTCGGGGGTTCGAACCCGGACACGCACCTCTAACTTTTCGGAGTTATGTGCGTTTTTAAGCAATTAAAATATCACTTGCTTCGACGATGAAGGAAAACATCGCGAGGAAACCTGCATGCTGAGAGTTCTCCATAACGTTCTCATAGGCGTGTAAAGTCTGCCAATCCGCACGTGGCTAGCGTGGTGGACTATGGCCAAACCCTTCTCATATTGAGAGGAGACCCGTGCTCTGTAGTGAGCCGGCAATGGGGTTGATCATGATGACTACTGACGTAAGGAACTACAGACACCTGCACAGTTTCTTTGTCTCTTGCAGTTCCAGCACTTTGCACTGGTTCAAAAAAAAAGTTTAGGAGATAATAAAAGATACGTACGGGAGGGTAATTTACGCATAGGTAACCTGTGCGTCGCGCGACTCTTATTTTGAAGTAACATAACGTCGTAAACAGTTAGTAAATTGCTGGTGTAAATCCCGCTGTTAAATGCTGAACACATTCTAACTACATGTTACAAGCTTGATTCGAGTTATTTTAATCAGTCTTTAAAGGACAACTTATGTATTTAAAAAATTAAGGTATAACCAGAAATCAACTGCATCGCACTTTTTATTTTCAGATTGGAAAACGGCGATCATTCCAGCTCGGCAAGTTCATCAAACAGCGCTATGGAAGCGAGGGTAGCCGCCTGCTATCCAAAATTTACCTTCAAGACGAGATAGCACTAAGAAGTACCGATAAGGAGCGTACCAAGATGACAGCTCAAATGGCCATGGCAGCGCTGTATCCTCCAGAAGTGGAGCAGCAATGGGATGAAGATCTGGGCAAAATTTGGCAGCCGGTTCCTTACACTGCCGTGCCTTTGGCTGAAGATTATGTAAGTATTAAACATTTTCGTTAATAAACGAGGCGCCAGTCTCCTCTCAGAATGAGAAGAGTTGTGGCAATAGTACACCCCGCTCGCTGACCAAGTGCGGATTGGTAGAATGCACACACCCTTGAGAATATAATGGAGATCTTTCAAGCATCTTCTTCACCGTTACAAAAAAAATATTGAATTGCTTTAATTCAATACATTAAAAGTCTGTGCCGAGCTCGGCCTCCCCAAAAGATCTCATTGGAAAGGATCTCATATCAGGAAGTTCATGTCATCATTATCATTATATCTACAGAAGGTCGTCTACTATCAGAGATTCTTATTCTTATTCGTTCATCCTTGATAGAGAGGTCGTGGTTATGATTTGGCCACAGCAGCTCTTACGATCCAGCGATATCTGTTGGTGGAATCACGGGAGCACTCGGAGACCGATAACGATAAAAGCGGAACGGATTGAGTCGGTCCACCTAGTTGGGGAGCGACCACGTGGACGTGTGCCCTCGACTAGACCTTGTACTACTAGATGTTCGAAAGCACCAGTCTTCCTTGTTATGTATCGTAGATAGGTGGAGCTTATTTAGAAATTTCCTCATCCAAATTCCACATTCACACTCATTTTATGTCGTCTAGGAACGAATGAATGTAGAATTTGGCGCTAAATAGAATCCCTTCTTTGGTCCTAAATTTTTCAATGTGAAGTCGCCACACCAGCTGCTTGGTCAACATCTCCTCCCCGCCAAGTGCTACTTCGCCTCGCAACTGGCTGAGCTATCAGTACTTCATAATCATTTACGGGTATTCGTATGCCTAATTTTATCTGAGCAAAGATCCCTCCATCGTACAAAGTAACTACTCGTATAAGAAGGATCCGTTCCAACTTGCTGAAATCAATGAAACAAATCCCAGGCGATAATAATACAGTATTAGTAAGAATAAATCATTGCGCGTATGTCTAATAACGTATCATTATAATATTTTGATTAGAAGCACGTTTGACCTTCTTCACTTGTAGATACACATGTTTTATTGTTTACATTTACATGCAAACGAAGGTCACTGAAAATTTACGATTGTAGACAAACTTATTAACATTTGGCCTAGCGTTTATTATTAGATTACTTTCTTTAACTTGTCACATATTAAGTCTACTCTTAAGGAAGGTTATTAGCCGTCCAAAATCCTGGCCTAGAACAGATTGGGTAGACTTCACAACTTTTTGAGAACATAAAAGAATGGAAAACTCTCAGACATATCGATTTCCTTACGATTTGTTCACAACGGTGTAAAAAACATATTTAATATTTAAGCAATTTTATGTATGAACTCGCTTAAATAGCGAGTAAATAGGGAGTGGAGTTACGAATTGAGAGCTTGTTGTGGCTGATACCTAATTCAGAACCAGTTATATTAATGTTGGACTTCCAAAACTTAAAACCTCTTTCCAAACTTAATTAGGCATTATGAGTGAGAGTGAATTGTTTCCTATTGGGTCTAAATATGCATTACTCTAGAAAATGTTCTTGATTGGACCTGAAACATTGTAAATTTAACATCAGGATAGAGTTAAGTCAAGTGGAAACATAAATCATGCTATTACATTGTATAAGCTGACAGGTTATAACATATATATTGTTAAAAGATTTAGCTCTGAAAGACCTCCGGCTTTTAGAAAGAAAGAAAGAAAATGTTTTATTCTCAGAATTCTTACAAACAGAAATATACGTTCTATCTGTAATACCGTTTTAAACATAATAATATTTAACCTTGAAATTGTATAATTCCAGCTGCGTTACTACTCCAACTGCAAACATTTTAAAGAGCTGATGGCTACGGCTAAGGAAGAATCCGTTCACCAAGAGTTCGTCCAGTTCAGAGATCTCGTGGCAATTGTGAAGAAGGAGACTGGACGGAACTTCACCGAAGACCCAGTCCTGTTTGAGACTCTATTCGATTTGTATAGAAGTCAGGTATGAAACATGCATATAGAGATATACCTCTATTTATTTATTTATTTATTATTAATATGAAACGAAAATAATTAATATTACAATAACGGCACCGAAAAAACCGAAGAGGTTTGTCCTCGGTGCTAATCTGTAACTTAACAGCTTAAAACTAGACGAACTGAGTAAGCATATTAGGCATGAAAAGGACATTTCCTAACTGAGTTAGACGGTCGACACAAATGAATCAACCGTCCAACTCAGCCAAAAAATATTCTTTTAATTTCTGTTTGACATTTCTAATATGTAATTTTTGGAACGCTGGAGGTAGTTCGTTCATGAATCGAGGAACCAAATACGCGGTCGTTCGCTCGCCGTACATGTTGTTAGCTCGCGTAAAGCGGTTGGCCGCCATCGCCCGCGTCTGTACAGAATGTTCTTTTTTAACGAGTATCTTCTCATTGAAGAACTCTTCTTTTAATATTATTAAAGAAATATATCTGTAACCTAACCTCACCTAACCTAATACACTTAAATATACAACTTAATTGATTTATTCCATCTATCTGAATTATGTAGCCTGATTAGTAAATTTGTATAATTTTGAATTCGCGACGCATCGCTGTTACCAAATAGAATCTTAGGGCAC
The DNA here is from genome assembly GCA_928268935.1 of Lasiommata megera. Classification (NCBI taxonomy): domain Eukaryota; kingdom Metazoa; phylum Arthropoda; class Insecta; order Lepidoptera; family Nymphalidae; genus Lasiommata; species Lasiommata megera. The sequence goes on along the minus strand of OV743329.1, from coordinate 1,292,371 downwards.
ATGAATATTTTGGCTTATAACATAAACATATTGAACATCTCGGTCCTCAGTCATATCGTCCACAATACACAGTCACAGAAAAGTCCGTCAATCCAGCAACTTGAAAAACCAACATCTGACCTGCTACGCAACCCACTCTGAATCTAAGAACTTCCTAATTTCTGATTTATTACGTAGAGTCTTCACGAGACTCCGAACTTTCTTTATTGCCCGTTATGTGACTCTGTGTGGCTCATAGTTAACTTCAAAGTTTAAGACTTGTCACACGCTTTATTTATTCATTCAGGCATATAGTAAAACCCTTACTTTTTGGCATATAGAACTATAAGAAGACAGACTAAGTATTTATGCTATAAGTATGTGTAATTTAATTAGATGATCTATCCGACTAATATTATAAACGCGAAAGTTTGTAAGTATGGATGAATGGATGGATGTTTGATAGTCTTTCACGTAAAAACTACTGAATTGATTTTAATGAAACCTTACAATAATATAGCTTACACATAAGAATAACACATAGGTTACAATTTATAAAGATAACGTGTGAATTTTTCAAAATGATAAGATAAGTTTAATTAAGTTGGAAAAACGTAACTACCATCTGCGTGCTAATTTTAATGTCATAATATTAGTTCTTTTCTACGCCACGCTAATGTAAGCTACTCGAAATACTAATCCTGCGTAGACGAAGTCGCGGGCACCAGCTGTTACTAAAATAAAATACTATGATATATATATATTTTTTTATATACACTACAAGGCTAGCTCACCTGGTGCTAAGTGATGATGCAGTCTAGGATGGTAGCGGGCTAACCTGTTAGGGGTATGGTAAACCCACACTCCTAATTGGTTTCTACGCGACATCAACATGCAACGCTAAATCGCTTGGCGACACGTCTTTGTCGGTACGGTGGTAACCACGGCCGAATCCTCCCACCAGACCAGACTCGAACCGGGAATCGAGCCCAGGACCTCCAACTTTATAATGCGACAGCATACACTGCGCAACGGAGGCCGTCAAATGAAGTGAGGTTCAATATATGAAATGTACATAATATATTGAACATCACCTCAGTGAATTAGACCAGGTAATTTAGGTCGGCAATGTCAACATTTTTCGTGTACAATTTGTGACTTTCGTCGCATGTGTACAACTATTAATAGTAACTATTACTACATAGTAACTATTAATTACATTAGTGGGTGATCAATTAATTCGGCCACAAACCTGCTCTCAGAACAAGTAGGCGACCCGAAATACGAGGTCAAAGCAATGTAGTTGACATAAGGAGCCGTTGAGTCTAATTCAAATTATCAATAAGCTGAAAACCAATTAGCATTTAAAGCGAACCACCCGAAGCCATCTCGGGGGCAATTGTTTTATAACTCCGCTTTACATTATTATTATACGGGATCATCATTAAAACTTAATCGAATTAAAACTCAATCCAACTTTCGTTATTAAATTTAATTTTAAATTAATTATAATTTTTAAGTTTTACGACGATCTCGTTTGTTTCCTTTTGGTAACTGTGCCCTGCGGTTTCACCCACATTAAGTGTATGTTCGTTACTTTGCCAATTTGTGTACGTGCTATAATGTGACACATGAACAAACAAATCACCAAACATCACAGGAGACCGAAGAGCCGCCAGCTACCTCGGACAACGAATTAGTCTTGCGATCCAAAGGGGAAACGCTGCCAGTATCTTCGGAACCTTGCCTAAAGGGACTCCTTTTAATAATATATTTTAGTTATTATATTGTATATTTTTTTTTTTTTAAGATTTTTAGTTTTAGACTCAATTTAAGGTTTATTTTCAGTGTTTATAATACAGTTACATTGTTTTAGTTGTTAATTATAATTGTCTAAAGGTTAATAAATATTAACTGTGATAAACATCATATGTGAAATTAGCTTCGCTTATTCACATTTTAGTGTAAATTTTGTACGATTTTTACAGGTGAGCCTCGGTCTGGATATCCCGGAATGGGCCAAACCACTTCTGCCCAAGTTAGGGGAAGCCGCCAGGTTAGCATACAGGCTTTACTTCCGGTATGACGAGATGAAGAAACTCGGCGGAGGTTGGTTTCACTTTACTTTAAAACTATGTAAACTATCGCCTGTAATTATTAATGATGATTAATTTAATCCAACACCTTTACATGGTAGATTGAATTTAGTTTTTTTTGTACACTACACTCTAGAAGGCACTGACCTGGATGGTAAGTGATGATGCAGTCTGAGATGTTAGCGGGCTAATCTGTTAGAGGTATGGTAAACCCAAATCTACTTTGTTTTTACGAGACATCGTGCCTGAACGCTAAATCGCTTGTCGGTAGGGTGTTAACTAGCCACGGCCGAATACTCCCACCAGACCAAAATCAGGCCATTAATCAAACCCAGGACCTCCAACTTTAGCCTTTCACAACAAACTTTCAAAACAAACCGGTTTTTTTGTTATCACCATCATATGGAGTTAAAGCGATTCACACCCATGCTTTTTTGTCGTTTATAAAAATATATATGTAATCCTTAATTTCGTAATAGGAGTTTTCTATAAGCTTTCGCTTTATAAAAACTTTGAACTTATAGATAGACATCTATAATAGGTAATTTAATACAAAATAAAGCACATGGTAGAATTTTTCACAGCGTCGACATTAAAATTATAGGCCTAGATTCGTCTGCGAGTCGAAGCTCGTGTCAGGATGTTCACGTGTTATAATTTCTTATTTTTATCGAATAATTTACGAGCAATAATTTGATAAGTTATCTTTCACTTGCCGCGAATGTTCGTGTTACATTGTATTGGTGAGTTTTTTGATATAAATACTGGCTCATTAGCGATACACTTAGTTTTGTGAAGCGTGTACTCTTTGTGTCAAAAGTTCTAACGAAAAAGCCACTCAATCGTGTTGTGACAAAAAATCTCAGTAAAAGAAATTGGTACCTATTTAATTCGGTAATTGGCATCGCCGTCGACACTGGTTGCTAGCCCAAGCACCCGCTTGTCAACGCGATGGTAACAGGTGGTTAATCCTTTTTAACATATAAAGGGCTCAGCAGAATCACCCTTTCCCCCGTAAATATCGTTACCAAGCGATAGAGGTCGAGGTAAATAAAAATAAATTAACAGACTTGAGCATTGTGATGTGGTGAAATCGCTGAAAAGACAAAAACACATACTTCTAATTCATCATCATCATGATCAACCCATTGCCGGCTCACTACAGAGCACGGGTCTCGTCTCCATATGAGAAGTGTTTCGCCATAGTCCACCACGCTGGCCATGTGCGGATTGGTAGACTTCACACGCCATTCAGAACATTATGGAGAACTATCAGGCGTGCAGGTTTCCTCACGAAGTTTTCCTTCACAGTTTAAACAAGTGATGTTTTAATTGCTTAAAAACGCACATAACTCCGAAAAGTTATAGGTGCGGATCCGTGTTCGACCTCTGATTAGGAGGCTGACGTCCTAACCACTAGGCTATCACAGCTTTTCCTAACCACAAGGATGTCACAGCTTCTAATTAATGTCCCGGTATCTATGAAATTCAGTTCAGCAAAAGATACAACATTCGAAACAAAGTTAATATCACTAGAAAACTAAACTTTCAGCGTCTCGATGTTCCACTTTAATAGAAGATTTTGTTTTGAGACGGTTCACTTCGCGATAGCTTACAAAAGTACCTACTCAATTCGACAAACATTTCGAGTGGAACTGACTAGTACAAGAGCCAGGCGTCAGTTGCCTTTTAGTCTACCAGCTGATAGATAGACTCCGTTCAACGAAGATACATAACTTATATGTGTGTCAATGTCTCATGTTCAGAGAGGATACAAATACATGGTAATCAAAAGTTGATGTAAACATAAACATCCATACAGGATAATATTGTTATTCTCGTCTAAAAAATAAACAGCAAGTATAATTTGCTAGTAAAGTAAAGACTTTACTTTTCTCGCTTGTGAAGTCAACATCTCCTGAGGATGATCCGGTGTCGGGTTGAAACGTGCGCAGAGGTTCTAGTGGAAGATTTTGTGTGGTGTTATATTATACAAATCTCCCGGTTGTCGGTGGAATATAGCAAATTATACGTGCTGTTTATTGTTTATCATAGACTTCCGCAAAGTAACGCCTGCTTTTATTCATTATTCTCGTCTAAGATGACAAAAATATTGATCTGAGATCGTAACGGAGAAGCTGGCCGATCCCGTATCTATGAGATTGTATTACTACTTGTTACATTAATGCAAATTGTAAAATAAATGAAAATGAGGTTCGATATTCAGTAAACATTTAAAGTGAAATTGGATAGACTGAGAGCTAGACCTAAGCTTAGAGTTATGGAATAGGAAAACAATTTTAGCTTACAATTAATTATTATCACATAACGTATTAATCTCAAAACGGGTATAATTATTTAAGTTACACACAAAATTAAGTATTTTATTCGTTAAGTTTAAAACTATATCAATGTTTTTTTTTTCATTTCCTAGTTTTCCTTTTATCACAATATAAAAACTAGGTAAACTGATCCCTTTTTCACTTCGGTATTCATGTCACTTCATTTAGCCGTGCAAGAAAATTCAAATTCAAATTCAAATAATCTTTATTCAAATAGTCCTTTATAAGGCACTTTTGACGCGTCAATAATTTACATAGTAGTCATTTGATGGTGATAACTACATTCGTAAACTTAAAACTAAAGCTATGAGGGTTCCAAACGCGCCCTGGTCTAAGAAGAAGCCCACAACAAACTTAGCCGGTTTTTTTTTGTTATCACCATCTCACATAATCAATAATAAATTATAGTAACTATGGAGATAGAGCTATTCACACCCATGCTTTTTTATCGTTTATATATATTGAAGCTGAAATAATATCCTTCTGTGTCTTACAATATGGTTACAATTCTCAAAGCAATATTTTATATTTGTTTTGGCAGCAATGCTTCCTCCCATATATAAGTCAATCTATGTTGGTTATATTCCTAGAAGGCAAAGTTTCTGTTTTATGGAATTCACAATAATAATTAAGTTCAAGTCGACCTTCCCCCAGATTCCTAATAGACACATTATTTGGAGCCTAGGTACTTGAATATTAGCGTAATATATGAATTTAATTCATAAAACCACTGATGCGGAACGCTTGCGGCTTCCTCTTGGACTATTCGATTTATTTAGCTTCCAAGGATAGGATATTGCCTCACTTTATTATTAATTTATGTTATTTTAACAATAATCTCATTTCTTGTTAGCGATTCGCAAACTCTGCTAAACTTTGCAGGGAATTTGCCAGATTTTCACGGTGTAACAAATACTCGGTCAAATTTGCTTGTTCCACTGAAATTTATGGTCTAGCACAGTATGGAGTAACTTGGGTTGGAGTAGGGGTTAACACGTGTAGCTAAGGATCACAGCATCGGTTGGATTCTTGGCTCGATCCAAGAATTTTTAAGTTTATTCAGATTAGGTTATGTTTTTAGATAGCAATTTCAGTACCAGTCCGCAGTAAGGAAATTAGCCTTTTGCCTTGTTCACCCATTTCAGACTAATATACTTACCATAGCATTCAATTGTACACTCTCTCTCTCTCGATTCTTTTTTTTCTAATTTATTGTTCAAAATATATTAATTCAAAAATCATTTTAATTGTAAATCTAACCCGCGTCCTCTAGAAACTTAAACATTACGTTTATACAATTGAATATATCACTAATTTATGTTTGCGTCTATATAATCCCATTATAATTCCGAGACAAATAATACTGAGACGAAATTTTCGATTCGTTTAATTTTCTTTTCTTACTCTAATGACAATCCGAGCACTTATATCTAGTATTTGTTATAAAATCTACCTAGCGTGATGCAGTATTAATTTATACCAAAACAGCGCCACCTATCGCAATACTAAACAAATGTTCCATAATCCATAATGTTCTCAAAGGCGTGCGAAGTCTGCCAATCCGCACATGGCCAGCGTGGTGGACTATGGCCAAACCCTTCTCATATTGAGAGGAGACCCGTGTTCTCTAGTGAGCCGGCAATGGGTTGATCATGACGGTTGCGCGTTTAACTGCGTCTCCATCGGTCATACAAAGTTAGACGGTACATTTTATTTTTCCAGGTGTTATATTGAATGACTTTACCAATGCTGCCAACGACATAGCTTCAGGGAAACAGATCAAGAAGAGGTTCCGTATGTACTCGGCTCACGACTTCAACATTGGCTCGCTGATGGAGGTCACGAAGGTCGTCAGGCATGAACAGAGCCTGCCCGAATACGGATCCCTCTTCGGCCTGGAACTGTACCGCTCTAAAAGTACCGGAGAGTTTACTGTTGTGGTGAGTTTAATCTCCATTTAATGATGATCAGCTGTCATCCAAAAACTATCCTTCATCTTCAGGATGCAAGCTATGTATATATATAGCTTCACCATCATACTTTATTAAATGAACAAATTTATTTGAATGAATTGTATTGATTTTCTACTAATTATATTTAAACAATAAACAGCAAGTATAATTTGCTATATTCCGCCGACAACCGGGAGATTTGTATAATATAACACCACACAAAATCTTCCGCTAGAACCTCTACGAACGTTTCGACCCGACACCGGATCATCCTCAGGAGATGTTGACTTCACAAGCGCGAAAAGTACTTTATTTTCTAGTAGAGGATCTTGTGGAAGATTTTGTGTGGTGTTATATTATACAAATCTCCCTTGTCGGCGGAATACAGCAAATTATACTTGCTGTTTATTGTTTATCATTTCTGCAAAGTAACGCCTGCTTCTATTCATTCATTATATTTAATTTTTTTGACTTCATCGCTCGTAACATGTTTGGTTTATCGGTACTACAGTTTGCTTATAACAATCAAACAGAAAATATTTCCATTGGCAAACTCGGTTGCCCTTCACTACTTAAGTCACAGACCCCTTTTCCCAATTTAACTCTCCACGCTATTGCGGTTACATTACAATATGGCTTTAGAAGAACATTTTATGCTCATTTGTTCTTTTTTTCAGCCGATCTACTTGGCCAAGGCTGGTGAGTCAACCGCCCAGTACCTGCACTTCACGGGCTGCGAGGCCAGCAGTCACTGCGAGCTTAACCGGTTCAAGGAGATGACTAAAGAGTACCTTCTCCCGGAGAGGGAGTTCTATAACATTTGTAACATAAGGACCGAGCTGTGATCATGGAGAAATAACGCGCTGTGATTTAGTTATAAGATTAATTTTAGTCTTTTGTGTCATAAACCAGCAGGGCTAACATGCGCGCCACAAGATAATTATACCCGCTATTTCTTTATCTGATCTCATGAGAAAAGGACGAGAACATTTTAGAATTATCTAGTGACGCGTATCTGAGTCCTACAGATATCCACGGCACATTACGCGCGATCTGCGTTGAGCAGACTGAAGTAAGTGGTCGCAATGCACTGTCATTCAAGGAATCCAATAGCAATCTGGACGCAGCTATTATCGAGCGTCCCCTATGCCCTATGGATGCATCTCCAACAGCGGAACACTCTACGCTCGTGTGCATAAGTGTCAGTTTCGATTAACAATTTAAGTACAATTTTGTATTTATTTAAAAACGGCATTCACGAATGTACCTTCAGTCAAAGATCATTAGCGCTTGATTTGCTTAGAGACCATGATATGAGTAAGATTGTCTAAACGACATATTAATACATCTCTATTTAGTTGTCGAAAATGATCAGATCAATGATTGTTCTCGTCACTAGATAATGTCGTAGTGATAAATTGAGAACAAGATAACAGAAAAGACATAAAATCGGTTACGGTAGTACTTAATTAGAATCAAGAAAGAACAAAATGTTCATGAATAAATATGTTTACACTTTATTATAATAGACTGAGTTTGATTTATAATACCGGCAGTTGCCTGCGACTTCGTCCTCTCTTGTATTATCAATACCGCTCGTTCGAGAGCCGTTCGTTTTCTGTAAGTAAGCGGTGATAGCCTAGTGGTTAGGGCGTCAGCCTCCTAATCAGAGGTCGGCGGTTCAAATCCGGGCACGCACCTCTAACTTTTCGGAGTTATGTGCGTTTTAAAAAAAATTATCACTTGCTTCAGCTGTGAAAAAAAAACATCGTGAGGAAACCTGAACACCTGAGAGTTCTCCATAATGTTCTCAAAGGCGTGTGAAGTCTGCCAATCCGCACATGGCCAGCGTGGTGGACTATGGCCAAACCCTTCTCATATTGAGAGGAGACCCGTGCTCTGTAGTGAGCCGGTAATGGGTTGATCATGATGAAGATGCGCTGTTATAAATATCTCTACCCATCTTCTCGTGTAATCCCATACAAGTAGGACTAGAAAACAGTCGACATCGTTAGCTGAGCACGCTACTGGACTTAGGAGTATCTCATGGCGAAGTTCTCACATCACGATTGATTCAGAATAAAAGCATGGCTGTAGCTGAACATTAATGAGTAGCAGAACACTTTGTACACCACACAAAACACAAAAAAAAATAATAATAATATATGAACCTACGCACAATAAACGGTCTACCATTTGTATCGCTACATAGATGCCGCCATATTGTACCTATTGTACCAATCAATCAATCAATCATAATCTTTATTCAAATAGTCCTTTAAAAGGCGCTTTTGACGCGTCAATAATTTACATAATAGTGATTTGATGGTGATAACTACAGTGGTAAACTTAAACCTAAAGCTATGAGGGTCCCAAGCGCGACCTGGCTTAAGTAGAAGACAACAACAAACTTAGCCGGGTAAATTTTCATTTTGTTATCAGCAACTCACATGCGACTTAAAATTATATTAAGAGCTTTCATCATCATTCATGATCAACCCATTACAGGCTCACTACAGAGCACGGGTCTCCTCTCAATATGAGAAGGGTTCGGCCATAGTCCACCACGCTGGCCATGTGCGGATTGGCAGACATTACACGCCTTTGAGATCTTTATGGAGAACTCTCAGGCGTGCAGGTTGCGATGTTTTCCTTCACCGTTGAAGCAAGTGATATTTTTAAATTTTTTTTTAAAGCTTTATTAGAGCAGTATTTATAGTTACAGCAAAAAATCTGCACACGCATTTATAAATTACGAGCTGTTTGGGTTATTTTTGAGTTTTTAGCAAATCCCGCAGGAACCATAAATTTTTCGGATGTATAAGTAGCCTATACGTTAGTCCAAATTTCAGTCAAATTGGTTCTCCAGTTTTAGCGTGAAACAGTAACAATCCTCCATACATCCATACATACAATCTTTCGCGTTTATAATATTAGTAGTACTCGATCGACGCTGTAGATTATAAACGTTTATACAAAATTATAAACGTTTATAATTTTGCGTTATCTAACAGCGTTGAAGGAAGAACGATTATCAGAGTAGGTACAATAATTGCAGCTCAAACAAATGATCCGACGGAATCCACAATTACCGTCCGACATGACAAGGGGAGCGACTGACCACCGTTTGACAACGCAATAAGTGTACCCTCATCAAAAGCAGTTACCTCTGTTGATGGGCCCGTACCGCGTAACTTACATTGTTAAATCCGAGTGAGTGATCATCTTCCTCAGCGTATTTACGCCCTATTGCTGGGCAGAGGGCTCGTTTAAAACACAGCGCACAGACTCACCACTCTCCACTGTAGCCTGGCAGGTTTCAAGAATTAAGAAATATAATTTCAAGTGACATGTGAGATTATCATCATCATCATGATCAACCCATTACCGGCTCACTACAGAGCACGGGTCTCCTCTCAGTATGAGAAGGGTTTGGCCATAGTCCACCACGCTGACCGTGTGCGGATTGGCACACTTCACACGCCTTTGAGAACATTATGGAGAATTCTCAAGCATGCAGGTTTCCTCACGATGTTTTCCTTCACCATTTTATTAAAACGCACATAACTCCGAAAAGTTAGAGGTGCGTGCCCGGATTCGAACCGCCGACCTCTGATTGGGAGGCTGACGCCCTACCCACTGGCCTATCACCGCTTACATGCATGTGAGATGGTGATAACAAAAAGAAAATTTACCTGGCTAAGTTTGTTGTGGGCTTCTTCTTAGACTTGGGCGCGTTTGGAACCCTCATAGCTTTAGTTTTAAGTTTACGAATATAGTTATCGCCATCTAATCACTACCATGTAAAAAGTTGACGCGTCAAAAGCGCCTTCTAAAAAAGGCCAATTTGAATAAAGATTGTTTGAACTTAAGATAATAAAATTGTTCTAGAAATATCTCGCCTGATGGTTGTGATGATGCTGTCTAGGACAGTAGCGGGCTAGTCCGTTAGGGGTATGGTAAACCCTTACTCCTAATAGGTTTCTACGCGACATCGTGCCGGAACGCTGAATGGCTTGGCGACACGTCTTTGTCGGTAGGGTGGTAACTAGACACGGCTGAAGCCGAACCAGACCAGACTCTAGCCGGGAATCGAACCCAGGACCTCCAACTTTATAATGCGACAGTACATGCACAATATCAAAATGTACAATACTAAAGCGCTAAACTCGAGCCAAAATCGCATTTACAGCTAATGACAGTGAAATATCAATGGCTGGCCACAAAACAATTCGCATTAAACATAGCGGTATAACAGCAATCATTAAAAAAGTAGATACCAGATAACGTAACAGCATAATAACAGAGTAATCATCAAAAAACGTACACAAATTGTTTCTATAAATCGGATAAATATAATATTATGTCGCACAAAGGCAATTTTGGTGGATACAATAAAACCATAATAATTTGCGGTCCACGCACGAAATTTCGAATTGAATAAATAATGAAATACCATAGACACGCGTATTTGGCCGCTACATACGTTATAGGTAACCTATTGAAACATGTCCTAATGCCTAAATTTACAAGAGAGCATTTACGCACCAACGTTTACTTTTAAAAATACAAAATAAATGATAATATATGGGTGTGAATTGCTCTATCTCCATAGGTACTATAGTTTGTTATTCATTATGTGAGATGGTGATAACGAAAAAAAAGAAAAACCCCGGCTAAGTTTGTTGTGGGCTTCTTCTTAGACCGGGGCGCGTTTGGAACCCTCATAGCTTTAGTTTTAAGTTTACGAATATAGTTATCACCATGAAATAACTACTATGTAAATTATTGACGCGTCAAAAGTGCCTTTTTAAGGACTATTTGAATAAAGATTATTTTGAATTTGAATTTTGAATTTATACTACCAATAATAATTTTAGCTTACACATTGTCCTAGATTTTTCAAGTTGTTCAACCTAGGTAGCCAATTTAAGAACGAACCTAGAAAAATACAGCCTTAAATGAGCAAAACACACCTGTGTCGAAAAATGGTAACCGACAACATCTATCTACTATTTATTCAGATATAATATTGTATTAGCTGACGCCCGCGACTTCGTCTGCTTTGAGTTAGTGTGTTTGTTTATCTTTCAATCACGAAGCAATAGATTACTAACCCGTATTACTTGAAATAATTACTAAACTGGACAGTACTCGGACATTGCAACATTACTTTATTTTTCTAAAATAAAAGTAGCTTAAGTTACTCCTTATTACATCAGCTACCTGCCAATAAAAGTCCCGTAAAAATCGGTCCAGCCATTTCAGAGATTATCCGGAACAAACAGACTGACTGACAAAAATTGTAAAAAATGTTATTTTGGTGTATGTACCGTATACATATTCATATATATAATCATAATATAATATATATAAATAGTAAAAAACGGTTATTTCAATATTACAAGACACTCCAATTTTATTTATTTGTAAAGATAATTGTGTTTTCGTGTGTGAATGTATTTTTTATTGTAAATTTTCGTGCAAAATCAAAACTATGCATAGTTTATAGTCGATAAAAACCTATTTATAACTGAGTAATTAAAATTATAAGCCCTGATACTGGTATGTGATACAGAGAGAGACTGACAAAGCCGCACCATGGGGATCTGTTCCCGTGACCCGTAATAAACAACGTATCTTTAAGAACGCTTTACTGTAACTACAATAAGGAAAGCTATGCACGTTATAACCTAGTGATATCCTAGTAGTTAGTACGTCCACCTCCTAAACAGAGGCCGAGGGTTCGAACCCGGGTACGCATCTCTAGCTTTGCGGTTATGTGCGTTTATAAGCAATTAAAATATCACTTGCTTCAACGGTGAAGGAAAACATAGTGAGGAAACCTGCATATCTGAGAGTTCTCCATAATGTTCACAAAAGTGTGTAAAGTCTGCTAACGTGGTGGACTATGGCCAAATCCTTCTCATATTCAGAGGAGACCCGTGCTCTGTAGTGAGTCGGCAAAAAGTTGATCATGATTATTAGGATTAGTATTACTTGCTATATTGGTAGGAATATATTTTCTCCATTTAAGTAGGTACTCAATAAACAACGCTAATTCCAGAAATACTAATAAATTTAACAGAAGCGGTGATAGCCCAGTGGTTAGGGCGTTAGCCTCCAGGATTCGAACCGCCGACCTCTAATTGGTCGGCGGTTCGAATCCTGGCACGCACCTCTAACAAAAGGCGTGTGAAGTCTGCCAATCCGCACATGGCCAGCGTGGTGGGCTATGGCCAAACCCTTCTCATATTGAGAGGAAACCCGTGCTCTGTAGTGAGCCGATAATGGGTTGAACATGATGATGATAATAATAACTTTATATAGTTAACAAAAAGAAACATAAAAAAGTGCCTATAAGAATTGTTAGAGCAAATATACTTATCAAACTTTAGTGTAGCATTGCTAATAAATATATATAGTGAAAGCGCGCGCGCTGCGCCACGGAGGTCGTCGAATCATAGTTCAATAATTTAAAAAATTAAACATTCTTTTGAACATGGGTTAAAAAGGTATTTTACGATCGAACGCACGCGGTTTTATTAGTAAAAGTTATAAGTTTACAGTCATCACAACCCCTAATTAGTACGAATGAAACGGAGCAAGGGGATTAACCACACTCATGCGAACAATAACGCAACGACATACCGAATTAAAATTGCATTTAATACGAAATGTTAACTCCACATTCTGATGACATGGGAATTAATGCTGACACTTTGTTTTCTGGCTTTTGTAATTTACAACGACTGAACGGAAATGACATAGGTACATGCATGAATATGAAATTATATATCTTCAATTGACGAGGAAGTTATCCCTGAATGTTTACGATTATATGGTTAAACGTTATCTCATCCGACCCCCCCATTATCCCAAACGTAGCCTAAGCCTCGGCCTCACAGAAGGCGCTCTTAGGCAGACGTTCCCTTAGTTTCTTCGTTTCTTCGAGCCTTAGGGCTCAAAATTTCTTCTGGCAGAGCTTCTTTCCGAAGCTCGCCAAACAGCCCGGTTACGTTGTGACAACCAATAGGGTTAGCACATCTAATAGACAGTCCAAATATTGAAACTGTTGTAATTTTTATAATAAGCTAAACTGAGAATTGACAAAAATGTCTATAGACACAGTCAATCTTATCACGTTTTCTCAATAAATTTGTATGTAAATTTAAAAAATCGTAATAGCACCCAAAACCTGAACAATATTGGAGCTGCGATTTTTGTAGCGTTACAATGCATATCAGAAATTGTGAAGGACTGCAAAAACTTACGTAAGTTTGAAGGCGTACCGTATCGCATAAAAATTTTACGACTTCGTGAGAGATATCATAATCTCGTAAAATATAAAGTGAATCACGATTACTTTAGACCCTTTGCTTTGATCGTAAATTATTGCTTACCGCGATATATGATATAAAAATTAACAATATTTTGAATAAAATGTTTCTGAAAAATTTACTCCGAGTGCCCAAACATGACAAGTTATACCTACCTTTTCCTCGTGAGATTCAAACTTTAAATTGCAGCTAATTACCAGTTAGCAGTCACTCGACAACCTGAAAAGGATCGCTGGTGGCGGGTGGTTCAGGAAGGCGGAGGACCGCGTGTGGTGGCGCGCTCTCGGAAAGGCCTATGTCCAGCAATGGGCTCTATAGGCTTATTGATTGATTGATTGAATTACCAGTAATACTTACTATCAAATTAAAGTAAATATGAAATTAAGACATACCGACATCTAGTTACGATAATACAATGTATAAGTACGGAATGTGCCCCGATGCGTAGAACTGTCCTTGGTGCCAATTCTCCCGTCTCTAGATTGTGTAAAACCCTCAACCACAACAGCTCTTTTATAGATATTTATTTTGACTCCTTGTGTAGGTTTCGGGAAAAGATATTATTTAAATCACAAGTCAATCAAGACATATGTAACGATTAATATTAGTTATACTTTATATTTAATTATTATTATTATGTACATGTATAGTTTTATAGTAACATAATTTATAAATGTTGTGCTTACTTGTAAATGGGCACTACATTTAGTAAGCTACACTACAGCACTCAAAGAATGTGAGATTAACTTTAAAAACAAACTAGAAGAATGGGTAGTGCAAAAGTGTTTTACAACATTCATGAATACCTCAATAACACGCCCCTCTAACACCCTTGCATTTTTTTTTTAATTTTAATTGGATTTGTAATCATAGTAATAGTCTGTATTAATTTTATTTTGATTAACATTGACTAATTGAATTATTATTGTTGTTATTTTTTTATGGAATTGTTTTATATTAGAATATCATGTGTTTAAAAATTGTATTAAAATTGTATCTACTGTTTGCAATGCCCTGACCGGGTAAGATGCAAATAAATAAATAAAATAAAAATAAATAAGATGTTAGTAATAAGTTCAAGTTTTAACATTAAAACTTGAACTTATTATTTACGGCACCAAATAAATATAATAACATAATACGGTAAACCAAATAAATAAAATAAAATCAATGTGTTAAGAACTGGATGGCGTTCCCGAAACACAGTGAACGAAACGTTACTAGTAGATGTGTTTAGTACCAATTTAAACGTTCGCACACACGATTTTTAGGCCGGACCCCAGTATGAATATTCGCATTTTCACACCTCACCGCCATTTTGCGGATAAATGAATGAGTCACGTGATTTATCGTTATAAACGGATACCGTTTGTGTGCCTTTTGAAACCCGTTTCAATGGGGGGAGATGAGTGGGGGGATGCGGTAATGGCAGGTGTTTTATGTGTTTTTCGGTCATATCTGTTACAGGGATCGATGCAGGCTTGTTTTCATAATTTTTGGTTATTTTTCGAGATTCCACTTTCGGATAATTTATGGATACTTGCTTTTCTACTAATACATTTTTTATAACTTTACTATTGATATAATGCGGGGTTCACACTATATTGTTAAAGCTCTCCCACGTTATTACCTGCAGCCTCTATACGATGGTACTTATAATGATAACAAAATAACGTAAGAGTTAGAGTTAACCTTTCAATTTTATATTGGGTTGCCCAATTATAAAACGTCTGGTCGTGTCATGACAGACTAGGGGTATGGTAAACTCATATTCCTAATTGGTTGCTACACGACATCGTGCCGGAACACTAAATCGCTTAGCGACACTTCTTTGTCGGTAGTTTGGTAACTAGCCACGGCCGAAGCCTCCCATCTGACCAGACTCGAGCCGAGAATCGAATCCTCCAACTTTGTGTGCGACAGCACTCGCGCTGCGCCACGGAGGTCGTCAATCTAATGTTTCATACGCGAACATCTCCGTGAACCATTCAAGTGACGTTGTGCAAATTTGTCAAGAACTAAAAAAAAGCTATAGTAGTATGAAGTACGTAATTACTTGGGTCGGCCTCAAAAGAGGCGCCCTTAGGCAGACGTTGTCTTAGTTTCTTCGAGCCCTAGGGCTCAAATTTTTTTTCTAGCAGAGCTTCTTTCTGAAGCAAAACAGCTCGGTTACGCTGTGGCAACCAATAGGGTTAGTACAGCTTATACACAGTCCAAAAAAAAACTTGGACAATCGTGTTCTAAGATCATTATTAACACATCGAGGGTCAAACTTGAATAAAGGCCATTATGAATATAATGACTGCTAGTGTTAACGAGGTGAGTAAATATAAACAGACAATTATAAAGGTGGCACCTTCATAGAATGAATAAATAACTCTCTCATTAATTAATCACATTTTATTTTTTACCCGAAAGGATTCCGCTAGACGACTATCATGCGTGATGGAAATAAAATGTGGTCTAGTGGTTGGAGAACGCTTACTCAGAAAATGCCATCTCATTCGCCTTCAAGGTACACAAGCTTTTACGTACAAAACACAGATCCCGGAGAACTGTTCGGCGCAAAGACCAGGTAATCATTTTTGTTATTTATAACCAAAGACTAAATAACCACTAATATCTATTTGGTCCTTGGTTCACCACCTTAGAGGTTCGGTTTAAAACACAGAAAACTAATTGTACCCGCGATTTTTTTTCAAAAACGAAACGTACGCGTTGGCATTTAGTAGCTACCATCTCTTAAAACAGTTTTGTTTTAAAATGTCAGTTTCGACAACTGACTTACTAATGTTTCTTTTATTTTTTGGTTATTATCTTCCGCATTTAATTGGTATTTCGTGCAGCGTTTGTTTTTTGGGGCTAAAAGATATAAGGGTAGGCCACCCAAGTTGCAATCTATCTTCTTGAGAGATTTTACCAAGTGTTGAGTGGTTTTCGCGCGAAAAGTTGATATACACACAAAGTTACTTTCGAATAAATAATGTTAGTAATTATTTTGTGGCTATAAACGAAACTTCTTAAAATATTTTTTTAAATTACAATGTTCAATAATTAAACTTACGTTAGGTAGGTACTTACGTTTCTTCTTATTATATTCACCACCACATAATACGATACTTTGGTATTATTAATAGCAAGCTGCCATCTTAAATCCACCATTGTACAATAAGACCATTATTATATTGTACACGATAGTACAGTTACTTTTTATATTTAAGTTGCAACAAAAAACTGGCAGGTATAATCGCCATCTCTTTTACGCACGAAGATAGTCTCGTATTCAATAGGTCCACTTTAGCAAAATGCTGTTTTGTTCTCTCACAAGTTCAGTAGGTACATAATATGCTACAATCGTGCTTTAACCGTAAACAAAATGTAATTTAACCTCATATTTAACGCTCAAGAAACACGCGCGGCCGTTTATTTAAAAGTTCTTATATTCAAAGAAGTGTTTTAACTGTAAAGGGAACATTAAACAATTCAAAACAAAAGTTTTCTCAAGTTTTGTTTATAGTTTCTCCTCTAAAAGTCCGGCTAAATTGAAAAGTAAAGCGTTTTTGTGAAGAATTATCGGCCGCGTGGGCTCTCTTACTTTGTCAGGATAATACTTTTGACAGCGGCCAAGCAGTTGCACGCTAGATGTGGAGTGGGGTCGTAGTGTCGTTTTTGCCGCGGGCATAAAACTTTGTCTTGTCGAAAATACTATAAGAATATAGTTGAAACGAGTTGAAAGCCGAACAGTTGGTAGAAAAAAGTGTTTCAGTGCGTGCAATGTAAGTTTCTGTGAGTATAAAAGTGTATCACAGTGCATTCTTCGGTGATTCATCTTGTGAACAAGAAATGCTGTTTGTGTCATAGATATACATGTATTGGCCTAAGTTTTATGTGCACCTGGTATGGAATGTCTTTTGTGGTGAATTATTGACTTCACAACGCCCGTTTTGCCGTAGAAATAAGGTTTGTATCTTAGTCATAATTTCTTCTTATATATCTAACTAAAATGGCTACAACCTCAATGAATAGCTCAAAAAACTTGTTTTTTTTTATGTTTTCTTGGGAGCAGGCATTGATTGCATACGGTCGGTTAATCCGTATATAAAATAATTAATAAGTTCATTCTTTTTAAATACTCTATTTAACCATAACTTGTTACATTAACTTATTCGAAGCAAATTTACTTAATCTGAGTAATTTTGCTTAGTATAATTTTAAAACGTAAGTCGGCTATGTGCGCGAACAATAGTAATTATTTTTTTATTACCTATTTAGCAGCCAAATCTGAGAAGAAGTGATTTAAATATCATCTCATAGGCACGTAGTTAAATTGAATTCTCAGGATTAAACGGATTCCTTAAGATGAGAGGTCCTTTTTGAAATGCGAATAGAATTATAAATCGCGAAGAATTAATGAGGCGCCATTTCCGTCCATTTTGCCTCCAAAAGAGACCGGTATAAACTTATAAAGCGACCAACACATGAGCCAACAAGGGTACTTCCGAGTACTGAAAGGCAATAAACTAGTCGCCTAATCTTACCTGTGTAGGTAGCCACATCCGTGCGAAATACATTTATATGGTGTCGGATTTTACTACTCTAACAAGAATTGTCAAATTTTTATCTCATAAACTGCAGCATTACGATAACTTAAGATTGCTGCATTGCGGTCATTAGCAATATTTGCATTGTAAGATAGTCAATTATATGAAACGATCTCGGTTACAATTTCAAACTGTAAAATTAGTTTTAATTTCAACAGCATAGTAAACCTTACCGTTACAAGCTCATTAATATCTTCAGATCCAACGAACAATACAGATACTCTCAAATACATAAATTGCTAGTGTGCCCGAGGGAAAATACTATTTAGCTAAATGTTAGATAAAACACCATATTTTTTAAATCTCAACGTTTAGTATAGATTACTTATGTTGCGAGTTTATATTCATCGATAATATATTATTAAGATGAGTAAAATAAATACTATAGCGATAAGCAATATCACATTAATTATCATATTCATGATAAACTAACGTGTCCAATATCTTACATATCCAATGTCCTATTACAATCCGATCAACTATTGTGTACCTACTCAATTTACAAACAAACTAATTATGTTTACATTTTAATTGCGTCGACTTTGCATTATGTGAAAACATTGGTCACCAAACAAGACCGAGTCGGAAATTGGCATATCTGTAGACACTGTAAGGGACCAGTTTATCCGGTTGTTTTTTAAACAATATCTGGGGGATAGGTCCCGCGGTGCTTCGCAGCACCTGTGCCATTTCTTTGTCTGTGATTTTTAATTTAAGAAATTAATGTCTCGTCGCCATCTTGGACTTACGGTCTGTGATTATTATCTGTTATAAACCTCACTGGTAAGTACAACACTAGTTCTGGGTGTTTTTTTTTGTCTGACACTATTACCAACCAACTCGGACGAAACGATTTGGATCAACGTTTCTGAATCGAACCGCTAAGGTTTGGAACTCACTTCCAGCATCTGTGTTGAACCTTAGTACCTTAAAGGCAAGATTGAATAGGAATTTTCTTCTCGCTCCAACCCAGACCTCATAAGTGCTTTTTTTTTAAACTGACGACCTCCGTGGCGTAGGGCATGCGCTGTCGCATCATAAATTTGGAGGTCCTGGGTTTAATTCCCAGCTCGAGTCTGGTCTGGTGGGAGGCTTCAGCCGTGGCTAGTTACCACCCTACCGGCAACGATGTCGCGTAGAAACCAATTAGGAGCGTGGTTTTACCATACTCCTAAAAGGTTAGCCCGCTACCATCCTAGACAGCATCATCACTTAAAACTAGGTGAGATAGCCGTCAAGGACTAACTTGTAGTGTATAAAACAAAGCGCAAACCTATATATAACAATAAAAAAAAATTGCCCGGAAAATAACTGAGCCGATTTTTAATTGGATTTACCGTAGCTGTACCTTGTCGGTCACGACTTACTTGCCTGCATTGGCTAACTGTCGTAAAACAATAACACGTATGGCAGTTTTTTTTTTTGAGATAGGTTTGCGCTTGACGACAATCAGTACTAGAAAGTTTTGATGAGGTCTAGGTTGGAGCGCGCTTGCCTATAAAATGCCTATTCACTCTTGACTTGAAGGTACTAAGGTTATACGTGGCTGGAAACACAGATGCGAAGATGGAAGTGCGTTCTATACTAGCAGTTCGATTCAGAAACGTTGATCCAAATCGTTTCTCCCGAAAAATTATACTAATCATGTGTCTAAGTTCCATAGATTACTTGTCAGGTTTCTGTTATGAATTATCAATAAACAAACAAAACCCGATTGGTAACTACCTACGTAACAATAACTGGCCCAGTTAAGGAACCGAACTCAGCACTACTATTTGACAAACTGTAGAAAAAATACTAGACCTACTTTACTACTTTCAAATTCCCCGAACTGTCAGTGAAAGTCCCATCAAAATATTATTAAAATGTACACAAAAGCCGAACGCAGAAACATATGCAAGCTGTGATAGCCTAGTGGTTAGGACGTCCGCCTCTATATTCGAGGTCGGGAGTTCGATCCCGGGCACGCACCTCTAACTTTTCGGACTTATGCGTTTTTAAGCAATTAAAATTTTACTTGCTTCAACGGTGAAAGAAAACATCGTGAGAAACCCGCATGCCTGAAAGTTCTCCATAATTTTGTTGTGGTGGACTATGGGCCAACCCTTCTCATATTGAGAGGAGACCCGTGCTCTGTAGTGAGCCGGCAATGGTTTGATCATGTACAAAATAACCGAAGCTTTGCGTGTATCTAATACTCAATAAATAGATAACCAGGTTATTAATATTATAGTTCAGTTTATAAAATAATAATCGGAGGTTTAATAGGTA
Source organism: Lasiommata megera (assembly GCA_928268935.1). Lineage (NCBI taxonomy): Eukaryota > Metazoa > Arthropoda > Insecta > Lepidoptera > Nymphalidae > Lasiommata > Lasiommata megera. The sequence goes on along the minus strand of OV743329.1, from coordinate 1,271,790 downwards.
GAGATTGTTACCTAAATGAATATTTTATACTTTGTAGACAGGTAACAATGAATTTAAGTATACCACATGTAAATGTAAGTACAGATATCCCAGCTCAGATCATATACAATTAGGGAGAGGGTTTTAGGTAGGTTAACTACTTACCTAAGTTATTAGGTGTCGAGTTAGAGGTACATCTCGTGAGAAGATGGGTACCTACCTACGATTTCTTTGGTAGATGTTCTAAGAACTACACCATAATGCCTATTAAATTGAATTCACCGAGGCACCTTCCTACCTGGTCGGTAAATGGCTTACTTCCCCGCATTCGCTTACTGCCATAAAACAATAACATCAAAGGTAGGTTATGCTTAAAAGTCAGGTAGCCGCTACGTGTAAATTTCTTATCAGTATGAACCAGTAAGAATATTATTATTAGTAGATAGGTAATTCATAATCTATTGTGTATATTTCTATGAATTTGTAGGAACACTAGAAGGATTTTACGACTTCCGTGGCGAAGTGCGTGCGCTGTCGCATTATAAAGTTGGAGGTCCTGGGTTCGATTCGGTGCTCGTGTCTGGTCTGGGAGGCTTCGGCCGTGGCTAGTTACCACCCTACTGACAAAGACGTGTCGCAAAGCGATTAAGCGTTCCGGCACGATGTCGCGTACAAACCAATAATTAGGAGTGTGGGTTTACCAAACCCCTAGCAGATTAGTCCGCTACCATCTCAGACTGTATCATAATTTTGGGAAGGCACTGGCCCCTAAGATAGGGGTCTTCCTAGTTTAGGGGTCAGGATTCCACTGTATTGTGCTGTACTGAGTTTTATAAATAAAGATTATTATTATTATTTACCATCAGGTGAGATTGCCGTAAAAGGCTAAAAGAAAAAAACAGATGGCGGCCAAACTAAGAGCACTTATCAATTCTCTTGTACATATAAATCTCTACTTATGTTTATTGATAGAAATTCCTAAAAGCATTTGTCTTTTTTTTCGAACTGTATCCGGCAATATTTTTTCACGTGTCAGCACCATTGTCTTCTATGGCGTCTATGTCATTATTAAACAATAAAGTAAAGTCACTTACTTTTCGCGCTTGTGAAGTCAACATCTCCTGAGGATGATCCGGTGTCGGGTCGAAACGTGCGTAGAGGTTTTAGTGGAAGATTTTGTATGGTGTTATATTATACAAATCTCCCGGTTGTCGGCGGAATATAGCAAATTATACTTGCTGTTTATTGTTCATCATGGACATCCGCAAAGTAACGCCTGCTTCTATTCATTATACGTCATGTAGAACTGCGAATGTGTGCATAAACCATAGAGAATATTGCTGCTTCTGTGTATAAAAATGTTTCGCCTCGTTACCTAACCCACTTTATGATTATGTGATGCGGTTTCAACAACGCATTCAACATAATCGATGCAAATGATTTAACAAACGTAACCCAAGTGTTACACATGCGCGATTATGAATGGGGGAAGAACTGCAGTTAGCTTCCATAGGTGAGGTGGTTAGTAGGATGTTTGACACTTGATTGGCTTTTTTTAGTTCAATGTTTCTTCAATATAGATGGGAAAGAACTTTATACTGATATGCCGTTAGAGATATAATGTTCTTTGATCAAAGAATCATCTTTTATTTATTTATTTATTTGCTTCCATATCTAACAGACATTAGACCCGGTCAAGGCATTGCAAACAGTACAATTGTTATACATATTCATCATATTCTAATGTTAAACAACTTAATAAAAAAAAAAAAATAATAATAACAATAATAATTCAATGAGTCAATGTTGTGATAGTCAAAAAAAAAAGAAATATTAATATTTTAATTGTTACGCATAGGCTGATGTGCAATTGAGGCCTTAAGTATACTTAGATTGGAACAGTTCGTCTATCCTGTAGAAGCTACTAAGGATGAGCCATTCTTTTAATTAGCGCTTAAAGGACGTCAAATTATTTTCGTCAGTTAATGTTATTATTTGGTAATTTATTGTATATATTGATCGATTTTAGGCATCCTCTATGTATTTATGTCACACTGCTTGGCACAGACCTCTCTCATTGGAGATGCATTTAGGGTTTACCCACTCCGTGCTGCTTAAGAGTGGTTTGGTGGGATGGATAGTTTATTATTACTAACATTTTATTATAAGTCTCGCAGCCTTACTATATAGTGGTTTCCACCACCCTTTATTTTTTTTGTTTACGGGGAGGAAATCTCCTAGTGAGATACCCGACTATTGCTTTGGGGAAAAGCTCGGGTTATGTGGGATTTATACCCACTAAAACCCCCTCGGCGGCCACCATCAACATAAAACAGTGGGAGGCTCCGGGATCTTACCTTCTTTCCACCGCCCTATTGGTAAAGATATGCCGCCAAGCGATTAAGGGTACCGGTAACAGGGAGAAACAGATTAAGACGATGGGTTCATGTGCTGCAAATGTTCATGGGAGAAGCTGATCACTTAACACCAGTTAAGTTAGTGGTAACGACTTTAAACCCCCCTCCTCTTGGGGTATAGCGCTACGTCAGAATAAGAAATAGATACAACTCACTCGTTTTCTCCACAATCGACTTCTTCGCTACGTGGGCGATAACACGTAAACAAGTATTTAAAGCAGTTTACTAATAAAGCCCTTACATGATATTATCATTAAATAAACACATACATACACTGAGTCATAATAACGATGAGTCTACAACTTCCAATACGAGGATGATGATGAGGATGAATGAAAAACCGCATTGGATTCCAGCCTACGCGTATTTTAATACCCAGCATAAAAAAATATGAACTAACATATTAGTCTTTTGACGACCTCCATGGCGCAGTGCGTGTGCTGTCGCATTATAAAATTAGAGGTCCTGGGTTCGATTTCCGGCTCGAGTCTGGTCTGGTGGGAGGCTTCGGCCGTGGCTAGTTACCACCCTACCGACAAAGACGTGTCGCCCAACGATTTAGCGTTCCGGCACAATGTCGTGTAGAAACCAATTAGGAGTGTGGGTTTACCATACCCCTTACAGGTTAGCCCGCTACCATCTTCGACTGCAAAATCACTTACCATCAGGTGAGGTTGCCGTCAAGGGCAAAAGTTGTTGAATTAAAAATAAATTGAATGTTTAATTTTCCGTATATTTTGCAAGTCGGTAAAAGTATATTTAGTATCCCGGCCAACCCATGGGTTCTTGGTAACAAATTCGTCCAAAGCCAATGAGACGGGAATCCTTATTTCTTGATTGATATGAAGGCGTGGTATTCATGAGACTAGTCGTTTTTCAAACTAGACAGAGATGATGTTTTTACGGCTATATATTATTAGGTGTTCCAATGTTCGTTATGTTTCAGCATTTGTCCGACTAGAATTTCTTTTTTCCATTCTTTCCTTTATTATATAAAATAGGTAAGTAGGTACTATCTTTGTTGGAACGAAGTTCCTTATCGCGCGTTGTGAAAGGGGGCTAGACGGAAAAAATTCTTACGAAAAGTTGTCACGACACTTTTTGTTATTGTAAGCTGTGCGGCGTCGCATGTTTCTCTGTCTGTTTCTCTTATAGAAAGCAAGCCAGATATTTTCATTTCTATTTCGCATTGAACAGTGTGGTGTCGCGACGATTATTTTTGTTGAGTGTATACAGGTTTTTTGTAAATAATAAAAAATAATGAATCCTGACAGTGTTTCTGCACAAGTTCCGGATATTGCTGATAGAGTACAAAATTTAGCCTACTGATTAAGTTTATATAACATTATATTTGTTAATATTAATAATAAAAAAAATATGATTATAACTTAAATAAAATAAAATTTTATTACAATTCCTTCACTAATTAATCGAAAGGAACTTCGTTCCATCCGGGTGTCCCTTGACACCTCTCAAGTTTTTTTTATTGCTACAAACAGTCATTCTTACACCCTCCGATGAGAGTGGAGGCCTGTGCCCAGCGGTGGGTCAGTAATAGGCTATTGACTAAATAATAGTGAAAGTCCAATAATGTTCCATTGTTGGTGGAACAGTGTACCCACGTACTAAGGTATGACCATAACAAAACGGCTGAAAACTGCTGATCGGCGGTTCAATGCCCTTTCAAAAAGGCATTGAAACCACTTTCACCTCGAACAATCTCATTATTCGGTGCTGGTATTAGCTTGTACCTACCGCGACTGTACTGTTCAAGGTTTAACGGTGAAATTTATGTGTGGTGAGAAACTTTGGCCGTGGCTAGATACCACCCCACCGACAAAGATGTGCTGCTACAAGATACAACTGAAGAAAGAGGAAAGCGATGCGTGATACCTACACATACCTATATAATATAACTATAAAGTGTTTCAATGCCACTGACCAGGAATAATGGCTTAATTTGCTCAATGGCTAAAGAGTCTTAATTAGTCAAAATAAATACCAATAGGTACATATATATTGATTTGGTTCAATGTGGCTTAGGCAGTCATAAGTGGGTATTCTCCGGATGGCCCTAGCCGGGGTGGAGTACACAATATGATAGTGCGGGGAGGTATAGTTAACTTTAAACCTTTCAAATCTTACCATCTTGTCTAGGGATTGAAAATGAAATGAAATGAAAATATACTTTATTGCACACAATATAAAAAGAAAAAACACACACACAGAGAAGAAAATAGGTGCAATAGGCGGCCTTATCGCTAATGAGCGATCTCTACCAGGCAACCTAGCGTAAACCAGGGATAAAATATCAAGTAAGGCGAGGTTGCGGTTACAATTAAAAATAGAAAAATAAAAGGTTAAATTAACGACTAAAAATATAAATAATATAATATTTTATACATGTATACAAAACCATAATTAATAGTGGCTTACACAATACAGAACTTCCGAAATGGACTCTCAACGCACGTTTCGCTCCAGCACCGAAAAGCATCCTCAGGAGATGCTAACTTCACAATGTTCAAACTGTATGGTGTATAAAAATTAAGAATAAACATTTACTAATTATATGCGGATTACTACAAACAAAAATTATGTGAGATGGTGATAACGGAAAAAAAACCCGGCTAAGTTTGTTGTGGGCTTCTTCTTAGACCGGGGCGCGTTTGGAACCCTCATAGCTTTACTTTTAAGTTTACGAATGTAGTTATCACCATCGAATTACTACTATGTAAATTATTGACGCGTTAAAAGTGCCTTGGAGAGGACTATTTGAATAAAGATTATTTGAATTTAAAGCTCATGTTCATTGTATACCACTTCCACAACTTTCGTAGAGTGACTCCCGCTACTATTCCATAGAGACTTGACTGATTTTAGACTAATTGTTTTTCACAACTAGGCCATATAGCCGGGGCAAGGTTAAATTAATTAATACGAAAAGTAAATAAGATCTGCCATAGTAGCGAAGTTGAGACGGTTTCAATTAAAGACAAGAAAGTTTGTTGCAAATGAATTGTCTGCTAGACACATAAATCGATGTCTCTTTGTTGAGGCCAAAGTTGTTTCTCGTTACCTACTTGTTACCGCAGAGGAGGTTTCGATGTTTGTGTGAAACGGAGTAGGTGTTCCTTGGGGACCCATTTGAGCACCAACTTTGGGTTTTGTGTATACTAATTGATGTAATTAGTACTATGGACGCTTACTTTATAATTGACTTTTATCGGATGCTCATATAACGAATAGATTTAAAAACCCGCAGTTTCGTCCGTGTTTACTATACATACCTCTGATATTATTATGCGAAGATGTCCAGAATTGATTGCGAGATTCTACGAAATGCACAGTTGTTTTTCTAAACCTAAAAAAGCCTGTGTCTTTCACTGACCCATAAGGATCTCTGTGCAAAAAACACCTGCTGTTGCGTTATTGTTTTTTTTTAATCACCCGTAGGTACTCCTAATCGTTTTCTACGGGGCATTGTACGAACGCTCAAACGCTTGGCGGCACTTCTTTGTTCATAGGGTAGGAACCTAGCCACAGCCGAAGCCCGCCACCATTGCAGACCAGAAATGATCCGAAAAAAAGTCACATATATTGATACGTTGAGTTTTTTGGTTAAATACAAAAGTGGCTAAGTACGAGTTAATATTATTAACAAAAAAGATGAAAACGAACACAAAAACAGGTATATTAAATTGTGTGTGTGTGTGTTAGTGAGTGGGGGGGGGGGGGAGGGGGTATTTGTTATTATAGCGTCAATAGAAATACATTCCTTGAAAATTTCATCTATTGACAAGGGTGAAGGCATATATAATGTAGTTAAAAATATTAGAAAGAATTTTGTCGGAAAAATAAGTATGAACAATTGTGTAACATATTATATCACAAAAGATGTCCGTAATCATCATTAACTAAGGGGAAGCGGGTTGTTGGAGGCACGGAGAAAAACATGGTGAAATTATGATGCTACTTCAAGTAACGAGCGTCTATTTGTTACGCGGATTACGTCGAACAGGCAAACGAACGCCAGAGCAACTCACGCGAAATAATACTGCATCAGTACCACGTTACTAATTCACCCGGTGTATATTTTATTATTTGTAGTATATATATCTCGAAGATAACGACGATTTATTGCGTGAATCCTTGAACGTACCAAACATACATTTTTTTTTCCGCTGGGAAATGCGTTTACGCATCCCCTCCGTAAGCGACGCAGTCAAGACTTCTTTGCTTCCGATGGGGTATGTGGGACTCCCCGGCGGCCAGACTGGCGACCAGAATACCCACTAAAACCTAGCGATACTCCTACGCGTCGCCTGGTGGCTGGGTCACGGGAACACCCGCGCACACGACCGCAACCCATCCCTAGCTACCAAATATACAGCCCCATCTAAAATCTAGCAGAAAAAGTGACGGTTCGTGTTTTTTACTGATGACTGGTTACAAATATTCACTTTGACTTTTATTTTTTTTTATATTATATTGGTATATTTATTTAATATTTATTACTGTATTGAATTATTTATGTAATCTGGTTTATGTATTAGCTATTCGTATGCATTGTTTATATATTACGCTACTTACTTTCTTTTCCTTTTCCTAATTGAGGTTGAGGTAAAGATCGCTACTAAGCGATAAGGCCGCCTTTTGTATCCTACTTCTTCTTGTTTCTGTTTTTCTTATTATTCTATTTCCTCATTAGAAATAGCAGGTCTTGTGTGTGTGGGGCGGAGGGGGGTGGGGGGAATCAAATCACCGGTCTTGCCATACAGGATTTTTTATTGCAATCCAGGCCCTCTCACCGATAATGCTGTTGAAAATGCATATCCTAACACACCTAAACTTCTTAGTGATAGTTCATATTATCAATGTTACACCAAATTCTAGGTTTAATAAAGAATGTAAAAATAAAGCGACGTAACACTGCAGTACGCAGAGTTACGTTCAAAGCGATGTTTCTCTCTTAAATAAATGTATTCGGTAGTTTAACGATGCTTCGGTATATTCTTTCAAGTTAATTTTCCACCCCAGCGATTCGCTATTCTTACTGCGAAAACCCTTTTCACGTGGATATAATGCGAAGGCGGTACGGTTTGGGAGGAGAAAATAATAGAAAGTGCATTTAAATTGCTTTTCACCGACGTATTAAAAACGTGACATAACGTCGGAATGCAGTGTATTGTCGCACTCTGACATTTGAAAGGCGCTGCTAGTCCCAGTGTGACAAAACACTGCATAATATTGCTATGCATTGTTTTTTACTTTTATTTTTTCATTTCATCCCTAATTTTAAAAGATCTCGTAAGAGATAAGGCACTGTCGAACGACTGGTTTGAGTAAAATTAACTTACATATAAACATACATAGGTACTATAATCACAACTAAATTTTAATCGGCTGGACACATGTGAATTATCGTCGGAGTATGCCCGACAAGTTTTGAATCCATCCGGGACTCTTATTCATAAGCTTGCTCGCGCGCAGTACGGAACACGCAATAGAGCGAGCTCTACTTAACTAACGCTGCAAAAGAATTTGGGATGGTTGGATGATATACTTTTAATATGCTATTCCTCAAAACGGTTTAAATACTATATTGATAATATAAATACAAACAATAAACAGCAAGTATAATTTGCTATATTCCGCCGACAACCGGGAGATTAGTATAATATAACACCACACAAAATCTTCCACTAGAACCTCTACGCACGTTTCGACCCGACACCGGATCATCCTCAAGAGATGTTGACTTCACAAGCGAGAAAAGTAAAGTGTAAAGTAAGAGTAAAGTAAAGTCTATAGTGTTTATCATGGACTTCCGCAAAGTAACGCCTGCTTCTACTCATTATTTAATATAAATACAAACAAAATTTCTACAGGGATGTTATACGTATTACCCAATTCATACGTAATTGTATTAGTAAATTAAACATGGGTTAAAACCTATTTGCTCCAGTTAAACAATCGAAGGATTTGCTACTCTGGTCTGCTGGTAATTAATGCTATGCGGTTAGGTTAGTGGACTTACCAAAGACTACCAGTGTGGAATCGAGACATTGATTGGTTAGTTGGGCGGCGTAATGTTTGCGGATTAATTGAGTAAGTTCCGACTTCCAAATTGGCATTTTTTTTTCAAACCGACCTAATTCTTAAACTAACAAAGTACTTTAACGTAATAAATTTGGCGAATTAATCTATTTGAATACTTTTGACTTGGAGTTAGTTAGATGTTTTTGTGTCAGAGAAGCTGGCAAGGTAAATTATTTAGCTGCTATTAGTTAATTACTGTATCATCATCGATGTCAATTCATCCGATTGATGCCCTTTACTGAACCTTTGGTAGGGTCTGCAAAAACACTTGTTTCTTGTATGGCTGATAAAGCTAAAAATTTAGGCTTTAATTTATTATTTTTATTATTAGTTGTAATAGTGCATCGATGTTTTTGTTTATCTACTACGAGTTAGCCCTTGACGGCAATCTCACCTGATGGTAAGTGATGATGCAGTCTAAGATGGTACCTGGCTAACCTGTTAGGGGTATGGTAAACCCATCTAATTGGTTTCTATGCCACATCGTGCTGGAACGCTAAATCGCTTTGCAACACGTCTTTGTCGGTAGGGTGGTAACTAGCCACGGCCGAAACCAGACGAGACACGAGCCAGGAATCCAAGAACCCAGGACCTCCAACTTTATGATGCGACAGCGCACGTACTGTGCCACATAGGTCGTCATGTAGAAGTAATGCTGCAATAGCACATTATATAAACATTTTAGCTGTCTACCTATAATGGTTCTTGTGATACAGCACGTTGGCAAACAGATGGACAGACGGATGGACGGAGCGGAGTCTGGGTAATAGGGTCCTGCTAGCAACCTTCGCGTAAGCATCTTTAAAAAAAATTACTGCCAAATACATAACTAATTTTCACATATGTAAATGGCGCCATGCAATAAGGGCAAACGACATCACGAGAAATGTGATACAAACATTCAACTTGTACAATATTCTTCTTTTTAATACTTTGATAACAAATTCAAATTCACTTATATATATAAATGCGAATTAAGCAACAATCGAGAGCAAGAGGTATTTGTTTAAGAGTAATTCAAAGTAGTCTTAAATATACAGTTATTAATTTAACAGTTGGGGGTTAGACCTATTTGCTCCAGATAAACAAACAGTCGACTGATCAAGGATTGTTATCCTCATCTCGTATTATTTAATCGACTGGGGGTGGGCTGAACAATCAAAGGTTTCTGTGAAACCGGAATTTTGGTTAGTTATTTTGGCGGTTTAATATTTTCGGACTATGGTTTTCTACTAAGTACTACTCCCCAGCTAAGTTTGTTGTGGGTTTCTTCTTAGACTGGGGCGCGTTTGGAACCCTCATAGCATTAGTTTTAAGTTTACGAATTTAGTTATCACTATGAAATAACTACTATGTAAATTATTGACGCGTCAAAAGTGCCTTTTTAAGGACTATTTGAATAAAGATTATTTTGACTTTACTTATTACCTTTATTATTGAACAAAACGGAAGGTCTTCATTGTTACCTGGACGATGATGAATGTAGTTTTAAAACGTAATTTAGTAACCATGGCAATATTTTTTGGATTGAGCGTCGAAATAGCTTTTTTTTATTAATCTAGCCTAGATTTTAAAGCTTAAGAATTTTCTATTCACATTTTTTTTTAAAGATTTGGCAGTCGTATATCTACGACTGTACATACGCTACAGTTAGCGCTTGACGGTAATTTCACCTGATAGTAAGTGATGATGCATTTTAAGATGAGCAATTCCGTTCGGGGTATGATAAACCCATTCTCCTAATTGGTTTCTATGCGACATCGTGCCGGAACGCTTAATCGCTTGGCGACACGTCTTTGTCGGTAGAGTGGTTACTAGCCACGGCCGAAGCCTCCCACCAGACTAGACACGAGCCGGGAATCGAGCTCAGGACCTAAAATTTTTAAATGCGACTGCGCAAGCGTTGCGCAACGGATGTTGTCTAAATAGTACTTCTAACTCATGATCAAACCATTACCGGCTCACTACAGAGCACGGGTCTCCTCACAATGTGAGAAGGGTTTGGCCATAGTCCACCACGCTGGCCATGTGCGGATTGGCAGACTTCACACGCCTTTGAGAACATTATGGAGAACTCTCAGGCGTGCCGGTTTCCTTACGATGTTTTCCTTTGCGGTTGAAGCAAGTGATATTTTAATTTTTTTAAACGCACATAACTCAGAAAAGTTAGAGGTGCGTGCCCGGATTCGAACCGCCGACCTCTGATTAGGAGGCTGACGCCCGAACCACTAGGCTATCACCGCACCGCACTCCAAACTCATAACCAGTGAAAGTAGTTTCGTTTGTTTTTAATCCCATTATAGTGAGGCGGTTTCAAACAAACGTAATCATACTTTAACTGAATAAACAAGTTCAATAAAACTACTTACGTATGAATCCATTAGTCTAGTTTCTCGCAACTGCAAAGCTTTTATTTCAACTAAGAACCACTTGAGCTTTGCGGGGCCAAATATAACTGGCCCGTAAATGCAGTTACAGATGTTTATATAGCCGATTATAGCGAGGCTCGGAAACTTGGCGCATGCTGTGCGAACTATAACAATAAAAACCTACTCGCAATGCAAAACTAACCAAAAGAGAACACCATCTATGTTATGATAGGTGTTTGTTATTCGGTTTAATGCGTAATTATGTTTAAGTTGCCGGAGAGTTTATAAATTTACAGTCGCTATGAGACTGGTGAAAGGCGTGGATTAGTTTCGGTGTCGGTGGTATGTGAACCGTTGGTAAATTGGCAAAGCATTCGGCCGCGATTGCCGGAGAGATGTGGTTTCAAATCCCGCCGGTTCTGAAAATTTTTGTATGAATTTTATATTTTGGAATTTTAAACTTGGAGGAAATACCAAATTTATAAATTTGATATTTCCTCCAAGTGTAGTTAAAAAACTTAAGTAAAAAATAAAATTAGTAGAGTGTTGTTCGACACTCTCGTAAATAAAGGTCACTGGATATACGTAATGTGTATTATAACGTGCAGGGGTGGGGATGTGTTGGGATGGGAGGGTTAGAGAACCGCTAACTATTTTACAATTACTACGAAAGCTGCAAAATCTTGAGTGCAATTTTCCGTGAGCTGTCGTATAATAAAATGAGGTTATGAGTTCGAGTCCCACACCACACCACCACGACTCCAGGCTCGAGGGTTCGACTGCGGTTTTAATTATCACACGAGGCTCGAGCCGGAAATCGAACCCAGAACCTTCCAATTTATAATACGACAGCACACGCGCTGCGCCTGTAGTATTTAATTATGCTGTCTAAGATGGAAACAAACTAACCGACTAGGGATATGGTACCGGAATTCTTTGTGACTTGACGAATCGTTCTTGACGACAAGATGGTAATGGTAACTAGACCACAAAAAATATATTAATTATTGTTTTCAAATTGCCCCTACAGGGGATCGAACCCGTGACAGACTACTTTTTAGAATATAGCGCTCACAAGTACTGTGTCAAGTGGTTGGTCATCAGATAAATAGAGGAAAACGTTCTCGAAATGTAGATGTTGCTGAATTTTTATTATGTTTTGGAACTCTTTCAATTATGGGACTAAGCTCTAAACTCCCAGCTCTGATATTACATGCAAAGCTACTAAAGCCATTAAAACTTTGAAAAGGGTGCGCACACCCGCGTTATGCACTTTGCGCCGTGGCAGCAATTTGGTTCCAACGGCTGATACTGTACTTCCAACTTAAATTTTATTTCGAGACACAATAGAATGTAGTCACTTTACTATACATATGTTGAGAGGTAGGTTGTGATTAACTTCGAAATGTAGGGATCCGTAGAATAACCAAAGTATACCAACATAGCTCAACTAATTTCGAAGCTGCATTGTCACATTTAGCTCCAGGAAATGTTTGCCCAGAAGGCCTCGGGATCCGAAGTCCAGCTTACCTAAGTTAGTTGAAAAGACGTTTCGTCTTTAAACTTTAAATATGACGACTTCTGTGGCGCAGTGCGTGCACTTCGCATTATAAAGTTGGGGGTCCTGGGTTCGATTCCCGGCTCGAGTATGGTCTGGTGGGAGGCTTCGGCCGTGGCTAGTTCGCACCCTACCGACAAAGACGTGTCGCCAAGCAATTCAGCGTTCCGGCACGATGTCGCGTATAAACCAATGAGGAGTGTGGTTTTACCATAGCCCTAACAGGTTAACCCGCTACCATCCTAGACTAGTTAGTCTCTACTAGTTAGTAGTGTATAAAAAAAATTATTGTGGATGCCCGTAACACTAGCACAGATTCATAATCCAATATATGACCTTTTTAAACCAAATTGCGTTGTGCCAAAGGTTTTGTTTTTCGAACGCTGAATCGGCCATATTGCACAGCATGTCTTCAAAATGCCGTTTCAAATAGGAATACGTAGCAAACTACTTAAAATTATAATTTAATCAGGCAATTACACGGCGGCATGAACAATGGAGTCAGCGCGGAGTCCGGCTCACGAGCGACAAACTTCCTGTTGGTCCATACCTCCAAACAATGGACATTTATTTCAAACTATGAACAGAGGCTTTGCGCGCCTGCTATTTTGCATCACAGCACAATGTTTTGGCTATGAACATACTCCTAACTGGCTATGCGTCGCTACTTCGTCTGCTTCTGGTTTGCGAGATAATGAGTAACGACGCCCTTGCTTTATAGCTATTTATATGTAGAAAAATATACGTCGACGCGAGCTTATTTGCTGCGTGAAAAACCAGAAACCAACAGACATATTCGCTTATCTGTTTATGAACAAAGAAAAAGAAATTGCCTAATGTCGTTCAATTAATCAATCAATCACAGTATTTAATCAAATAATCCTTTAACAGACACTTTTGACGCGTCAATAATTTACATAGTAGTGAGTTGTGATGTAGATAGCTACATACGTAAACTAAAAACTAAAGCTATGAGGTCAGGACCTCTAAGAAGAAGCCCATGATAAACTTAGCCAGGTAAATTTAGGTTTTGTTATCACCATATCACAGGCTACTTAAAATTATTAAGAGCTATCTTCATAACTGGCACATGTGCTCTTCAATCTACTGCTATTATATTGCAAAATTGGTACATGTAAAAATAAGTACATACTAACCAATTCCTCGTACTTTCTCTATGAGATTTGACGGGACCACCAGAATAAGTCGCGGACCCCGACACCAGCATATTGCAGATGTACGCTTCGACTTTTGTTTTATTGTTTGGATATCCAATCAATCATCATCTTTATTCAAATAATCCATTAAAAGGAACTTTTGACGCGTCAATAACTTACATAGTAAGTAGTAAGTTGATGGTAATATATTCGTAAACTTAAAACTATGAGGGTTCCAAACGCGCCCTGGTCTAAGAAGAAGCCCACAACAAACTTAGCCAGGTAAATTTTCATTTTTTACACCATCTCCATGCCACTTAAAATTATTGTAATTATTTTAATTTTTAAGAGCCATCTTATTAGACTAATATTTCATACCCTAGCTTGTTTACCATTTACATAATCCTTAACACTATAATAGGACTTTTCTAGAAGCTTACTTCTTTAAAATCATCATATTAAGTCATTTGATTATTTTTCCCTCATTTGTATGTATCCACTCATACACTAACTAACACACTATCGGTTTTATATCAAGGATTTTAGTGCAGTTTTATTTTTTACAATTTAATAGCTTTCAGTTGAGAAACTTTAAGTAGGTTAGACTTTGTCGAGAATCTCAACTCTCATCCATAAAATATTATATTTACTGGGTAACACAAATTCAGGAACGTGTTTTCTGTTACTATTTTATTGCAAATTTAAAGTTTCATACTGAAAGTGCCCACCCGATGTCCTCTACGCAACTCGTACTTGTCAAAAGATAATGTCCCCTGGGCATGCACACGACACTCGGAAATAAACTTAAGAGCGAGATTTACCTACATCTACGATACTATATCTTAGAGCGTACAGAATTCTGAAACTCTTCAAGCATATGCATACAGTACTGGCAATCCCCCAGCTATGCTAACAATACTTGAAGTCATAATTACAATTAAAACTTTACTTGTTACCGATTTACAATCTACTTAATAAATGTACCTACAAATATAAACATATATTTTAGTGTACCTATGCACTTGCTTCAACGGTGAAGGAAAACATCGTGAGGAAACCTGCACATCTGAGAGTTCTCCATAATGTTCTCAAAGGCTTGTGAAGTCTGCCAATCCGCACATGGCCAGCGTGGTGGACAATGGCCAAACCCTTCTCATATTGAGAGGAGACCCGTGCTCAGTAGTGAGCCGTGAATGGGTTGATCATGCTGATGATTTTAGTGTACCAGAAAAAAAATCCGCGTTGCAAAAGAGTGCAGAATGGAAAGATTAATAAACTCCAGTATAAATTTACTAAGCTCGGCCGATTTGTGGCACGAGTTTCCCAACCTATAAATATAAATGCTTTTTATAATGCGTGGAAAAAAGGTATCGAATAACGATAAGGCATGATGGTTGGCAGGGATACTACAGCTACCGTTACTACCGTTTTTAAGCCTGAGAATGATTATTTTCTAGTATCTATTTAAAATATACATACAATTTCTTTGAATACAGTATACTACATCTATTGACTTAACCTGTATTCCGCAGTGTGATAGCGTTAACCAGGAATTTAAGCGGTTTCGAAAAACGTTTAGGTATTGAAGCGTAGTAACAGAATTGCGCTTTTGATCCACCCCAAAAATACTTATGCAAGTGTTAAAACGAATTCCTGCCTGTAAAAATAAAAGGATGACTTGAGAAAAAAATTTACTGAAGAAATTCATGCTCGTGCCAATATACTAACCCTATGAAAATTGGACTGTTGCTCTTCAGAGTAATCGGAGTACAAATCAATAAGAATTATAAATGGACAACCTCATTTTGGAAAAATCTGATATCTTTGAACTTTACGTACTTTTTAGGTCCCAATTTTTGAATTGCATTCCCTTATACACGCCTGAAATCTCTGAAGATTCTAA
This sequence comes from Lasiommata megera, assembly GCA_928268935.1. Lineage (NCBI taxonomy): Eukaryota > Metazoa > Arthropoda > Insecta > Lepidoptera > Nymphalidae > Lasiommata > Lasiommata megera. The sequence goes on along the minus strand of OV743329.1, from coordinate 1,256,305 downwards.
TACAAATTTTAAATTTCATCACGAAATTGCACTCCCAGATGTCCCTTCGCCGCAGCCCGTTACTGTCCTAATATACCTCGTGTCCCCTGACACTCGGACATAAACTTGGTAGCTAGATTTACTTTCTAGTACTAAGTTTACCGTTTTGTATATTAAGTATTGTACCTAATATTCTTACCTCTTTAAAAACTTTGTGCTTGACCATAATAGATTTTTTGGACGCTTTATAACTCCGACCTAAGGAGGACTTTAGCTTTACACGCCACAAATCAAATAGCTCATAGAGAAAGCGATCAAACTTATCCTGTTAAACTATTGTTGGCGCGTTTGGAACGCTCATAGCATTAGTTCTCAGTTTACGACGTATCACCATCAACTCGCCACAATACAAGTTATGGACGCATCACTAGTACCTTGTAAGGATTATTTGATTGATTGACTTGTTACTACACATTTATTCGCTGAAAAACTGGCTAGGACTGAACCACTCGAAAGTCATGTCCTTGATTTAGACGGCTGTGCCTAGCCCTGCGCAGTAGAAAAAACTATACACAAATTATTGGGCGCGCTAAAACAGCAACTCGCCTAAATATACATATAAATACAGTTACATGGAGACTGTCAAAAGGAACAGTCCTTCACATCACATACAGCCCGCTTTATGTGTCACTGATGGGATAGGCCTCTTTCATGGGCAGAAGTGATTTAAGCATTTACCCAAAACGAAGCTCCAATGTGGTTTGGTGGCTTTTAAAGCCAAATGTGATAAATGATTATATGAAGATCGAAAACATTCTGTATCCAGGGCCCCAAGACGTTTCGATCCGTGTTCGGGCATTTTTTATTCTATATAAGTTAGCCCTTAACTGCTATCTCACCTGGTGGCTACGTGACGATACAGTGTAAGTGGCGGAATAGCCTGTAAGCGTACTTCTAATGGGATTCTACATCGTACCGGAACGACAAATCACCTGGAGGCACGTCTGTATCCGTATGAGATAACTAGGCATGGCCTTAACCTCACACCAGACTGTCCTTGCTGATGATTGAACCCGGGACATTCCAAATACCAGCGCGCAACTCTGTGCCAGAGGGACCGTCAAGTAGTTCATGGTAACCACTAGACAGTTATATCTGACAAGTGTCACTGCTCTGCACTTATTATTTTTTTAGTGCCTGAAGGGAGATAAATAATTTTAGGGAGTCAAAAAGGCGTTCCCGGAACGCACAAAGAGCAAGTACCGATCGCCTTTGATTTCGATTCAGCTCATATAAGTGGGATGATGGTGACGTTTCCTAATTAGATATGAAATGCACTAATAAGTGTAGTTTACTTTAGTTAGTATCTATCAATATCAAACACATTATAATTATATCATGCAAAGGCTGAAGAACTATCAGTCCTCAATTAAGATAAGAACTATAAATAGTTTCAAACCAATTTGGTAGGAAACTACTACTACAGATAGAGAAGCCAAAGGTTCGGTTATGATCAACGTAACACTGAGACATAAGACCCTCCATAGATGCTACCCCTAAAATAAGTAACTAGTTCTCAGAATCCAAAATTACGAGACCATCTTTTGCGTCAAGGGCTAAAAACATGAAGTTAAGTACATGCTATTAATGTCTAATATCGAAAATGTTCCAACCTTTACGGGCAATAGGTAGGCCAGCCGGTCGGCAGTTTCTTATCGCCAAATCCTCAAGAGCCACTTTCGGGGCTACGTGCTCAAGGGGCGATATCGCGGTGTCACTTCCCCACCCTCTTATAGGCACTCCATCTACATTGTACCCACCTGACTTAATTTTGTATGGCAAACCCTCGCATGACAAAAACTTGAAAGGAACGAGCTAAGACAAGAGATTCGCAAGGTGCGTGGTTAAGTAGAATTTACAAGGTTTTGATTGACGTGGTTATTTATTTCCGAAGAAGATATGTTTTTCTATTTTTCAAATAATTTAAATATTTCGTTCTCCTAAATCTCCTGCACGTTGTGATGCTCCTAGCGAAGCTTTCTTATCGCCATATTTAGTGACCATGTTTCTAATCCATACGTCTTCACCAGCAATGCCGATTATTCCTCAGACAAAAAGTTAAGGGTAATTTTTTATTCATTCTTAACTTACCTAACGGTAGGAGATGAAGCAGTCTTAACTGGTAGCGGGCTAACATTTTGGGATATAGCAGTTTTATTAAATCCATTCTTATCGGTTTCTACGCGACTCCGTAGTGAAACGCTAATTAGCTTCGCTTGGAATCACAAGGTTAGTAACTAGCCACGGGTAAAGGCCAACGCTGATAATATTATTAGAAGATGCTTAAATCGTCTACTTCTTCATTAACTTATCCCACGTTATGAAGAGTCGCCACAACATATTATTATGTTCACATATTCCATTTAAACTTAAGGAATGTTGTTTTGGTTTTGACATATTTTTTACAACCGGCCGTCTGCTTGACTTTAATCCTCTTTGTGTATGTTTTTGCTGGTGAAATAAGTGACTTTTCAGGTATCTTTTTTTTAATAGCTATGTTAGTAAGTCTCCTTCAGCATCCGCATGGAACAATCGCAGATGCTCCTTCTCTCATTAGACTTATAGTAATTCTTTTGATACAGCTGTTCATTTTAAAGATAAGATTAGAAGAAACAATATTTTATTTTAATTTTTTTCATGCTGCTCCGGTTCCACTCGTAACGCGTTTAGCGCGTGTAGATACAATCCCGCACGTATCGCTCGGTACTTCGCAGGCATTCTTATCACACGGAGTACTTTTACGATTTTAAAGCATCTCGGATGCATCTCCATTTGTGTTACTTTCTCGTCACGAAATAACGGTTTATGAACCCTGTAAGTATTCTAAGTAATTTTAGTTACAATATATACTGACTATTACGCTTATTCAATATTAAATAGAAGCAGGAGTTAATTTACGGAAGTCCGTGGCATATAATGAACTAATGCTAGCTTAATTTGCTGTTATCCGCTTGTTGACTAAGCCATTGTACGAAGTAAACTAAATATCTTCTGAGGATGCTCTGGTTTGTTTGGAGACTTATGTTGAGAGAGCGTTTTTGGATGATCTTTATGGTGCGGTTTGAAAAGGTTTAACAAATTAATAATAGTACCGCGCAGATATACCTATTTTTTGCCGACCTCCGTGGCGCAGTGCGTGCGCTGCCGTATTATAAAGTTGGAGGTCCTGGGTTCGATTCCCGGCTTGAGTCTGGTCTGGTGGGGGGCTTCGGCCGTGGGTTATTACCATCTTACCGACAAAGACGCGTCGCCAAGCGATTAAGCATTCCGGCACGATGCCGCGTAGAATCTGGTTAGGAGGATGAGTTCACCAGGCACCGCATTATGGACTCCTTTGGTGCTGGTGATGTACAAAGTGTGATCTACGGTGATCACTTCACATCAAGTAGAAAAAATAAGTAGAAAAGCGAAACCTATCTTAACCATTTAAGAAAATACAGGTAACATTTCGTATGTATATTAGGTAGCTTAACATAGAACCTTTTTATCCAGTAAAACCGCATAGTTTCGAAAAGATTTTTAATAAAGCGAAACGCGAACGAAGACGCGGTGCTTAATATGATATATTTTCAGAGTAATATTTGTCTCTATTATTGAATTATTTTATCGGATGAGATAAAACTGTTTTGCAATCTCGTTTAGAGATTATCGAATTGGTGAAGCCTACAACAATATTTAATTCATTCCCTCGAGGCGAAAAGGCTTCGGTGCCAAAACAATATATCCTGATTTATGTACCTACTCTAGTTATTCCAGACAAATAATAAGCTTGAATAAATATGATTATAACCTTAATATCTCGATGGTATAGCGGTTTACTATCCAGTTATTCCGAGGTCGAAAAATTAAATTTCCCAATGGACTATTGCGGTACCATCCACCCACATGTAAGTAAGCCTCAACCCAATACCGACCCACTACAGGTCACGGGTCTCCTTTTCTGAATTACAAGGGTTGCTGCTGTTGTCCACCACGCTGACTGCGGATTGGTAGACTTTACAAGCTATCGAGAACATTGTTGAGTATCTGGCATGGCAGGTGGCAGGTTTCCACACAATGGTTTCCTTCACCGTTAAAGCAAGGGATATTCAATTTAGAATCGCATATTACTGTGAAAAGTAAGAGGTGCGTGCCGGGGATGGATATAAAACCTCCCGAAAGAGATACCACTAGGCTTATAGTTTAGTTTAGGTCTGACGATTAGTTGTAGGATAATGGGAATATTTAGCTTGATGAACAAAAACGTATATTGAAACCAAGAATCATATTTTAAATTGGCCAGAAAACGCGTAAAAACATTCAAACTACTCGGCTTTAAGTAAAGTTGCCCTATTATATGGAGTACACTGGAAGCAATGAATAAAACAGACGTTCTATGCAAACGAAACCGTTTATACATGTATGTAAAACATATATGTAAAACTACATCAGACCGTCTGTGTAAAACAAATGTTTTCGTAACATCCTCCGGCATTCATACCATAAGCAATCACGAAATATTTATATTTTCTTTTTTGGCTTCGTCGTTTTTAATATTAGAACAGACATCTTTAATATTTCTTTTTTTTTTTTGTATTTTATTCTGGACGCTTTTTCCGTTCTCTTGACTTTTATAATGTAGAATGGCGTATGGTTGAGATTTCCTTGCGTATTTTGTAAGGACTTTGATTTTGCTTTACAGATACTTTGGTTTTTCATATCCTATTTTTATGATCTGATAAAAATTAGTTACTTAGGTCCACAACCTCATCTGATGGTAAGTGTTTGTGAAGATGTTAGGCATATTCACAAACACTTTCCATTGGGTCGCGCTTGCCTAGAAGATTCCTATTTACTCTTTTTTTTTAGAGATACCCAAGTTTTAAGAATCAACAAGCCAAGCATTTGATTAAAGAAAACTCAAATCGCGATCCACAATAATCCCTCTTTGCAATGTTTAGGTGTATGAGACGACCTCCGTGGCGCAGCGCGTGCGCTGTTGCATTTTAAAGTTGGAGGTCCTGGGCTCGATTCCCGGCTCGAGTCTGGTCTGGTGGGAGGCTTCGGCCGTGGCTAGTTACCACCCTACCGAAAAGACGTGTCGCCAAGCGATTTAGCGTTCCGGCACGATGTCGCGTAGAAACCAATTAGGAGTGTGGGTTTACCATGCCCCTAACAGGTTAGCCCGCTACCATCCTAGACTACATCATCACTTACCATCAGGTGAGATTGCCGTCAAGACCATTTTAAATATAACGATGATATTGACACAGACAAAAGGCATGGTCATAAAACGGCTCGCGTTAATAACGCCAGACGTTACAAATAAATAGCTTTGAATGAGATGTTCCCTTTCTGCAAGTAGAATGCTGTATTAATGTGAAATGGCGTTTAAAATAAAGCTGGCAAGAAATAGAATGACATCAACTTAGTACCCCGTTTGCATAGTTTCATTATAATCAAGTGGAAATTGAATTTTTTTTCGCGCTACTTGTTACTGTAATAGCTTCCTTTGACTCGGGGCGGTGTGTTTTAAGAAACAACCTTGCTAAATGAACTTAATGGACTTGGCGGAGCGACTTCTCAAAGACGACTTGGAAGAAATTGCACTTAACGACACAGTAGTTGTCGCAATAGACAGAGGGCATATATTAAAATGAGCAGGCTAAGTGCGAGATGGGCTCACACACGAAGGGTTCCACGGTTGACAGTGTTGACGACCTCCGTGGCGCAGCGCGCGCTCTGTTGCACTATAAAGTTGGAGGTCCTGGGTTCGTTTCCTGGCTCGAATCTAGTCTGGTGGGAGGCTTCGGCCGTGGCAGTTACCACCCTACCGACAAAGACGTGTCGCCAAGCGAATTAGCGTTCCGGCAAAATGACGCGTAGAAACGAATTAGGTTTACCAAACTTACAGGTTAGCCCACTACCATTCTAGACTGCAACATCACTTACCATTATGTGAGATTGCTGTCAAGGGCTAACTTGAAGAAGAAGAAGGTTCCAAAAATATTTATTAAAAAATTTCTGCAATATATTTTGCAATAAAATAATCCAGATAAGCACTCTCTTGCAATGCCTATCAAAATAACAAATAACTTATATCTATAGGTGTCTATTGACGCGTATAGGTGAATGAAAACACTGCAAACAATAATCACCTGTATGCCTATGTGTTGAAACACTTGTTTAGCTTAAACGGTATAATAGTATCAGCATCGTGAACGATTGCTTAGCGGTCGGGAAGGGCTTTATCGTGGCATTATCAGTTTATCAATATCGACGTTTCGATATGAAATCCATTCGCGTAGAGCGTATAAAAATGAAACGTTAACTGTCGTTTTTTAGGTAATGTAAAGGTGAATTGCATTTTATATATGGCAGTGTTTTTGCAAAATAAGAACACTCTGTGGCATAAAAGTCATATTTGCATAAAAGTAGTAGATACTCCAAAGCCTCTGAAGTAATGCAGCGATTTTAAAGTGTTGAATTGGTGTTGTTAAAAAACGTGCTTTAACACATTATTGCGTAATTCACAAATGTTCAAATATATCACAGAAGAATAATTTCATATTCATCATGATCAACCCATTACCGGCTCACTAGCGCACGGTTCTCCTCTCAATATGAGAAGGGTTCGGCCGTAGTCCACCACGCTAGCCATGTACGGATTGGCAGAATTCACACGCCTTTGAGAACATTATGGAGAACTCTCAGGCGTGCAGGTTTCCTCATGATGTTTTCCTTCACCGTTGAAGCAAGTGATATTTTAATTTTTTTTAAAACGCACGTAATTCCGAAAAGTTAGAGGTGCCCGGATTCGAACCGCCGACCTCTGATTAGGAGGCTGACGACCTAACCACTAGGCTATCACCGCCTATTTCATCTTGTCAAGTCATTATTGTTTACAGTTGTATAACACAAAATTTAATGACATTAGTGAAAAAAACACGAACAAACAAAGCTTAGCAGTAGCGATCTATGCTAGGTGACCTTAGCAGAATTAAAAAAGTTAGTAAATGTAAAAAAAATTAAAGTGGCGCCACCTGTATTCTTTTTCTATCTATACATAGAAAAGGGTTAACGGAATGGAACAGTTTTAAAATACCGTAACAATCCAGCTATTGTATAGACGAGTATGCAGAAGTGAACGGTTATTCTATATTAAAGGAGTTTAGATTTCGGAATATTCGGGTTCATAGCGGTGGATATTCTTTAAATATTGTATCGGCCTTTGTCCGCTTAGCTTACGTGGAATTTGGAATGTCAATAGTCCATTGCGAGTAGTATTACAAAGGGAGTTAACTCTATATATGTACACGGATATATAAGATTCGTTGTATATTAAATATCTCTGTTCTTCTTTTACTTTAGGTAGCTTTTATTTTGTAGTACGTTTTAAAAGCTTTATAGTCTAGTGGTTAGGAGGTGTCAGAGGTCGGGGGTTCGATCCCGGCACGCACCTTGTAGTATTACAAAGGGAGCTAACTCTATATATGAACACGGATATAAGATGCGGTTTTTAAACAATTAAAATATCACTTGCTTCAACGGTGAAGGAAAACATCGTGAGGAAACCTGCACGCCTGAGAGTTCTCCATAATGTTCTCAAAGGCGTGTGAAGTCTGCCAATCCGCACATGGCCAGCGTGGTGGACTATGTCCAAAACCTTCTCATATTGAGGGGAGACCCATGCTCTGTAGTGAGCCGAGATGGGTTGATCATGATGATGATGATGATAAGATGCGTTGTATATTAAATATCTCTCTTCTGCTTTGACTTTTCGTAGCTTTTAATTTGAAGTACGTTTTAAAAGCTTGATAGCCTAGTGGTTAGGAGGTGTCAAAGGTCGGGGGTGAGAACCCGGGCAGGCACCTCTAATTTTTCAGAGTTATGTGCCTTTTTATTTATATAGCAATTAAAATATCACCCGCTTCAGTGAAGTTAATAGTCATGCGAAAACCTGCATGCCTGAGAGTTCACCATAGTGTTCTCAAAGGCGTGTTTAGTCTGCCAATCCGCACATGGTAAGCGTGGTGGGTTATGGCCAAACCCTTCTCATATTGAGAAGAAACCCGTGCTCTGTAGTAAGCTGGCACTGGATTGATCATAACGATGATGAAGTTTTAAAATAGACATAAAAAACCATTGTGTTAAGTGTGTAAGAATGTCTATTATATTTGAATATTGTTTAATGAAATTATTGTTTTTCAAATAAGATTAATATAAGACTATATCCTATGTTATGTAGGTTTGGCATAAGGAATCTTTTAGTACATCTTATATTGGTTTTGGCATATATTTTTATGACATATACCAAATAGGATCCTTTTGTTTTTAATTCGTTGACAACCCTGTCTCCAGTGTTCGGTTGCATTCCTAGTCAGCCACACGTGTCGCTTTTGTTTGTGTTATCGGCAGGTCGGCCAGGTGGCCGCCGATTGCATTCCTGCATCTGTAGGTATTTAGAGGCCAGATGCGACGATGAGTGTGTCAGGCGTTTGCTACGAAGACGTTACAATAGAACAATGTGATGATTCGGAGTTAGAGGGAAGAATACAAGATTCGCGGAAAAGAAGGCTAGGAGAGGAGAAGGAGGATAGTGAAGGAGACTGGCATACGGTATCTAGAGATTCAAAGAGGAAACAAAGAGGCCAGCATTTAAATCTTGTGAATTCAACTACTCAAGTATGTATTACTAATTCGGAATTATTACCAAAACAATTTGCATTAGCAAAGATTTTTAGGGATAATGATATTGATAAAATTTCCCGAGTTAAATATATTAATCCTTTTAAAATTTTAGTTGAATTTGAAAATGATTTAAATGCTGAGAAATTAATAAATCATGGGGAATTTAAGAAGTTAGGATGGAGAATACAGAAAACGTGGGAAGTTGGCGTTTCATACGGCATGGTGCAGGACATTGAGCTGGAAATTTCAACTGATGAGTTATTGGGGAATATTACTTCTGATGAACCAATAATTTCCGTTAAACGTCTTAATCGCAGAACAGAGGATGGCACCTGGGTTCCAAGTGAGAGAGTGAGAATTGGTTTTGTGGGCTCTAGACTTCCTCCTCATATATACCTGCATAATATGCGTATTCGCGTGGAGCCGTTTGTTTTTCCGGTGACTCAGTGTTCCAGGTGTTGGCGATATGGGCATCTTGTCAGAATGTGCCCTTCTAATAGGATCAGATGCCCCAAATGTGGCGATAATCACGCTAACTGTGATCGCACTACCTTTAAATGCTGCAACTGTGCTGGGGACCATATAAGTTTATCTAAATTTTGCCCAGTTTATGTCAAGGAAAAGAAAATACGCCAACTTATGTCTGAATTTAATTGCTCATATCAAAAGGCGTTAACTTTATATGTGCCACCTTCGCCACCTACACATCCCATAAAGGATCAAAAGGATATTTTCCAAAATATGACGGACAATCGCCAGCATACTGGGTCTTCAAGGCCATCTGCCACAGAGAAAATGGATACTGATACAACTGAAAGAAAATCTAATATAGATGAAGGTGCCAGTATGCCAGAGAAAAGAAAGAAAAATAAGGCAAGGAAGAAGAAGAAGAAAAAAATTGTATTTCGGGCTGATAACCAAGATCAAGAATTAGAATGGTCAGAGTCTGAATTCGAATCGGAAACAAGTGTCCATTCTAAAGTAAGCGAGATGAATAATAGCGTAGGTGAGGAAGACAATAAACTTGAGTGGCAAGTATACCTGAGTAGTCTGCTGGAGAAGCTCAAGGCCGTATTATTTAGTTCTAAAAGGGATGAATCGTTGATGGACAAGATAAAGAGAGGATTTAAATACTTTATTCAGTGGTTGATTTTCGTGTTTCAGGATGTTATTACCAAAGTTCCTGTGATAAGAGACCTAGTACATCTTTTGCGCTAATATGGATCAGTACGCCCATAAAAAGGTTACTTTGAGTTTAGTCCAGTGGAATGCCCGCAGTGTTAGACCTAAGCTTAAATCGTTCGAGCAGTTGTTAACCCAAGAAAAGGTTCATGTCGCAGCGGTATGCGAGACATGGCTTAGTGAAGAAATACATATTAAGTTAAGAGACTACAATATTTTTCGCTGCGATAGGGATGAGGCGTATGGAGGTGTAGCTATATTAACTCATAAATCCTTACAGTCATATATGTGTAAAGTTGATCCTATTAATCCAGGCATAGAGATAATACATGTGAAAGTGGCTAATTGCGATGACATTGAAAATATAATTTGTGTATACTGTCCGTCTGATTCTAGAACTACGTCAGCGGATTGGGATAGGATTTTTTCTATTGCCTTAAATAAAACAATTATACTTGGTGATTTCAACGGACATCATTCTATGTGGTCAAACAAAACCGATAGTAGAGGAATATAACTTCTCGACTCGATTAGTGACAGTAACTTTGTTTTGTTGAACGATGGGTCCACTACTCGTATTCAACTAGTAGATAACCAATTACGAGAGTCCTCACCAGATATCACCTTAGTTTCTCCTAATGTTGCGCTGAAGTTTAAGTGGTCAGTCTTAAAAGAGACGTTAGGAAGTGATCATTTAGTTATTAAAATAAACACGACTTTTGTCTCTAATTTTAAGATCCAGAAGAGACGGAATTTCAAGATTGCAAACTGGGAAGGTTATCGTACATGTCTCGATGAACTATTTTCTGATTTAGAATTTCCAGATGATCCTCAGATAGCATATAATTTGTTTGTCGAAAATATTAATAAAGCAGCTGAATTGCATATACCCTATATTAAAATTTGCTTGAACCCGCAAAGTAACTTCAGACCTAGAGAATTCTGGAACCCTAATCTTTCTCAATCGGTGGCTAGAAGGCGTTTAGCTTTAGGGACATTTAGACGTAACCCAACCCCTAGTAATTTGAAGAAATTGGAGAAGGCTGTTGCCGAATCACAGAGGGAAATACGACGCGAGCAGTCTAAATCTAGTCGTAACTTTTTTTCATCAGTCGACGAATCTACATCGTCTAGAGATATGTGGCATCGTATGAGTTGGCTGAAAGGTTATAAGTTCTCTCGTCAACATATCGAGCCTGAAAAATCTAACGCATTGTTACATAGTTTATGTCCCGACTTCGTTTCTCCATCTAAACCAATATTTCGGTCCAATAATCAACTTCTTGAATTACCCGTATCTGTCCATGAATTGAATAAATCAATAAAAGCCAAAGATACAGCTCCTGGTTGTGATGACGTATCTTTTTCAATGATCAATAATTTACCCGTTGTTGCTAAACAATGGTTGGCAAAATTATACAACATGTTTTTATCATCTAGCTTTGTTCCATGGCAGTGGCGTGAATTCGGCATCATTCCTATTCCTAAGCCAGGACGAAATTTAGATAGTTTTTTGTCTCTAAGACCAATCTCTCTTATCTCTTGCATTTGTAAAATTTTTCATTCTATTATTAATAAGCGGTTGGAGTGGTACTTAGAACGAAATCATGTATTTTCAGAAAGCTGCATAGGTTTCAGGAAACATCATTCATGTTTTGATGGGCTCAGTAAGTTAGTCACACAGATCCAAACGGGTTTTACTAAGAACGAACTAACAGTAGGTTGCTTTATCGATATAGACAACGCATACAATAATGTAGATATTAATGCACTTCTAGGTAAATTAGATATTTTGGGAGTAGGACGTAAAATTTGTTATTATTTGTGGGAGTTTTTAAAATGTAGAAAATTAATAATTAAAGTAGCTGATTATTCTTTGACACGAAGCACTGGTCGCGGCTTAGCCCAAGGAGACCCTTTATCCCCGTTGTTATTTAATGTTGCTACGTTTGATATATGTAGTCAGATCAAAAACGTCAACATTAGTGTCTCGCAATACGCTGATGACTTTGTCATATACTCTACTAGTAAAAATATTTTAGTCAGCGTTGATCACGTTCAAGCGGCATTGAATAAATTATGTGTGTTATTTACGGATCTGGGGCTGGAAATTTCTTCAACTAAAAGTAAGATTTGTGTTTTTAAAAAGGGACCAAATAGAACGCCTGCAGTAATAAAAATTAATGACAAAGTGTTATGCACAGAAATTAACGTTAAATATTTAGGAATGTGGTTAGATTGCTCTTTGAGATGGAAAAAACATATCAATGAAGTGAAAGAAAAGGCATTGAAGTTTTTAAACGTATTCAAGGTATTGGCGGGATCAACATGGGGAGTGCACCCTAAACACTTGCGTCGCCTGTATTTGGCCATTATTAGAAGTAGATTGGATTATGGTTGTTTTTTATATTCTGATAGCTGCAAGACTCATCTAAGCAAATTAGATAGGGTTCAAAATATGGCAATGCGGATCATAGGTGGCTTTTTAAGAAGTACTCCTATTCATATTATGGAGTCGGAATTAAACATACAACCTTTAAGTATACGTAGAACTTTTTTAGCAGGAAAATTTTTATTAAAATCTAAGTCCCTGTCTTGCAAATCAGATACGATAGACCGTTTACAGTTATTGTTTTCACGATGTACGCCTAGTTTTTGGAAAAGGAAAAATATACCTTTACTTGCATCCGCTCAGAGCGACTGGTTAAATTCTTCAATACACTCAAGTAATAACATAGAAATGTACAGTCTGGATTTGTGGGTTAGTAGCATAGATCTTAGTGATGTTTTATGTTTTAATATTAATGAAATGTATCAAACAAAACGACTATTCAGTACCTTAAATCTAAACGAAATCAGTGTCAGGCATTTAGATTCAAAGTACTACAATTTTTACCAAATTTATACAGACGGCTCAAAAAATACCTTTGGTACTGGTGCAGCATTTTTCGACCCACGGATGAATATTGAGGCCAAATTTAAGATTGAAGCTAATATTTCTATCATGCATGTGGAACTATTAGCAATTGTTGAAGCGCTGTCATACATTTGCTCCATTAGCTACGATAAATTTGTAATTTTGACTGACTCCAAAAGTGCGCTTCAACATATAGCTAGATGCACCTCGACTTTTCGAGGGCTACCTATAGCTTATGAAATAATTAGACTAATTATTACTCTTAAAACAGATAATAAAATTATTAAAATTCAATGGATTCCGTCCCACATAGGCATAACCGGAAATGAGAAAGCAGATCTGCTGGCTAATCAGGCTACATACGAAGGTGATCTCCTACAAATATTCCCTTTTTATACCGACTGTATAAATTTGTTGAAGAGGAACTGCATGCAATTATGGAAGGAATATTTTGATTTGCGTTCGAGGGAGAAGGGTATCTGGTACCGCACTATTCAATCAGAGCCATTTACATCTTGGGTTAGCAACTGCTCGCTAAGCCGACGAGACACTGTAAATATATTGAGGCTTCGATCCGGTCACGTTCCCTTGAATAAATTCGGACATCTGATGGGCAAAATTCCCACTCCTAATTGTCCTGATTGTGACAGGCCAGAAGACGTACATCACTTATTATTGGAATGTGTTCGTAACGAGGCTGAGCGATGGGAGGCCCTCTGCCGGTTCCCTATGCTTAGGGAAGTTGGGGGCTGTAATAGTGCTCTGGCCAGCCCTCTTTCAGAGGAGGTCAGGGCTCTGTTGCGGCTGTACAAAAAATCCCTCCGAGAAGTGGCAATACATTAGCATTGTATTTAGATCTAATGATTTTGATTTTTTACTCTTGTTGAATTATGAATGTTATTCAGTAATTATAAACAGTGTTCCTTACGGAGCGACCTAATCCTATCCAGGATCAAGCTCCTTAAATAAAGATTTAAAAAAAAACTCTTGACTGTTTGGCGAGTTTCGGAAAGAAGCTCTGCCGGAAGAAATTTTGAGCCTTAGGGCTCGAAGAAACTAAGGGAACGTCTGCCTTAGAGCCTCCTGTGAGGCCGAACCTCGGCTTAGGCGACGTTTGGGATAACGGGGGGGGGGGGGTCGGACGGTCGACATCTGATGTGATTGGTACCAGGCTTGCAGAAAACGTTAGCAACATTTACGGTTGTTAATCGAAATTTCTACTAGGTTGGTCACTCACAGCGAGGTGAGATCGCAGTTAAAAGCATTAAACAAGTTATATTAATAGGCATTAAATAAGAAAAAAATAGTTATTATAAGACCACACAGAAGCAAACACAAATCTCTTCAGTGACTGATCAAGGCACAATTTCAATGAAAATAATATAATAAAGGTATTTTAACTTGGAATTATTAAATAAGCAAATTAACTCGCTCGCTTTTATTACTTTGTGAGGTATGACTCCAACTTAATACAAATTAATCGAGCCTTTTAATATCTTTATAGACTTTTAATGTCCTGTCTCTGTGAGAATGGACCTCCTCTCTGACAGGAGAGGGATTGTGCGTATAACCCTCCACACTACTGCAATGCGGATTGGCGGGCCGATGTGTACACCTGTAGCTGTTTAATAAAAATATCATGTTTAATAGCAGTTGTAACCTTGAATTTTATAACACGAACTTTTAAAAGCGGCCATTTAGAAAAAGGAGAATGACCTTTGATTCTGTAATTAGGTTTTGACGACCATTTGGCTGAGGGAGTGACTTATGTTCATATTGTAAGAATAAAGGTTCCATTTTAGCGATGTGATTTTAAGATCATTATCATTTTACGGCCGAGGTTAATAATCAATTTAATTCAAAAGCGCTGAGGTGAGAAAAAATAGGATAACAGTATTAAATTTATTCTACTATCCGAAGTGGAATTTCGGTGGTAAATTGAACGCTTATATATACATAATTTTATGTATTCTCCGCGGAACGGTTTCCCGGTGCGTTCTCAAGATTAAACTATCATTTGTGAGACTCCTAACTCAAGCTTTAAAATTATCTTTTTTCAAATTGGTTTTAAGAACGCGCTTATGATATTTTTTTTTAAGTGGGTAGTGACAAGATGATGATAACTTACTAGTTAGTAGACAGTTGGTAATTTGTTATGAAATTGTATATAATTACCCTCTAATTTCATGTGATTTTTAAAAACAATTTTATTATAATTTAAAGATAATTATAATCACAATTTTTGATTGAATTGTGTTATATTATGGAATTATATTAATTTGAAATGTTAAACCTCGCAGGCGAAGGATGGCTGCCTACAGCCTGATGGTCATGATGAATCAACAGCCTTATGCTTCTCCATTCAACAGCTGGCGGGTTCGTCTACCTATGGTAGAGGACCTATCATCGTGTTTTATCATTTGTTTTATTTTTAATTTGGTTCTCTTATTCGTTACGTTTGAAGTAAATGCATGTAAGGTTTATCCTCACTATTAATCTGTGGTAAAATAATACTGTGACGTAAACTTGTCGCAGGGGTAAGTAATTGTTGAAATAAAAGACTATTATTATTCTCACTATGCAATAGTCGTGTCGCACTGCCCGAATCGCCTCGTAACCTCGCGTCCTTCATTCCGCGTCCACTATAACTATACTGTGTATTTATAGGTATCGTTTTACATTAATCATCACAAATATAATGCTTTGATTCTCTCTCCTATGATGATGAGATAGGAGGTATGTGATCAACCGTTGGACTTTAATACACTTTTTTACAATTTTTGACGACCTCCGTGGCGCAGTGCGTGCACTGTCGCATTAAAATGTTGGAGGTCCTGGGTTCGATTCCCGGCTCGAGTCTGGTCTGGTGGGAGGCTTCGGCCGTGGCTAGTTACCACCCTACCGACAAAGACGTGTCGCAAAGCGATTTAGCGTTCCGGCACGATGTCGCGTAGAAACCAATTAGGAGTGTGTTAACCATACCCCTAACCGGTTAGCCCACTACCATCCTAGACTGCATCATTACCTACCACCAGGTGAGATAGCCGTCAAGGGCTAATTTGTAGTGTATAAAAAAAAAAAACACAAGAGTTTATTGTTAACCGACGTAATTTTAAATCCCCTCGGGATTTGCAAAGAATTCCAGCATCGAATGACGTAATCAACGAGGAGTAGAATTCCACAATACAAAAATTGCTCGGACATTTTGGTATCCAATTGAGGGGAAATCTCGGATTAGATTTCGCTAATCCAATAAATACTTAGTACCAATCCATTCAAGACGAGCCTTTTGTTAAACTCAGATTTGAAATCACATTAGCTAACTTCGAAATGTACAAATCAGTTTTACATTTTAATGGCACGTATAAAATTGACAGAAGTATAAAACTACCTTAACTTCTTTTGTTCTTAATTACACAACGTATATTTTATAAATAGGAAAATTGTGTTAAAGAGATTTCTTTAAATATATTTGATTTCGGTAAATTTTTACTCAATAATAATTTTAAAACGTTTTTTGACTTCAAAGTCCTGACAATATTGTTTACGTTTTATGACAGGTAACAAAAATGGGTTGAGGGTACATGATAAACCCGTCCACCCTCTCATCTGTTTTCACAAAAGATTTTTCTTATTAATTCTAAGCTTGATAAGAAAGTATCTACCTACCACCTTATCGCCTCGATGATATAACGTTCTCGTCGTACAAAAATAAACTTTGAAAAAACATCTTTTAAAGACGTTAACAAGAAAAATTGTATATTCTTTCTTTTTTTATTTCGGGTCGTCTTTGAATTTGATCTAGCATTATTCACTTTCAAATACATACAAATAAAACCAATTTATTTATAACCAAAAAAATGGTTCAAATTAATTTCACTGCTCCATTACATATTTGACTGTGAGACGTTCACTTTCTTAGTGATCCATTTAAAGCGTTCGTACTGAACTTATTGCTGTTACATTTGTATGGAATATACGTGACAAGTTTTATAGGGATGAAATTAAACCGGAAATGACACTGTCAAAAATATGTATGCCATAAGTATTTAAGACGACCTCCGTGGCGCAGCGCGCGCGCTGTTGGATTATAAACTTGGAGGTCCTGGGTTCGATTCCCGGCTCGAGTCTGGTCTGGTGGGAGGCTTCGGCCGTGGCTAGTTACCACCCTACCGACAAAGACGTGTCGCCAAGAGATTTAGCGTTCCGGCACGATGTCGCGTAGAAACCAATTAGGAGTGTGGGTTTACCATACCCCTAACAGGTTAGCCCGCTACCATCTTAGACTGCATCATCACTTACCATCAGGTGGGAATGCAGTCAAGGGCTAACTTGTAGTGGATTAAAAAAAAAAAAAAGTGTAAATAAAATTATAAATAATGCCAAATTGGAACTTAAGATCTCCTTGCAATAAAGTTGGTTAAAATCCAGGGAGTTATGGTAATATAACTAAATTTTTGACCCCATAATCATCTTCAGACAATACTCATGGATTTACGTGAGAATAAAAGGTTGGATCTTTCGAGTAGCTCCAATGCGTGTTTATTGGATATCTTTGAGATATAATCTTTGAGATTATTATGTCGTCACAACTTTGTGATGATAAGGAAGGGTAACATGCTTTCCGTGGCACCAACGCAATACCTATAAATTCGTTGACCCTATCCGGCAACAGAACCCACAACCTCGTGTTCACACTAATCACTATTCCAATGAGTCCAACTAATTTTTGATTTAATTAATTTAAAATAGGTTGTATTTAGTAGTTCAATTAATGTTATGTAGACCGCAACGAGTTATCAGTTTCTTGTTCTTATCAACTTGAACTATTGACCCAGTTCACATCTTTATTGATATTGCAATTATATTAACAACCTAGTTATAACTGCTTTGTCGTGTAATAATACGTTTTTTTAAAGCTATTGCATAGCTTCTATCGCGTGCCTTGAGCGTGGAGACCGAATCCAGCAATTCCGTAACGAAAATAACCTAACACCCCCCATTAGATCTGTCTAGATATTTCGCCATGGTGTTTATAGTTGCCGTGGAACAGCGGTTATCATGTACGCTTTTTGTGCAGAAGGTTCCTGGTTGGAGCCTGGGGTACATCTTGATTTTTTTAAATTTCTTTATCACTTTTTTTTAAATTTTTATTATTATGAAAATAATAACCCTCAATATTATTTTTTATTTTCATTGTTGTTTTTGCAATATTAAAATTCTATGCAATAGCTTTACCGCGGCAGTCCCCGAGTGCCACACGTCTTTTTTGTCATTTTCGCAACTGTCCAGTTAGTAGTTCTAGTTAGTAAGTCAATTTAACTAGACTGTAATTTTTGATACGAGACTTGAAGCTACGTAGAATGAGCTAGTTTATTATAAAAAAAAAAGTACACTTCAGGTTTTAAGCATTCACGATAGCGCGCACGGCGTTGAGAAACTTTACCGGTATACCGTTACGATAAATCACGTGGAAGTTTGTGGAGTGCCGTTATTGATGCGGCGGCGGTTTGCGCCAGTTTTATTAATACCCTCGTTACGCTCATCATCGTCATCTCCATCATTTTATGTTACCACTGTTGAACATAGGCTTCTTTGAAGCAACGCGACCTTCGGCTTTTTGCATCCACACAATACCTGCCACTTTTCGGAGGCTCTAAGGACCGATGGACCTTCGACTCCAAGGTTCAGCGGTCCTCTGACAAACGTGACCTACTGCGACTTCAGCGTGTTAACCCTAAGATCCACGTCGCTCGTCGGTTCCATTAGTTTTATGACGAGACCCTTTGATCCGGACCTTATCATTTAAAGGAATTCCAAGCATAGTTCTTTCCGTTGACTCCATGCACATGTATCTAACTCCGGCCAGATCAAACTAGCTTTCAAGCTAATTTAAATAACAGATAGACAAACACACTTTTAAGGATTACAATAAAATTACCTAGTTGTTATATATGTTCATATAATACTCACTTGATAAGCAATCGCGCTTGCCCAGTTTATACGTTTTTATCCCGCGGCAAAAGAGGGGTGTTAGGTATAAATTGTATTTTGTTGAAGTTTTTGAACTATGTGTGTGAGAATGTCCAAGCACAGTAACTCATGAAGGAGTGAACCGATTTGCTTGCCGATTTTTGTTATAAAACTTGCGATGGTTTTTTTTTTATTTTTTTGTTTCATTTATACTCTTGTTTGAAACTAGTTCGGGAAGATCACGGAAGATTTTTCGCAATGCTACCCAACATGCGTATGAGATATGACGACGCAAATTACCTTGCGTGAGTGGGTGTCATATTATTATTCTCGGGATATGGTTTAAAACCCGCGCGGCACGGGGCCTGACAACGCCGATTTAATATCTCCACGCTGTCACTTATAATTAATTAAAAATAAACCTAGCACCTAATAGTTATTGGACCATGTGAGCAGTAGGCGAACGTATACAACACAAAGTCGCAATAAATAACTATTTCTCTTTGTGCTATCAAATAACTCAGCATTTTCTTAATTCACAGCCGTACTTCACGTCCTCGGGGCCCTTTATGTACTTTAGCTTGTAATTACAGCGTTACGGACCGCCTCGAGCGTAATGTAGTAGTACTTATCATTTAAATACATCATGGCCACTAATCTTGGTCTCGGCCCTTATTTAGGCTCTCTTCAAGGGCCCTTGGGAGAATAGCCTTTAGTGATTACGTTATAACGCTGTTAAGATTTGAGAGCTGGAGCAGACAGTGCACTGTCAGTCCTTTGAGCTTTTTTAAAGGCAAGGCTGAACTGGGTCCTTAGTAGCATACGTGTTTGCGTCCTCCTATCAATCAATACGAAAACTTACACAAACTTGAACGCCCAATTAAAATCCGCAATCTTACCTGGTGTAAGTGATGATGCAGTCTAAGATGGTAGCGGTCTAACCTGTTAGGAGTATAATGAATAGAAGCAGGCGTTACTTTGCGGAAGTCCATGATAAACAATAAACAGCAAGTATAATTTGCTATATTCCGCCGACAACCGGGAGATTTGTATAATATAACACCACACAAAATCTTCCACTAGAACCTCTACGCACGTTTCGACCCGACACCGGATCATCCTCAGGAGATGTTGACTTCACACGCGCGATTGTCACTTTACTTTTCGCGACAAATTATACTTGCTGTTTATTGTTTGTTAGGAGTATGGTAAACCCATACACCTAATGAGTTTCTACGCGACATCGTGCCGGAACGCTAAACCGCTTTGCGACATGTCTTTGTAGGTATTTTCTCCATGTTGACATTTTCGGAGGTAAAACCACTTCAAACATCATAAATAACAGCGCTGGACGATAAGTATTCCGCGCAAATTACAGCATTATTTCTCCCGAGCGACTTCGAATAGAGGAAATTATTTAGCAGAGCACATTTGGCGACCTGCGCTCGCTTAAGTCGTTGTCACTTGTCCTGTTTTCTGGGAACCCCCGCCAAATTGAGGAAAACCTGTCCGTCTAAAAACCTCACTTTGGGGTTGCGTACTGTAACTAACCACTTACCCACACAAATAAAAGTACATGCCATGAATTCTTTACTGGTGAAACTTGATGTACAATAAACAGCAAGTATAATTTGCTGTATTCCGCCGACAACCGGGAGATTTGTATAATATAACACCACACAAAATCTTCCACTAGAACCTCTACGCACGTTTCGACCCGACACCGGATCATCAGGAGATGTCAACTTTACAAGCGAGAAAAGTAAGCTACTTTACTTTTTTCGGCGGAATATAGCAAATTATACTTGCTGTTTATTGTTTATCATGGACTTCCGCAAAATAACGCTTCTATTCATTATTTGAAACTTGGTGTGTTTACCGGAAACATATCCGAACCTTGTGCTTACCTCAACCATATTCGAACCTATTGGATTTCACACGAGACGTCTTCGGGATATAATAAACATTCACTGGTCGGTCGTGTTCAGAACACAAAGACGTTACGCCGAGCATATGTATGGGGTATCGAGGAATACTTATCAGGCAATAACAGGCGGTGTTTTAGTCATGTGTCTCAAAAATCGGACGAACTTCGAACTACAAGACTGACAAGTAATTTTTACAGATATTTTCTGATACGTGTGGTGAACTCTATATTGCATTTTAAGTCACGATAAGCTATTAATAAAAACCTTCATCATGATCAACCCATTACTGGCTCACTACAGAGCACGGGTCTCCTCTCAATATGAGAAGGGTTCGGCCATAATCCACCACCCTGGCCATGTGCGGATTGGCAGACTTCACACGCCTTTGAGAACATTATGGAGAACTCTCAGGCGTGCAGGTTTCCTCACGATGTTTTCCTTCACCGTTGAAGCAAGTGATATTTGTTTAAAACGCACATAACTCCGAAAAGTTAGAGGTGCGTGCCCGGATTCGAACCGCCGACCTCTGATTAGGAGGCTGACGTCCTAGCCACTAGGCTATCACAGCTTCATAAAAACCTTAAATTCAAACAATTTATTCCCTGATCCAAGAATCGTTACTAGCACATGGTGGTCAAACTACCTATCTGTTACTAATATCTTAGTGAAGAGGATAACTAACTATATTTATAATTATAAACCCAAGCGTAAAAGCGAACCTGTTTAAGAAAGTCCTCCAAACAACTCGCGAACAACCAACCAGGATCTTCCTGCGGTGTTTCTTGTACGCAATATGAGGTTATTCAATGAGCTGATAAACAAGTTCCTGAGAACCGCATTGGTGGCTTCCCTTGTGCTTCAAGTGGGCGGGTTTTGGAAATTACTTAACATCTAGATGTTAAATAAATTCCAATGCAATTAAGTAAGCCATTTTATTGCAATTTCAACAAATGTTATAAAGCTAATAAGATTGTTATTTTGTTTTGAAAACGTTAATCTCTGAAACTACCAGCCTGATTTGAATAATCTATTTTGCATTTGATAGTCCTGTTCTTGAGAAAGGTTATTGTGTATTTATTACTCGCACCGAACCTTAGGAGCCGAGAGTATCAGAAGTTTGGCTTAGGCGCGTGATGCGACGCTGTAGGTCGGAGAAAATTGTGTAAAATAATGGAAAAAGTTATGGGAATAGTAATATGAAAAGTTACTTATCAAATATTTTAAGATTCACGAATTTACGCTTGTGCAATTCCTATCGCGAAAGAGCTCATGGCCAAGGTCAAAAGGCCAAAGGATACCAATTTAAAGTAGGCTCATTTTCTCTACATATTAGCTTTTTGGGGACAAAACCACATCATAAATTACTGCTTTGGATGAATCATTATTTTCCCGAACAAACTTCGAATGGAGGAAATTATTTAACAGAGCACTTTCGGGGCACACTTGGGGAACAGCAGTGCCCGTCCAATTTGTTGACAATTCCCCCAAATTGCGCAGAACCTGCCCTCCCCGAAGAGCTGCGGTCCCAATCTGGGGCCACAATGGATTTATTGCTTATTTGAACATGCTCTGACCACGTGGTTTTGCCACAATATCAATTACGTTGCTCAAATAAGGAAACGGAGGCATATACATAATTTGAATGAAACAGCTAGCAAAAAAAGTAGATGTAAATGTTCATTATATACTAATGCGTTTTTTGTTATGAGATGGAGGTATCCCTGATTATGTTGTACTAATTAATGGAGTGTTTTTGTTTGATTACCCTCATTTCACGCAACAACAAAGCTAACGATTGACGTATTTTTTACGAAGATTTTTTTTAGTGTACCGTCAACATAATTAGGCCAAAACATATTTAGGCCAAAAAATGACACTCTGGGTCGTTGAGCCATTTTTTCAAAGATTTTATAATATAAAATCAGTCTAATCAGTATCATCATCATCATGATCAACCCATTAGTGATATTTTAAATTTTTAAAAACGCACATAACTCCGAAAATTTAGAGGTGCTTGCCCGGATTCGAACCGCCGACCTCTGATTAGGAGGCTGACGCCCTAACCACTAGGCTATCACCGCTTTAATCAGTATAAATACACTCAATACTGATTTAGTTTGAGAAGGATAAATTCACTAGATAATTTTGCCCTGAAAAGTCTGCTAATGTTATTTATGCGAATGTGAGTTTACTTCATTCACGTAGCAGTTCCGCAAGTTTCACAGATAATTATTGGTTTATTTACATTTTAGCGTATTTATTATGTATACCTTACCAACCAGTTTCTAACTTTTTCTAAAGACTATTACTCTTTTGGTTACCGTTCACTTACAAATGGTGTGCAATCATGTTATTACATGCGTACATAATGATGTCTTATTCGTTGTACATAAATCTCGAACGTTATTAAACTGAGCTGTCATGTCTTAAAATAATATTATGCTCTTCAGGGGATATGTTTTGCACGAGCTGCATTACTTTATTAGACTTGCCTAATTGATTAAGTTGAGAGATATGTTTGTATATGTAAAAGTGTAATCTCGTCAGCTTTTGGAGTAGCTCAATATATATAAATTAGTCCTTTTATATGTACTCCCTCCCTGTGCCAAAGAGGCCGTCCAAATCGTTAGTTACGACAAATTTAGTAGAAGAGAAAAATGGCGAAACACGCCGCCTATTATGTTAATATACATTCATAGTTCACAGACTGTCGTCCGAACACGCGGACAGAATTCTGATAACGTTTCTGACTCGTGCTCCGTAAATATTTGCTTTGTTATACTTCTTCGGTTTCTTAATATTCATTGGCTAATGCGAACGGATAGAGGATGAAATAAAACCTTGTTTCAGGACCCTCATAGCTCGCTGTTTAGCTAAATCTTTAAACTTATAAAGTGTTAGTTCAGATTATACTAAGGAATTAGGTTGGCTATCCACAACAGCTGTGATAGCCTAGTGGTTAGGACGTCAGACTCACGATCAGAGGTCGGGGGTCCGCTATGTGCGTTTTTAAGCGATTAAAATATCACTTGCTTCAACGGTGAAGGAAAACATCGTGAGGAAACCTGTATTCTTTAGAGTTCTCCATAATGTTCTCAAAGGCGTGTGAAGTCTGCCAATCCGCACATGACCAGCGTGGTGGACTATGGCCAAACCCTTCTCATATTGAGAGGAGACCCGTGCTTTGTAGTGAGCCGAGAATGGGACGATCATGATCCACAACAGCTATGGGATGTAGCTAAGCTGCCGAAAGTTTATAGCTAATCTTTGTAATTATGTATCTATTTCCTCCTTAGGTAGGCCTGTCGTATAAGATATGATATGAAGATGCACGTTGCAAGAGGCTGTGAGACATAGACGCATAACTTGATTCTAGTGGTTAAGCTTTCAACGAAACTAAGTCTGGTATCATGGGATGCAAGCTAGGGACCGTGATTAATGTAACTATTAGATGAATACGCAACGGAACTCCAAGTTTTATTTTCTCCATGTCCATTCCGTAACACTGCCTGTCTTGTTACGTAAATAATCTTTCTATTATATTTTGATGCAGTTTGTTTTTAAAATAGATAACAAATACTATGTATTTATAGGTAAGCTAATGCATTTTAAACTAATGTGCCAAAATATCTATAATTTTAAGGTATGTTCATGTTTTATATTTCTAAAACGGGATCCACAAGTGAGAACACAAAACTTAGCTGTGAAAAACCCCTTTCAAGCGATCCTATTGTTAGGTATGAAACAAATTTATTAGCTTAGCAACTAAGCACATCTCAAGTGGAAAGGCAGCCTTAAGACAAAGTCGGTATTTATGAGTAGGTATTTCTTCGAACCCAGGCGCCGCGCAAGCTCAGAATAGCGCGAGTTCGCGAATCTTACGAAAATCTTAGCATAGTGACAAAACAAGCTTATAAGCACTTAGTACACTGTTGAATGAAGCAGGAGTTCCTTGCGGAAGTCACTGGTATACAATTTCATTGCATACCTCTAACACTGTAAGCGCACCATAATTAAGGACAACTTAACATGTATGCTTAAATACATGATAACACAGATCCTGTAAAATACGATTCTATAATTACTAGTGACTGTATTGCAATACACACCAACCATTGAGGATCCTCCGGTATCGAGGATTTTATTTCAAACCATATTATCCATAATTTTGTCAGTAATAAGTAACTTATTTATCTATGGTACTAAAAAATTGTGTTAGAACAATTACTTATTCTAATGTTAGTCATTATTCAGTAAGTAATTTGTTACAAACAAACCAAAAATTTGAGAAGATTTGAAGTTCAAGTCAAAAGTTCTGAGTAACAAACAAACCTGAGGTTTTTAACGTGCTCGTGAAGTAACCTACACCTACCTAAATTTAATGGATTTTGAATTTTTTGGAATGTATTATTTTACCCTTTTTTTTCGAACTGTATAGCTGTGCTAGCCCTATTGGTTGCCACAGCGTAACCGGGCTGTTTGGCGAGCTTGGGAAAGAAGCTCTGCCAGAAGAAATTTTGAGCCCTAGGGCTCGAAGAAACTAAGGGAACGTCTGCCTAAGGGCGCCTCCTGTGACGCCGAACTTCTGCTTAGGCGACGTTTGGGATAACGGGGAGTTCGTAACGGTGAGCGGTCCGTACGTCTCCGAGGCCGTGGATGGAGCCCACATCCGAATGACGTAAGATAGCGGGGACCTCGTCTTCGCCGGCGAAGTCGGTGTGTAGCGTATTATTGTGTGATAGGTGGTACGAGTATGTTGTCAGTAGTCATCTGATCGTCAGGGTCGTGAAGGATATCTTTAGGTCTTCTCTTTCGAAGAGGAGCGCTTAGGTCGGGGGAGTAAAAGGATGCCGCAACTACGAGAGGGTTGGGGTGTCGGATTGATTATTTAACCCGTACAGTTCAATTTATAGCCAAGCTTCTGCACTGCCCCCCCTACCGGTGACGGTACAACAACCATTCTAGTTTAACACGAATACAATCCGACTAAAGTAAGTTATTGGCCCAATATCTGTACAACAAAAGCTTGGACACAATGACCGAATTGTAATGCCTTCCACTACAATGGATAATAAATGGCCGGCCAACTCTACAAAAAATATATTATATGTCACTACACTAAGAGATCACCGCAATTCCTTAGCGTTAGTTCATACTTATAGGAGGTAGGAAGATTTTTTTTTTATAAACCACAAGTTAGCCCTTGACTGCATCTTACCTAATGGTAAGTCATGATACGATCTAAGATGGTAGTGGGCTAACCTGTTAGGGGTACCTGCGTCACGCGATCTCGCCTTCTTTTTTTTTTATTTATACATCTCAAGTTAGCCCTTGACGGAATCTCATTTGATGGTAAGTGAAGATGGTCGTGGGCTAACCTGTTAGGGGTATGGTAAACCCATACTCCTAGTGTTTCTACATGACATCGTGCCGGAACGCTAAATCAAAAAAGAAAATTTACATTTACAATAATGAATTTAAATTTATTCAAATATGCCTTTTACAGGACTATTTGAATAAAGATTATTTTATATTGAATTGAATTTACTATACCTAAATAAATACTTAGTTAACTGATTTCATAGTGTTTCCCGTCGTATCCTACGCTATGTTTGCTGTAATATGTTGTAATATGTTTCCATCCATGATATGTTTAATGTGCAATGTTTAACTGACAAAGGCTATAATATATAAATATATATCTGGCAACGTCAAATAATGCGCCGTCCACATTACTCATCACCAAAGGTCTGTTTGTAAACCAATTTACCAATAATGCTACAAATGTAGGAAAGGCGACAGTTTGTATGAAGAGATATCTATATGTTTGATAGTGTATCACGTAAAAACTACTTTCTTTAGACTACTATAGCAAATACTATAGGACAACACATGTCTTCTGATGCCAACCGGCGTACCTGAGAAATTTCTGACGAGCTCCGTGGCGCAGCGAGTGCGCTGTTGCATTTAAAAAAAAGTTGGAGGTCCTGGGTTCGATTCCCGGCTCGAGTCTGGTCTGATAGGAGGCTTACAGACATAGAGGTGTTGCCAAGCGATTTAGCGTTCCGGGACGATGTCGTGTAGAAACCAATTATGAGTATGAGTTTACCCTACCCTTAACAGGTTAGCCCGCTACCATAATATATTATTACTCTACCATATTTTTTAAAAAATCGCTTAGAATATTTTATCCCATCATCAGATCCTGATAAGGTGATAATGGGACTAATGGATAAATGGATACGGTTTATAATGTCAGGAGTTCTGAGGTAACGAAAAGAAAAAATACAATCGAATTGAGAACCTCCTCCTGTTTTGTTGAAAAAAGTCGTTTGAAAATAGCCTGTCGAAAGCATATATATATATATATATATATATATATATATATATCTTGTAATATATAGAAACCACTATAACCAAAAAAGTGATTCATTAATAACTTTAACACTTTATTTGCAATGCATATTTTATACTATTCAATTAGTTGTCATCAAAATTAAATTTAATGCCTTTGTATAGAACAAAGTATGTCAATAATTAATTTAAACCGTTCATAATAATTTTACTTGAGTATAGCTAGAATAAATTAGTTTCTATTCGTTTAATGGAGACTGGTTTTAAAAATAATGTGATCATGAGTTCTTACAGAAAATTGAGATTGGTTTTCGCGGAATAGACGAAGAACAAGATCTAACAGGGGTTAGGTTTGACGCGTGATTTAAACCGCAGGGAAAAACGTCGAGTAAATTTTCGCCTTTGAAACGTTGAATTGTAACGTTCTGACGCTTAGCAGCGAATTCAAAAAGGCTCGTCTAAATTAATTTACTCAGGTAAATTAGATAATATTTAAAAACAACAAGTTTTGTCCGTAACCTTTGTTTTATATATATTTAAAGTGACATAAAAAGGACGTAACGTTACACACCGGCCATTATTCTGTTCCATTAAAAAAATACGTTTATCAGTTTCTCCTTTGCTGCGTGAAAGATCAGAAACAGAAAAGTAATCAGAAAGATAAAAGGCAGGAATGGGCTTAGTGAATATTAAAAATGATAAAGCAAGGTTTGTAACGTTGGGGTCCCAAAGTACTGGATCCCCCGAAGCGATACAGTCTACGGAAGACTTGAGAAAAGGCGAAAGGAGCCGCTGGAAACCAGCGTCCAATGGAAGACAATCGGTTGATATGATGATGAGTGAAATAAATCGCGTATTCTCAGCTGCTCAACATATGATACGTTACGCCTATGATTTATGGTAAAATACTTAAGCGTATTGGTAAAAAGAACAGTGATTATTAAGTGGTTCCATCATCATCACGCCCCCATCACTGTCCGAAGCCTATTAGCGTTCCACGGCTGGGTACACGCCACCTCATACAACAGGTTGGGCAATTTGATCGTAGCTACTGCAACGTACCGTGCGGTTAGCCTTCGTTTCATCCGCGCGGATGTCACCATTGTGAGAACTAGCCCTAATTGTAAAGCGAGTACCCAGTCAGCAAGTAAAGTGTAAGGCAGGTGCGGTGCGCAGAAAATTCTCATGTCAATTTATATCTCGAATAATTCAAAATGTTCTTATTAGAATGAGAACGCTCAGTATTCACTACCATATGAATATTTCAATACGTCGATAGCAATGTTTTAACGATATTGCATGACTTTTTCATTCTATTCTACTTTTTTTTGATGACCTCCTTGGCATAGCTCGTGCGATATCGTGTTTGCTGTTTTTATTTAAGCACCCGTTTTTAATAGGCACTCGGTGAACACTCTTTATTACAATACAATATCATCACTATTATGATCAATCCATTACCGGCTCACTACAGAGCACGGGTCTCCTCTCAATATGAGAAGGGTTTGACCATAGTCCACCATGCTGGCCATGTGCGGATTAGCACACTTCACACGCCTTTGAGAACATTATGGAGAAGTGCGATAAAAAAAAATCTCATGTATTTTGTAATTGGCCAAAAAGTAAACCAGCGGGTCTGAGAATAAGCCCGCAATATAAGATAGAATAGCTATCATCCCAAAGAAAGGGAATATTTATTATTAAAGACGTAGGTATCTTCACAATTTACAGTGACACTTATTAAGGTTACCCTAAAAGGTGTCAATGAAAAATAGTGTCCTATCACTCCCACAAACCTGCAAAAATGTTACCAATGACACGCCGACCCCCAATTTTTTCATCCTACGTAGGATGACAGTGTTGAAATTCTAACAATCGTACAGTAGAGAAACTCCTCTCCCTGTGAAATGGCAAATTTTCAAGCTTTTCCTGGCAACATTCTAAACTGTCAGTAGTCAAGCGCTCTTATATATATATGTAAGTTTTGCACGTCTCTAACGATGAACGGCAGTGACATCGAGTAACCGGTTCCTTTATCACTTGGTTTTGTCTCAATCAATCAATCAATCATAAACTTTATGCAAATAATACTTAATAAGACACTTTTGATGCGTCTAATAGTAGTGAGCTGATGTTGATAACTACATTCGTAAACCCAAAGCTAAGACCATGAGGGTTCCAAAAGGGCCCCGATCTACGAAGAAGCCGACAACATGTTAGTTAGGAAACTATTCTTTCTGTTATCACCATCTCAAATGCCACTTTAAATAATTTAGGAGCTATCTTATTAGAGCAATATTTTATCATTTATAATCCTTTACACTATAATAGGATTATTTAGGACTACAAGTTTTCATTTATCCAAATTATAATAATATATATGTATCCAAATTAAATTGGGGGGCTTATTAACTACCACAATTTAGATTTTTTTAACAAGAGCGAATATGCAATCGCATCGCATACTACGCTTTCTAGGCTTGCCATCATGACCAAAGAAGAGACCGTGAATTGTAGACTCACAATCATTTGTTCAGAACGATCTCTTGCGAAAATTTAAGCAGGCTCGATTACATCCATGAGTTGATGCGCGAGCTTCAGCCTCCACATCGGTGACGTGCTTAGGTTCGGTACCATACTGCACGATTGTTAGCTAGTGACACTAGCGATCACTATTCCACGTTTTTCCCGACTAACGAGATCTGATCTGCCTGGGACGGAGGAATGGAGGCAAAATCACGTTTGTGACATCAAGCGCTTCAGATTTTATTATATGTCTGGCATTTTTGCGAACTGTCTCGATGACTCAGCAGTTATGTTAGCAAATTATGCCTACTTTTTTACGATGGGCTTTTATTGTACCACCTGCGTTCGCCTGACCCAACTTTTGGGGAAATTATTTCCTTTCAAAACCCAACCATACTTGATATATTCATCTCTCCTGGACTAGATTCCCATACGAGTAAGTTTGTAACAGATTTCGTATTAGTCAAATAAAATGAGTTCTTTAGCAAAACTGAGTTATTTTGTTAAAGTGATCCGTTAGTTATGATTATTCTCTTTACGCCGTTTATCGAGAATTGGTTAAAATGATAGCTGTCACCGGAACAAAAAATACCCAATGTCAACATTATGGATGGAGTTAAAGGTTTGATGTGGGTTGAGGAAAGAAAAAAGATATATATTAATACGAGGAGTTCGTGAGTTATTTTATGACAAGTTCATAATGTATTTATGTGAACTTAACCCATTATACATAAAAGGCCGTATAATATAAATACTTCGAGGTACTCTTAGAATTTTGCAATTGTTATCAAAGGGCTTTCATTTGCATTCTTTTAAAATTTAAAATTCATAGTATTGATGAATGGATGGAATAATACACTTTTATTGTACACCACAGAAAATAATACAAAATGCGTAAACAATAGAGCCGTAAGATATAAGGTACATTTTGGTGGTCGTATCGTTAAATAGCGATTTCTTCCAGGCAACCAAAAAGAAAATGCTATGGATGCTTGGTAGGTGGTACAACGTATCAAATGCATTACTAAAATCCGGCAAGGTCAAAACTGTAGTGTTAACTACGTAACTACAGTATTTTATTTTCTATACCCCAAAGAATATAATCAATGACTTTTGTAGTAAGAGCATTAGCCATACTGCGACTTCCTAGACATGGAAGGAAAGGGATTTAGCATTATTCTGGTTCAGGAAAACGTTTACCAACTAATAACATAATTTGACGTCCCTAAAATAGGGATTATAATTCTGTAACAAGAGGGACAACAATATTAAAAAGATACTGCTTCAAGCGATGGTAGGAGGCTGCTAGAACTCGCAGTATCGCCAGAGTCCAGGATGCATGATGATGCAATTTCCTAACTGAACATTTTGTGAATGGTGGACCTAGTCTAGTTATGAGTTAACGTTGACTCCGTTTCCCTTTTTTCTGTGACCGAGATACGGTTATGGTTAACTTTTGACAAGTTAATTGCTAACGTGACTAAGTTTCTTGGCCGTGTTCGCGCGAATGTTTGCCAACTTTGCCAATGCGTTGGATGTTTCTTTATGGCGGATCATAAATCCTGGTACACAAGGCTGGAGTCCCAAATTCCCATTGTTTCTTCCGCATAAAGATGTTTCAGAAATACGATACGAAATTTGGATGGAAGTTGGCCTTTTATGTACGCATATGTTCAATCTTTTATGTATATCACCCGGATGTGGCAACACCATTGATACAATTAGCGAAGATTTACAGCAAACACTGCGGACGTAAACAAACAACAGTGTTACGCGTTGTGCTTCTACAAGAATCTGACAGACTTAACATCCCAAAAAAGCTTCAGTTAGCCTTAATATAAATAAATTCGATTTAATATATATAAACTTAAAATCATCACAATGCATGGACTTCGGAGTGAATTTTTTAATAAAAATCGGTTAGTAATAAATGAAAACCGATATACGGCGTAGTTCTTAGAGGGTGTCAATATGAGTGTGCTTTCTTCTTGTTAAAATAATTTCACTATTATTATTATTTATTCACTATTAGATAACTGGGCAGAAAACTGTTAAACCAGATTCTTTAAAACAAAATTTTTTATGACGTTTTATTCTAATATATTAATTTAATTATATCTACCAGATACGTTTTAAATAAGGAGCTTGTTTGTAGGTAACACTAACCTCTCGCGCCGTTTCAATAATACTGTCCCGCGAAACTTTATCTTGGATTAGGGGTATCAATGGTCACTAAAGGAAATTATTAGAGTTCAGACTCATTTCTATGCTGCCACTTGATTTATTTTTTATGCAAATGTTTGTATATGTAATAAGTGTTAGTAACTCAACACAGAAACATAATCTTTTATGTTAAGTGTATGAGATGCTTAATGAGAATACATTTTAGGGGTAATACTAGGAACTTCATGCGTGCTGTTTGGTTAAATATGGACGGAATTGATTGGGAATTGTGATGCCTATATATATATATATATATATATATATATATATATATATATATAACGTCGGAGAAAGACGACAATAATCCAACATTTACAGTGATGTGACTCACTATACGAATAATTACACCACAATTAATAATTAAGTACGACACACATCCTTCTTTCAGTTATCACCAAAAACACTCTCAA
Source organism: Lasiommata megera (assembly GCA_928268935.1). NCBI lineage: Eukaryota > Metazoa > Arthropoda > Insecta > Lepidoptera > Nymphalidae > Lasiommata > Lasiommata megera. The sequence continues at coordinate 1,224,083 of OV743329.1, read as the reverse complement.
AATGATCCAACTCGATCAACAAACATTGCAAAAACATGCACCTGACTCCCGCATGAAAAACAAGATGCCGCCTCGACTCCGCTCGAGGGCTAACCTCCATTCTGATTGAACGTCATTCAAAATAGTGACATTATTTTAAATAATGAGTTTAACGGCAATATAAAAAGGTTATAAATCAAATTAAATAAGATTAAGATTTAGCAAAGTATTCTAAGTTGAAAACTAATATCTCGCGTATCATAGTCAACAATCAACTCGTATTTGACTACTTCCTCCGACTTATATATATATTTACTGGTTAAAGTCCTTTTACAGTTGCTAAAAACATGTCAAACATGAATTCCAATAGTGTACAAATTAATAAAATGACTAGTTTGTAAGGTTATATATTTTATATTATCTAATATCATACATTCAAGTAAATTTGAATCGGTTTACTTATCGGCTTATTTTAACAACCAACCGATTTGCATATAAAATAGAATGCTTTGTTAATACTTTTACCATCTATTCTTCTTTTCTACTGTCTTAGTTGTACCACTAGTTATAAAATACTGTAGGCTCAGCGCAAGCTTATGTTGTCACAATAAATAACCAAAGTGTAGATATAATATATAGTAACGTACATAGAGCGCCATCCAGTATGTAACACTAATTTCTTCGCTGTGGCACGGCCATTTGTCTTACCTGTCGTGAAAGGGTGGCGTTTTTACAAGAGAGAAAAATATGCTCGACATAAACAATATCGGTCCAACGCTCGCTCGCTTTTATCACTCTTTGTATCTTTACATCAAAACTGTTTCAACTGAAAACCTTGATTGATTTCGAGATAATACATTTTATGGTACAATGTTCAATTATTTAAACGGAAAACCTTTACTAAAATAACTTAAAGTGCGTTTTTTTATTCCTTAATTCAGGATTGCATTTTCCTAATTTGTGAAAGCAATCTTTTTAAGTTGAAAGAATTTTGGTATATTATGAGTGTGGTATGGAGAATGCGTTTAAACTGCTGGTACTTAAAATAACACCGCAATATGTCACAAGAATAACAATTTGAATACAAGATTGGTATAACTTTTTAAACACATGTAGTTTCTCATAGCTCGGAATTGCAAAATGATGAAAGCAACGATAAGAAACCCCTGCGTGATTTCGTAAATGGACCTACATAAACAAGCTGCAATATCGATACCATGAAGTCACTGCGTAAGTGCTAACACCTATGGAATATATCAAGACCAATATCCTGCATTAAAAAATCAGAAAGCTATTACAAAAGAGGCAAAAAACCGAGAGGCTGCTCACCTACCAGCTGAGGGAATCTACTAAGTGCAAATTTCACACAATAGCGAGACTAGCCTCCGATAGAAGCCGGTGGAAACAAATAATCCGCACGAGGTTGCAAGGACACCACCAGGACCACGATCTTCAGTAATGAAGAAACGACTGGAGAGAAAAAGCTATTACAGTAGGTGCGACAATGGTCCAGCGAATGACCAACCATTCGGATTCAAAACCACTAACTGAGCAAAGTAATAGGTACATTGTGAAGTGAACATCTGCCGATGATCCCGTGTAAGAGTGAAACGTGGGAAGAACATTCTGGAAGATCGATATGGTGTGGTGTATTAAGATGAAGAAATTATAAATGTCACCGTGCAGATATGCCTGTTTTACGTAAATCACTGCAAATTAAGTGTAATATTCATTGTATACAAATGATACGTCCCTCATTCGGAAATCAGTTTGTATGTCATTCTTACACCAATTTTATAACAAACTATAAACGCGCGCAAAGAGATATTATCATATAATTTAGAATGAAACCTCATTATATTCCTAAGTCCTGAACTGGTTTCAGCAGTTTAGAACTTTCGCGCAACCGACTTTCAGAACATTTTAATTAACTAGAATTATACTTTTACAATTGGACTCACTCGTTGGCTTGATAATTATTTCTAAGTCACGTAGATCCTTCAATTCTTATTCATTAAATGCAAATGCATTCAGTAAGTTATCGGGAAAACTTCGGAACTTATCTGGTGTTTTCCGCTCTGGGAGCTTAACTTAAATAGAAATACTTAATACCTATTTTACCTGACTGAGGGATAAATGGAATTAAGCAAGACTTAAATATTGGCGGGTAGATTATGCACAGCACCCATAGTTTAGAGAACCGAGGAACGTTGGGGTTTCAAGGTGCTGAAATAGCGACCCCGCACTGTCCCCCAAATATATAGGGAGATGACCTCTAACGGCAGCGACTAAAGACTGTGGGATGTGTGTGGATTTCTGAATAGAAATCCCTACAGAAGTCCTATGTCCAGCAGTAGACAAAACTCTAGCACTACCAAGAATGATAAATAAACGTGACGTTGGCAATGTGAAAAATACTGATTTTGACAAATAAGAATTAATACACGGATACGATAAAGCACAACGTTTTCAAACAATTCAATCAAACTGAAGTCAAACGTCGATGTGGTTTAGTCTGTGACAGAAATACTCCGTGGCAAGTTCAGCAAATGTTTTATCAGTCATCATACTTTCTACAGCGTTTGAGAACGTGCACTCTAACACCATAAATATTTAAATCACGAGCATGCATTCAAAATATCAAACCGCGCTTTCATATTGTGGATGCCATTGCCTTGGATATATAAATTTAAAAGTAAACAGTCGAATAGAAAGGGTTATTGGAATTGTTTTATTTTAAAATAAGCTGAGTTCGCGCCTTCGTCCACGTGCTTTTTTGAAATAAGAAATGTCTACGTTTTAATTATTCTATCAAAATGGGATAGTTTTAACGGGGGCAAAAAAATATTCGGCGCGTTTCGACTACTATTCTCAATGCGACAGTTTAGATGGATTGTTGCACTTACTCCATCACACCAGTTTGACTAAACGATTCTGGATGAAATTCAGCAAAGTGATAGATTATATTATGAAACAGGTTGTACAAGTAGCAAGTTGGTTGCTTTTTATCCCCAGAAATTGTGGGATTAGATTTGTCATGGGTTTCCTCGGAGCGAGTGAACGACATGATTTTTTTAGACAGTATACACATCAAAATCTTATAGCAAACAACATATCCATAATATTTAAGCAATTAAAAGAAAATGAGCCTGGCAATTGTGAAATGAAGAGACAATTTCAATAAAATTCGAACATACGAAATCTTACTCTAATCTCCATAGGTACTATAGTTTATTATTCATTTTATTCATTATGTGAGATGGTGATAACGAAAAAAAAAGAAAAACCACGGCTAAATTTGTTGTGGGATTCTTCTTAGACCGGGGCGCGTTTGGAACCTTCATAGCTTTAGTTTTAAGTTTACGAATATAGTTATCACCATGAAATAACTACTATGTAAATTATTGACGCATCAAAAGTGCCTTTTTAAGGACTGACTATTTGAATAAAGATTATTTTGAATTTGAATTTGATATACCCCGTGGGTGTTCTGCTAAATCATGTGTTGATGATTACGAAAAATCTATAGTTAAAATTTATATAGGTATAAAATTTAACGCCCGCGGTGCGTCCCCACACCAAAGCGCTATTTAGTTTATTTCTTGACATATTTTAAATGATTTGTTGTTGTTGTCATGTAGTTGCAATATTATTTTTGCACGCCTACCCGGCAGATTGTAAGAAACTCTAATTAAATGTAACACCAATCAACTACACAATCTATGCAAATAAATGATTTGATTTGATTTGATTTGAAAGGCATATATATATAGCTGATCTGAAGTCGGAACCAACGCGTCAGTGTTTCACATCAAAGTACTCGTAAAGTAACCGACCCGGCTACGAAATATCAAAGTGCACTTCCGTAATAGTCGACGCTATGAATTATGGGATTCGTATTTCAAAAGTCGGAACCTTATTCCCGTGATAAGTTCAAAAACGTTCCGTGGTTATTTTTTGCTGTGCAGAGCTAGCTGCCTTTAGCCAGACACTGGTCGTACCGGTTTTCGCACGCACCGATCACAAGGAGACATGTTTAATTTCCCCACAACCGAAAGTAAACTTTGTGGTTCGTAGCAATAAGGTTGGTTATCCCGTTGGATAGGATGTCGTTTAAGTTAGCGGGGATTTGTTTTTTAATGGAGGTGATTTAAGGTAGATTTTCCTACAAAGTGGCCTGACTGGAGTACTGTGCGAAGCTGATTGCTAGCTTTAGGCTATATCCGCGGTATCTCATACTGTTGCAAGTACTGCTAGAATTAAAGCGACCCCGTGCTATTGTCCATTTCGTTTTGTTTAATATTTATTGCTTTTTATGCTTTAGATACCTTGTCTGTTGTAAATGTGAATAGAGAGTGAGTTGACAGTTTGCTCTGTTGTCTAGATATTATACACCTATTTGCTTTACTTCGCTTATAGTAGTTATGTTATAATTGCGAAAGTCGTACATGAAAGATAACAAAAACTTTGAGGTGTATTATTTCAACCTATTAAAGGTCTTCCAAAGCCCTGTTATCAAATACCTTTAAAATCCGTTTACATTCTGTGTGTCTTTTAATGATGATTTTTCAAATAGGTATTTTTTCTCTGATGTTGTATCATCATCATGATCAGAGCAAGGGTCTCCTCTCAATATGAGAAGGGTTTGGCCATAGTCCACCACGCTGGCCATGTGCGGATTGGTAGACTTCACACGCCTTTGAGAACATTATGGAGAACTCTCAGGCGTGCAGGTTTCCTCACGATGTTTTCCTTCACCGTTGAAGCAAGCGATATTTTAATTTTTTTTAAAACGCACATAACTCCGAAAAGTTAGAGGTGCGTGCCCGGATTCGAACCGCCGACCTCTAATTAGGAGGCTGACGACCTAACCACTAGGCTATCACCGCTTAACGACAATGTTGTATGATTAAATGGTAATCAAACAATAACATTTTGCATTCATAATTTTAATCTCCTTTTAAGGCTGAAATTATAGAGCTCACACAAACTTAACTTTAACATGCTTGCTTAACCGAAGTTAACACGAATCAGACCTATGTCAGTTGTCTAATTTTAACTGTGTCTTACGGTAAGGTTAAGCTCACTTTATAAATCTTAGTATAATTAATTTTAAACGTAAACAACCGCTGTACTCATGTAATTTTTTTTGAAGTATGCTCGACTAGTTCAAACCTATTCGGGGCTTGATCATGAGTTCATCATGCTCTTTTCCGTACGATCCTCAAATTAATAAATTTTTACTAAAAATATTCATAGTGCGTATTCAATAAGATGTTTGTCAAACTTTTTTTTTTATCCACCACAAGTTAGCCCTTGACTGCATCTCACCTGATGTTAAGTGATGATGCGGTCTAAGATGGTAGCGGGCTAACCTGTTAGGGGTATGGTAAACTTATACTTCTAATCGGTTTCTACACGACATCGTGCCGGAACGCTTTTTTTTTTACACCAAAGTACACCAAAGTAGCCCAAAGTAGCCCAAAGTAGCCCTTGACAGCATCTCACCTAATGATAAGGATGATACGGTCTAAGATGATAGCGGGCTTACCTGTTAGGTAGGGGTATGGTAAGCTCATACTGCTAATTGTTTTCTAAACGACATCGTGCCGGAACGCTTGATCACTTGTCGACACGTCTTTGTCGGTAGGGTGGTAACCAGCCACGGCGGAAGCCTCTCACCAGACCAGACTTGAGCCGGGAATCGAACCCAGGACCCCCGACTTTAAAATACAACAGCGCACGCGCTTTGCCACAGAGGTCGTCAAAAACTTTGTTTCTAGATACGTGTACCTAATGGTTCTCTAAAGCGTTAGGTGCACGTATCTTTTTGTGCCTATCTGATTTGCGCACGCACAATCGTTGAGAGTTCCATTTGACAACATGATAAAAACGAATCCTACGCAACATGGCCGTCCGTCGCAACTTAATATTTCAGCAAAATCTATTTAATATTATCCGTATATTATTAATATTTTTATCTTTGTCCGCAGGTAAATCGTTGAATTCATAAACATATACCGGGAGGCATCTGAGAGCATTGCATATTATTTTTATACGGTAAGTTTATTGCCCATAATTAAAAAAGCTCATGACATAAAATGTCATTAAAAAATATTAAGTCAACATCAATGAGCCCGATATGAAACCAACAAAACCTCGAGTATATAGAACTAGTTGTTGCCCGCGACTTTTTTCGCATTTGTTTCGATTTTCAACCCGTGAATTGTTTATATTTGTTATAAGTATACCAGATGAAAGTTTCAATAGAAACGTTTCGTCTGTTTCATATAGATAATAAATGGTTTTGGCCATGTCTAGTACTACCTCGTCGTGATCAATCCATTGCCGGCTCACTACAGAGCACGGGTCTCCTCTCAATATGAGAAGGGTTTTGGCCATAGTCCACCACGCTGGCCATGTGCGGATTGGCAGACTTCACACGCCTTTGAGAACATGGAGAACTCTCACGCGTGCAGGTTTCCTCACGATGTTTTCCTTCACCGTTGAAGCAAATGATATTTTAATTTTTAAAAACGCACATAACTCCGAAAAGTTAGAGGTGCGTGCCCGGATTCGAACCGCCGACCTCTGATTAGGAGGCTGACGCCCTAACCACTAGGCTATCACCGCTTCATACTACCATAGACGACATCATAACTTACCACTAGTTGCGAATGCAGCCTTTAGTGGAATGATAAAAAAAAAAAACATTTTACGTATCCGAAATTGTACGCGGGCTAAATCGCTACTGCAATGTTTACGAGGTACCGTGAATACGGTTGCTTAAGTATTTTTTTTTTTAAGAAAAGTTTTTCAGCGTAAGTCGTACAAACACCGTTAGGCTTAAAAGTTGACTGGCAAAGCTTTGATAAAGTTAACAAACAAGCATGGCAAAGTAGATTACGAGTGTAAATTAAATTGCCGACAAAGAAAGCTGTTCATAAACATTTTTCATCATTTTATACCTTCTGCTTTACTTATGAAATGTTGTAGAACAATGAGATGTTTGACGACCTCCGTGGCGCAGCGCGCGCGTTGTCTCATTATAAAGTTGGAGGTCCTGGGTTCGATTCCCGGCTCGAGTCTGGTCTGGTGGGAGGCTGCGACCGTGGCTAGTTACCACCCTACCGACAAAGACGTGTCGCCAAGCGATTTAGCGTTCCGGCACGATGTCGGGTAGAAACCAATTAGGAGTATGGGTTTACCATACCCCTCACAGGTTAGCCCGCTACCATCTTAGACTGCATCATCAATTACCATCAAGTGAGATTGCCGTCAAGGGGTAACTTGTAGTGGATAAAAAAAAAAATGTTATTTTCAGTTTATTAACGCAATTATTTTGTGAGATACAATGACAATGAAAAACGTAACTGACAGATTGACAGGCAGATTGATCGATTGAATGATTGATCTATCAACGCAAATCTCAAACTTCTGGATAGGGCTGGCTTAGCTGTTAAACATAGGCGTCAGTTAAAATAGGATTCTTGAAACTTTATACCCTAAGGTGTGACAAAATAGGGGTTTGAAATTTGTTTCACAAAAATAAGACATTTTTACAACATACAAAAGTCTGTTGGGATTTGTACATACAACTGTTAGTTTAACATGTTTAAAGAATAACATACTAAAGATATTTTATATATGTATAAAGATTAGTAGAAAATGTTGGCTGTTTACACTGCCTTAAACAAGTCAAATTCATTGAAAATTTCGTTGAAATTTATAATTTGTTCAATCTTTATGATCTATATGATCCAAAATGCTCTCAACGTAAGTTTCTCCCAGACACCGAAGCGTTCCCAGGAGATGTCTGAAATAATCACAACGTCCTATTGCTTAGGATTGCAATCAATATAATCGTGTAATATTAGAGAGTTTACTACATTTTTTTTTTAATCCACTAAAAGTTAGCCCTTGACGGCAATCTCACCTGATGGTAAGTGATGATGCAGTCTAAGATGGTAGCGGGCTAACCTGTCAGGGGTATAGTAAACCCATACTCCTAATTGGTTTCTACACGACATCGTGCCGGAACGCTAAATCGCTTGGCGACACGTCCTTGTCGGTAGGGTGGTAACTAGCCACGGCCGCAGCCTCCCACCAGACTAGACTCGAGCCGGGAATCGAACCCAGGACCTCCAAATTTATAATCTGACAGCGCGCGCGCTGCGCCACGGAGGTCGTCAATAGTTTATATTATTCCAAAGGATTATTCTCATGTATCTCCTTTGTTTCGTAACCGTATAACTTATATCTTATATGATTGTATGTGTAACTACTAAGTCCGTTGGGGCGGTTTTGGAGCAATTTAGGATGCGAGCGGAATATCTTAATATCGGTATATGATGTAACTAGATTGTTTCATTATACGTTATACCCACTTAGACTCCACTGTAATATGTTCATATTAATGTAATTTTATTTCCTATATCTCTCAGGGTAACAACGTATTGTAATTGGAACAATCTGGAATAATCGTTACTTAATCCTGAGATGGCATTAGCTTGCGATGTAAACCTTATGAAAGAAATCGCGTCGTTGAGTTAGCTTCTTAGCTTCTTACTTTGTCTGCATGTACCAAAAATTCCCAAAAAAAATCACCCTCAAAGAAACCTCGTTATCCCTAGTAATACTAGCTTGCTATATTGCGAAAAATTTATGTTCAACGCACCATTTACGGGTTCAAAGTAGCCATTCCATCCCCAGGAAATTGGCTAAATACGAACGATTCATCACCCGACCTTGGAACACTGACCGATAATCGAACATTCTAATAAAGATCAGTAACTCAGCCTCTTCGCTTCATTCAATCTCATTGCAAGAACAAAAGCACAGACAAGTTTAAAATTATAAACAGCGGCACCATTGTGAAATATTATTAAGCCATGAAGCTGAGCTGGAAAAGCCGCTGGTACAGCTCGCATTAATAGTTCCAGCCAGTGTTCGCTTATTAAAAAGTTTACGGCATCCATTACCACTAGAGCATAATGGGCCGGAAGTGTTTGAGCCGCGGCAAAAAATGGATTTTAACTACTTATTACTCGTAAAATATTTTCAGAGGACACTTTTACGAGCGTTGCTTTCTTTTTAGTTAATTTACGAACTCTATTATACATATTCCATATTTCTATACGGTTCTGAAACATGGACTTTTCGGGCTACAGCTTTCAGATGTGGTGCTGGAGGAAGATGCTAAAGATACCCTGGACTGCATTCAGTACCAACGCATCTGAAATAGCTAAAAATAACAACAAGGCTTTAGACGACCTCCGTGGCGCAGCACGCGCGCTGTCGCATTATAAAGTTGGAGGTTCTGGATGCGATTGCCGGCTCGAGTCTGGTCTTGTGAGAGGCTTCGGCCGTGGCTAGTTACCACCCTACCGAAAAAGACGTATCGCCAAGGGATTTAGCGTTCCGGCATGATGTCGCGTAGAAACCAATTAGGAGTGTAGGTTTACCATACCCCTAACAGGTTAGCCCTTTACCATCCTAGACTGCATCATCACTTACCACCAGGTGAGTTAGCCGTCAAGGACTAACTAGTAGTAATAAAAAAAATATATAATTTCAATGCGACAATGTTTCACGACTTTTAACTATATGTATGCTGTACAACTAACGTTAAAACAGGAATACTACGTGCCTTCTTGGATGATAGCTGTCACAAATTCACAATTCTTTAATTATCATCGCGAACATTATACTCACAATATCTCTTACCGCTGGTTACGGGTAGTATAGATGTCGCCGATGAGCATAGCTTGCGTTATTATCTAATTGGAACTTAAATCCGATATTCCGATATATTTCTAAGCCAATTTTGCACTGGCATTACAAGCACGTATTGTTTTTACTTTGAGTTAATCCCATTCGCTTGCTTGCTTATCTCTTACCGTTTAATTGTTTTTTAATTGTTTCACAAACAATTTAACATTAAATAAAATCGTTTGATTACTATAGATAGATAGATACTCTTCAACATGATATACTTCCTATTATATTATGATCTATAATATCCTTTGATATAAAAATGTCCAGTTAAGATAAACATGGCGTGCAAATAAGTGAACAACTTGTTCCAACTACACAAACAAGAATACATCAGGTGTGAGCAACTGTATTTTTTTTTTCATTTCATTAAGGAGAAGGGTTATTATTTACTCTACATCTTCACCAATGAATGACAATTGGTTAATTAGCAAATTCCAGTCAATCGACCTTCAATCGATGGCCAGTTTATCAGCGCACAAACAAACGGAACCAGGTTAATTGGCGGACAATTAAAATGCGCGCCCGTTTGTTTCTTATTATTGTGTGTGTTTATTATGTCATCTACAGTCAATAAGAAATAAACTCCGTCGATATAACTATTGACTTGATAATAAAAAGATGTTAATGGGTTAACAGTTCCAATGCATACATACACATATAATACTTATAATATATGTATTGGTAATATATGTTTAATTCTTTTTTATTTGTTGCACGGCTGAACTGAGCTGCTGATGTCCTGAAGATGGACATTGGATGCACTATATTTTCGGAATAATGCCAGCTTGGAATTGGTTACTCGGGATTAAAATAATACCGTATAAATGCGAGTTGGACACACGATTACAACTAAGATATTTATGATATGATAATACTATTAACATTCAAGCAATCTAATAAATTATAAATCTTAATCAATTCATTTTATTTATATTTCCTCTATTTCCAATGAGTATTATTAAATTAGTCTGACCATCATACAAATGTTGATTGTCACATAAAGTATCAGCAATTGCCTTTAAGTCAGAGATTGATATTCCACTATTAGGGGCGGCAATCTAAAATCGTTAGTGATGTTGCAGTGTAAGATGGTAGCGGACTAAACTCTTAGGTGTATATAGTAAACCAGTAGGTCCACTTATTGGGTTGGTACGTGACATGCCTGAACGCTTTATCGTTTGGCGTGTCGTCTTTGTCGGTTAATTAGTAACTAGCCACGGCCGAAAACTCACCAGACCAACCCAGAGAAAATTCAGACATGATAAATTTATAAAGTGTCCCGCCCGGGATTGAACCTGGGACCTCCCACTCATAAGACCACCTCGCTCAATACTCCACCAGGGAGTTCCTAAATTTTTTTTTATTTGATTTTTTTTTTTTATTGTTGTAAAAATATACTCTGAAAATTGGAACTACCCTCTGACAGATACGCGGGCAGACATAGGTTTCGGCCAGTTGAGGCTTAGTAATAGAGTTCCATTGGCACCTCTCAGGTTCGGAACACTAAAAAATATCTTTGTAACACAATGTATCGAATTAAATAACACCCGAAACGGAGCAACTCAAGTTTTATTGTGACGCGAAGGATTATGTTGTCCCCGTGACAGATGTCCCGACTCGAGCCGGCCTTGCACCTGGCCCTTTGTTCACCGTTTTCGTTAACGTCTCATCAAATTTTCGTTAAATACTGAAAGTTATAATTTCAATGTTTAAACTCTTGGTCTAGGTTTTTAAATATTGTAACACTTTTTTTGGTTAAACATGCCTTTTTATCCACTCTAAACCCTTGAAAGCAATCTCACCCTGGTGGTAAATTATGATGCAGTCTAAGATGGCTTATCTGTTGGGGGTCATCGTAAACCCGTTCTCTCAATTGGTTTCACTGTGTGGCAACGGCAATTGGTACATAGGGTGGCAACTAGCCAGGGCCGAATACACCCATCAGATTAGACTCGAACCCAAAACCTCAAACTTTTTAATGCGCAGCGCTTTACCAGCATTTAACCTCATACACCATTAGGGACTATTCAAATGATTCGAGGAGTAAACCAAACTTCTTAACTCCTTACTTCATCTTTGTTTTCCATATTTTGGTTATTTAAGTTAGTTAACCAGAATAATACACTAAAATTAGTTTCATAGGTTAATGGTTTTCTGAAGTACCCGCATTACTTTATCTGAGAAACGAAGCCGTCAATCGGCACATTTTGGAACACCTGTGTTATGCTAAAATATAGAGGATGACGACATTATTCGCTGAGAGATCCTAATTCCTTTGGTTTACCAAAAGCGTTACGCTACCGTCGTATGCTCTCCTGGTACCGTCATGTCAACATTCAAAGCGCGTGCAAATAAAAAAACGGGAAGTTTCAATGGAAGCAATCAGATATTGAGTCAGTGCGGCACGCCGCATCGCTCACTTATGCAATAACTACCGACAGGCAGATGTTTTTAATTGATGTTAATTTAACGCTCCTGCATTGTTCAATAGAGCCAGGGCAGGGCTGTACCCTCACTGAACTCTGTACTATTTTAATAAGCATTTCTAACGTTGACTTTCATGATGCAAAAATGAATTGTACTTACAATGTAATACTTTTTTTTTATACACTGCAAGTTAGCCCTTGACGGCAAAATCACCTGTTGGTAAGTGATGCTGTCTAGGATGGTAGCGGGCTAACTTGTTAGGGTTATGGTAAACTCATACTACTAATTGGTTTCTAACTGGCAAACCTGTTAGAAGTATGGTAAACCCACGCTCCTAATTGGCTACTACGCGATATAGTGCCGAAACGCTAAATCGCTTGGCGACACCTCTGTGTCGGTGGCAAACCAGACAAAACTTAAGGATCACTTGGAAAATAAAAACTTAGTCCCATACGTAATTGTTTTCCATCAGTTTGGTTATAATACTATACTATCCGTGTTAAAAATACACGAACCTTCTGGAATAAAGGTAAGTTTTGCTTTTAGACAAAGGATACAGATCTGGTTCAAATCATGCGTCGAAAGTCGTAAAGAGACATCAAACATCCACTTCGAGACATGCACAATTTGCTGCAAAATGACCCATGACAATCCAAGACAGTTTATACTTCTTCGAGCACCTAAAACACATGTTTTATATTTAGACTACCAAGAATAGAATAAAAACCTAAAACAAAAATAATATAATGATATTAAGAAGATACTAAAATACTAATCCGAAGAAATAGCCCGATAGTAATAGTATAATCTATAAAAATAAAAGAAGTGACTTCGTTACTCCTCATATAAACAATAAGGTTATTTGATCGAAGGATATTATACCAAATATATTTTTAATTATAGCCAGTCGGTTTGTCGAATATTTGAACGAACTTCGACGGGTTTATTACTTGTAGACTTTGTGTAAAAGAGCAAGATATTTGAGGTTTATTTTAGTGCATTAGAGACCGATTTTCTAGGCCACTTAATTATCTCTTCTCTCTGCATCGTCATCCTCGTTACTGAGGGTCGCGATACTTAGCATGGATCACCTTCTTCCGTATGATGAAGCATCTGGAGAAATCCAGATGCTTCTGTTTCCAGCATTATGTAGTGCGGCGTGGAATGATCTATCGAGTGCAGTGCTGATCTGTTCGGACCAACGCAACGGCTACGTACTCTTGGCCTTCTTCCCTCCCTCTTGTCCGTTACGAGTAGTTTTTCTAAATTCTCAGGACTACGGCGGGCAATGTGTCCGAAGTTTTCCACGGTGTGCTTGAGACATATAGTCGACAGCCTTGTTGTTATTTTTAGCCCTTTCAGGATAGATGCGTTGGTCCTGGATGCAGTTCAGAGTACCTTTTGCATCTTCCTCCAGCACCACATTTCGAAAGCATCAGTGCGTTTGCGATCTGTAGTAAACTAACTATCGTAAACGTGAAAATAATTGTTGGAGTGGATAGTCGTCAACCCTGCGCTAAAAGCTTAATAACTGTCTGCAGAAACTATACTCGTAGCTCAACGCGACTTTTTTTAATGACTGTTCGTTCTCTATCATTACGCGCACACGCTATACACTATTTTTGCAATTTCCCTGCACTATATCAACAGTGCAGTAATTAAAGTCTGTTGTAAAGATTTTTTAACAAAAGAATATTTCGTGAGCCGGGGCAGCTTTTTCTTTTCATTGAATGAATGTTTCATTCGCCCTAATTAATGACCCAATGCTGGGCGCAACCAATACTTATTTGTTTTTCACGAAAAATAAAATGGCCAATGACAGATGTTCCTGCAATAATAACAATATGATAAAGATATATTCTGAGATAAATGGAAACAGTAGAAAGTTTTTGTGTGTGTGTTCATTTTGCAGTAGGTAAAAACTTTTGTCTTCATATCTGACGAATGTTTATTATTAATGCGTATCATTCTAATGATAACTGGATTATGGGAGTATTTTTTCGATTGAATGGTTCTTGAAATATGGATGTATGATGCGTTCTAATGATATCTCCACATGTCTCTCATAGGCATAAATACTCTATATGATATCAGAGGAACATAAAGCATGGATCAGCTGGGAATAGAGATAACTTATATTGTTTGGTGGTGTCCAAATCACTATACTAGATAGCGCCACAAGTATTCGAGTGAATCCTGCATCACCCTATCGAAGTTTTCGTACACAAGCGCTATATATACGCCGTACCACGGTGAAAATTTGGACTAACAGTAGCTCGGAAAAAGATCTTCGTATTATTACGGTCGAGCTGATGATCACACTCCCGTACAATTGTAACGTAGTTTGCTGAGAAAGGATTTTCGCATTCCTGACTTATAAAAAAAGGCATTTTTTTTTGAATTAAATTACTTTATATTTGAAACTTAACGTGACCGAAGCCGCGAATAAGAGATAGTATAAGATGATGTCTATCCTAAAAAATCATTGTAATACAAAACCTTGAGATAGCAGAATTGAATTTAGTAGCATTAATTTCATCGACAAGGAAGGGTTGGAAAAGGACGGAACTACTGAATTTAATTTGCTATCTGAAGATTTTGGATTAGATTGATTATTAATATCGGCCGTTTATAGCTTAAATTGTTAGATCGGACAGTCACACAGAAGAGACAGCATTATAATTGGTCTGTTCAGTTTTCGAACATAAATTATATGACAAGATGAATAGAGTATATAGATGGAATTTACATTGTCAATAAATCTTTGGATAGGAGACATCTTATGTGTATTAGCTATAGCAAGTGCCTGTGATATATTAGGCTGAGCTTAACATAATAAATGTCAACCCAAAACCATTCCTACCCACAGCAGAACGGAAACTGTTCGTTTGGCACTCAATATAACTGATTGTATGTCTAAACAAAAAAATACGTTTTCCTATTACGTATGCTTGTTCCCATTTGCTTGAATAGAAAAAGACTGGGCGTACTGGTTATCTGTATCACAAACGTATTGATTCTCTCGGCATGTTATATCTTATTATTATATATTACAGCTTTATCAGCTTATTCATTAAGATATGCAGTCTTATTATACAGTACAGATCAAAAACCTCTTTATTATTAGTCTTTAGGGTAGGTTGCATCTTTTAAGCATGTATAAAGTGTGTGCTAGCTGGCTTTTTGCCATAACGGGACGCAGCAATCATTTCAAACATTTTTTTTATCGTTTTACTAACTGATTGTATCGCATATAAAGAGGTTCTTCAGTTTTGTTTGGATAACCTCCTTGACCACCAAATTTTGACGACCTCCGTGGCGCAGCGCGCGCGCTGTTGCATTATAAAATTGGAGGTCCTGGGTTCGATTCCCGGCTCGAGTCTGGTCTGGTGGGAGGCTGCGGCCGTGGCTAGTTACCACCCTACCGACAAAGGCGTATCGCCAAGCGATTTAGCGTTCCGGCACGATGTCGCGTAGAAACCAATTAGGAGTATGGCTTTACCATACCCATAACAGGTTAGCCCGCTACCATCTTAGACTGCATCATCACTTACCATCAGGTGAGATTGCCGTCAAGGGCAAACTTGTAGTGGATAAAAAAAAAAAGATAAGTTTGGAGTTTTTTATAAGTTTGGTGTTGGTTTGAGTTGTTTCGTTTTAAGTGATCTGAACCACCAAAGGATGCTGACATATTTTTCTGAGTGGCATCGGTAGATAAAAAAAGTATGTGCCATATATCCTATCTTATAGTCTTAATAGCATCTTCAGACCTTTATCTACTGCTTACAAAAATATCCCTATTCCCATCAACTGCATCGAAAAATAATATGTTAAAGCTGCAAAAATATCATTTTTCTTTTATAAGTACTTAAATAAATAAATCCCTAAATCCTAAAAAAGGTAGAACCTTTTGCGCTATTTGAATTAGAAACTAGGTCATCTAACAGGCAAACAGTGAATATTTTGCAATGAACTTGTAGCTATTGTTATTGTAGAATTTATATTTGCGATTTGAATTGCAAAACGACAACCAAACTCGCGTGCATTTTTATTTGTGTAAAATTTTCTATGTTCGTATTTTTTTCACGAGCAATTTCTGGAATGAGCATTTTCCTAGACACGAGAATAATGATTGCAAATATAATAGTCGACTGCAGAAAGTCTTGATGCGAAATTTTACTGGAAATACAAAACTATGACGGGATATTTTTTCATAGCTCGAACCATTTACGGCTAGAACGCTAACTACAACGGAGTTGAATTAAGTATCAACTGCCAGAGTTACACTCTGCTTGTTATTGTATTCAAGACTTTATGACAAAAGTTCAGAGTTCCTTTTGAAAAACCTGACTTCATTGGCATTTTTTATCGTGCTTTCTTGCATATTTCATATTTATTCCTAGAACATAAAGACCTTTTAGGTACTTTACAAAATTAACAGAATAAATAAATAGGAGATTTGAGGAAGTGGGCTTTAAAATCCGATACAGATTACTTTCAGTAACAAAAATAAAATTGTTTTACTTTACTTTTATTTTGAAGTTCTATCGTACAATGCTGTATATAGTTCGAATGTGCCAATTTTTGTACATAAAGTTGAATTATATTATCATAGTGCTATCCGTTTCAGTGGTAAAGGGGGAAAAGGCATCACTTTTTTTAAACCTAAGTTTGTTGTGGGCTTCTTTTTAGACCAGGGCGCGTTTGGAACGCTTTAGTTTTAAGTTTACGAATTTAGTTATCACCATCAAATCACTACTATGTAAATTATTCACGCGTCAATTAGTAAAGGATTATTTGAATAAAGATTACGATGGATTGATTAATTAATTCATTGGTCTTTTTCTCTCACACAAAAATAACTTCAAGATTTTAAACATTCGTAATCCATTTTTGTTTAACTATCAAATTCGATTGATCTGTTTTACCAATTTACTGTTACTTATTTAAACATCGCTTAGGATAATGCGCGGAAATTAGAAAGAAAGAAAATGGTTTGAGTTTAGTGATTTTACACGATCTTATGTTAATGTAAGTAAGTTGAAACATTTCTATAAACACTCGAATACATGATACAGGTTTGAGGGATGTCGATAAAGCTACATAGCTTTGAGTCTTTGACACCAACGTCAAAACCAGTTCGCCGTACGTTCTCCCGGTTCCAGGCCACATTATTGATGATCGCATCGCCTCTGTAAATCTCGCCGTTCATCTTTCACAGTACGCGACTGACTGAATACTAAATCCAACGGAAATGTAACAGCATGCGTCACTATTTCAATTTCAACTTAGGTCAAAAGCACTATTCTGGGCTTGATATTTGATGCCTAAATTCAAATGTGTTACCATATCTACTAGTGACTGATTACTTAAACCGACGGAAATGTCACAGCTTGCTTCAATATAACAATAGTAACTTTTGACAATGCTATTTACACTTGATTCTTATTGCTTCAATTAAATTTGTATCTTAGCAGCGACCAACGATAGATTATAATTAACGTAAACAAGCTTTGAAGTATTAACGTAAGACACAAAGCACATTAATTACGCTTTTTATTTTATTTACTTCAGTTATTTGTAATCAGCAGCGATTCACACAATATATTTACATTTCAGACTTAATGCTAAATAAGGCCAAATAGGATTACAATTTACTTAAATGAAGAGATCACACAATTTAAGCAAGCTTTAAAATTTAACAACATTTATATGGCATATGATATTTAAACAGTGTGTGTGTGTGTGTGTGAGAGAGAGAGAGAGAGAGAGAGAGAGAGAGAGAGTGCGTGCGTTTTGGTGAGTGTATGTGATCTTTTCTATCGCATAAAAATACTGAATAGGACTATTCAACAATTGCTATAACAAGTCTAATATTCAGTTTGGGTTTTAGGATTTTGATATAACTAAAGCGTCCGTTCTCCCGGCTCCATTATTGATGGTCGCATCGCCGCTGTGAATCACGCTGTTCATCTTTCACACCAAGCATCTGACTGAATACTAAATCTAACAGAAATGTAACAGCTTGACTCATTATTTCAATTTCAACTTTTGGCAAAACGACTATTTTTCGACGGATAATGCCTTCATCAAAAGTTTTATTATGCTTATCATCATTATTATCAACTCATTAAGGGTCCAGTACAGGGCGGGCTACTAGGTGCCATTCTCTTCCGACAGGTGTCCATCACACTGAACAAGTGCGGATTGGATCGAAGTGGTAATGCTCATAGGTGTCTCAACGACAACTTTAAGCTATATATCCGATTATTGAATGGAACATGTGATAATAAACGTTTAATCTCCGACAGCTGTTTTAATTTTTATATATTTTATAAATTTCAGGTTTGTTTTGCATATGCATATTTCAAATTCAAGCGTAACATAATCGCACTATTAAACATAAACTGTAGCAATTGCAATAAAAATAAATAATAAACTACCTTCCTTAAAACTTAAACAATAAAACTAAAAAATAGTTTCATGGAATTTTATTTTAACTTCTACTCTTTAGATTTATTTTTATATAAAAAACATTTTCGTCATTAAAAATATCACAGTGTATATAAAACTCCTCGTGACTTAATCATTTTTTTTTCTTGTTTTTTGGGTGTGAGGTAACGGCCGAAACTTCCCAACAGACAAAATTTAACGAAACTATATTCTATATGGAATTACCATATACAAATCGTTGTAACCACTTTTACAGAGGAAATCATATCACCCACCGTATAAAACCAACTAGTGGAACGGCCAGGCTTTAATTAAAATCCACGGCCCGTAAAAGACTTCGGGAAAATTCCATGAATAGTTACATAATCCATTTTTCCCCGGGGCTTAAATACTTCAAACCTAAAATACCATCGCTCAGCGGTTACACCTACCTTTTATAACCTGTTGCCTAGTGCTTCAATGGCTAACGTGTGCGAATAACGATCACGATTAGCTGGGTTCCTTTCCTTTGGCCCAAAAACTATTAGGTACCCTTAGAGGTTTTCTATGCCAACCTGTTTGCCTCCCTTTCTAATAGCACTTTAAGCCATAAGCCAATTATTCTTCTACGTGATTCCTGCGACTGCGTCTGTTAAGATTTTTTAAGTGGAATAAGCAAAGTTAAAAACGCTGCTTATTCCGCTGGAGATTATCCCATGACTCGTTCCATTTACAATTCCTATTTCTGTTCCTTTTCTTAACATATATATCTCGTTGGACACTCTCGATTTCCCGGGATAAAGAGCCTATCCAGGATTTATCTCCATTTAAATTGGTTCAGTAGTTCCGGCTTGAAGGAGTAACAAACACACACATCCAATACATATACATATACGCATATGCATATATAATATGTGTGATGTGATTAGCGGCGAACCAGCGTCGAGCAGCGCGTTGGGTCTTGACTATAGGATCCCTCTCTTCTTCTTTCTGATCCACGAGGCGACCTGTTGCCAACGATGGGACATCAATAGACTAACCTTCTTTATTCCTACTAACACATAAACGAATGCTTCACAAAGCTCTTAGTTTGTCCATTCGCTTCAAATATAATTATCGTGAACCGTTTTCAATGCATTATCATCATCATCATGATCAACCCATTACCGGCTCACTACAGAGCACAGGTCTCCTCTCAATATGAGAAGGATTTGGCCATAGTCCATCACGTTGGCCATGTGCGGATTGGCAGACTTCACACGCCTTTGAGAACTCTCAGGCGTTTTCCTTCACCGTTGAAGCAAGCGATATTTTTTTTTTTTTTAAACGCACATAACTCTGAAAATGCATAAAACGTAACTATTAACGTTTATGGTCCAGTCAGCTGGAACAGCTCTTGCAGAATTCTCTTTTTAACTTACTAAAACAGCTCCAGCGATATCCTTTTAGACTTTCCGGCGCTGATAAATGGCTTTATTGAATACTTGCGAAGTCCGTTCCTTCAAATCGGTGCTGTATTCCCGGATATTAACATTTATATAGATAAAGACGATATTAGTAAAAAAAGAAATGTGGCAAAAATGTACTAGAAAAATAATATCGGCAGTTATTGAACAATAATAACTCATTTCAGATGTTGTAATTTATATAGATAAAGACGATATATGTAAAAAAAAATGTGGCAAATTATCTTTTACTAGAAAAATAATATCGGCAGTTATTGAACAATCATAACTCATTTCAGATGTTGTAACTTATATAGATAAAAACGATATATGTAAAAAAAAAATGTGACAAATTATCTTTTACTAGAAAAATTATATCGGCAGTTATTGAACAATCATAACTCATTTCAGATGTAACTTATATAGATAAAGACGATGTATATAAAAAAAAATGTGACAAATTATCATTTACTAAAAAAAAAATCGGCAGTTATTGAAAAATCATAAATCATTTCAGATGTTGTATGAATACAGATTATATTTGTGCTTACAAATGATGTTATGAAATGCTGCCCCAGTCGATTAATTCTTTAACAGTTGCCATAACATTCATGAAGTACATATAAGAAGTTTTACGCGGCCAGGACAAGTGAATTTCACGATGAAAAGATGGGAAATATTTGTCTCCCGAAGCAAAATATATACTCGCATTTCTTGGAAAAAATCTTTGTGCTCCTCCAACTCTTATAATATCGAAGTGCAAAACTTCGATGCTGCTTGCAAGTAAGTCAGACCAACAGATACCCTCACATTTATAATATTAGTGCGATTTTGCTGCATCCCCACTCAGCTGACTCGCAGATAACACTGTACTTACTGATTCGCTTTTTCCTGCCGTCGCTCCCGCGGCCCGGCCGTTGTGACTTTTTCTGTGTACTCTATAAAAAGTTTTAAGCGCTCTCATTCCTTGGGGTGAGTTCTGCCGACTTTTATTTAAAAAAAAACGACTAAGTGCGAGGTGATCTCAAACTCGAAGGGTTCCGTAGTAAGGTGCAATATGAATCGCTGCATAGATAGAATTGACGCTATTATGGTAAAGCAATAACAAGTTTTTTTTTATATACATAGCGAGCAAACGAGCAGGCGGGTCACCTGATGGTAAGTGATTACCGCCGCCTATGAACATTTGCAGCATCGGAGGAACCGCCAATGCGTTGGCCCTTGAGAAATTTGATAATCCGCCCTTTGAAGATCCCCATATTATAACCATTAGGGAACACAGAAGATGGAAGCTGGTTCCACAATTTGCAGGTGCGTGGCAGAAATGACCTGGAATAGCGGGCGGTGGAAGAGGACCAGGCATCCAGGTGGTGAGGATCTCGTTCCAGGAAACCTTTTACGTAACTTTATGTTATTCTTTAGACTATATTTATTTATTGGAACAACAAATTCAACAACAAGACATCCAAAACAGATGGAAGAACATATAGAGTAATTTATTATCCAATACTTAACAATATAATTTCAAGTTCAATGATGTGTCGTTATAATAAAAAGGTTCTGTCTCAGCAAAATGTTGTGGATACAAAAGTGCCCACAGCGCTGGTATTCTGACAGTGCCATGCTGAGAAGTATGCATTATTTGTTGTGTAGCGGCAATAGAAATACACACTGACCAACATTTCAACTTTAGCTTTTACGGTCCATGAGATGTACATGCATGAGTACGCCGCTTGCACCGTGCATATCTTCCTGTTACGTGGATTACAGCAAATTAAGCTTAATAATCTATGAAAGTAACGCCTTCTTCTTTTTTTTTATACACTACAAGTTAGCCCTTGACGGCTATCTTACCTGGCGGTAAGTGATGATGCTGTCTAGAATGGTAACGGGCTAACCTGTTAGGAGTATGATAAACCCACGTTCCTAATTGTTTTCTACGCGACATCGTGCCGAAACGCTAAATCGCTTGGCGACACGTATTTGTCGGTAGGGTGGTAATTAGCTACGGCCGAAGCAACCCACCAGACCAGACTCGAGCCGGGAATCGAACCCAAATTTTATACTTAAGTAATGAAAAAAGTACTGTACTTACCGGTAGATTTTTGTGTGGCTAATTATTCATGTTGGCTAATCTTAGACAGTACTTTCAATGGTAGTCACAAGTTACATGTCCCATAGGTGTTACATTAATTCTATTCGCTATTTATGTACTTATGTGATAGTGAGAGGCCTGCGAACCAAAGTGAGGATTCCTTTAATATTGTGATACACGGAACCCTAGAAAATCCTTTACTCTACGCCCCGAGAAACAAATTACAATGAAAAGTTAAAGCCGTTGAAAGGCTCACGTTGAATATAAGGAAAGCTGACAATACCCGTTTGTCGGGAAAATTTTCGATTAAATTGGATGCGACGAATGTTTCGAGCCAGCCTTATGACACAGTTATCTTATTTGGGATGGTTACGAGTACGTGCGAACGGAATTATATGCGTTTTGTGTTAAGCGATTTGACGATAATGAGAATTCTAGATAATGAATAGAAGCAGCCATTACTTTGCGGAAGTCCATGATAAACAATAAACAGCAAGTATAATTTGCTATATTCCGCCGACAACCGGGAGATTTGTATAATATAACACCACACAAAATCTTCCACTAGAACCTCTACGCACGTTTCGACCCGACACCGGATCATCCTCAGGAGATGTTGACTTCACAAGCGCGAAAAGTAAAGACCTAAATAGAATTCTAGATGTTCGAAATCTCAACACGAAAGTACCCAAAACTAGAAATTCTAGGCAAGATTTGACACAAATCAATTAAGATTGATAATTCTTATTCTTAAATCACTTGAGTAATTAATTGTCTTTGTAATAAAAGCTGGTGTTATTTTGTGAAGTTGAACTTCACAAAATAACATTTTAGGTTTTTCTTATACCACTATACATTAATTAATTAGCCCTTGACTCACCTGGTGGTAAGTGATGATCAATCCAAGATGATAGGACCGTTAAAAGAAATTGCATTCTATTGTTCTTGTTATTGAAATTGTTTCGTTTTAACTTACCTTATATCATGAAAAAAAATAAAAATGACTATAACCACTTTGATGGTTCCAAAGCACAGAATAGATAAGGTACTTAAATACATATAATATGTACCAGATAGCGTCAATTATACATAATCATTTAACGTTAAAATAATTAAATAAAATTTAATTTTTCTTTATTTATGTATTACAGGCATCTATGAAGCGTTTATATATCATATTTTTTTCATTATTAAATTCGTGAGGTGATGGTGATAACTACACTCGTCAACTTAAAACAAAAGCTAAGAGGGTAAGCAATCGCGCCCCGGTCTATGAAGAATAAACTTGGCCGGTTTTTTTTTTGTTATTACAATCTCACATAGGCAATAATATAATAAATATATTGATCTTAATATATAATCATTGACGCTTATACTGTGTCAAAAATTTAAAACGATTGTTTTTTTTTTAAAAATATGTAGTTTCGAAGTATAAGATTTACATAATAACTACTTTCAATATATTATAAATTCATTAATGAATATTTTTCTCATATTAGAATTTATAGGAACGTGACAGATAGATTGAAATCCTGAGACCTCGCAAATTGGATCATTCTAATTAAATCATGACTCAATACCTTTTTACTTCTCCCTACAAAGAGGGGTAGGTTTTTACAACATTAATCACCTTCCACTCGCGCGCGTCTTCAATTCCCTTCATAACTAAGATCAGGGGCTATTGTATCCCCTCCCTTAAGCATTAGGGATTATGGAGTGCCAATGGATAGACCATTGTTCTGGTTCGGAAGGAAATCAGTCGGATATCGATAAGGTTTTGTTTCCTAATGATACTCGACAGGAAGGGTCTTTCATCTAACTTTGAATATAATTTTCAAGGCTTTTTCGAGTCATAAAGGATTTTAAAATACCTACAGGGCATGTAAAACTTATGTTTTGGTAACATCGACGTCATCAGTCTTCATTATCAGTCGATTGCTGAGCAGTCCTCTCATAAAAGAGAGGGTGTTTGAACAAAGGCCCACAACGCTGCTCCAATGCTGATCGGTGGGTTTTTTATAATTTATCATACATGTTAGTGATAATAACTTGGTCCCACGGCTTTACGAAATGGCACTCTTCCGGAATCCAACCATGGGTGGCTTCGTGATTCAAAAACTTACAAAAAAAAATATTTCTTTTAAAATCCCTTTTTCTTATGTCTATGCCAACCAGTGAGACTTATTCTAAAGATAATGATGATGATGACATGACACCCATTAAAGGTAAGCTCGCCTTTATCTTTGGCCGAGATCTATAAAGCGTACTTAGTCTTACCTCTGATATAAGGTAAGTAAAAACGAAACCAAGTTATGTGTCCAACACAAATCAGTCACGTTTTACCAATTTGGCTGAACTAAGTCAAAGTACGCTCTATAGAACTCACCGTGAGACTACATCATTTTTGTCACACGCACCAGATGAGATTACTTTGTTCCTTATCTGATAAAATAATCTTAAAGTCACAACAGATTTTATAAGGTAGAAAGGGTCGCGACAAACCCGCAACTGCGCAGCTAAAAATTAAAATGGCCATGATTGATTAGTATCCTTTAAGGCTAGTGAAGGGCAAAGTATATAAATTAGGTCGCCCGGGGTAAAAGTTGTCTAACTCACACTTTTATCAATGACGGAACGTTGAAAATGGAAACCATCTTAACCTAACGGATAGTTTTTCATCCGTTATACGATAGACTATACTTATAGTTTATATAAAACGTAAGCTTGTAGAAAAGTCCTACTATAGTGTAAAGGATTACGTAAATGATAAACAAGCATGGGTGTGAAATATTGCTCTAATAAGATAGCTCTTAATATAATTTTAAGTGGCAAGTGAGATGGTGATAACAAAAAAAAAAATACCTGGCTAAGTTTGTTGTGAGCTTCTTCTTAGACCGGGGTGCGTTGGGAACCCTCATAGCTTTAGTTTTAAGTTTGCGAATGTAGTTATCACCATCAAATCACTAGTATGTAAATTATTGACGCGTCAAAAGCGTCTTTTAAAGGACTATTTGAATAAAGATTATTTGAATTTGAACTTGTGCCCCGCTGGACTTATTGCTTCAGACATCGCTCGTTTCAAAAACCTAGTAGGCCTCCCAAGTAACTGAGAACTTAACGATGGTTACACTATAGCTTAGTATTTCTAGACAATTTAGTGTTACATCTACCTTCTTGTGGTCTCAGCAACTGGTCGCGTTGTGTGTGTGTTTGATTTTAACATTTTACTAACATCTTAGCCTATTAGTATAAATTTAAATAGCTGCCGTATCACTAAACAGGTTAGGCCGCTACCATCTTAGGCTACATCATTTACCATTACGTTGGATTTCTGTCAAGGGCTAACTTGTAGTGAAATAAAATTATGACTGTCGACTGTCATGCGATGTTTATTTAACGTCCTATTTACTTTTAAATACATTCATTGACATAACAAATATTACAGAAATATTTCGTGTTTGTGCAAATGCTTTCTGCATAATCTGGATTTTATAGTTCATTATGTGAGATGGTGATAACGGAAAAAAAACCCCGGCTAAGTTTGTGGTGGGCTTCTTCTTAGACCGGGGTGCGTTTGGAACCACCCACCAACAGACACTATGTGTCTAACATTCATGGCAAGACAAATATAACAATTTTAATTATTTATACACTTATATTTTTAACTAAATAAGAGATATATAACATTTGTCAATTGTATCTGCTCATTTCATAAATTCAACTGAGTGTCATTAATTTCATCTTCAATAAACTTGTATAATCTAGGATGTATCTGTGAAGTCAGAACTTGTGTTAAATGAGTTACAGTTAATTAATTAGTAGAAAATACACCTGTGAAATAGGACATAACCATTACATTTTACAGACCTATATGACTAGATTAACTGTTTTTTTTCGCTTTATACATTTTACGCGGTTAAACCACTTCTTCAGTGACGGAATGTAATATAAGTAAGTACAGTAAGCCAACCCGATGAGTTGGCACTTTGGTAGGCGCCGGGAACTAGTTAGTTCCAAGGAAAACCGTGTTAATTAGTTTTTGCACTGACAACACTGTATTAACTAGCCGTAATTTTACTTTTTACGCTTCACTAACCAATAGCTTTGTAGCTAAAGATCTTTTTTTGCCCCCGTCGGAAAGATACGTGATTGTCAGTGTTTCAACTGTTGTTCTTTTAAATAACTGGGTCGATTATGATGCAATGGTCACTACCTAAACTAAACTGTAGAACAAGGGAATTGCGCAAGCCCAGCAGTTTCTTTACTCTGAGGGTCACCATTGGTCGCCGAGTAATATAGCTTTCCCATGGAATTGTCACTAATTTCAGGTTTAAAGACATTTATTTCTCAAAAGAACACGATATACAGTTCACTTATAAAAGAATACGTAAGGTAATTTGGTTTAGTATGTATCTTAATACGTGTCATTAGTACTGTCAAGTCTCACAGTTAACAAATATTCATATTATTTCAGTAAATGCAGGTAGAAGAAAAAAAATTCGTCTGACTATAGACACGATTGCAAGACAAGTTTTATAAGAGGCTGGTGATAAGCGGAGCTGATTTAATATGTTGAATGATATTTTTTCTGGTAATTCATTATCTAACAGTATACTTTGGCAAATTGTCCAGGGAATTACAAAGACTGATGCGTATTTTTTGCGGTGTGCAAGATTATATTCTTCGCAATGCGCCTATCAAAGGTGAAATTTGGTTTCTAAGGTATCTACTCAATATGACATTACCATATAAATTTATTATCCAAAACAAGTCCTAAATATTAAATTGTTAAGTTTTTGAATAAGTTTGTTGAATATTTGATATTGTATATTGAATATTGTTATCCTGGTGTATTTTTTTTTTGTTTTTACCGCAAATATCTTATAGGCCGTATTTTGGTATAAATTGTAAGTTAATTTGCGAGAAACCGTTAGATGAGATTATTCAAATCATTTAGAGCCTCTTTTAAAATGTCTGTTATATCGTTCCCTAAATAAAATAAGCAGGTGTCGTCTGCATACAAAGTCGGGTTACCAAATATAATAAACCTTACTAATATTGTTTGTATAAATTTAAAACAATATTGGTCCTAAAATTGAACCTTGCGGTACACCATAATTATGATTTGCGGGATCGCTTTCAAACTGCCCTATTTCAAAAATTTGCATTCGATTTTCTAAATATGATTTGAGTGTATTATATGCAGACCCGACCATTCCAGTTTAGTTGAGTTTATGCAACAGGATTGGGTGGGTAATTGTACCTTTTTCAAGTCAACGAAGACTCCCAAAGCTATTTGTTTATTATCTAAACTTAATATAAGTACATCTTAATGTTTGAATTTCTTCATCACTTTCTTTACTTTTCCTTGTCTAGGTATCTGTTGTTGAAGCAAAGCGCTTGGCTTTGAGCGCATTTACTTAGTTAACTTTTTTACAGAAAAAAAAAAACTACAACAAAAGAGTTTGTAATAGTTCCTCGCTTATTAAAAAGTTAACGGCTAAACAAGCCAACAATGAACAGTTGAGTTCAGGCCGGGGAAAAAATGGATTTTAACTATTCATTTAATACTTTCCGCGAAGCCTTTACGGGGTTTTTCAATTAAGCAGCGGAGTCTTTACATTTCTGTTTTTTATAAAAAGCAACAAGCTTATTATTACTTACCCAGTTTTCAAACCAGTTACTCGCGAATCGCTCATTATTTTTATTTTGCGTTTCCCTATGTAGCCTCGAACACTCATTTTAATATATATTGTCGTTAAAGAAATCTTACTAAATTATTGAATATTAAAGTAATTAATCTATGCTACTTAGATTACTCCAAGCTTTTTTGATAAGCTTTGACATTGTTCATGCATAATCCATCTACTTACTTTTTTTTATTAGCTTCGTTCGGTCCTCAAAATTTCCGTATGTCAATATCACTAAGTTATAAAGTTATTAGGTCATGATAAAACGCAGAAGTCCGAAGTATCATATATGACTAAGTACTATGCATTTTGTATTTAGATTCAAAATTGTTACATACCAGAAAGGTAATTTCTTCATATAGCATTAGCTTTAGTATTCATATTTAATAATTTATTGTTGACTATGTGAAATGATGATTACGAAATTAACCGTGCGAATGGAACCTCTTAGTTCTATTATAAGTTAGCGAGTGTAGTTGTAGATATTATAAATTAAAATTATGAAATATCTTTCAATCTATATAATATATCTATTATATATGAACGATTCATTGATGTCTGTAATAGGTTTACATGAACAAAGCTATTTTAGATTTTATTTAATTTTAATAATATATACTATTAGATACTAGATATAATTTCTTTCGGTTTTTTAAGAATGGTTGATCTTTTGTGCAATAAGGTAGGCAAGGTTATCTGTTATTAATATGTTAAGTTAGATATTGCTCTATTTTGATAAGTTGCCCTACCAATATTTAGGCTCCCACTGAAAACCAGCGCTGCGACTTGCTGCTGATGCTGAGTGGGTTGCCTTTATTTGGTCGTTATCAGCATCTATCCTGTCAAATTGTGTTACGTACGACTGTACATCGCGCCAAATAAATCTATGATCTTTCTTTCTTTTCTAGTACAATAGTAGCGTAGGAGTATAATGCAGTTCGCAATATCATATTACCTTGTATAGTTGATTCAATGTGTTGTTCAAGTCACTGCTGCGTCCGAGAGAACCGCAGGGCGGAAAACGCGGCCCCCGAGGGATTCAAATGTTACGAATCATTACGCGTCTTGCATGGTAGGGATTATATATTTTATATATTACAATGTTTAATTATAAAAAAAGACTGGTTGCACTCCGGGAGTGCCGGCAGAAGTGAAAACTTGATTATTAACGTTGAGCATGTTTGATATTTTGGAATGGTTAGGGAATAATTTTGCACCAATTGCTTTATCAGTATAAAAGTACTATCATTTATGTGGTAGAATACAATATTCATTTATTGCGCTATCGTACACAAACATGACAATTTATATTACATTATAAATTTAACACTTTAAAACTATTACAATTATTTTACATTAAAAAGTTTATCTATATCAATTTCCATATTTTAAGCACTTTACATTCACGATTTTTACGAATACACAACAATGTGATCACTACACAGACGGTCGAGCCATCAGCTGTCACCATCCATGGATGCGCGTGGCACGCTGTAACATACACGAACATTCGCGCAAGCGCCCTGCGCTGCCTAAACGAAACAGTAGGCCCAGGCATACATTTTCGCCGCGCCGTAGAGAGGGGATAGCTGTCTACTCTCCATCCGTCTTACGCTTTTTCGATCAGGTCACGTGTCCTGACGCGAGTTTAAGATTTTATACCCATTACAAAAAAGTGCTCAACGCCGCTAAAGAAGTTTTCACTTCAATTAGAATCCTCGGCCACTAGTTTTCCGTCTAAATCGCTCTAACAAAAGTTAAACCAAGGTTAAGTTTATTTTACTCGGACCCAACGAGAGTCCTAGTGTAGGGTCCACTGGCAAGTTTTGATTATAGGAAAAGTAGGCACAAAAATATGAATGTAGTGAAGTTGTACAGCCAAGTGACATTTATGGTAAATTTTAAGTTTCATTTTAAGATTGTGAGAAATAAATTATTATGATTATATATAGTACAGAGCAATTATCATTCGGATTTGGATTCGCTAGATCTGCCTCGGCCTGATCAGGGCACTGGCTCTGACACATGTGATAGAACTATTAAGTAAATTTCCCCGGACAGCTTTGTCTCGCAGATTCGCGCACGAAGCAGCCCCCGCTTTGTGCTGCCCGTCTCACCCGCCCCCGAGCCGCGCTGTTGATCCTTTGTGCGGCGCCGTCTGACAACTCGCAGTCGCAGACCTCCCTTTGACTCAGTTAATCTTTGCAGAGAGTTAAACCAACTCGCGTACAGCTAAAGACGTTTACTTTCATGAAATCCACGAGATCTCTGCACTGTGTACCGCCCGAGAAAAGTTTCTTCCTTTGTATGTTTTCGTAGGTTTCTTTCAGTCTTAATTCCACTATATTATTATCTAGAATACTTAACTAAATGTGTGATGAAACTGTCAAGCAAATTTCATCGAACAGAGCTTTGTCGCAGATAAAATTCGAGCACGAAGTAGTTCCCTATTCAGTTTTAACTCGCTTCGCACTTGCCGTCGACAACTCGCAGTGGCAGACCCTCTTCGACTCAGTTAATCTTTGCAGAGAATTGAAACCACTCTTAAACACCACTCAAGTTGGTTACTTTCATGAAATCTACAAGGGAAATCTCTACTATGAATGACTCGGGAAAAAGTCAAAGGAAAGGAAAGTATGAAGTTAGGTACTTTGAGTAATCCCTTTTAATTGTTATAGATTCCGAAGTTTTTGGTTTTATTTGGCTCCCGTATTTTTTCTTTATGATATCATTTTGATGATACCTTATCATAACAGTAACCTATTGTAACAAATTAATTAATTATATATATCTATATACAACCTGAGAAGCGGTGATAGCCCAGTGGTTAGGGCGTCAGTCTCTAATCAGAGGTTGGCGGTTCGAATCCGGGCACTCACCTCTAACTTTTCGGAGTTATGTGCGTTTTTAAACAATTAAAATATCACTTGCTTCAACTGTGAAGGAAAACATGTTGAGGAAACCTGCACGCCTGAGAGTTCTCCATAATGTTCTCAAAGGCGTGTGAAGTCTTCCAATCCGCACATGGCCAGCGTGGTGGACTACGGCCAAACCCTTCTCATATCGAGAGGAGACCCGTGCTCTGTAGTGAGCCGGTAATGGGTTGATCATGATGATGATGATGATGATATACAACCGCTAGCCTAAATATCTCTGCTTACCTTTGCCTTTTTATTTAATTGATGCTATTGCATAATTGATTTATTGATTTAGAAGCTTCTCTTACTGGGTCGCAATTTTCAATATGTAGCTACGCATGACAACGGACGGCCTGAAAAAAAATGAATCTCATGGGAAACATAAAATTTTCCGCGTAAACATGAGCTTTTATAGACTACAATCTATGTGTGGTAAATTTTATTCAAAATTTGATGATATTTAACAACACAATAATTTCTAATTAATACGAAGGCAATCTATTATAAAAGGCAGGTTGGTTTGTACTCCCACGCAGAAACTTTCGCTTTTACAAAAAGTAAGATATAAGCTGACACCCTTTGACTCTGTTAATCTTTGCAGATAGTTAAACAACCTAGTGAAAGTCAGTGGCTTTCATAAAATCCCTTGACTGTAAAATTCCCGGGGCAAATCTCGACTTTTAAATAATCCCTTACCATCTCTTAATGCGAACAGGTGGATGAGATTTTATGCTCAGTGCTTGTTTCTTTTTGGGTCAGAGAATGGCTGAGGCCATATATTTATCATGAAAAATTCACCTTTTCAATGGCTTTAAAGCGAAATTGTTCATTTCAATTCCTTTGACTCATTTTTGTTCTTTACAACGAGTTAAACCAACTAGTGTACACGACTAAAGACATGGAATCCACGGAGATAATCCCTTGACTCTAAAACGCCCTGTTAAAAGTGTTACGAATATTTTTTTGGTTCCGACTTTTCAGCTTTTAAAATTCTTTGAGTAGTAACGATCCATATATCTAAGTTGGTACTGTTACCATGACTTATTTTACCTGTTATATTGATCACATGATTTTTAAATCGCTATTTGTCGTTGAATGTTACATTAATTTCCCTTATGACCATATTGTCAAGTTTGTCGAATTTATTGTTCGGTTCATGTGTCAATGTACTCCAGCTTTGAAATAGATATTGGTTTGTGACGCTAAAAGTGTCAAATTGTGAAGATTGTCAAACATTTTTGATCAGCGTTATCTGAAAACTATTTACTCAAAGCTATTAATTATGTAGTTACATCTCAGGGGCAACTAACTTCATATATATTGTCCTCATATAAATTTGTTTGGAAACCGAAAAATATAACTTGAATAATTGGCACGTGAGATATATAGAAAAGTTAATCTCATCATCATAATGATCAACCCATTACCGGCTCACGACAGAGCACGTGTCTCCTCTCAATATGAGAAGGGTTTGGCCATAGTCCACCACGCTGGCCATGTGCGGATTGGCAGACTTCACATGCCTTTGAGAACATTATGGAGAACTCTCAGGCATGCAGGTTTCCTCACGATGTTTTCCTTCACCGTTGAAGCAAGTGATATTTTAATTTTTTTTAAACGCACCTAACTCCGAAACGTTAGAGAGGTGCGTGCCCGGATTCGAACCGCCGACCTCTGATTAGGAGGCTGACGCCCTAACCACTAGGCTATCACCGCTACATATATTGTCCTCACCTAAATCTGTTTGGAAACCGAAAATATAATTTGAATAACTGGCACGTGAAATATATAGAAAAGTTAATCTCATTTTGTGCCAATTCCATTCAAATGTATAATAATCTATCTCATTGTGTACCAATTTCACAGTACACGTATATTCGACTAATATCAGCCGTTACCGTGCGCTAATTATTACACGACTAAATTGCGACGTCGCTAACTACATCCCTAACGGCATTTACATTTTCCTGTTTACATGATATTGATATGATTTTTTGATAATAAGTATAACAAGTTGGCTAATTTAGAAATAATAATGCTTATGATATAACAATGATATTAGCGATATATTTTTCTTCATATTCTTTAGTGCGTGTTACACCATAAGTATCTTTCAGGAAATATGTTTTACGTTTCCAATTTGTTAAAGTTTAAAGGTTTATTTATTTTAGTTTTGGTTTTGCGTGAGGAAGTCTTGGTTGCGAAACATCAGGGAGTGGACAGGGATCGCGAGTGCCGCCCAGCTTTTCAGCCTCGCGAGAGACAAGGCAAAATATGCCATTCACTAGTTGGAGAGGCACCTAAATAAGAAAGGTTTATTAATTTTGTTTGTTATTTGTTTTCGTAGCCTTTGCTAATTATATAAATAAAAAAGGCATACAGTGCTAATTTTACTACAGATAAATAAAATGCCTCGTTGATTTAGCAAAGCATGCTACGATGAGACTACGTATCACGAGATGCTGGATTCTAGAAACTGGTTCAGCCATTGTCGAGTATTTAGTTTATCTGTTTGCGTTGCCAGCGAACAGGAATAAGGGAATCGGCGGTGTCTCCGTCCGTGCCTTGGATAAAACGCTAAGCCCTAAAATAGGCCGATATTGATGTCTAGCAGATTTCCTTTTTTTATCCCTTGACGGCTATCTCATATGGTGATGAAGCAGTCTCAGATGGTAGCGTGCCGACCTTTTTTGGGGTATGGTTAACCCACACTCCTAATTGGTTTCTACGCGACATCGTGCCGGAACGCTAAATCGCTTGGCTACACGTCTTCGTTGATACGGTGGTAAATAGCCACGGCCGAGGCCTTCCAACAGATCAGACTCGAACCGAGAATCGAACTCAGGACCTCCAAATTTATAATGCGACAGCGCACGCACTGCGCCATGGAGGTTGTCAAAATTTAGATGGTCATCTCGATAGCTGCCTCTAACTAAAGCTTCTCTTACTTCTCTTTATAATAATGCTTATAGCTTAGCTAAATAGGTTTTTTTTATGTCAAATTAATATATATTATATTTAGACATTTAGTTGTTAGGAATACATTTATAACTTAAAATAAAACTTAGATTAACCTAAAACTAAAAATCTTAAAAAATAAATAAATATTTAATATCATAACTACTACACTAAATAGGTAACTTTCTCAAAAGCATATGTACTCGTAATGCACCAATACGCATTATTGGCCAGTGTGGCTAGTTGCGGCCAAAACCATTCCCATGTTTATGAGAAGTCGATGTTGATAGCGTTTTCTTTAGTCCTACCATAACGTTACATGGTTCCAAAAACAAAATTACCACTTGTGCTTTTGACGACCTCCATGGCGCAGTGCGTGCGCTGTAGCATTTTAAAAAAAGTTGGAGGTTCTGGGTTCGATTCCCGGCTCGAGTCTGGTCTGGTGGGAGGCTTCGGCCGTGGCAAGTTACCACGGCCGAAGCTTCCTACCAGACCAGACTCGTGCCGTCCAGTCGTAGGCCGTGGCTAGTTACCACCCTACCGACAAAGACGTGTCGCCAAGCGATTTAGCGTTCCGGCACGATGTCGCGTCGAAACCAACTAGGAGCGTGGGTTTACCATACTTCCAACTGGTTAGCCCGCTACCATCCTAGACAGCATCATCACTTACCACCAAGTGAGATATCCATCAAGGGCTGACTTGTAGTGTATGAAAAAAAAAAGTATTAAAATCTGTGAGCCCACGTGAAAATATACTCTCTCAAGAACCTGAATATTAATATTAATATTCTACGCGCGACCGTCGTCCCTCCCAGCGCCATGGGACGCGAATAATAAGAACAATGATTCAGTGTATAACTTATTTTGTTGTGGACGAAGGTCGGAGGGCTGTTCAATGAGTCAGTTATTTCATGGTGCGATCTAGGTCTCTGCCATCAATTATTCTAAAAGGGTCCGTTCTAATCTAATCTAAATAAAAATCGAATGCTTATCCACCGAAAGGATTTCCGAATTAGAATTAGGTGCACTAAACAAGGTTTTTATCATTCTACCCCCAGTAGGGTTAAGTTTGAGTAGTAAGTCATAGCATTAAAAAAATCAAGATGTTGGCTACTGTTTAGCTGCTTGTTTTAAGAAGCTATAATATAATTTTATATGTCGAGTCAAGGGGGTCCGAGTTGTTTTTTGTAAGGGTGACGTCACGATTTTGTTTACTTTCGCTCATAGTAATTAAAACCACAACTTGCCGGTTTACACTTTTATTGCGATAATAACTTAGAGGTCCGAACAGTACGACGTCTCGAGCGAGAGAATCCGGGAAAGGCATCGACCACCCGTATTTATAGCACCAAGCATGCTTGTACGATTGATTGATTGTCACTGTCTAAATTGTGTTAGCAAAATCATCAATAATTAAAATGTGGGTAATTATTGAATTCTTGAGGTTATTGGCGCCGCTGAATAAAGTTAATAACTTCTTCGCGCCGACATATACATTAGTATTAATTAGACATATATTTTACAAATTGTTTGTAAGTTATTACTCTGTATACGTACAAAAGAGTATAAAACTTGACTAGAATACTATTATAAATGTATTAAGTTGGGTGTCATCATGTCCTGCCGCCACGCTATTGGTTCCCGCCAAAACGGTGGCAAATGATTGGTCCACGCTAAATAGCAATAACAATGGACGCCACGAGGACATTGTTATAAGAAGTTTAGTGATATTTTTGGAAGTAAGGTTTCAATTTAACTGGCGTGTTTATCTAAGTTTACATGCTTAACCATTCATCATAAGCAATTTTATCCCGCGAGATCGATTCGCCGGCACTATTCCGGAAAAAAATCTGCCTCCAGGATGTTATGTTTTCATTCAAACATATAACAGACCAACAGACACTCACATTTATTATATCAGTAAGGATGTAAACGATGTGCATTTCTGCAAATTTTTTGACGACCTCCGTGGCGCAGTGCGCGCGCTGTCGCATTATAAAGTTGGAGGTCCTGGGTTCGAGTCTGGTCTGGTGGGAGGCTTCGGCCGTGGCTAGTTACCACCCTACCGACAAAGACGTGTCGCCAAGCGATTTAGCGTTCCGGCACGATGTCGTGTAGAAACCAATTAGGAATATGGGTTTACCGTAACCCTAACAGGTTAGCCCGCTACCATCTTAGACCGCATCATCACTTACCATCAGGTGAGATGACGTCAAGGGCTAACTTATGGTGTATAAAAATAAAAAAAAATCACTAGCTGCAATATTATGGAATCTCCCTGATCTTAATTTGTACAACATTAGTTAAGAAAATATAAACCTAATATAAAAATACGCATCGCATTATCTTGCATACCCTTACAACTTAGCAGGCTTAGGCTGTACAATTTACTTAACGGTTACCCCCCACCTACTGCAACATTACATTGCAATAAAAAGTGAAGGTATTAGTAACTAGCAGATGCCTGCGACTTCGTCTGCGTTGAATTAGTGTGTGTGAAAGTATGTTTGTCTTCCAAGCCATCACGAAACAATGGATTACTAAACAGACGACCTTGAAATAATTACAGGATAATCTGTAAAGTATTTAAGTATTACAACTAAGTACACATTTTGATTTTCATCCCCTCTCCCAGAGGAACCGTGCTGAATTCCAGGATAAAAACTATCCTATATGTTAAACCGGAATATCAGCTACTCCTATACCAAATTTCATTCAAATCCATCCGTAGATTCAGCGTGATGCGCGGCCAAGACACAGACAGACAGACATACGAAAAAATAAAAAAATAAATGTTTTGGGCTCAGTATCGATGGTAAAGCATCAAAATTTTCAAAATATATTTAATGTACAGAATTCGTCCTTTTACAGTTTTATAATGGTATAGATAGACAAATGCGCATTTATTAAAAAATCTAACTACTTGTGTCAATACCAGAGGGTGATTGCATCGCAATAGGTATGTATGAGTTTTTCAGGCACCGAAATTAGTAAATGTCATGTTAACCACATCATCATGATCAACCCATTGCCGGCTCACTACAGAGCACGGGTCTCCTCTCAATATAAGAAGGGTTTGGCCATAGTCCACCACGCTGGCCATGTGCGGATTGGCTTCACACGCCTTTGAGAACATTATGAAGAAATCTCAGGCGTGCAGGTTTCCTCACGATGTTTTCCTTCACTGTCGAAGCAAGTGATATTTTAATTTAAAAAAAACGCACATATCTCCGAAAAGTTAGAGGTGCGTGCCCGGATTCGATCCGCCAACCTCTGATGAAGAGGACACCCTAACCACTAGGCTATCACCGCTTCGTTAACCACATAGCAGTTGGTATTTTAAGTTAGGATCTCTATTTTTGAAATGTCGCATCGTCGGAAAATAAAGTCGAAACAGCAATCGTGTTTCAGCTTTACGAGAATGCACATGTGCTTAAAAAGTTAAGTTCTTTTCGTGTGTGTTTTAGTTGCTATTTTAATTCCATTTACTTATTTTAAATGTAAGCTAATCTAAGTTATTTTTGTTACAGGTAATGAATTCTGGATTAGATGTGCTGTGTATCTCCTTATGGTGACGAAATTAAGTATAAGTAAGTTACTCACACTAATATTAACAAGCAAGCGAGGCTGAACCGCCGGCTTGACACAGGCGAACAGAAAACAATTAAACTACAAAAATACAAGTATTATTAAACTAATCAACATGAAATTAACTTAAATATAAAGTCTAATTTTAATAAAAAATGGGCATTTTACATAGCGAGATATAGAACTGCAGAGTATTTAAAGAAAAAAAAAACAACCTGTTGATTTCGCAATAAATGACAAATTAATTTGCAGTGTACATAGTTGATTAGGTGGATCTTTTTAATACTGGATGTTTGTGACACAAAATATTCTATATTTAATTACTATAATCAGTTTTTTCTTATTACTAAGTCATAACATGAAAAAAAATATATATATATATATTATTTTTCATGTTATGACTTCCCGGTTCGATGTGTCTGCTTTGGTGTTGTAAAGGTCTCAGGTTCTATTCGCGGCTCGAGTCTGGTCTGGAAGAACTATTATTTCGCAGCAAAGTACTAAAAGGAGTTACTTAAAGAAATACTGCCAAACGATAAAGCGTTCTTTTTCCTGTAAGATGCCGCGTAAACACCGAAGAGGATGGGTTCAGCCGGCTAGATATCGGTTTCCTTTGTAATGATACTCCTCAAACACCTCCTCAATCCTTTTCTTCAATAACCTTCCACCAGCACACAACCGGCCCTCCGTTGTAAGCGTGTTGTCAAAGCACACAGATCCAGCTTGATAATTAACTGCGCTGTTTGTAATCTGCATTTGCATTCCAGTTAAAGGGAATGTCGTAATGAACCAACAAGGCTTGTGATTATTGTGTACAAATGGCCAGATTATTAATAAACAGTGTTTCCCTTCTCGGGGTCCGGCTGGGTCATCATGGGAAACCCAACTGTGACCGGTGACTAGGAGGTTTCGGATCCCTGACTGTTACTGTTACGATTGAGGGAAACACAAGACTTACTGACCAGGTTAACTATACATTAGGCTGTAATGTCAGTCTTACATAAATCACAGCTCTAATATGTAGGAGGGCAGACTTACTGGCCAGGTTAGTTCTAACATTAGACTGCAATGTCAGTCTTAGATAAATCACAGCTCTAATATATAGCCGAAACCTAAACCACATAAAACCGTTTAGCATCTATGTTTCCAGCCACGTATAAGCTTAGTTGCTTCAAGGGAAGAGTGAATAGGCATTTTCTAGGCAAGCGCGCTCTAACCTAGACCTCATCAGTGCCTTCCGGTACTGATTGTCGTCAAGCGCAAAACTATCTCAAAAAAAAAGACAAAATACAGCATTCTAAATCATCTAAACTTCATAGAAAAAAACTTAAGATTTTCTCATGGATTTGCACAATATAAATTAAAATTGTATAGAAATATTTTTGGTTGTCCTGTAGGAATCCTGTTTTTCTGGAATAAAACGCTTACTACGCCCGTCTACATTTTTTCTAATTATAATTTTTTATTGACAATGTGAGATGGTGATAACAAAAAAAAAATGTACTATACACTTGTAGCGTTTATAGTTATCATAATTATTGTAAAAAAATTATGTGAGGCAATATATATGTGATAACTATGGATATTTTAGTTAACCCAGAATCTATACATCGCTTCGTTCTATGTTATGATTGTCAGTTTTTATCACAAGTCCTCTGACGTTCACATAGATTACGTTAGATGTGAGAGTTGTATCAAATTCTACATTATAACACATTTTGCTGTTGATTGTGACAATGAACGCGTAAATTTTTTGATTTCCCGGGAGATTTTCCGGCCTGCAGAAGACGTACAAAAGGTTACCAATATACATTTTTAAACATGGGAATTCGCTAAATTTCCAGGAATCCGAAGCTGTTAATTGGTAATCAAACAAACATATACATTTTCCATGGAAGTTTTTAGTTGAGATAATCGAAATAAAAAAAAATTAAAACACGAGCATGGAAAAAGATAATGACAAGGACACGCCTATGTTCAATGAAAGACTCACTTTGAACTCTTGAACTATTGAGCGATTCATAAACTTGGTTCACGGCTCTGTGTGAGAGAGTCTACGTATTGAAAATCTATCAAAAAACATTCATGTAGATCGATCACAGGCACCTATGAATCGTTAATTTTATTTCCCTTGAAGTCACCTTACTTTAATGGAAATGATGTGTATGAACGATGGTGACTACATTCAAAAACTTATAATAAAATCCAAACGTGGTTGGTTTTATTCTTTTACTCCCTTACATACTCGATAACATAAATAAAGTTATTTTAAAACTATGAGCTTTTATGAATCATCATGATCAACCCACTACCGGCACACTACAGAGCACGGGTCTCCTCTCAATATGAGAAGTGTTTGGCCGTACTCCACCACGCTGGCCATGTGCGGATTGGCAGACTTCACACGCCTTTGAGAACATTATGGAGAACTCTCAAGCGTGCAGGTTTCCTCACGATGTTTTCCTTCACCGTTGAAGCAAGTGATATTTTTTTTTTTTAAACGCACATAACTCCGAAAAGCTAGAGGTACGTGCCCGGATTCGAACCGCCGACCTCTGATTAGGAGGCTGACGCCCTAACCACTAGGCTATCACCGCTTATCTTTATTCTTATATGCGTAATAATATATATATTTGTCGACAAAATTAAATTATGGCGATAAGATTAGAAACACACCTACTCTATGAAAATTATAACTCTTTCTCTTGCGGCTTAGGTATAATATGTTTCACGTTGATAAACACAAGGACGGACAGCGAGAGCTGGGCATTGTTTAATCCGGGTATAACCGGATTAAACTGCTCTTAACGTTCTTGTGCATAAAAGTGTTCATAGAAACAAATTCAATTTGTGTGAAAAAATTCAAAAGAAAATGTATCTCTTTGACATGATTCTTTTTTTCTTTTTTTTTATCCACTACAAGTTAGCCCTTGATGGCAATCTCATTTGATGGTAAGTGATACAGTCTAAGATGGTAGCGGGCTAACCGGTTAGAGGTGAAGTAAACTCACACTCCTAATTGGTTGCTCCTAATCGCTTGGCGACACACCTTTGTCGGTAGGGTGGTAACTAGCCACGGCCGCAGCCTCCGACCAGACCAGACTCGAGCCGGGAATCGAACCCAGGACCTCCAACTTTATAATGCAACAGCGCGCGCGCTGCGCCAAGGAGGTCGTCAATTCTCTCGAGATATCGTGTTAATACCTAACAAAACTCGGGCTTAAATCACAGTGTAGTAACAACGTTATGAAATCAACAATGTAAACAGTAAACTGGTGTCTTGTCGCAAATAACTTACATTCAGCTCGCTAATTAATTTAGCTGTACCCATTTGCATACCGCTCGCAGGATTAGCTTTCTCTAAAATGCTCGCTCCTAATTACCGGATTACTTAAGGAGCTACCAAGAAATTGGAGAACAATTTTTTTTTAATTGTCTCATCTATGACGTCTAGGTGGGGGGAATCTTGGCTGCACTTCCTGACAGTTTATGCATCCTGACGATTGAACAGTACATTACGTTAAAATGTTTTACTTTATTTATTTATTAGGAAGCCAACAGTATACAAAGAAATATTTACATATATTCTAAGACAAATTACGTATACTTAGGACTATCAATGTATACGCACTTACAGGCTAACTCGACATGCATAATATAAAACTAAAATAATAATCATAAACTAAAACATTTTTTACCAAAAAGAAAAAAAAAACTATAATAATCTACAACTATAAAATTATATTAATTAAAAGCCAAAATACTAATTTTGTGTCAACTTTGGTAGCATATACGGTGCATTAGAACAATTATCGAAAATCAAGCCAACTAACTGCATGACGAGATTTCTATTTAAAAATAACGCAAAGCAAAGCTGTATTATAGCTGTTATAACAATCATATAAATTCACCATTCGCGATTCACCGTCCGACCCCTCCGTTATAACCGAGGTTCAGCCTCACAGGAGGTGCCCTTAGGCAGGCAATCCCTTAGTTTCTTCGAGCCCTAGAGCTCAAATAAAATAAAAATATTTATTTATAAATATTTTTATTTTACGTATAATTGGAACGTCAGTGCCACTTACACTAACTAGGTAATAAATGATAACTTAGTTAACAAACAAAGAAGACAAAATACAGACAAGATAAAACAAATGAATTTTGACATAAATGAACATATTCGTTTACATAGAATTAAGCGCATTAATATTGTAGTAGAACTTCTTTTGTTAGAATAACGACTAGCAGTCACGTTACTGTACGGTGTTTACCGAATGTTTCGTTCGAGAGAACTATAAAAACCTAATGCGGGTCAAGGTATTACATTAATGTTCTCATGATTGCGCTGCAACTTGCGGCTGACACGAACCTAATAGTCTTAACTCGTGTACCTACCTACCTGATGTACTCGTATGTCGTATCCGAAGCGAAGAAGAAACATCCGCGAAAGGATGACGATGACGATGACGAAAGTACCCAGGGAAACTCACTGAATTTGTGATTAATTTAAGTACAGCCCGGTTACGCTGTGGCAACCAATAGGGTTTGTACAGCTAATAGACAGTCCGAAAAAAAAAATGAATTTGTGATTAAAAAGGGAACACAAACTTATCCTTCTGGAAAATAGGTTGTGTTTATTCCACCAGCAAAACCATTTCCAAGGAGGATAGACGTCTGGACGGTCGCCTTATATAAATATACCTTCAAACTTAAAGTGATTGTTGTAACCAATATTAATGACAAACTAATAATAACAAAATCAAATCAAAATTGCGTTTATTCAGCATTTAAAAGAAAAAAGTACATCTCATCTACTCGTAAAAACGTATGTGTCTAGACATTGGCTGAACAGGGCGCCTCAGCTTGATGCTGCGTCAAAATTGACTGCAGCGCTGGTTTTCAGGCATAACCCATGCTGATATCACGTATAACAGACACACGAAAGGACGGAAAATGTATTTGACCTAAATTAACTCAAAGAACTGCCTGCGGTCGATCTATTTTATTAGTTCTCGACGGGCCCGCTGCAAATGAGAGATCGCATAGACGTGAAACTTCCACAGCACTTGAACGCGACACCGGACAAACAACGAGTGTAAACAACCCAAGTGTATTTATTTATTTTACTACCTTTTTTTAAGATTCTGTAGAATCACGTTTTGTTTTGTCGTTCAAAGGGACTTTTGGTTGTTGTACAAAGGCCTATTGTTTTGAAAGGAAAATTTTGCGAATTTGTTTGTCGTTGATGTAACTTACTCGGATGTTTCTTAAATTCCAACCGATACTTTTTGTTCGCGGGCAATGTTTTTTTTTTACTTGGATGATTAGCATAACTTTACAGAGAAAAAAAAGTTTTTTTTAAGTCGAATAAAGGCTCTATTGTCCCAATTTTAATCTAATAAATTGCATTTGGTTAAACACTAATCTCGTTTATTAATAGCTGTATCATTATTTTATGGACAAATTTTAATCTTTTGAGCCCCCCATTATCATCAATGACGCGTGATTTTTATATAAGGCCCGACAACTCTCGTTAAACCAGCTTGGAGGGTCATGTAATCCTGAAAACCAATCAACTAATTACAAGTCTCCTTTCAGCATGAGGAGGGGAGGTACGCCGTAGTCCACCACGCTGGCTAATTTCGGATTAGAACTCTTAGGCATGCGGATTTTAGACGATTTCCTTCACCGTTACAATTTATATCTAATTTAAATTTACTAAAGCAACGAAAAGGTTTGCGAGCCAGAGTTATGTTTACCGAAGGGAGCCCGAAGTTTTGACCACTATGATTTCAGGGTCGGCGAAGTTCTATATTCTCTCTCTTATGAGAGCGTATTTGCCCTAGTTTTAAGTTGAAAAGTTTTATTATATTATTAGCAATATGTGGTCAATAAATTAACATTCTATCAGGGTGGTCTCTCGTACTTCTAAGAGCGCATGTTCCTTGCTACGTCAGACCGAAAAGCACGTTC
Source organism: Lasiommata megera (assembly GCA_928268935.1). NCBI lineage: Eukaryota > Metazoa > Arthropoda > Insecta > Lepidoptera > Nymphalidae > Lasiommata > Lasiommata megera. The sequence continues at coordinate 1,180,801 of OV743329.1, read as the reverse complement.
CCTGACTAGCTTGGCTATAGGAAGAAGTCCAGCTATATAAACTGCTTCAGTAGAAACTGATTGGTTCGCTCGCAGATACCGTTTTTAAATCACCTTGGTACCGCCCCAAGTTTTTCTATGCAGTTTATTGCTTCACTAAATGTATGCATATCTTACTCGGTCAAGGACCACATCTTGTCAGAATCCACCTGTTAATAGTTTTTGTATCTCTGGGCATTTTGGGCTACTTTCTTAAAGTTCAACATATGCCAAGCCCAAATGCATGACGTTTTGCGGTCACTGTGGCACCTTGGATTAAGAATTTAGCATAACATAGGGTTAAGTGATTTTAAAAATTTAAAGAATTTAAAGATTATAAAATAATGACAGTGCATTGCCAATATATATATGAAAATTTAATGTATGTTCATAAAAATATTGATAAATTCAAGAAAAAAATGGACTGTAACGCACTGAACATCAGAAATAAAAGTAAACTTGTAGTACCATTTAGTAGGCTGCACAAAATTAGTAACTCATTCAAAGGAAATTGTATTTTATTTTATAATAAATTACCTATTGATATCTTGGAGATGTCTATCAATAAGTTCAAAGTTTTTATAAAACGAAAGCTTGTAGAAAAATCATATTACGATATTAAGGATTATATAAACGATAAAAAAGCTTGGGTGTGAATTGCTCTATCTCCAAAGGTACTATAGTTTGTTATTCATTATGTGAGATGGTGATAACGTAAAAAAGAAAAACCCCGGCTAAGTTTGTTGTGGGCTTCTTCTTAGACCGGGGCGCGTTTGGAACCCTCATAGCTTTAGTTTTAAGTTTACGAATATAGTTATCACCATGAAATAACTACTATGTAAATTATTGACGCGTCAAAAGTGCCTTTTTAAGGACTATTTGAATAAAGATTATTTTGAAAAAAAAAAAAAAAACTAAGCCCACGTTTTACCCTGAAAACTAGACCATCTATAGCTAGTAAAGGTAGAAGCATTTATTAGTGTCACCGTGCTGATTATAGAAAACTAAGCTTAATTTTCACTCTACATCATCGACATCCTAAAAATTTCCTCTGATTTTATCCATAATTATACTTATTACTGATCTAATTAAAAATAAGTTTAATGAGCAATAAAATATGTCCTCATGATTTTTTGGCAACGAGAGTGAGGTCTATAAGCTTGCATTAAATGAAATCTCTGTTTAACCAATAACCTGTCAAATATGAGATTAGAATAATAAGCAGACCCTGGTATTGGATCTAAACTTGTTTATTATTCATGAGTTATTATAGCAGGCCGTGACCGACAAAACGTGGACGAGCGTTTTATAATTTTATTGCTATTGTTGTTGGGAGTTGTGATTGTCATTTTCACTTTTTACTATTGTTTGTGAGTGAACCTTCGTAGAGCTTCATTCGATTAGATTATATGTATCTTTTTATTGTATCAATTTCCGGCTTTTGGTCGAAATTCTTTCTTAAGCGGCAACCGATTTTTATGATTTTTAGCTTACATATAATTCTAAATGAAAAAGCAGGAAATTTTCCGTTTGTAACATTTACGTAAAACTGCTTAGAGAACCTTAAGAAGTTTTGGCAAGTTTTCTAAAGGCATTAGAAATTATGTGCGGACGACGTCACGGTTAAACTAGTGACCTATAAATAACTGTTAGTACCTACATTTACCCGTTAAACTCACAATAAATCACTTACATGTCATGTCATGCTATTTTTCAAATGTGGTTTTTAATAAATTAATAATGTCTGCCAAACTGCATTGGAGCAATGGGGTAACCACCCCATTGCATTGCGAAGCTGTTAATCCTTATAACAGAGGAGCATTGGGTTTAGAAGTGACATTAATATGTTATATATTCACCAAGACAAACCAAAGAACGTCATTCAGTATAAGCACTCAATGTATGTTGTAATATAAAACCTATTTGTCGCCCACGTTAAGTATATGTAAGAACTAAATTGTACAGCGATCATGTCCGAGCTTGAGTAGGGTTGTGTACTGTATCGATTCCCTTCAAAGACCCCACGTGTCCTTTCAAAGGAATAGGTCGGTCGTATTACGAGAATTATTTTTTTGAATACCCACCTTCAAGATACGGGAAAGAGACTTTCTACGAAACTTTGTACGCTCAATCCAATGAATGAAGCTACGTTAATTAACTATGCATATAATAGGGTTCACAAAAAAAAAGTTTAGTGCTGATTCTTTATATATAGAATATACTTTTATTGTTTCCAGTTTACATATATTAAGCTAGTTAAAAAGGTCGGGCAAAAAGGAATAGCGTTCCAAACAGTTTACCCAAAGTAGGGCCAACGTTTATTATTATAAAAAAAAAATAGAATCCAATTTTATTACAACCAATCTAAAAACTCGATCTAAAAATAAATAAGTAAGTACAATAGAATACGCAAAGTTGAACATACAAAAATTTAGCATAGTCGGCAAAATAACATTATTCACGTTAACTCCCGTCTCCAAATTAATTTAAAGATTGCCTTTCTACATCACACTTGCTGCATCATTGTTATATAATTATACGAGAAAAGCGTGTTAATTTTTACAGCCGGTGAAACGGAAGGAAGTAACCATAGATTACAACAAACGTCAAAAGTTGAAAAAGATGTTGCCAGTTTGTGACAAACACCAACATGCTGAATTCTATACCTGGCTGTCAGTAGGTATACCATATGATACGGTGGCCGTATAATAGTAATCATTACTCTTCATCTCGATGCGTTTTCGCCTCGAAGCGATCTCACGCGCTTAAGTGCTTCATAAATACGCACGCATGGCCGATAAATTCGAGCCTACCCTCACGCTCCCTCGCAGCGCCCTCCTCACAATAAGTCAAGTCCTAAACAAAGATGAAGGGAGTGCGGTCCCCCTCAGTGGATTATTGTAGAAGTCAACTCTCGTGCTACCTTTTAGCGATTAGTTTATGCCATGATTATTAATATTTAAAATTCGATGCGCAGAAAACCAGTAAACCAAGAAAGTCAATCTCAGATAAACCTGCTTAGACGAGAAACTTTTTTTAACTATCAATAGTTGTTGTGACTTAAATCGTGTCCACGGTTGTTTCGGTTTTTAGAAAATCTTGCGGGAACTGTTCATTTTCCCTTTTATAATTCTTATTAGTGTTTATTACATTTTATAATTATTCCATGTACATAACATATAACATCGAAAAACCAACACGTTGTTTTTAGTGTACCTCATCATGATCAACCAATTGCTGGCTTCCTACAGAGCACGGGTCTCCTCTCAATATGAGAAGGGTTTTGGCCACAGTCCACCACGTGTAGCTTGTGTGCGGATTGGCATACTTCACACGCCTTTGACAACATTATGGAGAACTCTCAGGCATGCAGGATTCCTCACCATGTTTTCCTTTACCGTTGAAGCAAGTGATATTTTAATTGCTTAAAAACGCACATAACTCCGAAAATCCGACCTCTGATTAGGAGGCTGACGCCCTAAAACCACTAGGCTATCACCACAACTGGACATTATCTGATTAAGATTATTATTTGGTATATTATGGTGCTTATTTTACTTCTCGAAAACTGAAGTTGATGTGGAATTAGAGAAATATCTTCATTTTGAGTTAAGATTAAGCTTTTAGGAACTAGAAACGATTTCATTAATTTAACTCGTTAATAAAGTTAAGAAACTGAACCAAAATTCTTCAGATACCATATCATTAAGACCAGGCCCTGGTGTAAACCGATAGTAAAGGCGGTGAACATCCGACGAATCACCGTTGTAAATGCATAGCTACATCTAATGTATTATTAATGCAGCTTTTAACAGGTTCAGTTGCCGTTCCTACGTTTTGGAAATGCGACGTCTAACTCAATGTGCACATTAATAAAGCGTTCTGCAGATGTTCCAACAAACTCGTTGCTGACATGCCATCTTAGAGGCTAGCCTACCAGCTGATTATCCGATCAGAATTTGAGTTTAGGAATGATCATACTGTGAATCTTAAGACAACAAATTCCTACATAAACGTTGATCTGCAGCTGTTTTGCTATAGTATTTTTGATAACTGGTAGGACTCATTTACAGTATTACGATTAGAGTCCTTTGTATCGAAAGGGGCGTTGTAAATAACAATTATATACGAATAAAGTCGAAATTGCATTAAAACTGTGTTAAAGTTCACTTATACTTTTCTTCCGAACTTCGAAGAGTATGTTGAGTTCAGATCCGATTTCACTAAAGATGGAGTTATTTCTTCAGCCTACACCACTTTAGCGTAGCGTTGTAAGTCGAAGTTTTGTCAAAATTTTACGAGATAGATAGAATTATGTTATATATCCCTTATGAGACCTGCTACTGCTGGGAAAAGGCTATTTTTGTATTATAGTGCTACTAGTGGATGTAGTTATAGTAACTGATGTTAATGACAAGCCAATTTTTCGCAAATGTGTTAATTTACCGCGTTGTTCTAGTGTTTTGCATATGTGACTTCACATCACGAAGTCCTGGGTCTAAGCAATTGCTAGCTATTGGATTATTCTTTTAAAATTTCTCCGTACCAATTCGAAATTGGTGCAGCTACCTACCTCGGTGAGCTCGTTAAGCCGTCGCTCCCGGCTATCGTCACGCATCTTTAAAGCCCGCCATGCATGTGATTGAGTTAGATCTTTGCTATTAAATAAGGGAGAGAAGGCCTTTCGGATGATAACGATATGAATAAAGTAAGTAGGTGGGCTAAGTCAGACCAACTTAGCTAACAACTTGTCGGCACATCTATAGACATGTGAAAGCATCCAAGTGTAAATAGAGTGAAATGAACTGCGTCTCTGTAATTATTACCATGAATGTTTTACAAGGTGGCGTATGAACTCCGCTGCTTGTTTTTGTAGTCTTTAGCTCAACTCTGAAGAAAAGTAATCACCATAAAACCTATCTTATAAAATAACCAATTTATTTCGTGCCTCGCGTTAAAGTCTGCAACTCAAGGTCATGAAAGCTTTTCTCTGAAGCTCGCTGCTCTTTCTATTAGCGAGTTTGGCAGAAATATAATCGAAACCGATATTCTTCATTGATATTTAAATCAAGCGTTCATTTATTTATTTACTTCATCAGAGAAACAGAATATTTTTAAAACAGATCTAATGGAATTACCAACTTTTCGCTCAGTTTAATGTAAATGAAAATCTCAAGGACACCTTCTGACGACTCACATCACACATGTAGTAAATTATTGATCCACAATAGTACGCGTCACGATTGTTGAAAGAAATTTTACGCTCTGTCGTCTCATCAGGCTGGCTTCCAACAGAAAGCCAGGCTGATTACATGTAGGCTCGTAAAATTCCTTTTATATTTTAATTTGTAATTCACAAAATCCCGTTGCACGTTATAAAACTCCTCTGGCGTTAGTTACGACCTTTTGGAGTGCGGACTAATCCCACTCATTCAATGTAATCGTACTGTATAGGACGCCCCCATAGATTCGAATCAAGGGGGATTTTATGGTGCTTTGTCCGATAAAATTCCAACAGGAGGGACGCGCCTTTATTGATGGATCTGTTGATAAGGGTCACACTCGCAACATGTCGTGCGATAAAAAATCGCTGTACATTGTCTTTAATAAGAAGTAAAGAACAAAGCACACTGCCAATGTCTTATTATACTAGACAAACAAACGATCTGTTTAATTCAATCGAGTAACAAGGAGTATTAACTTTTAAAATAGTTTTTCAGTCCAGTCATACTTGAACTTGGAGAGTGTGTCTCCCTTTAAATTACATTTGTTTGTATAACAGTCATTAATATAAATTGAAATATTTTAACAATGATCCAAAACTGGTCATAAAGAAATAGGAATTTCCAGACTCAACAGTCTTGTGTCGTATGTCTATTTACGCCTATGTCTTTCATTCAGCAACGCGCAACGCGGTTCGCCATTCTAGAATATTCTACAGGTCAGTTTATAATCATAATGGGCCTTGATGTCTAGATAGACGCATAGTCTACAAACACTGTCTAGGGGACATTTTTTGTATGGCTAAATACCCGATACGCCAGTGACATTTACAGACGTAAATATGGCAGATAAACCTTTTTTTTTGCTTTTAAATATAATAATATTTGTGCAAGAAAGCGACGATACGAATGTTTTAAAACAATAAGTCGTGGCTCTGCCCTTACGCTGTATGTTGAATGTGTTAGGGCCAATGTCAGTAGGGGGAATAGTTTCAATCGGCGTGTTTTCATTCCGTCTTAACAGCACTTCAATTAAAAATTTCTGATTTGTTTGAAATATCACGAATTTCCTTTTGAAACGTGTTTTTTGATTCGACGCTTCATTGTAGGTTGCAGCCGGAATAATGAGAGCCGACACAATGCCGGGGCTTTAGAATCTCTAAGAGATTGTAGATATTGCAATGGGGAATATTATTCCAAGTAATATAACGGACCCGGTATTGCAACGCCTTTAAGCGCTAACGGAGTAGGTACGGAATGGAAAAACTGTTAAAGATTAGAAGTACTTAGACTTATGAAAGACAAGTATTGATTAAGATATTATGTTATATTAGCATATAACATATCTGTCTATAATTTTTATTGGAATCCTTGCGGTATCTGTAAAATTGTCAAATAATTAAAAAGCTTCATGCCCGCTCCATGCAAATCGTTTGGTTCCGCTTTACGCATTTCTGATGCTATCGTCAAGCGTTGGCCGCCACACTTGTTAATATTATTATAGATGTTTTTTACTTCCGGTGTTGAGTACAGAACTTTGATCCTAACTATAAAAGTAACGTAACCTCAGGTATGTGAAAACATGACGTTTTAGATTATTATTTCACTTTATCACTTCCATAAATCCAGATCCTATAACAGGCGGTATTGTGACAGTGAGTCTCACGCTATCCTTATAAATTAAACCGATTTTAAATTCTTTCACCAATGGAAAACTGCCATTGCGATGTTTTAGTTGGGTTTCTTCAATTACCTTTTTTTTAAAAGTCAAAGCATGAGATGTTTAATTTTAAAATGCTCGAAATTACAACCCAAGGTGCGTGAGTTTGATCTCGGTTCGCTTGTAAAGGACGTCGGAGTCTCAACCACTACGCTATCACCGGTAAATCAATACGTTAATGTTGAAAACAATACATATAATATATATGTAATGTATGCCAGTAATATGAAATAATGTAAAATACAAAGAAAAATGAGAAATGAATATTATATTTCGTAGCTCGTTTGCTCTATATATATAGAGAAAACGAGCAGGCGGTCACCTGATGGTAAGTGATTACCGCCGCCCATGAACATTTGCAGCACCAGAGGAACCGCCAATGCGTTGCTGGCTTTTGAGTAATTTGTTTATCGCCCTTTGAAGATCCCCATATTATAAACATTAGGGAACTCAGAAGATGGAAGTTGGTTCCACAATTTGCAGGTACGTGGCAGAAATGACCTGGAATAACGGGTGGTGGAAGAGGACCAGGCATCCAGGTGGTGAGGATGAAATTTGTTTCTGTGACGAAAAGTGCGACTGGACTGGTTTCCAGATAACGGGTGATCTTGGACCTCTTTTTTTTTAATGAATGCCTAGGATTAGACTAACGGATTACTAAGTCAACTCCCCCCGTGTTAACGGCAGATTTTCATATTCAAATGAGTTGTTAAAACGTTTACAAAGTTACACGGCGCACCTGTTCGCTTGTCTTGTTGTGCAGACGACTCGGCAACTAGCCGAGTTACCCGGCTGTTCCAACTCACAACTTGTGAACCAAGTTTAACGTTGAAAAAGTAAACGCTTTAGATTTACTGAGCAAGGCGGACATGCATTACGTTAGTGAATTATCATCATACTTGTTATGATCAGGTCTTCCAGAGGCTCTTGTTCGGAAATAATTGGTAGGCAGTAAATTTATCTGTTGATGACTGAAGACCGATGGTGATGAGGTGGCAATTAAGTAAATCGGATGTTAAAATTCAAAAAAATTTAAAATTCTAAATAATCTTTATTCAAATAGTCCTTAAAGAGGCACTTTTGGCGCGTCAATAATTTACGTAGTTATTTCATGGTGATAACTATATTCGTAAACTTAAAACTAAAGCTATGAGGGTTCCAAACGCGCGGTTATTTTTTTTATCTCCTGCAAGTCCTTTCAAGCCCTTGATGGCAAGCTCACTTGGTGTAAATGATGATGCAGTCTAACATGGTAGCAGTCCATTAGGGGTATGCTTAACTCATACTCCTAATTGGTTTCTACGCGAAATGCTGCCGGAACGCTAAATCGTTTGGGACACGTCTTTGTCGGTGGGGTGGTAACTAGCCACGGCCAAAGACTCTCACCAGACCAGATTCGAGCTGGGAATCGAACCCAGGACCTCCACGCATTGTAATCTCACGCTGGTAAGTAAAATGCAGTCTAAAATGATAGCGGGCTAGTCTGTTAGGGGTGTTATATAGTGGCACCGTAACGGAACGCTAAATCGCTTGACGGCACGTCTTTGTCGGTAATGTGACAACCAAGTGTTTGTAAAATTCCCAAACTATGGCTATCTGTGACATGGTAAAAAAACACGGTTAATTTTGTTGTGGTTTTCTTCATAGACATAGGCGTGTTTGGATTCCCCTTAGCTTTACTTTTAAGTTGACGAAGTTAGAGTATTACTTCACGAATTAAAATAATGACAAATATGTGAATGATTCATTATCTATGAAACTTTTTAACTTGTATTAGGTTAACATGAATAAAACAAATATGATTTGATTTGAAAACTGTCCGTGACGGGGATCGAGCATGGGACCTCCCACTTGCAATACTCTCAATACTAAACAATATACAGCAAGTATAATTTGCTATATTCCGCCGTCAACCGGGAGATTTGTATAATATAACACCACACAAAATCTTCCACTAGAACCTCTACGCACGTTTCGACCCGGCACCGGATCATCCTCAGGAGATGTTTTCTCGCTTTGTCTCGGTTGTCGGCGAAATATATAGCAAATTATACTTGCTGTTTATTGGTTATCATGGACTTCCGCAAAGTAACGCCTGATTCTATTCATTATTTGTCCTCAATACTGTGTTATGATCGCCGTCAAACATTTCGACGGACCAAAACACATATTTAACGCGGAAAACATATATTTAACGCACGTATTGCATCGGGACTACGTAGGAAGCTGCGTGCTCAAGCAAGTGTGAAGGTAAAATTGGCATTCCTGATCGCACACAACCGCGCAGTGAATACCAATCTGCATGCAGCGAGGCAGTATTGGTGAAACGGTACAAGCGATTACGAGCATGCTGACTCGCATAGCCAATTCCTCGCCTCACGTGCCTCGGTAATTCCCACCGGAGAGCGTCTTATAAACACCGCTATCCAGTTAAGCCAGCCTTGGTTCGATTAATAATATACTCCAATCATTCGTCATAAAGCGGCCCTGAACAACAGCAAAACCCGCTACTTTTGTTTCTATTTACCTGACTTAATTAGCGACCGGAGGGTCCGCACAGCAAGGTGACTTAAATTTTTTTTAGTAAGGAAATACATATTAGCTGTAAAATTCATTATTTTTAACCGCTCACCAGTTAAAACAAAAACTAGACACTTTCCAGACTTAGTACTGCATACTTATGTACATACACCTCATGCTTTGATTACCACCTTAGCTTTTGAGTGGTTGCTAATTATAATCAAAGTTAGGTAAGCTTTACTAGTGCCGATGGCTTGAAATCTTTTTCTCCAAAGCACGGCTTGGACCATGTTTATATTGATAGAAAGATCGATAGCTAATAATGTAAGCCGCCCGGAAAGTTTAACCCCTGATCTGCAGTTTAGACTAAAGTTATTAAATAAATGAAATATTAAGAGAAGCAGGAAACAGGCCATAAATAACAGTAAAACATTAACATCAACAGGATTATCCCACTTCTGACAGATCCCACGGTATCAGATGTGGGATTATCAAATGTTCTTCTAATAAGGTCTTATTATGATTCTCTTTTAGTTCAATATAGATTAATCGTTCCATTGGACCTCTTTACCGGCGTTGATGTGTGCAGTCCTCTTCAGCTGCCCGCGACAGCTGAACATATTTGCGGTTGTCCACAGCACACCACTCGTGATACATTATAGCGAGACATTATAGAGCATATCCTTCACGGACATGTAGATAATCTATATACATAACAATTGAAATATCAACGTCTGCAGTTTTGTCCTCATTGATTATCATCAGATTGTGATGAAACTTTGATCGGGCAAAAATTCTGTATATGCATAAATGTGTTTTCCTTTAATTCGTCGCATGCTTTACGTGACATTGCAACTTAAACCTAACGCTCGATACAGCTAGAAATGTTTATAAATGTATTTAATGCATAGTTGGAGACGTAGTTATAACCTTCAGTCAAAGACACGTAGTTTATCATGTACACCTTTATATGTATGTATAAATTAACCATTAGAACCAAAATCTCGTTAGAATTATGACAGGTTTTTTATTCTTCATCAGACATCAATAAATTGAATATCGAAATAGGTAATTTTTATGGTATATTACATGATATTTTATATATATTTATGTGTAGTGCACAGAAAAGTAGAGAAGATGGGGAGATGTAAAGAACCTAAATGATGTATCTAATATTTTGTCCAAGTAAAAAAAAATATACACAAAGTAGTTTCAGTTTATAATCTTTAGTTTGCTAAAGAACCTTTCATCATCTGAACTTTCAATACATGACGTTTGACTAGGATTGAAAATCGCTTTTGAATAGCTCTAAATAAATCCAGGTTAGGTAAGTGACTTAAGTTACTAAGGTAAATTGTTACAAACTGTCAAGGATCTAAATGGTTTGGTAATGGAACGATACTTATTGTTTGGAAGTCAATCAATCAGTCAATTTATAGATTTCTCGTAATATGTGCCTACACATTGGCAATCCCACTTCTGCTGTCGACACGGAACTCGTAATGAGAGATTGATATTACGCCACTTATGTTGCCTATCTATCACAGTCGAACGCTAGAATTTATATATTACAATTAGAGAAGCAGTACTAAACCATATAAAAGGTCAGACGTATGTATTGTTATCTTAAACCATTTATTGATCTATATGCCACTCTATAAAATCACACAACTCACAGCTATGGGTGGCTGGAAGAGATCTTTTCGGAGATAAGCTAGCCTTTGTGAATTGCTTTTTATATTGGTTTTTACTATCACAGCCTAATCCTTCAATCTTCATTCTGAAAATAAATATTTATAGTACCCCTGTGGTTTCAAATATACTTATTTATCTTCTGTTAGTCAATCAATATTTTTAGAGATTTCAAGTTATGTGTATGTCACTTGCCTTTGACAATCCCACTTCTGATGTCGGAACGTCACTCGTGATGAGAGCGGAACCTAATGCCATTAATAACAGGCATGCTAATAGAATTGCATCGGTACTCACAAACATTACGTTTTCTGTTTCTTGTGATCTACTTGACGTATCGTATAAAACGATAGGTAGATAACGCTTATAAAAAACCGCAATACCTCATTTGATGATAAAAATAATTACACATTTAAAGGTTTAATTAGTCATTTATAGACGAGAAATATTAATCCTTACAATTAGAGTCATCCCCCAAACTAAGTTTATCAAGATAATCTGATAAATCTGATCTTGATGTATTATGAAAAATTTAAATGAAAATCCGTCCGAGAGGTTAACGTTCGTTTTGCGTAACGATTAGTTAGCATGTGAAAGCGTGGGGTCCAGCTAGTAAAAATATTAAATTAATATATATTTTTTTTATTATTATTCACTACAAGTTAGCCCTTGACGGCTATCTCTCCTGGTGGTAAGTGATGATGCAGTCTAGGATGGTAGCGGGCTAACCTGTTAGCATGGTAAACCCACACTCCTAATTGGTTTCTACGCGGCATAGTGCTGGAACGCTAAGTCCCTTTGCGATTCGTCTTTGTCGGTTGGGTGGTAACTAGCCACGGCCAAAGCCTCTCACCAGACACAAAGAGATTTGTTTACGGGAAGACGCATTTAGATTTTTTTATTATAGAGTATTTAGTACATTCATGCTTAAAACCCAGCAAGAGTAATTGAGAAACCAACAATTACACATCAATAATTTGAATCAAATGATATTGAAACCTAACGAAATTACCGTTACGGTGCCTATTTGGGCCATAACATGTGCCCAATAAGCAATCTGCGTCAATCTAGGTTTTCTAGTCTACAAAGTAGTTTAACTAGGTTCCTTGTAAGGTTAAAGCAGTGTCGAGCTTTATTTGGAGAGGTTTATCGCTGAGGTAATACTGCATGCTTCGATAGGTAAAGTTATAGATTGCCTTTTTTTGGTCCGTACACGTGTGGGTTTATCTTCAGCTTGAGTGTTCAAGTCACTTTCCACAAGATATCGTTCACCCCACTGCTGGGACTGAGAGTTTAGGATGATCCTATGCTTTTTTTTTTGCGCTGGGAAATGCGTTTACGCAACCCCTTCGGAAGCGACGCAGTCTTGACTGACGGGGTATGTGGGACTCGCCAGCGGCCGGACTGGCGACCAGAATACCCACTAAAACCCAGCGATGCACCTACGCGTCGCCTGGTGGCTGGGTCACGGGAACACCCGCGCACTCGACCGCAACATGATCCTATGCTAGACCAAACTTGCTTAACACTTATTTATTTAACCTGATAATTTATTTTAGCATAACGATAACTTAAAAAATTCTAATTCTTAAATAATTTTTATAAAAATTCAGTTTACGTAACCAATCTTGGAGTTCAATGTATAAAATTTACTATATTATGTGATTACTTTGTGATGAATTATTCGACCTATCTTTTATATTGCAGTTTTATTATTATTATTATATATTGTATATTGACTCAGGCAAATGACTTATGACGTATCTTTGAAACTATTTGTGAACGTTGTGGAAACCTGTAAAAAGCTAAACATTTACAACGTTAAAGAAAAGTTATGAAAAAATGTATTAGCTATTGGTTTTCTGTAATAGTTCAGATAAATAACTTAGGTCCAATATATAATAGTACATAATTAAAGTCACTTCATATAACTAAACTGAAACATGAGTCGAGCAATCCGCACGAGTTTGCATTTAATTTGTGCGCATTATGCTAAGATAAGTAATTATGAGTCAAAACTTAGTTAATACATGTACAAAGTGCCTACGATTCATGCCACACAACACATTAAAGTTATAATTTGAACGGCGAAAATATTTTAACAAATGAACTTCTCATGTTTGGTATTCCATAATCCAAATAAGAAATATAGTTGTACATTATTGTTTTTAAATAGGTACTAAATTGTTATTTTGTACGTCAATCAATCAATCAATCAATCAGTCAGTCAGTCAGTCAGTCAGTCAGTCAGTCAGTCAATCAATCAATCAATCAATCAATCAATCAATCAATCAATCAATCAATCAATCAATCAATTAATAAATTAATTAATCAATAAATAAATCAAAAATAGCTTTATTCATATATAAACCTATGTTAATTTCATTATTTCTTCGCATTACATGAAAAAGTCTCCCTTCTTCCCCAATGATTATCTATCTATGATTAATATTGTATTTATAATATTGGTAAAGCTAAAGAAATCTTAAAATAACTTACCGGCAAACCAATCTCATCGAAGCAAGCGAGCCGCCGCGCCATCGATGCACTATCAATATTTAAAAAACTACCCAACAACCTTTCACGAAACTCTCAGGGCGGGAAAATGGACAAAAAGTATAAAAAATGTAACTGAGATGGCTAAAGGTTACACCTTCCCTTAAAGGGGACAAGCTATGTGCAACGTAATTTTTTTTTTATCAAAGTGCTGGACCAGTGGATCAAATACTATATGCGCAAGGGGCCTTTAGATCACTATACTCCATATCATGATTTTAGCGAAGCACTTGTTGAATTTTGATCCTCTCTTTTGATTTCATAAAAAATCAAAACGGATCAGAGTAACATCAAATGGTTACTGCTCGTGTTGTGTTAACTTTGACATATATTTGACCATGGTGCTAATTTATCTTCATACATAACAAAGAAAACGCAGACTCAGGGTCAACATTTTAAATCCTATGCCTAATCCTATGGCTTCGATCCCGGGCACGCACGCTCTAACTATTCGGAGTTATGTGCGGTTTTAAGCAATTAAAAATCACTTGCTTCAAAACATCTCAAAAGCGTGTGAAATCTGCCAATCCGCACATGACCAGTGTGGTAGACTATGGCCAAACCCTTCTCATATTGAGGCTCGTGCTCCGCAGCGAGCCAGCCATGGGTTGATCATGATGATGATGGTGATGTCTTGGAAAATTTGTTATAATAATTCAATAGCCGTTGCTTTGTCTGTAACAATATTAGCACCGCAGCTCAATATACAACCTGCGTCCTGTTTGCATCGGATATGGCGTTATTTTTGTCTTCTCCTAAACGTGCTGCTTATTGCCCTAACGGGTATATAAGGAGCTGAATAAGCAATGATGCCTCATAAAAATACATTAAACTAGATTTTGTTTATGTTATTGTTAATGCCGAGTTTTACTTGATTTTTATCGCGCAGGCTAAATTCTATTTACTTTCAGTAAATAGAATTTTTCTCTCGAAAAACCACAGTTCTCTTTTTCCATGAAGTTTATTAACTCAATCCACACAACCCCCCCTACGAGGAAAGGTTCTTTTCCTGGTCGTCGGCTCCACCTATAGGTTACATATTATGAACATAGTGCTCGCATATATTACCTACCTAGTTATATGTGGGTTGTCTTCAGCCCTCGTATCAGCGACACTTAACCGCCTGTTTGCATAATTTAACTTGCTAAGCGATTCTGCAGTTAAAGCAATGTGCTACTAAATTGTCTCGAGACAGTTAATTTTACCGTAACGACCCTAGGTTATTGAATCATCACGGATTGGATTGAAACAGATGTTGCTTGGCTTCATCATCATCAGCCACTATAACGACTCATTTTTTTTTTGCAACGGTATGTAGCACAGACCCATCACGATGCTCCATTGTGGTTTGGTGGGCTCTGACGATTATTATTACACGATAGTGACAATAATCTGGACAGTCGTGAACTTAACATTCTCTTGGTGGAACTGGATAATGCCAGTTTGCTACCTTTACCTTACCTTACCTTTACCTTTGAGCTGGCATTAAATTGTACAGTCAAATCCAATACAGAACCTCGCAATGCCTAGTTGCATATGCTAACCAATAAATCAACGAGGTAGTTTGAAACAAGGAATAGTCATACATTAAATATCGTCCTTATTATCTCGTCTCAAATGCTGTTAAATAATAACGGATATTTAAATGTTTACTCTGGTGGAAGGTTTCGGTCGTGGCTGGTTATCTACTACCGACAAAGAAGTTCCGACAAGCTATTAGACCGACGGCGTTCTTAAGTGATGCCGCTTTGAAACCAATTAGGGGTATGGGCCTTATATAAATGCCATACCCCTTGCCCCATGCAATATCTTAGACTGCAGACTATTAAATTTATGATTATAGATTATATATTTTTACAAACAGTACACGCTCCCACGGGTCACTCGTATCTGCCTTAGTAGCAAACCTCCTCTCATTTATATCATCTCGTATCTCCTCCTAAAACAATAGAGCCTCTCCTATTCTACTAAATTAGCAGGCAAGAGAGTGGCATCGCCCCCTCTTTTTACGCACTAGGCGACGTATGCAGGCTCTTATAAGACTCACCGTCGCGGGACGGCGCATTGCATTCAATGCATTCGGCCGGTTCGGATTGGTGGTCGAGTCCCGGTAGTGCATAGTCGTACTTGGTGGAGCGTATAGTCTGCTCCTTATAAATGACCATACTTATAATTGCCCAAAACTACCCACGTCTACCCACATTTCTAACGGACACGCCCCAGTTCATTCTATATATTAAAAAACAAATTATGTCCTAATACAATAATACAGCAACATTTATCAACGAGTCAAACTCACAACTTAATATAATACTTGGGCATTGCTAATGTGAAGTGTAACGGTCATCACTACAACGTAAGATTGCAGTCGTTTATAAAAACATTAAGTAATAGTATGAAAAATGTTTTATAATAATGTAACGTATTTCTATGAAAGCGACGTTATATTTTTAGTCCGTTGCCTGTGAGGCCGGTTCCAACTATTGTTAGGTACGTTTCAACCGAAAAATTTGTTTAACGAACTAGAATAAAAATAAAGTTATCTCCGAGGGTTACAGGCACAATAGATGAGGTTTTTGTTTTATACGCTTTTTGTCTCAACTCTAGAGGCATTGTGAACATTGTTCTCGAAATCAAATTTTCAAAATGTTGATTCTTCAAATTACTTTTGGTTCGCTCTATATTCCATCGAAAGTTATTGTTCGAGCGTACTCAGTTGAGTAATACGGAACAGTTATGTCTATCACTCTCCGTATCACTATTTTTATCTATAAGACGAGAAAACGTGTAGACAAAATTATCTCGTGTTTGTCCTTTTTCTTAAAAGATTATTTAGTTTAATTTCAAGTTTGAACTTATCAGTAGGAGCCATCAAATTCAAATTCAAATAATCTTTATTCAAATAGTCCTTTAAAAGGCACTTTTGACGTGTCAATAATTTACATAGCAGTGATTTGATGGTGATATCTACATTCGTAAACTTAAAACTAAAGCTATGAGGGTTCCAAACGCGCCCCGGTCCAAGAAGAAGCTCACAACAAACTTAGCCAGGTAAATTATCTCTTTGTTATCACCATCTCACATGCCACTTAAAATTATATTAAGAGCTATCTTATTAGAGCAATATTTCATACCCATGCTTGTTTATTATTTACATAATCCTTTACACTATAGTAGGACTTTCCTACAAGCAACTTTAAACTTATTGAGAGACATCCCAGAAATTTCATTTGGTAATTTGTTATAGAACTGTATACAATTACCTTTAAATGAATTTCTAATTTTTTGTAGTCTAGTAAGCGTGCAACACAAGTTTATTTTTACTTAAGATTGTTGCAATCGCATTTTTTATTGAATTTTTTTATATTTCTCTGGACATACATTAAATTTTCAAATATGTATTGGCCATGTAATGTCATTATTTTGACTTCCTTAAATTTTTTTCTTAATGACTCTCTTGGAGCTAGTAACAGGTCTTGTAAAATGACCTGTTACTTTTGAAGAAAAATATAAATAGGGGCTGAACCAAAGCGAGCTCTCCAACAGAAGCAGCCTCCAGCTGATGGCAATACACAGTGGTTTTGAAATTACATAGCATCTAGGTAACTCGTGTAGTCTGTAAATAAAGATCCTTTATCTTATTTAAGAGTTTTTTTCGGATCGTGATTTCTAAGAGCCGGTCAAACTTACACTTTAGCTTTATGCATATAATATATATGTATATAGCCTAGCTTATGAACATCACTCTGGTTAAGTTTGATTCTGAATGTCAGATCTGTGCTTAAAAAATGTGTTCTTGTTAAAAAATTGCTACGTTTAAAATAACATGTTCTAATTGTATTTAAAAAATATATTAGTACCAGTATTTCTTACACATTTCATCGTACTTGTTTCTTACGAACAGCGGTGATATCCTAGTGGTTAGGGCGTCAGCCTCCTAATCAGAGGTCGGCGGTTCGAATCCGGGCACGCACCTCTAACTTTTCGGAGTTATGGGCGTTTTAAGAACATTAAAAATATCACTTGCTTCAACGGTGAAGGAAAACATCGTGAGGAAACCTGCACGCCTGAGAGTTCTCCATAATGTTCTCAAAGGCGTGTGAAGTCTGTCAATCCGCACATGGCCAGCGTGGTGGGCTATGGCCAAACCCTTCTTATATTAAGAGGAGTCCCGTGCTCTGTAGTGAGCCGATAGTGGGTTGATCATGTTTCTTACGTCTCTTGCGCGACTCATATTATGAAAACTTATTAAGTCGAGACCCTTAAACACAAACAATATATATCTACAGATAATCACATCTGAAATAAACACAAGTCACTGCCTCGCACGCACTAAGGAGTGAAAAACGTATAAATTCAGCATAATATTCATAAGTACTTTCGACTCGAGGAAAACATCAGATCCATTGTGGCGTGCAGAAGAATGGCCGCTTCACGCCTGACACAGATTCCTTCGCCTTTTGTGAAGCTCGTGAAAAGCAAATGGGAAAGTTAAAATAACATTCACTATCATAATGTCATTAATTAAACAGCTATACCTAAATGGGAGAACTGCGTTGGCCTAGAGTACAGGATGTTTGAGCTCAGCTTATGCCATACAGGTCTAAATGACTGGGTCGGTAAACCAATAATTGTTTTGTGTTGTAGCATACCCACGAGACCTTTTATATACCCCCGGCTAAAACGCACCTCGGTAACCAAGCTCCCATGATTCGCATTTGTGCTAGATATAATGAAACATCTCGGACTGTACTTGGCATTGACATATTCCACGACAAATTTTCTGTGTTTAGTAAGAAATTCATCGATCATCTATGGCATGATCGGTGAGTCTCCCATCGCTTTATTCATCATCATCATCACTTCAACCGATAGACGTCCACTGCTGGACATAGGTCTTTTGTAGGGAGTTCCAATGGCTACGGTCTTGGGCCGCTTGTATCCAGCGGCTCCCTGCGACTCGTTTGATGTCGTCTGTCCACCTTGTTGGGGGTCGACCAACGCTACGTTTACCGGTGCGGGGTCGCCATTCCAGCACCTTGGGACCCCAACGTCCATCGGTTCTCCGAGCTATGTGCCCCGCCCATTGCCACTTCAACTTCGCAATTCGATCAAAACTCCGATCGCTTTATTAATTTTAATATATTCAAAATGTGTAGACTGTTATTTAATTTATTTAATTTCTTTTAATTTGTATTTAATTTGTCCTAATTGTTCTTTAGTGGCCGTTTACGTGTACCTTTTGCAGTCAATGTTGTGTACACTTGTAACTGATGCATACTGGTGAATGTTACTTTTGTTTGCTGAAAGGTATTTTTTTTATGTATATTGTAAGTGTATTAATAATATATAAATAAATACTCAATAATTTTAACGACCTCCGTGGCGCAGTGCGTGAGCTGTCGCACTATAAAGTTTGAGGTCCTGGGTTTAATTCCCTGCTCGAGTCTGGTTTGGTGACTATGTCCGTGGCTAGTTACCATACCGACAAGGACGTGTAGCCAAGCTATTTAGCGTTCCGGCACGATGTCGCGTAGAAACCAATTAAGAGTGTTTACATTCCCTTAATACTCGTAGGTTAGCCCGCTACCATCTTAAGCCTGCATAATAATTTACAGAAAAAAAATTGTAATAATGATTGAATGAATTTACAGTTTTTTCATCATGATTGACCCATTGCTGACTCATTACAGAGCACGGGTCTGCTCTCAATATTTGGGTTTGGCCATAGTCCACCACGCTGGTTATGTGCGGATTAGGAGACTTCGCACGCCTTCGAGTACATTATGGAGAACTCTCAGGCATGCAGGTTTCCTTACGATGTTTTTCTTCAACGCTGAAGCAAGTGATATTTTAATTGCTTAAGAACTCCGAAAAGTTAGAGGTGATTGCCCAGGATCGAACCCCCGACCTCCTATTAGGAGAATTAGAATAGAAAAAGAGAAAAAGAAAAAACTTGAGAGGTGTCAAGGGACACCCGAATGGAACGAAGTTCCTTTCGATTAATGAGTGAAGGAATTGTACTAAAATTTTATTTTATTTAAGTTATAATAATATTTTTTTTATTATTAAATTATTTACAAAAACCTGTATACACTCAACAAAAATAATCGTCGCGACAGCACACTGTTCAATGCGAAATAGAAATGAAAATATCTGGCTTGCCTTCTATAAGAGAGAGAGAGACAGACAGAGAAACATGCGACGCCGCACAGCTTACAATAGCTTACTACAGCAAAAAGTGTCGTGACAACTTTTCGTAAGATTTTTTTCCGTCTAGCCCCCTTTCACAACGCGCGATAAGGAACTTCGTTCCAAAAAAGAAAACAGATACCAGCTTATTCAATTTGGCGGCCTTATCGCTACACAGTGATATATGATAGCGATAAGTATTGGATTTTATGTTAAGAAAATCTCAGTACGAGCCGCATTCCGACCCCGCCCCGCGTCCGTCCCGGTTGCTACACATGTGACAACAATCGTTAGAACCCGCCAACCAGCATTAGAACACTGAGCTTGGTGGGAATTTTCTCTAAAACAAGCCTTAATCTAAATTCAATGGTGATACGAGTCACTGTAATTTAGTCTGTTAAACGACTAATTAATTAAATAATGCTGACGACCTCCGTGGCGCAGTGCGTGCGCTGTCGCATTTTAAAAAGTTGAAGGTCCTGGGTTCGATTCCCGGCTCGAGGCTTCGGCCGTGGCTAGTTACCACCCTACGGACAAAGATGTGTCGCCAAGCGATTTAGCGTTCCGGCACGATGTCGCGTAGAAACCAACTAGGAGCGTAGGTTTACCATACTTCTAACAGGTTAGCTCGCTACCATCCTAGACAGCATCATCACTGACCACCAGGTGAGATAGCCGTCAAGGGCTGACTTGTAGTGTATAATAAATAAAAAAACCCACTAATCCCCAATAGATCAATCTATCCTAGTCTCGTACGAGAGAGGCTTGCAAGCGGTGATAAAATTATGGAGACCGAATTTAAAAAGACGGAACCATTACAAGATTATCTCCCGAAGTTTATTTCACTCTGGCTTTTTAAAGCCAATGTGAAAGCAATAACTCAAGTAAGCTGAACGAACGTCTGTAAAATGTTGTGTAACAATATTATGCACTAGCTGATGTCCGCGACTTAGTTTGCTTAGAAGAATGGTTACTGTAAATGTGCAATGAACTACGTTTGCTGTTAAACATATCTCAGTCCTGTTTCCGTTTCCGATTCCGCTCCCTTTCCTAACATGTTAATCTATTTCAGAGAAAGCTATGGCAGTAGTTATCATCATCGACGTTTCATTTAGTATTACAGAAATCCCGCGGGACTTATGATTTTTTCCGGGATAAAGGGTATATAGCTGTGGTAGCCTAGTGGTTAGGACGTCAGCCTCCTGATCAGAGGTCGGCGGTTCGAATTCGGGCCTCTAACCTCGAGCTTTGAGTTTTCGGAGTTGTGTACATGCTTCAACGGTGAAGGAAATCATCGTGAGGAAACCTGCGCGCCTGAGAGTTCTTCATAATGTTCTCAAAGGCGTGTAAAGTCTGCCAATTGCCACATTGCCATCGTGGTGGACTATGGCCGAACCCTTCTCACATTGAGAGGAGACCCGTGCTCTGTAGTGATTCGGTAATGGATTGATCATGATGAAAGGGTACATGTATTCTTGAAATTTCTGCTTCATTTGAAATTTCTGCCAAAATGACTATGGACTTACTATATACACACTTAAATACAAACCTTGGACTTATAGTATTAGTATGATTAGTTATATTCAATATTTTTAACATCTCATATTAACACATTACACTACACACATTTCTGTGCCACAAGTAAAATTAAAACTTGACAAATTTTCTGTTTAATATCGAATGGGATATTGATCGAAGAATATTATGCTAATTTAGTAATTAATATTGGATTAATAAAACCAGAGTAATAACTAAGTATCTGCTTCATGAGATTGTGCCTCCATAATTTTATTGCGCCGTCTACGTTCCTATGAATATTTTAAACGATGAAAGATAAATACAAGTTTTCAGTTGGGCGGGCATAGAAAAACCGTTTTAAAATAATATTTTTCATCATATTTATGGGGTTTTAAAAATGTTTTTAATCTTGTCTTTTTGTAAACAAAACTGTTTTGTGTTATTTCACGCTTCCGTCAACAAAACTGTCAGTTAGTTTAATTAGGTCATAATTATAAGTTAATTATCATCAATCTATCAATCTATCTATCAAAACTTTATTGAACATACATTTTTGATGCGACACTAAGTTACATAGTAGTGGGTTGATGTTGAGGGTCCCAAACACACCACATTCCAATAAGAAGCCCACAACAAACTCCCTATCCTGGTAAGCATAATTTTTGTTGTGACCATCTCACACCGTCTGTATCAAAGTACCAATCAGCAAATCTAACTTGATATTCATTTCGTATATCACGGACTACTGAACGATTGATTTCTTAAAATAGTTTTAAATAAATAAAAAAATTAGGTTGTTAACAATTGTATTTTCAAAAATCTAATTTTCCAGTCACATTCGTTGATAATAATCGCTGAACTCGCACCTAGCGTGGTCCCAGCTACCTGGGCCTAGAATAACGATTGCCATAGGAAAACTAATATATTTCACCAAGTTGCTCCTTCCGCAATATTTTCTCCGGGTTTACGTCTATTGAAGTCGCAAGTCTGCTAAGAGGCGGTAATCTCATCAGTTGTCGCCTTAGTTCTCTGCAAGCGCGCTGCATCTCGACGTCTGAGGAATTTCATTTCTCACCCGGGGAAAGTGGGCGTTAAATACCCCTATACAAGGGGGATCGGGGGGATATCTTTATGGCTCCTGATGCGCCGTGAAGAAACAATTTGAAAGGAACTTTGACATTATTTAAATGAGTTTATGTTAGATCCGTTCCTTACGTATTTCGTTTTTTTTTCCAACCAACTTCCAAAAGAAAATTATGTATATGTTACTTCTGTTTGATTTTACTCTCAAATAAAAGTCAAGCTCAGGTTGTTTTCTTAACTTCCTTTAATAATGAGATGAGTGTAACTTGTTTGAACAAATTGCTGTACTTCTGGGATCAGATAACCAGCAGTACTACTAGTAGTTTATATTTATTGGCCTATCTCAAGATGAGGCCGAGAAAACTTTGAACTCTTGGAATAGTTTTTTTTTTTTAATATTGTACAACAATGAATGCACCAACCGGTTCATTTTTTTATACACCACAAGTCAGCTCTTGACGGCATCTCACCTGATAGTAAGTTATGATGCATTTTAAGATGAGCAATTCTGTTCGGGGTATGGTAAACCCATACTCCTAATTGGTTTCTATACAACATCGTGCCGGAACGCTAAATCACTTGGGGACACGCCTTTGTCAGTAGGGTGGTAACTAGCCACGGCTGAAGCCTCCCACCAGACCAGACTCGAGCCGGGAATCGAACCCAGAACCTCCAACTATAAAATGCAATAGCGTAGGTATGCGCTGCGCCACGGAGGTCGATCTGTAACCGGCACCGAAACAACAATGATTCTGTCCGTCTATCATTTTAAGAGTTAGTAATCACCGAAACTGGTTTGTTTTTTTCGGTTTCCACGTCCTAAAGAAAACTGTTACTAATATTTAAATAAAAATTACACGTATAACACATATTTGGCCCAACTTCAGCCTGGCAAAGTAAAGCAGACCCAGTTGTAGATTAAGAGAATTGGATAAAGCTTAAAATCTCAACTAAGATTAAAACGGGGCAACGGGTGCGTTAGTGGGGTGTTTTTTAATATTCCCGCTAATTAACGTGGCCACATAAAATAAATCATAGCTGTTGGTTGAAAAATTAAAAATTGATGAATCTGGTATTACAGTTGTGGGTTTAGAGGCCGAGTGGTAATTAATCTAACGCTATGTTCTCATTAAGCTTACAGTTTATGACTTATGGATCCGAAACGTAATAACTAGCGATGGATCACGTAAGTAAGCTCACACACTCAGTGGGCGATGGAAAGATCTGTTCTCGGAGTATCTTCCTCTATACGATCCAAGGAATACTTCTTCTTCTTGCCCTTATCCCACATTATGTGGGGTCGGCACAACACGTCTTCTTCTTCCACTCACTTCTATCAGCCGTCACCTCACTACCCAAACCTTTTACCTTTTATCCTCTTTTACACAATCCATCCATCTCTTCTTTGGTCTTCCTCTACACTTTTGCCCTTCCACGTTCATATATAACATTCTTTTGGTGACATCACTTTCTTTCCTCCGCATTATATTACTGTACCATGTCAGCCTGTTACTCCTCATCTTTTCTGTCACTCCAAGGAATACTTCATTTCTTAGAACGACCAGCAATGGTGTGGAAAGAGCTTATGTGTTCTCTAAGTTGACGAACTTCGTGGCGCAGTGAGTGCGCTGTCGCATTATAAGGTTGGAGGTCCTGGGTTCGATTCCCTACTTATTCACTACTGACAAAGACGTGTCGCCGAGCGATTTAGCATTCCAACAATGTCGCGTAGATACCAATTAGGAGCGTGGGTTTTCCATATTCCTAACAGGTTAGCCCGCTACCATCTTAGACTGCATCATCACGTACCACCAGGTGATATAGCCGTCAAGGGCTAACTTGTAAATAAAAAAAAACGTGATCAGATGATGAGATTCGTGGGTGAACCAGTTGTCTTAGCTGAACGAGCTAGAACATGATCATATTAAGCTCACGCATTAACATTTTTTCCGCCGGCTGGCCAGTAAGTTATCAATATTATGTAGCTTTTGACACGTATATTTTGTTGCTTTATCAATTGCAATTAAACTTGCTCAAGATTTGTAATTTATTTTTCGGACTAACTATTCGCTGTGCTAATCATATTGGTTGCCACAGCGTAACCGGACTGTTTTTCTGCCAGAAGAAATTTAGGGAACGTCTGCCTATGAGCGCCTCCTTTGAGGCCGAACCTCGGCTTAGGCGACATTTGGGATAACGGGGAGGTCGGACGGTGAGTGGTCCATACGTCTCCGAGGCCGTGGATGGAGCCGAAGTCCGGATGACGTAAGATAGCGGGGACCTCGTCTTCGCCGTCGAAGACGGTGTGTAGCATATGATTGTGTGGTAGGTGGTACGAGTATGTTGTCAGTAGTCATCTGATCGTCAGGGTCGTGAAGGAAAGATTTTTCACAGACCACATAGATTGTGGGTGAGATCTTTTTTTTAACTTTTTGTCGGTCCTTTGAGTATATTTAGTATGATATTGAAGGAGGGTTTAGACGGTCCGACAAGATTGCCGTACCGGTGTAGTGGGCACTCTTCGTTACTAGGTCGCTCGTAATGAGTTACAGAGTAGCACGCTTTGTGTAAAAAAGGTGCTAATCAGCGTTGTCTGGAAAATCTGGGCTAGTTGGTCTTGTGAGGATTAGGTGTTTTTGTATGAACAAGTTTTAAAAGGTAGTTAATTGTTAAGGTATTTGATGCAAGTCTATATAAACCTGCAAGCTTCTTTACCCGGCTGACTTTGTTGTGGGTTTCGTCATAGACAATCGCGTGTTTCGGACTCTCAGATCTATAAGTTACACGTTTACGAATATATAATGTACTAGCTGACGCTCGTGACTTCGTCTGCGTTGATTTAGTTTGTGTGAAAGTATGTTTGTTTGTCTTCCAATCACGAAACACTGGATTTCTAAACCGACGACCTTGAAATAATTACAGGGTAAACATTAAAGTATCTCCTTTCTAACAAAAAAGAAAGATTGAGTGAAAACGGAGTACGCGTTAATGAATTACAACTAAATACACATTTTGACTTTCATTCCCTCTCCCAAGAGAACCGTGCTGGATTCCGGGATAAAAACTATCCTATATGTAAATGTGTAACTGTCTTAAGGTAAGACTGTGTAATTTAACAATAAATACTCACTATGTTATGTTTTGTTTCTTTCCATATCTTCCAACCAATTGCCAAATGGTGTTAATTTGTAGACATAAGCTGATGATATCCGATGAATTGTTAAGCGTGCCGTTTACGTTATTTCACGGCGGAGTCTTAAAAGCTTTTCAATATTACCTATTATAACAATTACCTCAGGCGTAAACATTTTCACAATGTTCCCAGGGTATTTGAGGCGGGCGGTATTTTTAAAAATAAAGACAAAATTAATCCGAAGTGAAAACTCAATGCCGACTACGATTGTCTTAATGGCGGTTAAGAGACCGGCAAGGTGTGATTCGAACTCGCAAACAAAGGGCTCCGTACCATGGTTCAATATGAAACACTAAATAATATTAGAATTATTAAAATCGAGCAAATACACCAAGAATCACGTTTCTTGTGACCCCTTTCATTTTATGTTTTATTTGTTGTTATAATGACAATAGAAATACATACTGAGAAAATAACTCAGGTCAGGTCATAAATGTTCCTGACATACAACTCGCTGTCAGTTAGGCAAACTAGCGCTTAGTAATAAAATCCCAATAACATTTTGGGTGCGGACCCCTAATACGAGAAAACTCCACAAGGTACAGATAATAAAATATTTCTTACTTGGCAATTTTCGGCGGATTAAAGATAACAACGGCAAAAAATAAGTCTATAATTACCTTGGAAATATTTTTTTGTACTATTCATCCCTATTTCAACTGGGACTTGAGATTTTTATCCTTTCTCTTTCACAATATTCGCGGATTTAATAAGCATCAGCAGTGCTAAGTTTTCGTTACTAATCGAAATCTGAGCTCTTATATTGGTCCTTTTATATTATCTTTAACTTTTTGTGCTTATCGTCAAATAGCCCATTCAAGTTGCATCGGACCAATCACAAGTCTTGCTCATCCGGTGCCTCTTGTGATTCGTCGAACGTTCAACGCAACTCAAACGCTGCTACAGATGTGAGTTGACGCAACAGTTTGCCCCTGCCTTCGTCAAGATAGTATTATCTTTAGACTTATCATCATCATCATCATGAACAACCCATTACCGGCTCACTACAGAGCACGGGTCTCCTCCCAATATGAGAAGGGTTGGGCGATAGTCCACCACGCAGGCCATGTGCGAATTGGCATACTTCACACGCCTTTGAGAACATTGTGGAGAACTCTCAGGCGTGCAGGTTTCCTCACGATGTTTTCCTTCACCGTTGAAGCAAGTGATATATTAATTTATTTTAAACGCACATAACCTCCGAAAAGCTATAGGTGCGTGCCAGGATTCGAACCGCCGACTTCTGATTAGGAGGCTGACGCCCTAACCACTAGGCTATCACCGCTTCCCTTATCATCATCATCATTTTAAAACACTTAAGATTTACGGAACGATACTTAATACATGTTCACATGCCACGTGAGTGAGGACTTTGATAGTAAGCCAGGAAGTTATTGATTGATTACTCTTTATTATTTACTTACTATTACGTATTACTATAGACGTATTTCCAATTCACTTTCGAAAGTTGGTCACCCATCCGTTTTAGAACCAAAGTCAACGTTTGCTTATTCCTATAGGTCTTTTTCTTATAAAACGTATTCGACGCAAACAAAAATTTAAGAAATTAATGTAAAACTACATAACTCATATGATATTAACGTTTATATACTTAATATGTTATAATACGTCTTGCTTTGGTATTTTTATCTGCATTGAGTGGTACTATGTTCATTCTTTATATTTACTAAAAGCTAGAACCAACATACTGTCGAAGTCCAAGTGTGATATGCAATATTCAACCGTTTCCTAACATCAATGTAACTTGAGAGGTCTCTTACCTTTTTACGAATGGAAATATCTGTGTAAAAGCTGAGGAAGGGCTGACATCCCCTAAGTGTTTAGAGCGATGCTATGGTGCATTTATCCTACTTAATTATGTACGAGTCTACGAGGGTACCGAATCCATATCAACCCTATTGTATGTCTTAGCCCGACCCCTGCGCAACTATAGCCCTTAAAGTTTAAATAATAAGAGTCATATTGGCATTGTTGAGTTGGGAGATTTCCTCTGGAGATATTTTTAAATTGTCTCCTAAGTCGCCTTGAGCTGCTGCGTGCGTTGGATATTGAGTTTTCTTGTTTGTTTAGAAACGGAAATCTGCTATCAAAGGGGAGCGGAGCGGTGTAGATGTAACATATGTTACTGCATCTTTAAGTGACGTCTCGGAGCTGGGATCTCCGTAAATGCACGTCAAGGAATTGCCTACCAAAAAAAAGCCTACCTGTTAAACTTTTATCAGCAACGGATTTGCATTTTCCGAATTCAATTTTGCTGCACCTATTTCAAAGCAGTTTTCTTATTATGTTTGACGACCTCCGTGGGGTAGCGCGTGCGCTGACACTTTCTGAAGTTCTGGTTTCCTGGGTCCGATTCCTGACTCGTGTCTGATCTGGTGGGAGGCTTCAGCTGTGGTTAGTTATTACTGACAAAGATGTCGCCAAGCGATTTAGCGTTCCGGCACTATGTCGCGTAGAAACCAATTAGAAGTGCGGGTTTACCATACACCGAATATCTATCTAGGAACTTTTACGGTCCCGTAAATATGCTCATATCGAAAAAGATTAACTTACACACTTTATACAGGTACACTTGAGTTGATGCAGCTCATCATGATCAACGCAGATCATATGCGGCATATCAGACTTCACACGCCTTTGACAATATTATAAACTCTCAGGCTTGCAGGTTTCCTCACGATGTTTTCCTTCACCGTTGAAGCAAGTGATATTTTAATCGCTTAAAAACGCACATAACTTTGAAAAGTTACAGATGCGTGCCCGGATTCGAACCCCTGACCTCTGATTAGGAGGTGGACGCCCTTACCACTAGGATATCGTAGCTATTTAATGCAGTAGTGTTTATCAAACTTGTAATTTTATTATTTGTCTTATTTAGATGGAAATACGCGTATTTTGTGTGTGTGTATGTACAGTTCAGTTATTTAAACAATGTAATTCGCTCGCTGCCAGCGTTATGCGAATGACAAATATTAGCACATAGTAAAACACAGATTGTTTGTGGTAATCAAACAATATTCTCACAGTGAATTATACAAACGGTAATTATTATGTACCCACTGTTGGTTACACTCAGATAATCACTTATTTTATTTGATAATATATATTTTACATTCAAAAATCACTTCATAGCAAACAAAGGAAATTTTAAAAGCCTCGTTTTCAATGAGAGTTTTAACGATTCATCATTTTCATCATGATCAACCCATTGCCGGCCCACTACAGAGCACGGGTCTCTTCTCAATATGAGAAGGGTTTGGCCATAGTACACCACGCTGGTCATGTGCGGATTGGCAGATTTCACACGCCTTTGAGAACATTATGGAGAACACTCAGGTGTGCAGGTTTCCTCACGATGTTTTCCTTCACATTTGAAGCACATTCGAACGCTCATAACTCCGAAAAGAAAAAGGTGTCCGGGATCGAACCCCCGACATCTGATTAGGAGGCGAACGTCCTAATTAGGCTATCACAGCTTCATCATGTTACCTATTATGTCTTTATGTTTATGACAAGTCGTAATATGCAGGAAACGGACATAACAGTGGCCATATCATTAGTATCGATTTATCAGACCCCATTTGAAATAGGTATTGCAATGATAATAAAATTAGAATGCGCATTGCCATATTAGTGGAGGTGTTATTGCAAAGCTGGCGCCTCTGTTTCTATTTGTGTCACGTGTGTTTTGATATCGGCCGCCGTCCGTGTTGGCTAGCGCCAACACCACCTCACCTGCATACGATCAACTATTATGCTAAGGCTGTGTCCCGAGTAGGCAAACTGGCCGACTGAGTTTGCGACGTACAGGTTCAGTACGATATGAAATGGAGTGTCCACAGTTTGCTTTTTTTTTTTATATCCACTACAAGTTAGCCCTTGACGGCTATCTCACCTTATGGTAAGTGATGATGCAGTCTAAGATGGTAGCGGGCTAACCTGTTAGGGGTATGGTAAGCCCACACTCCTAATTGGTTTCTACACGAAATCGTGCCGGAACGCTAAATCGCTTGGCGACACGTCTTTATCGGTAGGGTGGTAACTAGCGACGGCCGCATCCTCCCACCAGACCAGACTCGAACCTAGGACCTCCAACTTTATAAAGCGACAGCGCGCGCGCTGCGCCACGGAGGTCGTCAAAGTTAAAGTTTTACGCAGTCTCCATAATATTCTCAAAGGCTGTGAAGTCTGTCAATCCGCACATGGCCAGTGGACTATGGCCAAACCCTTCTAATATTGAGAGGAGACCCGTGCTCTGTAGTGAGCCGGCAAATGGATTGATCATGATGATGGTAACATGAGTAATGGGTTTCCTAGGGTTTACAGTTATCAAAACTTATGCTTTATCTTGTAACACTGCTGGGCACAAGCTTCTCTCATAGGGCAGAGAATTACTGCTATGTAGTGTGCGGGTGAGGTGCGGTAAACAATTATATCGCGTCATGGGAGTGTAACCGGGTCCTACTATTAATGTGCTCCTCGTAGCACGGCAGTGGACACCGCCAATTTCCTAACAGGCTGGTACTAAGTACAAACATAAGGTATTGACCCTGGTAGATCTTATATATGTCGATGGAAGACCAGTCTTACTCTGGGTAGCCGTTCCGAAGGGCAGTCCAGAGAAATAAACTGAATAGAATTGAATATTTTTTTTTGGTGGTAGGTTTGGTAGTCGGTAGTAAGATTCGGCCGTGGCTAGTTTCCGAGAAAGATTTCGCGTAGAAACCCATTAGCCTGTTACCATCCTAGGCTGCATTATCACTTACACCAGGTGAGAGTGCCGTTAAGGGGACTTGTAGTAGATTTAAAAAAACATTTCGATGATTGTAGATGATTGTATTTTATTGTATTATATTATATGCTATACAGTGTACACATTCAACAGTTTCTATTATGCAAATTACTTAAATTTGAATTCGCTTTAAATACCATCTCACAAAATGCGACAAATTGCGGTTAGTTGAACAACAGATCGTAGAACATGCTTGTAACCATATACGGATAATTACAATGACTTGTAATTATATATTTGTGTGTGATGGTTGAAGTTTTATAACTTGTGTTTGGTGTGTGCTATCGGTGAACAGATCATAAGAAGCAGTCGGAATGACAGACAGATAAATCAGTTTTATATATTTGTACATATGAAATCCGTTGCACGGTCGCTTTAACGAGTGCGCGCCGGTTCCTGCATATGATCGGTTGACATCACCATAACGAGTTCGAGATCGGTTAGAGATAGGCTGCCCGCACTACAGACAGTCACGCAGGTAACTGCATCGCATATAATATATTTTAATTAAGTTTTCTCGTATGTTTCGACAAGTGTATTAACGCCGAGGCTGTCGACTATATGACTCAAGCGCACCTTGGAGGACACAACACTTCGGACAGAAGCGGTGGTAGCCTAGTGGTTAGGTCGTCAGCCAATCAGAGGTTGGCGGTTCGAATCCAGGCACGCACCTATAACTTTTCGGAGTTATGTGCGTTTAAAAAAATATATATATCACTTGCTTCAACGGTGAAGGAAAACATCGTGAGGAAACCTGCACGCCTGTAAGTCTCCATATTATTCTCAAACCCGTGTGAAGTCTGCCAATCCACACATGGCCATCGTGGTGGACTATGGCCAAACCCTTCTCATATTGAGAGGAGACCCGTGCTCTGTAGTGAGCCGGTAATGGGTTGATCATGATGACTCGTAACGGACAAGGTGGAGGGAAGAAGGCCAAAAGGACGTAGCCCGATGCGTTGGTCCGATCAGATCAGCACTGCACTCGGTACGTCATTCCACGCCGCACTACATAATGCCGGAAACAGAACCGTCTGGAGAAACATCATACGGAAGAAGGTGATCCATGCTAAGGATCGCGACCCTCAGTAATGAGGACGACGATGCAGAGAGAGACTAACGTAAACTAAAATTACTATCATCATTATCAACACGTTACCAGCCCACTAAAGGTAGGGCGCGGGTCTCTTCTCAGCACGAGAAGGGTTGTCGCCAAGTGCAGATTGGCAGACTTCACACGCCTTTGAGAACATTGTGGAGAACTCGTTGGTATGCAATTTGCAATCTTATACAGCAGATTATATATAATTTAAAATTGCTTAAATTAAATTCAAATGACACAACTTAAATTAACTTAAAATCAAAGGATACAAAAAGGTGGCCTTATCGCTTAGTAACGATGTCTGCCAAGCTACCTTAGCCTTAGGCAAAATATTAGGGGCTTGGACTGCAATTAGTAAAATCTTTATTAAATGATTAATTGTTTTTGTTACAGGTAATCCTTAGCCATTTGAGTTCTATATTGAAGAAAGTAAGTAAACTTCACATCATAGTATGTAAACTGTGTCTGATCAGTTGCAATTTCACCTTTGCACCTGGGCGTGTTCTTTTTCCTTCCTTTGTTTACTTTTTTACTGAACACCACAGGTCGTGGAGCCTGTTCAGGATAAAATGATGCAACTTACTACTTAATACGTTGATTTTTATGTGCCAGTGCTAATAAAGAAATACATCTGTGTGGGAACATCGACTCGTGAAGTGTGATCTGAACATTTCAGTCGACTAGTTGCTTGATTAATCTGACAAAGCTCTCCTTGTGTGCGCTCTTGTGTATGACAAGACGTATGTTCTTTCGAGCGATCCTACAAACTATGGTGAATTGGACAACAAGTCGTAGTACAGCCGCTTCTCAGCGATTAGTGCGGTGTATCTAATGACAAATTACAATGATTTTATATGTATTTCGGCCATTTTTTTTTTTCCGCTGGGAAATGCGTTTACGCATCCCCTCCGGAAGCGATATAGGCAAGACTGCGCCGCTTCCAACGGGGTATGTTGGACTCCCCGGCGGCCAGACTGGCGACCAGAATACCCACTAAAACCCAGCGATGCTCCTTCGCGTCGCCTGGTGGCTGGGTCACGGGAACACTTGTGCATCTAACCGCAACCCAGACAGCGGCGTTCGCCGAGGCAGACCCTCCACGGGATGTATTTCGGCCATATTTTAATACTTGTGTGCGTAAATATATAGTGGAGCGTCATTTAAATTTGTACAAGCTATATAAAAGTTCGCCGTTTTATACCTTGCGATGTTAAAAATTTGAAATTGAATTATATGTGTATGAATTTAAGGTTGATATTCTGAATCTTTCTCTGAGGTATCTCGAATCTTTCCGATCATATAGTGCCCCTTGTGGCACATATAAAGCTCTTCTAATATCCGATATTGCCGTACTCAATTTGGCAGTTCCCACCTTAACGCTGTGTAGTCTTCAGTTAGTTCTAGAACGTTCTTTGTTATTATTATTAAGCAAGAATTCTTAATTCATTATGTCAGCGATTGTACCCTGGGGCGTCTCGGCCGAGCTCCTGTGCACCGCCTGACCCGGTCACTTAGAATACAATGCCATTGTTTGTGTACTTAGCCTCTTATGAAACGTCTCCGTATGCGTTTCCTCCGCCAGTAGAACGCGTCCATTGATTCCGTGTCAGAGGATCGCGTTTCATAATGCCTTTTTAGCGTGTGCATCGAACATAGCGTCATTGATGCGTTATATAAAGGATTATTCTTCATTATTTACTAGGTGTTTAGCTCGCGACTTCGTTAAGTTTGTAGCTAGTTTTTAAAAATCCCGAGGGAACTTTCGCATATATTAGTCTTGTTTAAGCAAAAATAATTCGTAAACTGTGCTGCGAAAATGACGATTCTTTAGATAGGAACGTGAATATTACAAAATAATACGATTTATTAAATTAAGTACATAAAGTTATTATTATTGGTATCATTTCGTAGTCATATTTTTGCTGTTTCCTTCGGTTAACCTTTATTTGTATTTTTTTTAAATAATAATTAGTAGATTTTTTCCTGTGACGTCACTCTAATCTCAGCTGAATAACAGCGACGTTTTTATAAATAACGCACGGCATATGCTGAGCTGTACACCCTTTCTGGTAGGTGTTAAACAGACATTAGGTACATTTCTGCATAAGAATAAAATTTACTGTTTGTAACACTATATGTGAATAAATGCGTTTTCTTTCTTTCTTTTCTATAAATCGTATATCCTGTGACTATGTCCAGGATGTATGTAGCCCATAGAGCTGAACTAGCAGCCAGATGAGCTATGTAATGCGTGGAAGCAACAAAAATGTAAGGTTTGATAGCGTAACGAAAAGCAAACAACCTCACATTAGCACTTCTGATTTAACATATAAAAAAAAAACAAAAACAAAATCAATCAAGGATTATAGCAGACTAAGTTTAAAGTTCGTCCATATCCAAATTAAATGTATTAATTTAACAGTAGTTACTAAGTGTGTCGTACTTTCCACAACTAAACCACTGAATCAGTTAAATTTGAACTAAGATGCTTATAATTATGTCCTTTTTTGTCTAATCTCATAGAAATGAGAAAATGGTTTATATAATTCACCCGTAGTCCATAGGATACTTTTTAACCCAGAAAGTGAAAGATGTCACGGGACTTTAAGCCACGCGAATAAGGTCGCGGGCATCAGTTGTAGAACCCATATATATTTATTCATTGTTATACGTTTCAAATCTTATGTTAAAAGTCAATATGGCGGTCGCTAGATGCCATTTTTATGGGGTCAAAGAACAAAAAATAATAGACAATGAACTACTCATATAAATTGGAGTTTGAAAAGCATTTCTTTCGACTTTTCTTTCTTGTAGAAAAGTATTTTTGCTGTGCTAGTTCTCTTAAGTAACCGCTTTTAAATAAACCCCTTTCAAAGTTACTTACTTACTCGTATGTTTGGTAGCGAAGCACCAACTTTTGACAAAAGTGTAAAAGTCGCTAACAACTAAAATGCGTGCTACGTGGGTTGACGTCAACTTTGCACATTACAGTTTCACTATTTATGCTAGCTATGTTTTAACGTGAAGTTAAGGCTTTTAAAATCTTACTTCATAGTTCCCGCAATATAAGTTGCCCGGGTTCGTGACCAACGTAGACCTTCGCAGAGGCCTCCGCGTATTGACACTACATTAGTATTTTAGGCGGAAAACCCTCTTGTGGTTGAGCCGTACACTAAACCTCACGCCGCTTTTATTAAGATAGGTCCGGCCAAAATACGTCCTTTACGGCCAGACAAGCGATAAGCGAGCTATACAAGTAGAAAATATATACATATACAGACAAACCACAGCGTCTTGGCCAACGAAGACGATGAGAGGGCGTACGGACTAAAACTCTCCGTCCAATAAGATAAATTCAGGATCTGCACTTAGGGGAAATTTCCACCGTACTCGTCTCTTAGGCCGACTTTCGCGCTAGCCAAAACTACGCTAAAGGGGTAGTGATATTACTTATATTAACCCGAAACCTATACTTTCGGTTCGGTTTCTACGCTGCATTCATACACTTAATCGCTTAGAGGCACTTTTTATCAATAGGGTTGCCACGGCCGAAGCTTCTTAACAGATCAATTGAGTACTTTGTTTACAATCATTGACACACATTTCTTTAATTTGCGAATAGGACAAAATTTTAACTAGTTAGGAATTTTTAAGAAGAGAGAAGAACCTATTATGGTCTAAGTTATAATGGAAAAACTGCATCGAAATCAGTCCAGTAATCCAGGAAAGTATTAACAGGCAGTCGAACGCCCTCCGTACCCAATACTTTTGTTAAAGTACAATAAAAATAAACATTATATTTATTGTACTGTAATACATATCTATATATATAAAAGCGAAAGGTCACTTACATACTTACATACTGATTAAACACGAGATCTCAAAAACTATTGTACGTATAAAGCTATAATTTAGCAAGTAGGTAGTTGATAGTTAAGAGATGTCAGCTAAGAAAGGATATTTGGAAATTCCACCCCTAAAAGGGTAAAAGGGGGTTGGAAGTTTGTATGAATTTTTTTTGTTTTTAGAGTTAGAGACACAAAAATTTGCATTAGGATTAATAATAATAAATAAAAAACATGTACATATTTTTTTTTAAATTTGACCTGTTAAGGGTGGTAAAAAAGGGGATGACAGTTTTTGAATATTTTTTATTGTGGCGTTGTTATTTGAAAATAGGTTTCTTTTAGGGCGTAAGTATAAAGTTAAAATTTTTTTTCATCCAAATCTACCCCGAAGGGGATAAAATAGGGGTTTGAAGTTTGTATGAAAGTCCTATGTTTTTTAATTTAGAGATACGAAAATCGACATTTTGACATTTGCCTGTAGCTTACTTTCTCAAGCAGGGCATTGGCCGCACGGGTAACCTCAATCTCAAGTAAAATCAGCAATTCTACGCAGACGAAGTCGCGGGCAACAGCTAGTATTGTATAAAATCGAAGCTATATTAACTAAAGTAGAACAACAAAAACGTAAAATTCGATCCCGATGTAGTTACCGCTGTAGTCACCTCTTTCGAATCTAATTTAGTCGATGAACCCTCCCGTTTATCCTCGAGTGCACTCCTCCCATTACCTCCAATGCACTGTTTAATGGAAGCACTACCGAATTCTTTCCGAGGAAAATCGGCCAGCCGTGAAAAACAACTGGAGAACGTCGTCGCTAAACAGACATTATCTCGTGTAACGGGGAAATAGAGTTCGAATTTCCGTAAACGCGATAGAATTTTTCCCAGTCGGGTCAGGTTTGTGTTTTCAATAATGTTGTTCGACAAAGGCACGTCGAGACGAGATGTAAGTCTCAGGTCACTGAAAAAGGTATCATTTTGACCGCATTTTAGATATTATTCCGTTGTTATACTATTTATTTTTGGTAGGCCTACTTTAAAGCACTTTGCTCTACCGGCCTCTTAGGTTCGGTAGAGTGATTCTAGCTAGATAAAATAATCAAGAAAAATAGCAGATGCTTTTGTCATCGACATTTGATAATTTAACTATTTATTATTATTATTTTTCCTGGCAAATAGGTATTATTTCAATGTATCAATACTATAACTCGACGACCTCCGTGACGCAGCGCGTGCGCTGTTGCATTTTGAAGTTGGAGGTCCTGGGTTCGATTCACGGCTCGAGTCTGGTCTGGTGAGTGGCTTCAGCCGTGGCTAGTTACCACCCTACCCACGTGTCGCCAAGCGGTATAGCGTTCCGGCACGATGTCGTGTAGAAACCAATTAGGATATAGTTTACCATACCCCTAACAGGTTAGCCCGCTACCAACTTTTTTTTTCCGGGGTATACTCATTCAAGAAAAAGAGCCTTTGTTTGTTTTATTGTCATCATATTTTACAATTCTCAAATCCAAATAAATTACAATTAACGATTAAAACGATTACAAACAACGATTAATTCAAAATCACAATAATACACAAAAAGCAACAATTTCAAAGGTCTATATAATTTAAGAAAAACATTAAATCAACTAGAACTATCTTAAAACTAGACGAAGGTGCGGTCTAAATACTTCAACGCTCGGCCGCTACCAACTTAGACCGCATCATCACTTACCATCAGGTGAGATGCAGTTTAGGGCTAACTTGTGGTGAATAAGCAAAAAAAAAATGCCAAAGTCGTTTCAAAATTTTGACGTCGAACACTAAACCGATATCTCTGGCACAACATAGATTGCTTTTTAGTCCACGAACCAAACGGATACCGCGGCCTTTTTTATAAAATACAAATCAAACGCAGATAAGTTGTGCGCAACAGTTAGTTGCTCCGAAACTATTATTATAAAAACATTTCCCAGATATCAATTCTTTTAGAGAAATAACTCTACAAAGCTGTCATAAAAAGGACAACGTGAAGGACCTAAACATATTCTTCACGACCCTGACGATCAGATGACTACTGACAACATACTCGTACCACCTACCACACAATCATACGCTACACACCGTCTTCGCCGGCGAAGACGAGGTCCCCGCTATCTTACGTCATCCGGACGTGGGCTCCATCCACGGCCACTCACCGTCCGATGCCTCCGTTATCCCAAACGTCGCCTAAGCCGAGGTTCGGCCTCACAGGAGGCGCCTTTAGGCAGACGTTCCCTTAGTTTCTTCGAGCCCTACGGCTCAAAATTTCTTCTGGCAGAGCTTCTTTCCGAAGCTCGCCAAACAGCCCGGTTACGCTGTCGCAACCAATAGGGTAAGTACAGCTAATAAGTCAGTTCGAAAAAAAAAAAATTGTCATAAAAAACCGATGGATGCATGGGTACCATTCGCTATGTTAACATTTAATGTCAGGTGTTTTAGTCCTGGATCGATAATAATAAATTAATAATTCACACACGTTCATAAACACACGCGTGCGCGCGGTAATGTGATTTCAACTGATTACAATTAGGGTTGGCCATATTTTTTCGTTCGTTTTATATCTTAACTGAAATACCTATAATATAACGTTAAAATTGTTAGATCACCTAATTACTATTCAATGGATAAAACTTATTAAAAATACACGTTATTCTCACAAAATATTTGGTACAAATTGGAAAGAAAATACTATTTTTTAGTTTTATCCCATAGTTATTTGTAATGATGGTCATTTCTATAAATCAAGAGTATGCTTAATTTTTCTTTTTTTTTTGTGTTTATTTAATTTTGGTAAGTTGTTTTTGACTGTATTTTGCATGTAGTGTTTGCTTTAAAATAATTTTAACATACATCTTACATGTAATTTAACTTTAGATAATTTGAGTTCATTTGTATAATTCGCTAGCAAACTTTATTCAAATAAATAAATAGATAAATGTACCTATAGTCTTGTGACCTCGTAAAGTCTTGTAACATCTACCGCACGTTGTAAAGCGAGTTAAAACGAGCTTGTAGTCGGAAGTCGGAACTAATAGACATTTAATACAGTCCCAAATGTCCGAACCTGCATAACAATCGAAACAACCCTTGTAACCGAACACGGCAGCTGCGGGAGACAAATGGACACACGATCTCTTGGGGTGCCTTCCACCCCAGACGGCCACATGTCGAACTCAACCCTTATTAACTGACCTGCGTTACAATTTTACGGAAATTGGGCGACGTACCTACGTCGTATACAAAGTTATACGTGTCTTATGTTATACTGGTCTTCTTAACCGTGTACTTATGCTATTAAGATCTCAAATCTTAGAGTCCACCGGAAGTCCAGAGTTTTGTCTATTCGAAAACAAAGTATAAATAATTTTAATATTTTCAAAACGTTCTCAATTGTGTAATGAATGACTTGAGACACCAGGGCAGCAGAAAACATAAAGAGCGTCCCCAAACAAGTAACGTGCTTTTTGCTCGATATTAAAAATGCCTTTTTAGAATCGGAATTACAATCGTAATTATCCTTTAGAATCGGAATCTGCGATAAATGCGATCAGATATAAGGTCGGGGAGAAAATGTAGAAAACAAGCTTTTTTAAAACATTAAAAAATCTTAGAGACTATATACCTGTATTTTAAAATAAAATTAGAAAAATTATATTGTTTTAATAAAATCTGCTCGTGAGTAGCCATAGTTACTCGTTATTTTTGCTGTGAAAAATTTACATTTGCCCCCAGTCAGCGGGTAGTCGTGATAAATCGCGGGCCACGATGCCCCCATGCCCCCCCCCCCACAGCCCTCACCCCCCCCGGCCGGCGTCGCGTCGCTTCTGCACCGTCTGCGGTATGCATGGACGGCGGTGTCCGTGCTATTATCAACTCAATTACGTACGCTTTAAACCGAGCGTGGCGCGTCTGCTACAGAATCAAGCCCATAGTATTTTGACGAATAAACTGACTAAGTGCGAATCGCACTGAGCCGGTGAAACACGTTTTTGTATTCGGAAACCTCCATAACTTTTGAGCTTTATTTCATTTCTTTAATTGATATATAGCCCCTATAAATAAATGTGCTTAATTATATTTATACACTAGCTATTGCCCGCGACTTCGTCTGCGTTGAGCTAGTGTTGTGAAAGTGTGTTTGTTTTGTCTTCCAATCACAAAGCAATGGATTACTAAACCTTGAAATAAGTACATGATAATCTGTCAAGTATCGCGTTTCTAACAAAAAAATAATGAATGAAATCGGAGTACGCGTTAATGAATTACAACTTAATACACATTTTGACTTTCATCCACTCTCCCAAGGGAATCGTGCTGGGATACAGACAGACAGACAGACAAAAAAATAAAAATAAATTGTTTTGGGCTCAGTACCGATAGTAAAGCATTCTCGAATAAAAATTTCTGATGGTAGGTGATGATACAGTCTAAGATGGTTTCCTTCATGCTAATCGATTTTTACTCGCCGAATTCTTCACCAATATGTTCCATTTCTCCTGAGGGGGTAGGGTATGCATTGCTTTTATGCATGTATGAAGTGAACGCCAATAGCGATGTCGGAGCGCGACTGGTTGATCTACGAATCTAGTGTGCGACTTACCACCGGGTAATGTATGGTTCGTGTATCGGTGGGCTTGTAAGCCTTCGCTAATGGTAACGAGCAGATTAGCCGAAAATATCGCCCCACACGCCGTCGTCGTTTACACCCCACGGTGCATCGTTAGATGAAATTGGGTTAAATCTTTGGAGACTATGAGATAATGAATTCTTACAAATTTTATGCAGATACTATTTTGGACTGTGTTCCAAACTAGAAGCGCATTATAAAATTGCATGGCATTTTGTAATTGAAATTGTTTGAAATTGTTGTTATTTTTATATTTGACGTATAATTTTTTTATATTTGATGTATTAATTGTATAAATGTTAGAGATATATATATACATACTAGCTGTTACCTGCAAGTTTTCTCACCTTAACATGGATAGACAGAATTTGATATCTCAGGGAACGCTTTGTTATTGGACGCTTTGTTATTAAAGCGTTGATACTTCAGTTAAAAGGCCCCGACAGATCTATATTTGAATATATATATATATATATATATATATATATATATATATATACATAATAATTATCTTTTAAGAATCGATGAAAGCGGTATCACGCTTAGACCAGGTTATCAAACAATGATCATGACCAAAACCTGAATTTATTCAAAACCAAAATCAAGGCTTACGACACCTAGATCATTGTTATTAATACGCGCCCTATTGTTCGGCTATCAGAAGGACGAAGTGGCGTTTTTTTTTTATTCTTCACAAGTTAGCCCTTGACTGCATCCCACCTGGTGGCAAGTGATGATGCAAAATGGTAGCGGGCTAACCTTGTTAGGGGTATGGTAAACTCATACTCCTAATTAGTTTCTACACAACATCGTGCCGGAACGCTAAATTGCTTGGCGATACGTCTTTGCCGGTAGGGTGGTAACGGCCTAAGCCTCCCACCAGACCAGACTCGAACCGGGAATCGAACCCTGGACCTCCAACTTTAAAATGCAACACTGCGTCACGGAGGTCGTCGAAACACGTTGTGATGTGATGGAAGAGGTATCTTTGAAGCGGCGTCGGCCCAGCAGTGGGTTGTTAAAAGGCTAATGACGATGATAACTATCGTGCGATTAAAAACAGCATGTTTCAGATTCCTCCCCAGTATATCGCATACCCCCTCCGCATCCGTTCCGTCAGCGGAATCCGAGTTCCGGACTTGCGGAGACGTAGTTATTTCTGTCCGTACGTTTTCCTTATCTACTTAATTCCAACGCTGGAAAGAGCTAAGTTAATTTGTTTGCCTGTCTTGGAAATTGCGCGATGGGACGTGAAGTCGCATCGCTAGAGTTTGAAGTTTGTCACACGATTATGCATAATATGATTAGGAAGTTAGACTCTTAACTACACCTTATTTTCAAGTCGTTTTTGATGTTGTATTTTTTTTTGTACTCGTAAGTATCCTACTTATTTTAACATTATGGTCTTGTGAGTTACAGTGGTTTTTAATACGCAAGCC
Source organism: Lasiommata megera (assembly GCA_928268935.1). Lineage (NCBI taxonomy): Eukaryota > Metazoa > Arthropoda > Insecta > Lepidoptera > Nymphalidae > Lasiommata > Lasiommata megera. The sequence continues at coordinate 1,139,235 of OV743329.1, read as the reverse complement.
TCACAGACATTGACATGGCGCGGACGTTATGGCGTTCAGATTTTATACCAAATATATGTGAAGCTGTGATAGCCTAGTGGTTAGGGCGTCAGCCTCCTAATCAGAGGTCGGCGGTTCGAATCCGGGCACGCACCTCTAACTTTTCGGAGTTATGTGCGTTTTTAAAAAAAAACAATTAAAATATCACTTGCTTCAACGGTGAAGGAAAACATCGTGAGGAAACCTGCACGCCTGAGAGTTCTCCATAATGTTCTCAAAGGCGTGTGAAGTCTGCTAATCCGCACAAGGCCAGCGTGGTGGACTATGGCCAAACCCTTTTCACATTGAGAGGAGATCCGTGTCCGTCTTTAGTGAGCCGGCAATGGGTTGATCACGATGAATATACAAAAGGCATAAATTATTCTTTTCGTTGCAGAGTGGGCGTCTTAAAATGTTTCCCCATATATTATGCATGAAATTTAAATATTTATAGTGACAAATAACCTCACTACTCGGGACTTGAAATTCATAAACGAGTAGATATCTCAACATATGATTTAGCGTTCCAGCACGACGTCGCGTCCAAACCAATAAGGAGTATGGGTTTACCCCTAACAGGTTAGCCCGTTACCAACTTGACTGCATCATCATCAGGTGAGATTGCCGTCATGGGCTAACTTGTAGTTTATAAAAAACTTTTTTTTTATACACCACAAGTTAGCCCTTGACAGCAATCTCACCTGATGGTAAGTGATGATGCAGTTTAAGATGGTAGCGGTCAAACCTGTTAGGGGCATGGTAAACACTCCTAATTGGTTTCTACGCTAAATCGCTTGGAGACACGTCTTTGTCGTTAGGGTGGTAACTAGCCACGACTTAAGCCTCCCACCAGACCAGACTCGAGCCAGGAATCGAACCTAGGACCTTCAACTTTATAATGCAACAGCGCACGCTTTGCGCCACGGAGGTCGTCAAACTCTAACATTTAGAATGTGTTAAAATATACCATGTACAATTCGCTAACAATGTATAATTTGCATTTGCCCCCAAGCAGCGTCGACATACGTCGCCACGGCACCCCTCCCGTCGTGACGCTTCCGTATCGTCAGCGGAGCCACTTCCGGACTCGTGGGGACATAGGTTTCTCTGTCTGCGCGTCTTAACTACGTAATTAGAAAGATTCGCTTTTGCTACTTACAAAATGTATCATTATTTATTGGCTTGAAAAGTTCGTACGAATTAAAAAATATGTGTGATAGCCTGTGGTTAGGACTCCTTATCAGAGGTCGGGGGTTCGATCCCGAATACGAACCTTTAACTTTTCGGAGTTATGTGCGTTTTTAAGGATTTAAAATATCTCGCTTCAACGGTGACGGAAAACATCGCGAGGAAACGTCATGCCTGAGAGTTTTCCATAATGTTCTCAAAGGTGTGTGATGTCTGCCAAACAACACATGGCCAGCGTGGTGGACTATGGCCAAACCGTTATATTGAGAGGAGACCCGTGCTCTATAGTGAGCCAGCAATGTGTTGATGTTGCCAGTTTTAAACATACAGTCCTAACGTCTTGTCCTATGGAACAAATTGTAATCATACGATACGTAGATTCCGACTAGAATAAAGCGCGATAAGTTATTTAAATTAAAAACTCAAAGCACTAAACGACATTCCGATGTCTGTAAGATACCCTATCTTGAAGGTTTCGGTACTGAAGTGTGCAAATATTTCTAAGCTCCTAAGACCCTACTTCTAAGCCTTCGATGTCCGTCGGAGGGTCCGTCTGCTAGCGGGCTGTATCTCATGGACCGTAATATGTTGAAATATTTGGTCTGTATTTCTGCTGGTATAACAATAAATAATAAATATAAATTAATGCTGAAAATCAGTTTAGTTATTCCCCAATGTGAACGTGTTTTTTGTGAGACTGAAGTGGTGGCTTGATTTAATCTATATATATAAAAGCGAAAGGTCACTTACTAACATACTTACATACTCATTAAACACGAGATTTCAAAAACTATTGTACGTATAAAGCTATAATTTAGCAAGTAGGCAGATGATAGTTAAGAGATATAGGCAGCTGATAGCTAAGAAAGGATATTTGGAAATTCCACCCCTAAGGGAGTAAACTAGGGGTTGGAAGTTTGTATGAAATTTCTTTGTTTTTAGAGTTAGAGACACAAAAATTTGCATTAAGATAATAAAAAACGTGTACATCAAATTGTTTTTAATATTACCTGTTAATGGTGGTAAAATAGGGGTTGATAGATTTTGCTTATTTTATTATTATGAAGTCTACAAGCTTGAAATTATGAAAATAGGTTTCTTTTAAGGCGTAAGTATAAGGTTAGAATTTTTTTTCATCCAAATCTACCCCAAAGCGGGTAAAATGGGGGTTCGAAGATTGTATGAAAGTCCTGTTTTTTAATTTAGAAACACGAAAATAAGCAATTTGACATTTGCCTGTAGCTTACTTTCTGAAGCCTGCTTCATTGGCTGCACGGGAAACCTCATTCTCACGGGAAATCAGCAATTCTACGCAGACCAGGTCGCGGGCAACAGCTAGTAATGCTAGTATTACTTAGCACTGTTGTAGGGAACCTTTCCTGTCCGACTTTAAAACGCCAGATTTATAATGCTCGCTTAGCCTTATCTGTGACGTCATTTGGACGTGGTTGTCATCCACGGTCATGGGAGCTTTCGGTCTAAATTCAAAGTCCAACAAGCCTCAAGCCCTGTTGCCCTCAGGCCAAGCTTCGCTCTCGCCAAAGCCCCCAGTGACGCAGTTATAACTTAAACGGTTATCTGCTATCGTCAATTCAACAAGAAACAAGAACCTCTGCCTTAAGATACAGTTAAAAAGAGATAAAGTTGTGTGTCCAACATAACTCAATTTCGTTTTAACACTAACTCTAGCTATGTAGTCGGTTTTTTAATATGTTTAAGCAATCCTTTCCCCCTACGGTTTCGTAATCCACAGAAGCTTTACTGTGCTTTTATCAAAAATAAGAGCGCAATAGCATTAAAACGTTTCGCGTCACGTGGAAAGCATAAAGTTGTTCGTGAGAAGACGGAAGCATACTCGGGACGTTTCGTTTTTGCAACCAACCGCGTTATGGCTTCCAGTATAATAATAATATGAGCAGCAGATGTTGCATTTGGATTCCAAATTATTTTGTTACGTAATACCGGTTTATTAAAACAACCAAAAGGACACTAAAGCATTTGTACTCATTACAAAACTGAAGCGTTCTCATGTATGATAAATGCATTTCATGCTTATAGCGTAAGAGATTTACTTTCGACCATACGACGTGTCGAGTTCGGTGACGTGTGTCGAGCTGGTTTTTGGAGTAGCTTTTGAGTAGAAGTAAATATCCTCTTGTTGGTCTGTCTTCATGGCTATACCATGAAGATGTTCTTAAGGCGCACAGTCTGGAAAAGCGAAGTTTGGACCAGTCGCTAGTTTCCAGATATTTTATATAGTTTCTTGAATCCGTATTAGTTAAGATAGACTCATCTTTATTCCTCGACCTTATATTTTAGTTTACTGTTATTTTAAATGGATTCATATATTATATTTTACAATGTCAGATGCGTTATGGGTCGACCAACACTGCGTTTTTCGTTGCAAGGGCGTCATTTCAACACCTTAGTTCTCCAACTATCATCGGTTTATCGATCTATGTGCCACGCTAACTTCGCTACTCCTTGAAATATTTCGGTAATTCGGATTATATTTCCGAGTTGATCTTACATTGATTGAGAAAGAAAACACATTGATGTCCCTCTTTCCTAAAATCTGTGAAATTTTCCGAACAGCGCCGGATTACATAGTATTAGCTGAAATGGATTTGAGAGTGAACGGTATTCCAGCTTGAATTTTCAATTTTAGAACACTAAAAGCTGCTGAAAAGTAGATACGTCAAAAAGCATGGCAATTCGTCGCTCTTATTGCTTTACGTTAAAGCCTTTATACTATTTTATATATACTTTGAGTAATGTACATTTTCAGCGAGGAAAAACTTAGAAAGCGATGTGTTTAAAATTAGTTTCTTCTTTATATTAGTACTACATTTCTCAGCTCAAAATCATAGTCGTTTTCGAATATCGAAAAGCACTGACGTCATAGTAAATTGAAACGTATCCGTCTAGTTTTAAAACTCCAATTCGCCTACTTACTGCTTACTTCAATGTTTGCAAAATAAAAATAGGTAGTATGGAATTTGCGACTTTAACATGACACTGTAAAGTCCAGTTTGCTTTGACACTATAGTGTTTCGATATTCGAAATTTGCTCCACGTTTGCGAGTGCACAAATCTTAGGCTGCTGATTATAATCTACAGTGTGGTTTGAGATCAAAGCCATCCTAGCTTGAAGTGATATGGCAGTTTTATCCATTGAAAAATAAAAAGGGGGTGTTTTACAACAAGAATCTCATTTCATGAGTACATGCATATAATTGATTGTTTCTGTGTTTAGTTTACATTTATCACTATTAAAAAATGTCTTTTAATGGTCACAGATGTAGGCATTGATTTATACGCAATTAATACACTTTTAGGAAGCGGTGATAGCCAAGTGGGTAAGGCGTCAGCCTCCTAATCAGAGGTCGGCGGTTCGAATCCGGGCACGCACCTTTAACTTTTCGGAGTTATGTGCGTTTTAAAAAACTTAAAATATCACTTGCTTCAACGGTGAAGGAAAACATCGTGAGGAAACCTGCACGTCTGAGAGTTCTCCATAATGTTCTCAAAGGCGTGTGAAGTCTGCCAATCCGCACATGGCCAGCGTGGTGGACTAAGGCCAAACCCTTCTCATATTGAGAGGAGACCCGTGCTCTGTAGTGAGCCGGAAATGGGTTGATCATGATGTTTAAACTTTTGCAGTTATATACAAGTAGATGTTAATTTACAACAGAGCATTGTTTTTCTCGTTACGGTTGAAACACTTTTTGAGAATAACGTTACATTGAAATCGCTTATGAGAAAAGTTAAAGTATGGAAGGGAGTTGTGAGACAACTTGCTTGAAATCGGCGCCTTGAACTGCCTGTAGCTGTAGTTTTACTTTAACAGTTTCATAAAAATTGTAACCATCTCTCTTTTATCGTAAAATATATATACTATTCCCCCGGCTAAGTTTGTTGTGGGCTTCTTCTTAGACCGGGGCGCGTTTGGAACCCTCATAGCTTTAGTTTTAAGTATACGAATGTAGTTATCACCATGAAATAACTACTATGTATATTATTGACGCGTCAAAAGTGCCTTTTTAAGGACTATTTGAATGAAGATTATTTTGAATTTGAATTTGAAAACTACTCATATATAAATTGCCTTCTATTTGCATGAAGAAAATAATGAATTGCATTGCAAAATTACGTCGTACTAACATGAGCATTTTGTGTTATTGTTATTTAGTTGTGTGTGTGCGTTTCGTGTTGTTAAATGGAATGTTAACAGGCAATCAAACGCAAGGTCGAGTGTTATCGCCGGATCGCGGCCGTCGCGTGACAGCGGTTTGTGGCGATCTCGATAATTACACCCACCACGCTGCTGGAGTCGGGGGTCGCGGGGTTGTGTCATCAAGGGCGGGACCTATCAACATTGATATACCATAACCATCGCCGTGTCGACCGTTGGTCATTAACTCAACTTAATTATTTTCGGGGATATTCGCACTTATAGCTGTTATGACCAGCGACTCTGCGATTCCCTTAATGTTTCTTGTCGTGAATTTGATAGACTTGTATACGGGGAATCCCCGAGTTATTGACCAATGAATATTCCTTGCCATGGTAACAATCTAATCATTTAACCAATGTAAAATTTATATCTACGCATCGAAAGTCTTCTATTTGAATAAAGAATGTTTCGAGTTGCATTATATTTTAAATTAAAGCAATTATTTCGATAACTCGGGAATTTCCCCAAGTCATATATATTTCCTCAAGTAGAATATTACTGGCTCAACGATTAAAAAACTACAGATTGAAGGACTATTAGTTCAGTCCTTAATTCCACTCGCGTCCGACATACTCGTAATTGTCTAAGCATAGCTAGTTCCTACTAATGCTACAACTATAAAAAAATCTTACTCTTCTTCGATAACGATTCGATATTCAGAACAGATCAGAAGATGATACAGGTATCTATGAAGCATTCAATATATACGATACTAGCTGTTGCCCACGACTTTGTCTGCGTAGAATTGCTGATTTTACTTGAGATTCAGGTTACCCGTGCGGCCAATGCCCTGCTTGAGAAAGTAAGCTACAGGCAAATGTCAAATTGCCAATTTTCGTATCTCTAAATTAAAAAACATAGGACTTTCATACAAACTTCAAACCGATATTTTACCCCCTTCGGGGTAGATTTGGATGAAAAAAAAATTAACCTTTTACTTACACCCTAAAAGAAACCTATTTTCAAAATTTCAAGCTTGTAGACTTCATAATAAAAAAATAAGCAAAAACTGTCATCCCCTTTTTTACCACCCTTAACAGGTAAAATTTAAAAAAAAATTATGTACATGTTTTTTATTCATTATTATTAATCTTAATGCAAATTTTTGTGTCTCTAACTCTAAAAACAAAGAAATTTCATACAAACTTCCAACCCCCCTTTTACCCTCTTAGGGGTGGAATTTCCAAATATTCTTTCTTAGCTGACATCTCTTAACTATCAACTACCTACTTGTTAAATTATAGCTTTATACGTACAATAGTTTTTGAGATCTCGTGTTTAATCAGTAAGTCAGTATGTAAGTATGTGACCTTTCGCTTTTATATATATAGATACAACGAAGCATTGGCAAAATAGACAATGTGTTAACTGTAATGGGATAAAACCTCCGTGGCGCAGTGCGCGCGCTGTCGCATTATAAAGTTTGAGGCCCTGGGTTCAATTCCCGGATCGAGTCTAGTCTGGTGGGACGTTTCGGCCGTGGCTAATTACCAACCTACCAACAAAGACGTGTCGCCAAGCGATTTAGCGTTCCGGCACGATGTCGCGTAGAAACCAATTAGAAGCGTGGGCTTACCATACTCCTAACAGGTAAGCCCGCTACCAACCTAGACAGCAAAAAAAAATTGATGCCCGCCGATGAGGTTGGTTGGAATCAAAATAAGTGTCAAAGCCTCTATTGTCATAAATAGAAAGATAGATTCACTTGAATGCACACAAATATAATTATGTAAACAGATCCTAAATGCACTACAAGTTAGCCCTTTGACTTAATAACTGGCGGTAAGTGGTGATGCAGTCCAAGATGGTAGCGAGCTGACCTCTTTAGGCTATTGCAGTTTTATTAAATCCATTCCCTATCCCTAATCAGTTTTCACGTGGGATTGATCGTACTGGGACTTAACGTCCATCGAGTGTCGCTGGCACGTCTTAGTCGTTAAGCCTAACTAACTAGCAACGGCCGAAGCCTTCCAGCAGACCGTAAAACAGTTTTGAATTTCTCGTTACCCCTTCCGCGGACCGAATCCGGGACCTCTCACTTATAAGACCACAGCAAACTGCCACAGGGGTTTTCAAATATATTCACATGTGAAATTTAAATAACAGTTAATTAGTTGTACTGTGCAGTTTCACCCGCTTTTCAATGAAAAAGAAATTGGGTTATTAATAATTATTACGAAATATTTCCTAATTATTTAGTTCCTTACCTCGCTCTATTAATTATTATTACTTAACGTTTCACATTATTTTTTACTTAACGTTTATACTTTGTGCTCGACTCGTAAAGGTCAAAGCGTCATGTTAAATAGCCTCTAAACTACCATAAGAACTAGGCTTAAAATATAATTGAGAAATTGGTACCAAAATATTCATTCCAGAGTTTAGCGAGCCCTAAATATATTTGTTGGTAATTATTTGGTCATCATGATAAAAAAAATGCCGGCCCACTACAAAGCACGGGTCTCCTCGCAATATAAGAAGGGTTTGGCCGTAGTCCACCACGCTGGCCATGTGCAGATTGGCAGACTTCACACACCTTTGAGAACATCATAGAGAACTCTCAGGCATGAAGGTTTCCTCACGACTTTTTCGTTCACCGTTGAAGCAAGTGCTATTTAAATTAATTATTTAATAAATATATTATTTAATAAAAACGCACATAACTCCGAAAAGTTAGACAGGGAGTTTCTGAGATCGAACACCCGACCTGATTAAGAGTCCTAAACCCTAGGCAATTACAGTTTTTTTTTATTCAGAGTATTTTATAACCAAAAAAAAATTACTGATTTGTCCTCAACTTTTCAAGCCAATTAATAATGATACAACATGTTTTTTAAGTAGCAAAAAGTTAGAGGTGTGTGCTTGGGATCGAACCCCAGACCTCTGATTAGGCTATCACAGCTACGAGATTGTCTGAGGTAATAACAATATAATATTAGATACATAATTTATGTTTGCTCATTTTGTATGTCGGGGGCGTTACAAGTATTGATAAGGGTTCTTCCAATATTTTAGTTTTAATTGCTTCCGATTCTTGGAAAAGCCCTGAAAATGTGAAGCCTTTGTCGGCAGCTTTCCTTTGTGTATACTGAAGTGTACAATTTTTCCACAAGGTTACTTTTTTATTCGATGCCGATCATTTATTACCGCGTTACTGAAAGAATGATAGAACGAAAAAACATTAAAATATATTTGGTTCAATCATTCACACATATCGCACCCTTAGCTTGAGGTGTGAGCCCGCCACGCTACTTGGGCATTTAACGTAGCCAGGGGTAAAAGCTAGTATATAATAAATGCAAAAGAATTACTTACACATTTATCTAATTACTAAATAATTACCGTATTCGGTATTTTTAAATAATAACATATAATTAACACGCCTTACGGTCATGGCTAAATTAAATTACGAAACCTTCTAGAAAGTAATGCTCCGCACATCCTTTTCGAAAATTCCACTTGTTTATGAAAAGGAAAGCTCTTTTCTCTCGGTATAATTTATAAGTGTTTTTAATCCTGATATATCCACCACGTAATAGTAAATGAAAATTGTTTCCATTCCAGATCATAAAGTAATTATTGTATCTCATTATAACTCGAAGCACTAAATATTTTCCTTTATATAGTAACTTTATATTCATGATGATCAACCCATTCTCGGCTCACTACAGAGCACGGGTCTCCTCTCAATATGAGAGGGTTTGGCCATAGTCCACCACGCTAGCCATGTGCGGATTGGCAGACGTCACACGCCTTTGAGAACTCTCAGGCGTGCAGGTTTCCTCACGATGTTTTCCTTCGCCGTTGAAGCAAGTGATATTTTAATTTCTTAAAAACGCACATAACTCTGAAAAGTTATAGGTGCGTGCCCGGGTTCGAACCCCCAATCTCTCATTAGGAGGCTGACGTCCTAACCATCAGGATATCACAGCATAACTTTTTATAATAGAATGCAAGACTGACGCTTGTCACGGAGTGCCGTCACCCGCATCTCCTTGCCCATTACAATCGTGGAATAACGACATGCTTCAAACGCATAAATGTAATAATTACACTCTCAAACTTATATTTTAGTATTGCCATCCTTTTTAACCTTTATCTGAAAAGCCGAAGTTTAGGGGAAAAAATAAGTTTCTAGTATTTAGAACATTTGCCTATAATACTTAAGTATATATTTTGTATATAAACCCGTAACCGTTACATCAGCAAATAAAATCAAAGCTTCCAAAATTGTTTTTAAATACCTCCTGCTTTCTGAAATGATGTTAACAACTTAGTTGGATAAATAATTATCGTGTGCTTTGCCTAAAGCGCATAGCGACTTAACAATAGAACATCGCTGAACTTGGTACCATACAAATATTAAGTTGGCGCTCGATAAAATCTCACCATACAAGTTAAAATGAAGTTTCCTGCTGCAAGATTAAAATAATGCGGGTCAAATCAGGCGAAGTTTATCCGAACTTCGCTCATTAGCCCATATCGGGTGCACAGTTAATGATGTCCCCAGCTGAAAATCCACTACCCTTAACTGTATAAGAGGGTAGTTTACTAAAATATCGTTCAATACTGTTTCGATATTGGATTTCGTAAGTTATAAGTTCACATTGGAACTTAATGGTTTATCCAGCAACGAGCTGCGTATTCTCATCGTCCGTATACACGAGTTCGTGTAAGGAATCGGAATAATAAACACGGAAGATTGTAATCGGATCAACTCATTTATAATTTTCTGGTTTTAATATAGTACACATAGAAGGTGTATTTACGTAACCTTATCTAACTTTGTGTTAGTTGTTTAAAAATTTCCTGGACTGAATGTATGTCGGTATAGCTGTTAATGCTTGCGTAGGTAATTATTAAATTTTCTGGGATTTTATTCCGCAAGATCAAGTAACGGGTGTTAATGTGTAAAATCTCTGAAAAGAGGAACTGGAAAAGCTAACTTCTTGGTTAAACTGCCCAAGTCAGCTAACACAATTGTATCTCAATGATGAGTGATGGAGCTCGCTGGACCGACGACCTCAAAAGGATCGCTGGTGGCGGGTGGATGAGGAAGACGGAAGACCGTGTGTGGTGGCGCGCTCTCGAAAAGACCTATGTCCAGCAGTGGATGTCTATAGGCTGATTGATTGATTGATTGATGAGTGATGATATTGGCATTATAGTACCAACGAAAAACAGTGCAAATAATTCTTAGATTGACTTAAACAAGCAATTTTACAATAAATAAAATTTCTTATGCTAACATCACTAGCACCACAAGTCCCCATTCAAGTTGTGTTTCGCTAGTAAGTTTGTACAAAATAACTGCGGATCGCAAACAATGCTCTTTTACTATTTACTCGACCCAAAAATACCAACTCAATGAACTTAAGAACTCTTTTTTTTTTATTCACCACAAGTTAGCCCTTGACTGCATCTCACCTGATGGTAAGTGATGATACGGTCTAAGATGGTAGCGGGCTAACCTGTTAGGGGTATGGTAAACTCATACTCCTAATCGGTTTCTACATCGTGCCGGTACGCTAAATCGTTTGGCGACACGTCTTTGTCGGTAGGGTGGTAACCAGCCACGGCGGAAGCCTCCCACCAGACCAGACTCGAGCCGGGAATTGAACTCAGGACCTCCGACTTTAAAATGCAACAGCACACGCGCTGCGCCACGGAGGTCGTGGTCAAAACTCTATGAACTCTTATAAAGATTGTGAATTACGTAAAGATCTCTTTATAAGAAGATGAATAAAGATTGGATATTATTAAAAACTAGAGATGGGCCGAGTACTCGGTTTATACTCGGTACTCGGCGTACTCGGGGGGTTTTTTGATACTCGTACTCGGCCGAATAACTCGGTGTCTAGGCCGAATAACTCGGCTTAAATCCCGAGTATACTGTTTATGTTTTTATTCAGACTTTTTAGATTACTTTATGAAAATTAATATATTTAGGCCTAGTTTCACCATCTCTGTTAGATCATTAACACCTCTATTACATTATAATAAGGGATTAGTAGTTAACTTTTGACACATCTCTCAAGAATTCAATATGGAAATTTTATTTTTGATGACACTTACAATGTAACAGGGAAGTCAATGATCTATCAGACTATGGTGATATTAGGCCTTAGGTAGATATAATAAAAAACAACAGTGTTAATCAAAAAATATTTATTTTGATTGAACCGAGTTACTCGGCCGAGTACTCGGTTGGGAAAAAATTGGACCGAGTAAAACTCGGTACTCGTTACTCGGCAAAAGTGTTACTCGGCCCATCTCTATTAAAAACACACCGCTGTGTAGTGTAATGAGCGAAGTTGTTAGCGGATCGGAAGTTTCCCGGGATTGGACTTGAATTATTTTAATCTTCCAGGCACTGAGTTTCCTACAACTTAATTTGAGATCGCGGGAAAGTTGCACAATTTATTGAGCTGTTGGGTATAACGTCTCCTTTTTCTAATTAACGGGAGTCTCTGGATCAGTGTTTATAATTGAAACGTTGTTCTTTTGAAACTTTAAATTGTTATAGGTAATTGTTTTGGACGTTTTTGCCGCAATCTCCCCTTCTCTTAGCTGCTTCGGGAGTAATCTAATTGTGCCTTGATTTAAAATACTTCGTATCTGTTTTTTTTTCTTTTGGTCTCTGCACTTAGGATTGTTACTCGAAGGATCCGCTCGTCTTCTATTATTATTGGCTATGGGTTAGTAACACAAAGGAATCCTTAAATATTTTGATAGGCTGGCTGATTTGGAGTATGGCTTTACCATACCCCTAACAGGTTAGCCCGCTACCATCTTAGACTGCATCATCACTTACCATCAGGTGAGATTGCCGTCAAGGGCTAACTTGTAGTGGATAAAAAAAAAAAAAAATGTGTTGTATCATCATGATCAACCCATTACCGGCTCACTTAAGAGCACGGGTCTCCTCTTAATATGAGAAGGGTTTTGCTATAGTCCACCACGCTGGCCATGTGCGGATTGGCAGACTTCACACGCCTTTGAGAACATTATGGAGAACTCTCGGGCGAAAAGGTTTCCTCACGATGTTTTCCTTCACCGTTGAAGCAAGTGATATTTCGAACCGCCGACCTCTGATTAGGAGGCTGACGCCCAAACCACTAGGCTATCACCACTTCTATATTTCTATTGTATATAGTTATTTTATTGGGGTTTCCAGTCTTGTGGCACTTGTTAGTCAACAGCTCCTTTCTACTTTTACTTTGGACGACATTACAAAATTGGAAGTCCGAGGTTCGATCGTGGAGATCGTGGGAGGCTTCGGCCGTGGCTAGTTAGCACCCTACGGACAGAGACGTGTCATCAAATGATTTAGCGTTAAGAATGGGTTTTCCATACTCGTAAGAGGTTAGCCCGCTTCCATCTTAGACTGCATTACAGGGGTAACTTATGGTGTAACAAACTTGCTTGGTTTTTCATGCCCATCTATACAACAAGGTGTTTTCGTGAAATTGCGATTACAGCAACTTGGGCCCTCCAAGCTATATTATACCGAGTGCAGTTGGTTTCGTAAATGTCTGAGTGATGTTTCTGGTTTTGCTACAAGTCACCTTATTTCTGATCACTTGGAAATACTCAGCGATGTTTCCTCCATCGGCTGTCACATAATTACTCAGGAAGTTTGTATAAAAATTAAGTACTTACCCGTTTATTTTTAAATGCGAGTTTAAAATGAAATTTCCAAGTTTTACTGATTGCACTGGAATTATATTTTCATCCGCGGCTCTCGCCAGGAAAAAGTTGGACAATTCACCAGCCGGTTGAGAGAACTGCTTATTGTTTTTAATAAGTGGGAATCCAAGTCAATTTATAATTTGAAGAAGTTTTATTTTGCTAAATTGTTTTTACCTATACCTTTACCTATCTCATTGCACCAGAGGTTCGATGAATTGAGAATTAGAAATCGTGCCCAATTAATTTACCACTGTCCTTAGTATTTGTCAGAAAAAAAAATAAGTTATTTTAATATATTATATTTAAATTTATACTTAGTATATATACATAGTATAAATACGAATATGGTCATTGTTTTGTTAGGTTTCGGCTCATTTTGAATATAAGTACTGGTAATGACTGAGTTATGATTTAATAGTCATATTGCACTTAATTTACGCGAGAAGTGTTATTATGTTGATAAAAATATTTGAAAAAATCAACCGTTCTGATAAACTTATTAGTTTCGCATGAAGAATTGTGGCGATATAGAGGTAAATCACAAGTTTTGGTACTTCGTTTGATTTTATAGTTTAAAACTATTGTACGGATTTTGATTAATTAAATGTAATGCATTAAAATTAGTGATGACAATCCGATGTATACAGTAGATATGTGTGGACTAACCCACACTTACAAACTTAAGAGCCGGAGAACTGAGTACATAATGCAATTCATTTCCAAGCTTTTAGTAACAGTACAAAATAAAATAATACGAAAATTATGCACCCTTGGACTATAATCATTTGAGAATTTAATCAAATCTTCCGCACGTAGGTACCCGAGAGGTGCGGAAATATCCTTAACACCCGAAATGTCCGCGTAATATTATTATTATGTAACAGCGTCGTAGGGCACGCGGTCGCCATGGTAACGCAATTTGCCCCTAATCCCCTCTATTTTAGCCCGCGATCCCCTAGCTAAACCCCCGTACAAAACTTATTCTACCCCATATAAAGTTTATTGCGTGACACGCAAGAATAACTCTTATTGCTAGAGACATAAGAATGTTCTTTGTACAGGGTCGCTACGTTACCTGAAAGTGACTTACGGTGCATTATCCGTCAGCTGTCATAGGGCATCTGTCACACCGTAGCGAGCGTTTGTCAGGCGTAGAGACATTTTAGTTCGTTAATGTCTAAATGCATTATTTTGTACGTGCAGCGTGTTCAAGCTGCGTTGATTAATGTGCTAGGGTTTTGTGTAACCTATTTATAGACATAATTAACGTCATCCCTAATGGTAACGATGTTAACTAGTTAAACTGTAGTTCCGTTTTCAAATGCGACTATATTAAAGCTGTCTTGATTCTCTACGTATTTGTTTTAGGTTGTTATTGATTCTAGTTTTTCACTAGAATCCTACTGCTGGTGTAGGTTATATGTTTCGAAGGACCTAAGATTGTCCAGATTCACCCCAGATTACACAAAATTGACAATCGGCAACAAAAGAACTACTCACTGTTACTGGAACGTCCAGGTCACGCAGCAATCTTCCTCCAGCTGATTGAGCATGGCACAATGTTTTGTGGATAAGGAAGTACTAGCCGGTGGCTTATAAATGTAGATCTTTTTCTATTGTAATAAAGAGTTACGAACTGAGAGAGTCAGAGAGTCTCGCTGTCGTTACGAACGCGCGTTCCCGAAAAATACTGAATAATGGCCGCGACGCTCTTCTTCCCGCTAGGTGGCGGTGTTCGACTTCCGCGATCGGGCATTTCGGCCAATCAGCGAGCGCCGCGGACGGAACCATAGTAAACAGGAGTGAACTCAGCATTACCGCTTGACAAAATCGTGCAACCATAGTTTGAATACTGAACAGCTGGACACAGTGCTTCCTTCTGATAGGGGAGGGAATGAGCTCAAACCAACTTGGTGTTGGTCTTTAACAATTATACTCAGATTTTAGTGATAATAATCGGGACGGAAGGCTTAAGTGCGCAACAAAGCACGCAAACTCAGTGTTAGTAATATGAATTTTTCTTAATAGAGTAATCCAATACATCAAAATCAAAAATAGCTTTATTCACATAAACCTATTACAGGCATCTATGAATCGTTCATTTCATTATTTATATTTCTATTCGTGAAGTGATGGTGATAACTACAATAGACAACTTAAAACTAAAGCTGAGAGGGTTCAAATCGCGTCCAGGTATATGAAGAAACCTACAAACCTAGCGGGTTTTTTTTGTTATCACCATCTCACATAATCAATAATAAATTATAGTACCTATAGAGATAGAGAAATTCACACCCAAGCTTTTTTATCGTTTATATAGTCCTTAATATCGTAATATGATTTTTCTATAAGCTTTCGTTTTATAAAAACTTTGAACTTATTGATAGACATCTATATATATCTTGGATATCAATATTATCATTGTCATCGTTAACTAGTGTTTTAGTCTGGACAGATTTTGGAACACTTATCTTCATTATCACTCACCATCAGGTGTGATTGCAGCCAAGCTCCAGTTTATAGTCAAACTTAAAACAACCCTTTGCAAACACCCAAATACAGTCACACAATAAGTAACAACACCATTCATGATTTCTTCCTACGCCAATGAATGACACAATGCTTTTAAAACTCATTTCTTTGCAATTGTAAAAAACGAGCAACATCATAATTTAAGCGGGTAATTACGCGCGTAAGCACTTTGTTTTAAAGAAATCGGGCCCGCATTGAAACAAACACAAGTAATGTGTGTCTCTAAACCTTTTCATTCGGAGTTGCTTTGTTGTGTTAGAATATGTGAATTATTATTTTAAATATAAAATGTGGTTTAACTTTTAAGTTGAATATTTTTTTTATTTCTGTGACAAATATTTTTTTTTAAGTTTGTATCTTATATCTTGGTTTGTATACTTCTAATATTTTATATAAGTCGGTCTTATTGATTCAGTCACTAGACAGAGTTTCATGGCATGTCAACTCCCAATTTGCACCAAAATGCTCCCAATTTGCCCGACTCTGCAATATCTCATGGTGCATTTAATTTTAAACGCTATTTTACGCTGACTGGCCATGGTAAGCCATGATTATATACTTAGTAACATTGGCAGTGCCGAGTGGACGCACCAACTTGCTCAACCAGGCGCCCCTGACGCGCGCACTCATCACTCTGAACGTAGTCGCGGAGAGGCTGGACCTATTCAGTTGCAATCTGACTGAACTCACAAGATTGGCATCATGGATTATAATATGTTACCGGGATATGTAAATTTAGGCAATTCATATAAAAATATATATTTTTTATTACTTTTATATTAGGCTACTCTAGCAAATTAGGTTTATTTAGTAATTCTTTTTTATCAGGATAGCCGTCTATCCTTTCATCATTTCCTTGATTTCAAATTTTGGTATATAGACACACTTATAATGTAGTCTGTACCATCTATTTTATTAAAACAGGTGGTAAAGTTAATATTTATAACTAGTGTTTAGTTTACTATTTTACAAAGAGCTTAGTCAATGTTATCAGTAAAACAATAATTCCTATAATCATATTCTCATCAGTTAAAATGCAGAAGTACTAGTTTCGTGTTTGTTTCGTTTGTTTTTAAACCGCGTTGGAACAGTTTGTTTTATATAGCATAGAAGAGCGTATAATGTTTCAAGTTTGCTAAGTTTGGTATAATTTCTTATACCAAAATCAGAACAGCAAAACGAATAATTGGTTCCAAAACTCGGAACAGCGCCACCAAAGTTTTCAATATAAACTCGATTAGAAGGTTATATATTGATTACGGATTTGATATATTTGTATGTAAGCACGGACCAATAACTTACGTGCGTTTAAAATTGTGCTGCATTTTTATGTTTGCGAGTGTAAATAAAAACAGCGATTTAATAGTTTCATTCGCTGTTCCGTTCGGTATATACCGCGATTTATTAGCGAGCCCCATCTGCGTGCATTTACGTATGTACATATAAACGAGCAAATCATACAATCGTTTATATTAATTGTAAGCTCGCTGCATTCTGGAAATCATTGCGCTGCTGTTTGCGAAATGGAAAAGGTATATGCGTATAGCTTCAGAGCTCGTGTGTTAAGATTTTCCTCGAATGGTTGGGCCAATAAAAAAATTGCCTGTATATAATGTTTATTCAATAACA
Organism: Lasiommata megera; assembly: GCA_928268935.1. NCBI lineage: Eukaryota > Metazoa > Arthropoda > Insecta > Lepidoptera > Nymphalidae > Lasiommata > Lasiommata megera. The sequence continues at coordinate 1,121,939 of OV743329.1, read as the reverse complement.
TTTAAGTAAATTAATAATAATGGTGATTATTAGCACTACTGACAAAGACGTGCCGCCAAGTGAATTAGCGTTCCGTAGAATCCAATCAGGAGTATGGGTAGACAGGCCTTCAGTGGAGGATAACTCTGCTTCCGCCGCTGGCTGGGTTGCGGACGAGTGCGGGTCGTTCCCGCGTCTCAGCCACTAAGCATCGCGAAGGAGCAGCGCTGGGTTTTAGTGGGTATTCGGGTTGCCAATCTGGCCGCCAGGGAGTCTCACATACTCGCGAATTGCACCTCTTCCGAACGGGATGCGTAAACGTAAATCTCAGCGTCCCACAAAAAATCAAATAAGATATGGGTTTCATCATCATCATCATCATGAACAACCCATTGCCGGCTTACTACAGAACACGGGTCTCCTCTCAATATGAGAAGGGTTTGGCCATAGTCCACCACGCTGGCCATGTGCGGATTGGCAGACTTCACACGCCTTTGAGAACATTATGGAGAACTCTCAGGCTGCACGCCTGGTTGGGTTTAATGGGTTAAAAATTACCGTCATATACCATAGAGATTTCCGCCCTACCATTTTTGACTGAAGCATCTGAAACTTAAACTTAGTTCAATTATATCATTGTATTTTTTATATTAAAACTTTTTGATTATATTTGACTCCGTTACAATGCAGTGTGAGTGGCGCCCGCAAGATTGCGCCCAAGAATTCCATAAAAAGCGCACCCTTGCATACCCGGAGCAAACAAATAGCGGTGGGACCGCCATTGATGACGGCCCGGCTGCACGCCACCGCTACAAAACAGTATCGTACACATCTGTGTCTTGATACTCTATGGCGGTTAAAACTCGGGGCGTGCACGAAATTCATCAACCATTTGAAATTTTACGTAGCAAGCTATAAATTATACCTGTATTAAATTTTTTATCCTATTACTTACATATATTAAGACACAAATAACGGATGTGTGAGATAAAGCCGCCAAACTGAAATGGGATTGGGCTGGGCATGTTACGCGCATGTCCGACCAACTGTGGGCAAAGGCCGCTACACATTGGGTGCCACCAAAAACAAAAAGACGTCGAGGCAGACCGAGGCGTCGTTGCGAACTCGATGCCTATATGTCGGCTTGGCCCCAAATATCCAGACAGAGATAAATGGAAGTATGAAAGGGAGGCCTTGGTCCAACATTGGGACAGTACGGGTTAATAATAATATAGACGTACATACTGTTACCCAGGAATACAAGTTCAAAAACAAACGCGGACTAAGTCGGTATAAACTCCGACATTGACAACAATTATATCACAAATAATCATGTTAAAATTAGGACTTATTTTCTAGTATCTACTTTTTATGAAAAGAAAATCAAAAGCAGAACGTGTTTGAATCATTATTTAACTAAATTACTGTCATGTAATAATGTCATGATTTAAAATGATCTTATGTTGTTTAATTTATCAACATAATTGTTATAATGAAATGCGAACCACTTTATAAAATCTAAATTTTGGGTATTATCACTAATATTATAATAAATTGCTATATGTCACTAATATTCATAACTCATCATATTCATTAACGAATGTAGATTAATCGGATTTAATTATGATTATTTCTGTACAGTATTCAATAAAATTTATAATAATTAATATTTATTATGTTCGTAGAAAATATGCTAATCAATTTAATAAAGAAACAGACATTATGTTCTTAAAATGTGCATATTGGATCATCATGATCAACCCATCACCGGCTCACTACAGAGCACGGGTCTCCTCTTAATAGGAGAAGGTTTTGGCCATAGTCCACCACGCTGGCCTCCTGGCACGTCTGCCAATCCGCACATTGGCAGACTTCACACGCCTTGAGAACATTATGAAAGATCTCTCAGGCGTGCAGGTCTCCTCACGATGTTTTCCTTCGCTGTTGAAGCGAGTGATATTTTAATCGCTTAAAAACGCACATAACTCTGAAAAGTCAAAGGTACGTACCCGGATTGGAACCGCCGACTTCTGATTAGGAGGCTGACGCCCTAACCACTAGGCTATCACCGCTTCATCATCGCATATTGGATCGGTTATTGCATAATGAAAAACCGAACCGACAAACGTTAACACTACCAGTTGAGAAGATGATATTCGGTTTCAATGGCCCCGCGATAGCGTTCATAAAATACGCAACTTAAATAATAACAACGCAATATTTCAGCGCTATTGCCGAACTTCAAAAACAAAGTTCATTACATATCGCTCTAAAAACTCCCAAGTGTTTTATTATTCTTAACAAGTATAAAATGTATATACAAAGTGTAGCTTTTTTTTGCTTCCTATTTCGGAACCTAACAAGTGTTACTCCGAGATATGTACAAACCCTGTTAGACTAAACCAGTTGATCACATGTTCCAACATCTTTTTGGTTTGAAAATGTGTGAAGATATTTCCAGTTTCGGAAGCCATAGCGAAATTATAAGAGTTTTTATCTACAGAACACCTGAAACCCCTAAGTACTGTGGAAGGTGGAGGTACCTACGCAAGTAGTGGAAGCTCGTTTTGGGTCAGCAATTGGCGCTAATTGTGCCTCGTGTAACAAACGAGTACGGGCATTAGAAGATAAAATGTACTAATTACACGGGCACGGTAATGAGCATAAGTATAACCTATTATTCTGTACTTACAAGATTTCGGTTTTTTTACCCTTTTTTACCTTTACCCTCGGGTAGTTGGAACCCTACCTATAAGGCCGGGCCGGCAAGCGATTAAGTGTCGTATAGAACCCGATTGGGTATGGGTTTAATATAATTGCTATAACCCTAACTGGTTTGACGACCTCCGTGGCGTAGCGCGCGCGCTGTCGCATTAAAAAGTTGGAGGTCCTGGGTTCCATTCCCGGCTAGAGTCTGGTCTGGTGGGAGGCTTCGGCCGTGGCTAGTTACCACCCTACCGACAAAGATGTGTCGCCAAGCGATTTAGCCTTCAGGCGTGGTGTTGCGTATAAACCAATTAGGAGAGTGGGTTTCCCATGCCTCTAACAGGTTAGCCCGCTACCATCTTAGACTGCATCATCACTTACCATCAGGTGAGATTGCCGTTAAAGGCTAACTTGTAATGGATATAAAAAAAAATAGGTTTTTACAATTATAGACTAGTTGAAATGTCACACCCTTATTAGGGTATGCATGCGATTGAAAAACGTTCCTTTCGCAAAATTTTACATAAAAAATACACGGTGACAACCACAACATTAGCTGTGTTTAGATAAAATTAAAACGCAGTAATGGATTTGTATAAAAACTGAGAAAAAATTAAGCTCCTTAAGCCAAAACAAGCTTAACGTAAACAATCAAAGATGTGGAGATGTGTGACCTTGTGTTATGGTTTATGTCAAGATGTTCAATGAACTCGACGTTTAGTGACTTAACATATGTACGGTTTGAAATAAACATTTGAGAACTCTCGTGTTGTTAGTTTGGCGATAATTGCACATCATGGACTTGCGCCTGCTTCTATCCTGTATTTTCTGGTGGAAGGCTTCGGCTATAGCTAGTTACTACCACCCTACCGACAAAAACGATCACAATCCGACACGATTTCACGTAGAAACCAATTAGGAGCGTGTATAATATCACTTGCTTCAACGGTGAAGGAAAACATCGTGAGGAAACCTGCACGCCTGAGAGTTCTCCATAATGTTCTCAAAGGCGTGTGAAGTCTACCAATCCGCACATGGCCTGCGTGGTGGACTATGGCTAAACCCTATTGAGAGGAGACCCGTGCTCTGTAGTGAGCCGGTAATGGGTTGATCATGATGATGATGATACCATACCCCTATAAGGTTAGCCTGCTACCTATCCTAGACAGCATCATAACTTACCACCAGGTGTGATAGCGATCAAGGGCTAACTTGTAGTGTATTAAAAGTATGTATATATGTCGAACGATGTGTTTACAATATCAATGTTGTTTATAATAAGCTCGCAAAAGTTTGTCGAAACAAATGTTCTTGAATACGAAAAGTTTTTCTGAACCAGCTTATTACATTTAATGTAACTCTTTGTAACTTCGTTGATCCGGCCACCCGGAATATAACTACGGCTCACGGAACCGGAGGCTGTGGAGTCTTCAGGTAGTCGAAGTGGAAACTTTCTTTATACAAATTGGCTCAAGGCAAGGTACTTTTAATGTGTACTAGACGTATTGTATGTATTACGTCTGTCCATTATCTCGTCTCAACGAGATGAATGAGTTCACTTAATTTTCTCGTAGCAAAGCAATTGTTTTGGCAAATATAAGATAAAGTTTAAACTTGTATCAACCTTTGATGACCTTCGTGGCGGAGCGCGTGCGCTGTTGCATTATAAAGTTGGAGGTCCTGGGTTTGATTCCCGGTCCGAGTCTGGTCTGGTGGGAGGCTTTGGCCGTGGCTAATTACCACCCTACCGGCAAAGACGTGTCCCTAAGCGATCGAGCGTTCTGGCACGATGTCGAGTGGAAACTAATTAGGAGCATGGGTTTACCATACCTCTAACATGTTAGCCCGCTACCATCTTAGACCGCATCATCACTTACCATCAGGTTGGATGCCGTCAAGGGCTAACTTGTAGTTTAGAAAATTATAAAATCACAGACGCAATCGATAATTTTATTTATTTGTATATCGAACCCAAGTACTGGGCTCACACGTGTGGCCGTATGTTTAGTTATTCAATATTGCTCTAACACATTACACTAGGCCCACTGACTAAAGAAATAAAATAACTTTTTTGTCGTGAACTAATTACACTAGGCCCATTGACTAAAGGAATAGAAGTTTTTTCGTAGGACAAATTTTTCTGGACTAAAACATTCATCAAGTTCGGTGCAGTTTCAATAAACAAACAGACGGAGAGACGCATCTACGAGTATATTATAAGTATAGATTTCTTTGCTTTAAATTATCAATGGTAAATTCTTCGAATGCCCAGTGCTTCAAAATGGTTTAATATGTATTAAGTGCAAGAAACCTGTTGAAGAGCGGTTAGATATATGGGCTTTAAAGCAATTAGATCACACGAAAACCGATTCAACCAACATAAATATCGGTTTACATAAGCGATAAAAAAGCTTGAGTATCAATTTCTCTAACTTTGTAACTTTTATAGCTATTTAATTATTTATTTGAACTGTTTATGAGTGTGGTGTTTGTAAGTTGCGATGGTTAATGGTTGTGTAATCTTTATAAATCAGGCGTTATTTGTACCCAATTTAAAGTTAAAACGTATGTTTTTTTCTGACTGTCTTTTAGCTGTGCTAACCCTACTGGTTGCGACAGCGTAACCGGGCTGTTTGGCGAGCTTCGGAAAGAAGCTCTGTCAGTTGAAATTTTGAGACCTAGGGCTTAGAGAAACTAAGGGAACGTCTACTTAAGGGCACCTCCTGTGAGGCCGAACCTCAGCTTAGGTGACGCTTGGGATAACGGGCGGGTCGGACGGTCTACAACGTATGAATTCATCACCATCATATCGCAGTATTACAAAGGTGCCTGTGAAGGGCTAACAACTTTAACAACAGTTTTAATTACTGCTTTGATTTAAGTTATTTCCATTCCGTTTCGTTACATCACCATCATCATCATGATCAACCCATTACCGGCTCACTACAGTGCACGAGTCTCCTCTCAATATGAGAAGAATTTGGCCATAGTCCACCACGCTGGCCATGTGCGGATTGGCAGACTTCACACGCCTTTGAGAACATTATGGAGAACTCTCAGGCGTGCAGGTTTCCTCACGACATCACGTGTTTAATATTCCATTGCCCCGTTTCCGTCTATTTCTTTGCTTTGGTTCGAGGCCACATAAAGGGAGCCGAGCAAACAAAAGTCTGCGTGACCGATAAAGCGCTTATCGCCGGTTAATAATTCAAACATGGACTTTAAATGTAAATATTACCAGTGGCCGCGGGGTCTTATCGAATCTTAGGGGTACCTTGTTAGCGTATGTTACAGCTATAAGTAGGCGTCTGCGACATAACCGGGTGGATATTTTGGACAGAGCATTAGGGGACAGCTACTAAAGAGGTTCCTTAGTTATTTTTTTGGGAAATGGCGACCTTGAATTTGCATACCCTAAAGTTTATTTATTTATTATTATTAATACACTTACAATATACATAAAAAAGTACGTTTCAGCAAACAAAAGTGTCACATTCACCAGTATGCATATCAGTTACAAGTGTACACGACATTGACTGCAAAAGGTACATGTAAACGGCCACAAAAGAACAATTAGGAAAAATTAAACACAATTACAAATTAAAAGAAATTAAATAACAGTCTAGACATTTTGAATATATTAAAATTAACAAAGCGATGGGAGACTTATCGATCATGCCATCAAAGTTGCATGAAAAAAGTTTCATACTCTACAGATATCTTCATCCAATACATTTAATTGTTCTACTCACATTTTCTGAATAGAAAACGTCTGCTGTAAAAATATCTTAAATTTGCTTAGGCCCTTGAATTAGCTGCCATAAAGTCGTTCCCTTGTTTCTAACTTCAAACTGACAGACTTTAATACACATTTAATACTTATATTCTGCCCCCATGGAATTTAATTTCAAATCATCCTTTCTTATTGAACTTCTAAGTTATAATAGCTACCTTTATGCTAAATTTCAGTCCAATCAGCCTAGCGATATTTGAAGATTTAATTGAATCTGTAAGTCAGTCAGTTTTTCCTTTTATGTATACAGATATACTTATATTTTTGTTGGCACTAATTTCATATTTGATCGGTTTATTATTCCTACAAAACTACCGACGGATTTTTTATAAAAACATAAGTTTCCCTAGTGAAAGTCAAGGCAAGCAGATCAAAATGTTTAAATTGCCAATATCAGCTCTTAATAACGATTTCCTGTAGGTACTACAGTTAGGCACTTACTGTGCCGTCCATAAAATCCACCCCTGATATACACATGATATATTTGACAAATAATACTACCCAGACGGAGTTTATGTAGCTGTATTAAATTATCACACTTATCTGCACCTACAAATAATTTTATTCAAGTGTATACGAAATTACTAATTGTGTTGTTGTTGTTGATCTTATTATTTGAAAGGACTATGACGATGACGGAAATTTTATTTTGTGTACTCAGTAATCTTTTTTTCTTTTTCCAGGTAATAAAAATGGACGGCAATAAATTGCACAATTAGTTTATGTGCAATTAGAAATGAAAAGCAAGTTATATGGCTGTTCAGAGTACGTATTAAAGTTATTACATTACTAGCTGTTGCCCGCGACTTCGTCTGCGTAGAATTGCTGATCCCGTGAGATTGAGCTTACCCGTGCGGCCAATGCCCTGCTTCAGAAAGGAAGCTACAGGCAAATGTCAAATTGCCGATTTTCGTGTTTCTAAATTAAAAAACATAGGACTTTCATACAATCTTCAAACCTCTATTTTACCCCCATCGGGGTAGATTTGGATGAAAAAAAATTCTAACCTTATACTTACGCCCTAAAAGAAACCTATTTTCAAAATTTCAAGCTTGTAGACTTCATAATAAAAAAATAAGCAAAAACTATCATCCCCCATTTTACAACCCTTAACAGATAATATTTAAAAAAAAATTTGATGTACATGTTTTTTATTTATAAAAACAAAGGATTTTCATACAAACTTCCAACCCTTATTTTACCCCCTTAGGAGTGGAATTTCCAAATATCCTTTCTTAGCTGACATCTCTTAACTATCAACTACCCACTTGCTAAATTACAGCTTTATACATACAATAGTTTTTGAGATCTCGTGTTTAATCAGTATGTAAGTAAGTATGTAAGTATGTAAGTATGTAAGTGACCTTTCGCTTTTATATATATACTAGCTGTTGCCCGCAACTTCGTCTGCGTAGAATTGCTGATTTCCCGTGATTGCCCTGCTTCAGAAAATAAGCTACAGGCAAATGTCAAATTGCCGAAATTCTTGTTTCTAAATTAAAAAACATAGGATTTTCATACAAACTTCAAACCCCTATTTTACCCACTTCGGGGTAGATTTGGATGAAACCAAATTCTAACCTAATACTTACGCCCTAAAAGAAACCTATTTTCAAAATTTCATGCTTGTAGGCTTCATATTAAAAAAATAAGCAAAAACGATCATCCCCTTTTTTACCACCCTTAACAGGTAATATTTAAAAAAATAATGATGTACATGTTTTTTATTTATTATTATGAATCTTAATGCAAATTTTTGTGTCTCTAGCTCTAAAAACAAAGAATTTTCATTCATATTAAAAAAATAAGCAAAAACGATCATCCCCTTTTTTACCACCCTTAACAGGTAATATTTAAAAAAATAATGATGTACATGTTTTTTATTTATTATTATGAATCTTAATGCAAATTTTTGTGTCTCTAGCTCTAAAAACAAAGAATTTTCATACAAACTTCCAACCCCTATTTTACCCCCTTAGGGGTGGAATTTCCAAATATCCTTTCTTAGCTGACATCTCTTAACTATCAACTACCTACTTGCTAAATTATAGCTTTATACGTACAATAGTTTTTGAGATCTCGTGTTTAATCAGTATGTAAGTATGTAAGTATGTAAGTGACCTTTCGCTTTTATATATATAGATTGCATAGACAATTTTAAGATTTAAGTAACATTGCAACGCCTTTGGCCTCTCTTTTGGAGTGTTGCCTTTGAACCTTGCTCTCCGTTAATCTAATCACTTAGCACTAATTTACTATTGCGATATCGTGCGAGTATTTCGTTGTCGTTATTAGAACTGCTGCAGGTCTTACGTAAGAATTCTACTTCTTGGTTCTTGATGTGGTGTGCTAACCCAGTCATGATATTCTGATGATGGGTTTTCGATGATGAATCGATAAAAACAAACTGTACATTGTTACATATTTTATAATTAGTCATTGGCACAGAATAAGTAATAAATGGTACGTTTTTAGATGTCAAACATTGATTTGGTTACAGCATTAAAGCATTAAGATCTTTTATATTATTCAAGAAATATATAAGATATAACTTTTTTCTTACTCGCTAGTCTGTCTATACAATGCAATGGTATTGCATGCTGTAACGCTGATTTTTGATTTGTTGTTTGGTTCATTTACATCTCTTGTTCAAACTCACAAGTACGCAATATAGAATTAAAATTGAAATTCTTTTACGGTCTAGATTGATTTCCACTTGAACTATGTTTTGTGACGTTTTATAAATATTACCTACTTTGAACTTAACATTCGTGCTGCGATGCCCTGGTGGTTGGTGCTCGTAAGTTTATGCATTATATCGGGTATGTGGGTTTAACATAACATCTCTTCTTTCCCTCACTTTTATTATCCGTCAACGCACTATTCACTTCTCTTACACGCACATCCTTTCACATTTTTTTGTCTTCATCATCATCATCATGACGATCATCCCATTGCCGGCTCACTACAGAGCACGGTATCCTCTGAGTATGAGAAGGGTTTGACCGTAGTCCACCACGCTGGGCATGTGCGGATTGGCATGTTTTCCATCATCGTTGAAGCAAGTGGTATTTTTAATATTTAAAAACGTACATAGCTCCGGAAAATTTGAGGTGCGTGCCCGGGATCGGACCCCCGACCTCTGATTAGGAGATGGACGCCCTAATTCCTTCATCTTTCATTAACATGATTTTCTTCTTCCCGCATGATTACACCATATCAGCCTATGACTTATCCTTTTTTTGTCACTGTCAACCGGTCTCAGCTCCAGTGAAACAAATAGGTTACTTGTAGCTGCTGTCCACAATACGGTCTGGGTTTTTTCGGTTTTTGCGTTTTTTTCTCCCAGAGAATATTACTAGGCTTGGAAACTAAATTATCAAACCGGTGTCGGCTTTAAAATCTGTTCGTCCGTTTGAGCTTAAAGCCACACAGACAACACCTCTCCTTTCTCCGAGGGCCCCCGGAACCTTCAAGCACATAATGTAATCGGATTTAATGGTAGCGTATGAGAAATGAATAATTAATACAGTTGCTTTGACGACCGGTCCGAGGCTTACACGAAACTCTAATTATAACCAAAGTAGGCTTTGGCAAGTCATTTCACTAATCGCTTATTATAATTTCGTATGACTGGACCGAATGTAATAGCAACATGTTTGATACATCTTCATCCTTTAAGGGATGGCATACTGGACGTATGCCGCTTTTATAAATTTCCACGTTTACAAGTCTTGTGTCCCCCGTCTTTTGTTTCTAGTCTTGTTTTATTCTGTCTAGCTGAGGGACTCTAAGTGCAAATTTCACACAATTGTAAGACTAGCTCTGATAGAAGCCGGTGGAAACAATTAATCCGCACGAGGTTGCAAGGACACCAGGATTACGATCTTAGTAATGGAGGAATGACTAGAGAGAGAGAGTATATAATGTGTCTCCTACATTACCACTTCAGAACCTTCGGCCTCAACAGTGGCCGGTCTCGTGCTATGTGCCACTTTAGCTTCGATACCTATATATATATAACTATATAAAAGCGAAAGGTCACTGAATGAAATTTATTACTAATTTAAGTTACATGCTTAAAATGTAGAAAATAGGTTTCTTTTAGAGCGTATAGGATAAAAAAAAAGGAATAATAATAAAATTAGGAAGTTTGTATTAAGACACGAAAATAATTATTTTTATATTTATTAATAAAAAGTATATATGTCGAAGTTTTTTTTAAATCGCAATTTAAGAGTGTTAAAATAGGGGATGACTGTTTTGCTGAATTTTTAACTATTAAATTTACATGTGTGTATTAAGATTAAAAAAATTGACAAAAAATATTTTTTTATGCGTCTTTCGGTTTGTTTACTTAATGGAACTTAGTTTTTGGAAAAGGGCAAAAGTACCACGGGAAACCTTAATGTAAAAGGAAATCATTAATCCTGCGCAGACGAAGGATCAAACCCCCGACCTCTGTTTAGGAGGCGGAGGTCCTAACCTATATCACACAGTATCACAGCTATGATCCAAAATTATAACACCTCTGTATTTGCGTGGGGTTTAAAGCCAACGTGCTGCCTCCACAACAATATTGTAAACTCCGTCACTCGACAAACATTTGTTCACGGAGTCAGAAACTCCCAGCTTGTTATGGCCCAACTCACACATAAACTTGCTTGCGTTACGCCTTGCTTCACGTTAAGTTAACCATTTCCGTACCCGAAGGTTGCGAACGGGAACTTATTATTAAGCCTTCGCTTTCCGTCTGTCCGTCAGTCTCTTTCAGCCGGCTGTATCTGGTGTATTCCTGATGCCGATTTAAAAACTAATAATAAAAATAAGGAAGCGTCAGCCTCCTAATCAGAGGTCGGCGGTTCGAATCCGGGCACGCTCCTATAACTTTTCGGAGTTATGTGCGTTTTTTAAGTAATTAAAATATCACTTGCTTCAACGGTCAAGGAAAACATCGTGAGGAAACCTGCACGCCTGAGAGTTCTCCATAATGTTCTCAAAGGCGTGTGAAGTCTGCCAATCCGCACATGGCCAGCGTGGTGGACTATGGCCAAACCCTTCTCATATTGAGAGGAGACCCGCGCTCTGTAGTGAGCCGGCAATGGGTTGATCATAATGATGATGATGAATAAAAATTAATTTCCCCCATGGGGGATGGTGGTTAGTTAGGCTAGTTAATCTATCGACAAATACGTGTCGCCAAGGGATTTAGCATTTATCACTCTCGGGTTCTTCTCTAAAGGGGCATACCCCGACGGCAGCCACGTTAGTCTAACCTTGTATAATGTAGACATTGAATTCAAATTCAAATTCAAAATAATCTTTATTCAAATATGTAGTCCTTAAAAAAGCACTTAGAAACACATAGTAGTTATTTCATGGTGATAACTATATTCGTAAACTTAAAACTAAAGCTACGAGGGTTCCAAACGCGCCCCGCTCTAAGAAGAAGCCCACAACAAACTTAGCCGGGGTGAAGAGATAACACCTTTTGGAGATGGACAAAGGATAATTTATATACGAGTACCAGAAAAGTACTTGTCTAAAAAAAGCTTTGTTGCCTATTACATTCACAACTAAGCCGATTATGGCATCATTTACCATAGGTATAGCTTGCATCATAAGGACGAGTAAAGGATTTTTACCGTAGAAGTTTAAAAGAACTGCAAAGAAAACGCCGCTGAACAAGCGAGCATCAGCTAGCATATAAGACATCCTTTGAACTGTTCAAGAGATACACTAGTCAAAGCAAGCCGTAACTCCACATTAACTATTGATCCCAAAGCACTCTGGAGGTGAGGCAACATTGTGGCGGCAACTAATCCCAATTCCGTACCATCTCAGAGGTGTAAACCATCTGTGCGGAATGATATGTCTTCCGGAATTCACAGTGCAGGATGAAGTTATTACAGCAAAGACGATTTTCTTGTTGCACATGATTTTGGATTGAATTAATTTATTTTTAATTAGTGTAACGTATACTTAGCTAGTTTTACGTTAACGAATGTAACTATCACCACCGTCTCACGAATCAAGATAGGGAAAATATATATTATATATGCTTCATAGATGCCTAAAAGGTGTATATGCATAAAAAAATATTTTTAGTCTTTTTTTTAAACCAATAACGGATCCATTCACATTTTAGGTTGTACCCAATCCAAAATAAAACGAGTCGCTCTGTAAAGTGCTTTCCTAGAGACAGAGGTAAGGAATTATAGTTATTAATGTCAAGAAATAACGTTGTTAAGGAAATGAAAATAACGTTAATCACATTTCTAAAGTTGCTTGTATAACCCAGTACATGTAGTAAGATTTAATAATAATGCTTATATTAAAGCCCTTCAAGTAACGGTTCTTAATCTGGGAGATAAAACGTCTGCGAGGAATATGTCTAGCCGTACTTACCGAGTAATAAAGTAGAGAGAATTGCGCACATCCCACAAATGAGCTTTAATATCGCATAATCATCCAGCCATGCGATTCAGCGATGTCAGACTGGAGCTCAGGGGAGGGCTCGGAGTATATGTACATGATCAAATGTCAGTGTGGTATCTGTAGAAGAACCAGAGTCACCAACGTGGTTCAACGAGTCGAAAAGGTCGTTGGACTTAAGGATAGATCTATAACTAGGTGAACAGGTCAACGTCAGACGAAGCGCTGGGATTTGCTAAATTCAAGACCAATGAAGAATCCGAAGCCTATAGAAATCCCAAATTCAAATAGTCCTTTAAAAATAGTCCTTTAAAAGGCACTTTTGACATGACAAGTATTTGATGTTTACATAGTGTTGATTTGATGGTGATAACTACATTCGTAAACTTAAAAACTTCCCTTAATAATACCTATGTCAGCAAGTGAACATCTATGGGTTGATACGATGTTGTTTGATCTGCCCATTTCCTTTCGAAATTTAGGTGCAGTGTTAAGCAGAATTACCACTAATGTTTTCTAAATTAAATAGGCCTAACGCTGACAGTCTTGACCGAAAGCAGTTACTCTATAAACGTTTTAAAACAACGACTTCGTGACAGTAATTATAAAATATTTTTTTTATTTAATGCCACTGTGTAGGGAAGGGTGATTAAACGAATAATTTTACCGTACGACACGGAGTATATTGAAATACGAGTATAAATACAATGCAGCAAATTACATGGAAATCACAATTTTTTCGATCTCTTTAATGTATCTATCAATATATGTTTTATTTGCATTCTGGTATTTTATTTAATGGTGCACAATAAAAATGTATTCATTTATTTATTAAATTTAATATTTATTATAAAAATACACTCTAGATGGGCACATTACGGTAATCATGTCCCAACAGTTTTTTGTATCTGGATATTCTCAGTTGATCCGACAAATTTATACACGTTGTGTTTACTTTTGTAAATGGGCACTACATTTATCAAGTTGTTAAGAATAAGTACTTTTAATGTAACGATGTTAGCGTGTAATGTAAGTAGAGAAATAAATAAAATAAAATATGCTTTCTAAACTATAAAAAGAAACAAATGACTTCTTTGTAAGGTAAATGTACATTTTGTAGAAACAAGGAGACAGGTTCTTTGACAAACCTCGCAAGAAGTTTAACTCGTAATGGGATTACCTGCAGCAAAATGTAGTTATCGGCCGGTTTGTTGTTCGCTTTCAGACTCGACATTTATATATATATATATAGGTATATATATATATATATATATATTTCAGCATTTAGGGTTGGTTACTTTATTTTTTGGTTCGTAAATATTTACCATAAATCTTATAAAGGGCTCAAAACTACATCTATTATTATGTTATTTTTTTATATTTGGTTTTTTTACTTGGGAAACAAACAAATTTAATATAATACATAAATAAAATTTTCTTAACCGGCGGGTTTGAACCCATATCTCTCCGGCAATAGCGGCCTGAGTGCTTTGCCAAGTAAGCGATGGTTGGCATACCGCCGACGCTGAATTCAATATATGCCTTCCACTAATCTAAATCGACGCGATCGAGTTCAAATAATGCGGGATTCCGAAAATGGTTGGATGCATATTAAATTAATAAACTTGAATTTTTGCCTAGTGTAATTAATATTGGTTGATTATGAATCATGTTACAAAAATCATTAATTATATTCCATATAAAAGCTTATCGTAAAATGTAAAAGCGTAGGTAAATCAAACGATAAACAAACCAGGCTGTCAGTACAATATTAAATTGATTCGGAATGTGTTACAAAAATAAATTGAAACGTACAAAAAGTTTTTCACGAGTAAGTACTCCGAGTTTAAAATGTAAATATACTATAGATAGCTTAGAGGCATTCAGACCACTCCGACTAGAGCCTCCCCTCCATTTACAATGTAAGTAAATGTGAGTTGAGCTTAAATGGTTGTGTCATTAGGTTCGTTGGATACACAAGCCTCGAAATAAATTGCATATATTTTTTGCTATTAGATATTTTTTTGTCGTTATTTTTAGCAACGATTGGTTACGGTTTTTTTTTCATTTGTTTCTTAGAATGAACCTACTCGTTTAGTTTATATCTGTTTACATTTTGCCCTAAACAGCATAGAATAAAGTATTCTTCGTCTACTAAAAATTTGTTTGTTTGTTTATTTGTATTCAATGAACTCTGAAACTTATCAACCGGCTTATAATCGATTTTACCAGTACAGTCATGTTTATTTCAGTAAGAACAACATTTTAGTGTAAACTATAGATATTTGTAAAACCTGCCGATAAAAGACTATAAAAGTAGTAATCATAATTATAACTCAAAATGGAAACTATTGGAGAGCATTCACTACCGAACAAAATGTATTTATGCATTCATTCTAATATTACAAATATTATTGTTTTTTTTTTTATTATAGGGAACAAAGAAAGACGAAGGTACGGCGTAGCAGCAAAATTAGTTATCGCAAAATATTGAAATTAGAGTTTTGATAGATTTTGAATAAGGCCGTACCTTTACCGTAATTAAATATCCGGATATAGTAAGTAGGGAACATTTAGTACGTTACAGTAAGTTATGTTCAAACTAAAGAGACCTGTTTCCAGCACTGAGTACTTTTTACCACCGATGGAATCGAATCCAGGACCTTCCAATTCTTCATCTCATATTTGAGCATTGAATTCATAATCAACTCAACGTCTAATTCGGCCATTAATCCTTTCAACAATTGCCTTATTATTACAGTCATAATTGTTTCCTAAGTCAATGTCTGCCAAGGTCAGCCCTTTTCTATTAAACAAATGTAATGTTTTATTTAATTTTACCACCAAAAATCGGCTATAATTTTGACGACCTCCCTGGCAGAGTGTTGGGCGCTGTAGTCTTATAAGTCAAGGAAAATTCGAGAATTGACTGTAGTTTCTGATTTTTCTCTGGTTTGTTTAGTGTCTAGACCGTACCAACAACGATTTGCCGTCAAGTGATTATGCCGCATAGAAGCCTATTGGGGGTAATCCGTACCCCTAATAGGGTTCTATGCGGCATCGTACTGATTACAAAATCAACTATAAACTAATTAAATATAATTGCCATAGTTAGCCCGCTACCGATGTAGACTGCATCTCTTATAACCAATGAAATTTAAAATTGTTGACGACCTCCGTGGCGCAGCGCGCGCGCTTTCGCTTTATAAAGTTGGAGGTCCTGGGTTCGATTCCCGGCTCGAATCTGGTTTGGTGGGAGGCTTCGGCCGTGGCTAGTTACCACCCTATCGAGAAAGACGTGTCGCCAAGCGATTGAGCGTTCCGGCATGAAGTCGCGTAGAAACAAATATGATGGGTTTACCATACCCCTAACAGGTTAGCCCGATACCATCTTAGACTGCATCATCACTTACCATCGGGTGAGATTACCGTCAAGGGGTAACTTGTAGCGGATAAAAGAAATGTATTAAGATAGATTATTTCTGCGTTCCTGTAAGGTACAAGTGGTAATTGTGCTTCATACGATATATCATTGAAGTTTTTAGTCTCTTCCGCTGATACAATAACGTTATATTAGCTTATTATATTCCGTCAGCGGGATATTTCCACGTCAACGTCGCCCCAAGTTTCAGACTAATTAGCGACCTTTACGAGACGCTACTATGAAACGCTCTCAACTACTTCACTCTATTTTATCATATTAACTGTTACGCAGTTACGTTTAGATAAAAAACAAGGCTTTATCGGATTTCCTGGGCTGAATTACCCATATCTAGAATACAAGCTATCTAAATGCAAAATATCGTCAAGAACAGCTAATTTTGATCCATGCATTGTAAAATAGGCATTTTTTTAATGTTGTATATAAGGTTGCTCCCGGTTGCGAGTACCAAATATATTCTACATGTTTTTAGAGATAATAGTGTAGTAAAAAGTACCGTGAGGGGATGACAAAAAGTCACTGCTTAGTTTTCCTATTCTAAAATATTGTTTTTGGTGATGCATTAAATATGAAATCAATACTTATATATATATTTATGTTATTAGTCCACAAAACTGACTACAATTGTTTGAAACAGCCTTATCGTAGTATTTAAGATTATTTGATGTAAAATCGAGTCTTCTAGATGTGGACGTGGCATGTATTAAAGGATACAAAAGCAAGCAGTAAGGATACAAAATAACCGCACAACATTAATCTGAAATTACAAGACAGTTAAAACAAAAGGTAAACAGGTTTGACGACTCCCGTAGCGCAGCGCGTGTGCTGTCGCATTATAAAAGTTGGAGGTTCTAGGTTCGATTCCCAGCTAGAGTCTGGTCTGGTGGGAGGCTTCGGCCGTGGCTAGTTACCACTCTACCAACAAAGACGTGTCGCCAAACGATTAAGCGTTCCAGCACGATATCGCGTAGAAACCATTTAGGAGTATGGGTTTACCATACCCCTAACAGATTAGCCCGCTACCATCTTGGACTGCATCATCACTTACCACCAGGTGATATTGCCGTCAAGGGCTAAATTGTAGTGTATAAAAAAAATATAAAAAATACTTACTTAACCTAAGTGTATACTTAGATGTTGGTTAATAAATAAACTTTTATTTGACGGTTTCGCAGTCTGTGATCTGGTTTAGTTGAACGTTTCATCTGGTTGTAGTTTATGCGACGCCTCTATCACTTATTCATAACCATTTCTCCAACACTTGGTTTTCCAGTTTCGTTTGCGCGGGATGCGAATCCGTATTTAAGTGCTCATATTTTAAGCGACATGTATTCGATAAACTGGCGTCTGGCTGAGTCGATATCCAAACGTCGGCGAATATAGCTGTGCTAAAATTTTAACGGCCCGAGCGCATTCGAGTGTCGATAGTAGCGCACATGGCCAAGTTATTATTGGCTTAAACGACCATACCATAGTTTTATTGGCTGCACGTGAGACGTTGCCCCAACATTGGACGCAGGTGGGTACGAAACTTTGGCCGCCTGGCCTGCGGGCGTGACACGTTAACTATTGTTTTGTTTCAATTAGTTGTTGCACACTTCTTTTTTTTACCAGTACAGTGTACAAGTTAGCCCTTGACGGCAATCTGACCTGATGGTAAGTGATGATGCAGTCTAGGAAGCGGTGTTAGCTTAGTTGTTAGGGCGTCAGCCTCCTAATCAGAGGTCGGCGGTTCGAATCCGGGCACGCACCTCTTACTTTTTGGAGTTATGTGCGTTTTTAGAAAATTAAAATATCACTTGTTTTAACGGTGAAGGAAAACATCGTGAGGAAACCTGCACGCCTGAGAGTTCTCCATAATGTTCTCTAAGGTATGTGAAGTCTGCCAATCCGCACATGGCCAGCGTGGTGGACTATGGCCAAATCCTTCTCATATTGAGAGTAGACCCGTGCTCTGGAGTGAGCCGTTAATGGGTTGATCATGATGATGCAGTCTAAGATGGTAGCGGACTAACCTGTTAGGGATATGGTAAACCCACACTCCTTATTGATTTCTACGCGGCATCGTGCCGGAACGCTAAATCGTTTTGCGACATATTGTGCTCGTCGGTAGGGTGGTAACTAGCCTTGGCAGAAACCTCTTACCAGACTCGAGCCGGGAATCGAACCCAGGACCTCAACTTTATAATGCGACAGCACACGCACTGCGCCACAGAGGTCGTCAATTAAAGGCGGCATTTTCTTCTTTCGGCAAAAGTGACGAAATTAAATATTTAATTTTAGCTACTGGTTATTCATTATACATTGACCAAAGGTGAGAGTACCCCCTCAGGTTTAATATCCTAATCTCGGTATCCAAAACTAAAGGAATGCGTAAACCTGGCTGTGCTGGCGTTCGTCCAGAACACTGCGGTTAAGTTCCGCGCTCCATTCAGTTGTAGAGGCGAGGTGGAACCTTAACAAAGAGGGTACATTAACATCCAACTATCAATTCACGTTGAGCTGAAGCCAGAATAATATCCGGTGTGTAGAATGGACACTAGGAAATAGCGCTCGGACTTTCAAGCGCTTACAGGGTTAAATACCCTGGGCCATGGGTTTTGCTTTAACGTTGAATGGTGATACGATTTACGCTTGATGATGATGACCTACCATCGGGTGTGGTAGCCGCGATTGCCGAAGGGCTAACTGGTAATGTATAAAAATAATTATGATTCATTTTGGTGAGTTTTTGTTTTCAATACAGGTTAATCCTTGACGGCAATCACCAGGCTACCAGGTGGGTAGTGATGATGCAGTCTAGCAGGTTAACTTGTTAAGGGTATGGTAGACCCTTACTCCTAATTGGTGTCTACGCAACATCCTGCCGGAACGCTAAAGCGCTGCTAGTTCATGATATCCTTCTTTTCGCTCGCTCGGATCACTTTTTTCAGTTTCAATATCGTGCATGTCCTTTCCAATGTAATTTTCCCAACTTTATCATAAAAATAGTTTTTCCTTATCACGTTTTTATCAGCTTCACTTTTAACTCACAGTGTAAACCTCCGAAGAAGTTATTTTAACATAATTCTAAGGTATAGTTGTTTATTTAGTTCGGATGGCTCTTACATTTAGTATATTGGAGCTGATACTTTTTGATAATGTCTACTACTACTAAACTATGGACACTCGAAGACAAAGATATTATGTGTGTGAAAGCTGTGATTGCCTAGTGGTTAGGACGTCCGCCTCCGAATCAGAGGTCGGGGGTTCGAACCCGGGCACGCACCTCTTACTCTTTTTAAAAATTAAAATATCACTTGCTTGAACGGTGAAGGAAAACATCGTGAGGAAACCTGCACGCCTGAGAGTTCTCTATAATGTTCTCAAAGGCGTGTGAAGTCTGCCAATCTGCACATGGCAGCTTGGTGGACTATGGCCAAACCCTTCTCATATTGAGAGGAGACCCGTGCTCTGTAGTGAGCCGGCAATGGATCATGACGATGATGATGTGTTGTAAAGCTGTTTCCGCACGAACGCCAGGCGGCTACTTCGGCAACGTGTAGACGAAAATCGCTTCGTTTACACAGAGCCTATGGTTGTTCGTTATACCGTTCGATAAGTTTAGCGCCCGCCGCAATAATAACAGTAAACAACAATGGAAGCCTTGAAGTGGGTAAAAAACATCTCGTCATGAAAAAGTCAGAGCACCCCGCGGTGTTTTCTAATACCAAAACACGCTCAAACGATCATTCGCTTCTCTATTAGGGTTGCCAGCTTCACTTAATAATAAAGTAATTGGCATGTCATGCATTCATTATGATCAAGCCATTGGCCATTGGATTGGTAGACTTCACATGAATTTGAGAACATTATGGAGAACTCTCAGGTTTCCTCACGATGTTTTCCTTCACCGTTGAAGCAAGTGATATTTTAATTTTTTTTTTTTAAACGCACATAACTCCGAAAAGTTAGAGGTGCGTGCCCGTATTTGAACCGCCGACCTCTGATTAGCAGGCTGACGACCTAACCACTAGGCTATCACCGCTTCCTTCAGTATATAAACAGTTTCTTTTGACTATTATCCAAATACATATTGGCAAATAAGTACTTGAATAATATTTATATTTTCTTTTGTATGCCTTGTACGGACCGGTTCGTCACGGTGCTAAAATGATATTGCAGTCATATTTGTTTTTGGAACGTAACCTACCTAGTTTAGTCTAAAAATACTCATTAAATATATATATTCTTAGTATTTCTAGACAGTAACCTATTTTATTAAAATGAATTTAAGTAGTTCAGCCTAATTAAGTGCTAGAGATTGTCTGGGTCTGAAGGAGATCGCTTTAAGCGATAATAGAGAGCCTTGGAGAATTTGAATATTATTACAAGTGTTTCTTTAACGTTGTCGTAATTTATGTGCAATAGAGACTATCTTATCTTATTTACCTGCATATATCTCTCTGTCCATTATGAGCTTTAATAAAATAGTGGCAACCCTATTCTCCATTGTACCACGGCTATTCCAAACCGAATAGTAACAGTATAAATAAATAGTTTCCATAGTTATTATGACACGGTAAAAGCGCCTTTATACAGTGTCACACAAAGCCAAAAATGGCGTACCGATATAATCAAACATGAGGTCCGTGCGACTATAACATTCTCAAAGGCATTTATGCGTTGACCACATACAAGTAGCGAATGGTTCGATAAAAGGTAATGGCGTATTTTATGTCAACATTTCTGTGTAAAAATATTTGTTTGATGTCCTCAGGTTACAAGCCGATACGAGGAGTGGTTATTTTTGTGTTCCGCACTTACCCGAAGGGTTTAAAATTTCTGATTTCGGCCGTAAGACTATGTTCAACAAATTTCCTTTTGACGAACTCCCTGTAGGAGGTCGCGGGGATAATCAATTTCTGAATTACTTTTAGTCTGGTCTGGTCTACCGATAAGATAAGATAAATATGTTTCACCAAGCAATTCAGCGTTTCAGTACGATGTCGCATTTGGGTTTTTGAAGTGAAAACTTCTTTAGCGGCGTTGAGCACTTTTTCTGTAATGGGTATAAAATCTTAAACTCGCGTCAGGACACGTGACCTGATCGAAAAAGCGTAAGACGGATGGAGAGTAGACAGCTATCCCCTCTCTACGGCGCGGCGAAAATGTATGCCTGGGCCTACTGTTTCGTTTAGGCAGCGCAGGGCGCTTGCGCGAATGTTCGTGTATGTTACAGCGTGCCACGCGCATCCATGGATGGTGACAGCTGATGGCTCGACCGTCTGTGTAGTGATCACATTGTTGTGTATTCGTAAAATTCGTGAATGTAAAGTACTTAAAATATGGAAATTGATATAGATAAACTTTTTAATGTAAAATAATTGTAATAGTTTTAAAGTGTTAAATTTTTAATGTAATATAAATTGTCATGTTTGTGTACGATAGCGCAATAAATGAATATTGTATTCTACCACATAAATGATAGTACTTTTATACTGATAAAGCAATTGGTGCAAAATTATTCCCTAACCATTCCAAAATATCAAACATGCTCAACGTTAATAATCAAGTTTTCACTTCTGCCGGCACTCCCGGAGTGCAACCCGTCTTTTTTTTTATACACCACCAGTTAGCCCTTGATGGCATCTCACCTGATGGTAAGTGATGATGCGGTCTTATATGGTAGCGGACTAACCTGTTCGGGTAAGGTAAACCCATACTCCCAATTGGTTTCTACACGACATCGTGCCGAAACGCTAAATCGCTTGGCGACACGTATTTGTCGGTAGGGTGGTAACTAGCCACGGCCGAAGCCTCCCACCAGACAAAGTTAATATAACTGACATACCTAGGGATATATCAGTTATATTATAGCGCGTTAAGTGCTACCATCTTGGACTGCATCATTGCTTATCATTAGATGAGATTCTAGTCAAGGGCTAACTTGTAGTAGAATAGCAAAATCCTTTTCTTTATTTCAAGTAGACCATACACTACAGGCCAAAAATAAAGGAAAAATCTGATTATATCGTGCAGAGATAATGACGAAAACAGATTTCTCCCTGTACCTTCATTTATGCGAATTAATTAATGATAATTTAATCACATTAATTTATGCCCATCTAATTGTTGCACATTCAAATTTGAGCCGTATATACTTTATAAAAGTGGTGTATTAAAACAAAACAGCTTAACATGTTCATTAAAGAAAAAGTCATACAAAATAACAAATGTCCTCGTCAATGAAACAGGCCTTAATATCAAAGGAATTTTTGTTAATTAATATTGTATTGATATTACATTTAAATATTGGTACAAGCTATCGGGAAGTTTGCTAAATATGAGCATTTACGCATTCATCATAAGAAGCGGTGATAGCCTAGTGGTTAGGGCGTCAGCCTCCTAATCAGTGGTTGGCGGTTCGAATCCGGGCACGCTCTCTCTCACCTCTAACTTTTCGGAGTTATTAGCGTTTTAAAGGAGGATGTTTTTGAAGGAAAACATCGTGAGGAAACCTGCACGCCTGAGAGTTCTCCATAATGTTCTCAAGGGCGTGTGAAGTTTGCTAATCTGCATATGGCCAGCGTGGTGGACTATGGCCAAACCCTTCTCATATTGAGAGGAGACCCGTGCTCTGTAAGTCCGTGTGAGTCGGTAATGGGTTGATCAGGACGCATTCATCTTGGTTTTTTGTTCGCCGACTTTTCTAATAATACAACCGTAATCTCGTCGGGGGGTAGGTAAAAAAAATACAATAGTAAACAACAAGTTTCAGTATGTACTACAAAGTGAAATAGTAAGAGGCAAACTAAAAGACGTTTAATTTTCTAATGCAAAAACAATTTTAAATATAAAATTTCTAAACGCCATTGAAGCGATTCAAGAGATCGCACTTTCCACTCAACTAAGTGTTGTTATTAAAGACAACGAACGGTGCGAGATGCTGTGAGGTGGGTAATGCTTCCGAAGCGTTTCGTGCCATTAGAGACCGAGAGCTCTATAATTTTACTGCGTCCATTTTAGAAAACGATATCACTTCAGCTGAAGCGCAAAATAAAACTTTAATAGCTTGTTGATGTGGAACACCATCAGCATGATTTTGACCTAATCCTCCGGAATAAGGCAAATAATTCTATTTTTTTGACGTAGTACGTAGCTAAAGCTTCCAAACCAGAGATAATTTAGTTTAGAACGTTGCCCAACGTTGCCCCTTTCGGGGATCGAATCTGACACCTCATCCCCCAAGTATTTTATGAATTGGATTCACATTCCGAAAGTGCTTGAAGCATCCTTCAATATAAGCTTGTAATGGAGCTTGCTCGCCGCCTGTATCTGCGATATAATGCGATTACACTTGTTAAAGCTTTTTAGACGTCCCATTTAGTATCATTTGGAAACGGCAGAAGGAATTTCTGAGAGCTTCGTAACTTTTTAGCGTCCACTTTAGAAACCAACACTACTTTGGCTTAAGCGCGGCATAAAGTTGTACAACTTGCTAATGTGCTGCTACAACTCCTAAAGTATCTTACCTTAAATCCTTTCGGTAAATCCTTTTGAATCTAGGCAAGGATTTAGCCCGCTTCCCCGAACGGCTGCCGAAATATTCCGTTACATTGTTCATATAATAAAAAACAAGTCACATCTGTATTCAGATTATTGGTCATCAAGTAGTCAGAAACAGTCTGTTTTCGATTATACTATATAAAATTTATTGATCAACCCACTACCGGTTCACTACAGAACACTGGTCTCCTCTCAATATGAGAAGGGTTTGGCCATAGTCCACCACGCTAGCCATGTGCGGATTGGCAGACTTCACACGCCTTTGAGAACATTATGGAGAACTCTCAGGCGTGCAGGTTTCCTCGCGATGTTTTCCTTCACCGTTGAAGCAAGTGATATTTTAATTGCTTAAAAACGCAAATAACTCCGAAAAGTTGATTTGGAGGCTGACGCCCTAACCACTAGGCTATCACCGTTTCACTATATATAATACTGCTTCGTTATACTAATAAATCAAAAAATAAAATGGCGGAGGGCTTTTAAGATTTCTTTAAGCTTGATCCGTATTCGAAACCGTAGTTTGTTCAGGTTCGCAATGTATTTTATCATTTATCACTGGACACGAGTTTGTTTTTATTGACAACTAGCTGACGCCCGCGACTGCGTCTGCGTTGAGTTAGTGTGTGAAAGTGTGTTTGTTTGTCTTTCAATCACAAAGTAATGGATAACTAAACCGAGTACCTTGAAATAATTACAGGATAATCTGTATGATTGAATTTGAACTTTGTGCAGCGGTAATACTTTTATGTGGGAAAAAGAAAAAGGCTGTTTTAAGGGTTTTCCCGGAAATTATTCGAATTTTTCACATTTTTTAAACATTCCCTAGATGTCCACAAACATTTCAAGACCAAGATAAGATAAATCCGTTCAGCCGTTGTCGAGTTTTAGCGAGACTAACGAACAGCAATTGATTTTTATATATATAGATTTCAGTTTTTAAAACTAACCAAAGAGTTCAATTTCAACGTTAAAATAATAGTAGCTGATTTAATAATACGTCTGGGTGTGCACAAAGAGACGAAATCGATTTTAAATCCCCGAAATGTGAATTTGTAACGACCACTCCGATTCGTGTGGAATAAACCGTTTTTGGAAAACTTGTTCCGAATTGTTGGCGTGGATTTTGTATTCATGCTTATGCGTGATTTGTGTTTTTTTTATAAAATCTAATGGGTATTTAAGTGTGACAGCTGCTGCTTTTCTACAAATTTTTTGGTGTCGTTGATCACGTTTTGAAATTTCTTGACTATGCTATACGTCTTGACTGGCATTTACGCATTTCGGTCTTATTTTATTTCTGTTGTATTTTTGCGAAAAGCTATCAGTAAACCCTTTTCGGAAACGGGTATTAATAAGTATAAGAAATTATATTAATGTACGTTTTCAGTACCGATCTCCGAACAATATTGCGTTATATGTTTATAATAATTTATATCCCGGTAAAAAGAATAGGATTATACACATAACTGAAAGACGCGGTAGAAGTCGCGTGTATCCGCTAGTTTTCCATATTTGAACTGGGTTCACAGAAGTTTGCTCGGTGAGTGCACAAGTTCAACTTAATAAGTCTTCTACTTTCAGATAATGTACCTACATACTTCGCAAATGTTGCCCTTTAGTCTGCTCAAATTGTGATGACTTCCACTAAGCTACGGCGCGGGAAATACAGCCGGGAATAAGTTTGTCTTTCAGATTAAGATCCTATATCTACCGAACGCGTAGGCTCGCCTTCAAACTTGACGCAGCGGCGAAATTACTCATTATTTTGCCGTCACCATTGGAGCTTCGTATCCCTAAAATTCTGTCTCGGAATTTACTCAACCGTTCTTGAACAAGCTTTATAATATTATAAATTCGTATTTTGTGTATAGATGTCGAATAAAAGCAGGGGTTACTGTCTATGTTGTATAATGAAAATTCAAGCCTGCTAGTATTCGACTACTTCTGTGGTGCAGTCCATGCGATATAAACGCTTTATAAAACTGGAGGTCCTGGATTCGATTCCCGGCTCGAGTCTGGTCTGGTGGAGGCTTTAGCCGTGGCTAGTTACCACTCTACCGACAAGGACGTTTTGCCAAGCGATTTTGCGTTCCTGCACGATGTCGCGTAGAAACCAATTAGGACTATGGGTTTACTTCACTTACCATGTGAGATAGCCGTCAAGGGCTAACTGTAGTGTATAAAAAAAAGTATCATCATCATCATCATGATCAACCCATTACCGGCTCACTACAGAACACGGGTCTCCTCTCAATATGAGAAGGGTTTGGCCATAGTCCACCACGCAGGCCATGTGCGGATTGGTAGACTTCACACGCCTTTGAGAACATTGTGGAGAACTCTCAGGCGTGCAGGTTTCCTCACGATGTTTTCCTTCACCGTTGAAGCAAGTGATATTTTAATTGTTTAAAAACGCACATAACTCCGAAAAGTTAGAGGTAAAAAAAAGTATACATACGCTAAAAGCTACCCGTTTGCTTCATCGCAGAGGGGTAAAAGTATAATCAGGGATGATTTTCAGCAGGCGGCGTATGACCGGCTCGCATTCAGAGCGATACCCGTCGATTATGATTAATGATGATAACTGCGCATCATCCCGGAACCTCCCGGGGACGGAAGCGATCGAATAACGCCGTTCATTTTGATATGTATCGCATAGTGAATATTAAAACGTCATATTTGAGGTCACCATACCTTGAATATAATTGTTACGAATTCCCTCAATGATGCAACACGTTTTAACACTAAACTAAATTATTAACGATGCTATGAAATGAATACAAGAACTGTTTACCTTTTTAAATTAGGGGATATTTTCAATGGCAAACGAGTATAATGAGTTTGTAAATGGTTAATTTCTGGTGTGGTTAATAAAGATAATAATAATAAGATAATGATATATACTGGATAATAATAATTATTGTTATTATTGATACTATGTTTATGGGATTATAATCAACCTATTGAATAGAACTCGATATTAAAATTTAAAATTATGATTTTTACATTTTTCGATTGTTCCTTTGGGTATTTACAATTTTTTTTTCAAACATCATCGCCTTATTTTAGATAGATAAAAAAAAGAATAATATAACAATATTTAAATCGGTCGAGCCATTTTCAGATTCTTGTGAGGCGATCGAATTATGGCTATTTACATTTTTCTACTTTTATTATCTTCCCTAGAGCTACAGTCTACGCCGGAGATTGTTACAGGACTGCTAATTGCCCAGAATCCAGCAACCTGTAGCAAAACTCACCAAAATGGAAATCACACCGTAATGTTAGCTAGGAAAAGTGTGGAGAAATAAAAAATACTGATGTCTTTGCTATCAAAACAAAAAAAAATATTCGTCCTCTATATACTAATAATATAGAGGTAATCTCTGATACTACTGATCGGATTTTAAAATTCTTTCACAATGGTAGGCTACATTATTAGTATTAATTTATATTAAGTTACAAGTCAAGTTTGCAAACTACCCAACGATTACTTCTGAGAAGCTAGCAAGGATATCAACAGTTCTATATTATTATGACATAAAAGCGGGACTAACTGATTTGAATAAACAATGTCACTATACATATCAAGACGTTGTAATAACCTCGATGTGATAAATGTATTTTTACTTGATAGTTCAAGATTTGACGACATCCGTGGCGCAGCTGTTGCATTATACAGTTGGAGGTCCTGGGTTCTATTCCCAGCAAGAGTCTGGACTGCTGGGAGGCTTTGGCCGTGGCTAGTTACCCTACCGACAAAGATGTGTCGCCAAGGGATTAAGCGTTCCGGCACGATTTCGTGTAGAAACCAATTAGGAGTTTGGTTTACCATATCCATAACAGGTTAGCCCGCTACCATCTTAGACCGCATCATCACTTACCATCAGGTGAGATGCCGTCAAGGGCTAACTTGTGTTGTAAAAATATATATATATATATTTTTTTAATCGATAATAGGCTGAGAATAATAATAAATAAGATAAAGATAAGCGAATAAATTTCTCGCATCACTCTGGATCACTAAAAACCATCAAGTAAAGATACAAAATCCAATATTCCACGGCCAAACACGGACGAACGCCAAGATCTGGCACAATTTGTAACTACAACACAAATTGCTTTGATAAAAGCCGCTTTCATTAAACGGAACGGCTGATAAAACGATGATAATCCCCGGAAGATCCACGCCCTGATGCGGAATTATTATATTTTACTTTTCAGGGTTCTGTGAGGTAACACTTTACTTTTACTAAAAAATACTAAGGAAAGTTAGAAAACTCGATAGGATGAAGTGTTTTGTTAGTTACTAGTGTACTGTGATGCCTTAAAGATCGCATGAAAAAAAGTGACACAAATAGTTATTTGGTTAAACAATAACCGCTTCGAAAACATAAAATTTTATTTGCAAAGGAAAAGGCTACAGTATCTATAGTTAGGAGATGAAATAAAAAAATTGCAATAATATTTAGATATAAATAAAACCGAAATAAGCAATGGTTTTTTTTTATTAAAAAATTAATGGTTACATATGTTGATGTACCTACTTATTTAATGATAGTGCATTTTAAGGAAAGTCTAACGTTCACTGGTAATTCCATACAAATTTTATTTTTCTATTGCCTTTGGTTGAGTGGAAGAGGTTCTATTTTACCGGTTTTTGTATTTGCACTTTTGAATTATTTTCCGTGTTATTCTATAATAATACTTTTATTAATTTCATCTCAAGGTCATAAATAGCATTTTATACTCTCCTCAAACCTAGCACAAACAAGAACTTTAGGAACTTTGCAAACATCGTTATTGACTTATGAGACGAAGTAACTAAACCAGTATGTGATGGCAAAAAATTATGGACAGAAATATTATTCTATTAATCATTGTGCAGGATTCACTTTTGGCGAGGCAGTATAGTATCGGTGTATGTGATTGATGATATATCCACCGATTGACGTTACTGCTGGACATTAGGCTCTTTAGGGATCCTTATAGCGAGTTTCAAAGGTCTTGGCAGGCATGTTTCCAGCGACTCCTGCGAATAGTTTGATGTCCTCTGTCCACTGATTTGGGTTTCGACCAAGGCTGTGTTTATCGACGCAGAGTCACAATTCCAGAACTTTTAATTAATTTAAGTGATTTTTTTTTTCATAGCCACCTGTGTTACTGAGCCTGGTTTGAGGTTCATAGTAATGAATCTTTCATAACACCCATTTTATCTTCGACTTCATTATCTAACCTCGCCGCCGTCGGTTGGGGAAGATATTCATCATTTTAATGGATTGTTTTATGTAATAAATTATTGTTTTCTTGACGACCTCCGTGGCGCAGCGCGCGCGCTGTCGCATTATGAAGTTGGAGGTCCTGGGTTCGATTCCAGGCTCGAGTCTGGTCTGGTGGGAGGCTGCGGCCGTGGCTAGTTACCACCCTACCGACAAAGGCGTGTCGCCAAGCGATTTAGCGTTCCGGCACGATGTCGTGTAAAAACCAATTAGGAGTATGGCTTTAACAGGTTAGCCCGCTACCATCTTAGACTGCATCATCACTTACCATCAGGTGAGATTGCCGTCAAGGGCTAACTTGTAGTGGATTAAAAAAAAAACATTGATTATATTCCAGGTCAGGTCTCGGTCTCCATCAGTTCAATTAACCGCGCCATAGACAGCAGCGCTACAAATGTTGGCCATTTTCTTCGCGGTGACATTATTATTGCCGTGACACATAAACTTTATATCAGCCTCGTAATCCGACACTAATGTGGCCGCATAATCTATTTTCCATCCCTTTCGGACACTCAACCAACGCCTGCAGACAGAGAAAGAGGCGCAATACAAGCAACACGATCCTATATGATCTTATATGACGGGCGAACATGATCCCATTAATAAATCTACAGAAGCGAAGGAACATCTTTCGGAAATACAAAACGTTCTCGACCTTTTCACTTTCGATATAAGATTTATTTTTCTCTATCTGGGAGCTGTCTAATGAATATCACGTTCCGTTACAAGATTTTTTTTTTCGGGGTTCGATAAAAGATGTTGGTCGGGATACACGGTTTAGTGCAGATCGTTAGGATTCGGATAATTTTCTACTTGTATCGCGATCGTTAATGCTGATAAGAAAGTTTATTTATTATATTGACAGGCCATTGAAAGATTCCGTTCTCAAAAATCTAGTAAGAATAGCGTTGGGTATACTAGAGACACGATTAAGAGCGCCCGAATGTGAGACCGTGAGATAGTGTCCAGAAGG
Organism: Lasiommata megera; assembly: GCA_928268935.1. NCBI lineage: Eukaryota > Metazoa > Arthropoda > Insecta > Lepidoptera > Nymphalidae > Lasiommata > Lasiommata megera. The sequence goes on along the minus strand of OV743329.1, from coordinate 1,091,784 downwards.
ATATAAAATTTTATTTTTATGTAAAATTTGCAGTAAAGTATTTGGAAACTAGGATTTGTTTACGGCAGACTAGGATTTGATATTAAAATCCAAGTAACCGTATTAAGCTTTTCAATTCACTCATAAGAGCTCACTTGGAACCAGTGGCGTGCAAAGAGTTTTTGACTAGGGTAGGTAAACGACATCGAAAAATTCTTCTCTAAATTTGGGCATTTCGGGTAGACCTTAGTTCTCTAAACACAACGTGTCCTGATATCCTATAAAACAGATTATGTGCACGTATGAAGTGCACGCCACTACTTGAAACCCACAATTATACTCATCAACAATAAGTATTAACACACAGATTTTTTTTTATGAGTCTAGAAAGTTATTATAGACTACAATCAAGAAATGTTAGTATATATATACATGTATATAGCCAACTAAATATTCTGTATACAATTCAGCTTCCTATATATTTCATGAGATACAGCCGGATGACGGACGGATGGCTTCGAGAGTACCCCAAAAACTATTGGTCAATTATCTGAGCAGGTAAGGGTTTAGTATGAAGAAAGTCATAGGGTTTTAGGATTCAGTTCCCTTTGTAGCACTTCGAGAGTACCCTAAAAACTATCGGTTAATTATCTGAGCAGGTAAGAGTTTAGTATGAAGAAAGTATAAATCTATCCCATACACAAATGTGCATTTTTCTTGAATTCAACGTGGTTTTTACAGAAATCACGTGGACCCATTGAATCTTTCAAACGTGAAAAGAGAACAAACACACTTTTGCATTTACAATATTACTTTTGAATTTTACTTTTCGCGCTTCTGAAGTCAACACCTCCTGAGGATGATCCGGTGTCGGGTCGAAACGTGCGTAGAGGTTCTAGTGGAAGATTTTTTATGGTGTTATATTATACAAATAACCCGGTTGTCGGCGGAATATAGCAAATTATACTTGCTGTTTATTGTTTACAATATTAGCAAAGATAATACAACGAGTAACTGCGAAGCGAGGCGTTCGCAAAACAACCGCGTAAAGAAGGTATTGATATCATCCACGCAGACGGAAACTTAATGCTTGAAACCGTTACCTTTAAGCCGATTTCTCTGCTCGATTGTGTTACGAATAGCTCCGTAAGCCCCCAAGAGACGATAAACAACATTAAATCCTTTCAAAAACATGACGAAATTTAAAAGCATTTCAAAATTTATCTATTTTTATTATATTTAGGGTCTAAGATGTAACAGTGCATCATGATAAACCCATTACCGGCTCACTACAGAGCACGGGTCTCCTCTCAATATGAGAAGGGTTTGGCCATAGTCCACCACGCTGGCTATCTGCGGATTGGCAGACTTCACACGCCTTTGAGAACATTATGGAGAACTCTCAGGCGTGCAGGTTTCCTCACGATGTTTTCCTTCACCGTGGAAGAAATATTATACGTGATATTATAACTTTTTAAAAACGCACATAACTCCGAAAAGTTAGAGGTGCGTGCCCGGATTCGAACCGCCGACCTCTGATTAGGAGGCTGACGCCCTAACCACTAAGCTATCACCGCTTCAGACAGTGCATAAAATAAGTAAATTTGTAAGTTTAATAGTATACGGAAAATCTTCTATATCTTATCTTATCGTATCCTTTATATTTTAAGCATTTAGTTGAAATAGTGTTGTGAATCCGTGATAGGTGGTATCAATCAATCAATCAGCCTACAGACATCCACTGCTGGACATAGGCCTTTTCGAGAGCGCGCCACCACACACGGTCCTCCGCCTTCCTCATCCAGCCGCCACCAGCGATCCTTTTCAGGTCGTCGGTTCAGCGAGCAGGTGGTCGTCCTACGCTGCGCTTACCGGTACGCGGTCTCCACTCCAGAACACGTCTGCCCCAACGGCCGTCGGTTCTGCGACAGATATGACCCGCCCAGTGCCACTTCAGCTTGCTAATCCGTATTGATAGGTGGTATACTACGTAAAAAATTCGATCCAAACTGGAGTTTCCTCAGCCAATTTGATTCTGGTTTACTTAAGAACCATCAAACTTGCGCACAAAAGCATAAAAGGCCGTATTGGAAGTGAAAATATTACTTTTATTTTTCCTGCACGTATTGCACGTGTTATTTTACGCTTGTGCTACAAGAAATGTTCAAAGATTATTCATATTGAGGAGCCGAACAAAAGAGTCACATCGAGGAAATCATAATATTATACGTATGCATAAAATATTTGCAATTGCGTCTTCGTCGTTACCACCAACCTTAAGTATACTTAATTTTCAAAAGGGAAATTATAGGACAAGCTTTGGTATAATTAAATCTATCTCTAAATTATATATGTACACCAATACTAATTATGTTGTAAACAAGCATCAGGAACTATTTATTGCCAAATCAATAAGAGATGGTTTACTGGTGATGACTGGCGAGATTTACTTGTAGAAACTGACTGGAAAAAAGAGGCTTTATTTTCGACTGGGTATTATATAGATTTTTCCGATTTCCGTGTCACTTTTATTGCGATTTATTAATTTTCAAAATTGAAAATTCTTTTGTTATTTAGATAGTTCATATTCATAATAAATCCTAAAATTACTTAGTCATATAATCAAATTATAACTATCAGTTAATATTTAATACATAATAAAGTGTATATATTAGACAGCAAAGAAAAAAGCTTTGTCAGTAGTTTATAACTAAATGGGATTGAGCCATGTGTACAAGTTTCCGCAACATTCATCCTATTGGCTATCTTGCGCAGGATGTCGTCGCTGGAGATGTTGAATCCAATTCACTGAAGATGTCATGGTAGCTTTATAGAATAAGTAATGAGTCTTGAAGTTAGAGCGCACGTTGCTTCGAGCATTTGCCCTTTGGCACGTGGGTATCCCAACATTTATTGATTTATTCTCAACATTATCTCAATTATATATTAGGCGTGTGAAGTCTGCCAATCCGCACATGGCCAGCGTGGTGGACTATGGCCAAACCCCTCTCATATTGAGAGGAGACCCGTGATCTGTAGTGAGCCGGCAATGGGTTGATCATGATGATGATGATGATGATTATCTCAACCCTCAGTTATTGCCTAAAGGCATTTGCTTTAATAATGTAAACACACCAAATAAACATGTGTGCACGGGCATTAAACAAAACAACAACAAATAACAGAAATACGAGTAGTCACTGTTCAGGAAGTACTGTGACATTTTTTTTGTCCTGTGTGTGACAACGTCTTCAAACAGATGACTTCTGAATACCCGGGCGATATGAAAGGCTTTGAAAATCGCTCAGTTCTATAGGAGAACCAGAGTAAGTAATATAGCTCAACAGTTGCAAAGCCAAAGTGTCAAATACTGACGACAGACCGCAATAGTCGCGAGGTGCTTGAGTGGCAACTGTCAACTCCACATCGCACAATAAACAGTTTTTTTTATACACTACAAGTTAGCCCTTGACGGCTATCTCACCTGGTGGTAAGTGATGATGCTGTCTAGGATGGAAGCGGGCTAATCTGTTAGGAGTATGGTAAACCCACGCTCCTAATTGGTTTCTACGCGACATCGTGCCGGAACGCTAAAATCGCTTGGCGACACGTCTTTGTCGGTAGGGTGGTAACTAGCCACGGCCGAAGCCTCCCACCAGACCAGACTCGAGCCGGGAATCGAACCCAGGACCTCCAACTTCATAATGCGACAGCGCACGCACTGCGCCACGGAGGTCGTCAAAAACCCGATAGGTGCACGGAGGACATCTAGTTGCTTACTAAAAGACGTAGCTCACAAGTATCAAGTGCAAGTTTTCACTTCAGACCGAACCTAGAAGTCTGACCGTTCTAACATTATGAGTGTGACATGTCAAACGTGTGTTGACATGTCACACTCATAATGTCCAATATAGTTCTCAGTATATTGGAACATCACCTACAACTTATTGAAATCGAAGTCCTCTTTGTTGCTTCTCGTCACGCTAGTTCACCATAATGAAAGGGGCTCGGTCCCCTAATTACATAGGGGCACGCATGTCTTGGAATTAATTATTTATTCGTCAATGGCGTGGCCCGACGCCATCTTGTTTATTGCCATAAACACGTTCGCATTCTCACGGTGGGTGTATGAAGATTTGTTATGGCAGTACCAGATGGGTGATTAGTTAAGCGTATCTAAGTGAGAGTTATTGGTGATTGATGACTTGTAACGTAAAAACTGTAGCGTGGACCGTAACTTGTGTGTGTAAATTATTAATGATACGAGGGATTACAACATGCTTATGTTATCTATGCGAATGTGTGTTTATGTTGTCCGTCAATCACGGAGTCTGGGAAGATTGACGTGATTTTTTTTTGTAGATTAGTTAAAGAATTAGGTATGATACTTTTTTTGAACAAATAAACACCTTCATCGCGTGCAAAAATATTAAAATTACAGGATTTTCAGGTGTCCATACAATTTTGATATTGTTACTGGTTTAAAAGCATATATCCGTCTTATAGAGATTTATATGATGTAATTTTTTTCTCATAGTATTCTCAGATAAAGGAGCATCGCACATTTTAGGAAAATTTAGAAAGTTAAATGTAGGTTAATAATATAACTGTGGAACGGCTTTTTCAGCCTACTATAAATAAATTTAGGCGTTTCGAAACGTTTGCCTCAAGTTAGAATCCACCTAGCCGCCCATTCCTTTTTGTTAATGGTAGTATGAAAAGGTTTTCTGTTACTTTAATGTAAACTTTGTCGGGTGTCCTTTAATAACTTTTGATTTCCTCTTTATATCTTGTTTATTTATGTCATTTTGTTCGAAAACCTTTAGCCATCCTGTTGGCGGTAACATGATCCCGTTGCTGTAGAAATTTTTGGACTCTGATGTTTATCTGACACTGCCTATAGAATTCTGAACGGACAAAAACAGGTAGAGATCCGGAGGTGAAAGGTCAGTTTTTGGTAGTTAAGTTCCGACTAAATGGTTCTAGCCGGCGGTAAAAGCTCGTGAACGTAAATCCCAGCATACACACGTATTGGCATCGTCTGCCTTTGACCACAAACCCTTTTTCGCTCATTCTTGTCGTACGTGAGCCAATTTTCATCATCAATCTCTTCAAAAACGGTTCGGTTTCATTACGTCTCAATAAAAAATCGCAAATTCTAAGGTTGGTGGAATTATAAGTGAACTCGTGTGACCAAATAAAATTCAGCTTTTTTGAGTATCGAGCTTGTTTCAAGTAGTTCAAAAGTGTTTCGTGGATAATTCCGAGGTCTTCAACTATATCGTAATTACTAACATGCCGTACTTCACTTTTTTAAAAAATAGGGTTCATTTTATCCGTTATCGACTAGAGTGATATAAGAATGAAATAGCTGGAAAAAACTTTTTCTAGTTTGTTTCTTTTTAAAAAATGTAACTTTAATTTTATCAAAACCAGTCAGATATACATAGATTTTATTACAAGTTATAATCATTATCATGGTCAAACCATAGCCGGCTCACTACAGAGCACGGGTCTCCTCTTTATATGAGAAGGGATTGGTCATAGTCCACCATGGCCATGTGCGGATTGGCAGACTTCACACGCCTTTGGAAACATTATGGAGAACTCTTAGGCACGCACATAACTCCAAAAAGTTAGAGGTGCGTGCCCGGATTCGAACCGTCGACCTCTGATTAGGAGGCTGACGCCCTAACCACTAGGCTATCACAGCTTCACTTCGCTTTTTACAAGTTATACATAGTACTATATACAAAAAAAAGTTTTTCCCCTGACATAATGCTAAATAAAAAGGATTTCAAATACTTTTTCTTATTTCCAGATGAAAAGCATCTGCAGCTTTGAGATTTCTGCGAAAAATTGAGGTAAGTTAAAAAAAAAATCGTTCTTTACTTTAATGATCTAAGAAATTGTGGCTAAATTTGAATATATTGATTAAATATGTTTTCATTAATAGTTACCAGTTTGAATTGTTTTTGGAAAAACAATGATTTGATAGTTTGGCTTTTAGTCCTCATCACCATAATTTTTACCATTTCCGGCCGACTTCAGGGTGCGGTTCTCTTCTCAACATGAGATGCTACATCCACAGTCCACCTAAGTAGCTTAATGTAGATTGGTAGACTTTATCCGCCTTTGACAACATTATGGAAAAACTCGCTACCGTGCAGGTTGCAATCATGCACGATGTTTTGATTCACTTAGATTAAAGACGCACACATCGCTGATGCCTGGAACCTTCATAGCTTTAGTTTTAAGTCTACGAATGTAGTTATAACAGTTTATATATAATAGTTTATAACAGTTTGACGACCTCCGTGGCGCAGCGCGTGCGCTGTTGCATTTTAAAGTTGGAGGTCCTGGGTTCGATTCCCGGCTCGAGTCTGGTCTGGTGGGAGGGCTTCCGCCGTGGCTAGTTACCACCCTACCGACAAAGACGTGTCGCCAAGCGATTTAGCGTTCCGGCACGATGTCGCATAGAAACCAATTAGGAGTGTGGGTTTACCATGCCCCTAACGGGTTAGCCCGCTACCATCCTAGACTGCATCATCACTTACCATCAGGTGAGATTGCCGTCAATGACTTACTTGTAGTGGATAAAAAAAAAAATTATTGACGCGTCAAAAGTACCTTTTAAAGGACTATTTGAATAAAGATGTTTTTTTAATGAAAACATTAGATGTGCGTGTCGACCATTGAACTCAGTACTCCAGTACCCGAGTAGAAAGTTACTAACACTCATAGACATCAGCTAGATGGAGTCAGACCATTACTGTTTACAACCGATGGCATATTGTATAGCCCTTCCCCTGAACAGCTAAGCTAGCGAGGCGTTGAACTTCTGACAGACGGAATGCATTGAAATTCAGTTTAGGTGCTCCTGTCTATCTATAACTTGAACCTTCTGAGTTGCTTTTAAGTAGAATGAGGTCTAAGTGCTAAGGAAATAGCGATAATTTTTTAAAATTTTCCAGCAACGCATTGGCGGTTCCTCTGGTGCTGCAAATGTTCATGGGCGGCGGTAATCACTTACCATCAGGTGACCTGCCTGCTCGTTTGCTCGCTATATATATATAAAAAAAAAAAAATTGTAGGCGTCGCCAAACCGGGATTCTTCGAGTCGAAATGAATGGAGTATTATCGTCGAGTTTAAAAATGATATCATGTCTATCTACTGCACTGTTCAGCCTGAGAGGTCATATTTGACGATTCTCTCAAACTATCTCCATGCAAAAATTTACGTATTTCAAATGCTGTCTCTCACACGAGTCTGGTCTGGTGGTAACTAGCCACGGCTTCGGCCGTGGCTAGTTACCACCCTACCGACAAAGATGTGTCGCAAACGATTTAGCGTTCCGGCGCGATGTCGCGTAGAAACCAATTAGGAGTGTGGGCTTACCATACCCCAACAGGTTAGCCCGCTACCATCCTAGACTGCATCATCACTTACCACCAAGTGAGATAGCCGTCAAGGGTTAACTTGTAGTGTATAAAAGAAACGATTATTATCAGCCAGTTTAAAAATGATATCATGTCTACTGTACTATTTATTATAGGCCATAATTTGGCGATTATCTCAAACTGTATTTATTTATTTTTATTTATTTATTCTTTATTTGTACACCACATATTAATATATATTAATATAAATAATAAGAAAAACAAGAAGAAACAGGATACAAAAGGCGGCCTTATCGCTTAGCAGCGATCTCTGCCAGGCAACCTTAGGATTAGGAAAAAAGAAAGTAGAAGAAAGTAGGTGGCGTAAGTAGTAATATAAGAAAAAACCTGTATGTTGCAAAAATTAACGTATTTCAATTGCTGCGTGAAATAAACAAACGCCCTTCGGCCCTTAAATTAAAGATCTAAAGTCAGTCACTTGTAGCCCGCTGTACCCCATTAGCCGCGGCGTTAACTGCGCTAGGCGGAGACTAATTATAAGCGAAATGATTAACTCGCCGGCACCTTAAATAGCTGCCTCTGCTTATTATTTATTCAGTCGGAGAGGTCTTAATTTGAGGAATGACTGCCGCCATCACTCTTGTCCTTATTATGTATTTACGGTATATTAAAATACAAGTGCCAAGTTTCAACGTAATTTTTTGCTGCTGTTTGCATTTGTCGTTATTGAGACTGTGTTTCTATGCGATTGTCTGATTGCGGTATCATTATGATCCATTGCCGACTCACTACAGAGCACGGCTCTCCTCTCAATATGAGAAGGGTTTGGCCATAGTCCACCACGCTGGCCATGTGCGGATTGGCAGACTTCACATGCCTTTGAGAACATTATGGAGAACTCAGCATGCAGGTTTCCTCACGATGTTTTCCTTAACCGTTGAAGCAAATGATATTTTAATCGCTTAAAAATGTCTATCAGAAGTGCTGCGCTCAGCGGTTAGGGCGTCCGCCTTCTAATAAGAGGTCGGGGGTTCGTGTGTGTTAAAAAAAATTATAGTATTTCCATATATTTGGTATGGTTTTACTTTACACGCCTTTGAGAACATTGAGAACTCTCAGGCATGCAGTTCCTCACGATGTTTTCCTTCGCCGTTGGAGCAAGTGATATTTTAATTATCTCCGTTACCGTGAAATTATTTATGCTTAATAAAAGCTCTTTCTAGAAACACTTCAAAATTCAAATTCATTGTAAAAGAACGTCTTCAAGCTAACATTCTTACACATTTATTGCACCTCGACGCAATTTTATCTCGAAGGAAATGTCGAGCCGAGGAAAATCAGGCGCCGTAGAACAAAGACTATTAGGTCTCCAGTTAGCCTAGATCTAGGATAGGTTAAAAGAATTTGCTTTTTTTTTATTACTGTACAAATTAGCCCTTGACAGCTATCTCACCTGGTGGTAAGTGATGATGTTGTCTAGGATGGTAGCGCACTAACCAGTTAGTATATGGTTAACCCACGCTCCTAATTGGTTTCTTCGCGACATCGTGTCGGAACGCTAAATCGCTTGGCGACACGCCTTTGTCGGTAGGGTGGTAACTAGCCACGGCTGAAGCCTCCCACCAGACCAGACTCGAACCGGGAATCGAACCCAGGATCTCCAACTTTCTAATGCAACAGCGCAAGCACTGCGCCACGGAGGTCGTTAAAACTTGGCTTTGCTTAGACATAAGAAACAGTTAATGAGACGAAGTTTTTTTGTCCGAGGTAAATGTCTCGTTCAACACTGACTTTGCTGCTCAATAACTGATTTAAACTCTGTGGATCTCAATCTTAGAATTTAACGTGACTTCTTAACACTGGTGCTTCAAGAGCCTTTTTTTTATCCACTACAAGATGGTAAGTGATGATGCAGTCTAAGATGGTAGCGGGCTAACCTGTTAGGGGTATGGTAAAGCCATACTCCTAATTGGTTTTTACACGACATCGTGCCGGAACGCTAAATCGCTTGGCGACACGCCTTTGTCGGTAGGGTGGTAACTAGCCACGGCCGCAGCCTCCCACCAGACGAAGGGAGCAGACGAGTCTATCATTATCAATTCGGTCTGTCATGTCCAATCACTGGGTCTGATATGAAAGTGATATAAACATTTGACCCACCACGTTGTTTTGATTTTGTGAATGTATCTTTTATGACAATTTTATCACTAAGGATATGTCTCAGCAAAAAATCTTTAACTCTGAAAAGTCGGCTTTTTGTGAATATTTTCAAGTCTGTTTACAATTTGGATGGCAGCGATTCTTTGAAGCTTTTGTCTGCGCCGCCTCATGGTGATAATAGATTGAAAGGCGAAAAAAAAGAGCTCCAGAGCCGTAGGTACTCCAGTGTCGAGGGGCTTGACGACATGAAATAATGAAAGAGTGTTTTAACACCGTCTTCTTGTGCTATATTTAATCTTTGGCTTAGGGATTCATGGATCGCGTTCGAGAAATGACGTGTCGTCGTAAAGCTATCATTTGCGGTCCGATTGGCTGCTAGTGACAAGTCATCTGTCAGTCAAGTACCAGTGAATCTCTGATGCATGATGTGTCACACTTGATGAAAATAAGAATGTCTACTCAGAGCTGATGAAATAAACGCTGTCATACCTACTTCAAACAATATGAAAATAAATGTTTCTAAATTGGTCCCGTTTTGTTAACGCATTTCTTTTATATTAAACCATATCTATAACTATGCTATAAAGTTGGAGGTCCTGGGTTCGATTCCCGGCTGGAGACTGGTCTGGTGGGAGGCTTCGGCTGTGGCTAGTTACCACCCTACAGACAAAGATGTGTCGCCAAGCGATTTAGAGTTCCGGCACGATGTCGTGTAGAAACCAATTAGGAGTGTGGGTTTACCATACCCCTAACAGGTTAGCCCGCTACCATCTTCGACTGCAAAATCACTTACCATCAGGTGAGGTCGCCGTCAAGTGCTAACGTGTCTTGGATAAAAAAAAGACTGAAAACTGTTTTAAATGATTGTACTTTTAGTTTTATACACAAATAAAAAAAAAAAACGTTTCATATAGCTATTTTTGCAGTTCGCTTAAGTGGTTAAAATGTATACCAGGTATTCAGGTTGTTTGCCCTCTAATTCATTGAATCGTTAATGTGAAATTATGGTCCTATGGTACCGTTGTACTTTGAAATTAAGCTGTTCACTCACATTGCATCACCAAGCGGTTTACTTAAGAACAGTCTGCATAAAGTATACGAATAAAATTACCTCTTACAATACCGAAAGTGTTTGCTTATTTAATTTTTAATGAGAATACACATTTTGTTTTAACTAAGACTAAACAAAATGCCCATGTTACATTCTGGCAGCTAATCCATAATAAAATAAAATAAATAACGGCGTCATTTATATTCTAACCCTGTCCGAGTACTAATATTTAAATTATAAAAGTTAATTATATCTTTGTATACATTTAATACCTCTTGATCTTTTGCAGCAGGTTCTTCAAACTAAAGTTGCCTGTAATTTTTTTTTTCGGACTGTCTATTAGCTGTACAAACCCTATTGGTTGCCACAGCGTAACCGGCTGTTTGGCGAGCTTTGGAAAGAAGCTCTGCAAGAAGAAATTTTGAGCCCCAGGGCTCGAAGAATCTAAGGGAACGACTGCCTAAGGGCGCCTCCTGTGAGGCCGAACCTCGGCTTAGGCCGTTGCCTGTAAGAGATTGCTCAAAGCAATGAGATCGCCGTACCATGCTTACGATTTTGTTTTATTTTATGTTTTGCTTGCAATAAAGTGATTCATCTTCTAAAACTGAGTAGTAATTGATACTGCTTACGCACATATGGATGTGCGGTGTACGGATAGCTACATTACATAATCGAATGTTAAGTGTGCGATCAACTGTAATAACTCTTTTTCATAACATTTTCACTATGGCCTTTACACTATGTGGTATATACACAATGACTGTATGTGCCCATTAAAGTCATTGATCTGTATTGTAAATAAAAGTCATTAATTTAATGGATGTTCTATCCCATCATTAGGGTGGTACACCGACCATTTAATAGTGCTACCAAGGTTTGCATTTCAAGCGACCTTGTATTGATGAAAAAAAAAGATACAATAAAAAAAAATTAATTGTTACGCAGAAGTTCTGATGAGTAATGGCTGTTTTATGTGCGGACAAAAGTTGGCTTTATCTATTTACATTTAATAATGTGAGATTACTCAATATATAAAATAACCGTTCACCTACTCTAAAGAAGTTTCCTATCAAATGCAGGACAGATCCTCATCATTTATCTCGTCGGACCAACTCTTCAGGCTTCTGAATGATTGAATCCTTCGCTATTCGCATTTAAGAGCACACAAGTATATTTTTGTTTCCTATGCCTATTAACGAACAACGGGGAGGATTTCAGTACATATCCACTTCAAAGACGATATAGCCTATCAAAGTTCAATCATCAAATTGTTCATCAGGAAACGCGAATGGTCGGCCGACGCCAATTAAATCTTTAAAGTAAGCCGCTGAAACGGTGTCTTTTGTATTTCAAACTAAACATAAAGGATTCTTCGTTAAGAGTTTTTTCTGGAATATATCGCAGAAATAATGTTTTTATTTTACAGTTGTATTTCTATATTATTTATATAAATATATATTTGACGGCAATCAGAGAGCCGCACCCGCCCGTAGTCATCCTACATATTTATTTGGTTTGCCAACAGCCGAAAAATTGGACAACATCGATTCGGCACAAAAATTCTCACCCACGCAAACACCGCAAGCAAATATTGCTAAATTAGCTTATAATATACATATATATATAGTAAATAATTTCTATATCTAGATTTAAATAAAAGGTTTTAACAGCAGATCTTGAAAGCTTAGTCACAAGCAATAAATAAACATTGTGTGATAAGGTTTGTGAGCTCGGCTAAGGCGTCCGCGTATAGTCGCGGGCGACATATGACATATGCTAGTTCTTTAAACGTGGAGACTATGATGATTGGTATAGACTGTTGCGGAACTTTTATTGCCCAATACATTCACCTAATGTATCCGACATTAGGAGGTACGAGTATATACTATTTTGCCGATTCTAGAGTATTTTTGGCGTCCTTATCGTTTCAGATTATAAGACAAAATGGGTAGACATAATAAAGTGACTCGTTGATTCTCTAGTGAAGAAAGATCAAAGTTCTACTCCCACTTCATTCCTATACCTACAGAAACATAGACAAATTAGCAATATCACACAATTTGTAGGTAATGAGTATACAAACACTTTCTACATTGGTACACATTAATATTAATACAAATATATTAGTTTTATCTATTAAATAGTAATTAGGATATCTAACATGTATAATTGCGTTTATTTGAAAGAAACATGAATATTAAGTATAGAAGATTTCTATCAAAACCCTATATCTTAAGAATCGGTTATAACCCTTGGTCTTGTCAATATCACTATGTATATGATCCTCCTTGACGTGTCCGTCAACGGCGGTCCTGGCTACAGCCAATTACGAGAGCGAATATGGCTCGCGAAACCAAATTTGGTTTTGAAAATCCTATTGCACGGCGCACAGTACAACTGGCCCAATGCGTTAAGAATGTAGAGGTAGGAGGTCCTTGGCTTGGTTTTTTTGGCTAAGCGCTTATTGTCAATATCTTTGAGTCGCTGCTCCTCAAAGGACTCCACAGCCATATCTATTGATTTGCGCCACTCTTGCCTCTGCAGCGCGATGGGAGGAACTTGCGCTGTGCAATATCACTATGCTCAGGATATGAATATCCAACTACTATGCACAGCTTTCTCTTCCGCAGGGGAAATAATTAATCAATACTATCAATATAAATAAAAGCAATTTTTATTAAAACCAGGTCGTAACTCGTTATATCGATGTTCATGAAAATTCCGCGTACGAGTCCGTGAAATTAAAAATTAATCTCACGCTTAATTTATTCATACGACCAGTAAAGAAAACACGGCCAGAAATTGCGGGTAGTTTTAATGCATGGCGGTCTGAAATTGCTTTTTCCGTGAGTCACATGAGCGAGACTGTTGTTTTAAAACGACGCAGTCAGCTATATTATCGTAACACGGTGAGGGTATGCTGCATCTCGTGAATAGGGTTTCTTCGCTAAAGTTCTGAGCGTTGTAGACCAAGATACAGGAATTGTTCCTTGCCAAGTTTCTTCGCAAGGGCAATATTTGATTGTAATTTTTTAACTGCCTCGTTTGTGTACTAGATAGTAGGTTTGGTTACGGCTTAAATTAATCGAGTGAGATTACGAAATAATTAATCTAAATTAAGGGTAAGAACATGTCTTAGAATATGGCCGTTGTCTATCCTCCGTGTTTTAGAAAGCACTTAAGCTGTCAGTTTATGATCAATAACATAAGTTTAATTTTTTTTTTCATGGCATTGGTATTAGATGGGAGTTCGGTTTTATTACAATAATAATAGTGTAAAAAGGAGAAAACTTGAATATTTGGGCCACATAATGCGAAACTCCAAATATGACTTACTCAAACTCATAATGCAAGGCAAAATAAAGGGCAAACGAAGACCTGGCCGAAGACGAACATCCTGGCTTAAGAACCTTTCGCCAGTGGTTTAATATGAACTCAAGATCGTTGTTTAGGGCGGTAGTGAACAAGATCCAATTAGCCTTAATGATTGCCAACCTCCGGTAGGAGATGGCACTAAAAGAAGAAGAAGAATATGAATGGTTACAATCAAAAACATTTTAAACGGTACGGTGTTCACCTAAACCAATAATTGGCTTCACATTGAGTACGAGTAAACCAGTCTCGGATTGAGGGTTCCGTACTCAATACTACATATTTATAAATTTAAAATGTTAATGAATTGTTGGAGAGCGGCACGATTCGAATTTGTGTATGCATTTTAATTTTATACATTGTATATTTCTAGGTTAAACACTTTAATTTAAAACAGATATATATAACACTTATACCGGCTTTATATATATATATATACATATAGATATGGTTTTGCTGGAAAACTAAGTCAGTGTGCTTGCAGGAAAAATATGTTGGAATATAGTGATAAAATTTAACTTCACGAATAATGTTACAAAATTATTTTACTTGTGGTATTTCGGTGAGCATTGGCTTGCACCTCTTCTCTTCTGTCGTGCGGATTACATTATGATGGACACCTATCCCCACCCCACACAAAATTATTGACGTTATAAAGATCATACAAAAACACACAAAAACATGTGCCCCATACATTAGTCCCTATACAAGAAACATGATTTTCTCTCTCATATTTTTAAATTAACTTCTGTTTTATTATTTGTAGTTATAGCGGCAATACTATGTACATTCTATGAAAATTTCAGCTCTCTCAACTTATTACGGTTTATGAGATGTAGCTCGCTGATAGACAGACTTGAAAGCACCCGTTAGCACGAAGCTAGCTACGAAACCCTAAATATGGTATCTATTATGGTATGGTAATGGATATCCGTTGATAATGAAACATTCAGTGGTTCGGAAAAATCTCGTATTGTGAAAAGCAATATAAATAAGGAGTAAAGGTTCCAAAACAAATTATTATCACTTGGGATTTTTCTTTGATTTTCAGAAAACAAGAAATATGATCGACAGCCTTTTATTCTGTGAGAATATTCCCAGTGTTACAAACATTTCCCGGAAATGTTTATACCAATTCCTTTGTAACCTTCCAATCGTTTTGAAATTCGAGATTCAAAGGCTTTTTAATACTTTTGTGCTCGCGACAATAATATAAAGGAATCGAAGCTTGGATATGTATCATCGTAGCGGCAAATTTGTGTTTAACAATATTGACACGTTCGTTTTCTCTGCCACATAAGAATAAAAACAATAATGACTGATCAATAAATAATAATAATGTGATATAAAGGGTGATCTATTCAAGCACAGTTCAAGCGTAGAACCACTGGACTGGACTGGACTAGACACAGATAGCTGTCATTATGTAAAAAAAAAAAAAAAAGGATCTCTTTGCTGAGGAGGTGCAATTGGAGTTTTATATTTAATGTTAGAAATAAGGACGGAAACGGGAACGGTAAAAGAAATGAGATTCTAGTATAAGCGTTGCTTATCCACTTTTCGCTTTTCGGTAATGTGGTAACTAGCGGCCAACGCCTCCCACTAGGAGAGAGCAGAGAAATATAATATATTAAAATATAAGCTCTCTGCGAATTACAGCTTATGAGATACAGCCCTCTAAACAGACAGACAAACGGGCGGAGAGAAAAATAATGGAGACTGAATAATAATAGCATCAACGAAGCAATTGTTTATTTGTTGATACTTTTATTAATATGTAGATTATTATAATGAAATTCATTACGGACTTTTGAAATTAATAACCGTACATACCTACTTCACAGTATTTGTATTGTTTGTTTGTAACACAAAGCCCTGTTCAAGCGAGCATGTTAAGACATATTCATAGAAACATTAATTAAATAAACGTTTGTTTTAGATCTCAGTTCCGAACTAAAGCGGGCTCGTGCGTAGCGAGCGGTCGTCGCCGCGAACGGTTTAGCGATAATTTCTGGGAAACGCTCGTGCGACCAGCGACGCGAAAATTATGTAAACAATAACTCAACGGGTTTATTTCAGATCTTACGACACGATTTCATCTCTCCTGACAAAAAAGTAAACTTGTAGTACCGTTTAGTAGGCTGCACAAAATTAGTCTTTGCTCATTCAAAGGAAATTGTATTTTATTTTATAATAAATTACCTATTGATATTTTTGAAATGTCTATCAATAAGTTCAAAGTTTTTATAAAACGAAAGCTTGTAGAAAAATCATATTACGATATTAAGGATTACATAAACGATAAAAAAGCTTGGGTGTTAATTGCTCTATCTCCATAGGTACTATAGTTTATTATTCATTTTAATCATTATGTGACATGGTGATAACGGAAAAAAGAAAAACCCCGGCTATGTTTGTTGTGGGCTTCTTCTTAGACCGGGGCGCGTTTGGAACCCTCACAGCTTTAGTTTTAAGTTTACGAATATAGTTATCACCATGAAATAACTACTATGTAAATTATTGACGCGTCTAAAGTGCCTTTTTAAGGACTATTTGAATAAAGATTATTTTGAATTTGAATTTGAAAAAAATGGCGACGAACCTCTAAGCTTTCTATTAATGGATTCACGACTTAAAAATACTGTTTAATTAGTTTTTAAACTAATTTTATGTTAGGAAAAAAATTACTTTTTACCAGACTAATCGCCGAGCAATCCGGTGTCAGAATATTTGCCATTGTTCAAATCCGTTTATTAAGTTAGGTTATTATTAAGTGATATATTGACTTATTTTGATAAGTTATCACGTCCGTGATCTTACCGAAATACCAGGCACCATCTGAAAATGTTATGTCAAATTATGTTACGGGCGACTGTATGACTGAATTAAAAACTTTTTCTTTCAATAGCAGAGTATTAATTTTCTTGTCGGTTTATTTGAAAAAATCTATTTTGAAACAAAAACAAACATAGAGTATATTTAAAATAAACGTAGAAATTGAATGACCTTACTCTGTTTGTTTTTTTAACTTTTCTTAGAAAAACGGGTATGTAGTGTTCATTAAGTCGATGTCGTGTCGTCGTGTCGTACGTGTTAAGGCATCCGTTGTGGTGGAAAAATAAATGACAGTGGGTACTCTAGCTGAAAGTGAGATAGACAAGGTCTGATGGGATTTATTTTTGAATAACATTACGGACGCGAATCGATGTGCCGCTATGGCGATATTCCATACCATCGGTTGTACGCATATGTGGCTATCATGTTTTGTATGGGTTGTTAAAGAAGAATTTTAGACGTTTTACTTTTCTACCTCGAAAACTTGGAATAATGCTCATTACAGCGTTATGGGGCCCTAGTAGGTTTTCAGCTAGTTTTTATATTAGCGATGAATCGAAAATAAATCTTAATAAATAATTGTAACCTAACTAAAACAATGCATATTTTTTATTTTGGTTCAAGCTATAGCTTAAAAGTATACTTTAGGAGATAATGTGTTAGGATTTTACGTGTACGAATACCTAGCAAAAACTATATTAATCACATCAAAAATCATATACACAGTAAATAAAACAACGATACTCCCTTTAATTAAAGCGGATGGAACCGCGGGGAACAGCCTTTTTTTTTATCCACTTCAAGTTAGCCCTTGACTGCAATCTCACCTGATGGTAAGTGATGATGCAGTCTAAGATGGTAGCGGGCTAACCTGTTAGGGGTATAGTAAACCCATACTCCTAATTGGTTTCTACACGACATCGTGCCGGAACGCTAAATCGCTTGACGACACGCCTTTGTCGGTAGGGTGGTAACTAGCCACGGCCGCAGCCTCCCACCAGACCAGACTCGAACCGGGAATCGAACCGAGGACCTCCAACTTTATAATGCGACAGCGCGCGCTGCGCCACGGAGGTCGGCTATAATTACCATTAAAAATCGCCTTTGAAATTTTGTATTATATTAATTATTATTATGTTTTAATTGAGTGAAATACACTTATTCGTAATTCTGTCCGTCTCTCAGAGTCCATTAACTAAATTAAATTAGTCCAAATTCATAAATACAACTTTTGTTAAAAGGTATAAGTTTTTTTTTGCCTTCATCGTCCACTTGATTAAGGCAAGGATTAAAGGCAGAAAATTATGACAGTAAAGGTGGAGCACATGATTCACACTAGAGCAGAATGGCCCGACCTCTATCTTCCTCTCTCCTTTATCACATTATTTATTCACCGATGCATGCATCCCTCTCTCGCCCCATTAATTAATTAGGATAATGATGACGATGTAAACACAATGAAGTCGGTAAACATGTTTTTAAATCCCTGTAAATGAATGACGTATCAGCGTAAGAGTCACTCTCGTGTGGCAATATGCAGTATGCAAATAGCCTGCAGCTCGAGAGATCCTCAAAGCTTGTTACTTTGTGCTCGCGGAGAGCATAAAAGTTGCTCGCCACGGAGAATTTAATGCGCAGCTTAGCAAATTGAATATTTTGTTGCGGTAACTGGGTAACCTGGGCGCTGTGATTTTTTAACCGGATCGCAGAACGTTTAATGTTACCGTAATTGGTTTTGGAACTTCAATATGTAACTTGGTTGGGACGGTTTTGTAGGATGTCTGTGTTCGTGAAAACTCACTTACAGTCTGCTAACATTTCCCAAAAAAACTTCTAGAATGTATGTATGGTTCTATTGTGATTGATCTTATCGATCGAGGTCGAATATTAAAATCGCAATTGGTGGTAAGTGAGATAGATTAAGATGGTAGCAGTCTGATCTGTAAGGGGTATGCCATACTCCTAATCCGATTCTAAGCAGCATAGTACGAGAAAGCTAAATCGCTGGGTCACACCTGTTTGTCGTGTTAGTAACCTCAGTCAAGTCAGAAAAAAACAGAAAAAAACACAAAAATGACATTGCCGAATAGCCCCGATCCTGGAACTAGGGACCTTCCGCGTATAAGAAAGTAGTGCTCACCACCGCGCCAGGGAGATATTAAGGGGAGAGCAAACCTCGGCGTCCAACCAGCGCCCAAAGCGGCCTTTAAGTTGTCCAGCTTGCGCCAATTAGAAACCGCGCCTGTTTGACCAAGAGATTTGGGGTCAACTCGAACGTCGCTGAAGATGTTGTGTTAACTTGGCTAAGGTTATTGAAAAATTCGATTCATCTTTTTCGTCGTTACACTCTTTGCAAAACGGTCGTGGTCATCACGAATCAATATCTTTTAGGCCAGATTTAAGCGCCTCAAAAGCATTCGCCACTTCCCTCTGCTGGGCGAAAGTCTGGTGCATTCATTTGCAGGACCACGATCAGGATGAAATACGATACAAGTTTTAAAAAACCAGGATATTATTATCTACAAGAGATGACCAACTAGTTCAAACAGACCCATTTTGCAATAATATGTTTGATCTTTGAACTTTCGTGGCTGTACCGAGAGAGTACCTCCTAGCATACTACAATTTTTCTATTCAATGAAAACGTCAGCTACATTTCATCGTCAGCAATTTACTAAAGTGCCATTTCTCATTCCACTAGCTCGGATGTACCGATGGAGTATCTCTCATACAAATTCTGTATATATCTGTACACAGTACCTAGCTAGTTTTTTCTTTTCGCTTAGACTACGAGAAGTTTTTCTATAATGAAAGGTTATGTTTGAACTATCTTTTGTAGCTTGATTATTTATTTCAATTCAAGTTAATTTCAACGAGTTAAGGGTTAGGAGGGAGCTTACACTAGTAACATATACATTTAAATTAATGAGAGGCCAGATATTTAACGGAGATGTGTTAGTGCAGGTGCGGCTTAGGGTCCCAGATAAGTACGTGTATCGAAAGCGCAGGCCGCCGCTGCTGGCAGTGCCGAGGGGACGCACCAACCTGCTCTACCAGGCGCCCCTGACGCGCGCACTTATCACTCTGAACGCAGAGAGGCTGGACCTGTTCAGTTGTAATCTGAGTGACCTCACAAGAGTGTCATCATGGATGATATGTTACCGAATTTAAATTTAGGCAATTTTTTTATATATATACTTTTATATTAGGCTACTCTGGCAAATTAGGTTTTTATCCTGTTAAGCTAGATTAAGAGGAGATAAATAAATAAATAAAAGTTGGGACATTGTATATTCTATATTGGATAATAATCGTTTGCGCTGGTCAAGCATCCTTGATCCAATGCCTTAAAAGGACGGGTGACCGACTTTGGAGGTATCGCGTTTTGTTTACCAGCATAGCTTGTTTTATCTCTGTCGTAAAAGGTTTGCATAGTTTTTTAATCAGTTTCCATTTATTTAAATTTTATCTCTAGGCGTGATATTGGCGTTTAAATACCAATAGTTTAGGAGTCTTTAGATATTTAACTTAATGTTTATAATGAAATTGCAATGTTTTTGTATCGAAAAATGCTTTCAAAAAATATAAATACTTATACGAATTTAAATTATATTTAGTAATTTTTCCATTTAGTTAAAATACTCAAGAAATGTAAGTATAGCGGCATTGTTAAATAATTGATCAAGTTGAAGTCATATGAAATATATTTGTCAAAAAAATACCTTTGAAAATGATCTTTGAAATTAGTGCATTGGTTATTTTTATTTTATTATGTTTGTACCAAAACTGTCATATCAAAAACTTATACAAGAGATATAAAAAAGGAACTCTTATATTTATAAGACATATCTTCCAACTACCCTCAATTACATAAACACTAGTTATATGTATTTAAAAAGAAAATGTGGACCACTGCCCGAAACTTGGCTTACTGATCCTTATAACCCAGACCCCACTAAGGATCTTTGATAGTTCAATTTCCCATTTCCCATTTACATGAAGCTCATTCAAATTTAGCTGATTACTGATACAAAAGTGATAATGTTAAAGCTTGTTGACGTGGCACGTATGGTACTTACACCATAGCTTAGCAGACTCTTGAATGTGATTTTTTTTCTACTAAGAAATCCGTAGACCTTTCTTGACTTGCAGTAAAGTGGAGAAATAAATAAGATCATAATTAATCCTCTCCTTACACACTAAACCGACAGCTTAATCTGATTTTATTGCACCTTGGGAAGATTAATAGGTAATTTTTCATCTCGCCCGGGAGTAGGTATCAAAGAAGCCTTTTAGTGCCTTTTTAAAAGCTTTTTCCCCCTTTGCTGTATTAATTATGCTGAAGAAGCAATTTCTTTGTGTTTAGAGAAAAAAACTGAGGTGAAATATTAATTAATCCACCTGTGCGGAACCTTTTGTCGTTTTGTTTGTGGCGAAAATTAGGTGCTTGTTTTAGTAGGTTACCTAAATAACTAGTTACCTACTTTCGCAGTGAGAAAAATCCACTTCTGTTAGAAAAGAACATAGCTTCTAGGCATGACTGCGTCTTTTTATGTAGGTAAGTTTGTCGATTGCATGGCTATGAAGTGGCAGTGGGCTGGTCACGTTTGTCGGAAAACAACGGACGTTGGAGTAAGAAGGTCCTCGAATGAGACCACCTCTCGGCAAACGGTGTGTGGCCTACACACCGTTTGCCGAGAGGTGGTTCCTTCAGCCAGGTGGAGCAATGACCTCCGTAAAGTGGCAGGCACCGATTGGATGCGAAAGGCCGGAGACAGTATGAGTTGGTGCTGCTTCAAAAAGGCCTATGTCCAGCAATGAATTAACAGTGGATTAAGTTATGTCACTGGACTTTTGTAACCTGGATACAGATATACTTCTCGGGGCATGAAACCTACGCACAATTGAATAGCCTTAACTGATCATGATTAAATTTTGCATGAATCCTGAAAAAGATAAAATTCAAATTCAAAATAATCTTTATTCAAATAGTCCTTAAAACTTTTGACGCGTCAATAATTTACATAGTTGTTATTTTATGGTGATAACTACATTCGTAAACTTAAAACTATGAGGGTTCCAAACGCGCCCCGGTCTAAGAAGAAACCTCCATCCCATTAATAGAGATTTGTGCTGAATTTTTCAAAATATTAAGCAAGCAATTAAAAGTACATCACTACCTTGGTTCATACTAGTGACATATTCACTAGTATGAACCAAGGTAGTGATGTACTTTTATAACATGATTAACTAGCACCTGCCTTTTGCAGCAAAATTGTACGATAGTGGAGGTTACACGGACAAAGAAACTAAGTTGTTAAACTTCCTCAATTAGAATACTAGTAACTGTCAGAGCAGTTGCCATCGCGACCTCTATATAGCCAATGCGAAGCTTAAACCAATAAGTCTGCAACAGATAGAAGGGAGTTCACAAGTTACTCTCTATTTGGTGAGGCAACATCGCGTCTCGATTTGTCCTCGCTTTATGTTTATATTTGAACAATACATCATTCCCGGTGTGATTCAAACCATGTGCGGTAGCGTTTTACGTAAAGTTACATGCGAGGTAAAGCGAAACAAAAAAATAACCATTATGGAATAAAGAATGTGTACAAGCTCCGCTTGTTTCTGCTACACAAAGAAAAACATTTAATTGTGATTTTCATCTTTTTTCTGTTCATCATGATCAACCCATTATCGGCTCACTACAGAGCACTGGTCTGCTCTCAATATGAGAAGGGTTTGGCCATAGTCCACCACGCTGGCCCTGTACGGATTGGCAGATTTCACACGCCTTTGAGAACATTATGGAGAACTCTCAGACGTGCCGGTTTCCTCACAATGCTGACTTCACAAGCGCGAAAAGTAAACTAAACTTTTCTCGCTTGTGAAGTCAACATCTCCTGAGGATGATCCGGTGTCGGGTCGAAACGTGCGTAGAGGTTATAGTGGAGGATTTTGTGTGGTGTTATACTATACTAATCTCCCGGTTGTCGGCGGAATATAGCAAATTATACTTGCTGTTTATTGTTTATCATGGACTTCCGCAAGGTAACGCCTGCTTCTATTCATTATCCTCACAATGTTTTCCTTCACCGTTGAAGCAAGTGATATTTTAATTTTTTTAAAACGCACATAACTCCGAAAAGTTAGATGTGCGTGGTGCGTGCCCGGATTCGAACCGCCGACCTCTGATTAGGAGGCTGACGCCCTAACCACTAGGCTATAACCGCTTACCTTTTTTTCTGTTAAACCAGACCATTTAAAGATGAACGAGGAAGATAACTAAGCTATGTGATTCGGCAGGAACTATTTCATAGACGATACGATATCACATCTTATCATGAAAAATGATGTGAGAACAATGATTAGTCGATTTTGCCATAAAGTACTTATACACTCCTGCCTTGGGAGTAATCAAGATATACGCTGCAGTAAACAGTTGCCGGAAGGGCGGGTAAAAAGCAACGTGCGAGTTTATTTTTTCGTTAGTAATCATGTTGATTTTTCGTTAGTGATTTAATCTTTTTATTTTTAAGGACCACTTATGTTTACGCGTTAAATATTATGTGCGTATCGTAATCAAAAAATCCTTTGGGTACTGTTTAATTCGTATATTTTCGTATAAAGTTACATGGAAGAGTAAGTGCTGCGCGTTCGCGTTACAAGCAAGTTATGGACAGTTATGTTTTTTTGATTTGAAGTTTGAAGTTCTATATTTTATGACAGGATACGGACGTGGACCAATCGGCTTCCACCAATTGGAGCGTTTAGTTTTTGCTTGAACAGATATATTTCTAGTTGCTAATAAAAAAAAATACACCATGGTAAGTAAGCCTTGCCAGGCCTCGTATCAAAAACAGCACTCGAGTCAAAATGCCCCTCATTACGTGTCAGTTGCATAAATAGCTATTAAAACAGCCCAACCGGTGGAAACCAGCCACCTCGACACTTGGACCACGCGCTTCGGAAACTGGAGTCCCTTGTAGTGTCGTAACTCTCAAAACCATTTCCCCGCACGCCACGTATTTAATGTCGTGGAAATGTTATTATAGCGTATTTCACTTATTGCATTCTTAGGGCGCTCGCATCTCAAATAAAGGAAACCAAATTTGAAACACTGTCGCAGTTTACAATACAGTCAGCCAACAACTTAGATTATGCAATGAAGTGAAGATGGAACAGAAGTTTTAGTTTGTCTTTGTGCCCGAAGTTAAGACGGGTTGAAATTTATATCCATCACCGACATCAGCCCATATAACTTTCCCTGCTACGAACAAACCTCTTCTGTCATTGCGAAAAGGCATTGAAAGCTTAAACCCACCGTGCTGTTCCAATTTTGGAACATATGTTAATGGTAATCTTGCGATGGAAATTTTCTTAACAGATAAAACTCCAATCCGTACTATTTTGTTCATTTTAGATTGCTAACTAAACGAGTACTATCAAGATACTGGCTATATAAGATGCTTTACAAACATGTGAGCACCGAATTATTTTGGCTGTAGTAGGGTGAAAATAATTAAACTTGGGTTTTCAAGTAAAAAAAAAATTAAAGTCGCAGTACTCCAGATTCTGATCAACTGAAAAAGTCACTTTTAACTAACACATGTAAACAAGTATGGCGGCAAACGCTTGACGATAATATCGAATCGATAGTATGGAACGATTGGCATAAAGAGAGCATTACAATTTATCCTTTGATGATTCCTACCAGTTAACTCCTACCGCAAGTCATGTTAATGATTTTTGTTCCAGGAGTATTTTGCAGTCGTGAGTTAGGAAAAAGTTTTTCTATCCCGTACCTCATAGAGCACGTTAAACCGGTGCCAGTATTTAGGACCAGTTCCAGTAACTGGGACCGGTTCCCTACCCAGTAGTTACAATGAATTTAAGCTTTTTTTCACTTCTGCAGCAGTGGTAGCTTTTGCCCAGGAGTGTGTGTAAGGGAGATGACGATGGTATTTGTTTTAGCTACACACAAATTAGTACTGTAAGACATTTTTATATTGTAAGCTATTCATAAGCGGTGAGAGCCTAGTGGTTAGGGCGTCAGCCTCCTAATCAGAGGTCGGCAGTTCGAATCCGGGCACGCACCTTTAACTTTTCGGAGTTATGTGCGTTTTTAAAAATTTAAATATCACTTGATTCAACGGTGAAGGAAAACATTGTGAGGAAACCTGCACGCCTGAGAGTTCTCCATAATGTTCTGAAAGGCGTGTAAAGTCTGCCAATCCGCACATGGCCAGCGTGGTGGACTATGGCCAAACCCTTCTCATATTAAGAGGAGACCCGTGCTCTGTAGTGAGCCGGTAATGGGTTGTTCATGATGATGATGATGAAGCTATTCACTTTATGAGCACAGTGTATCAAGCGCCAGCCACTTGCGTCTAATAAGTCCGCAGCTGATTGGGCGGTGTGTCCACCGAATTGACGCTTCCGGACCTCGTCCGGACACGGTAAGTGTACATCCGCAACGGAGCTATTGCCTCGTATGACCCAAATATGTCACACTGAAAAAAAAAAGATCTAGTCTAACAAGTGACAATTTCACAATAAGAAAATTTCAGTACCGATAAACCATAACTGTGCTATGAAGTTAAAATTATTAAATTAAATAATAATTTTGGAATATCACTTAATTTAATCTTTGGAATAATATAGTATCATGGTGAGGCTGAAATGGCATTACGTTGATTCTAATGATCATGTGCTTGATTTTACTTAGTTAAATGATAAAATCAGTGATAATATAGCTTTGTTGTTAATAACAAAGTGCGTTATGTAACCCTACGCAAGAATTTTATTGGATAGTGGATAACAAAATTTAGTTTTTTCAAACCAACCAAACAAAGTTTTTTCAAGAACTTTTGATTACTGACCGTTTTCTCGACTCTGCCACCGGTACGCAAGACAGATTCTACCGTTGGAAAGCCGGTAATAACATAAGCAGTTGCTCCTTTCCAACATCAACAATTTATGGTGTAAAAAAATTATCTTCTGAGTTGTTTCTGAATCATTATCATCATCATTTCAACCGAGAGACGTCCACTGCTGGACATAGGTCTTTTGTAGGGAGTTCCAATGGCCACGGTCTTGGGCCGCTTGTATCCCAGCGGCTCCCTGCGACTCGTTTGATGTCGTCTGTCCACCTTGTTGGGGGTCGACCAACGCTACGTTTTGTTTCTGAATGCTTGGACTAAAATACTGATTTAAATCTCACCAAAGTCATCAGGTGTTGAAATTCCAAATCATCGCATCAAAATAATATAAAATCTTTATATAATTTAATTAACACTTCGAAACCACTAGATATCAAATCCACGAACAAATGTTTATGAAAGGATATTGAAATAGTGACTCGTAAGCGCACTCGAAAACAGAGAAGAAGTATTATTTTCTAAACACAAGTAGATTATCGTGTTTAATTTGTTTATGAATGTTGTTTATATCCTAAATGGAGCAGTTTTAATTTCTCACTTCAAGTACGGGAAAAGGACAGGTCGCCATTTTTTTATAGTTCCGAATTAATCACGTAGCAACAACCAAATTATGGTGGGTTCCTCTCGATACTGGTCGATAACGCGCCAAATCTCAGGTTTCCAATAAACTGCGGGCCAACATTGGTAATTCTGGCTGTCACGGACGTTGGAGCTGCCTCTCATTAGTCTGTTGGAGTTGTACTGTTGTCATTTCTAATGCGGTTTGCGAACTGTGACGATTTTCGAAGTAAGCGATAGATTTTGGATTTTATCAAGTCATAATCTAGCCCTGACTTAAATCTGAATTATATGCTTCAATAATGATCAGATCAGTACTGCACTCGGTGTATCATTCCACGCCGCACTACATAATGCCGGAAACAGAACCATCTGGAGAAACATCGTACGGAAGGTGATCCATGCTAAGGATCGCGACTCTCAGTAATGAGGATGACGATGCAGAGAGAGAGAATGAGTCCATTAAATTCAATCCCTGTTTCGTTTTGTTTTTAGATACTTTCCTGAGTGAGTCACAAATAGTCTGCTTAGCACGTAGTTTGGTGTATGCCCTAAAAGTTTCAAACCCGCTCTGGGTCCTTAATAATGAGCTTTTTCATACAACTTAAGTACAACTTCATCATACATACAAACCGATTAACTTATATTAGTAAGAGCAGCAAGGATAAGATTTAACGCATGCATCGATATTACACTTAATAGGAATCGTAAGAAGTTTATTGGTTAATCTTCTGCATACAAGTTAACTATTAAAGCTCTTTGAGCCCTTAGTTTAAGGGAGATTAGGATATTGATGGGAGGTGTACACGACTAATAATGCTTCAAACTTCTAGAGTTGCTCACCCATCCAATTGCTGACATGAGTCGGACAGGCGAAGTCAGAGTAAGTAGGAGTGGAATCGGTATGTAGAAAAGAGACACAGAATACTGGGAGGGTCAGCATGAAGTAATGCAAAGTGGTTCCGTGCTGACTCGGAAGAACTTGGGGAGGTTGTTTTAGTCCGTGCAAGGACACGCCCTTCTATGAGGCAGAAGTCCGTAGGGATTTTTTCTTCCCCAAGGGAAAAAAGTCGAAGTCAGAGATCAGTTAGTAACTAGTTACTTTGTTAACATATTATCTCCCGAAAGGATGTCAAACGGGGCGTCCGATATCGGGTCGTGCAGTGTAACACGCCCTAACCACATCGGAAATAACCAATTAGCGGCAATAGACAAACAACCTTAATCGGTTGGCACAGGCCGCTAATTTCTAACTTCCTAATTCTTGCCATTTCCCTTCAATTTTGTGTAAAGGGCCTAAGTACCTCCTTCACTTTATACGATCAACAAAGACTTGTCAATATATACTTCTGCATGATGGTTTGGTTAGTCTGATGGGAGACTCCAGCCGTGGCTAGTTACTACCCTACCGGCAAAGACGTGTCGCTAAGCGATTTAGCGTCCCGGCACGATGTCGCGTAGAAACCAATTAGGAGTATGGGTTTACCATAACCCTAACAGGTTAGCCGGCTACCACCTTAGGTTCGTCTACCATCATCGTGAGGTTGCCGTCAAGGGCTAACTTGTAGTGTATATAATAGTCTGTCCTATAATTTATTATGTTAAGTGAATAAAACAAAACAAACTTCTGCATGGATCTTTCTCGGGAATGATTGACATACATCATTCTGAGCCTAATAAGATGCTAGGTCCCACTGTCGGGCTCAGGTCTCCTCTCGATGCAGAGATGGTGAATTACGATTGAAAATTCGATGATACCCAAACATAATTTTAGCCGTCTACTTAATCCAGATTGAGGTCGGACTTTCTTAAGTTTTAGATTACCAAATGTAGTCTGCATAATCAGATTGTATCAAAAAAATTATATGAACGTTCCATTAAGCTAATTTAAGAAAAAAAAAACGCGAAGCCCCATCCGCTTACTCGGCAATGCTATCTAAGGGAGCTGATGGAAGTCGGTTTAATTTACATCAAACTAAATTAAATTTAGACACTTAAAGTTCCCATTCGTATGATAACCAGTCTGTTATAATGATGGTATAGAGCTCGGAGCAATAAACCAGGCCTGCGGTATTACCGCGAGCGCACGCCGCGTCAGATTGAGCCGTCTAAAACGAGCCGGTAATAAAACACTGTTATGCACTAGCTAATGTAAAGCCGATGAACTGCGCTACAGAAATAATTCCACACGCACCTCATGTTACTGGAAGCGCCGCGCTGTGCACGGAGCCGTACACTCACTTAATAATATATCGGCATATTGGAAACTGGTATAGCCTAGTGGTTAGGACGTCCGCCTCCAAATCAGAGGCCGGGGGTTCGAACCCGGGAACGCACCTCTAACTTTTCGGAGTTATGTGCGTTTTTAAGCAATTAAAATATCACTTACTTCAACGGTAAGGAAAACATCGTGAGGAAACTTGCACGCCTGGAGTACTCTCACTCCATAATTTTCTGAAAGGCGTGTGAAGTCTGCCAATCCGCATATGGCCAGCGTGGTGGACTATGGCCAAACCATTCTCATATTGGGAGGAGACCCGTGCTCTAATGATGATGATGATATTGGAAACAGGTAAGCGATAGATATGCGTATTTCAGAGTTGATATTGTAAAACTATTTATATTATTATTATATTACTATTTATAATAAAGCTATATGTAATATGGTGTCCTTAAAACTGAAACTTAGTCAGGCTTTCTTGCCAAAAGCTATAGAGTAAATTTCATTTATAATCTCCTGTTTTTTACAATATATTTTGTTAAGTTCGTGTTAAGACAAAAAAGAGTGACAAGAAATGGAGGACCTACGTTTCGCAACGCCGATTCGATTCCCAGGACAGACTTGAGCTGGGAATCGAATCGGCGTTGTCTAAGATGGTAGCAAGCTACCTGTTAGGGGTATTGTAAACCCATACTCCTAATTGGTTTCTACGCGACATCGTGCCGAAACGCTAAATCGCTTTGCGACATGTCTTTGTCGGTAGCGTTGAAACTAGCCGCGGCCGAAGCCTCCCACCAGACCAGATTCGATTCGATACGCTTAACTACTTTTAAAGTTCGCTTTATTGTTATATAATATCGCTTTATTGCTCCTGGAAGGATACACCATAAAACACTTTTGCATCCACTAAGTAAAGATAATTAAGGATGTCCAGCGATTAAAAATACTGAGCAAATTATATTATCACATCCAGCCACTTGTATACCTCCGCGTTGCTAACCCTGAAACGGATAGGCATTAAGACGAATCATGTTTCCTATGACGTCAGAGCTCATTCACATTTTTTGCTCCTCACTAATTTATTTTACACTCGTCAAATGTTAAGTAAATTATATGAGGATATTTTAAGGCTCTCGTATAACCGTTAAGCTATTTGGGTCCTTATGTTTAACGCTGTAAGGTTTGTAATGGTTTGTGTAAAGTTGTTGACGCCGGATTTAATTTAGTGAGAGTTCAGTGTATCATTCACACGGGTATTGATATTAATCGCTCGCATTACAGTGTATCGGCGATCGTTTTAGTTTGATTCAGTTCATTTTTACAGACAACGGAGACGCGGATTTAGTTTTTTGTTTATGTGTTCGCTGTTATTATTTTCCTCGGAATCTACCACTGTAATATCAAAGCCTTGAAACTTGACTTTACTTTTCTCGCTTGTGAAGTCATCTCTTGAGGATGATCCGGTGTCAGGTCGAAACGTGCGTAGAGGTTCTAGTGGAAGATTTTGTGTGGTGTTATATTATACAAATCTCCCGGTTGCTGGCGGAATATAGCAAATTATACTTGCTGTTTATTATTTACTTACTTCTTTACCGTAATTCTGAGAGATGTCATTCACACGAATTATAAGGTTTCGGTGACTTTGTCGCGAAAATTAGTCTTCTGTGTTATGACTATATATAATGAAACTCCAATTAATTGGCTCTATATATATGGTATTTGTTGTCTACCTTCATCATTTAGGACGTTTTTATAAGCTTAAATAATTAATTAACTTAAATTCGCCGCTTTTGACGCTCAAAATAAGACACGTCACATTTCGTCGACCATCTAGATTAAACGGATTTCTTCCGTTTAATAATGCATCATTTGTATTTACGTTGAATTATCACGGGACCTTATGCCCTTGAACCTTGTCATCGTGAGGAAACCTGTAGGCCTGAGAGTTCTCCATAATGCTCTCGAAGGCGTGTGAAGTCTGCCAATCCGCACATGGCCAGCGTAGTGGACTATGGCCGAACCCTTCTCACATTGAGAGGAGACCCGTGCTCTGTAGTATGCCGGAAATGGGTTGATCATGAATTATTTTATTTGACTATTTTAATTATTATGTCTAATCCATATTGTAGATGGTAACAAAATAAATTTATATTTGTTTGTGTCTAAATCTAATTACCTTTCTTCGTGGTAATTAGATTTGGGTGATTATTCAAAATAATAACTTTTTTTTTGCGCCTATCGATCTTCTACTCGACATTGGCGAAGTGCTTTATGTCTAGTTTATTACAAATGAAAGCCAAAGCAAATAATTTTATTGAATTTAATCGTCTATTTACGATATAACCGCCTTTTTTAAAAGTAGGATAAATGTTCCGTTACTTCATTGGCATTATTAATACTAGGAATTTCAAATGCTTTTACATTATTTCCGGTCTAAAATTCTACGTGAGTTAACTTGACGATTTCATTGTAAAAACCGTGAAACACGAGTATCGAAAATCTGAATTGAAACAGTTCCAATAAACTCTTTCCATGAAAAATCGTTTGAACTGAATCTGACTTTCACTTTGTTGCTACCGACACTGGATATCATCATTAGTCTATTGACGTCCCATCCAAAAACCCATCCCGCTGCTCCAACGTCGGTTGAAAAAATCGGGTCGCCGACAGATACGAATTATTTTACTAAAATTACATAATTATATTATTGTAAGGAACCTAGAACTAGAGAAGTAAAAATCATATTGTTCATCCATAGAGTACGCAGGTAAGTTGTAGGTATAAGCCCGCGTTAAACGTCGTAGGTTTTAACAAACGAATTCTTATAATGAATAGAAGCAGGCGTTACTTTGCAGAAGTCCATGATAAACAATAAACAGCAAGTATAATTTGCTATATTCCGCCGACAACCGGGAGATTTGTATAATATAACACCACACAAAATCTTTACTTTATTTTGACTTTACTTTTCGCGCTTGTGAAGTCAACATCTCCTAAGGATGATCCGGTGTCGGGTCGAAACGTGCGTAGAGGTTCTAGTGGAAGATTTTGTGTGGTGTTATATATTGTATACTTGCTGTTTATTGTTTAAACGAATTCTTAGGAAATCCTCGATACAAACCATTCTGGATATTTCCGTTTTTTATGATTCTGATAAAACTCTGGAATATAGATACGAAGTCTATATTTCGAACAACTCAGTTTAACAAGAGTCTAAGTGATCTCGCTACCATTCTGGAGTTGTTCTGACGCTGATTAAAGTCTCATCGAAAGTCATCCGGCGTCTCCTATTATGTAATCCTCAAAAATCAGCACACAGTAACGGTAAAATAAATATTTTCATAATAACATTTTAAAATTAGATATGTTATTTTTTGAAATAATACGGAGAAATATCCATTGTTGGACGGAGAAATATCCGTACACTAATTTGGATATATTGTTTAAGGATATTTTATACTAACTATCCGCCTAACTGATAGACAGCCTACTGCCCAGACGGCTTATCGAAGCTGTTTGAAATTTCGAGTATGTACTAAGATTTTTTTAAACATTAAATTCTATAATAGAAACATAAGATATATAAGGAAAGATAATTAGTATGAAAGTTCGTCATTATCAAGGTTTGGTCTATGAAAATTGATACTTAATTATTATGCCTCCCAACACTGTTGAATAATGAAAATTTATATGGAAATCGTTTATTACCGAATTAAACCATCACACACGCCATTTAGCAAAAATCTGTACGCAAAGGAAAAAGTAGATTTATTTATCCATAGCTATCAAATTCAATAATCCCTAACGAATTATCTCAGATTAAGTAGATGAAGACATGAAAAAGTTAGGAATGTGGAAGCGTATTTATGGAATATGGAGGAAAATTAAAACAAAGGATCATAATTGTTATATCTTATAAAGTCTGTCGGTTTTCTTTGTTTGATTAATTTTAAAAGTACTAGACCTATTACTAAGAACCTAATCTCTATTATATCTGTTTTAATTTTAACGGTTTCTGTATGCCGTTTTTTTTTGTTTTCTAGTCACATATGGGTAAAATTTATGTTATGAACAAAATAGAAGTTTTACATTGCTGTTTCATGTGACGCTTGATCTATGTTTATTTAACGTGATATTTTTATAATTCTTTATTAAATGTGACAAAACGAAAGTGAAAGTACAAAACATTTGATGTCAAATACCTGCGAAGTGTACCGCCGACGGCGACACTTTTTTGTATCCGTTTTATCTTTTATTGTTATTCGAGTCTTGTATTTTTAATACTGCGACCTTTCATCTATCTTCCTTTAGTCCACGCGTTTGAATATTAAATGAATCTCAAATAAATAGGTTGTACCTACGCGGCCGCCAACAAACCGGGGTAGAACAACAAACCTCCCAGATGTAAGAAATAATAAAATCTAATTTTAATCTATTCATATATATATTTTTTTTTTCAAACTGAAATCCCAATGTTTATTTATTTATCATATTAATTATCAATAACAAATCTTATATCAACTTTTATTATACATCAAACATTTTACATAAAACTTAAACTTAAACTTAGATTAACCTAAAACTAAAAATCTTAAAAAATAAATAGCATCATAACTAAAATATATATTATTAAAAGGCGTCCCTTTAGGCAAGGTTCCGAAGATACTGGCAGCGTTCCAACTTTGAATATAAATTTGAATTATTATATTATATTATGTATACCGCATACATTCGAACTATTTTCGAATCTCTGCATAATCGTACGTCCTCTAAAATAGATCTATTATTGTTAAATGTTACGCAACACTCGGAATAGTAGTTAAAGCTCATCAAAAGCATATTAAAGAATATCAATACTCAAACAATCCATCATCTCATACAACCCTAGGGTTTAGAATGGTCCCCTATATATTGGACGTCCACTGCTGGACTTGAGGCTGTTGTACAGAATTCTAAATTCCGCGATGATTGCTAGCCTTCGCATAGTTAACTTGCATCCAATATTATTAAACTTTTAAGGTTAATCGAAAAAATTGTCGAGTTACCATGTCGTAACCGCGGCATTCCGCTGACGGAGGAAGCCTTCATGGAAATGATCACCAATCTGACATCACCACTTACACATATAATTAATATATTATGTAAACGGGTTTCAAAATTAAAATTTGTTCTACAAATTAGTTTTAATATTAAAGAAATTAAATATTTTTTTTAATAAAATAAGGGGTATAGCAGTTTTTTTTATCTCTGCCGCAAGGCTAAAGCGCTTTGTTGCTAGGGTCGTAACTAGCCGAAGCTCTGGTGGAAGCTTCTCTTCTAGACCAGAGAAAATATAATAATATATTTTAAAAGGTTTGGGATCATCAACCCGTCTCTCCCATTTATAAAACCACAACGCCTAACAATGCGCCAGAGAGGTTGTAAAAAATGCCTCTAATTAAATAGTAATGTACTTTCTTTAACTCTTAGCCTGTAAAAAGAAGATATCGCAACGTGTTCCGGTGTAGCCGCCGCTTAGCGACGTATGTATTATTCAAGTGGGATCTCCCGCTTTTTGGGCCGTCAAAACGTTTTCCATCCGCCCGGAATGCTAATTCCACGCCGCATGCCACAACTCTTTGCTTAACAAGTGTTAAGTTCATCAATTTCCTTTTATTTTGCCTACAGTCGCATAATATCAGGAGAAACACCGTATCGATAAAAAGGAAAACCTTATCTAATAACGGCCACCTTTGCATGCCTACTGTTTTGTTTTATTATGTACTTATGTTTTTCTTCTTCTTCTTGAAAATACAATATTTGATACAAATTGTTAGATACGTATCATAATGAATTGATACAAGAATTGGTTAATTAAACTCGGATCTCGCTGACCCAATGTTTAAGGCAATATGTTCGTAAAAGCGCCTGCCAACTAACGTACAAATCATGGAGCTCATGTAAAACACTAAAAAACAAGCTTGAACGTAACTGAACTATTTGTCCTTATTATAGTGGTAATAGAAATGGTCATTTCACTGAAGATAACTTAGACAGTTTATCAGATACAGAACGAAGGATAACTGGGCGGACAGCGGTGTTAGTTTTTTTTTTATACACTACAAGTTAGCCCTTGACGGCTATCTCACCTGGTGGTAAGTGATGATGCAGTCTAGGATGGGAGCGGGCTATCCTGTTAGTAGTATGGTAATCCCACGCTCCTAATTGGTTTCTACGCGACATCGTGCCGGAACGCTAAAATCGCTTGGCAACACGTCTTTGTCGGTAGGGTGCTAACTAGCCACGGCCGAAGCCTCCCACCAGACCAGACTCGAGCCGGGAATCGAACCCAGGACCTCCAACTTTTTAATGCGACAGCGCACGCACTGCGCCATGGAGGTCGTCGAACGTCGTCGTAGTACTATGGTAACTTCGGATACCCCTAAAAATGTACATAACGAGATCTGAGGGATTAACGCTGTTAATTTATAATCAATCCAATCAAAAGCTTGAAGGTTTTATTAAACAGTACTACTAAATCCTAATCCTTTTATTTCGCATTGCTGTTCATAAAGAAGGCTTTGCTGACTTCATATATGGCCTTAAAAAAATAAGGTTAAGGGATACATCAAGATATGAAATACAAAAGGCGATACATTGTGTCTCGCGTTCAACTAACTTGTTGTAACAACAAAAACACTCAGTCTGAAAAACTCGCAATCTACCGACCACGTCACCCGATAACGAACAAAGGAGTGTTATGTTCTTCAAGCCGCTCTGTCCTATCTGTACCTTTTATTTATAACTCAAACTCATAAATTCTTCCAAGTAATAAGCCAACTCAGATATGGATATCTGTGCTTTTTAGGGTTCCGTAACTGAATAGCGCAATCGGTTCCGTCCGTCTGTATTACATGAACCATAGGCAATAAGCAGACAATTGGCTAAAGCGCTCAACATATAATGTATTTAGCCGCTATAACAACCAATCATCATCATGGTCAACCCACTACCGGCTCACTACAGAGCACGGGTCTACTCTCAATATGAAAGGGTTTGGCCATAGTCCACCACGCTGGCCATATGTGGATTGGCGGACTTCAAACGCCTTTGAGAATATTATAAACTCTCAGGCTTGCAGGTTTCCTCACGATGTGTTCCTTCACCGTTGAAGCAAGTGATATTTTAAGTGCTTAAAATAATAACAACAAATAATTAACATTAAATAAAATTGCATATTAAAGGCAGATATCATTTTCTCGCTCATAACAATCTCTGGCTTTTAGTAAATTATTGTGAATTTAAGAATTGAGATATCGTATACAATTTAATTGAATTATAGTGCATTATTTAATTCTTAGCTAATCTAATAGTGATTTTTATTTATATCGCTTTTATACTTAAAAGGATAGTTATTTTTTTTAATCGAACATAACGCGGTCGAAATCGCGCGTAATGTCCCATAAATATTATTTTTATCACACATGCTCGTGACTTGGATCTTATTGCACCGCCCGTAATCGAAGATATAAAACACGCTTACTAGATATTAACGTACCTACTTGTGATATAGTTTTATTATTTATTAATAAATATTAACAGCCAGAGTAATAAGTAAATTGTTATTGTAATTGTTTAGTCAATAAATAAATCATTCGATGAAATAATTGAAATTCACAATAAATCATGTTTTATATGTATTGCAGTTTTAATATTTGCTGCATATAATATAGTTTGTTTTGTGCCCAAAGTAACACTTCCGCTTGCACTCGAATTGTTTGAATTTTAATAACAAAACGAATACTGGGCACTTTTACCTTTAAATATTTTTTGCAGTGTGATTGCGCGTAGATACGTAGATTTGTGCTCGCCGGAAGCATTAATCAAAGCACGAAAAGCACGCTAAGTGATTAAGCGTTCTGGTACGATATATTCGCGCAGAAACCAAGTAGGAGTATGACCTTACCATACCCCCTAACAGGTTAGCCCTCTGCTATTTTAGACTGCATTATCACTTACCATCCAGGTGAGATTGCCGTCAAGGGCTAACTAGTAGTGTATAAAAAAAAATTACTAACTCCGGCACTATAAACATGTTTGTGTATTTGCGGGTATGTGTGTATGTTTTGAGTATTTCACTGAAGTTTTGAGTTTAAATAGACATACCCTGGATAAACAAACAGACGAATTTAAATAATGACAATATATTACGTCAATAAACACCATTCAATTCAATAGTTCATTCTTTTTTTTTCAGATGAAACCGTCTTGCAGTGAAGAAACATCGATAACATATTGAGGTATATTTTTTAATACTTACTAAGTACTAATATAATAACGAGATAAAACAATAAAGTAGATACCGTAAGTAAAGTAAAGTAACAGGTTAGCCCGCTGCCATCTTAGACTGCATCATCACTTACCATAAGGCGAGATTGCCGTCAAAGGCTAACTTTTAGTGGATAAAAAAATAAAAAATAAAGAGAGATTGTAACTCATTTGACATTTCAAACTCACATCATTTCAAACTAATTTAAGTAGAAAATATAATGTTTGCAAGACATCAATTTTAGTTCTGTCGTCACCGAACAATTGGTTGTTAGAAATTACCTAACCTAAAAACCA
This sequence comes from Lasiommata megera, assembly GCA_928268935.1. Classification (NCBI taxonomy): domain Eukaryota; kingdom Metazoa; phylum Arthropoda; class Insecta; order Lepidoptera; family Nymphalidae; genus Lasiommata; species Lasiommata megera. The sequence continues at coordinate 1,054,661 of OV743329.1, read as the reverse complement.
ACGAACTCGAATTTAGGATGCTTCCATCGCGTATTTTGGTGTAATTTGGATAAGGAGCGATTCTGTCGCCCAATAAATAAATTAATCTATGTGGGTTCGGCACAATATGTCATCACATATTATTTTTTAGCTATTAATAATTTTAACTTTTGATTATTTATCTCAAATTTTAATTAGGATATTTATTTTTGAAATCGATGATTTGCATCTACTTGTCGCCTGATAACTTGGTCAAAGGCCCAAATGAAGAGTGCTCGCACACTCGTCACTGCAATATGCAAATACGGCTTTGCGAGATCGGCGATACGGGCGTCAAACGGAATAACATACGCCGTGCGACGTGTACCCGGGTTTATCCCATACTGAATGTAGTGGGATTTAGTTGGCTGGCAGATTTACATTTCGGCTTCATGCAACCATTTTTTACTTTAATTTTTACTCACGAACTTCGATTACTTATGCACTAGATTTCCGGTCCCGTAAAAAATCTAGGAAAAAAGAAAAGGGTTCAGTTTTGGTAATATCCGCAGCGCCAGAAAAGCCACCGATGCGTTGCCGGCTTTGAAGTAATTAGTTTATTCCTTGAATCACGTATTGTATAGGAGCTTAGTTTTGGGGAACACAGTTTAAGGTAGACCACAATTTGCAGGTGAGATGAAGATTTCTTCTCGGTTGAGTCATGTTCTCCCTTGTAGTGTTTTTAACACGTCTGATGGTTACTGAAGATGCAAACATGATTTATTTTATTTTATATTATATAATACATTTACTAGTGATTTTTACATTTACTTATAATACATTATGGTCACATGATAATTTACATGCTTATTATATGTAAAATCGTCTCGAAGTAAATACAGCGTGCAGTTTAGGTAACATTGCTATATAGCGATAAACTAATTACAAAATTTATGAGTTAACGTTAGTATTATATATAATTTTAATCATTATATGAGAGAAGTTTGTACTTAATGAAATATTAAAAATAAACATCTGATGACAGTAATGATTCCTACTTTTAAGTTCATAATGATCAATAAATAATTTAAGTAAGTGGTACTAAACTTAATTTTATCCATTTTGTACGGGGAATTGAGTAGATCGCTGATTACCAACCCTCGAAAACTATTGAGTGAATTTGTATTTATATCTATAGACGGACTTTGTTCGCTCATTGTAAAGTTTGTTACATCTAAATGCACATAAAACCAAAATCCTTAGTAATACTTACAGTCTGTATTGATTTGTGATGCGCTCCACGTGTGTTTCAAAACCTTCCACCTATCTACTTGACCGCCGCCGTGGTGAGCGCTTTAGTCTTATAACTTAGAGGTTCCTGGTTCGTTCCCCGGTTTCAATTGGAAAATTTATGATTTTATAATTGTCAGACCAGTCTGATCTGGTGGAGGGCTAGTTATCACCCTACGACAAAGACGTGCCGCCAAGCGATCCGGTTTAATATCGCGTAGAAACAAATTAGGATGTATACGTTTACCATACTTGTAACAGGTTAACCGCTACCATCTTACACTGCGTCATCACTTACCACCAGTTGGGATTGCCGTCAAGGCTTACTTGTGGAGTAACGAAAATTATTATTATTTGTTGATTTAGCTGATAGAAATATAAAGTGTGAAAATTATTACTCTCTTTCCATTACGGTTTATGAGTGAAAATTCTGCCGACAGACAGACAAATGGACAACGGAGGCTTAGTTATATAGTTATTGTCGTAGTAAGAAACCTAATAACACCTCATAATCAATTCAGTAAACAGAACAGTTGTTGTTTTAGCGTGTGAAACCCAGCCTATTCGTAGGACCTTATTTCCTTTGATCCCTACGCGTGGAATCCTCCAAAGCCTGGACGCGAGAATAGTTTGCTTATTGCTCCGAGATATAGGAAGAGCCGACAGGACTTATTGCCTCCGACGTGATATCATGTTAATGTGGTGTGTCAACAATTTACGGGGATTTTTTAAATTTTTTGAGTTTGAAAAAACAAGTCCTACTTTTTAAGTAAGTTATGATTGGTAGCAACAAACAACAGTAATTAAACTGACTATTAATGTCGGAAGGCGTATCTAGTGTGTAACTCTGTGTTAGCTTATTTTACAAACCGGGGTGGTTTTCTTATGCTAGCCGTAAATATTGTTTTATGTAAATATGTATGTACAAATAAATATGACGGCAATCAGAGAGCAGCGCCATCTAGTTTTGGAGTCATGTACGACAGACAAGAGAGTGGCATCGCCCCCTCTCTTTACCCAACACTATGTGACGTGTAGGTTCTTATAAGACTCACCGGCGCATTGCATTCATTGCATTCGGTCGGTTCGGATCGGTGGTCGACTCGCGGTAGTGCATAGTCGTATTTGGTGGAGCGTATAGTCTGCTCCTTATAAATTACCATACTTATAATTGTAATTCTGTTCTACCGAGAGTATCTGAAATGCCTGAAACTACCCACGTCTACCTAAATTACCGACGAAGACACGCACCCGCCCGCGTAGTCATCCTCTAAATAAATAAAATAAAAATAAATAAACAACAAATGAGTGTCTAAATTCTTCTATCAATATTGACACAATCACAATACAACAAACAAATATCTACAGCACAATACACGATGCACCCAAAATGTACCCACAAATGAACGTGGCATAACTTCGAAATAGTTATGCAGTGTCTTGTCAAACTTTCAGCAACTATTAGTGTCAAGACGTGATCGTATAACGACGTTATACAACTCTTATTTGTAAAATCTGTAGCAGGTTTAACTACTTAATGTATCCGTACAAGAAACGTTTTATTTTCTTGTGTTATGATGGTTAGTACATTCGTGAATTAAAACTAAAGCTATGAGGGTTCCAAGACCACGCAGGTCTTAGAAAAGGCAAACAATAAACATAGTCGCGTATTCATAATGACAAACAATTAAAATATTAATAATTAGACTCGGTATAAGATTAATTGGCATTAAGTTATTGTAAAATTGCGATATCCTAGTGCTTACGACGTCCGCCTTCCAATCAGAATTAGGGGCTTCTATCCCGGGCACGCACCTTTTACTTTTCGGAGTTTTTAGCCATTTAAAATATCACTTGCAAGGAAAACATCGTGAGGAATCCTGCATATCCGGGAGTTCTCCGTAATATGCATAAAGGCGTGTGAAGTCTGCCAATCCGCACATGGCCAGCGTGGTGGGCTATGTTCGAACCCTTCTCATATTGAGAGGAGACCCGTGCTCTGTAGTGAGTCGGCAATGGGTTGATTATGGTGCCATAACAAATCAGATGTAGAAATATAATACAAACAACGTGTTGGCTTAATCACTGACTACGAAGAAATCTCTATATAACCTTTATATTAATATATTTTTTTAAATGTTTACTACGCTCCAAGACTCATATAACGGATGTGGGAGATAAAGCTGCCAAACTGAATGGGACTGGGCTGGGCATGTTATGCGCATGTCCGACGAACTGTGGGCAAAGGCCTCACATTGGGTGCCACAAAATACAAAAAGACGTCGAGGTAGACCGAGGCGTTGTTGGCGTGACGAACTCGATGCCTATATGTCAGCTTGGCCCCAAATATCCCTAGATAGAGACAAATGGAAGGAAGAAAGGGAGGCTTTTGCCCAACATTGGGACAGTACGGGCTGATAATATAATGTTTGAGTGAGTGAGGCGAGAGTGCGAGCACGGACGTAATGATCTCCACCGCGGCGGGGTTATATCAACAGCCGCGCGGTTCATTTGCAGTTTACGTAAACTATTTACGGGATAAATTTACCTGCAACTTTATTTTAAACCGACTATGGATTTCGGATGCCTGCTGACAAGATTTATCGATCTGGCTGGCTCGGTGATTTAATGAACATTGAGCTAAATTTGTTATTTATCTGTGTATAGACTGATTGGCTGACTGATCTGTCTATCAACGATGAAACGAGTTTTTTGTTTTTATTCACCACCCGTTAGCCCTTGACTGCATCTCACCTGATGGCAAGTGATGATGCGGTCTAAGATGGTAGCGGGCTAACCTGTTAGGGGTATGGTAAACTCATACTCCTAATTGATTTCTACACAACATCGTGCCGGAACGCCAAATCGCTTGACGACACGTCTTTGTCTGTAGGGTGGTAACTAGCCACGGCCGAAGCCTCCCACCAGACCAGACTCGAGCCGGGAATCGAACCCAGGACCTCCAACTTTAAAATGCAACAGCGCACGCGCTGCGCCACAGAGGTCAAATTTTAGCTTATTTTGACTTTGTCAAATTTTAGCTTATTTTGACTTTGCTCAGTCAGTCTTAGCTATTGTTAAAACGAGACAGATTTATGTCGGACTCATAACTCTTTCTCTTTCAACTGATGCACAAGACAGAAATAAGGCTTAGCGCGCTTTTTAAATATCGCCTTGTCTACTTTGAGGTATTGCGTCATGTCTTTTTATATTGGGATGAGGCTTATCAACCAAAAATCTATGTTTTTTTATAATAAATGCGAAAGTGTGTCTTTGACTGTGTGTAGGATCTTTATTATTCCGGGAAAGTAAACGGTTCCCTCGCTACCATTTTAGACTGCATAATCACTTACGATCAGGATACACTGTGAGACCTTGATTGAAATTTCAACAACTTGTAGTGAAGTATTAAAGAATAATATTATAATATCTGTCTTGATGTGACATCCATTGGCGCATCTTGATTTGCGACACGGCAAACGGCATAACGCCCCTTTCAGTAAAGATTACGTGTTTAAAACTTTGTGTATTTGTTTAATTTCACATTTTCCGGATGTCCCATGCCGGTTTTTTTTCTTCTTAACATTTTATATAGAGTTATTCTACTTCCGCCTCTCTCCTAAATTTTCGAAGAGAATAATTTTTATTTAGAAGAAAAACTAATACAAAATTGAATTCGGCAAGAACCTTTCTTAATAGTGTTATGTTCTAAAAATATACTTCATCAGATCACTCCTGTACCCTAGTACGAAGTCGCAAACCTTGCAAACCACGACTGTTCAGGAGAATTTCAATTCCGTTCCATTTATTGTTGCGTAAACAAATGGTGAAAACGGATCCTTCTTCGTACCATAGACTACTTGAAGTTTATTTTAATTTTTACAAATAATATTTTAAAACTGTGTTAATGAAAATATTGTAATGCTAATCACAATTATACACAAAAAAATATAATTTTTAAAGCCATAATGATTAAAATAGGCGCGTCGTAATTCTAAAATAGGATTCCTCAGTAAAGTGGGATAACACGTGAGGACTGGGTCAGCACAATCTGAAATTAGTTTTTATTCTAAAACAGACAAATTATTTTTATCGCTGGATTAAACGGTAGCTCTATAACATGCTTTAAATCGATTTTAAATAGGGCCTTTGTTAGTGTAAAGATCCAAGTTTTCGATACTCGAAAACGAGTCGCCGAGTCGGAGAAAATAAATCCCATATTAGGGGTTCATAAATAAAAGGCTTTCTAAGTGAGTTATGCAGCCAGAATATTGGCCAGAATTTGGTCCTACTTCCATATAGCGGTGGAGATCTTGTACAAAGAGTAGGTATACCTTTAAAACCTTTTAAATCACCGAAGCGAAATTAAAGGTTTTATAAAGGGCGGCATATACGGGACGATAAGACGTCGCTTCGAAGATTCCATTCAATAGCAATCTATTGGTCGTTGCAAAATTAATCTAATTATCATCATCATCATCATGATCAACCCATCATAGACTCACTACAGAGCACGGGTCTTCTCTCAATATGAGAAGGGTTTGGCCATAGTCCACCACGCTGGCCATGTGCGGATTGGCAGACTTCACACGCCTTCGAGAACATTATGGAGATTACTCTCAGGCGTGCAGATTTCCTCACGATGTTTTCCTTCACCGTTGAAGCAAGTGATATTTTAATTGTTTAAAAACGCACAACGGTTCGAGCCCTCTGATTAGCAGGTGGACGCCCTAACCACTAGGCTATCACAGCTTAGCTAGTAGTTTTAACCGGGTCTGAATACGTTACGTGCTCCGAGGCACGGGAGTGAACTCCCAAGTTTATGTTACTGTGCTATAGTAAAATATGTTTTTCTACAAAGATTGCGGGTTTCCTATTTGCGACCTGACGTGGCACGAGCAAGCCGGGACAAGAAAAATGCCCGGGATTATTCCTGCCGGGGTCTATTTCCTGTGGCGCCGCTGCTACAAAACCTTTCGTAGATTTCAACGCCTTTGATATTAGTATTTACAGTTCCGGAACTCGGAAAGATCGATAAGCCGTATCTTCCGGTCGTTATCACTCACACGATCATGATCGGAAAGTCAGTGAGTCTATCTAAGTGAGATACCAATCACCAACCAACCCAACACGGTGCTTCCTTTATTTTTTTGCTGGGTTGAGTTAAAAAAACCCACATAGTTTTAGTATATATAGTAAGTGTGACAAATTTAAAGCGGTAATAGCCTAGTGGTTAGGGCGTCAGTCTCCTAAACAGAGGTCGGCGGTTCGAATCTGGGCACGCACCTCTAACTTTTCGGAGTTATGTGCGTTTTAAAAAAAAAATATCACTTGCTTCAACCTGCACGTCTGAGAATTCTCCATAATGTTCTCGAAGGCGTGTGAAGTCTGCCAATCCGCATATGGCCAGCGTGGTGGACTATGGCCAAACCCTTCTCATATTGAGAGGAGAACCTTGCTCTGTAGTGAGCCGATAATGGGTTGATCATGATGATGATGATGATGGCAAATTATGCACTCATGCATGCGAAATGACTACTAAAAAACTTTCTTTCTTCCTTTCTTTCTATCTTTCTTTCTTTCTTTATTTATTTATTTATTTATCTTTCTCTTTCTTTTAAACGAACGAAGCACTTCGAAATCAGTAATACAAACAGAACTTATAGGAACAAACGATATCGAAGTGAGAAAACTGCGTTGATTTTAATGAGTAAAACTTGACTGCTATTTTTCCTGATTATTAGTGATCATGCAGGCTAAGGTACGCTAAAATATGTAAAATATATGACGACTTAAGGGCGTATAATAATAATGTAACTCCTTCGCGCCGACATAATATATCTATTCACTTGCATTTGTAAATTGCTGTATTATAGTGGGGAAAACGGAAGTCGAAAGAGCTTTCCCGATTTATGGGGAGGAAGTACCTAAGTATTCATGAGATATCAACTGCACAATGCGGGCGTAAAAATTCTATGATTCTTGCGGTGTTTTGTTTACAACCGAGGAATCAAATTGGTTCGTATCTGGGCTTACCAGGCTATTCGTGGTGAACGATTATAAGCTATTGTAAGGCCAAAATCTCACCATACACTTAAAAGTATCGCACACTACCAAAGTAGACTTTTTTTTTTTCGGTCTGTCTATTAGCTGTACAAACCCTATTGGTTGCCACAGCGTAACCGGGCTGTTTGACGAGCTTTGGATAGAAGCTCTTCCAGAAGAAATTTTGAGCCCTAGGGCTCGAAGAAACTAAGGGAACGACTGCCTAAGGGCGCCTCCTTTGAGGCCGAACCTCGTTAGGCGACGTTTGGGATAACCCCGACGTCCGACGGGGGGGTCGGACGTAAGTGGTGGTAAGTGGTGGGAGGCATCGGCCGTGGCTAGTTACCACTCTACCGACAAAGACGTGTCGCTAAGCTATTAAGCGTACCGGCACGATGTCGCGTAGAAACCAATTAGGAGTGTGGGTTTACCATACCCCTAACAGGTTAGCGCGCTACCATCTTAGACTGCATCATCACTTACCATCAGGTGAGATAGCCGTCAAAGGGCTAAATAGTAGTATAAAAAAAAGTTGATGTTTTTTAAAAGCGAGCCAATTGCACGGTTTACTTGTCCAGTACTGCAGCGACTGTTGAACCGCGCTTTGACTGTACACGTCGAGACATGAAGTTATTTCAGTCCGCCTCGGTCTGACACGACGGTTTCATGTACGGAAATACAACGGCGTCGCTGACTGAGACCAAACCCATTAAAGTTGCATCTAATGTCACCCCGCAACTCCGTCCGAGTACTACTTCTGTTGCCAAAGTAAATTCATCTATATATATAAAAGCGAAAGGTCACTTACATACTTACATACTTACTTTCATACTGATTAAACACGAGATCTCAAAACTATTGTATGTATAAGGCTATAATTTAGCAAATGGGTAGTTGATAGTTAAGAGATGTCAGCTAAGAAAGGATATTTGGAAATTCCACCCCTAAAGGGGTAAGATAGGGGTTGGAAGTTTGTATGAAAATCCTTTGTTTTTAGAGTTAGAGACACAAAAATTTGCATTAAGATTAATAATAATAAATAAAAAACATGTACATCAATTTTTTTTTAAATATTACCTGTTAAGGGTGGTAAAATAGGGGATGATAGTTTTTGCTTATTTTTTTATTATGCAGTCAAGTCACGGGAAATCAGCAATTCTACGCAGACGAAGTCGCGGGACACAGCTAGTATACAATATAGGACAGTCAGCCGCTATTCTGCACAATTAGCTCAGACCCACCGCGTCGTACGCCTAGTCGCATTATTACTGCATTTGTTCGACTCTTTAGGTTAGCGTTTATTTACCTCAAGAATTCAATTTTAAATTCAAAGAACGTTTGCAGAGTTAATAAAAAGAACCTGATTTTAGTGATATACAAGAAAAATACCCGTTTTAGCTTAGTTACTAGAAAATAGATGGATATAAAAATCAAAATGCATTCATTTGTTTTTTAAGGCTTAGGGAAAATTTCAGCTGTCCATCTTTTATGGTTCATGGGACAGCCTACTTAATGACAGACAGACTGTCATTAAGTAGGCTGTAATTCATTTTAAATTAAGAGTGACTTGGTTTCATTTTCTCATGTATTTCTCAGCAAACCTTTCACTCAACCTTTAGCATAGAGGTGCAAAATTAATGGATCCATAAAATTGTCATGATTAAAATTAACAGTATAAAATAAGTAGGTCCTTAACAGTTTACAACAATTTATTGTCTCAAGCATGCATATATATACATATTTTTATGAACATCTAAATGTCATTTACTGAATAATATTTTAGCTGTGACAGCCTAATGGTCAGGGCATCCGCCTCCTAATAAGAAGTCGAGGGTTCGAACATGAGCACGCACCTCTAACTTTTCGGAGTTATGTGCGTTTTTAAACAATTAAAATATCACTTGCTTCAACGGTAAAGAGAAATATAATGAGGAAAACTGCACGCCTGAGAGTTATCATTAATGTTCTCAAAAGCGTCTGCCAATCCGCACATGGCCAGCGTGGTGGACTATGGCCAAACTCTTCTCATATTGAGAGGGAACCCGTGCTTTGTAGTGAGCCGGCAATTGGTTGATCATGATGAACCCATTTTAACAATATATCTATAGATGTTTACTATAATATATTTTTCCGCATATCGCATAGCCTAGCTTAGCTTTGACCCACACACAGTTTTATGGCCAGTAAAATAAAAGTTTGTAATAAAAGCTCGAATATTACACAAAGCACCGATCTCATTTCTTTCTATTGGCATAATAGTAATAACAGCTATAAGATGTCCCGATAGTCCCGCAATTTGTCCCGGCCGCCCGCGTCCCGCGGCTCGACGTTTTGTACAAATATCACTTAGTCACGATCTGATTGTAATCTGCAAGTCTTATAAATTGTTCGTCCCGTTATCTTTGGTTTCGCTACAGTTTTTTTGCTGCGTCCAAACATCTGTTTTTTTTTCGAATTTTCTAGTATTATTATCCCTTAGTTCTCCATAATGTTCTCAAAGGCGTGTGAAGTCTGCCAATGGCCATGGCCAGCGTGGTGGACTATGGCCAAACCCTTCTCATATTGAGAGGAGACTCTGTAGTGAGCCGGCAATCGGTTGATCATGATGATGAACTAAAACTTGTGCATTTGTTACAGGTCACTGGGGTGCTGCTGTAGATGTTCCTGTAAAACAAAGTAAGTTCATCTTTGAATAAATAATATTTTATTATATCTTACTGAGTTTGAAACGAGTAGCTTTTTAATATTCGGTAAGAATGCCCGACTTTTTCAACTTAATCGCTTCTTTTTGGCAGCGATGGTATAGTAAAAAATATTTCCAAAAAATATATGTACTGTTTTTAATGCATCAATTTAGGACGATTATTAATTTCGCTGTTAATATTTTATTCAGATGAAGACAAGGCTAAAAAAAGATTTTTTTTTAATTGATACCCAATTAGTTTTTTTTTCGTTTATAATTGATAATAACCTGTATGATACATGGAGTGGCCTTTTTTCAAGGGTTGAATTTTAGACCTCTCTCCCTTCTTTTCTTTATTAGCTCGGTTTGATGGCATCTAATTTTTACGCTCGAAAGTTTAATAGCAACGAAAATACTGGGAGTATTCTCGTTTCAAAGGTAAGCTACCAAATAGCAAAAATGCAAATAATTCATATCACATCCGAGATTTATTGTTAAATCCACCAGACACTTGAATGACCGGACGCCGGACTAAATTAACGCGAACGCGCAAAACGAGGAAAAAACTGCCGAGCGAGCAACACGACGCGTGCAAAAATAACTTCGCTCTTTAGAGTGTGCAGTTCGCAGACCACAGGATGTGGCTCGTAAACAAAACGTGCCCGCTTTTTGCATTTTGACCTGATTCAGACTTTTGTGCGTTACTATTTAGGTATTCTGCGATGCGGGGAGACATGGCCACACTAAAGTACCTGTATTAAAAAAACTTGATTTTCATGTAAGCAATGCTTTACGTAATCTTGTAGAAAAGCCCTATTTTAGAGTAAGGGCGAGTTTCGACGACCTACGTGGCGCAGTACGTGCTCTGTCGCATTATAAAGTTGGAAGTTCTGGGTTCGATTCCCGGCTCGAGTCTGGTCTGGTGGGAGGCTGCGGCCGTGGCTAGTTACCACCCTACCGACAAAGATGTTTCGCCAAGCGATTTAGAGTTCCGGCACGATGTCGCATAGAAACCAATTAGGAGCTTGGGTTTACCATATACCTAAATGGTTAGCCCGCTACCATCCTAGGTACCATCATCACTTACCACCAGTTAAGATAGCCGTCAAGGGCTAACTTGTATTGTATAATAAAGGGTATAGTGTACTATAACATAAAAACCGATTTAAAATAATCATTTTTACCGAGTTATCATTTGAATTAAAAAAAACACATATAGCATATATTTTGAAATCTAAAATTTTAATTTTAATTTCTAAATTCCCCATATCGACGTTGACGGTTTTTGAGATCGCACGTCGAGATGTACGAACACTATGTGCGTATGTTGTGAAGGTACTGAGCACCGCCGATCAAAGAGAGTTATTTGTAATTTCATCTCGTTTCATTAAAACATTCATCCTTTAACCCCGGCCGTGCTGCAGATAGACGTTTAATTAAAATTTTAAATTGCCCCAAAATTATTCTCTGGGACAGTTTTATTATTGTAGGTAATACCTCATGTTTGGGAAAGCTGGGTGGGGGTATGGTACTCCTAATTGGTTTAATTCCCAATTAGAAATCACCTGGCGACTCATTTTTGTTGGTGGGGTTGTAGCTAGCCACGGCCGAAGCCATTCAGACTCGTGCCTGGAATAAAACCAGGATAAACTTGTAGTGTACAAAAATAAAAGTTGTCGGAAGCTGTGATAGCCTAATCCGAGGTCGGGGGTTCGAACCTTGGCACGCACTTCTAACTTTTCGGAGTTATGTTCGGTTTAAGCAATGAAAATATGACTTGCTTCAACGGTGAAGGAAAACATTGTAAGGAAATCTGCATACCTGAGAGTTATCCATAAAATTCTCGAAGGCATGTGAAGTCTGCCAATCCGCACATGGCGTGGTGGACTATAGCCAAACCCTTCTCATATTGAGAGGAGGCCCGTGCTCTGCAGTGAGCTGGCAATGGGTTGATCATGATGATGATGACGGCCGAAGCCTTCCAGACTCGTGCCTGGAATCGAAACCAGGACTAACTTGTAGTGTACTAAAAGAAAAGTTGTGGCTTTAACCCCAAATCCCTCTCGACTATGAGAAGCTTTACTTCGACATTAGGAACTGATGATGGTGATTATGATCTCTGGACTTTGTGAGTCTATCGATAGAGCTTCTTTTCTAAATTACTTCGTCTCGAGCGGGGTTAGAGCCGGCTACAGTAAAAGCGTTACATTAATTGACACTCCCGCGGGACACTGCGAGATTGGAAACAAATTGCGCCGAGACCGGGGGATACTTGAAGCTGTTACAAAAAAGATAAAAGGTTAATAGTGTAGCAGTAACGCGGAGTTTATACACGTTATAATTTAACTAGCGGCGGCAAGTGTGTAAGGAATTTATATATACGGTAATAAAAACAGAAGTTGTTAACAAAATGAGATTCACTCCTAGCAATTTACACTTAGTCATCGAAATAGTTAGGCAAAGTATTCTTTAAATTTATACGACGAGTTACGGGCGTCCGAGTCGTTTTTTAGTAAGAGTGACGTCAGCATTGCTGACGTCACGCTTTTGTTTACTTTCGCTCATAGTAATTAAAACCATAACTTTGCGGGATTACACTTTCATTACGACAATAACTATGAGGTCCGAACGGTCCGACGTCTCGAGCGAAACTGCCGCACGTATTTATAACAAAACATGCTTGTACAAAATTCATTGCTAACTTCTTAATACACTGATTAGCAAATAAATGATTAATTAGTGATTTAAAGTGTTCAAATGTGTGTAATTATTGGAATCTTGATTTTCTTGGCGCCGCTGAATGAAGTTAATAGCTCCTTCGCGCTGACATATATTAACTAGAGCATTAACGGAAATAAACAAAATATTTCTTTATGTGGGTTATTTTTATGTATTTAAAAAAAATCTAAAAGTAAGACTGAAATCTCATCTGGTGGTTAGTGGTGATGTGGATTGAGAGGATTGTAGCGAATTTAGGGGCAGGGGGGGCTTAGATTTTGTGTGGTGTTATATTATACAAATCTCGCAGTTGTCGGCAGAATATAACAAATTATACTTGCTGTTTATTGTTTATCATGGACTTCCGCAAAGTAACGCCTGCTTCTATTCATTAAATAAAACAATGTATGAATGATGATTATATAACAAGAGAAGACAAGATCCTTTAAAAAATATTTATTTTCTGGCCATTTTGCTATTGATCGAATGGTGTTGCTCCTACCCGACTATCCAACGGAACGCTGAACGTAATAAACTCCAGAAGAGCCAAGTTTGCTAGAGGCAGAACGTTGAACATAGTGAGCACCGGTTGAGCCGTCCCGGCTGTGTCCACCGCGGGTGACCGCCACGTTCAACGGATACGCGAACATCGAGTTCGATGGTACGGGACGTACGTTGCCTGTTGCATAAGCTGCGCTCACGCATGCGATGAGGGCGACGTAGAAAATCTGCGAATTAAAAAACTCTAAATAAATCTCTGCATTTAGGTAATTAGCATTTATTCGACATAAGCACGGGTCTCTTCTCAATATGAGAAGGGTTTGGCCGGCCATGTGCGGATTGGCAGACTACACACGCCTTTGAAAACATTATGGAGAATTTTCACGTATGCAGGTTTCTTCACGATGTTTTCCTTCACTCCTTCCACACTTTTATATATATATTATAATTGTATCACTTGCTTCAACTAGCAAGTGATACAATCATATAACTCCTAAAAGTTAGAGAGGCGTGCCGGGGATCGTACCCGCGACCCGTGATTAAGAGGCGGACGTCGTAACCACTAGGCTATCACAGCTTTTGTTTATTTAATCTACATTAGCATTAAAATATCCGCAAAATTAGAAGTGAATTAACAGAATATGTTTTCGGCTATTCGCTCTTTGTTATTCATTTCTGAATGGAGAAAAATTATAAAAGTAGTTTTTTAACATCACCACCAACAGCAACAACAACACCATCTAGCATTATAAACATATTTACATCTTGCAAAGACAGCGCTATCTACCGCCAACTCATGCTTTTGTGAAGTAGCTATACGAAAACTACTTGTATTTTTTTTCTTGGAGGTATAAGAAGTAACTTGGAAACTAATTATTAAAAAAAAACTTACGAAAGATAAAAAAAATGGTTTGTTAAAATATAGTTATCGTATTGATTCATTTCTATTGAAATCGTCATACTTATTTAATGGCTTCATTGCGTGTGAAGCCGCGGCTAAAAGTAGTACCTATATAAATTAATAAAATTAGCTCACAAAAAGCGGCAAAAAATCGATCAGCTGTAGACGTCACTTCCAATGATGTGGATCTCATGATGCTCATATAATTTATACCCATACATAATAACAAAAAATTATTAATTCTGATCTAGTATTTACTTAAATAAATTATATTCTCAGTAACTTACGATTTTCATTGTGTTCGGGCGAATGTAAACTCACTGATGGTTTTCCTGAGGTCAGCGATAATTTATACGTGTATTATCATCTTTTATTTATCGTAAATGTATTTTTAATTACTCCGATACAACTAACTGCTCTTGTTTTCCTACAACAACAAATGCATTCGCATTGCGTAGACCAAACAGAATGCTTCAAATTTTAAATAATTTATATTTATATAGTAGTTTAGTCCAAGTTAGTGCAAGGCTAATTGAAATACGCTGATATAATTTTAGTTTTTCAAAAAATCACTTTGTCCTGGCATCAGTACTTAAGGGAAAACCCTTCTATAGGTTGTCAGTTGTCACATGGTAACCCATACCAGCTGTGTTTACATTTGAGGTCGAATGCGGGGGATACTATTAAAAGTATTAAGATCCATAATGGGTATTAAATTAAAATCCAAGTAATCTTTATTCAAATAGTCCTTTAAAAGGCATTTTGACGCGTCAATAATTTACATAGTAGTGATTTGATGGTGATAACTACATTCGTAAACTTTAAACTAAAGCTATGAGGGTTATAAACGCGCCCCGGTCTAAGAAGAAGCCCACAACAAACTTAGCCGGGTCAATTTTCTATGTTTTTAACCGTGTATGCAGCAGAACTAAGCCTGTTCGATAATTATCTAATTGAAGCTTTGCATCTAAAGTTATTCCAAGAAAATTACACATGTACAAAATTAAATTTACACGTCTTACAGAACCTCTTTCTGCTTAACTACTTTTTATTTGAAAATTAATAAGAATGCTGCTATCGCCTCTTCACTATAACACTGTTTATATACACAGCGACCCTTGTTTTATAAATCTAGTATAACAATGATATTAACAAATTACAAAGAGATTAACAGTTCGATAGTAACAAACAATAGCCGCAGAATTAATTGACATTAGAAATGCAGTAAAAAATAAAAATTAAAGTTACAAGTGAAGCTAATGATAGCGAGTTAAAATTTATAGATAGATGCTATATAAACAAGTACAAAGGAACAAACCGAGAAAATAAACCTAAAACTGTAATAAAAATAATGTTCGGTGCAAAGGCAGCCTTGTCACTTATCTGTGTGTGATCTTTTAATGCAACCTAAGCGTAAGAAGCTTTTAGCAACATGGGTATCGGAAAAACTATATCAGTTTATGACACCACAAACTCCGTCAGGTAATGCAGTTAAACCCTGGATTAAACCGGCGCGGTGGTTCGGCATCGTAATCAGTGAATACCTCATTGGCCTATTACCTTGATTAATTCCGCTTTAACAGCGTTTATAAATCTCTTTTAAGTTTATTATTGGGTTACATTAGTTCAAAAGTTTAACTTAACCACTTTGAGTCAATAATATGTTTTGTGAACAGTATTCCCAAAAAGAGAAACGAGCGAGCGGCATGTGTCGCATTTTTTGAGCAGCATGCATATGTTTATTGTTCAACCCTATACCTATTTATTTTATATATGACATCTAATATGACGAGTCAAGGGCCTCCGAGTTGTTTTTTGTAAGGGCGACGATTTTGTTCACTTTCACTCATAGTAATTAAAACCACAACTTGCGGGTTTACAGTTTTATTGCGACATCAACTAAGAGGTCCGAACAGTCCGACGTCTTGAGCGAGAATGCCACGAAAGGCATCGACCGCCCTTATTAATAGCAAAGCATGCTTGTACAAAATTGATTGCTACTGTCTAAATTGTGTTGGCAAAATCATCAAGAGTTCGAATGTGGGTAATTATTTAATTCTTGAGGTTCTTGGCGTCGCTGAATGAAGTTAAAAACTCCTTCGCACCGACAAATACTTAGGATCGCTATTAAAAAGTGCAGCCGTGATATAATATGTCTTCTCAAGTAATTTGTGCAAAACCGCACTCAAATCAGTCTATCAATAGATAAGTTCGTTTGAGCACTACGAACCAACAAACAGACAGATAAAGCGGTCCTTCCCCCGATTCTTCTTGTGTGGGGATAACAAATACCAAACACTTTTTTGTTCAACGGCAAATTATTTTCCTTAAAATGGGAAATCAGGTGTCAGCTTCGAGCACTCAAAAGATTCTTTCCTGATTAAATTTTCCTACCTTCGCTTCGCCTTGATACGTTAGCCTGCAAATATTGCTACCTTCATATGCGATCGGCGCAGACTTTACATGGTACAGACTGACCGGAGCTTCGGCTATTTTCGGTCGATTACGAAATAATGAACCCTTCATCGTTCTTTTACAACCGAACCGAATCGAAACGAATGCCAAAGTCCACTATTTTAACCGATGGCTTGTGGCTTTGACTCCGTTTGTTGGTCGACTTTGTTGTTTACTATTGCGTGGTCGACATTCTGGCATCTTAGGAACCCAAATCTCCGAGCCATGTGGCCGATACCTTGCCACTTCAGCTTAACTCGGCGATGGAGAGAGCTGCGATCGGAGTACCTCAACGTCATCCAATCTGAAACGAAGACACCCGTTGAAGAACCAGAGTTAATATACCTTTTTATGATACACATCAGCATCAACTAATGAACATCCACTTGTAGACATTATTTTGCAGAATTCCCTGGTTTTCAAGGCACGGGTGTGACCAACGCCTATTGCCTAGCGCCGATATTATTTGTTGGGATCACAAAATATATGTTTGGCGACCGTTGTAAGTCTGCAAAACTCTGTTAGGTTTCAATACACCATTCGTATGTATAGAGGCTGTGAATTTTTACGTTTATTTTTCTGGTTATCTTGCGCGATATCGATTTTTTCCTTAACTAGGTGCCCTTGAACTTTGTTAACTAACCTTCAACAAGCACCTACCGCAGAATCCAACTCGAATTTGGGAAACTTCGTGACATCTTTTCGCTCAACATCCTAAACACCAAAGTTTCTGAACAGTGCGTGAACTCGGAAACGCGGTCACTTACTATGGGCCTCATAAAAAGGCTCAGAGTAACTCACCTGGTGATGAAAAGAGGTATGCTCGGAGTATCGCTACGAAATCAAATCAGGATACAGTTACAATTATTGGTATTTCTTTGAAATCTGTATGTATCCTTACCAAAAAAAATTAAATTACTAACAAAACAATCCTATGACGGTTTCGAAAATTAAAACACGCAGGAACTCGTGGAGAGTTTACGTCTACGTGCTAATGAGAAATTATATTACATTACGTCTCTCAGGACTTACGTCTTTTTAGGAGAATGAAACCATTCTCATGTACTCTTTACTTTGTATTTAGACGACCTCGGTGGCGCAGCGCGTGCGATACCACATTATAAAATTGGAGGTCCTATGTTCGATTCCCAGATTGAGTCTGATCTGGTGGGAGACTGCGGCCGTGGCCACCATACCGACAAAGACGTGTCGCCAAGCGGTTTAGCGTTCTGTCACGATGTAACCAAAAAAACCATCTAGAATTATGGTTTTACCATACCCCTCACAGGTTAGCCCGCTACCATCTTAGACTGCATCATCACTTACGATCAGATGAGATGCCGTCAAGGGCTAATTTGTGGTAGATAAAAAAACTCTGTCTTATGAATGCCAAATGATGACTCCTTCTACTATTATTTAGCTTCTATTGTAATTAACTATTGAGAAATATATGAGATGGCTATAATAAAAAAACCGTATAAGTTTGTTGTCAATTCAAATTCAATTCAAAATAATCTTTATTCGAATAGTCCTTAAAAAGGCACTTTTGACGCGTCAATTGCGGGCGTCTTCTTAGGCCTGGGCGTATTTGGAACCTTCGTAGCTTTAGTTTTATTTTAACTAATGAAATTATTATCACTCTACTCACGAGCTTAAACAATGCTAAATATTTACACATGAATATAAAAATTTTTGTTTTTCTTTCTTTGTTTTAAATTTTCCTCTTAGAACAGGGCGCGTTTGGAACCCTCATAGCTTAATCTTTAAGTATACGAATGTAGTTATCACTATCAACCCACTACTACGTAAGTTATTGACGCGTCTAAAGTGCCTTTAAGAGGACTATTTGAATAAAGATTATGATTGATTGATTTTGATTTGATTATTGAGCACGGAAATTCCTTTTTTACACACTACAAGTTAGACCTTGACGGCTATCTCACCTGGTGGTAAGTGATGATGCAGTCTAGGATGGCAGCGGGCTTACCTGCTAGGGGTATGGAAAATCCGCACTCCTAATTGGTTTCTACGCGACATCGAGCCGGAACGCTAAATCGCTTTGCAACACGTCTTTGTCGGTAGGGTGGTAACTAGCCACGGCCGAAGCCTCCCACCAGACCAGACTCGAGCCGGGAATCGAACCCAGGACCTCCAACTTTATAATGCGACAGCGCGCGCACTGCGCCACGGAGGTCGTCAAAACTTTCTTCCTCCTAGGACAGAAGCTAATAGAAACCGCCGCAAACAATAAGCGATCAACTCAAACGTATTATAACTAATTACTAAGCTGCGAGTACGTAATTAATTAAGTAATTACAGAACACGGGCTAACGTTCCGAAGTAATTGTATTCCAAGGTCCGTGACAGTGGTTATCAGGCCGTGTGGAATTCGATGGCTCGTATTATCGTTTGTGTGGACGGGAATGCTGTAAACTTAATTGGGATAACCAAGTCATTAAACAGTTATTGCTGTGACCTATAACTATCGCGTTAACGAGCAAGTTAAGTTTGCAGCAGTTGGCAGAATTTCTTAATAAATGAAACTGGCGCTCCCTACCGCAATTATGAGCGCTCTTATAAATGGTAGGTCCCGGGTTGGATTCCCGGCATGGACGATTTGAGAATTCATAATTTCTGAATTGATTCTGGTCTTCAGGAAGGCTTCAGCTTAAATATGGTAACCATCATAGTTTGTAGTTAGTAAATAAAGAAAGGAATCTTGATTATTTCCACATCCCTTCTATTTATTTACCTACATTACTACAGAAACGCCGGCTTGTCCGTGTATGTTTTGTGTGGGCGGCCTACGTTGAAACTCTGGAACAAGTCAAGAGCCCGCTCTTGACTTGTTCCAGAGTAAAAAAAATCTTAGCGGTGATAGTCTTGTGGTTAAGGTTTCTATCTCCCTTTTCGGTTGACAAAAGTTCGATCCTCGTCACGCACGTCTGACTATTCGGAGTAATGGGTATTTTAAGTATTTAAATACCATTTGTTTTATCAATCTTATGTCGCTTAAGAACAGACGTAAAATGTTGGACATTTTGTCAAACCAAGGCGCCTGTCTATAGAATTAGCTCAATTTTGAATGATCTCAGGAACACCTGCGACATCTCATGCAGTTCTGTCACCTCTTTTAGCCAACCAACCACAAAAACCAACTAAGACTGGAATTCACTTGAGAAATTGTTCCATATATATTTTTTATTTAATTGTCCATTACTGCAGGTATTAATTGAATTATTTAGAGTTAGATGTAAGGTTTATTTTAATTGTGTGATCATTTCAAGAAGGTTACTATCTCATGTAATGATCCATTAAAAAAAAACATGACAGAACCTGCACGCCTGAGACTTCTCCATAATGTTTTCAAAGGCGTTGTAAGGTCTTTTCCTTAGCCAGTGTGGTGGACTGCATTCTAAACCCTTCTTTTTTGATGCAGATGGTTGATGGCGCTGTTTAGTCAGGTACCCACCCGCCACGATGCTCCTATGAGAGTGTTTTTGAGCTTTAAAATGATTCACCCTTAAAAATGAGGATATCCCTTCCCGTCAATGGCTACAATTTGGCGTAATCAATCAATTGGGCGAACCGCGTTAAAGCGGTTAATGCATGCCCCGGGATACTTTTCAAAACCCGGGACCGCGGACTCCGCCGTAATGATACGATGAAATCTGCCCCATCATTTTCAGAGGTCGATATACGAGTATATTGGTTTTTTATCCACTGCAAGTTAGCCCTTGACGGCAATCTCACCTGATAGTAAGTGATGATGCAGTCTAAGATGGTAACGGGCTAACCTGTTAGTGGTATGGTAAACCCATACTCCTAATTGGTTTCTACGCGACATCGTGCCGGAACTCTAAATCGCTGGGCAACACGTCTTCAATGATGTGCGTCAATATACACCCCTGCTGCCCATATCTATATTAATATTTATAATAAATTACCTATTCAAATCTAGGAGATGTTTATAAATAAGTTCAAAGTTTTTACGAAAAACTTTGAACTTATTTAAGCTCATACGTAAATTATATAACGATATTAAAGATTATATAAACGATAGAAAGCTTGGGTGTGAATTGCTTCAATTTCATAGATAATTATAATTTATTATTCACTTTGTGAGATGGTGACAACAAAACAAAAACCCAGCTAAGTTTTGTTGTGGGCTTCTTCTTATGATTTGATTTGATTTCTTATATATGCGAAGTTGTGTATGTTGTGTATAACTTCACCTATAATATATATATATATATATATATATATATATATATATATATATATATATATATATTATAGGCGAAGGTCTGGTCATAGGATACTTTTTCCCGGAAGAGCACGCAAGTCACGTTGCCCGGGAGCTTCAAGTTTGTTACCTATGCGTGGTTACAGCTTGGACAAATTTTGCATAGAAATAGCATCCATTATGGAGATACTTTTTATCCCCGGATATGGTTTCTGTGGAATTTTTAAAATACCGACATTAAATTTGCAAGTGGTTTTTAATTTGTAAAATATGAATGCATCTATTCTTTGCAATCTATTTTTTGCGTCTTTACAAGCCTTCACTGATAATCAGTAACGACTAATAAACTCTTGCGAAGAGAAAGAGAACTCTTGGAAAGAGACCAATGATACTTGGTCTCTGCCGGAAAATTGAAGGTCCTATAGATTTTTTTATTCACGTAGTCGTGGACATCCGCTAGTAAAATTCAATACATACAACCTATCTACCGCCTACATGACTCATCAGCTGTGTTAATTCAAAAAAAAAACACAAAAATATGACACACAGTAAAATATTGAGTGTGCGTACACTCAATATTTTAAGATAAGATGAGATAAATACTCTTTATTGCACACAAACTTTAAAGAAACAACACCACAAAACATTTAACACATAAGTATGCAAAGGCGGTCTTATTGCTTCAGCGATCTCTTCCAGACAACCCTTGGGGAAAGAATGAATTAAAATATAAGGGTAATGGCGCAATTTTCAAAACATAATATAACATATCAATAAATATAATATATACTTTTATATATAAATAAATATGTATCATATTTTACTTGTGATAAATTCAAATTCAAATTCAAAATAATCTTTATTCAAATAGTCCTTAAAAAGGCACTTTTGACGCGTCAATAATTTACATAGTAGTTATTTCATGGTGATAACTATATTCGTAAACTTAAAACTAAAGCTATGAGGGTTCCAAACGCGCCCCGGTCTAAGAAGAAGCCCACAACAAACTTAGCCGGGGATACTCGTACATTGTACGCGATGTCCTAGTAGATGTCCGCTCTCCAAATGTCCTTTCATAAAACTAATTGTTTCCGTAAATGAAAAATGGATAGATAAAAAATTTAACTGTAAAGTGTCGAATTAAAAATGGTTCAATCAAGATCCGGGTCACGACCTGACGACGTCATATGGTAATCCATCGTCGCTTGTTAATTGGATCGAGATTAATTCAATTACGATTTTATATTAAATTTTTCACGTTTTCACGTCTCGCCGCCGCTGCGGGGAGTTGTGGAAAATAAATTAATTGGAAAGCGATGTTGTGCCATCGCTTTCGGTAGGTTACTTCCGTTATCAATGGTTTATTTGTTGAGTGCATGACCTTCGCTCAATCCGATATCTCCAGTTAGATGGTTTCCTTCCCTGTCGATAGGCTAACCTGATTACTTCAGATTCCATTTACTCAAAATTTTGGATTGGATTTGTTATTAAATAATGAATAGAAGCAGGCGTTACTTTGCGGAAGTCCATGACAAACAATAAACAGAAAGTAAGCGCGAAAGGTTTTGCTGTGAAGTTGTTGTTGTGAAGTCAACATCTCCTGAGGATGATCCGGTGTCGGGTCGAAACGTGCGTAAGAAAATCCTCCACTAGAACTAGTGGAGGATTTTGTGTTGTGTTATACTATACTAATCTCCCGGTTGTCGGCGGAATATAGCAAATTATACTTTCTGTTTATTGTTTGGATTTGTTATTAACCACGGACCGAACCGTTTTACGGACCGAAATAGCGATAGTACTACCTTTTGTTTAACCTGCGCTTTGAGCAACAACAAATTGGTCTTTATAATTTTGGGGACTGTTTTAAGGAGTAATTTTTATCTAAACCACTATACCTGTTTTCTGACCACGCGCTGTAAAAACAAATTTTATCATTACTAATAAACTACCTACAGCACTCAAAGAATGTGAGATTAACTTTAAAAACAAACTAAAAGAATGGCTAGTGCAAAAGTGTTAAAAAAATTAAAATTTAAGTTAATTACAATAATTTTAATTTTAATTGGATTTGTAATCATAGTAATAGTCTGTATTAATTTTATTTTGATTAACATTGACTAATTGAATTATTATTGTTGTTATTTATTAATTATATTATAAAAATATATATATATATATATATATATATATATATATATATTTTTTTTTATGGAATTGTTTTATATTAGAATATTATGTGTTTAAAAATTGTATTAAAATTGTATCTACTGTTTGCAATACCCTGACCGGGTAAGATGCAAATGAATAGTCTGATACTCTTCAAATATCCGTAATACCAAATCATTATACACAGACTAATAGAAGAACAATCTTCCACTATGAACTTCTGCAAGACTTCACCGTATTGGTGGATCGGCTGGTGCTATGTTCGCTATTTTTTATATTTACAACCTGCCGCCGTACTCACTATTTTTAGAACGCACCAAAACTGGCCAGGGTCGCGGAAACCTGACAAACGCGAACATTGTAAATTAGAATTTCCTATTCGTTAACCTATAATCGTTGTAAACATTATCAATTACATTAATTAGCGCAATGAAGGTAATCAGCAAAAACAGGGCACCTACATTGAAACAAATTAACGTGTCCGTAGGGAGCGGTAGCCCACTGCTTCATGGCTTAAGCGCCAAGCGTTACAAACCCATCGTAAATATAATAGGTATGGCTGAAATTAAAAAATCCTGTCGATCCTCCTTGTTTTTACAACATATATAACATATTTTGACTGGTTTTGGTGGTTTGGTGGTGGTGGTTTTGGTTTTGTGACTGGTGGAGGCTTCGGCCGTGGCTAGTTACCACCCTACCGACAAAGACGTGTCGCCGAGCGATTTAGCGTTCCGGCACGATGTCGCGTAGAAACCAATTTCCAGGTTAGCCCGCTACCATCCTAGACTGCATCATCACTTCATCACTGAAGTGAGATTGCCGTCAAGGGCTAACTTGTAGCAAAAAAAAAAAGAGGTCGCCTTTACCCAGCGGTTGTATGTACTGAGGATGATGATCATTGTCAACTCATTAGCGGCCTACTACAGGGCACGAACCTTAACTCAGAGAAGAGTGCGGTCATAGTCCACCACGCTTAAACGCCAAATGCGGATTAATAAAATTTACATTGTTTAACCAAATGATATTTATTTTTAAATAAAGCTTATATAAAGATTACGTAAGCAAATTGAAACTTGAATTCCATCGGTTTTTCCATCGTAGTTTATTTAGTTTTTTAGCAGTAGCACTGTGTATTTTTTTGGTTTTAAAGTCACTTTTGGAAAAAAAATGGTACAATCGCAATAAAGTAATTTTATATTTCTGTTTTATGTTAGACTAAGCCGTCGCTATATCTTTTTGTACTTAACATAAAGAAGACACTCATACCATAACATAAAGAAGACGTCGCTTGTGCGAGTAACGGGTGTGGCAACCCGTTACTCGCACAAGCGACGCACGCTTAATTAACGCTTAATTTAACTCGTATAAGCGAGAAATGCCATTGATATTCTACATTGCCATCTATACCACCAGTTTGTTTAGTTGACGCCCAAAGATGCCGCTTGAGCAAGTAGGTAAGCCAATACAAGTGCCGCTAGTCTGTATTCGGCATTAGCTGTCACTTATGTCACAAGGCCGTGGCCTACGCCGCTCCCGGGTGTGGACATCAGTTATTTATAAAGTGCTAGGATTAGTCGTAGTTTTAACTGATTAAAAGTTATAATTTGTTAGCGCACAAATTACGTGAACGTCACCACCTATGGTCATATGTGCGGATTAAAATTACTACGCAGGGCCGTCGCAGATGACAAGACTTGAATATTAGAGGTAAAAGTATGCTATCGTCGACTTGTAACGAAAATATGGAACATATTTATTAATTTGATACATTTGTGTATACGGAATGTCATTTATGCCTTAGCAATAGATATTTGTGGAAATAGATTCGAAATACGAAAGCATTTTATACAGTACAGAAGGAAAATGATTTATCAAATGAAAATTTGTTCAAATTACGAAAAAAAATGGTGATCTGTCGGAGCAAGGTGTGGCGAGTACAGAGGATGTTTGGTTTAACTGCAGAAAATTGAGTGTTGCACATTTTTATATAATATAATTTTATATATGATAACCTCACAGGTTTCATGTGAAATATGTCTCACTCACTCACACTGGAAGCGGTGATAGCCTAGTGGTTAGGGCGTCAGCTTCCTAATCAGAGGTCGGCGGTTCGAATCCGGGCACGCACCTCTAACTTTTCGGAGTTATGTGCGTTTTAAAAAAAATAAAATATCAATTGCTTCAACGGTGAAGGAAAACATCGTGAGGAAACCTGCACGCCTGAGAGTTCTCCATAATGTTTTCAAAGGCGTGTGAAGTCTGCCAATCCGCACATGGCCAGCGTGGTGGACTATGGCCAACCCCTTCTCATGAGAGGAGAGGAGACCCGTGCTCTGTAGTGAGCCGGTAATGGGTTGATCATGATGATGATGATGTCTCACTCGAAAATCTCTCACCATGGAGATATTATGTTAATTCAAAGTATATATTACTATAACAACGGCTATTTTATACTTTAACCCCTATTATAATTTCCTGTATACCTGCATTTAAGATCACTGTAGGTACGGTCATATAGCCCAAATAAAGTCTGCGTCGGCGATGGCCTGTTAATTTACTTGCCGCGTTGGGCCGATAACGACAAGCGTCCGATTGAGCTAATGTTTTGAATAGTCGTAATCAGGACGCGAGTTTAACTCAGGTTGGACACACTAGTGGGGCCCTTAATTTTATTATTTTTATTTTGTAAATGTACTTCTCTTATAATTTTTTAACCTGTCGGTACTTCATACTGAGTTTTATCTTGCTAAAACTATATGATGATCTTCATCGAAGTCATGGTAAAAGTTTAAGTAGACAGTAAACTTTGAACATAAATATAATTCATTGTCATCGGATGTGTCATCTGCCTATAAACGCCACTAACATATGGGAAGGGTTTTAAAGCGTAATAGATCACGCTGCTCGAATGTTGGTTTGGTCAACTTGGTGGACTTAAACTGGGATGCTACTGTGATTATTAAACAGATAGATCGAACTCCGTGGCGCAGTGCGTGCACTGTCACATTATTAAGTTGGAGGTCCTGACAAAGACGTGTCGCCAAGCGATTATAGCGTTCCGGCACTATATCGAGTAGAAACCAATGAGGAGTGTGTGTTTACCATACCCCTAACAGTTTAGCCCGCTAACATCCTAGACTGCATCATCACATACCACCAGGTGAGATAGTCGTCAAGGGCTAACTTGTAGTGTATAAAAAAAATCGAATACCTAAGAATTCTCGTGCACAGTAGCAACGAGGCAATATCTTGAAAAAAAAAAAATGAAAAAAAAATTATTCAAAAAATACGTTTTACATATAACATTTATCCGTTGTTGGGACATCCTTTTAAGTAATTATTTTACTTGTGCCAGGGTGTCCCGCCTTCCGTAAAATGTATATAATGTGTATATATTCTTATATATATGAGAGTGTGTGTGTTTGTGTGTGTTTGTGCGTGTGTGTGTGTGTGTGTGCGCGTGTGTGTGTATTGCGATCGGAATTTTACTTGTTTGCTTCGAGTAATGCCTCAGTGTCTTCATATGTTAGTTTTCCAAGCCATATCTTATTTGCTAAGTAACTATTATTAGTTAAGTAGTGCATTTTGCTGCACAACCTGATTGTCAGTCGATGCGGTACGTAACACACTTTTTCTCAACATTAACCGAAGCAATCAACGTAATTAAAAGGCAGGTATCGGTTTCGCAATAAAAGCTACAGTCCACATCTAAAGCCCTCCTCACATAACGGTATCTGATCGGTTATTTTCCCCCAATCTGAAAGAGTTGTTTACCCGCCACTTGTACAGCAAATGATGATGTAAAATCTTTATACCTAGTTATTAAATTGGGTGCGTGTTTAATAATACCTACGGTGTTAGCCTACTATGAAAAATATGGATATAATTTTGATGTTTATTTAACTATTGTGGTTGTTGATAAATGTCATCATCATCATCATGATCAATCCATTACCGGCTCACTACAGAGCACGGGTCTCCTCTCAATATGAAAAGGGTTTGGCCATAGTCCACCACGCTGGCCATGTGCGGATTGGCAGACTTCACAAGCCTTTGAGAACATTATGGAGAACTCTCAGGCGTGCAGGTTTCCTCACGATGTTTTCCTTCACCGTTGAAGCACGTGATATTTTAATTTTTAAAAACGCACATAACTCCGAAAAGTTAGAGGTGCGTGCCCGGATTCGAACCGCCGACCTCTGATTAGGAGGCTGACGCCCGAACTACTAGGCTATCACAGCTTCTTGATAAATGTATTTCATTTTATTTGTCGATGATTGCCGTGTTTACGTTGGTATAGTTATTTTGTGGAGCTCGATCCGATGTCTGAATGGCCTATGTGTATAAGCCCTTACGTACAGTACAAACTCTAATTACATTAAAATTAATGTAGCACGCTTTTGTTCTGGTATTCCAGCGAGCTATACGGTCTATCATAGAGCTAATGGTCACCGCTAACAATGTTAACTGTTAACCTGTTTATTGTGCTGAATAATGATACATACTTATTTAGGAATAGATATTATGCATTCACATTTATATCTTTCCCTTCGACCCCTTTCAAACCAAAAGTGAATAGTACAACATTTAGCCTAACGATGTACTGCTGGATGCTACGTGCTTAGCTGAGCTGTTCACCAACTGGTGCTTCGAGCTGTGTCCAAGTTCCAAGCGGGATGGCAAAGCCCATGATGCTGTGATGGTAGGAGTCATGTTATGCTCCTGAAAACTTCCAGGAGCATATCATGAGTCCTACCATCCACATCACTACTCCTAAGTAGTAAGAATACATAGGCATCTCATCATCATCCGCGTTAGACTGTAGCATCACCTACCATCAGGTTAGATTTGAGTCAAATGCTATTATTTTATATCTGCATGATCTCCAGAAAGGAAGGAACAACCGGAGGAAAAAAGAGGAAGTACATTTTGCCATTGTTAACAGGGCAAGAATCTCCGCAGCTTATTAGATGAACAAGTTCGTTCGAAACAACAACGTGGTCATCTATTGGGGGACAGCTTTCGCTCGCTCGTTTCACTTTTGAGAGCATATAAGAACCTTGTTCGATAAATATTATACTGAGGCCGGTAGTAGCGCGACTGAAAGTATTTCTTTATTCGTATACCATTTTCCTTACCGGCAATAAGAATATTACAATGGACGTAACTCAACATTACGTTCGCAAAATAAAATATGATTTGAACATAAATTGTAATTAATACCCATTTAGTATACGCGAGGTGTACTACATATTAATGCGGCCACATTAGGATTTATGTGCTCACGTAAATAGCACAATGTGTTATTACACTGAAAATATCATAATTCTGGAAATTATCTGTACACCCATCTGTACATACGTATACGTCCATATTACGTACCCACACTCTTACGTATTAACAAATCAATTGTCTATTTGTTAATTAGAAATCACTCAGGGGCTGGGCTACTATACTATAGCTACATTCTCTTAACTATAAGGAAATAAATTTAGAGACGTTTTTCGACGACCTCCGTGGCGCAGCGCGCGCTGTCAGATTATGAAGTTGGAGGTCCTGGGTTCGATTCCCGGCTCGAGTCTGGTCTGGTGGGAGGCTTCGGCCGTGACTTGTTACCACCCTACCGACAAAGACGTGTCGCCAAGCGATGCTATTTAGCGTTCCGGCACGATGTCGCGTAGAAACCGATAGGAGTATGGGTTTACTATACCCCTTACAGGTTAGCCCGCTACCATCTTAGACTGCATCATCACTTACCATCAGGTGAGAGTGCCGTCAAATGCTAACTTGTAGTGGATATAAAAAAAAATAAGAGATTAAACCCAATGCTAGTTGGTGGACTATGAAGATTATTATTTCATGTTACTATAGATGATAGCCTATATATATGAATGTAGTGCTTCCCGAGGGTCCGACTCCGACCCCTTTGGGGTGATACTCAACCATTATTAACATTTTGCCATTATGAACATTTTTTACCGTGAACCTGAAATCCACAGTTAAACATGCTAAACACTATGCAGACTTTAAATATCGCGTCGACTATTCACCAAAAATCCCGAAAAGTATCTGGAACTCAGTATTGCGAAGTTCTATCAACGACCGAACCAATTTAATTGGAAATAGCAGTGCACTGTCGGTTCTAATAAGAATAATTGGTGAAACGTTGCATCAATGAGTTCTGATTCATTTAACTCGCTTGTGGAGAGCGGTGGGGAAATCAAAGTAGGTACGTA
The DNA here is from genome assembly GCA_928268935.1 of Lasiommata megera. Taxonomy (NCBI): domain Eukaryota; kingdom Metazoa; phylum Arthropoda; class Insecta; order Lepidoptera; family Nymphalidae; genus Lasiommata; species Lasiommata megera. The sequence continues at coordinate 1,025,463 of OV743329.1, read as the reverse complement.
CAAAAGGATGTGTGGATATGACCGAATTTATTACTCTTTTTATTATTTAGCCTTGGCCAATATTAACATCTAATAATATATATTTACCATTTGAGGGATCAGCTATAAGATAATGGATACTGTACTTAATTTTCTATAATACGCGTTTATTTTATGAATGCTTAATCTTCATGCACCTCATCACGCAGATCTTAATTAATAATTTTGAAACAATAAAACCGATTGAGACAATCCTTTAACCAAATCCTTTTGACGACCTCTGTAGCCAGCGCGTGCGCTGTCACATTATTAAGTTGGGTTCGATTCCCGGCTCTAGTCTTGTCGGAGGCTTCGGCCGCGGCTAGTTTACTTAACGGCAAAGACGTGTCGCCAAGCGATTTAGTGTTGGGGCACGATGTCGCGTAGAAACCAATTAGGAGTATGGGCTGGCCATACCCGTAACGGGATCGCCCGCTACCATTCTAGAATGCATCATCACTTGCCATCAGGTGACAAAAAAAAATAAAAATTGGTGCTAAATATTATGAAGATATTGGAAATATTGTTGTATTTTCGGTCACATTAGCGGTGTTGACATATATGCCGCTGGACTCTATTAGTCCAAAACAATGGTACTCTCTACAAAATACTCATGGCCAACGGCGGTGGACGTCAATCGGGCGATGTGATGATGGTGGTACACTAAAAAAACATTTAATGCTGCCAACAACTCTTTTGTCACTATTAAGTAAAATGCTTGCACAGGGAAACATAAAGCACTCTGTTACTACCAATAAATCTAACGTTATCACTGCTTGTAATACTTAACATAGTGAAATTGAGCTAGTTATCATTTGTGCCAACGTTATGTTATTAAATTTGCTAAGTGATATTCTAAAATGAAGAAGCTGTGATAGCCTAGTGGTTCGGACGTCCGCCTCCTAATCAGAGGTAGGCCCGGGCACGCACTTCTAACTTTTCGGAGTTATGTGCATTTTCAAGCTATTAAAATATCACTCGCTTCAACGGTGAAGGAAAACATCGTGAGGAAACCTGCATGCCTGAGAGTTCTCCATAATGTTCTCAAAGGCGTGTGAAGTCTACCAATCCGCACATGGCCAGCGTGGTGGACTATGCCCAAACCCTTCTCATATTTAGAGGAGACCCGTGCTCTGTAGTGAGCCGGCAATGGGTTGATGATGATGATGATGATTCTAAAATGATAATTTGTACTAACTATATTTTTTAATCAATATGACGTGATTGCTAACACATGTATGGTTTATGCAGTTTTGTTATTGGAGTCAAACATAAAATACTAGAGTTGGTGCGGCTTCTGAAGCGGATGAAAAAGCTAAAGCATACAAATACAGGTGTCTAGGCTCTGAATATGATTTTGTCCCATTCGGTGTCGAGACCCTTGGTCCGTGGGGTCCCAGCGCTATAGGGCTTTTTAGGGAAATAGCAAAAAGGTTAGTCGACATCACAGGAGACCGAACAGCTGCCAGTTACCTCGGACAACGAATTAGTCTTGCAATTCAAAGGAGGAACGCTGCCAGTATCTTCGAAACCTTGCCTAAAGGGACTCCTTTTAATAATATAGTTTAGTTTAAGTTTCAGATGTCTATGAAATAGAGGTAATAACATGAAAAATGTACTTGGTGGTAAATACTACAAGTCAAATATTAACTTGTTAGACATATTTTTTGTAGTTGCTGTGCCAGCTACATACTATTATACAAAAGCGTATCTCTACAAACGTAACTCCCAACCTTACGTAAGTTTAACAGCGAGGGTCAATCAACGTAACCTCAAGTTAGGAGCCCTATTGAAGTCCGGTGATTGTATCAAATCAAAATACTTTGTTACGCCGAATACAAAGAAAGCAAGCGTGGTGTATCTACTTGTATGTTATAAATGTAAAACTCGCTTTTTTAGTATTTGTGACTAATTTAAACCCACCACGCTGGCCCAATGAGTTTTCCCGACTAAAACCGGTTTGTTGTGGGTTTCTTCTAAGACCTGGGCGCGATTTGAACCCTCTTACCTTCAAATTCAAATAATCTTTATTCAAATAGTCCTTTAAAAGGCACTTTTGACGCATCAATAATTTACATAGTAGTGATTTGATGGTGATAACTACATTCGTAAACTTAGAGCTAAAGCTATGAGGGTTCCAAACGCGCCCCGGTCTAAGAAGAAGCCCACAACAAACTTAGCCAGATAAATTTTCTTTTTGTTATCACCATTTCACATGCCACTTAAAATTATATTAAGAGCTATCTTTTTAGAGCAATATTTCATACAAGCTTTAGTTTTAAGTTGGCGAGTGTAGTTATCACCATCACTTCACGAATAGAAATAATGAAAAATGTGATATATATGAAAGATTCATAGATGCCTGTAATAGGTTTATATGAATAAAGCTATTTCGGATTAGATTTTTTATTGTCTAATTCTTACTACTATACCTAACTACTATACTTACTATACTTTCTATACTATACTATAATTACTTACTATAAGCTATAAGTATAATTACTTGTAGGTTATAGTAAGTATAGTAGTAAGACTAAGTCAATAAAAACACGATAAAATGAATTATAGGTTTACTTTCCAAGCAAATGTGAGTTTAGGCGATACGGCGCACGCAATAAATTGCACTTTGAGTTACGAGTCAATTGTTATTTATGTTTGTTCCAAGAATAGTGTTTACTCCCACTACTGGGTTAAGTCATTATCTTTATGGGAGGAGGATTGAGAGCTTAGATTACAATTTATGCATTTAATGTTTATTACAATAAACAGGTAAAATATACAAATTTTGTATATTTTAACTTTTTTTTTATACATACTACAAGTTGGCGGCTATCTCATCTGGTGGTAAGTGATGATGCTGTCTAGGATGGAAACGGACTAACCAGTTAGGGGTATGGGAAACCCACACTCCTAATTGGTTTCTATGCGACATATGCCGGAACGCTTAAGCGTTTGACGTCATTGTCGGTAGGGTAGCTAGCTACAACCGATTCCTCCCACCAACCCAGACTCGAGCCGGGAATCGAACCCAGGACTTCCAACTTTATAATGCGACAGCGCGCGCGCTGCGCCACGGCGGTCGTCAAACCTTACCAGCGAAGGAGGCTGTACAATCTATTTCCGCTATAAATATAATAAAAGCTCTCATTTGTTCAACCGTTTGCTCGGGCAAATGGCAATATTTACACACGGCGTCGCGCTCCCAGCCCAATCTAACACAAATACACCGATAACAAGCGGCGCGGAGAAACAGGAGAGAGAATACAGAGAAACAGTCTCGCATAATAAAGCGATGTAACCACTCGGAGAATAGAGTTAAATTTTACTGATACTGAGTTACCAAGCGGTAAAAGGGCATTCTAGTACTACGTTCATTGGTATCAAATATACACGTTTCCTGTACTTATGGGATCCAAACGGACTCCACGGATCCAAATGAATTTCTCCAATGATGGATCCAAACGGACTTACCTGTTGGGATATGGCAGTTATATTAAACCCAAAAGCCCATCGGTTCTACGTGACAGGTTGGTAAAAGAAACCAGATCGACGAGAAAAGTGTGTTTTGTTGACTGCAAACTCTCTATACAAAGAAAAATCGTTAAAATCTGGGGCTATGATCCCACCGGGGACAATATGGGAATTCATCATCATCATCATCATGAACAACCCATTGCCGGCTCACTACAGAGCACGGGTCTATTCTCAGTATGAGAAGGGTTTGGCCATAGTCCACCACGCTGGCCATGTGCGGATTGGCAGACTTCACACGCCTATGAGAACATTATGGAGGACTCTCAGGCGTGCAGGTTTCCTCACGATGTTTTCCGTCACCGTTGAAGCAAGTGATATTTTAAATTTTTAAAAACGCACATAACTCCGAAAACTTAGAGGTGCGTGTCCGGATTCGAACCGCCGACCTCTGCCCTAACCACTAGGCTATCACCGCTTCACTAATTTGGGAATTAATCGACCCTAATTCATTTATGAAGTTCTCCATGAGCTATATATAACGAATGTGTAATGACTTATTTTACGTTGTTGATAAAATCATGGCTTTGTCTGGTGCAAAAACTATCAGTAGGTGGCCCACTACAAAAGTAAAATAAAAGGGGTCGTTTCGGCGCATTCATAACAAAGCGTCGCGATGCAAGGATCTCGTTTGCTTTATCGCTCTTACAGCTTAGTGGTGCTCGTAATGACTCTAGATTAGAAATAAGGAATGAAAAAATAAAAAACGTTAATTTGTCACTTTAAAACTAGAAAGATAAAAGAACTTGTTAGAAATAAATTGGATGAAATTAAAACTAATATATAACTAGACATAATCCATTACATCTAAACCTCTTTGACGACCTCCGTGGCGCAGTGGGTGTGCTGTCGCATTTTAAAGTTGGAGGTCCTGGGTTCGATTCCCGGCTCGAGTCTGGTCTGGTGGGAAGCTTCGGCCGTGGCCGTGGTAGTTACCACCTTACCGACAAAGACGTGTCGCCAAGCGATTTAGCGTTCCGGCACGATGTCGCGTAGAAACCAACTAGGTGCGTGGGTTTACCATACTTCTAACAGGTTAGCCCGCTACCATCCTAGACAGCATCATCACTTACCACCAGGTGAGATAGTTGAGAAAGTTTTGGATATTTGGAGAGATATTAATCCAACATTTCGTAGCTATGTACCAAAAGCTTCCACAGAAAGAAAATTTACCGCGAAGTTAATCGCTCAATTAATAAAAAAAAACTTGAGAGGTGTCAAGGAACACCCGGATGGAACGAAGTTCCTTTCGATTAATTAGTGAAGGAATTGTTATAAAATTTTATTTTATTTAAGTTATAATAATATTTTTTTTTTTTTATTATTAACAAATATAATGTTATATAAACTTAATCAGTAGGCTCAATTTTGTACTCCATCATCAATATCCGGAACTTGTGCAGAAACACTGTTTTTTTTTATTACTTTTTATTATTTACAAAAAACCTGTATACACTCAACAAAAATAATCGTCGCGACACCACACTGTTCAATGCGAAATAGAAATGAAAATATCTGGCTTGCTTTCTATAAGAGAGAGAGAGACAGACAGAGAAACATGCGACGCCGCACAGCTTACAATAACAAAAAGTGTTGTGACAACTTTTCGTAAGAATTTTTTCCGTCTAGCCCCCTTTCACAACGCGCGATAAGGAACTTCGTTCCAATTAATTATTATATTTTGCATGATCAAATGAAAATGAACAACAACGAGAAAATATCACAAAAATCGATTAACTCATTTTGTCTAAAAGATTTTATTTTGTTATTTAATGAAATGAAAACGAGCTTGCAACAACATTTTACTAATTTTTGTTAGTTCAATCTTTTTAATGTCCTCAAAACCTATACACGAATAGTAATTACAAGGAGATTATATTACAAGTTTATACGTACTATATGAGAACAAGACTTTTGTCTCGACCTTATATCAAAAAATCATTTGCTGAAAACGCGTAGGATTTTATATGAGGACAAATAACGAAATCGTTACTTACATTTTATTGTGGCGGTTTTCATTTGCTGTTTCGTGATAAAATAACATTGTGTTTTTAATTTGTTGCTCCACAATATATTTTCAGTTCATTTTTCGTTAGTTGGAATTAAGTTTAACTTAATTGCTGGTGTTTCCTTGCAAAATAATTTCAGAACGCGAAAATATGATATTGAAACAAGAAAAATACATTATATTTAATAAAACATGTTTAATTAATATTCAAGCTAGCTGTGATAGCCTAGTAAGCTGTGATAGCCTAGTTGGTTAGGGCGTCAGCCTCTTAATCAGTGGTCGGCGGTTCGAATCCGGGCACACACCTCTAACTTTTCGGAGTTATGTGCGTTTTTAAACAATTAAAATATCACTTGCTTGCGTGAAATATGCCAATCCGCACATGGCCAGTGTGGTGGACTATGGCCAAAACCTTCTCATATTAAGAGGAGACCCGTGCTCTGTAGTGAGTCGGTAATGGGTTGATCATGATGACTTTGCACAAATTTATTAAATTTTTAAAATTTTGTTGATTAAAATACTTGGCTATTAGTTTAAAGCGATTCTCTTAAGACTGAATAGTTTCTAGAAAATAACTAGGTTAAAATTAACTCACGTTTGGACAAATCTTTAGCCAAAATCTAAACTACTGGGTAAAAATTTGTCGGACAGTAATTTATGAAATTACTATGTAGTTTCGGCTTACAATCGAAGCTCGAGAGACGAAGATACCAATTCCGTACTCCACAATGGCTTCGCAGGCTCCTCTGTCCTAGTTATTATACAAGGCATTAACGAAGTTTTGTTTTTATTAGTTCCAATGAAGTGTTCTGCATAAAGTTGGCTGGCTATCTGTTTACAATAACAAGTTATTTTAATAATAGTTATTTCAAGTCGTCATAAGATTTTTCAGAAGCGGTGATAGCCTAGTGGTTACGGCGTCCGCCTCCTAATCAGAGGTCGGCGGTTCGAATCCGGGCACGCACATCTAACTTCTCGGAGTTTTGTGCGTTTAAAAAAAATCTAAATATCACTTGCTTCAACGGTGAAGGAAAACACCGTGAGGAAACCTGCATGCCTGAGAGTTCTCCATAATGTTCTCAAAGGCGTGTGAAGTCTGTCAATTCGCACATGGCGAGCGTGGTGGACTATGGCCAAACCCTTCTCAAATTGAGAGGAGACCCGTGCTCTGTAGTGAGCCGGTAATGGGTTGATCATGATGAATATTTTTCGGTTCGCGTTTTGGAACACTCTTGTGAGACTTTAGAGTCAGATTTTGCTGTCGGAAGATTTCAGAATACTCGCAAATAAATCGTAGTCCAGAATGGAAGCCACTTTAGATAACTTAAACTTAAAAACAGCTGCGACGCGGATGCACTTTGGCTTTTATACCTCTTATTTCAGCTCTAGAGCTTTATTTACCGAGATAATCTTAAACAATGGGAATTATATTATTTGAATATGTACCATTAACGTTTGTAACAAGAATAAGTATATCCATCCGTTGAATTTTCCTACTACATCCGTTGTCACGAGCCATTATGAGATTTAGGTCCGTAGTAGTGAAGATCTTTGTAAAAATATTATCATTCCAGAAAGAAGGCTAGGCTCAGTGCCCAACTAGGCACAAGGGAAAGTTCTAAGTTATTGTTGTCACTCATCTAAATTAAATAAACGATATTTCAGGTATCTAACTTTAATTTCCTGTCACTATGCTGACGTCATCATTTTTAAAACAATTTGACGCCAGTCGCTCTGTCATATATTTTATAAAAAACTTTGTTCTCAAAGGGTCTATTGCCGCTGGTTTCCAGCCACTTTAGCGATATCTTTATTGCTTTTCCATTATTACATAGTTATAATATAAATAAGATGTTCATCTATAAACCTTATAATCACGTGATAACTTAATCATCTCACGTAAACCTGTCTCTATATAGCAGCTCGTACTAAACGCGCCTCCAAACCTGCAGAGCTTACCATCCCGAGTAAGCCGTAACAACCCCATCACCACTCGTTACATGCGAATATCTGTCTGCTATTAACTCTACATACGGATGTAGGCAAAGAGAGAGCCGCAAAAGTATGAATAGTAGATTAAATCGGTGTTTCAGAATTCGCATCGGTGAATTTGTACTTTTTTTTTATATACATAGCGAGCAAACGAGCTGGCGAGTCACCTGATGGTAAGTGATTACCGCCGCCCATAAACATTTGCAGCACCAGAGGAACCGCCAATGCGTTGCTGGCCCTTGAGCAATTTGTTAATCCGCCCTTTGAAGATCCCCATATTATAAACATTAGGGAACACAGAAGATGGAAGCTGGTTCCACAATTCATCCATTATGTTTAAAAAGGTTAATAATTTCTCAATTATGAAAAATAATAATAAATTTATTTGCCAAATGTTTGGTACATAACAGGTTATACATCAATTAATAACTTTCATACAAAATCGACTGTCACTGACAGTGTGCAAATGTTTTAAAAATTAAAATAAATTACAATATTAAATACATAACAGAATTGAAATGAATAATAAATTAAAAATTGCCTATATAGTTATGGTCAAGATTATAATTTAATGATATGTTATTAATAGAATCAGATTAAGCATTATAACTCAAATTCATAAAATGTATGTACACGCAATCTCCCGTTACCGAAAATACATTAGATGTTTTAATAGGCTCTTTTGAGGGGGACGTTTATATAGGTAGATAGCAATTCAAGATATCACATTTAATTAGGTGAACTCAAGTAAAAAAACGAGACAAAATAGTTATTTTTCAGTATTATCAGAACTTAAAATCATCCTTTTTTACTATTTCAACATTTTAAGCTCGTTTAGAAGCATTTATCTTTAGAATGGATGTTGTTTTTAGAATCCAAGCCATTTGTATTTGGTACCAAACACTTTAGGCGAGTTGTAAATGTATGTTTTGCGATTAGATCTAGGTCACGTCCACTATATCCTAGCTGAAATCCCGAACAATCTTTTTAACATTCAAGACAAGTTTTACAACTTGTTTTAAATTCTTAACCCACATAAAAAAGTTTACAACACTTGAATACTGTTTATGACGATGTACATGTCCATCAGATTAAACATTGAGAGCGGAAACTGGTCCAGAAAATAAGCAGTTTAGGTAGTGATTGGCCGGTCATTCTAGAAATCGCAGGTTCCATTTAAATTTGATGTTGATTTTCACAGAATTATGATGAAACCTCTGTAATTACCCCTCAATGTTCGTTCATGTATATTTTAATATTTAAGCTAAAGATAATTTTTTTTTTTACGGAATTTTATAGCAGATATATTGAAGAAGGTTAAAGGCGATTAATCAGTATTCTACAACTCCTAGAGATTAAGTAAACTTAGTAAAAATTAAGGCGGGCGACACTATACGGAGATCTTAAGGTATATTGTGTAGAATAGCGGATCAAAGTTTGTATGGGGAAGTTATGTGAACAGCTGTGCGCTGTCAAGTCGATGGTTATCATTATCACCGCACAATAATCTAATAATTAAAATGTATGAACGTTTTATAACTGCCAACATGAATAAAAAATGTTTGATTTCATATTGGTACTGTAATAATCAGTAATAATTACTTCAATCTGTAATCACTCATATACTCATAGCAAAGAAAAAATACTTCTTTACGATCGACGATGAGAAAATGTCTGACTCGGAAATAGTTACTCAATTGGACAACCTTTCCCTAACACCGCTCATTATTTTTACTGATAACAGCGGTGAGGACCAGGAGGAGGTTTAAAGTCCTGAGTTTGGTTCCCAGCAAACTTTGGGAATTTCAGTTTTACTAGTCAAATAAAAAGTATACTTTCATATTATAAACACACATTCTTTTTTAATGTTTATTTTGTGGTACAGCGTTATACGTTAATCTCTTAAACTATTATGTTGGTGTTATATGGAGGGTATTTAATAGGTGTAGGGGTACGTATAGGGGTAGAGGTAGATATTCCCGTATAAAATCCGTATATTGCGCGTCGAATTACGGTATTAAGTTGCGTGTAGAAAGCAGTTCGGTTAGTACACGTTTTATTGTCATACAAGTTATAAGCGTGGGAGGGTCAGATGATTCCCACTACTCTTTCTCAGCATCTCTTCTATTCTTCTGCATCGTAATCCTCATTACTGAGGGTGGTGATCCTTAGCATGGATCACCTTCTTTCGTACGATTTTTTCTCCAGATTTCCGGCATTATGTAGTGCGGCGTGGAATGATACGCCGAGTGCAGTGCTGATCTGATCGGACCAACGCATGGGGCTACGTCTTCTTGGCCTTCTTTCCTCCACCTTGCCCGTTACAGCAGTTTTTCTACATTACCAGGGCTACGACGGGGAATGTGTCCGAAGTATTCCAAGGTGCGCTTGAGACATATAGTCGACAGCCTTGTTGTTATTTTTAGCCCTTTCAGAATAGATGTGTTGGTCCTAAATGCAGTCCAGGGTATCTTTAACATTTTCCTCCAGCATCACATCTCGAAAGCATCAGTGCGTTTGCGATCTCTTCTATACTCTTCTATTATCTTCTTTAGTATCGTCAGCAGAATAAATAATTATCTCCTACTGAGCACACATAAAGGCTCTCGTAATAGTGGGATAGATAATTGTCTGTAACTGTAATTTTATAATGAAATAAATATTTATAGAATATTAACAACCCTTAATTTTGTGGGTTAATAGGACTTTGAAAGGAATGGTCGATGCTATTTTCCGCTGTATGAAATGGGTAAACAAACTAAACTTCATTGCGGTCAAAGTAGCCCCCTAGCTCCAGTTAAGCGTTTAATATAAAAGATAAGAACTAACCATTGTTCGAATGCGTTACGCTTATGTCCTCTTTAAACTTGGAAATCCGTGACACTTATGTATTCCGATGTAAGTTGCACTACCACTATAAACAAATTATTATTTCATATATTAATTTACTTACTCTACCCTCGTTCCATCATCTATATGCTTTCCTACTAAATCGCAGAAGTAAAGAAAGATGGCAAGTTATTTTGAAAACACTTCAGTAAAAATCGTTACAATCACGCCGTATCTATAATTACGTATATTGTGCTGCGTTAGCGACGTCACATCCGGAATACTGAGATTTTGTTAAGGCTCAGGACCTCTCAGACAATTATCCGATAAGACGCATGATTGACGTCCCAGGTTTCCGATGGCTTATTTGGGTGTTATAGTGGGTGCCTTTTACATACCTATGAGACTCACTAGTGATAAGTTTTTTTTCTTTTCCTTTCTTGATCAATATGCAATAAAGTTGTTTAAATAAATAGTGTAACGTAATATATATTTTAGGATCTCTTAAGTCGCCTATTTATACCTAGCTTGTTTGAATCAACCAAAATAAATCAATTTAAATCGTCCAATAAAAAAATAACATTTATAACGCTAAGCGTTCTTAACTTGTGCCACACATCTGACAGTGGTACGGGCGACCCACTGTAGAACACACTCAGCTTCCAATGGCTCGGTTTGCGCGACGCCGTGCGTTACAGATAACAGTTATCATAAACTAACTCCTTAATGTCTTTTTACCCCGCTAAGTCTGTGAACCGTCTCCTATACTATTACAGTGACACACATCGGGCACGTGATACTCTGTAAACAAGACAAACTGCCTGGCCGGTGTAGTGGTACGCGTGGTTGATGACGAGGAACTGGGTTCGAATCCCGGGCGGGGCGAATTTTAGGCATTGTATTTTCAGTACCATCTCCGAGTTAGGTATTAAGCGATGACCAACCCAGCTCCTCAGAGAGCACGTTAAGGCGTCGGCCCTGGTTTTTATCACTTAAATGTGATAATAATTCCACCCACTAACGCGCATAGGCCCAGCGTGGTGGGCCTTTTGTGATTTGAAAAGTTTTCTTTATTCTACAAGTAACCTACATTACAAGTTAGCCCTTGGCGGTTATCTCACCTGGTGGTAAGTGATGATCCAGGCTAGGATCATAATTTGTTATCTATTATTAGGTCATACATTGACGTAAATTATTCATTTAGGGACTGAACTAACAGCGATAAAATTATTAAGCATACACTGTTTTATGATTCATCTTTTCAATATTAAACATAGTTTTAGCATTTTAACTCAAAACGCAATGTGTTAAAAGGCCAAAAGAAAACCTAATAAGTGTAAGTAAAACTCACTCGCACACACACAGGTTCCTTATCGCTGTGCAATATAAAAAAGTACCTATTGGCATTAAAAAGACCAAAAAAATTTTTTTTTTCTATTTGGACCAGCTTTATTACTGCTCATTGAATAGAAAGTTTAAATAGAACGTGCTTACAAAGAATTCCGCAAAGTAGGCTTCAATATTAATATGTATACTGCAATACTACAAAAGACCTATGTCCAGCAGTGGACGCCAATCGGTTGATAATGATGATGATGATGATGATGATGAATACTAGATGATAGAATTAGTAAAAAAAAACGTTAGACATGCAAAGACGGTCTTATTGCTTAAGCAATCTCTTTTAGATGATATAAATGGATAGTTAAAGTTAGCGCAATATTATATAAACTTAATATGATCTGAAATATCTATTTTTTATGTTTCAAAATACATAAATAGCTGTATAATATAGTATAATTAATTATTAACATTTAATTATTAATTTTAATATATGTTTTTTTTATTTTAGTAACATAATATTATGTGTGTGGGTATAAAAAATTCGTTAATTCTAGCGTATTCAACAGTTCTTCACTATGAATAATATATTCGGAGGGTGCGCGTTCCGCGTTTTATGGCCTCTGCGAGCGAAATTATCTCAGTGCGATGTGAAATGTAAAAAAATTATGCAACATTTGCGCGTTATTTCCCCTGGAAATTGTCCGATTTAATTAAAACAGGAATTGTTCCTGCGGACGGCGCGAGCTGGCTGCCGAAATCCCGCTGCAATAAGTAGGATGTCAAAAAAATTCCGCACGCAGTTATTTCTCTGTCAGAAAACCCTTTTGGTACGGTTGGAAAATGGTAATGGGATAAAGCCATTGCCGGCTTCTTCTAGGTGGATTCTGCCCTCCAAACCGGTGGTAGAGTTCCTACTAGCAGACAGACGACGTTACAAAAGTGTTTATAATTTAAGTGTATATTTATTACATTAAATGATTTTTAATTATAATCAAGATATCGGATACTCGGTAGCTCTGTTTCCAAAATGGTGAAATAGTGCGGCCGAAGTGTTTTAGAATTCATCACTAGTAGAAATTTCGTTATCTTCTTTCGTTAGTTAGTCAGTTTGTTTACATACGGGAACAAGTTTTTCAAATTGGTCCAGCAGAATTTACAAGACAATGGGAACTATTTACTAGTAACTTAAAAACATACTTACGTAGATACTTTTAGTCGCGGAAGTATATGCCCTACTTACTATTTAAGTAGATTTTTTTAAGTTAAATTTAAGTTACATTAGTAAAGGATTTTTTAATCCAAAACTAGTAGCGGTTTTGTAGAATGTAACCATTTGGACCTTTCTAAAGCTTTCATCATCAACGCAATCAACCCATTGCCGGCTCACTACAGAGCACGGGTCTCCTCTCAATATGACAAGGGTTTGGCCAGAGTCCACCACGCTGGCAATATGCGGATTGGCAGACCTCTCATGCCTTTGAGAATATTTTGGAGAACTCTCAGGCACACAGGTTTCCTCACGATGTTTTCCTTCACCGTTGAAGCAAGTGATATTATAATTGCTTAAAAACGCAAATAACTCTGAACAGTTAGAGGCGCGTGCCCGGGATCGAACCCCGACCTCTGATTAGGAGGCGGACGTCCTAACCATTAGTCTATCGCAGCTTCTAAAGCTTTTTAACTATTACTGAGTAAAATTACTCGCAACAGAAATAATTAAGTAATGTAGCACAGATACCTTTTTAATGTAAATTTTATTTTTGAGTACTTATAAATATATTAAAACCTAATTAGGACACCTTCAACACAACATAAAAGAAAGGGCAGATGCTTTCCTTTACACCGGAAACAAGTCCGTGAAAGTAAAGAAAACTGTGAATTGATTGAGATATAGTCCCTTTCAAACAAAAAACTTGTAATTTATCGCAAAGCAAACTTTTACCGTATGCAGTAAAATGCCCCATAAGTCAGCAAGTTGTTCGAACTAGTGATGCTTGATATGTATCGATGTAAGGAAATGTCGATGCAGAGTATAAAAGTATCGATGTTTTGGTAGCTATTTCATTCCATTTCATTATTTAAACAAAGCATCGATATTTCTCAGTCAATGAATTTTTGCATAATCATTCTATTAAAGACTGCCATGGAAATGTATGGTACTACTCACTACAGCTACAGTGTAAAATTTCATGCTTCTTTATCTAGCGATTTATTTTGTCAGTGTCAGTCAGTGTTATTAGGAAGATAAAAGAAATTAGACTTTTGTATATAACTTAACAACTGTAAGCCTGAAAGCCAGCTTAATAAAAATCAAGGAAAATGAACTATGAAGATCTTTACTCATGAATCAATTGCTTGAATAGCAATAACAACAAAATTGTCGATGCATAAAAACATTCATTATGGCATTCCCTACAAAATATTTAATAAGTCGAACACTTTAGACGTCCTTAATTGAGGTAGCAAAATACTTCATATGAAAATTACTCTCATGGCATGATTAAAAAACCGTCGAATTTTTAATCGGTTAAAATATCAATGAATTGATTTACTCTTCTTCTTTTTCTTGCCCTTATCCCACATTATGTGGGGTCTTCTTCTTCCACTCACTCCTATCAGCCGTCACCTCACTACCCACACTTTTACCCGCATATCCTCTTTTACACAATCCATCCATCTCTTCTTTGGTCTCTACTCTTTTGCCCTTCCACGTTCATATATAACATTCTTTTGGTGACATCACTTTCTTTCCTCCGCATTATATGGCCATACCATGCTAGCCTGTTACTCCTCATCTTTTCTGTCACTGATGAATTGATTTACTACAGTTGTGTAATTCCATCGACATATTGTTCCCTAGCTTGCCTATCCCTAGTTCAAAGATATCGAAATTTTTTACGACCATGTTACTGGATATGTTTAACACAGTTGCCTTTTCATCTGTTAGTGCCTTACATTTGTATTAACATTTACAACTCTCAAAGTAAACTGTACACGCTACAATTCCCCCCGGCTCTTAATGTGGCCATTAAAACTACCGTGTGTTATTACACGTCTTCTATTTTCAGCCGGAGTTTTATTGCTGTTATAACGCTTCCAAAAACACGTTTACTTAAGTGTCTTAACGTTTTTTATGGGACCTATCCTATGCTACTACATATTATATTACAACAGACAATCGCAGGAGACCGCAATTCCGGCTTTTATTCCGCACCGAGATGAGAAAATCCTGTATTATGTGTTTTGAAAATGTTAAAATAATAGAATAAAATAGCCCATAACCAGCCACTGTATGTTACTCTTTTTCAAGATGTACGGAGATATTATATCGTCTCGGAAAACTATCTAATAAACAGGCGATTTAGCGTAAAACAATAATCTACAACGATCGGACTTCGAACCTACATATAAACCAACTCTAAAACTTTTTTTTTTCACAAGTTAGCCCTTGACGGCAATCACACATGATGGTAAGTGATAATGCAGTCTAAGATGGTAGTGGGCAAACTGGTTAGGGGTATGGTAAACTCATACTGCTAATTGGTTTCTAAGCGACATCGTGCCTGAACGCTTAATCGCTTGGCGACACGTCTTTGTCGGTAGGGTGGTAACTAGCCACAGCTAAAGCCTCCCACCAGACCAAACTCGAGCGGGGAATCGAACCCAGGATCTCCAAATTTATAATGCGACAGCGTACGCGCTGCGTCACGGAGTTCGTCATAAATTTAATTTAGTGGTATATATTGTTGCATTGTACTTTCATGCAACGGATTGATGTGATGTTATAAATAGCGATATTGGTAAAACAAATCTAAGAGAAGTTACGGAAACTATATTAATCAGATAAGCAAACGGATGAATTTTGTTTGATTAATTCACGGTTTATTGAAAATGTATCATTAAACATCGAATTCAATTGAAGTTAATTATTAAAGAGGACACAGGGTGACTTATGCGCTTAAAATGTCACGGCTGTAGTTATTGTTTAATATACAATTAATGTATTTGATTTTAAACTCATTAAAGCAATATAGTAAGTAATTAATTTTAATAAGTTGATAATATCGAATAATTATAACCAATTATTTTCTTTGTTGCAGATTCCAAAGAGAAACACAATGGCCGATCGAGCACTGCGCCTCTGCATAGTAGCCATAAGCGTCAGGCTTTTATTAGTGACTGCAGACTTCACGGCCAACTGTCCAACGGAATGCAAATGTGTATGGGCTAGTGGAAACAAACAAGCGGACTGCTCCCACTCCGAGTTCCATGATATACCCAAAACATTGAGCACTGAAATACAAATCCTGGACCTGACTGGCAACGGACTCTACGAAATCACGAGGCACGCTTTTGAGGATGTCCGATTAATCAATCTAAAGAAACTCATTCTGAGAGAGTGCAAGTTAATAACGATACATAAAAACGGACTGAGCGGCCTCGCGATCATGATCGAATTAGATTTATCGAAAAACGACCTTAAAATGTTACACGCCGACACATTTAAGGAAACAGCCAAAATAAGATGGATTTTGCTCAACGATAATCAAATCGAAAAGCTAGAGGACGGCCTATTTAATAATTTGCCCTTCCTGCAGAAAGTCGATTTGAGTAATAACCATATAGTACAACTTGGGGTGAAAACCTTTATGAATGTGCCAAAGTTAAATATATTAAGACTCGACGGTAATAAATTAGAGCACCTGAAGATAGACACGTTAAGCGCTTTAACGTCTCTATCTAATCTAGATGTACACGATAATCCTTGGAGATGTGACTGCTATTTGCAGCCTTTTAGAAATTGGGTGATCAGCAAAAATCTTTACACATCGCCCATAGCTTGCAGTGAACCAGCTAAAGTTCATGGAAAACTGTGGAAGGAGTTAGATTCCAGTGACTTTGCTTGCAGGCCAAGCATCGTGTACCCTTCCACCAGAACGACATTGCGATCATCTGACGCAAATGTAACTTTGTCCTGTCAAGTTAATGGAAACCCTTTACCAGAAGTGAATTGGGTGCTAAACGCCCAAATAATTGATGGAACACACAAATACCAGGGCGAGATTAAATATTACGTAACACAAACTAATTCAGAAAATAGTAGATGGGTTAATTTGACCATTGTCGATGCTGGTAGTGATGATAATGGGGAGTATTTGTGTGTAGCTAAGAACGCTGGCGGCGTAGAAGAAAGAAGCTTGACCTTAGCTATAGCTCACACCCCACCTGGTATTGATGTGCCGCCGGGAATGGACAATAGCATGCTACCTGTACTGATAGGTGTATCATGTGCATCTGCCATATTACTTATAATATTGGTCATCCTTTGCTACTACTGCTGTAGAAGACGAGGGTCAGAGAAGAAAAAAGCTGACAATTCAAACGGAGAGGCTCTGATTGAAGGCTCGGTTATACCAGAGATGGAGAAAAGTTTGATAACGGCCGTGAATCCCGTAACGAAACCACCACGAAGATACGATGCACCTCCGTCCATCATGAGCGGAGCCACGGAGATGTCAGAGTTGAACAAAACTTTGCTCGATAATGATTCAGTCTTCGGTAAGTTTAGCAAAATCAATCATACTCTTCCCTTACAGTAATAACATTTGCAATATTTTACAAATTTTTATAATATATATATATATTTTTATATTTTACTCTGCCTAAAGTATATTACTTTAGGGAGTTATTTAAAAAATATTTCGTTACAAATAACGTTAAAACTTTTTTATTTTTGTATATCCCTTAACGATATATTTTAGTGTAATAATATTTATTGCTTTCAGCACACAATGACGATGAAAAAAGGTCGATTGGCTTCGACTTACAAACGCAGCGGTCTCAGGACGCTCTCAATGCAGAATACGGGCGCACAGACGGCCGAGCATATCCACCTGATCTGCTCTCATTTCCCGCAAGAGCTGCTCAAATCTCTCCTGCAGCGAGTAACGCATCTACCGTTCCCGATACCAGCAGACTGCAAATAAATCCAGTCAGTCCAATACATTCTCCCATCTATGGCATGACCACCAATCAAAACCTCTTTAGAACTCTTCCCTATTCGCGATCTCAGTCTCCATTTACGGCTCCGATCACACCACCAGTAGTTACTCCAAGGCAAGGATATGTCACTATACCCAGAAGGCCAAGGGTTCCATCCTGGTCTAGCACAGCTAGTACTGCGATACTTCCTAGCGCTGAAGCGCAGGAACCTTTATATGATAACTTGGGTTTAAGGACCACTGCAGATGGCAGCTCAGTACTTTCACTGAATAAGGCAGGATTGGAACAACAGTTTTCTCCGATGAGAAACCGACCCTTGCCAGCAACGCCCACAGCAGCTTACCCTCCACACCCAGTATATTACGCTCCTATAGAGGAACTAGAGCCAGCACCGTCTCCAGTACCGCCACCGTTTACACCAACCAGAAACAGCATTAGCTCTCAAATATCTAATCAGCTCTCAACACCAGGTCCACAGGAACCGATAAATCCTAGAATGAGCTGGACGGCAAAAAGTACTTCAACTCCCCAACCGGAACCAAGAAAACAAATAGGAATGGACAGTAGGAATGGAGAAACACAGCCACAGATTTCTGACAATAGCACATTAAGTCGCAGAGGAAAACCAGAGACTGGTTCACTGAGACGAAATCCTAGAAGTGAAAATAATGAAGTAAGTTCTCCATCCAAAGACGATCCAAGAAAAAACGAAAGCAATGCATCATTGAATCAATCCGGTACTATGGGAAGAAGTGGTAAAATCCCTCCGAGGCCGCCCCCTAAACCTAAGAAAAAGCCCAGTACCGAAGTGAGTGCCACCGAACCACTGTTTGAAGACGAAGGGGAGGACGGGACGGAAGTGTAGCAATCCCTCAACGAGGTCATTGATACCAAGGGACTGAATGAACAAAGTGCCAATGAGCTTGTAGTGACCACGTCTCAGTGAAGTGATATCAGTGGGCGATTCGGAGTGCAATCGGATCATTATTTTGCGGTGCTCGTGTAAATAACTTGTGCTAGATTTTTTACTATAAAACAAGTACATTATGGACCATTTCGCAATCTTAATATAAGTATACTGTTAGTATAAGAAGCCATGATTAAGTTTTAAAGTATTATTCCGATGTCGTATGCAGATTGCATGCAGAAACCGCAGCACGTGGCTGAAAACTCTAAATGACACTGCGACTACGTATGAAATTATTTAAAATGATTTGGCAAAGCAGCGATGCTGCGACCGCAGTACTAGTTGTATTGCTGCGGAAGTCAACGTATTTTTCTTAATAAATAATTGAATCTTTTACTCGAATACTCTTTGACACGTTCGGTTCTTAAAACGATCATGTGGATACATTCTGAAGTTACGCTTGAAAATTTATAGCGACTTTTAAGTTTGATCTCATCGTGATTCGACGTGATCTGGGACCACTACCAGAATCATGCTGAGAATTGAGAGAAATAAGTTTATTAAAATGGATGGTTCGTGGAGTATTTGTAGCTTTTGGTGAGATTAAACATAGTTGTTTCTGGTAGACTATTTTTTGCATTAAAATACGTGTCAAACACCTTGCAGTTATACAGCTATCACTGGTCGGGAATTTTATCCTATTAAATTCATACAAATGTAGTGCCACGTGCGGTCGGCATAACGGTCTGCGGTTATCATCGGGATATCATACCGTTTGCAAAATGTACACACGTTACATAAGTAATATAAGTATTTATTCTTTGTGGTAATGGTAGGACACTGGTGGTAGACTACTCTTCGCTCGCCACTCGTAAAAGCATCTTTTCATCGATTTTCAAGACTGATTATTCTAAATTTGTTCTCGCGTTAGACATTCCTGTATCGCATTAATTCCATGTCTCACAATTCGGAGACACAATTCCAATAACAGAGGATCGCAGACTGCCGCATGAGCCGCAAAAAAAAATGAAACAAATTACTTAAAGGATTTATATTTCCTAGAATAAAGAATTAATAATAAATTAACAAGCCCCAACTATGAAGCGCTAAAAATATTAGAGTTGTCTCATCTCAGAGATTCAATTTCCATTTACCAAGAATACAGCTATTTTCGTAATTCTTGGAAAATGTAAATTTATAAATAGAATAAAGCCTGGTTTGCTGGAAGGCTAATGCCGTGCCTAGTTCCCATGGGATAGCATAACTTTTATTTCCCCAAGTCATCACCATGTTAACTTTATAAAATTTACTGACAAAACCATTTTTTGTATGTATCAAGCTAAAGGCTCAAAAAAATATAATCATCATTCCAGCCTCATCATGATCAACCCATTGTCGGCTCACTATAGAGCATGGGTCTCCTCTCAATACGAGAAGGGTTTGGCTATAGTCCACCACGCTGGCCATGTGTGGATTGGCAGACTTCACAAGCCTTTGAGAACATTATGGAGATCTCTCCGGCGTGCATGTTTCCTCACGATGTTTTTCTTCACCGTTGAAGCACGTGACATTTTAATTGCTTAAAAACACACATACAAATTCCGAAAAGTTATAGGTGCGTGCCCGGGTTCAAACCCCCGAACTCTGATTAGGAGGCTGACGTCCTAGCCACTAGGCTATCACAGCTTCCAGCTATCAGCACTCCAGCCTATTTACGATTAAATTGTAAAGTTATATAAAAAATACGTTATATTTCCTCATTGCGGTGCTTGCGGCAGTGTGTGATCAACTAAACAGATTTTACTGAGTCTACTAACGTTTTGATTATACGAGAGGGTCAGAAAGGGTTAGAAAGGGTTGGCTTTTCGACTATTGATCGTGTCAATAGTTTCTATAAAGCGTTTATTGGAAACGGCTCTTTCATCTGCAAATAAATTCACGCATGTTGCACTTTCGAATATATCGTGATTTTGAAAAGCTCTGGCAGCTTGACCAAGTTTTACGCCTCATAGTCCAATCATAAGGTGGGGTAAGCTTTTAGGTTTTCCGGGAGTTTTGAATATTTTTTAAATAGTTATTATATCTATTACACTCAGCTAACGTAGCTTCCTCGTCGGTTTAGTGATTATAGACATATTAATAAGATTACGGATCAAAGAATCCTCCGTCAAAAGTTGCAAGGTGTTTAAATTTTTAAGAACATCACCAATTTTCCATTTGCACTTACTCTATTATTATCACTGATATTTCCGTTATTATTCTTGCTTCTTATTTTATGTCCTCTGCAAGGTTTAACGGTACAGATTGTTTTATAGTGATAAGGCGACTATTTATTGTATCTTTTTTATGTATATAAAAATCAAGAAATACACAAACAATAAAGTGCTTTTTCTAGTTACCTCTTAGTTCTAAAGCCCACTCGCCTGTGAGAGGGGAAGCCTGTGCCCAGGTGCTGACCTTCCTCGAGTTAACTTACGTGATCCGAAATAACACAGGGCTTTTGTACTAAAGCACTTTAAACTTGAAGTATAAAGTTGCGGTTAAATCCCAAACATACATTGAATTACGATACCAAATGTGATAATATAATTTAACATACTAATGCCATTTTTAGTATTCAAAGTAATAATCGAAATTATAAAATCTATTTCGAAACTCCTGTTAAACTTTCTAGGTAAAACTACCAAATGATTGAACTAAAATTCTGAAGAATCCAAATTAAGATAAATATTTTAGGTTGAGATACATATACATATATATAAATATATATCTTAAAGAATAAGATCCTGTTTGTTGAAAATACGATACGAAACTCAGAAATTGCAATGTACGTGAATTGACTTCATCCACTCGCACTACTAAAATATTTAACTTCTCATGTCTAAGTTAACATCATTTTAGTTGTTAGTTTGTTTTAAGACTTTTTTTACCAAGCTTTCTTTACCAATCGTGGGGAATGATTTGAAATAAGAAAAAAGACGGAAACTGGGCGCAATAACATTTAACTGACAAATATTGCGTCAGTTAAACCCAGTTCAACCCATTTAGTTTTAAGGCTGAACATCATTGGCTACTTCCAACATCATGATCAACCCATTACCGGTTCACTACAGAGCACGGGTCTCCTCTCAATATGAGAAGGGTTTGGCCATAGTCCAACACGCTGGCCATGTGCGGATTGGCAGACTTCACACGCCTTTGAGAACATTACGGAGAACTCTAAGGCGTGCAGGTTGTTCGTATATATATTCCTCACTATGTTTACCTTCACCGTTGAAACAAGTGATATTTTAATTGCTTCAAAACGCACATAACTAACTCCGAAAAGTTAGAGGTGCGTGCCAAGACTTCTGTTATATTTGTATATCGCTTTAATATCGAATGTGAAAGCATTAAAACGTCACGTATGATTTTTAGTTGCAAAGGCGACTTAATAGTTTGAATGAAATTTCTACTCTTTGTATTTCCTCAAAAAAAAAAATTTTTATATCGCTGTCGGAAGTACCTTTACTGGTTAAGTAATTCGCTTGAACGACGAATCACCGCTCTTTTGATTCTTTGCGCGACCATCAAGTAAACTCCGAACGCATTGAATGCTTAGAAAATACGTTTCTAAAGCGACAAAATCGCACAAGCGATCGCGAAGTAGCCAATGGTCGCGTCTTGTCGTGTTGAAGCTAAAACTATTGAAATTATGAGATTATTTTCTACTAACCGATGAATTGTACATTTTCCATCATCAATAAGAAAATATAGTTCCTAAAATTTTATCGGATGTATATTTTAGTCGATTTGCACCAAGTTGACATTAAAGTTTGTAGGAGTATAGCTTAAACAAAAAAAAAATCATGTACATATACGGTTATCTCAAAATATATTTTACGAATGGTTAAATAATTACCTAAAGTAGAACTGATACAGAAATAATAATTATAAACATTAAGACTATTTCTTTGTTTGCCTTTCATCTATTTAGGGCCTTACAAATAAACGTTGAATAACATCGGATTATTTATGCAGTGTTTTGTCACGCTCTTACATTTGAAAATTGCTATCGGTTGAAGTTAGACAAAATACTGCAATACTCTTTCGACGTTGTACAACGTTTAATTGTAAGGTTCTTAAGTTTTACATAGATAGGTACTAGTACCGTCAACTTGGTGAACTTCACTTTGCTATTTAACTTGGACAGTCAACGAGAAAATCGCATTTTAATGTATTTTAAACTAAGAAAGTAAGGTAAGTTTAAAAGTATTTTAACTAAAAAGCATAAAATATTATTTTTGTGTCGCCTTTAAAAATAATAAAAATTTGGTCGAATTCGTGTACATGACATACATATGTACATCTATTTAGTATTATTATTGCAGATAATAAAAAAGTTCATTACCAAAGCTTACACAATTTAAAGAGATTAGACGAAACACACCCTACAAAAAAAACCCACACAAATCGTTATATCAACATAAAAAATATCCAATTGGATAATTCGGAAATCGATCAAAATTGTATAAAAGCGTTTTTCTATGACTGTCGAAGATACACTAAACAGTAAGGTAAAGCAATGTGACCGGTTTAGTTTTATTAATCTTGGTGCACGTCGACTAGCACTGGTGACAAGACACTTTGTATGTTTTTCGTAACATTGTAAGTAGCTGGTGCTTACTCCTTATATTACGTTTTAAAATTATTTATTACTTTTTTATTCCAATGTACTTTTGTGTACGAAATAAATCACCCTGTAAATAGTATTTTTCTTTCGTGATCGTGCTAACTATTTTAGTTCTTAAGTACAGTGAGTAAGGTGGATTTTGTTTCCGCAATTTGCGATTTTAAATGGAGTCGCTACCTACATTTCAATAAAAAAAGTTTCAATGAGTTTTTATGATTTTATGCCCCAACTTGATGATTTTCAACTGAACTTAAGCGTTATACGTTCGTTTCGGTATTATTTTTGATAAATAATTAAATTATTTCACTGCTTACGAGTGTAGTTTTTTTTTAAATACGGAATAAAAATATATTTTACTTTGCCTCGCTAAAATATCCATTCTTATTTACAAAACTTGTTTGAAAGCTTATATGGATTTTTTCCTACACAAAATGGAATATTTTATACTCTATTTATTAATCAGCACATTGTCGACTAGTCGCCATCAATAGATTAAAAAACTACGAAAATATCAGTCGCCGACCGAATCGCTTGCGACTATTCAACAGTGTGCAATGTACTTAAAACTAAAATACCTATAACGCTTAATATCAAAGTTTACTATTTTTGTAAATACCCACATTTTTTTATATTGAGTGGTTGGTGTTGACAATCCGAACATGAAGGGGTATAGAATCCAGGCCTAAGACGTATAATCATCCGAAAATCCTGAAGTGTGGAGTTACGCCAGCCTTTAGTGGTATTGGATCATGGCCTGTAGATGATGAATTAAAATATCATGAATTAATAATTTTGTCAATTGTACTATATGCCAATATGAATTAAGTTAAAATGTGACACAGTTTAGCAAGTGTACAGTTGTTGCCGCTGCTATTTTGGTGCTTAAACAATCTGTCGACGTATTTGCAACGCAACTTGCTTCTATACTTGTTTCTATACAAGCTGCAACAATATTTATTGTGAGCGTTAGAGCCGTTATATAGCTTTAATTTATAGTTATTAGAGTTATAATTTTATTTTGGTATAAAAATCTTGACACATTTGATAGATATGTACCAATACATGAATGATTTGCAAGCTTTTCGAATAAAGATAATATTAATGTAATCTTAGAACTTACTTAAATTTATTATTTTTAATACTCTGGTAATAACAATATTTGATGAGATATAGTGTCGCAAGAAAGTTATAGATTTTTTGTGAAACTTAACTTAAACGTAAATATGAGATAAACTTGCACTGTAAGCCTGTCAGTCAATCTTTGTTTCTATACATACAGATTTAGTTGCACATGACAATTACGTAAAAGGGACATTTTATTTGGAATAGCTATTTCATTTGGTGCTCTTTTAAAATCTTGGCGTCATAGTCTAATACTTTCCCAACTGTGTAGTTGCTAAACTGTGATAATTATAAGGAATACATTGAACTTTGTGATTGAAGACACTTTAGTATAAACGGTACAATGCGTACTATCTATCCTTTATTTTTGTAAAGTGATAACAGCTACGTCACATTAAAACTTCTTGCGTCTCGATACTTTAGGAGTAACTCATCATTTTACTGGTTAGGTACGTTTTAACATTAGTGGGTGAAGAAAAAACAATATTTCAATCGAATTTTATTATTGTATGGTAATATTTATCTTTGAAATTGTGCATTTATCTTTGTATTTCATACATTAACAAAGCAATTTTCATTATTATTTATAATTAAAATTGTCAACCATCTTTACAGTTTTGATTTAGCACCTACTAAGTTTCGGCAGCTGTTTTTATATTTACGTGAAATGTAAATTTATATCCATGATTTTAGATTAAGAGAATCTTACGTTATCACGTTTGAGAAAGACAAATGTATGTTGTTTTACGTAATTAACCCTCTTTTGACTTATGAATGTTAAACAAATTATATATAATCGTAAGTATACAATATTACCCGATTTTTGTTGCGGTATTAATGTTTTGTTTAATGGTGAGATGTACGTACGGACGGTTTTACAATGTTTTTACTGTAGACATTCGTTTTAAATAGGTAATAAGCGCTACATGTACATAAAATGAAACATTATTATAAAAAACTGATTAAAGCTATATTTCAGTAAGAATTCTTTTATTTATCCTTTACTCGAAATCACGATGTCCTCAGGCCCAGTTGCGAGAGCTTCGTATCTCTAGATATAAGATCCGAGGCACAGCGCGTGCATTATAATGTCGGAGGTCCTGGGTTCGATTCCCGGCTCGGTCTAGTCCGACAAAGACATGTCGTCAAGCGATTTAGCGTTCCGGCACGATGACGTGTAGGAACCAATTAGGAGTGTGGGTTTACCATATACCGAACAGGTTAGTCCGCTATCATCTTACGCTGCATCATCACTTATTATCAGGTGAGATCGCCGGGCTAACTTGTAGTGGAAAAAAAACACTAAAAATAACAAGTCCTGGGTTCAAATTCCGGGTTGAGCCTATAAGCTATAGGCCCAACCCTGAAGGTGATTGTCCCTAACTCGAAAATTTCAGTACATTTCAACTCGCTGATATCTTTATTTCTGATAAGTAAAACTCCGAAGATAGCTCTCCCTAACGCCCGCTGAGTTATTGACCCTACTCATGAGGTCCTCAGGGAGCTTCCACTTTTCAGAGCCGTAATTCATCACATACACAGAACACAAAGATGAACTTGACGGAACTGCCTCCGAAAAACCTGTATATGTGTTGTATATGACGATGATTAACGCCGTGTCTCTAAAAGCACCTTAAGCCATAGTTCCTTCTTATATCACCTGGTATATGTTATATCTTCAGTACGCCAACCCGAATTATATCAGCGTGGTAAGTTTAAGCTGTCAAATAATATGTTCGTTCTTTCATCACCATCATCATAATTATGATCAACCCATTACCGGCTCACTACAGAGCACGGGTCTCCTCTCAATATGAGAAGGGTTTGGCCATAGTCCACCACGCTGACCATGTGCGGATTGGCAGACTTCACACACCTTTGAAACCATTATGGAGAACTCTCAGGCATGCAGGATGCGTCGCTTTAACGGTGAAGGAAAACTCCTTCACCGTTAAAGCGAGTGATATTTTAATTAAATCGCACATAGCTCCGAAAAGTTAGAGGTGCGTGCCCGGGTTCGAAACCCGACCTCTACCATTAGGTTATCACAGCTTTTTTATCGTTCTATACGACCCTTGCCCAACAGTGGGTCAGGCTAATGACGCTGATGGATGTGGAAAGAATGTGCCCTTATTTGTTCCGGAAACATCATCATCATCATCATCATCATTTCAACCAATAGACGTCCACTGCTGGACATAGGTCTTTTGTAGGGATGCCCAGTCCGTTCCAATCCAGAAGCTTCAAGACATCTTCCAACGCTGCGGTAAACAGCTTCGGGGAGATCACATCTCCCTGTCGCACTCCTCGCTGCAGTTGTATCGGCTTCGTCGTCTGGTCCTGTATACGGACTGACATGGTGGCGTTTTCATACAGACACTTCAACACAAACACACACGCACTTCAAAAACATCGACGCTATGTATATGTAAAAAAACCATACTACCAAATACGGGGCTAAGCAAAAAACTTTTAAAAGTAATTATCATAACCCCGCCGCAATGGCCGTACCATGACGAATTTCCCCATAAACTGAATCTTTGTTCCTTTAAATGGACCCTTTCTTCGACCAGCCAATAAACCGCCTCTAAGGAGAAAGAGATAAAGCGTTTGCCAAACAGAGGCAGAAGCGATGTTGGTCTGTCACGAAGCATTGCGCCCTGTCGCCCTTTTCCGTTCCCCGATAGTCAAATACCGGCCCATGCGAGTTGCACTTTTGTTTTCCTTTCAAACACAAGCCCTTGATTGTAATCTCTGTTACTAAATATAATACATATATAATACATATAGATGTAGTCATGATGGCGGGCTCACCTATTACTATATGGCAGTTATATTAAACCGGAAACGTCCGGTACGTTTCCGGTTTAATAACGCCAAATTACTTGGCGGCACGTCTACATCAGTATAGCGGTAACTAGGCTTAGGTCGAAGCCATCACGTTAGACTGGAGTGACCCTTTGACCACTGCGCCAGGGAGGTTAGAATCATAAAAAATAATAATTTATTTATTAGGAAGAAATACATTCATACAGTATATAAAACATAAACCTTGTTAATTCCATCAGTACAAACTCTGTTGCATTAACAGCCTGCTGTTTTGTTAGTTATCTACAAAATCTTATCCATACAATAGTTTGAACGGCTAGTGTGTGTGTGTTCCGGGCGTCCATCAAATGTTATTTGATAACTTGTACTTGTAACTTGGTGATAGTTCGTCTATATGTTAGGTTGTCTTGCAAGTGCAAGTTGGAAAAACTCCGCGTAAACTACCGCCTCACTCCGCACGAGCTGCCGCACCCGCTACCGCCCCTGTTTGGGAAAAGCTTAATGTAGGAGTCGGCGCCGATGGACCGATGACCTCGATACAAAAGTCGTAAACGCAGTCCCATTGTGATTTTTAGAGGCCAATATTTGGCTCGTAAAGCGGAGGAGGGACGCAGTTCCTCTCGTCCGACGAGATGGCTTGAATTTCGTGGTCAACCCGGCAATGCCACGCCATGTTCCGACTAAGACTTTTTTTTTATTCACTACAAGTTAGCCCTTGACTGCAATCTCACCTTATGGTAAGTGATGATGCAGTCTAAAATGATAGCGGTTTAACCTGTTAGGGGTATGGTAAACCCACACTCCTAATTGGTTTCTACACGACATCGTGCCGGAACGCTAAATCGTTTGGCGACACGTCTTTAACGGACTAAATACTAAGCTCCATAAGCAAAATCATAAACACATTATAAAGGTGAAAGTTTTAAGTATGTCCACGGTGGAACTAGAGAATCAATTTGGCTGAAATTTGGATTGGTAACAGAATATACGCTTGATTATCAAAGGCTCCTTTATGTACCGAAAATTTATGGTCCCTGTGGGATGAGCTTTAGCTAACTATAGCTTTAGTTTGCAATAGCAAACTTCCTCGAAATTAGATTAATATATTGGAAAAAGAAGGGAAGCAGAAACGGCAGCCGGAACAAGAACGAGTCATGAGATAATCTTCAATTACAACTTGTTTATCCACAGGTTTTTAATTAATAACCGCTAATCTAGTCATCAAATATCAAGTCACTCAGCGTGCTATGGAAAGAGCAATGCTTAAAATAACTTTGAGAGATAAAGTCCGTAACGAGGTGATCGGCAAAAAACGAGGGTAACCGACATAGCTCGAAGGGCTTGCACGCTGAAGTGGCAGTGGGCTGGTCACGTTTGTCGAAGAACCGACGGACGTTGGAGTTGGAAGCTCCTCGAGTGGAGACCACGTCTCGGTAAACGCTGTGTACTCGTGTACTCCGGCCAGGTGGAATGATGACCTCCGAAAAGTGGCAGGCATCGACTGGATGCGAAAAGCCGGAGACAGGATGAGTTGGCGCTACTTCAAAGAGGCCTATGTCCAGCAGTGGATTAATGTTGGCTGGTGATGATGATGATGATGATGATGAATCTAGTCATCGGTAAGATATTAATAAATATGAAAGCACCTACATACCTGCTCCCGCTCAAAAGATTCTGCCTGGAAACATAATTCTGTTACGTTAATGTTCTCGTAGGTACCACGAAAACATCTCGTGATGTCCATTTACTGAAACTACGCAGGAGTCTCAAGATTGGGCAATAACAATGAAATCTAGATTATGCCACTTCCCATAGAGAAGCGCTAAAACACTGTAGGGCCAACGCAGACCGAGTGGCGGACTACACTCGCATTCTCGTGTATCTCATGTATTTTGTATCTAGCTAACATTTACTATTTCAAAGGCAGTAATAGAGAGTTGGTTTCCATGTAGTGTTGCAAACATTGTTGTTCAAAGAGCGCCAATTGAGTTTAATCACTATCAAAGCAAAGCAGCGATATGCGTTGGTCTTAGTTCATGATAAATAAGAGTTTATTTTCCTGAAAACCCACTGATTTCTATCCGGATTTTTTTGAGACTTAAAATTTTGTAATCTTAGATTAGGATCTAATGATTAGGTTTTATGATATATTTTCACTATCATCATCAGCCAATATGCATGCACTGCTGGACATAGGCCTCTTTGAACACTCTAGTCCATGCGTTTCGCCCTATTTCCGGCCATGCCATGCAGTCATTGCTGCATTTTTTTTAGTTTATCAATGCATCTTACACCATACTCCGCCTATCAAACCGTGGTTTCCAATCGAGGAACTTCTGATAACAAAGTCCAACTGACTTCTACGAACGAGCACTGCCGGATTCTCAGCGTATTAGCCCTTATTTAACGTAATTCGCCGAAGACCAAGGTTTATTTTAAATGAATTACCTAATTTTAGGACATGGGAGTTTCCGAGAATTTCTTGGTTGGGATAATTAGTTTTATTTGTTAATAATTTCACACTTTATATGAATAAGGATCTGCAAAGTTGTATTAAATTTAACTTTCCCCGAAAATTTACGAGCGCAAGTTCTTTACCGCATAGTTTTCGTTGACCCTAAGGTAGATCTTGGATATTAAGCTGTAGCATTGTTTAATGTTTTGCACGGACGACACAATAGACGCTGATCTCAGGAATGCCATTCGGATGAGATAGAGGTATTCTCAATCCATTGCATCGCTGGATGCATTCCTCCCCAGTATTTGAATGCTCGATCATTGTACCATTATTTAGCGTTCCGGCACCAATTCGCGTAGAAACCAATTAGGAGTGTGGCTTTATCATACCTCTAACAGGTAAGCCCGCTACCATCCTTGACTGCATCATCACTTACCACCAGGTGAGATAGCAAGGGTTAACTTGTAAAGTATAAAAAACTACGTGAGATAGCCGTCAAGGGCTAACTTATAGGGTATAAAAAAAATATTATTTTTATTTTGGCTTCCAAAATTTTTAATTACATATCAGTTACTTAATAAATATTGTATTAAGCCACTTGGGACCAAAGTTTAAACCGTTGTTTTCGTGAAAGAAAAGTTCGTATGTCTATATCCATAATCAAGCTATATCTTTAGAACATAATGTTCAATGTATCCATTTACAAGCCGGTAATAGGTTACAAAAGATATTTTTTTGAAATCCCTTTTCCCCATCTACCGACTGCAAGCTGTTAAGGCGTTCATAATTAACAAATAAACAAACATTCAAACTTACGATTAGGCTGTGCATGGTGTCAACGGTTACATTATTAAACAAGGGGAACCAAGTAAGCATGTGATATGAAAAGAACATTTTTGAGCTCAGTAAAAAAATATTCTTTCAATTTGTTCTTGATATTCTCAATATCAAATTTTTCGAACTATGGAGGTAGTTTGTTCATGTATTGGAAACCAAACACGTGATCGTTAGCTCGCCATATGTTGGCCATCGTCGCCCTCGTCTGTACAGGATATTTTTGTTTTAAGGAGTATTTTCTCATTGAAGAACTCTTCTTTTAACCATGTGTATTTAAATAGTTTCTGAATAGGTCATTACCTAATTATTTATTTAGCAAAGTTTTCATTATACTAGGTTATCCTATGCCTTAATTCTCTATTTGAAACCGGTCTACGAAACTTGATCACTTTTTAACTTTCACGACTGTTCTTTAGACCGTTGATTTAAACAGTGTTTCAAGAACCGGGAGGTAATTCCTGAGAGACCTGAGATTGATCTATGCTTGCTGTGAGACCATTTCAAAGGACTGTAATGGTGATTTATATTGTTCAGACTGAGTAATGTACAACATAGATCTAGACTTTGAACTATAGTACCTACTTATTGTCAATTTTGGTAAGCAAGGCTCTGAAATCTCGAGGAGACTCTTCCGCAGTTTTCCTCTTGGCACACAATAGGCTTCTTTAGTATGAGCTCATGTTTAAATACTCAGCAAATAGAAAATAGAGATTTTGTTTGAGTTATGATCAACCCATTGCCGGCTCACTACAGAGCACGGGTCTCCTCTCAATATGAGAAGGGTTTGGCCATAGTCTACCACGCTGGCCATGTGCGGATTGGCAGACTTCACACGCCTTTGAAAACATTATGGAGAACTCTCAGGCGTGCAGGTTCCCTCACGATTTTTTCCTTCACCGTTGAAGCAAGTGATATTTTAATTTTTTTAAAACGCACATAACTCCGAAAACTTAGAGGTGCGTGCCCGGATTCGAACCGCCGACCTCTGATTAGGAGGCTGACGCCCTAACCACTTTCTTTCTTTTCTTTTTTTTTTTTTTTCCTCTGTATTGGTGTGCAATAAAGTATATTTTCATTTCATTTCATTTCATTAACCACTAGGCTGTCACCGCTTCGTGACAAAATACATTGGCCGTTGAAAATTATTGATTCTGTGGTAAAACTACAAACATACATACGTCTGAGAGTGTAAACAAACGAAACGGAACTTATAGACATGCAGCAACGGTTTACTCGCGTCTGTTTGTGTAATTGACACTTGATTTTAAACTATGGTTTTGTAATGATAAGACAACTTTACAAGATAGAACAATTAATGTTAAATAGTCAAATGTTGATTTTTGAAAAAAGAACGATAATCTATATTTTTTTTTCGGACTGTCTATTAGCTGTACAAACCCTATTGGTTGCCACAGCGTAACCGGGCTGTAGAAAATCTATAGAATTTTTAGTCGGCTTCCGTAGATTCTACCTTCCGAACCTGTGGTAGAAACACTAAAAGCATACAACCTCGTCATTTCAAAAGTGAAGTAGGCAACTTGAAATAATAATAAAATAAACATTTTTTTATTTTTTTATTATAGATCATATACCCTTGACAGCAATCTCACCTGATGGTAAATAATTATGCAGTCTAAGATTGTAGCGAGCTAACAAATTTCTAGACGGCTTCCGTAGATTCTACCTTCCGAACCTGTGGTAGAGACACTAAAAACATGCAACCTTGGCATTTCAAAAGTAAAGTAGGCCTACTTGAAATAATAATAAAAAAAAACATTTTTTTATTATACATCATATGCCTTGACAGCAATCTCACCTGATGGAAAATAATTATGCAGTCTAAGATTGTAGCGAGCTAACGAATTTCTAGACGGCTTCCGTAGATTCTACCTTCCGAACCTGTGGTAGAAACACCACATACAACCTCGGCATTTCATAAATAAAGTATGCCTACTTGAAATAATAATATTTTTTATTTTTTTATTATAGATCATATGCCCTTGACAGCAATCTCACCTGATGGTAATTTGCAGTCTAAAATGGTAGCGAGCTAAGTTTAAGTATATTTGAACTAGTTTGCATAAGCACCGTCGTCGGGCCCCGTCATAGGTAGATATTGTTTGGTGCCTAGAGTGCAGATTAAAGAGGCCAGAGGGGGTGCTCGGGTCATACCACTGTGTAAACACTTACAGCGAGTGTGCCATCACGACCTGCCTAACGATATACAGGATAAACAGATGGACTGGTAAACAACCAGCCTTAACCTAGAGCGGTACACACAAAGAGTTCGAAATTTGTGATCATTACAAATTGCTATTCAAATTCAAATTCAAATAATCTTTATTCAAATAGTCCTGTAAAAGGCACTTTTGATGCGTCAATAATTTACATAGTAGTGATTTGATGGTCATAACTACATTCGTAAACTTAAAACTAAAGCTATGAGTGTTCCAAACGCACCCCGGTCTAAGAGGAAGCCCACAACAAACATAGCCAGGCTGTTCTCATCTTTGGTGCCCCTAAGCGTGACTTGGAATTTATTAATATTTTTTAAGAAGCCCACAACAAACTTAACCGGGTTTTTCTTTTGTTATCACAATCTCACGTAATAAATAATAACTTATAGTACCTACGGAGATAGATCAAAATACACCCAAGCTTTTTTATGGTTTATATAATCCTTAATATTGTAATATGATTTTTCAACAAGCTTTCGTTTTATAAAAACTTTTATTATTGATAGACATCTCCAAGATATCAATAGGTAATTTATTATATAATAAAATACAATTTCAAATACAAATACAAATTTTGAATGAGTAAATTTGTGCAGCCTACTAAACGGTACTACAAGTTTACTTTTGCTTCTAATGTTGAGTGCTTTACAGTCCATTTTTGTCTCAATTTTTATGAACATACATTAAATTTTCATATACATATTTGCTATGTACTGTCATTATTTTATAATCTTTAAATTTATCTCTTAATGACTCTCTGGGACCCAATTTATATATCGCACGAACAGCCCTCTTCTGCAAAACGAATACAGTCTCAAAATTAATTTTTTTTAGAACAACCACTCCATCTGGAAAAGCTTATATAGTATCGAACGTCGTGCGTAAGTTCTAATCCTGTTAATGAGAAACGGCAAAAAGGACAACGTGATGCTAATAATTGGTTTCAAATTCCATCGTCCCCGTTAACGTGGACAGATGACGGGGCCAAACGGGACTATATCCTTTCAGCAAATAAAAGTGGAAAAATGTACATCTAATATTAAAAAAGATTAACGTAAGAATGGAGAAAAGGCATTTAGTCGATATAGTCTAAGCAAGCTGTGTATATAATTTACGAGTGTGACAACACCTATTTGCTAGTCTGTTTGTATCATCATGATGAATCCATTGCAGCCTCACTAAAGAGCACGGATCTCTTCTCAATATGAGAAAGGTTTGGCTATCATAGTACATCACGCTTGCCATGTGTGGATTGGCAGATTTCACACGCCTTTGAGAACATTATGGAGAACTCTCAGGCATGCAGATTTCCTCCCCGTTGAAGCAAGTGATATTTTAATTGCTTAAAAACGCACATAACTTCGAAAGTTAGAGGTGCGTGCAAGGGTTCGAACCCCCGACCTCTCATTAGAGGACGGGCGCCCTAAACACTGAGCTATCACTGCTATAAATCAGTTTGTATCATCATCATCAAGAACAACCCATTACTGGCTCACTACAGAGCACGGGTCTCCTCTCAATATGAGAAGGGTTTGGCCAAAGTCCACCACGCTGGCCATGTGCGGATTGGCAGACTTCACACGCCTTTGAGAACATTATGGAGAACTCTCAGGCGTGCAGGTTTCCTCACGATGTTTTCCTTCACCGTTAAAGCAAGTGATGTTTTAATTTTTTTTTTAAATAAAATAAATCAGTTTGTATATAAAACGCTAAATCGCTTTGCTTTTTTTGGTCGCAGTTACCGCCCAAGAGTACTACCATAGCAGATCCAAATCTTTAACTATATTATTATCTGCGTTAAGTGTGTTAAGACTTAACCACAATTTGCGACGTTAACATTTTCAGTTATTGCACGAAGAAGAGAGAAACTTCACAAAATGAATTACGAGCTCAGTCAAGATTTCAATGCCAAGCCCTGATCTAATCTTGAAATAATAAACTACAAAATTGGCTCCAGCGTATAGTCGACCCATGAGAATAACTCTGAAATTGGTCTATGATTTTTCAATGATTCTATTTATTTGACAGTTTTATAAAGGTTTTCATGTGATATAATTATACGAAAAGAAATGATTAACTTTATATTAAACTCGTTATATTTATATCAAATTGTAATGGTATGGTGTTTTGATATAAATATGGATTAATAAGCGGTACATTACACTTTAGTGAGAAGTTGCAAAGATACCTCTAGATGTAACACATTTAATAATCTTTTTTACTCACGTAATCAATGATAGCCTAGTGGTTAAGATTTCACCGAACTTGATCGACGAATTTCTGGAGTGAGACAAAAAATATCACACGCTTTAACCGTGCAGGAAAACATCGTGAGGAAATCTGCAAGTTATAATGCAAATTAAAAATAATCTTTATTAACATTGGCTTGTTAATTGCTATTTAAGTAATTAAAATTTCCCATTTTTATGTACAACTAACATTAGATAATCAACTGCGTGTGTTGAATCTAATATAAATATAATTACATGCAAATGTTTACATCGCTGATTAAAACAAATATTTTGAACTGCGGCGCGATGCAATCCTGTTTACTTTATGTTAGGTCGACCCTGTACAATCTAGCTCACCGTGTGTAAATAGTGTTTAGAAGTAAGAGTTACTTTGTGGAAGTCCATGGTTTTTTTATTATACACTACAAGTTAGCCCTTGACGGCAATCTCACCTGATGGTAAGTGATAAGTGGTAGCGGGTAACCTATTAGGGTAAATTAACGGTTATGGTAAACCCACATTCCTAATTGGTTTCTACGCGACATCGTGCCGGAACGTTAAATCGCTTGGCGACACGTCTTCGTCGGTAGGGTGGTAACTAGCCACGGCCAAAGCCTCCCACCAGACCAGACTCGAGCCGGGAATCGAACCCAGGACCTCCAACTTTATAATGCGACAGCGCACGCACTGCGCCACGGAGGTCGTCAAAAGGGTTTATGGATACTAAGCTAACTTAATTGTATTCATATGACTCCCGTCTTTCTTACTATAAAATGAAGTCGCTTAAAGATCGTACAAAGATTACAGACATTGTTTTTCTAGCGAAACTTATCAAGGGTCTCATTGATGCGCAAAACTCTTCTCATGATGAGAGGAGACCTTCACCCTGTAGTGTGCTGATTTGTCGATGAAGATGAATCGACTGATGACTCCAACTTGTAACGAATAATAATAACGTTCATGTATAGCGGCGAGTATGAATTACAAATCATGCGACCGCAAGCGCCAACCTGTGTGTCCGTACCCGATACAACACGGTTTAATTAATTTTGTTTATCGGTATATAATTAAACATTTGATATATGGGACAAATTGGCTGGCGCGTAGCGTGCGTATTGAGTTGTTTGTATTTAATACCAAACAAGTGTGGTTAAGGCGTCAGCCTCCTAATCAGAGGTCGGCGGTTCGAATCCGGGCACGCACCTCTAACTTTTCGGAGTTATGTGCGTTTTAAAAAAATTAAAATATCTCTTGCTTCAACGGTGAAGGAAAACATCGTGAGGAAACCTGCACGCCTGAGAGTTCTCCATAATGTTCTCAAAGGCGTGTTAAGTCTGCCAATCCGCACATGGCCAGCGTGGTGGACTATGGCCAAACCCTTCTCATATTGAGAGGAGACCCGTGCTCTGTAGTGAGCCGGTAATGGGTTGATCATGATGATGATGATGAATAATGCCAAACAAATGATTATACCACATAATCAGTCGTTTGGTGTTTCGAGACCATTATCATACGGTAACTGTAAGAACAGGGTTTTTGTCTTTAAGTGTTTTTGACGATCTCCGTGGCGCAGTGCGTGCGCTATTGCATATAAAGTTGGAGGCCCTGGGTTCGACCCCGGGTCGAGTCTGGTCTGCTGGGAGGCTTCTGCCGTGGATATTTACTACCCTACCGACAAATAGCGATTTGGCGTTCCGGCACGATGTCGCGTTGAAACCAATTAGGAGTATGGGTTTAACTTACCCATAACAGGTTAGCCCGCTACCATTTTGTTAGTGTTTTAGAGCATAAACCCAGTATTTGTCATGTCAGTGGGGAACGCAACTACTTACCTTACTCCGGGCTGTGACCGCTAAAGATCGTGGATTTACCATACCCCTAACAGATTAGCTCGCTAGCAACCTAGACAGCATCATCACTTACCATCAGTAGAGATAACCGTCAAGGACTATTAGCTTCTAAATTAGAGGCAAGTCGCTATCAAATTTTACAAAGTAATGAACTAATAAACCCATATTCGTACATT
The DNA here is from genome assembly GCA_928268935.1 of Lasiommata megera. Taxonomy (NCBI): domain Eukaryota; kingdom Metazoa; phylum Arthropoda; class Insecta; order Lepidoptera; family Nymphalidae; genus Lasiommata; species Lasiommata megera. Next base: position 988,419 of record OV743329.1, on the reverse strand, counting down.
TTTGTACAATTATTCATAAAAGCTCACAAAAAACTCATTCAAGGTTTATTAAAATATATTTAATTTTAAAACGTATAAATAATATTAGCTTTAATCCTGCCGTCGGGAGGTATAACGATACGCAAATTGATTCTGGATATAATCAGACCGCGTGGAATTAAGCTTGGATATTATTCAATAGAACGGCTGACTGTGCAAGTTCATACAACTACTGGCACGTGAAAGATACGCTACTAGACTACATACAATTATAAAATCATTCAAAAGTTCACAATGTGTACAATTTTGTAACAAACTAGCTGATGCCCGCGACTTCGTCTCCGTTGAGTTAGTGTGTGTAAAAGTGTGTTTGTTTGTCTTCCAATCGCGAAGCAATGGATTACTAAACTGACGAACTTGAAATATTTACAGGATAACCATTAAAGTATCTCCTTTCTAACAAAAAAAAATGAGTGAAATCGGATATTGATCGGAGACGTAATGGCACAGGCGGTGGCATGCGCGTGAGCTGCGCGCGGTACTGGACAGTTCTTGGACATTACAACATTACTTTATTTTTCTAAAATAAAAGACTTTTTCTAAAATAAAAGTAGCCTTAGTTACTCCTTATTACATCAGCTACCTGCCAATAAAAGTCCCGTAAAAATCAGTCCAGCCATTTCAGAGATTAGCCGGAACAAACAGACAGACAGACAAAAATTGTAAAAAATGTTATTTTGGTGTATGTACCGTATACATATTCATATGCATGTAGTAAAAAACGGTTATTTCAATATTACAAACAGACACTCCAATTTTATTTTTTTGTATAGATTACCAAATGACATCTCTGGGAATTCTCTCAATAAGTTCTAAGTTTATATAAAACGTAAGCTTGTAGAAAAGTCATATTATAGTGGCAAGGATTATGTTAATGAGTAATAAACAAGCTTGGGTATGAAATATTGCTATGATAAGATACCTCTTAAATAATATTGTGGCATGTGAGGTGGTGATAGCAAAACGAAAATTTACCCGGCTAAGTTTGTTGTGGGTTCCTTCTCAGACCGGGGCGCGTTCGGAACCCTTTTAGCTTTAGTTTTATGTTTACGAATGTAGTTATCATAATCTACTCGCTACTACGTAAATTATTGACGCGTCAAAAGTACCTTTTAAAGGATTATTTGAATAAAGATTATGGTTGATTGATTGATTGATTGATTGATTGATTGAAAATTAAGTGGGTGTTTATAAGGAAATGAAATGAAATGAAAATATACTTTATTGCACACCAATACAGAAGAAAAAAAAAAGAAAAGAAATAAACACACACAGAAAATAAATAGGTGCAATAGGCGGCCTTATCGCTAATGAGCGATCTCTACCATAAGGAAGTGTTTTCTCTGTTTGGAAGCTGGTGATTATCTGATTGTTTCTGTTGATTTGTGAAAATATATATTTACATACATTTCTCACATGTCACACTGTGTTCAAATTTAGACGAACTACTTGTAAGTGGTGCTGTTAGTTCACTGTTGCAATTTAAAGTTTGAGGTCCTGGGTTCGATTCCCGGCTCGAGTCTAGTCAGGTGGGCGGCATCGGCCGTGGCTAGTTATCACCCTACCAACAACGACGTATCGCTTCGCTATTAAGCGTACAATGTCGCGTAGAAAACAATTAGGTTTATGGGTTTACCATACCCATAACAGGTTGGATCGTTATCATCTTAGACTGCATCATCACTTATCACTAAGTGATATAGCCGTCAAGAGCTAATTTAAGGAAGAATAAAAAAATACATAAACAAACCGAAACACCAAAAATCTAAATCCAGACACATCGTCTATTAGATTTTATACACAAAACTAATGATTAGATAATCACTAGTTTTAATTAAGTCGATAATCCTACCGGCTTTATTAAAACTACTAATTACCGAACAAGCCGATAGGATTATCGGCTTGTTCGGTAACTAAAAACATACATTGAAAGAGCTTATAAAAGTACTTAAAATAAAACATTATACCAAATATCCAAGCGTGGTATGAGTGTATCATCATTTACCACTTGGTGAAATTGCCGTCTCACTTGTAGTGGAATATAAAAACTTAGGTGTATTTTTGATCGAAGTTTCAAATACATAGACCTTTACAATTAATCTTAGTAATGCAGTTTTATTTCTGGTTTCTAGTTTCTAAAGCAGTTGAATAATTCACACACCGTCTCGCCGGCGAAGACGAGGTCCCCGCTATCTTACGTCATCCGGACGTGGGCTCTATCCACGGCCTCGGAGACGTACGGAACACTCACCGTCCGACCCCCCCGTTATTCCAAACGTCGCCTAAGCTGAGGTTCGGCCTCACAGGAGGCGCCCTTAGGCAGACGTTCCCTTAGTTTCTTCGAGCCCTAGAGCTCAAAATTTCTTCTGGCAAACAGCCCGGTTACGCTGTCGCAAACAATAGAATTAGCACAGCAAAGCGAAAAAAAAAGTAAAATAATTTACCGAAACCTATGTACTTATGCTATACTAATAATGAGTTTGCACTTGTTTTTTTCCGTATGCATTTTACTGCATTTTACCCGGTCCAATATCGAATCGGATATTCCAGTAATGCTGTCAAACTTCCAAATAATTAAAGCTGGAGTTTCCGCGAATACGATAAGTTAGTTTCAGTATTTAAATAAAAATGGCTGCACTGAAATAAAAGTTAGATTTTAGTTCGGTGCATTTGCTATCACAGTGCTGTGTGGGTTGCTTTTTTTTTTTTTTTTTTTTTTTTTTTTTTCGGACTGTCTATTAGCTGTACAAATCCTATTGGTTGCCACAACGTAACCGGGCTGTTTGGCGAGCTTTGGAAAGAAGCTCTGCCAGAAGAAATTTTGAGCCCTAGGGCTCGAAGAAATTAAGGGAACGACTGCCTAAGGGCGCCTCCTTTGAGGCCGAACCTCCGCTTAGGCGACGTTTGGGATAACGGACGGGTCGGACGGTGAGTGGTCCGTACGTCTCCGAGGCCGTGGATGGAGCCCACGTCCGGATGACGTAAGATAGCGGGGAAAGTCAGCACAATATTTCTTTTATATCACGCCGACCGTAATGGCAACAAATAAACGTGGCATAACGTCGAAATAGTTTTTCAGTGTTTTGTCGTACTTCAACTGACAGCACCTTGAAAATGAGAGTGTGACGAAATACTATTTGTAAGACCCTAAAAGTTAATCTTACACTGGTATACTTACTAATATATATATATATATAACACAGGGTTATTCGAGCTGTTACAGGAACATAACCTAAACAGTGTGTTATACTCGAATTCGATGGGTAATTATATTTTTAAGTAAAATTTCAGTTATAATATCAAAAGTAACCAAAAAAATTTACAACCCTAAGTAATTAATGACTTTGCCATGATATTTAGACGCGTATGTGGGACCTAATGGGTGGGAGTTCACTGGAGGACAAGATGGGTGGGTGTTAATAAATAAAAAAATAAAATAAAATCTTTTTATTGCAGGTCAGGGACCCATATAAAACCTTATAAAATTTCAATTGGAAATTAACCTTTCTCTGTTACTATTTGACCCCATTTGACTTTAAATAAAACACAGCTAATATTACAGTTTTCATTGGTATTTTTATTATTGTTTTGTAGTTTTTATTATTTGTATTATGTTAAAAAAACATCACTCACAAACAGATCGCAGGAATGAGCTGTGAAACAAAAGTATTTCATTATCATGAGCATTATAGTATCCTTTCAGCAATAAAGCGAAGTAACATATTTTACAGTAAAATATTTGAGAATATAGAATTCTGAATTTTCAGTTATTTGTTTTATAACATGATCAACCCATTACCGGCTCACTACAGAGCACGAATCTTCTCTCAATATGAGAAGAGATTGGCCATAGTCCACCACGCTGGCCATGTGCGGATTGGCAGACTTCACACACCTTTAAGAACATTTTGGAGAACTCTCAGGCGTGCAGGTTTCCTCACGATGTTTTCCTTCACCGTTGAAGCAAGTGATATTTTAATTCCTCAAAATGTTTTATAATGTGAATGATAATTTCGTTACGTTTCGTTATTGTAATAAAATGAAAAAAAAAAATATAACCCAAACATTTAAGTATGTAAGTAAATATATTCTAATGTGAAAAATGAAAATATATTTTTCTTTTCGTAACACAAAGTATTATTTAAATGGTTGCATTAAAAGAAAAGTAAGAAAAAAATGGAGTATACAAACGTCCGCATTAACATACAACATTAAGTAGGGTAAACTGAAAGTATTTCAACTCAAAAAGATAAACACGGGAATGAATGCCGCGCCACGTCGTAAAAGAAAAATATAGTTTCAAAGTTGGCACAATATTTTCCCAACAAATACACATATTGCAAATTGTACAACAGTGCCGTGGTGTCAAGCCAAAAGCTATCGGGCGAAGCGGTGTAAGGCGGAATTCAATAGATTGTGAAGGTCCCGCTGCTGGGCAAAGGCCTTTTAGCTTATACCAATATTTTGACGACGCCCTGCACATTATATAGTTGGAGGTCCCGGGTTCGATTCCTTTTTTTTTAACTACTACAAGTTAGCACTTGACGGCCATCTCACCTGATGGTAAGTGATGATGCAGTCTAAGATGGTAGCGGGCTAACCTGTTAGGGTATGGTAATCCCATACTCCTAAACGGTTCCTACGCGACATCATGCCGGAACGCTAAATCGCTTGGCGTTACGTCTTTGTCGGTAGGGTGGTAACTGGCCACGACCGTAGCCTCCCACCATGACTCGATCCAGGAATCGAACCGAGGACCTCTAACTATATAATACGACAGCGCGCACGCTGCGCAACGGAAGTCGTCAAACTCGTGGCTCGATTCTGGTCTGGTGGGAGGCTCCGGCCGTGACTAGTTACCTACCGGCAAAGACGTGTCGCAAAAGCGATTAAGCGTTACGGCACGATGTTGAGTAGAAACCAACTAGGAGTATGGGTTAACTATACATAACAAGTTAACGCTACCATCCTAAAATGCATCTTCACTTACCATCAGGTGAGGTTGCCGTCAAGGGCTGGCAAAAAAAACAAAAGGTGTTTTAGAGCATAGACCCAGTTGTTGTCATGTCAGTGGTGAGCACCATTAGTTTCCTTACTCTAGGCTGTGACAGAAAATCATCATCATCATCATCATCATCATCATCATCATCATCATCATCATCGGCTCACTACAGAGCACGGGTCTGCTCTCAATATGACAAGGGTTTGGCCATAGTCCACCGCGCTGGCTATGTGCGGATTGGCAGACTTCACACGCCTTTTGAGAACATTATGGTGAACTCTCAGGCGTGCAGGTTTCCTCACGATGTTTTCCTTCACCGTTGAAGCAAGTGATATCTTTTTTTTTTACAGAAAATGTCTTACCCAAAATATTCAATACCTTGAAATTCTTGGCCCATATTGACAAGCTAATAGATGCATCAAATGTACCGGCACATCGCATTTTTGCAATGAAACGTATATTGTACGTTTCACATAGATGCGAGGCTGTATTATTATTTTCACTATATTCTACCTCTCACGCCCGTGTGCAAAATAATACATACAAACCAAAAGAGATATGATAAACTTAAATAGATAAAAATAAATAAACCTAAATACACAATACAATAATAATTTGAAAATTTAAATCTAAATATGTTTAAGAAAAAATTGAATATAATGCTTCTGGGAAAAATCATATTATGACGTTAAACAATATTTAATGGATAAAACTTAATATCTAATGTATAATTAGTTATTTTTGCTGACATCTAATTTATTGTATTTATTTTAATTTGATTGGACATGCAATATTTTTCATAATGTTAATAATTTATATAAAAATTTGCACACTATTCATTTAGTAGAATGTAATGACCTCTTAACCAATTGACATCTGACTATTGTACATACATTCTGGCAATTAAATTAATATATTATTATTATTATATTACATAAATACATATTTGCACCGGTCGGAGGACTACGCCCCGGCAGGGGAGACCAAACGACCGGGGGTCAGGGCGACAGGTTGAGAAATCGGCGGACTATCCTAGCCGAGTCCAGCAAGACCGCCTTTTGCTTCCTGGCTGCGAGCGAACTGCCACGGAACCCCAGTCGCCTCAGATGTTGAGGCTAATTGGGATCAACCCATTCGCAGATATGACGATTGGGATGGTTTCAGCGGGCTGCACATGCCACATGTCGGAAACCTCGTGAGCTAGATCAAGATACTTTCGTTATTCTCCGTCTCAGCTCTCACGAGGTTGTATTGTTATTATTTTTGTACCAAATTTGTTATAACAAACACTGCTATAAGAGGTATACAAAGGAAAGGTTATCTCTATAAAAGATCTCTTCCAGCTACCCTCAGATCTGAGTAAGATTTGAAATCAAATTAAATCTCAAAATTATCTGTTAAGTTTTATTTTTTACTCCACTACAAGTTAGACTTTTACGGCAATCACAAATACTGGTAAGTGATGATGCGGTCCAAGATGGTAGCTACGCATATGTTAAAACAATGGTAAACCCATATACCTAATTGGGTTCTACGCGACATCGTGCCGGAACGCTACATAGCTTGTTGTACAATCCAAAACAGCGCCATCTATCGCAAAACATACAAACTACAAAGAATAAGCAAACATGTTGCACATCTTAAAAATATTAAAATAATTTACATAACGCACATACACAAACACACACTCACACTCGTTCACACACACGCTCATATAATGTTAGCTTTAGTTTAGATAATTTATCTCTAAGAATTAATGTTCTATATCCCTGGAAGGAACTACCCTCTGCAATACAGGTATTCCTAGTGCAGAGGGTAGGGACAAATTATATGTATTGTAAATTGGTTTTAAGCAATAAAATATTTAAAAAAAAAATCTAACAGTCCACTCGGGCAAGAAAGATATTGAGCTTGTAAATCCAATTAATTATTATAATTATTACTCAATTATTTAATACTATATTATTATCAGGTGTTATCATAGCAAACGGGACTGAACGTTTTCATATTTACACCGGCTTATACTAAAGTTGCAATACTAGCATAATCTCAGATAAACACGTGCTGCCAAGCGGTTTAACGTACCGTTACGTTGCCGTTACGTTACCGTTACCTACCGTTACGTTGCCGTTATGTTAACGTTACGTTGCCTAGAATCCGATTAGAGGTATGTTTTTAACACAACTGCCAACAGCAACTAGCCACTTGCCATCTAAGACTGCATCACAACTTACCACCAGGTGATTCGCAGCCAAGGGTTTAGTTGTAGTGCGTTGAAACTATCTACAAAGTAGTTTATTTGTTTGGGCTTAGCCATTCAAAGTAATTTGAAACATTTTTATTATATCTAGAAGTACCTATAGTCCTCCAGTCTATGTGCAAAACCCTATATCGTGATGAAATAGCATCCATTAATCCAATTCTCAAACTAATCCGGCGTTAAATCTTGCGAGATCTGATACCGAATCTTATCTTACGATTTTTAAGGCTTTTCAGAACAAAGAAAATTAACTTTAATTTGGTAATTTCTTATCCAAAGGAAGAATTTGAATTACTTGGAGTGCAGTTATATGTTAGATCATGTCGTACATTATCCGTTGTGTATGAGAATAATGGAAGCTGTGATAGCCTAGTGGTTAGGACGTCCGCCTTCTAATCAGAGGTCGGGGGTTAACCCGGGCACGCACCTCTAACTTTTTGGTGTTATGTTTTAATATATCACTTGCTACAACGGTGAAGGAAAACATCGTGAGGAAACCTGCATGCCTGGGAGTTCTCCATAATGTTCTCGAAGGCGCGTGAAGTCTGCCAATCCGCACATGGCCAGTGTGATGGACTACGGCCAAACCCTTCTCATATTTAGAGGAGACCCGTGCTCTGTAGTGAGCCGGCAATGGGTTGATCATGATGATGATGATGAGAAATGATAAATAAATCGTTATTTTTATAGTTATCGTTAGTTATTATATTGAAAAACAAAATGAGTATTTTATGTTTGATTCCAGTACGAAAATTATAGTGTTATTAAACCACGTTATTAGCGATGAAGTTAAAATGATTAAAATATACGAATCAATTAAATAATCAGTTTGGAATATCACTTTGTTAATTTAATACGGTGAGGCTGATGTAGCATTAAATTGACACAAATCATTATTTGCATAATTTTACAACTGTAAGTGGTAAAATCAGTGATATAGTTAGCAAACATTTTACTTGTCAGTGACTAACTAAATTTTGTTAACAGCATTCGTTTATTATTTTTAGTGCTTTTGATAACTTCACAGTGAATAAAGGCCTATCTTAATACCTTAGCGTCCGAAAAATCAATCGAAAACCGTCTGATTGCAACTTAGACTCGCTAAGTAAGGGATCCTTTCAGTTTATATTAAAGTTTTGGCTTCGATTCCCGGCTCGAGTCTAGTCTGGTGGGAGACTTCGGCCGTGGCTAGTTACCCCTACACCCTACTGAGCAATCGCTCGGTAGGGTGGAAACCTGTTACGGCCGGAAAGCTAGATTTAGCTTTCCGGTAACAGTTTCCGGTAACGCTACCATCGTAGACTGCACCATCACTTACCATCAGGTGAGATTGCCGTCAAGGGCTACTTGCACCATCCAAAATATATATAGTTGTGAAATATCGACGATACAATCGTAAACATAAAACTTAAGCTATGAGGCTATAAGCTATTCTAAACGAGAACTGGTGCATAACCCACCGACATTATCATCACTATCCAACGATTATAACGTTAATGTGCAACGAAACAGTGAGGTCGGTCTTAGCTCTCCACCCCTGTCCAGAGAAAGAAGCCTAGAGCTCAGCAGTGGGATTTCAATAAGCCGAGTGTTGACATAAAAGCCAAAGCGAAATCCATTACATAAAGATTAACCCAGTTTCCAAAACACACAACACTGATCCAACCGGCAACATATCATGGGCACCCTAAAACATCTTTCCCCTCTCACGACAGAACGGCATACGTCGAATATACGCTGAATTAATTATTAAGGCAGGTCTTACCGCTCGAGCTTTGGGCACATTTCGGCCCAACAGGTCCGGGGAATTCGTATTAATTACCGAGAAACGTAATTGGCTCGTCAATAGGATGGAACGGGCCCGGTTTACGTCGCCCGTGACAGCCGGGGCGGTTCTACCCGCCTAGTGTTATGACGCTGAATATGAATGCCATTCCGGGTAATGCGAGATAGCTTGGGATTAGTTTATGTGTGCCGGAATGGCATCAGTGAGTAAATAGTTTATCATAATAGTCAGTGCCATAATTGGATGGATATATAGATACTCTTTATTGCATACAAATGATTACGACAGTAAGCTGTGATAGCCTAGTCGCTAGGACGTCAGCCTCCTAATCAGAGGTTGGGGTTCGAACTCGGGCGAGCACCTATATAACTATTCGGAGTTATGTGCGTTTTTAAACAATTAAAATATCACTTGCTTCAACAGTGAAGGAAATCATCGTGAGGAAACCTGCACGCCTGGAAACTCTGTATTATGTTCTCAAAGGCGTGTGAAGTCTGCCAATTCGCACATGGCCAGCGTGGTGGACTATGGCCAAACCCTTCTCATATTGAGAGGAGACCCGAGCTCTGTAGAGAACCGGCAATGGGTTGATCATGATGATGATCATGATGATGATCATGATGATGATGATGATGATGATCCTTTACGAGACTCTTTCTTAACGGAACGCTAAATTGCTTAGCGAACCAAGTTTGTCGGCAGAGATGTAATTAGCCACTGCATGCCCTCCACCAGACCAGACTCGAGCCGTGAATCGAACCCAGGACCTCCAACTTTATAACGCGACACGTACGCATTGCGCCACGGAGGTTGTCAAATTAATATTAGAGGTACTAGATAGACACTCGAATCCGATTTTTAAATACCGTTTTAAATTATGTATACAAAACTTTATGTCCTAAATTGTATAAAAGCACCGAGCAAAAACTTAATTTAAGAAAAAGGTCATCTATATATTAACTGTGTGTATCATAACATTATATTCAAATTCAAATTCAAATAATCTTTATTTAAATAGTCCTTTAAAAGGCGCTTTTGACGCGTCAATGATTTACATAGTAGTGATTTGATGGTAATAACTATATTCGTAAACTTAAAACTAAAGCTATGAGGGTTCCAAACGCGCTCCGATCTAAGAAGAAGGCCACAACAAACTTAGCCGGGTAAATTTTCTTTTGGTTATCCATCTCACATGCCACTTAAAATTACATTAAGATCACCACCCACTTATAAGACTACGCCAGGGAGGTTGTCAAATTGAAATCACGAACACCTATTTACACGCTTTATGATATCTACATATGACATTTGTAAAGCCCCATCAGCCCATTTGTTTGAGCTGATTAGTTAGTCAATTCTGTAAGCCGGGTAAATTTTCTTCCTTTTATCCATCTCACATGCCACTTAAAATTATGTTAAGAGCTATCTTATATAGGTATTACAAACCATAAAATAAAATCCAGAACAGTGTATAACAAGTGGCCAACTCAAAACCACTGTCCCCGTATTCATAAATACAGCGCCTATAGAGCTTTTTAGACGTTTGAAATAGAAACTAGCTCTCTACAAAGGGAAGGGAATTTGGAACGTTTCAAACATTTTCTCTATTATATATTTTGTAGTAGAAACGGGCAGTGTATTTTTGTGTTAAAACACATTAAGGTTACTATCGGCGGTTCGAATCCGGGCACGCACCTCTAACTTTTCGGAGTTATGTGCTTTTAAAAAAAAATTAAAATATCACTTGCTTCAACGGTGAAGGAAAACATCGTGAGGAAACCTGCACGCCTGAGAGTTCGCCATAATGTTCGCAAAGTCGTGTGAAGTCTGCCAATCCGCACATGGTCAGCGTGGTGGTGGACTGTGGCCAAATCCTTCTCATATTGAGAGGAGACCCGTGTTGACCCGTGACCCGTGGAGCACGGGTCGTAAATTAGCGTAAATGCTTATTTTTGCTTCTCTTTATTTTTATTATTTTTAATACCCTCCGATCCAAAAAGGATGTCTACGTGTTCCGATTTTTAAACCGATACGTTTTCTGTTACGATGGTGCCAACACAAATTGTAAATTCTCCAATGATTGTGTAAAAATAAATAATGAGTCCATTGAAGACATTATTACTTCTACTAAGCTATACAATAGAATTACTGCTACAGAGCTAAGAGCATACAACTAATTGAATTAAATGATTAGGTTCCCAAACCTCTGGAGGAGAGATCGGAAATCGTGTGAGATAGAACTTGCTTTCTAAGGCGTCTTTCCGAGTTCCGTTTCCTTTCATATGAGTAGGGCACTGCCTTAAATAAATATTAATCATTGAACCATAAAGTGAAACTTTTCATCTGAGATTTAACAAAGGGTAAACCGTAGATAAATTAAAAAAGCGTTTTTATTCTACTACCGATTATAATTAAAAAAATAATAATAATCATGTCATAATTCTTATAACGAATTAACAAATGCAGATCCAATTATATTTCTGGGTATTATGTTATAATATGTATACCACAATATATTGATTGTGGTGATGATTAATAAATATTAATCATTAAACCATGAAGTGAAATTTTTCATCTGAGATTTAACAAAGGGTACAACATATTTTGTGAGAGCATCAAAAAATCGTAGATGCAAAATATTACCTACGTGACGTCAGCTGTAGGATGACCCTGCTGTTATTGCATTATCATACAAAATTTAAACTGTCCGGGAAATAAAAAAATATATATATTTTACTGTCCATAGTATAGTTTATCATAAACATCATATCAACCGATGTCCATGGATGCCATGAAATAAAAATAAATAAAAAAAAAGTCTTTTTATTCTACTACCAATTATAATTTAAAAAAAAAAGAATAATTATGCCATATTTCTTATACCGAGTTAACAATTACCGATCCAATTATATTTCTGGGTATTATATTATAATATGTACACCATAATAAAAAAATATAACATTTACGCATACATAATTTATAGTGGAAGTCTTCTAAGATACGGTTAGGTTAGAAGCTGGCGTATGCCTCCCCCAGCTCTTTCCATGTCTTTCTCTCCTTTATATCTCTGACCCACAGACGGCCACTGACATGAACAAAATAAGTCTGCCCACCGTCTTCTTGGTCTTCCTCTTTTACCATTACGTGGAATCCACTGGACGACATAGGTCTCTTGTATTTCCAAATTCAACCTTATTATGCCTCTCTGTGAATCGTCTTTTACACACACATCTTTTCCCCGAGTTATGTGCCCCTGGAAGTTTGCCCCTGCTTTGTGAGCAAAACTTTTTTTTTTAAAGCTGGGAAGCTTTTACGCTTCCCCTCCGGAAGCGGCACAGGCCGACCTGGGTTGCTTCCCGCAGTAAGTGGGACTCGCCGGCGGTCAGATTGCCAAGCAGAATACCCAGCGATGCTCCTTCGCCTGGTGGTTGGGTCACGTGATTTGGGAGGAAAACCTAATGACGCTGATATAATATTATAGTATCAATATTTATTCAAATTCAAATTCAAAATAATCTTTATTCAAATAGTCCTTAAAAAGTCCACTTTTGACGCGTCAATAATTTATATAGTAGTTATTTCATGGTGATAACTTTATTCGTAAACTTAAAACTAAAGCTATGGGGGTTCCAAACGCGGCCCGGTCTAAGAAGAAGCTCACAACAAATTTAGTCGGGGTTTTTTTTTCGTTATCACCATCTCACATAATGAATAATAAATTATAGTACCTATGGAGATAGAGCACTTTATACCCAAGCTTTTTTATCGTTTACATAATCCTTAATATCGTAATATGATTATTCTACAAGCTTTCGTTTTATTAAAACTTTGAACTTATTGATAGACACCTCCAAGATATCAATAGGTAATTTATTATAAAATAAAATACAATTCCCGTTGAATGAGTTACTAATTTTGTGCAGCCTTCTAAAAGGTACTACAAGATTACTTTTACTTCTGATGTTCAGTGCGTTATAGTCCATTTTTTTCTTGAATTTATCAATATTTTTATGAACATACATGAAATTTTCATATATATATTGGCTATGCACTGTCATTATTTTATAATCTTTAAATTTATCTCTTAATGATTTGTTAAAACTTGTTGACCATGTTTAACAACTGAAACTCAGCCGGTGTCACAAAAGTTTATTTAAAAAAGTGTTTTAATTGTATCCTAATTTTATATGTTATTGAATCAGGGAATACCCGAGCTTGCCCGCACGTGTGGCCGCCCCGCCGGTCAGACGTCGACTGCGGCCGCCCGCAGCTCGCAGCAACACTTAATAGCTTGTATTACAGAATATAAATGGCTTTCATGATCGCCGCAAATGTATATAACATTTTCGTAAGTGTCTGTCTGGAGCTTCGATCAATAACATACTGGATGTTGCACATATATACGGTAAACAATAAACAGCAAGTATAATTTGCTATATTCCGCCGACAACCGGGAGATTAGTATAATATAACACCACACAAAATCTTCCACTAGAACCTCTACGCACGTTTCGATCCGACACCGGATCATCCTCAGATGTTGACTTCACAAGCGCGAAAAGTAAAGCGAATTTACTTTGTTTATCATGGACTTCCGCAAAGTAACTCCTGCTTCTATACATTATTTCATTATATTTACATTGATATTCTAGTGGTTAAGACTTCGGCCTCCCTTTCGGAAGGACCGAGTTCTATCCTCCTCACTTTTCGGTGTAATGTGCGTTTAATAATGATTTGTACATAAACAATAAACAGCAAGTATAATTTGCTATATTCCGCCGACAACCGGGAGATTAGTATAATATAACACCATACAAAATCTTCCACTAGAACCTCTACGCACGTTTCGACCCGACACCGGATCATCCTCAGTGATCAGATTTTGTGTGGTGTTATATTATACAAATCTCCCGGTTGTCGGCGGAATATAGAAAATTATACTTGCTGTTTATTGTTTATCATGGACTTCCGCAAAGTAACGCCTGCTTCTATTCATTATTTGATTTTTTACATGGCTTCGGCTGTGGCTATTTACCACCCTACCGGCAAACGTGTCGCCAAGCGATTCAGCGTTCCGGCACGATGTCGTGTAGAAAACAATTAGAATTATGGATTTACCATACCCCTAAGAGTACGCCCGCTGTCACCTTAGACTGCATCATCACTTATCATCAGGTGAGATCGCCGTTAAGGGTTAACTAAAAGTGTATTAAAAAAAGAAAAAAAATAATACTTCATTAAAACTTCAGAGATTTAATCTGTCAAAATAATTATCCCAACTCCATTTTAATTAGATTTTACTTTCACAATATTCTCTATCAGCTGTGTGCTTAGAAACGAGATACCAACCATGTATACAATGTATTACAATTTATAAGTTTATAGATATTAATTAGTTAATGAGATTCAATTACATTTTCTCTTTTGTGTTAGATCTCAAGACGCTCTTGTCCTATTTTTAAAATAAATATTATAAGGGAAATATAAGATAATATGAACAATAAGTAAAATAAATATTATCTTCTTTTCTCATTCAACACGTCTTCTTCCATTCAATTCTATAAGCGTGACGGCTTATAGAATTCACTCTCTACCTTCACTCACTCTTCTCACTACCCACACCTTTTACACGGTGTGAGTAGTGACACGCATATCCTCTTTTACACAATCCATCTATCTCTTCTTTGGTCCTCCTCTACTCCTTTGCTCTTTCCCACACATCATCATCATGATCAACTCATTGCCGGCGCACTCCAGAGCACGGGTCACCTCTCAATATGAGAAGGGTTTGGCCATAATCCACCACGCTGGTCATGTGCGGATTGGAAGACTTCACACGCCTTTGAGAACATTATGGATAACTCTCAGGCATGTAGGTTTTGTTGTTTTCCTTCACCGTTGAAGCGAGTGATATTTTAATTGCTTAAAAACGCACATAACTCCGAAAAGTTGGAGGTGCGTGCCCGGGTTCGGAACCCCGACCTCTGACGCCCTATCCACTGGGCTGAAGGCATGTGAAGTCTGCCAATCCGCCAGCATCCGCCGCCACATGGCCAGCGTGATGGACTATGGCCAAACCCTTCTCATATTGAGAGGAGACCCGTGCTCTGCAGTGAGCCGGTAATGGGTTGATCATGATGATTTAGGCTATAGTAAGTAAAATAAATGTTATAGTAGTGGCAATATAGTGAGGATACAATGTATTTCGTTATTTGTGTACATAAAAGTGTAATAAAAACTGTCAAGAACCGTAAGTATGTAACAAAGAAGTTTTTCGATAAAGTTAACTCGCCGAGGAGTGAAAAAGTAAGAGAATACAATGCGTATAAAGAGATCTCCTTTATATTGAAGTTTCTTTCAACTGATTATTATCATGTTTAATGCGGCGTGTAATAGAATGCCTGGGGCTAATGTTCTAGACGTTACTAGATAGATATATGGTTTTATAGATTACAATTTAGCCTTGAATTCTAGTATAAAAGCGACATGGTCTGACTGTATACAGCAAAGTCCTGGGTTCGGTTCCAGAGTCGAGCCAGATAAAACTTAGAGTTATGTACCTACTGAGGTCTTATGTCACAACTTTCTGGTACTTTTTCAATTTCATAAATGCGGACAGGTATTAAGGACTTCGCAGCTTACAATTTTTGTCCCGACTCGGGAATTGAATCCAGATCTACCATGTGAATTCGCAGATTTTAAGTTGAAGGTCCTGGGTTCGATTTCCGGCTTGATTCTGGTCTGGTGGGAGGCTTCGGCCGTGGCTAGTTACCACCCTACCGACAAAGACGTGTCGTCCCGCGATTTAGCGTTCCGGCACGATGTCGCGTAGAAACCAATTAGGAGTGTGGGTTTACCATACCCCTAACAGGTTAGCCCGTTACCATCTTAGATTGCATCATCACTTACCATCAGGTGAGATTGTCATCAAGGGCTAACTTGTAGTATATAAAAAAACATTTTAAGTTTACAAATGTAGTTATCATCAATATGTAAAGTATTAACGCGTCAAAAGTACCTTATAAAGGACTATCTGAACAAAGATTATGATTGATTGATTGATTGATGACAGTGCTAATAATTAGACCAACGGGTAATTTTTTTGTAGGGCAGATTACTTAACAGCTGATCAGATTACAAAGATTATGATTGATTGATTGATTGATGACAGTGCTAATAATTAGACCAACGGGTAATTTTTTTGTAGGGCAGATTACTTAACAGCTGATCAGATTACAAAGATTATGATTGATTGATTGATTGATGACAGTGCTAATAATTAGACCAACGGGTAATTTTTTTGTAGGGCAGATTACTTAACAGCTGATCAGATTACAAAGATTATGATTGATTGATTGATTGATGACAGTGCTAATAATTAGACCAACGGGTAATTTTTTTGTAGGGCAGATTACTTAACAGCTGATCAGATTACAAAGATTATGATTGATTGATTGATTAATGACAGTACTAACAATTAGACCAAATGGTAGGTAGGGTAATTTTTTTGTAAGGCAGATTACTTAACAGATTTCTCACCAAAATTTACATAAGTGAAATTCCAGACGTCTGTCCTTTTTACATGAGGGAGGAAAAGATTCCCTTAACTAAGCAAGTTAATCTTCCAAGTAAAGTTCCCCGGGCGCAGCGCGGCCCGCGAGTCTGGGCTCCGTGTCCAAATTTTCCGGTCGACTGTCCCCCGGGGCAAGGTGCATTGGAATTGAATGCTAGGATGTAGATAGATAAATAGTGAGGAGGCTTAGCTCATCGATATTTCTGATTTATTCGAACTGTCTATCTTCTTCTTTTAGTGCCATCTCCTACCGGAGGTTGGCAATGATTAAGGCTAATTGGATCTTGTTCACTACCGCCCTAAACAATGATCTTGGGCTCATATTATACCACTGGCGAAGGTTCTGTCTATGTTTTTAGTAATTCATTATGATCAACCCATTGCCGGCTCACTACAGAGCACGGGTCTCCGCTCAATATGAGATGGGTTCGGCCATAGTCCACCACGCTGGCCATGTGCGGATTGGCAGACTTCACACGCCTTTGAGAACATTATGGAGAACTCTCAGGCGTGCAGGTTTCCTCACGATGTTTTCCTTCACCGTTGAAGCAAGTGATATTTTAATTGTTTAAAAACGCACATACCTCTGTAAAGTTAGAGGTGCGTGCCCGGATTCGAACCGCCGACCTCTGATTAGGAGGCTGACGCTCTAACCACTGGGCTATCACCGCTGGGCTGATAGCTGGGCTGGTTTATCAATTCGGTACTGACTATTTGTAAATAATTTAAAAGGTTATTATATTTGTCCCATCTTTTAGAAGTACGAGTAACTAGGTACTACGTACTTCAAAATAAATATTTCCAGTGGGAAAACATAACAATACAATAATTAAACAAATTAAATTGGGCCTAAAAATAGTCGTGATTTAAATATCAATGAATAATGAATTTAGGGATCAGGAAATGCGAAACCAAACGAAGCGCAACATTTATTTCGAAATAGCAGGAGAAATTATAGCATAGGTCCGACTGTTATTATGAATTGATTTGTAAACTTTCTTTTTATTTTTAATTTAGGACTTATATGGTTCTAACATATTAATACGAATATAATAAAATATAGATATAGACAGACAGAAGATATATTTTTGAAAAGGTCGACTTTAGCCAAGTAAACTCGCTTCAACTGGTGTATAAAAAACATTTACATGAAATAAATGAAATAGGATGAACACGGGGCGTGTCTTCATCGATAATTTGGGTAGACGACGTGGGTAGTTTTGGACAAAGAAACTTAGATAGATAATAAATAGTTTTTTTCTTTGTAGAACAGAATTACAATTATTAGTATACGCTCCACCAAGTACGACTGTGCACTACCGCGTCTCGACTAACTTGTAGTGAAATAAAACAATCAAACGATAACTAATTGTCATTTCAAGAAAAGAAAAGCGAGGATAAATTATTTCGTTCCGCGGTGATTTCTATAATATAAATACGTTTTGAAAAATATTTCGATATATCGATATACGAAAGGTAATTTTGCACATTACTAAATCTGTAACCGCAATGCTCTGCGCCTCGAAGCTCGCGGGCGAATGTTAACGAAACGGCAAAGTTAATAGCTTGTTTTCTTGTTTATTCCCAGAACAATACACCAAACAAATCTGCAGATTTGTAGCACAACTAATGGGTAGAAACGACCTCCGTGGCGCAATTCGTCGCATTATATAGCTAGAGGTCCCGGCTTCGATTCCCGCCTCGAGTCTGGTCTGACGGGAGGCTACGGCTGTGGCTAGTTACCACACTACCGACAAAGATATGTCACCAAGCGATTTAGCTTTCCGGCACGTTGTCGAGTATAAACCAATTAGGAGCGTGTGTTTACCATACTCCTAACAGGTTAGCCCGCTACCATCCTAGACAGCATCATCACTTACCACCAGATGAGATTGCCGGCTAACTTGTAGTGTATAAAAAAAAACTGTTATCTGATGATTTTGGATTAGATTGAAGGGGTATGGTAAACAGACACTCCTAATTGGTTTCTACGCGAAATCGTGCCGGAACGCTAAAATCTTTGTCGATAGGGTGGTAACAAGTCACGACTGAAACCTCCCACCAGACTAGATTCGAGCCGGGACTCGAACTCGGGATATCCGACTTTATAATGCGACAGCGCACGCACTGCGCCACGGAGGTTGTGAAATTTGATGGACAGTTGAAAAACCTAGCCAGAATATAAGTCAAATAAGCAGTAAAGCGCCGGTGGTGTCTGGGCAATGAAGGGCCGTTACTAATCCGTCTATTAATACGCTTATCAACGGAACCCGTAAACTTGGAGCGCTGTTTGATAACTTGATGAAGACGCGCTCACATGGCGGCAGGCGAGTGGCGAAGCCATCCTAGCTTGCAACATATAACTCGTTTATTTTTTAAATTGTAATTTTTTTTTCTATAACAGATTATAAAATAGGCCATTTTTATGATTTTTTAATTAAATACATGACGCATTCTTATATATAAAATTCTCGTGTCACATTATTTGTTCCCATACTCTTCCGAAACGGCCCAACCGATTCTAATGATTTTTTTTATGCTTTCGAAAAAACAAATAATTTAATTTTTGCGTTGTGGCATTGAAAAATACAGACATCCCCAAATTATCACCCTTCTATCGCCAACCCCTATTTTTAATAGTCATTTTAGTAATTTAATAGTTTGTCATCTCGCTTGATAACTGAACAATTATCGTCTTTATTGCGAACGTTTTTCACTCTAATTCGACTAAAATTTCACTGAGCTTATTGTAAAGCTATTTTTTTTTAATATAAACAACATTTATGTTATTTTTATATGAATTGAATTGAAATATTGAATGAAATTTGGTATACTAGTAGCTGATACTCCGGCTCAACATATAGGATAGTTTTTATCCCGGAATTCAACACGGTTCGCTTAAGAGACGTGATGTACGTCAAAATGTGTATTTAGTTGTAATTCATTAACGCGTACTCCAATTTCACTCATGCTTTTTTTGTTAGAAAGGAGATTAATGTTTATCCTGTAATCATTTCAAGGTCGTCGGTTCAGTAATCTATTGCTTCGTGATCGGAAGACAAACAAACACACTTTCACACACACTAACTCAACGCAGACGAAGTTGTGGGCATCAGGTATTTAAATATAAAAGCGATGTCAAGTCGTTCGATAGGATTTATTCTCTGGAGCATGCTTTAGAGATGCATCAGTCTACTTAAGAATATATAAAATATCAATATATTTTTTGTTTTTGGAACGAAGTTCCTTATCGCGCGTTGTGAAAGGGGGCTAGACGGAAATAATTCTTACGAAAAGTTGTCACGACACTTTTTGTTATTGTAAGCTGTGCGGCGTCGCATGTTTCTCTGTCTGTCTCTCTCTCTCTTATAGAAAGCAAGAAATGAAATGAATCCTGACAGTGTTTCTGCACAAGTTCCGGATATTGCTGATGGAGTACAAAATTGAGCCTACTGATTAAGTTTATATAACATTATATTTGTAAATAATAAAAAAAATATTATTATAACTTAAATAAAATAAAATTTTATTACAATTCCTTCACTAATTAATCGAAAGGAACTTCGTTCCATCCGGATGTCCCTTGACACCTCTCAAGTTTTTATTTTTTAATATTAGTCAGTATCGATTATTTGAAGTGTGTCCATGTAACCGCGCCGTTGATCAAATTGCGTCATAAACTGCGGGCGTCAGCAAACAGCGCACTGCCCGCTTCTGATTAACAGCCTCCGCCAGAAATACGATATCCAGTTGGGCTCGATACGAATGGATTCTAGGTACACCCTTTGACTAGACGTGCACTTCATACATGCATAACAGCAGTGCATACCCAGGAGCCTACAGATAAAAAAAAGGGAAAGATATTGGTAAGAAAAGTGCCGATTTGGTGTTGTTAGAAAACGTGCTTAATCTAATCTAAAGAGCTATATCAGAGAAGAATTTTCGATATTGTCATGTCATTGACAAATTTCTGTATATCCAGGTAAAGATTCCTGTTGATGATGACGATTGATGAGCATTTGACAAACAATTTATAAGATAATTTAGATTTTGATGGCGAAAGACCGCCTGCGTGGGTTTGTGGGTAACACATTAACATTCACATACATTCACATACAAGCATATTATTTAAATTATTCTACATCACAAAAACACCGCATTCAGTGCGCGATTACAAGTATTTTTAAGCTGTTAAGTTACTGATTAGCACCGAGGACAAACCTCTTTGGTTTTTTCGGTGCCTTTATTGTATAACTAATTATATTCCTTGTATAATAAATAAATAAATAAATTGCGAATTACAACGCTTACATTCTTTTACTCCGCCTGTTCAACCACGTCACCACACCATAGATTGTTACTCCTTGCTTGTTACTACGCTCAACCACGGGGCGACACTAGAAAGACAGGGGACTAGAGAAGAACACCAAACTTTAAGAGTTGCGGCGGGGTTAAGTGATTAAGTGGAATTATAATTATTTTTGTCAACACGTTACCAATACGCCCGCATTACAAAAAAATATCGTGACATTATCGCGGTTTGGTGTGACGACCCTTCTGGCGCAGTGGTAAACCCTGTAACCTTATAAGTAGGAGATCCCGGGTTCGATCCTTGGCTGCACTTATATTTTCTGAATTGTGTGTCTAGTTAACCTACTCACAAACACTTCTCGCCAAGCGTTACCTAGTCGCGTACAAACCGATAGGGGTATTGGTTTAATGTTCCTGCCATACAGGTTAGCCCGCTATCATCCTAGATTGCATCATCACTTACCTCCTTTTTGACGACCTCCGTGGCGCAGTGCGTGCGCTGTCGCATTATAAAGTTGGAGGTCCTGGGTTCGATTCCCGGCTCGAGTCTGGTCTGGTGGGAGGCTTCGGCCGTGGCTAGTTACCGCCCTACCGACAAAGACGTGTCGCCAAGCGATTTTAGCGTTCTGGAACGATGTCGCGTAGAAACCAATTAGGAGCTTGGGTTTACCATACTCCTAACAGGTTAGCCCGCTACCATCCTAGACAGCATCGTCACTTACCACCAGGTGAGATAGTCGTCAAGGGCTAACTTGTAGTGTATAAAAAAAAAATCTCCATGTGTGACTTCAAGAACTAACTTGTATATATATATATGATAAATTTTGCGCTGTCTACTAAAAAATTGCTTCCAACCGCTTTACATAGTAAAATTAAGCAAATTATCATTTGTGACAACTTAATGCCATGTCAGCCTCACCGTAATACTTTATTAAATATACGAACTGATATTCTGAAATTACTATAATATTTTAATAATTTTAAGCATATTTTGATAATTTTAACTTAACTTATTTTTTTTTATTCACCACAAGTTAGCCCTCGACTGCATCTCACCTAATGGTAAGTGATGATGCGGTCTAAGATGGTAGCGGGCTAACCTGTTAAGTAGGGGTATGGTAAACTCCTAATTGGTTTCTACACGACATCGTGCCGGAACGCTTTATAACTTGGCGACACGTCTTTGTCGGTAGGGTGGTAACCAGCCACGGCCGAAGCCTCCTACCAGACCAGACTCGAGCCGGGAATCGAACCCAGGACCTCCGACTTTAAAATACAACAGCGCACGCGCTGCGCCACGGAGGTCGTCAAACTTAACTTTATTAATAACATGTTAGGTTTATTAATTAGCTTAATGGAATCAAACGAGATACTTAAATAAGCTTGCCTAGACAAACTTATCGAGTTCAAGTGGATACGTAGATTTGCGCCCGCCGAAAATACTAATCAAGCTACGAAAGGAGAGTAGCCTGGTGTTACCGAAATCTAGGGCGGAATACCAAGCGGTCTACAAGACATTGATACGGTGGCCAAACAGCAAAAATGCCTATCCATTACCTGTGGACGTGCCTATTTGAGAGTAGAGCATTTTCTTAGAAACAGTTTCTTATTTAGAAACAGTATCTATTGACACTACCGAGATGTTTAAAGCTTACACGATACCGTAGATACGAGACTAAGTTACGTCATTATCATCATCATGATCAAGCCATCGCCGGCTCGCTACGGAGCACGGGTCTCCTCTCAATATGAAAAGGGTTTGGCCATAGTCACCACGCTAGCCACGTTGCCACGGATTGGCAGACTTCGCACGCCTTTGAGAACATTATGTAGAACTCTCAGGCGTGTAGATTTCCTCACGATGTTTTACTTCACCGTTGAAGCAAGTGATATTTTAATTGTTTAAAAACGCACATGATGATGATTGATGTATATGAACGATTCACTCATGAATAAAGCTATTTTGATTTGATTTGATTTATTATAAAAATGCAGTCTTGTATATGTAACTAATATAATATCACACAGTATCAAAATTCAAATTCAAATAATCTTTATTCAAATAGTCCTTTAAAAGGCGCTTTTGACGCGTCAATTATTTATATACTAGTGATTTGATGGTGATAACTACATTCGTAAACTTAAAACTAAAGCTATGAGGGTTCCAAACGCGCCCCGGTCTAAGAAGAAGCCCATAACAAACTTAGCCAGGTAAATTTTATTTTTGTTATCACGATCTCACATGCCACTTAAAATTATATTAAGAGCTATCTTATTAGAGCAATATTTCACACCCATGCTTGTTTATCATTAACATAAGCCTTTACACTATAGTAGAAAAGCTACAAGCTTACGTTTCATATAAACAATATCGTGATCTACTATCATTGATTATTCACATATACACATCTAAAACGGCACCACCACGTCCATATAAATCTGTGAATAATTACTTCACCCAAATAAAGTTTCCCCAAGTGGCACAATAACGCCGCGGCGGATTTATTGGATGCCCCAACAAACCAAACAGCCCTTTCTCGTGGCGGGCCATTTATCAAAAACTAAAAGGACCGAACTCGACGCGTGTGAATGCTGAATAAAAATGATTTAACATTTAATTATGGCCCAAGTGATTTAGAGCGCCTTAATAACACGGCCTCTTCCCGCGTGACTTACAGACCTAATGAATGACAATCAGCGGTTGATCGAATGATTTGACGACCTCCGTGGCGCAGCGCGTGCGCTGTTGCATTTTAAAGTTGGAGGGTCCTGGGTTCGATTTCGGAGTCTGGTCTGGTGGAAGGCTTATGCCGTGGCTAGTTACCACCCTACCGACAAAGACGTGTCACCAAGCGATTTAGCGTTCCGGCACGATGTCGTGTAGAAACCAATTCGGAGTATGGGCTTACCATACCCTAACAGGTTAGTGCGCTACCATCTTAGACCGCATCATCACTTACCATCAGGTGAGATGCCGTCAAGGGCTAACTTTGTGATGTGTATAAAAAAAGATTTGTTTGCTTATACCTATCTTATCAATAGGTGGTCCCGGGTTCGATCACCGACACGGGTAATTTGGAAATTTAAATAACAATTTCTAAATGTTCACTGGTCTCGTTTTAATATGTTAGTGTTACGTGCTAGGCCTTTGGGATTGGAATTAAATAAGAAAGTGATATCGATTTTATGTTGCTTTTGATGTATGTATCTCTATTTTATTTCTAGGGCCTAACTGTCCTAGACCTAAAATTATCATTTTTTGAAGGGTAGTATGACAGCGCGTAATACAAGTACCTGTATATAAACTAAACAGCCTCTTGGGTCTTGAGGTTGACATGTTTGACTAGGGATTGCAAGGCCCTAAATTTCTTATTTTAATGGTATTTAATTTTTCTATTAAAATTTCGCAATTCCAGCCAAGAGTTGAGAATTTGGCGGCATTAGTGCCACTGGCAGCCAGTTTTTACCCGTCGTTCCTGGTTATTACCCACATATATCTAAAAATATAAGTTAATTAAAGCCCACCAATTCGTATTGGAACAACGTGGTTGGGTTAATAATTGCTCTGAAAGCCAACCTGCTTTAAAAGGTAATATTATATATTCATAAAGATAAATTTAAGTCGATAAAAACAGCTCAATTATGTCAAACCAAAATTAAGTATTTCATCTATATCTATGGTAATATTATAAACAGGTAAAAATTTGTAAGATTAGATGGTCGGGTTACCGCCAGTATTGCTAATCCCATTTTAAATACTATTTATCAGCGAGTACACAGGCTTTATATTTAACCCCGTATTCCTACAGGAAAAGGGGTTAAAACGTGGGATGCAGCTAGTGAATTAATAAAATGCTCCTAAAAAAACCTTCCGAGGCGATTCCAATAGAAATTATTTAAAGGAGTACATTTGAAGTAAATTTTTCATTTATTTTATAATTTACCGAGTTTTATTTATTATATGTAATTATTTAAAAAATATTCTCCAATATAATGGTTAATATTATTTACCTTGCATGACTAGCTAGGTATTGAAAATCAATGACTTACTGTTTCCTTAATGAGAATGAACGTACCTAATCGTCAAAGTCCTCCAACTCGCATTGGAGTACAGTGGAGAGTGTAAATTCTCTGACCCTCTCCTATGAGAGGGCAGCTCCAGCTGTGGGACTTGCTTAGGGCAATCATAGACATAACTAGTCATCAGCATCATCATCATGATCAACCCAATGTCGGCTTAATAAACAGAGCAGTCTCCTTTTAATATGAGTAGGGTTCATGGCCATAGTCCACCACGCTGGCCATATGCGGATTAGTAGGCTTCACACGCCTTTGAGAACTCTTAGGCATGCAGGTTTCCTCACGATGTTATCCTTCACCGTTGAAGCGAGTGATATTTTAATTGCTTAAAAACGCATATAACTCCGAAAAGTTAGAAGTTCGTGCCCGAATTCGAACCGCCGACCTCTGATTAGGAGGCTGACGCCCTAACCACTAGGCTATCACCGCTTTAATATATAGCTTTGAAATATTACTGAACTAATAATGACCTTTTAACGAAGATTTTAATACCGTATCTAATATTCATTATTATTCTGTTCAATATTTCGAAATACTAGTTACTATTAGTGTTTGGTCACTGATACGGAATACGTTTGTTAATATAAAGTGTACTTCGACCTCAGTTAGTAAAAGTTAGAGGTGATTAGGAGGCGGACATTCTAACCGCTAGGCTATCACAACTTCAACATAACTACTAGACGGCTTTAATAGAATTTTGCTAGTGAGCTCATCGAACCGTTTTCCTTGCCCGTATGTCACGCGTCAGACACAACCACCGGCGCCCGTAATAGCGTGAACATTTAATATGGATGTGTGTTTGTTTGTTCGCTCCCGAATAATTAATTAACCGTACTGTTGAACTTAGCACTTTTGTTTTCATTGAGCATTATTAAAGTTTTAAATTAAAACATCGTGATGCTGTTATTTATTTAGAACTTTATTCTAGTGTAAATATACTTCTGAGAGGAGCAAGTTTTTGTTGATAGTTATCATGGTATTCACGCCACGTGTGTTAAGAAACACACTTCTTCAGTATCTATTCTTATTTATTTACAGGATGGTAAACAACTTATTGATAAGGAACACAACTCTTCAATATCTATACTTGTTATCTATAACATTTTACACAACTTTGTAAAACCAGAACCTTGGAGACCACTTTTCGATACCAACACTAAACAAGAACTGACCAACAATGACCAACGACTAACTAACTTATTTTATTTTTATTTTATTTATTTATTCATTTACACATACATGTTTACATAAAACCATATTACGGCTAGCATAAGAAAACCACCAGGGTTTGTAAAATAAGCTAACACAGAGTTACACACTAGGTAGGCGTACCCACCGACATTAATTGCTAGTTAAATTACTGTTGTTGATTTATTATTACAAATCATAACTTACTTAAAAAGTAGGACTTAAGTTTTTTCTTTATATTTCGAGGATTAATATGGTCCCGTACATCTGTGGGTAATTCGTTAATAAGGCGAGGAACTAGGGCAGAATAATTTAATAATAAAGGGCAGATTCGAACGTCATGATTTCCGTTTTGCCTTATTCAAATCCGGTATCTTAAGAAAATAGTCAATGGAGATACTTTTCATTAAAATAGTCAAAAGTAAACCCAAATCATTTAAGTCAAATCACATACTTCAATTATATATTCTCATTTAATGATTAAGATATTATATGTATGTAAATTCAAAGACACTAAAATCTTAAACATTTGGAAATCATGACACGTGGCTGGCTACAGATTTCCTCTCTCATAGATGGGAGGGTTAAAGCTCAGAATACTCCACACTGCTAGTTAGGTAGGTAATTCTCATTAAAAAAACAGTATGTCATCGATTTCAAATACCTAGTCATGCAAGATAAATAATATTAACCATTGTTTTGAAGATTTTTTTTAAATATTTCTGTATGCAATTAAAAATAGGATATTTTAAATAAATTAAAAAAATACCTCGGTAATTAAAAATAAACAAGAAATAACTTTAAATGATTAATACTTCTTAAAATAATTTCAAATATAACAAACAACAGCTAAGTATTCAATGTTTTTTTTATACTTAATTTTAGTTTGACAATATTGTGTTTACTTTATTTTTATGTACACACTTTTGATTTAAAAAACACTTTTTTTGGATTGAAGAACACAATAGGTATCTACTTAT
Organism: Lasiommata megera; assembly: GCA_928268935.1. Lineage (NCBI taxonomy): Eukaryota > Metazoa > Arthropoda > Insecta > Lepidoptera > Nymphalidae > Lasiommata > Lasiommata megera. The sequence goes on along the minus strand of OV743329.1, from coordinate 961,200 downwards.
TGTTTTTGTGTTGATTCAGGAATTAAATCAAAGAACTTGTTATCTGTCAATCAATCAATCATTATCTTTATTCTAATAATCTTTTAATCCCTGTTCGAACATGCGGACCCAGTTTCTACACTATGAAAGGAAGTTAATTTTACAATTATAAATTATTACATTAGATGTTAGAAATAAATCGCAAAATCGTAACAAATCTTTGAATCATAACATATACGAACGGTATGAAACCATTTATTATTATAAAAACATGGGGAACGCCGCGGGGCGCCACCAGTACATCATAGAAAGCCGTTTATGTCACCCCGGTATTAATTTATGGCTGTAAAATTAACTGCTTACAGGGCTGCATTGTACGTCATACTTAAGTTTTTTTTTTTTATATTTCAATATGAATTATTACTAGGGTTGAGGTATTTTTTATTTCTAACTTACTGAGAAACAATTGATATATTATTATCATGATTTCATATGTTTTAAAAGTGGTGTTTTATGTGAACTCGCAATTGTTAAGTCAAGCTTCAGCTGTCAATTTTTTTAGCTGTTAAATATGTTGTATGTATTGAATTTTACCACTTTGTTTTTTTATTTATTTTCTGTCAGAGACCAGACAACAAGCCTATGCTTATTTTTAAGCAACTTTGTACTTATCAGGCCATAGAGAACTTGAATCCAGGACCGTGAAATAAATTAAAAAACAAACCTATGCTTGGGAAAAGATTGACAGGTCTGGTAATTCGAAATTGGAATTGAGCTCGACGTAGCATATCCATCAATTTTAAAATGAGAATTAAATGTGTTGCAGTCAGAAGCATTGTTTTCTAGTGGAATTGAATGTTTGAGCATTCTCGTCTCTCATTGAAAAGAGATTAGTGTGTGATTTTAGTTAGTTTGTTATATATGACGGCGCGTCTATGATAAGAGTGACGGATAAATGCCATAGTGATTCTAGCGGAGCGTCGCGTTTATGGTAGCGGGGAAGGATTCGCCATCTTGGAAGTTTTTGAATACTACGAGATTGGCGGGAAAACCAGCGCACCGTGATTGCGACGAATCGCTATTTATAACTTTTAAAACTAGTGATTAAATGATTAATAATAGTAATAGTGTGAATTAAGGGTTGTTAATACATTACTGTAAAATAGCTATTTCAGTGATTCACATTTAATGATAAATTGTGTTGAATAACTTATCATTTTGTGCTAAGTGATTTTGATAGAAAGAAGAATAGTTTCATTATGATGATGAGTTCTGACGAAGGCTCTCCTGCGCTTATATATATATTTTTTTGTTCCACTATTCCATCGACTGTAATCTTACTTCAGATTTTATCATTCAGTCTACGATGTTAGCGAGCTAACATATTAACGAAAAGTACGATATTATTAACAAGTCTTATTATAAATTGGGAGGTCCCGTGTGCGATTCCCGGCTCGAGCCAGATCTGGGTTCAGCCGGAAACACATAGCTAACTCTTTTTCTTAATGATGTCTGTACTGTTAAGAAAACACTTGATCCAGTACTAATAATTATATATTCCAATTCAACTCATAATTTAAGGTATATGGGAATTCTTAAAAACAACCCGGTTTGTCAAATCCACTATAATTATCTTCCAAAAAAAAAAAAAAACGACCGCCGTCATTGCATTTCCCGCCAAGTGTATTATGTTTTTTTTTCTTTCAAAACCAGTCACCAAAATACTCACTGGAAGGAAACCGGATGGAAACGTCAAAATACAAAGAAATAAAACCTTTTTTAAAATCAATGCTAGAATTAATTAGATAAAATTACGTACATATAGTTTTTTTTTCAAATTACAATCAAATATTATTGATATATGGAAATCATGAAAGTACGAAAAGGTAACAATCAAGGTTGCCCACTGTATATATGATCTGTGGTCAACTAATTGGCGCCAACATGGTTGACAGATGAAGTGTTTCAAAAGGACTTGGCGGGAATGTAAAATTTACGCATTTACTAAAGAGACAGGTAACAATGAATGTTGCCTGACTTTGTATATGATCTGTGATCAAAAAGAATCGACGCCAATGTTGAACAGATGACATAATGGCGGTTGGGGTTAAAGGGATGGTAAAATATTGTTATAGTGATCATTTGCAGTGAAAAATTATTAAAAGTATTTTATTACAGTCGAAGTCATTCTACTTTATTTCCTGACTACAGGCGAATGCTTAAAGTACCCAATACAGATTATACTCAAAATATACTCTCTACTCACGTTTCGCTTCGACACTCGATACTCTGGAGATATTGACTTCGCAACTTTAAGGAAGTATTGCGAAGTCAACCTGTAGTTTTAACCTACATGAAGATATAAACTTTTGAGTAAAGCTCTGTCTTTTACGGCTAAAATGGGCTAATAGCGTCTTAGCCGACATCGCAAAAGGAAGTGTCCAATTAGTCTATTTTACGTCGTCTTTGGCGAGAATTAGCTGCTTTCGTTTGAGAGTTAATATGGACGTTTGGACTTTTTTTTTCTATTCTACTACGGACTACTACAAGTTAGCCCTTGACGGCATTTTCACTTGGTGGTTAGTGATAAAACGATAGCGGAAATACCTGTATTCACATATAACTACTAATTGGTTTCCACGCGACATTGTGCCGGTACGCTATGATATAGCTTAGCGGCACTTGGTCAGGAGAGTGATAACTAGCCACGGCCGATGTCTCCACCAGATCAGACTCGAGCAGGGAATCGAACCCAGGACCTCCAACATTATAATGCGACAGCGCACGCACTGACGACGACGACGTGTCACCAAGCGATTTAGCGTTCGGGCACGATGTCGGGCAGACACCAATTAGGAGTGCGGGTTCACCATACTCCCAACAGGTTAGCCCGCTACCATCTTAGATGCATCATCACATATTTTATTTAAAAAAAAATATTTGAACAACTGCTAGACATTCGCGAAACGCATTCTTTCAGTTCTAAAATTCCTCTTGTTAAAAAGACAGCACTATTAAATTTAATCTACTATTTTAAGATTTTGGATTTAGATTAATTATTAAAATCGGGCATAAGTCCTATATCCGTATAGCTCGCTAACTTGCATTGAGTAAAAATTACATTATCTATGTTATAATTTAATTCTATTTTTAAATTTATGTAGTGTGTTTATAAAGTATCTCAACGTTATGAAATTTAAAATTCGAATTTTACCATCTGAGAGCAGATAAACATACATTTATACGCGTATGCAGATAAAATATTAAATGATGGTAATTAAAAATTCTGTCTCAATACAATCAAAGTCTTGATGACTTCAAAGAGCATTATAATCTAAATATTTAAACAGGAAACTGAATTCAGCGTATCGTCAGTAAAATTACCAGTGAGATGTTATTTTTAGAAGAGCCGCACCGCACCTTTCAACTTTTTTTTCCGTTTATTAGTGGACATGAAATAATATCAGAAACAACGATATGTTGCTATCAGTAACTAAAATGATGTCAAAGATAATATTGAATGTCAGTTGGAAACTTCGTTCGAACAGTTCCTTGCAAGTCTTGGCAAGTTTCCGCAGTGCGAAAGTAATTACTACATGTTCAATGACGTACGTAAAAGGTAGCTGCTTCCCATATTAATAAATTGAATGTTTCAATGTATCCAATGAAGAAAATTTGAGTCGCGTGTATCCAGGCGATAGATATAAGGTAGATAGGTACTTTAATATTTTTTTTGGAACTAAAAAAAACCTATCTTCCTTTCGGCGTTAATAATAATATTTTTTATTATTAGATATAAATCCAGTATACAGTATAGCTTAATGTAAAAATAATAAATAAAAGAAATAAATATTTTAATCTAAAAAACGATCCAAATAAGGGTAGGTAATAAAGCTTTTATGTTTCTTAGGATGAAGGTTTGTTTGTATACTCAAAGTCCATCTCTCCTAGAAAAACAAGGTCTGTGCCTTAAAAAGAGATGTGAGAATGTTATCTACACCGAATTCAACGTCACAGTACTATACAGTAATTGAACTGTCAAAGGGAAAAGGCGGGAGACTTCGTATATGGCGGCGCTATTTTTTCACGCTTTTTTTGAATGTTTGTTAGCTAATTTTGAAAAGGACTGGTGTTGGTTGTGTCGTGGACAGTTTTGGTGTCGTTTGTGTAGTGGCTAGTTTTCTGAATGGTTAACAGGTATTAATTTGGGAAACGTTTGAGAGAGCCGCGTCCGCAGAGTGCGAAGTTTCCCGCCATTTCTCCCTAACTTCTACATTGCTATAAACTTGACATTGGCTAATCTGTGCTAAGCCATAAATAGAGAGAACTAATAAAATAATAAACTTGACATTGGCTAATCTGTGTAAAGCCATAAAATAAAAATAAAAAATACAGTAATTGAACGGTTTTTTCACGCTTTTCTTGGATTATTGTTTGAGAGAGCCGCGTCCGCCCAGTGCGAGGTTTCCCGCCCTTTTTCCCTGACTTCAATTCTCCATTGCTATGAACTTGACATTGGCTAATCTGTAGCCATAATAAGAAAAAACAATACAGTAATATTATCAAATTTCTGTAAGTTAATCGATTTTAATTTTAATTCACCTGCAGCGTTTTGGAAACTAGTAATAAGTGCCTAATAAGCCAGTCAAACTGATTATGTACCAACTTATTAACGAGTAACATTGTTTTTAATTACATTAATCATAAAAGAATCTTGCTGATTTTAATTAACATTTAACTAGAACTTAATTTTTCTTTTTTTCTTTTGTGTTTATTTTATTTCGGTAAGTTTTTTTACTGTATACTTGGTTTATGTTATGCATGTAGTGTTTGCTTTAAAATGATTTAACATACATCTTACCTGTTATTTAAATATAGTTTTTTTTATACACTACAAGTTAGCCCTTGACGGCTATCTCACCTGGTGGTAAGTAATGATGCAGTCTAGGTTGGTAGCGAGCTAACCTGTTAGGAGTATGGTAATCCCACACGCTCCTAATTGGTTTTTACGCGACATCGTGCCGGAATGCTAAAATCGCTTGGCGACACGTCTTTGTCGGTAGGGTGGTAACTAGCCACGGCCGAAGCCTCCCACCAGACCAGACTCGAGCCGGGAATCGAACCCAGGACCTCCAACTTTATATTGCGACAGCGCACGGACTGCACCACGGAGGTCGTCAAAAATAATTTGAATTCACTTGTATAAATCGTTAGCAAACCTTATTCAAATAAATAAATAGGTAATTAACTAATATAATGTGGGTGGTTTCGAATACTAACTTCGGTCTACATCCTGTTGGATTATAAATGTAATTTATATAGCGCCGTATTTATACTTGTATTAGTAACAATCCCCTTTGTAAACGTAACGTCGGCGAATTTCAAGTGCTAATTTGGCATCTAAAAGTCAAACAAATAAAGAAGAAATAGAGGTATTATACTGCATAGCTTAACTTTGAAGTAGTTATGCGGATTTGCTGGAAGCAACGTAGTCCTTAGCCCCACTTGACCTTTGCGTCATTAGAGACGTCTGTGCATCCTTGCAAGTTGCACGCTCTTAATGAGGTCCTTCAAGACCGTAAAATACAGAAACGAGGCAAGACTTTCCAGCCGACTCTCACGAGGCGGCTATTAATTCGATGCGACGTTTGGACGTAATTAAAATACTGGTAAAGCCATACCGCCAAGCGGGTGAGCGCTCGGCTATGAGCCGAGTAGACCGGTAATGAGGATGCAGGTTTCAGCCGGCAACGCGTCCGTGGGTACTCTGATGCTGCAGATGTTGATGGTCGAGGCTAATCACTTAACATCAGGTATGTCGGCGCGAAGGAGTTGTTAACTTCATTCAGCGGCACCAAGAACATCAATAATTCAATTATTACCCATATGTGAACTCCTTAAATCACTAATTATTCATTTCTTTGTTAATCAGTGTTAATAACCTCTATATGACTTCGTTAACACCTTTTAGACGGTAGCAATCGCAATTTTTTACAAGCATGCTTTGCTATAAATACCGGCGGTCGATGGCATTCTCGATCGAGACGTCGGACCGTTCGGACCTCTTAGTTATTGTCGCAATAAGTGTAATCCCGCAAGTTGTGGTTTAAATTACTACGAGCGGAAGTAAAGAAAATCGTGACATACATAATGCTACGTATCAATATCGTACAAAAACGTGCCAGGATGACAACTAACAACGGCACTAGCTTCCCACCAGACCAGAGAAAATACAAATATAATTGATTTTAGAAGTTGACTTTCAGAAGTTGGTCTACTCATAGACTAGGAAAATAAAACTTTACCTATACAAAAAGCGTTAGCAGTAAGTTTATCAAATAAAGCGTTTACCGTTTCATTGAAAGGAAATCTTTAAAAGTAAATGGAACTGCAATGTTTCTCAATAGATGGCGCTAACAGTCGTTAAAGATAAAAAAGCAAATGTCATCCTTTCAGCAGGAGGACTTATGCAAAATAGCAAAAATAGCCAAAGATTAATTGAATATAGGCTCAATTACGAAATAGAAGACAGAAATGGAGTGATTTCTGTATATTATATCAGTGTTTTACAAACAGTGAAAATGTTTATCACTTATTTCGTACGAAACATTAAATCGTTACGTATATTTACCCTCGAAAGTTTGTGTTTGGAAATGTATTCTTTTCCCTTCACGAAATACCATGCAAATACACTGAAAACACAAACTAGACATCACAAAAGCTCTTTTGACCTATTTGCGAGTTGTCAAGTTGTATTAAAGCCATTGTGCAGGTTCCACGATTCACCTCGTTGTTTACTGGAGAACAAATTTATGAAGTTCGATTTTCTGTTATTTCTTTTGTATTCCAGAAGATTCTAGAAATACAATTTCAATAGGAATACGAAACCTGTTCAGTAAATCGATTTTGATTTGTTTTCTGTTTCAAAGCTCACTAGATTGAGATGGTTCTGAGAAATTATATTAAGTTGACGGGATACCCAACACATCAGTCATTTAGAATACTGATTCTTACTGATACAAATAAATTCAAATCTATCTTTGAATCAAATTCAAAATAATCTTTATTCAAATAGTCCTTAAAAAGGCACTTTTGACGCGACAATAATTTATATAGTAATTTCATGTAACTATATTCGTAAACTTAAAAGTAAAGCTATGAGGGTTCCAAACGCGCCCCGGTGTAAGAAGAAGCCCACAACAAACTTAGCCGGGGCTTCGTTCATATATATCACATTTTCGGGCTTATAAAGCGTTTTCGGGCTTTTTAGATTTTTTTTTTATAAACTACAAGTTAGCCCTTGACGGCTATCTCGCCTGGTGGTAAGTGATGATGTATTATAGCATGGTAGCGGGCTAACCTATTAGTGGTCTGGTAAACCTACACCTGTTATTGGTTTCTTCGCGATATTGTGCCGCAACGCTAAATCGCTTGGCAACACGTCTTTGTCGGTAACGGTCGAAATCTCCCACCAGACCAGACTCGAGCCGGGAATCGAACCTGGGACCTCCCACTTTATAATGCGACAGCAACGCTCTGCGCCACAGAGCTCGTAAAAGTAAAGTGTTGGACAGACGATGATTATACAAGGTGTCTCAAAAGAAAGTTCACATTTAAATCTTTTTTTAAAAGAAAAGTCTTAGCTTTATTGAAAAAATGTTTATTTTATATTGAAGTACACTGTTTGGGAATTTATTTTTTAAAAATAACATCGTCCAAATGTAAACCGTTGCGCTCTCGGCATTCATTTAGTCGGGCACTAAAATTGCCTATGACAGCTCGGCAGGTAGTCTCCGTGATGGCTGCCATTTCATGACGGATATTTTCTTTTAATTGTGCCAGGGAAGTCGGTTTATTAGCGTAAACTTTTGATTTGACATAACCCCACAGGAAAAAATCCATAGGCGTTAAATCGGGACTCCGTGGAGGCCAATTTATGTCACCTCGCCTGGAGATTAATTTGTTCGGAAAAATTTCTCGAACTCGAGGCAGAGATCTGTTGGACGTGTGTGAAGTTGCTCCATCCTGCTGGAACCATGTTCTTTGGTTGTAACCAGGAAAGTTTTGCAGTTGGGGTACGAAAAACTCGTCTAACATCTCCACATAACGCTCTAAATTCACTGAGAGTGTGCGTCCCCTTCCATCTTCAAAAAAGTAAGGGCCGATAATTCCTCGCGCCGACATCGCTGCCCATACGGTGACTTTGGGTGAATGTAGCGGTTTCTGATGTTTTTGTTTTGGGTTGGTTGCACTCCAGTAACGACAATTTTGCTTGTTTACATGCCCATTCAGATGAAAATGGGCTTCATCGGAAAACAAGATGTTGGTGAACGTTGGAAAGCGCTCAATCATCTGATTTACAAAGGCAAGCCTCTGACCAGCATCTTGAGGCTTCAGTTCTTGCACTAACTGAATTTTGTACGGGTGCAGCTTTAAATCTTTGTGTAAAATGCGGCATAATGAAGATCTGTGCACATTTAAAGCAACAGCACGCTTCCGAATCGAGAGGTTTGGATCATCTCGAATAGACTGAGTAACACTGTCCACGTTTTCGGCTGTTCTTGATGTTCTTGGTCGCCCAGATTTTGGTTTCTCCAGAGTTGACCCAGTCTCTTCAAACTTCTCAACCCATTTTGCAATGAGACGAGTGCTAGGCGCATCATTTAAGTGACGAATATGTCGAATACTGCAGAATTTTCTACGCGCTACAGTCGCCGAATTACCGTTTTTGTAAAACTCACGTACGCACAACGCACGGTCCGCACCAGAGAAACGCTCCATAGCGACTAAATTCCCAAGAGCCAGACTACCGACTGACATACCCCCCGCGCCCCTCAGAATAGTTGCTTTCGCGTAATAAGATAAGCAAATGTGAACTTACTTTTGAGACACCTTGTATTAGTTATATTACTGAGAGGACTAGAATAGGCTAAGGAAGTCTGAATGATTTAGAGTGAGTTGTAAAACTCAAACTCATAATTTATTTTATTGGTCTGAAAGCTTAAGTGTGTTCAGGACTTGTTCGTTTTCCATTTCACCATCGCACATTTTAATGTAGAATAAAGCACTTTGAATATGGCCTTTGTAAACGTGTTCACGACTTCTACATATTTCCAACTAAAACAACATCCACAACAACAATCAAACATTCAACCATAATAAATCTATTAGTTGGATCATAGGTCTCGATATAAGACCGTAAGCCCTGTGGTCCAACAGGTCAGACGAAATAGTTGGACCACGATCTCTGAATGAATAAATTGACTTCGGAAAGGTAAAAGGTCACATTCCGACCTATAAGGGCGATCGGCCAGTTACCACCAAGAGTATATATTACGTAATCAGCACAATTACGGTCAGCGTTTTATCAAGGCTACCTTACTATGCACTTTATTACTTTACCTTAAACCTAGTTTTAAAAAACAACAATAAATTATGAGTTATCTCAAAAATTTATATTAAAAAGCGTTTTATCAAGGCTACCTTACTATGCACTTTATTACTTTACAATAAATGTCAATTTCAATGTATAAAAAAAAAATCGTCCACTTATAACAAGTCACTTTAAATTTCAAAAATTTTTTTTTTTCTGTTAGGCCCACTATACCAGTTATTGCGTTCATCATCATAATCAACAAACACATTGCCGGCTAACTACAGAGCACGGGTCTCCTCTCAATAAGAGAAGGGTTTGGCCATAGTCCACCACGCTGGCCATGTGCGGCAGGCTTCAGAGCCCTTTGAGAACATTATGGAGAACTCTCAGGCGTGCAGGGTTCCTCACGATGTTTTTCTTCACCGTTGAAACAAGTGAAATTTTAATTGCTTACAAACGCACATAACTCCGAAAAGATAGAGGTGCGTGCCCGCGCCCGGGTTCGAACCCCCGACCTCTAATTAGGAGGCTTTACCTCGTTCCTGTAACTGTGTGTCTATGTAGCGATAAGGCTGCCTACTTGGTGATAACGAAAAAAAAAACCCGGCTAAGTTTGTTGTGGGCTTCTTCTTAGACCGGGGCGCGTTTGGAACCCTCATAGCTTTAGTTTTAAGTTTACGAATATAGTTATCACCATGAAATAACTACTATGTAAATTATTGACGCGTCAAAAGTGCCTTTTTAAGGACTATTTGAATAAAGATTATTTTGAATTTGAATTTGACTTGTATACGCTATGTTTTTTCTTCTTTTAAATATATATCAAAAGGGTTTTCATTCATTAAGAACTCATCGTGGAAATTAATTTTGAGCAGATAACACTCACCGCATTTGTAGTTAATCAATTTTGAGTGACAAACGGAAAGAAGTCTAGCAATAAAGTATTTACTATATTAATACGGAATACATAAGAGGCACCTATATTAAAATGCTGACTCTAGCTTTATAAGTAGAAGGCTTCTGGTACTGAGAAGGATTTAGTCGGAGCGCTCACTTGTGGAGCGGTCCCAAGCTGCTCTTGAGACGGTACTATTCGTTTAAGCTTGATAGTTACTACGTATTCGGCTAGCCACGGAATAAGACGAAAGAAAAAAGTGCGATTCAGTCGGGCCGTATGAAGGAGATCCTTCCAAGCGATAAAGCCGCCTTTGTTCATTTTGAAGTGAACCTCTTTGCCAGTGATTCGATAATATTTCGGACTTGACGACTTTCGTGGCGCAGTGTGTCCGCTGTCGCATTATAAAGTTGGAGGTCCTGGGTTCGATTCACGGCTCGAGTCTGGTCTTTGGGAGGCTAGTTACCACCCTACCGACAAAGACGTGTCGCCAAGCGATTTAGCGTTCAAGCACGATGTCGCGTAGAAACCAATTAGGAGCGTAGGTAAACCATACTCCTAACAGGTAAGCCCGTTAACATCCTAGACAGCATTAATTACTTACCACCAGGTGATATAGCCGTCAAGGGCTAACTTGTAGTGTATTAAAAAAAACTGAAGTAGTATTTCAGAGTGATTTTTTTTGGATATCTAACGTTAGAGCACATTTCGTTACACGACAGAGATGAAAGATTTCACGTAGATGATGGATAAAGCTGAAAGAGATGAATCATCATCATCATCATCATTTTAACCTATAGACGTCCACTGCTGGACAAAGGTCTTTTCTAGGGAGTTCCAATAGCCACGGTCTTGGGCCGCTTGCATCCAGCGGCTCCCTGCGACTCGATTGATGTCGTCTGTCCACCTTGTTGGGGGTCGACCAACGCTACGTTTACCGGTGCGGGGTCGCCATTCCAACACCTTGGGACCCCAACGTCCATCGGTTCTCCGAGCTATGTGCCCCGCCCATTGCCACTTCAACTTCGCAACTCGCTGAGCTATGTCGGTAACTCTGGTCCTTCTACGGATCTCTTCATTTCTGATTTGAGATGAATGATTTCAAGTAAACGAGGGTAAAAGAGCTCTGTACATTGATTATGTATTAGAAACTAGTTTTTCCTTGCGACTTTATTATTATCGTTTTCCCGCTATAGCAAAATATTAACTAGCATCCCACAGACGATCATGGGTGAAAAAAAACAAAAGAACACTAATATAAATATTATAAGCATGAATCATACATTCACGTGTTGTAAACGTCAGGCGATACAATATGAACAGCTGCATTTCAGTCTGGGGAGGTAGTCATAAAAAAACGATATTACCGTTAGAGAGAGCACAAAGAGCTATTCTAAAAGTAATGACTTATAGACCTTTTCGATTTCCCACTATAGAATTATATAAAGACTGTAAAGTTTTATCAGTTCGCCAACTCTTTATTTTTCAAACTATTATTCGAAAACATTGTTCCACTACTTACGTTAAAAATCAACATAAGAGAAGAGTTGACATGATATTCCAGACAGAAAGACACAGAAGTAAACTTACTGGGAGGCAATATTACATCATTGGCTCTAGACTCTATAATAAAATAAATAAAGCTATAAATATTTATCCTCTTAACAAAAAACTATGTAAAATACGTGTAAAAGAGTGGTTACTCACAAAATCATACAGTGAAACTGAAAAACTGCTGGAAGTCTTAGGTTCGGATTAAGTTATAAAACGAATACAAACACACACACAAACACACACATACACTCATTAAGTGGTTCAATAAAATTAGGAGAGTACTGCCGCCTGAAATACAGGTATATACCTAAATCAGGGGCAGTAGATTTTATTGCTCAAGTACATACATACATACACACATACACACATACATAATGCCACGACGCAACGCGATCAGCTACGAAGCGTTGCGACGCGACGGTAGCTTCCCCGCATTAATCTATTAGTTGTTATCACCATTATGTTGTTGTCACCATTAAAGTGCGTTAACAAGTTAATTTGCAAGTTGTTTATGTACTTATTTTTGATGCTTGTATTTGTTTAATAAAGAATTTATTATTTAATTTTATTTTATTTAAGTCTTATGTGATAATATCAATAATGTTTTATGGTATCCATAAAGTTAAGTAAGAAAGATAGCAGAAACCTCACTTCTATCCTAACAATTAAATGTTTTCTATGTACGATTTAAGAAGCGCGGATGAAGTCGGAGTATCAGCTATGAAATTCAATAATATCACAGGAAAATATTTGCGATCCGAGAAATCTTGACGACTCGATAAAGTGCTTGTTGGCCGCCTTTTTTCCCGGATGTTGTAACGCTCTGCCGGAACTTGAAATATCGTTGAAGTTGTTCAAATGAATAATTTATGAACTCTTTACCGAGGGAGACTGCGTCTGACAGATACGTATCGATGAGGATTTACTATTTTTAATCTGCTTCTAAAATAAATGTTATTGGTAGCCTAAATTGTATATAAGGTAAAGGGTGGGCCACGAATTAGTTAACATTTGAAAAAATCGTATTAAAAAAACCATTTGATATATTTAAAAAAATGTTTAATTACAATAAAGATAATTAGTTGCAATTTATTTTTTAAAAATTACATCATCTAAATGACCACCGTTCCGATTTTTGCACTCTTCCAGGCGAGTAACGAAATTTTCGAATACTCGCCGACATCTCTTCGCTGATTTTTCGAATAGTATATATAGTTATCCGGGTTCGAATCCGGAACCCGGATAACTATATATACTATAACTTTTCGGAGTTATGTGCGTTGTTAAGCAATTAACATATCACTCACTTCAACGGCGAAGGAAAACATCGTGAGGAAACCTGTACGCCAGAGAGTTCTCCGTAATGTTCTCAAGGAGTGCGAAGTCTGCCAATCCGTACATGGCCAGCGTGGTGGACTATGGCCAAACCCTTCTCATATTGAGAGGAGACCCTCGCTCTGTAGTGAGCCGAGAATGGGTTGATAATGATGATGATGATGAGTAATTGTCACTTTTGTTGTTAGTAGAACAGACAGTAGATTTACTAATTTAATGACGTAACTAAAGAAGTCATGATGTTATTGCATTATTCACATCATTTCCATAATCCCCAACAGTTGTTGTAACAGCGGCGTAGCATTTCGCTTTTACAGTATTTTTCATGTATTTTTGTGCGTCCGGATAAAATATTCACTTGTCAAATGGAAAGTAAATAACAATTATTTAGTTTGCAGCGCAAAAATGTTTTATGCATGTGTTTTTAAACAGCGGCCGGTGGTCCGCGCGCGATACCACCAAATGTTTTACTTAAATGATTTAATAATAGAATGAAAAATGTTGAAACCCCGTTATGTGGCTCCTTCATCATCATTATTAGCATCGCATTGTGTTCCAAGCCACCGTCCGACCCTCCCGTTATCCCAAACGTCGCCCAAGCCTAAGGTTCGGCCTCAAAGCAGACGCCCTAGGGCTCAAAATTTCTTCTGGCAGAGCTGCTTTCCGAAGCTCGCCAAACAGCCCGGTTACGCTGTGGCAACCAATAGGGTTAGCACAGCTAATAGACAGTCCGAAAAAAAAATGTGTTCCGAAGCGGGTTTTCTCATTATTTGGAACTTAAACCCACCACACTGCCGCGATGCGCAAATATTATACTAAGATACTGATGATTAAATGAGTTGCGATTCATTATTTTGTCTGTTGTCCGTCGACGAGGTATCATCTATAAGATGATCAACGACAGAAACCTATAAAACACAATGCGGGCATTGCTCATCAGGCGCTTGGAGCGAGCGGACGTGTTATGGTCTCTCGTGTGTCATTTAATTGTAATTAAGTGTTAAAGGTGATAATTCGACATTGGATCTATTTTTGTGTTAATTAGCTAAGTATTTTTATAAGATATATAGATGGAAAAGTGCTCTTTTCCATCTGTTCTACTACTTTAGAGTTAATCTTCTGAGTTCCTTGTCAACTTCTTCTTGGTAAAATCTGCCATCCGATTGGGTGGAACTTGATCTTTTAAAGCACATAAGAAGCAAGCCTACTTGAAATAGATTTTTTAATTTACGTAGTTATAACGAGGAAAAAGTACATACAATTCGATACAAAAAGCGCCATTAGGCTAAGTTCATATGGCCGCGCGGCACCGCGCGCCGCCGCGCGATGTTAGAGTTCACATGACAGGGTATATACGAGCGCCAGTCTGGCATTAACATTGATATACAATGGACGTGGAGGAGGCAATTTGCTTGTGGATTTTATATAGAAGACTGAGACGTCGCAGAAGACGACAAAGGCGATACTGGGTGCATCCAATATTAAGTGACAGACTTTCTTCAAGCCTGTTTGTCACCTTATACCCTGAGTTGAGGTTACATGAAGAAAAATTTTTTAATTATTTCCGTATGTCAGTTGCAACCTTTGATTTTTTATACGATTTCATTGAAAATGATTTAAAATCCAGTGAAAATGCTGTAAGATATTGCATATCACCAAAAGAAAAACTCATTGTAACATTGCGGTAAGTTAACTGTTTATTAATCATAATCACAGTAAAAATTATAAAAAATAAGAAATTATGAGCGAGGCTTCTTGGCAAATTAACTTTTAGTTTAATTGAACAGATCTAATTCTTGAGAATCTTCGTATGACGGGTCACAAGTAACATCACCCGGGGGTGATGTTACTTGCGATGAACTTGTGGGAGGTGAAGTGTATGAACTAGTTGTATAGCCATATTGTGTTGATTCTCTATCAGAGTACTGCATTGGGTTGCTATATTGAGAACTTTGAAATGAAGCATGATAGTTTCTGGGTGGTCGTTGTGAGCTATATGAAGTAGACGGGTAGTTAAAATCTTCAAGTGGCTGTGCTCGTGTAGCTTGGTATCGTTCTAATAAATTATAAATTTCAATTTTCAGTTTTAAACGCCGGTTTTCAGGAACTTTTTTTATTTCCCTAACCAATGAAAGACAAAATAATTTATCTTCATCGTCATCTTTCTTTTCTGCTGCATTATTATTTCGAGTATTTATGCTTTGTTGTAAAAGATTTGCAAAATGTTCATCGGCAGGGTGAAGTTTGAATTTTTTCCGGAGCACATTTTCTGTTGAAGCTTGAACGCCGCTGCTGTTAACTGCACTATCCAAATCAGGATTCTCTGTAACTTCCGCAACATCAAGGCTGTTGTCAGTTTTTCGTTTCTGGACAACTTGTTTAAGAAATGACAATCTTTGGAAATACGCAAATGAAGATGGTGTTGATGCTGAGGAACCGGACTTCAAATGTTTTGTTTTCTTAAGTTCTTTTACATAGGCATCTCGTAAATTTTTCCATTTTTTTTGCAAAATCGATCCTAGAAAGTAAATAATTAATTATTAGTTTTCATTGCAAAACTATTGAAAAATGTTGTACGATACGGGTGCATAAAGAGTCCTTATGACCTACTTTATGCAAATTGTACTTTGTGCACTTTATGCTCACGTGCCACACTGTAAACACTCGCTATGAATGTGTTTTCTTTGTAGCACTTATTCAGTAAAGATTTACTTAAAAGAAATAGACATAGACATAGAATTAGGAATAGGAATAGGAGTAGGCATAGGAGTAAGTAGGGGTAGGAATAGGTATGGGAATAGGAATTTGACGAGGAATAGGAGTAGGAATAGAAATGGAATATTTATCGTGGCACGTGAGCATATGCACTTTATGCTCGCGTGCCACACTGTAAACACTCGCTATGCTTGTGTTTTCACTGTAGCACTTATTCGGTAAAGATCTACTTTATGCACGTGTATCTTAAATAACTATTATGTTACAGGTACCTAGCAACTGGTTCTTCATTTGCAGAGTTACAATATGGTTATAAAATTGGCAAGTCTACGATATCGGGTATAATTAAGCAAGTGTGCCAAGTTTTATGGAGAAATTTAAAAACTTTGGTCATGAGTCCACCAACAAAAGAAATCTGGACACAAATATCTATACAATTTGAAAATAAAGCATATTTTCCAAATTGTGTTGGAGCGTTGGACGGCAAACACGTTCGTTTAATACAGCCACCAGAATCAGGATCAATGTATTACAATTACAAACACTTTTTCTCATTAGTTTTAATGGCTTTATGTGATGCTAACTATTGCTTCATATGGATAGACGTTGGAGCTTACGGAAAAGACAGTGATTCGGGTGTTTTCAAGGAAACGTCATTATTCAAAAAACTCTCAGAAAATTCGTTGAACTTACCAGAGCCTAGATCTATCACAAATAATGAGAGCGATGCATTTAAACTACCATACGTAATTGTAGCTGACGAGGCTTTCGCTATGACTAAAAATTTGATGAGACCCTATGGTGGTAAAATGTTGTCAAAAGAAAAAAATATATTTAACTACCGCCTTTCTTTAGCACGAAGGTATGTCGAATGTACATTTGGCATAATGTGTAACAAGTGGCGTATCTTACACCGGCCAATAGACGTGAAGATAGATTTTGCTGTTGATATCGTCAAAGCTATTTGTGTTTTACATAACTTGGTAAGGATGAGAGATGGTATAAATCAGGATGATATGATCAATCCAGCGCCATTACCTAATGTGAATCCAACTAACAGTGGACGAGCAATCCATGAAGTAGATAATATTCGAACTAAATTCACAAATTATTTTGTTACTGAAGGTAAATTAGATTGGCAAGATAAAATGGTGTAATAGGTACCTACCTATGATTTTATAAAACTTATTTTAAATAAATAAAACTAATTAAAAAAAAACTTACCCAAATTTTTCTTTTTTTCTTCGGAATCATCATTTTTGCAAAAAATTAAAACTAGTTCTTCCCAAGACCTTTTTAATATTTTATTTGAATAATCCTTAGAGTTAAGATTCCAAATCGCATCTCTTTTTTCGATTTCGTCGATAAGCAAATCGATAGGCACAATGTCATCTTCGGTACTCATTGCATCGATCTATGTGTCTTTCCGTCTCAAGGCGCGCGGATCAACTGAACAGGTCGATACAGGTTTGAAATACTTGTGCCGCGCGGCAGCGCGCGGTTCTAGATCTTGCGCGCGGGTCAGAGCGCGCCGCGCGTTGGCGTGCGGTACCGCGCGGTAATGTAGACGATAATTATCGTTTATATTGATCTTGTGCCGCGCGGTTCGTAGTTCCGCGCGGTACCGCGCGGCCATATGAACTTAGCCTTATGGGTGACCAAATAAAGGCAAAGTATAGTGATCGAATAGGCACAATTTATTGGCCATTATCTCACACATACATGCATTGTCGGGTGACGTTCCCCGTGTTTCAGATAACGGCACGGTTATTGCTTTCGGCGTCCGTAAATTTCTTCCTTTTTGTAGGAGACGCGGTCATTATATCCTGAAATGTATTGAAGAATAATATAGGGTACATTATAAGGGTGTTATTACACCCGGACCGTCGCCATAGTTGGATGGTTTTGACCAAAGGCTTCCATGTAGACACACATCAGTTTGGTGTAATATGTCATTAAACCTTACTGATCTGTGTATTTTGTACCCGGAGTACGATGCAATGCCACGTAAAATATTTATCACCGTTTTTGCGCTAGAAATCCTCACGGGCGTCTCCCGAAAACCCTACCAAATTTCATCACAATCTGCTCAACGATTTCAAAGAGAAGAGGAATATTTTTTTTTATATAAGGATTTTTTTTTGCAATGCACCATGGTTCATTGGCAGAACAGGAAGATCTCGAATAACACCAAAAAGAGACTCGTAAGAACTTTAGTCTTCTCTATCTTCCTTTATGGATCTGAGGCATGGACGATTCGAGCAGCGGACAGAAGAAGAATTGATGCTTTTGAAATGTGGTGTTGGAGAAGGATGCTTCGAATACCATGGACCGCGATGCGTACCAACCTGTCAATCCTGCAGCAGCTTCGTGTTGACGTCAGACTCTCTACCATATGTTTCCAAAAGATTATTAGTTATTTTGGTCATATTGCCCGACGGCTGCCAAGTAACTTGGAAAAACTTATAGTTGTGGGTAAGGTAGAGGGGAAAAGACCGCGTGGCCGATCGCCTAGCCGCTGGACTGATCAGGTGAAAACACTCACTGGCCTTCCACTTACAACTGCTCTCAGAAAAGCCGAGGACCTAGTTACCAACTTAGCGAAGGCACTTCCATGTGGACACGACCTTCAGTAATGAAGTGTGCGACCAAGAAGAGAAGATGGTTCATTAAAACAACTGAAGTGCATCAATACCTTAACATTCCAACCGATAAGGAAGAAATAGACTGGACACTCGAGGCCTACAAACAGAGTGCCATGTGCCCAGCACGTTCCGCATGGAAAGACCACAACTAGCTAACATAGAATAACATTACATTATTTTAATTTATTTTCAAAGGGATGCTACATTCATGTACAAGACCTAAATAGTCTAAAATACCACCTCACCTGATCTCAGATAGACAAATGCTTACAACAAAAAATATATAAGGATTAACATTTTCCGCTGAATTTTAAATAGGAAACTGGCATTCCTAACCCCAATTAATACAACCGTAGTTAATTTGTTTTAAAGAAAACTAAATCTAACTGCTAAAATGAGTTCTGAGTTCGTTTGGGTTGAAAATCGCGTTAAAAAAGATGTGAACATCTAAAACGTTTTATTCGCACATAAAATAGTTGTCCCGAAAGCTATTTTCAGGTCCACCGCGCCGTGCATTCCTTATGTCGGTTATCATTTCCACTATATACTGCCACGGGATACCAACTGTACCGTTTACCTGTAGACATCAAATCAGATCAAATCATTTAGTTGCATAGATTGATTCGGTTTGCATAGACGGTTTACCGTCCGACACCCCCGTTATCCCAAATGTCGCCTAAGCCGAGGTTTGGCCTCACAAGATGCGCCCTTAGGCAGACGTTCCCTTAGTTTTTTTCGAGCACTAGGACTCAAAATTTTTTCTTAAACAGCCCGGTTACGCTGTGGCAACCAATACGGTTAGCACAGCTAACAGACAGTCCGAAAAAATAAAAAAGTAATGTACCGAACATTGGTGTTACATTGAATTTGAGATGCTTACAATATTCCGGGTAGGCATGCAAAAATAATATCTTAATAATTTATGTTTATGGCAAATCAAGAGATTGTCTAATGTAAAATTTAATTGTTTATAAAAGTCGACCTTATTCTAATTAAGTTATTCTAACGATTACAAATGCATGTAGTAACTATATATTCCTGTCTGTTAAATATTCTTTAATTGAATAGTATTGCTTCCTCATTAAAAATTCTTTAATTTTATTTTTAAATTAGTAAAATTCAGATTTCGGTCAGCTAATGACGGATGGTAGTTTATTAAACAACTGAGGCGCCATATTAAATATATCTACTATTACCCACCACTTAATATATAGAGTTAATATAAGATTCTACACAAATCTTCGCTGTAATAAATCTGTTTGAGCACTTTGTTTGAATTTGTGGGTAGGTAGATAACAAATCATTTAAGAGATGTTATAATAAACTTCATTATTTTTATACTTCTTTGCGGAGTCTTTGACTTGAATTTGACCTTGACCTTTGAACCTTTGAACTTGACCTGAATTCGTTCAGTTTTTCTAGTTCATCATCATCATAACATACATAAGCGACGACATGAACGGCCTGTTTCTGGTGTGAGCTGGGCTGGCTGGAATGAGACAACGGGGAGCCTCATCAGCAGCATGCATGCTTCAGTGGTTCCAGGGACTGATGAAGTAGACGCTTTAACTAATGTCAGGAGCTGAATAAATGCCTGCTCTCTCAAATTACCCAACAAATCACTCAGCTGCAATACAACTTAAAATGCAAAAAAACGAGCACATTTTTTATAGCGAAATAACGCCATCTTCAACCCACTGTAAGATTGTTGAGCTGTGAAATTATCCTGTATTGAATTCCTTTAACAAAAGAATTTGATAAGACACCTAGCACTCAGTAACTACAGGACTGGAGAAGGAGGAGTAGTAGTTTGACGACCTCCGTGGTGCACCGCGTGCGCTGTCGCATTATAAAGTTGGAGGTCCTGGGTTCGATTCCCGGCTCGAGTTTATTCCGGTGGGAGTCTTCGGCCCTGGCTAGTTACCACCCTACCGACAGAGACGTGTCGCCAAGCGATTTAGCGTTCCGGCACGATGTCGCGTAGAAACCAATTAGGAGTATGGGTTTACCATAAACCTAACAGGTTAGCCCGCTACCATCCAAGAGAGCGTCATCACTTACCACCAGGTGAGATAGCTGACATGGGCTAACTAATAATGTTTAAAAAAAGAGTAATTTTCACGTCCATTTCCTACAGTTTCCTTTGAGAACAATTTAAGAGGATTATAGAAGACATTTACGATGCAATAAATCTTGCATCCCCTCACTGCCCCCCAAAAGGTGAGTATAGAGTGCATTTACCTTTGCCCCACTCTCCTTAATATACCCCTATGAAACTAATACGGGGTATTGTTGGATTGGCCACCAGACCAGCCGAGGAATACCGCTGGGTTTTAGTGCGGGTAAATGTAACCCTGCGAGTTACTACTTTGGGGCAATTAAGTTGATGTCCTTAGAGCACTCTCAACCTCAAAGAGAGGCTATCGCGTTTTTATCATCATCATGATCAACCCAATACCGGCTCACTACAGAGCACGGGTCTCCTCTCAATATGAGAAGGGTTTGGCCATAGTCCACCACGCTGGCCATATGCGGATTGGCGGACTTCACACGCCTTTGAGAACGTTATGGTGAAGACGTGGAGGTTTCCGCACAATGAAGCAAGTGATATTTTTTAATTTTTTTAAAAACGCACATAACTCCGAAAAGTTAGAGGTGCGTGCCAGGATTCGAACCGCCGACCTCTGATTAGGAGGCTGACGCCCTAACCACTAGGCTATCACCGCTTCGCTATCGCGTTCTACATATATGTAATAGAAGGAGGACCTATACAAACTGACAAACCGCTTTTTAAAAACTTAGGAATATTTCAATTGTCAAGCTGCTTGTTGAAGCTGTGATAGCCTTGTGGTTAGGACGTCCGCCGCCTAATCAGAGGTTGGGGGTGCGATCCCGGGCAAGCACCTCTAACTTACCGAGTTATGTGTGTTTTACGCAATCAAAAATTCGCTTCAACGGCGAAGTATAACATCGTGAGGAAACCTGCACGCCTGAGACGCTCCATAATGTTCTCAAAGGTGTTTGAAGTCTGTCAATCCGCACATGACCAGCGTGACTATGGCCAAACCCGTTTCATACTGAGAGGTCCCCGTGCTTTGTAGTGAGCCGGCATTGGGTTGATCATGATGATGATGATAGTACCGATAAACCAAACAAGTTAAGTCTGGCGATTAAGTCCTAATGAATAAGTTATTTATTAAAAATTATCATTTTGTATTAACTTCGTAAATTTAATAAATTACATTGCATTCACGCAAATGATAATTTGTTTAATTTTAGTATGGTAAGTGATAAAATCAGTGATAAAGTTAGTTTTATTGCTAGCAACTAAGTGCTTTATGTCCCTATTCAAATTTGATAGTGACAAACTAAATTTTGTTGGCAGCAATAACTGTTTTTTATCATTGTATCAAAACAGACATAGTTTACTCATAAATATACTCGTACTCGTAGATACAAGATTCAATAAGTTTTTCGTATATTTGTCACGATTATCTGCTAAGTAGTTCTTTAGTAGCCTACTGTTATAAATGGAGAATAGAAAAAGGGTCATAGAACTCAGTCCAAACTAACCCTAAGTAAATTCTATAATAAACTGCATACGCTGCACGTTCGTGATTATGACAGTTGTTTGCTCAACGTATTAGTCGCTTGTCACTAATTAATTTTGGGCCGATTCCTCTCATCTAGTTTAATCAAGCACTGTTCGGTAAATTATGCTTGAAATTCTTTGTTGTGGAGTTCAACGGTGATAGCCTAGTGGTTAGGGCGTCAGCCTTCTAATCAGAGGTCGGCGGTTCGAATCCGGGCACGCACCTCTAACTTTTCGGAGTTATGTGCGTTTAAAAAAAAATATCACTTGCTTCAACGGTGAAGGAAAACATCGTGAGGAAACCTGCACGCCTGAGAGTGAGACAGAGGCAGACTTCACACGCCTTTGAGATGTTCTCAAAGGCGTGTGAAGTCTGCCAATCCGCACATGGCCAGCGTGGTGGACTATGGCCAAACCCCTCTCATACTGAGAGGA
Organism: Lasiommata megera; assembly: GCA_928268935.1. NCBI lineage: Eukaryota > Metazoa > Arthropoda > Insecta > Lepidoptera > Nymphalidae > Lasiommata > Lasiommata megera. The sequence goes on along the minus strand of OV743329.1, from coordinate 938,674 downwards.
GACCCGTGTTCTGTGTAAGCCAGTAATAGGTTGATCATGATGATGAGTTTCAATGCGAAGTGGCCTTTGAAATAACTCGCTAGCAATCCTTTATAAGACGAATATACATAAAGATAATTGGCTTATATTAAATGTTTTTTTCTTTATAGCGCATAGGATATTTAACCAGCTAAAGATTGAGCACAGCGCGTGACAAAATGAGTGACAAGTGCTATATAGAAGCTGATTAGGAGGATGATGCTGCAGATGTTCGTGGGCGACGGCAACCACTTAACTGGTGGTTAACGATGGTTCTGCTCGTTTGCGTGCATCTAAATATAATAAAGTCACTATAACTTAACTAAGAATAACAGTGACGAGATGAAAACAGGAGATAGTTAGTTGTGAATCGAGTCTCTAGTGTTGTTTGTTTCAAATAAATTCACCTGGGCCATTCACGTCGCCAGGATCAAGACGGATGGGTTCGGTTGAACGTGGAACAGCGGCGCGGCGCTTGTATGGACAGGGTCAAGATTGATTGCGCGCTAACCGTAACTGTGAACAGACGAGTCCAATGGCGGTACAATGGTCAGTCGTAACAAGCTATTTTTTATACACTACAAGTTAGCCCTTGACGGCATTTCACCTGATGGTAAGTGATGATGCGGTTAAGATGGTAGCGTTCTAACCTGTTAGGCGTATGGTAATCTCAGACTCCTAATTGGTTTCTACGCGACATCGTGCCGGAACACTAAATCGCTTGGCGACACGTCTTTGTCGGTAGGGTGGTAACTAGCCACAGCCGAAGCCTCCCACAATACCAGACTCGAGCCCGGAATCGAACCCAGGACCTCCAACTTTATAATGCGACAACGCACGTGCTGCGCCACGTATGTCGTTATATATTACTAAATAACAATCGGTCTTCTTTAAGGACATGGTACATGAAGACGTTATAAACAAGACTACCAAAGGTGATTAAATAAATTGTTTGAATTGGTTAGTTACTGCTAATAAATTGTTGCTAAACAGTTAAGGAATCAACAAAAAAGTTTAATTTAGGAGGTATTTCATGACATGTCAAGTCTTCTATGGTAGATTTATCCTCTTTCGTGTATCGAGGAAGAAAAGTATCGCCATCATCATGATTAACCAATTGCCGGCTCACTACACAGCACGGGTCTCCTCTCAGAATGAGAAGTGTTTGGTCATAGTCCACTACGTTGTCCATATGCAGACTTCACACGCCTTCGAGAACATTATGGAGAACTCTCAGGCCATGCAGGTTTCCTCGCGATGTTAGAGGTGCGTGTGGAGGTGAGGGTCGGGGGTTCTATCCCTATCGGATTAGGAGACGGACATCCTAACCACTAGGGTATCATAGTTTCATAAGACATAAACGTATTTTAAAATAATCGCTCAACTTGGTAAGTAGTAGCTTTTCTCTTTCTTTACTGTACTAATGAATTAATACGCAGAAACGCTCTGCAACGCTGTGATATCTTGGTTGAAAGCCGTAGCTCGAAGCCGATAAGAACTGAACCAATCCAAAAATCACAAAGGCGTTAATTAATCGCAGTACGTCGCACCCGTTCGGCACAGACTATAGACAGAGGTCTGTACCGAACGGGTTATCTACTAGTAACAAAATGAATAAGAAAACTTACTTTCGCGAAATGTTAATGTCACAATTTAACAGTCACATAAGACATAATAAATATCAGAAAAGTGTTAAACTTACAATAAAACCTACTTTTTACACAACAAACAAACAAACAACACAAAAACCCCTACAAACAGGGTACAAACCCTATTGGTTGCCACAGCGTAACCGGGCTGTTTGGCGAGCTTCTTTCCGAAGCTCTGCCAGAAGAAATTTTGAGCCCTAGGGCTCGAAGAAACTAAGAGAACGTCTGCCTAAGGGGGCCTCCTGTGAGGCATAACCTCGGCTTAGGCGACGTTTGGGATAACGGGGGGTCGGACGGTTAAAACCTACTCTACTATCTAATATTTATTTTTCCGTTTCTAAGCCCGGTTAAAAAATTCGCGGCCGCGTAGTTAGCGCCGACCCCGAGAGCTTGTAATGAAAAAGTGCAAAAAATATTCTGTTTACTGCTAGTTAATATTCCGCGAGGAGAGGAGGGTTAAGTGGAAACAGTTAATTACTCCGAGAGGACGAAACGAATGAGGAAAATGTCAACGAACCTCTTTGTAATTATTGCTTACTAGCTTCGCAGTGCGGTTTCACCCGCGTAGTCCACATCGGACTACGTGAATAAAATATAGTCTATGTCACTGATAATGAGCTAAAAAGTAGTAGTAGATTTTTTTTTGGGTTTCGGATTGATCGGCCGACGGTAGGACGACCATCTGCTCGCTGGACCGATGACCTGAAAAGAATTGCTGGTGGCGAGTGGATGAGGAAGGCGGAGGACCGTGTGTGGTGGCGCGCTCTCGAAAAGGCCTATGTCCAGCAGTGGGCGTCTATAGGCTGATTAATTGATTGATTGATTCGGGTTGATCATGATGACTCTCATTGACTGTATATCAAACGGTAATCTAGAGGTCAGGAACATTGCTTTGAACTGCCGATATACATTAGCGTCACGCTGCCAGTGACAGTAATGTACGAGTGACACGTGCAAATGATATTTTGATGCGATCTGCACGTCCGGGAGGCTGGCGCTAATCACGTTGCTGAATAGTAAACACTTCGGACTTTATGATCGGCCAGTGGTTCATTGACGAATCTGTGACGTTTTATGAATAGATGGATCACTTGAAAATATCAGTGAACCTTTCAATCGTCCCATGTGAGCGACGGAATGCGACAAGTAGCGACGCGACATAATTCGCAGTGTGTGTTAAAAATACGTCTCGATAAAAATGTGCCAAGGGCTTGAGCAATCCAGTATGTTGCTACGTAGAAACCCGTTGGGGCGTTTGATATAACTGCTATTCCTCTAACAGTTCAGGCCGCTACCATCTTAGACTGCACTTACCACCAGGTGATATCGCAGTCAGAAATTTATAGTGGAATAAAAAAATATATATGTAGGTTTACTTAAAAGCATTTTTGAAACGCAGTTTTGACGACCTCCGTGGCGCAGTGCTTGCGCATTATAAAGTTGAAGGTCCTGGGTTCGATTCCCGGCTCAAGTCTGGTCTGGTGGGAAGCTTCGGCCGTTGCTAGTTACCAACCTACCGACAAAGACGTGTCGCCAAGCGTCGTGTAGAAACCAAATAGGAGCGCGGGTGTACCATACTCTTAACAGGTTAGCCCGCTACCATCCTAGACAGCATCATCACCAGGTGAGATAGCCGACAAGGGAAAACTTGTAGTGTAAAAAAATGAAGGAAGTCTTCTCATCGTCACGAAATCTCAACGCAGAATCATCATCATCATCATGATCAACCCATTACCGGCTCACTACAGAGCACGGGTCTCCCCTCAATATGAGAAGGGTTTGGCCATAGTCCACCACGCTGGCCATATGCGGATTGGCAGACTTCACACGCCTTTGACAACATTATGGAGAACTCTCAGGCGTGCAGGTTTCCTCACGATGTTTTCCTTCACCGTTGAAGCAAGTGATATTTTAATTTTTTTTTAAAAAGGCACATAACTCCGAAAAGTTAGAGCTGCGTGCCCGGATTCGAACCGCCGACCTCTGATTAGGGGGCTGACGCCCTAACGCCAGAATACTGCGATTGAATGCGCAGTTTTGTGTTTGCGCCCTTACACGTAGCTGTACCTACCACCGCCATTAACTGATTAGCGTACTAGACAATATCACCCTCATTGCACAATCATTCTTATGAGTGTCATAAAACAAACGTGTATAAATTGCCGAAAGTTTATGGAAATGTCTCTATTAATTTGAATTCCTTTATGATAATATCCCGAGAAATTCATTAATTGCTTCTCTGATAATGGTGTTATGGTCTCCAACAATGCCAAGTTTATTATGATATCTGGAAGTTATTGCAGCCATGGGAGCGAACTTCACCATACCTGATAATAAATAATAATAACGACTCAGTAAAGTAACGTTCAAACAAAATATAATGGTAGGTAAATCTTGTAATACTTTACAAATGCAATAAAAAGGTTTTTTTTTTTAATCCACTACAAGTTAGCCCTTGACGGCAATCTCACCTGATGGTAAGTGATAATGCAGTCTAAGATGGTAGCGGGCTAACCTGTTAGGGGTATGGTAAACCCACACTCCTAGTTGGTTTCTACGCGACATCGTGCCGGAACGCTTAATCGCTTGGCGACACGTCTTTTGTCGGTAGGGTGGTAACTAGCCACGGCCAAAGCCTTCCACCAGACCAGACTCGAGCCGGGAATCGAACCCAGGACCTCCAACTTTATAATGCGACAGCGCGCACACTGCGCCACGGAGGTCGTCAAAAGGTTAAAGGACATAGGTCTTTCCACACTACAAGGTCTTGGGTCGCTTGTGTCAAGCGAGTGTCCCTGCGACTCGTCTGATGTCGTCAGTCTTCTTAGGATCTATTAACTAGATTTATGCGGTATCGCCACACCAGAGTCTTGGAGGACCGATGGACTTTGGGGTACTCCTCTTCGCTACGTGTCCTGTCCTTTGCTTTAAGCTAGGGCGACTCATTAACTAGTATAATACAATGTTAGCGAATTTAGTTTGCCCCATTCCGGGTACTACCACGGCCCTATAAACCGTGCTCTGATTGGGTGTCGGCTATCCCTTAGTTTCTTCGAGCCCTAGTGCTCAAAATTTTATCTGGCAGAGCTTCTTTCCGAATAAAATGCGATTGCAACAATCTTAACAAGTAAGAAAAATCTTGTGTTGCAACGTAAGATTATTCTTACTCCTGATGCACACAAACGCTACTAGACTACAAAAAAATCATTTAAAGGTAATTATATATAGGTATACAATTTTGTAACAAATTGCCAAATGAAATTTCTGGGATGTCTCTCAATAAGTTCAAAGTTTATATAAAACGTAAGCTTGTAGAAAAGTCCTACTATAGTGTAAAGGATTACGTAAATGATAAACAAGCATGGGTGTGAAATATTGCTCTAATAATAGTCTTAGTATAATTTTAAGTGGCGTGTGAGTTGGTGATAACAAAAAAAATTTACCTCGCTAAGTTTGATGTGGGCTTCTTCTTAGACCGGGGCGCGTTTGGAACCCTCATAGCTTTAGTTTTAAGTTTACGAATGTAGTTACCACCATCAAATCACTATAGTATGTTAATTATTGACGCGTCAAAAGCGCCTTTTAAAGTACTATTTGAATAAACATTATTTGAATTTGAAGCTCGCCAAACAGCCCGGTTACACTGTTGCAATATTAATTTGTTTGTCATTACATTACGGTTGATTTTTGGTAATCATCATGATCAACCCATTCTCGGCTCACTACAGAGCACAGGTCTCAATATGAGACGGGTTTGGCCATCCACCACGCTCTCAACCATGCAGGTTTCCTCACGATGTTTTCCTTCACCGTTTATGCAAGTGATATTCTAATTGCTTAAAAACGCACATAACTCTGTGAAGTTCTAGGTGCGTGCTCGTGCAAATTATTTTGGTAATAATGCTTTTTAATTTTTGAGTTTTCAAACATGCCAACGAGCAGTAATAAGCTCTGCGTATAGATAATAAATCTACTCCGTTATTCCTACACTGACTATTAAAATGAGCCAAAACTGCACTGAGTCATAGTTTGTATCATCGCAGGCACATTACAGCAAGCTGATCCGAAAACCATAATTTCCACGACTTCGCCTATAAGGTTAATAACGTAGCGCAATTAATAGCAGGACCAGCTGGCAACCTTCCAGCACCGAATTAGCCGCCCGCCCTACACCTGCATGGAAGTGGCTAATTGTTGCTGAGATTCTGTGCTCGCATGCCGAGCTTTGCCAGGCTTAACTTTGCATATATTTCTATTCTAACTTAAAAATAATTAATATGCTTAAACTAGCTGGCATGGCTTGCTGAACTTATTAGCCAGGCATTTAAAACAGAGAGAGGAAAAGTCATCTTTGTGACGAACTCCTTGGCGCAGCATGTTGCATGATAAAGTTGAACGTCCTGGGTTCGATTCCCGGCTCGAGTCTGGCTCATTGAGAGGCTTCGGTCGTGGCCAGTTACCCTACTTTAAAACAAAGAGAGAAAAGTTCATCTTCGTTGTGACGACCTCCTTGGCGCAGCATGTTGCATGATAAAGTTGGAGGTCCTGGGTTCGATTCCCGGCTCGAGTTTGGTTCGGCGGGTTTGGCCGTGGCTAGTTACCACCCCACCAGGCTTCGGCCTTGTTAAAGACAAAATACCCTACCGATGTTAAAGACGTGTCGCCAAGCGATTTAGCGTTTCGAGATGATGTCGCGTAGAAACCAATTAGGAGGAGTATGGGTTTATCATACCCCTAACAGGTAAGCCCGCTAACATCTTAGACCGCATCATCACTTACGATCAGGTGAGATGCCGTCAAGGACTAACTTATAATGTATAAAAAAAAAACTTTCGGTGTATAAAAAATTTAATCTGTGTGAAATTCAAGTTATAGGTACTAAAAACTAACATTAATTTTTAATATAAAATACTCAATTTTAGTGCAATCAATTCACTAAAATTTGTCTATTTACACGAGTTCAGTTCCAAAAAGAATATACGCAAATTCTTCGTCGTTTTTCTACGTCTTCTAAATTCCGACAGGGAATGAATATAGAATGCCATAATTAATTATTTATGGCAATTTCAAGTACAAATAAGATAATATATATAAAAAAATTGGTGATAGTCTAGTGGTTAGGGCGTCAGCCTCCTAATCAGAGGTCAGCGGTTCGAATCCGGGCACGCACCTCTAACTTTTCGGAGTTACGTGCGTTTTTAAAAAATTTCAATATCACTTGCTTCAACGGTGAAGGAAAACATCGCGAGGAAACCTGCACGCCTGAGAGTTCTCCATAATGTTCCCAAAGGCGTGTGAAGTCTGCCAATCCGCACATGGCCAGCGTGGTGGACTATGGCCAAACCCTTCTCATATTGAGAGGAGACCCGTGCTCTGTAGTGAGCCGGTAATGGGTTGATCATGATGATAGTATAAAAAAATTACCTCTCATTACAAATAACTTAATAATAATTAATGTCTTATATCCGCTTATAAACTTCAACTAAGCAAAAAGTATTTATGCATAATATGGGTCGGTATAGGAAGCTTAAAAAGCGCTCAGGGCAAGCCAGGCTTCCGGATGGATCCTAGACCGACAGGGATTAGGTAGGCATCGAGAGGGAGTTACGTCGCTACTTGTAAGGACGGCTTAAATCGCTCTTGAGACGTCGCTATACGTCCATACTCGTAGCTACTGCTACACGTATAGTACCTATGCATTTACTGAGGTCGAAGTACACTTTATATTAACAAACGTATTCCGTATCAGTGACCAAACACTAATAGTAACTAGCGTTTCGAAATATTGAACAGAATAATAATTAATATTAGATACGGTATTAAAATCTTCGTTAAAAGGTAATTATTAGTTCAGTAATATCGCACATTGAAAATAATAGTGTCTCTATCCAAAATTCCATGTTTTTTAGTAGAAGCATTTAAAGATTTATAAGATTTTGAAGGCTAATTCTATGTGAAAATCGGAATGAATTGTTATTAATGTAATAGTCTGTTTATGAAGAACATTAAGTGTTGAGTAATATTTATAAAACAAAAAAAGTATTTTAAAATACGTTTTTTTTTAAATATAGTGACACTATTATTTTCAATGTGCGATATATCAAGTCCGAAAAAGATAAATTGTGATGAACTAGACATAGCTAGTTTTGCATTAGTTATAGTTTTTATAACATTGAAAAGAAATACTAAAGGTCCAGTTTTTGCTAGTCATAGGTCTTGAGCTTTCCATTTTTGGGTTCCAGCAGTTTGGAACCCCGGCATCTATCGGCTCTCTGAGATATCTGATTGTTTGACACTTAATGATACGTTTTTTATGGTGTTTTTGATAGATCTTTATAATGCCAATATTATGTTTCTTATTGGCTTAGTTTTAACTACATGCTGTAGTTTAAATCTGAAAACTGAAATTTTGACGACCTCCGTGGCGCAGCGCGTGCACTGTCGCATTATAAAGTTAGAGGTCTTGGGTTCGATTCCCGGCCTGAGCCTGGTCGGTTGGAAGGCTGCGGCCGTGGTTAGTTACCACCCTATGATTCCGGCACGATGTTGTGTAGAAACCAATTAGTAACCAACAGGTTAGCCCGCTACCATCTTAGACTGCATCATCACTTACCATCAGGTGAGATTGCCGTCAAGGGTTAACTTGTAGTGAATAAAAAAAAAACTATGGGCTATTTTTAAATTATTCAGAAAATCATTGTCTGTTTATAAATTATTGTCACTTGTCTAGGTTAGGAACGCGCAATAGTCTTGATACTTTCATGATAACTTATTCGCGCTCAGGTGAAAAGAGCCGCATTTCTAGTCTGGCAGGAATAAATCATACTCAAGCCCACCCAGCCCATCTATCACACAGTCTCACCTTCGGAACAAAGATCTCATAAATATTCCATTTGGCCAGACTCGCGCTATAATTCACAATCGGACGGGTATATCAAAAAACTGCCAACCAACTAACCCATTTAAGTAATTTCTCGAACACGGATAAATTTGCGTCGGAAACTATCAAAATTGTTTTATAGACTTGGGCGTCTACGAACCAAAATCGTATCTATTTGGCAGTTTGAAATGTGTCAACCATTTGATTTGAATTGTATGTATCATCATGAACAACCCATTACCGGCTCACTATAGAGCACGGGTCTCCTCTCAATATGAGAAGGGTTTGACCATAGCCACGCTGGCCATGCGCGGATTGGCAGACTTCACACGCCTTTAGAGAACATTATGGAGAATTTTCGGGCGTACAGGTTTCCTCACGATGTTTTCCTTCACCGCTGAAGCGAGTGATATTTTTAATTTTATTTCAAAACGCACATAACTCAAAAACGCACAAAAGTTAGAGGTCCGGATTCGAACCGCTGACCTCTGATTATTAGGCTGACGCCCTAACCACTAGGCTATCACCGCTTCATTTTATGTATACATAGATAGTTTACAGTTTAAATTCCTGACTTATTACTGACGGTGAGGTGAGTAAACATTTGGTTACAATTGCTTGCAAAGTAAAATTTGCGTTACTTTCCTGTACACTTTTTTTTATATACTTCAAGTTAGCCCTTGACGGCTATCTCACCTGGTGGTAAGTGATGATTCTGTCTAGGATGGTAAAGGGCTAACATGTTACGAGTAGGAGTATGGTAAACCCACGCTCCTAATTGGTTTCAACGCGAAATCGTGCCGGAACGCTAAATTGCTTGGCGATACGTCTTTGTCGGTAGGGTGGTAACTAGCCACGGCCATAGCCTCCCACCAGACCAGATTCGAGCCGGGAATCGAACCCAGGACCACCAACTTTGTAATGCGACAGTGCACGCACTGCACCACGGCGGTCGTCACACTACGGGCGATGAATCACCCCAAGGCAGCAGGTTCGAATCTGCGGTGTGGTCTTCGCTTTATGTATCTAACTGTCATTCCAACACAAGCAGTAACCAAAACCCTTGGTTTTCTGTATGGGTCAGGCTTGCGTTCGATGACTGTCATTCCTTATGGGAAGATGATGACGTCTAGGTTGGAGATTTGTCTCGAAAGTGTCTTTGCAGTTTAGCTTTAAAGGTACAAAATAAATTAATCAATCATAAGTTTTGTTTAAATAATCCTTTAGAAGGCACTATTGACGCGCCAATAATTTACGTAGTAGTGAATTGATTCGTAAACTTAAAACTAAAGCTATGAGGGTTCCAAACGCGCCCCGGTCTAAGAAAAAGCCCACAACAAACTTAGCCAGGTAAATTTTCTACCATCACCATCTCGCATGCCACTTAAAATTATTCATGAGCTATCTTATTAGAGCAATATTTCACAGCAAAGCTTGTTTATCATTTACAAAATGCTTTATGCACTACAATAGGACTTTCACTACTTCGTTCTACGTTGCAGAACACAGATACCGTATCGGAAAGGAGGATAAAAAACGTTTAGCGCAAGTAAATTGGATGCCAACCGTGTAAGAATGCCGCCGCTCACGTCGATCCAGACGATGTTCTAACCGAATGGCTGCCAAATTTTTAACTGGAAATGCATACAAGCGAGTTTAATAAAAGCTTGTTTCAAAACAACTGTGTATACATAATGAATAGAAGCAGGCGTTACCTAGCGGAAGTCCATGATAAACAATAAATAGCAAGTATAATTTGCTATATTCCGCCGACAACCGGGAGATTTGTATAATATAACACCACACAAAATCTTCCACTAAAACCTCTACGCACATTTCGACCCGACACCGGATCATCCTCAGGAGAAAATAAAGTGATCAATCACTTTACTTTTCGCGCTTGTGAAGTCAACATCTCCTGAGGATGATCCGGTGTCGGGTCGAAACTTGCATAACCTCTACGCAGATTAGTGGAAGATTTTGTGTGGTGTTATATTATACAAATCTCCCGGTTGTCGGCGGAATATAGCAAATTATACTTGCTGTTTGTTGTTTAACTGTGTATACATAACGTTCAGCTGAAATAACTAACTGAAGAAACTATTAAGCCTTCTACAAGATTTCAATAGGTAATTAAAAAAATATATAATATAAAATTTCCTTAGAATCAGTTCATTTAGAATATGAGTTTATCTTTACTTCTCATGTTCAGAGAACCATCATAGTACATTTTTACATGGCTACAGTCCATTTTTTTCTCTCAAAGTTTTATGAACTGTAATGAGTTTATGTTCTTCAAATTTATTTCTTAATAATCTTAATTGAGATATTATTGAGAGCCAAAGGGCCCAATTTGTATATCCCATGATAAGCCTTCTTCTGCGAATATAGAGTCAACGTCAGCACAAGTATAATTAACCTATAATAAAATGCTATATGACGTATGCTGTGCTAAAATACATAAGACTAGCAGTCGCTATATCTGTCGTATGTCATATCATTTTTATCACTTAAGGAACTTATGCGATATATTCGTTTTACTTATGTGAATCACCATTGAAGTTAGCATCAAACGTCATGCCTCGAAGTGTTTCTGTATCCACCAAATCTATGTCTCATTATTTAAAAGTACACAAGTCTTTTTGAGTACATGTAGCACATTAGGTGACGCAAATTGAATATACTTAGTTTTCTTCCTATTAAGAGCTAGGTTACTAGCAAATCAAACCATTGTGCTAGTCTAGTGAGAAAGTTGTTTACATAGTCATGATTTATTGCACGTTCAAATGCAAACATGATTTAAGTATCATTAGTAAATAATACTATCCCGTAATTGTCATTTATATAAATGGGGAACAGAAAAGGTAATAATGTAGACCCCTGAGGAACCCCTATTCTGAAAATTATATATTTTAAATCGCTGAATCTACAGAAGAAATCTAAGTAGACTAGCAAACGACATATTTCCCGGAACATAAGTATTTGAGAGTATATTTTTCAGAAATATTCCTTTGAAACGGCTTCCGTTTGAATATTATGAATAACATCTTTGAGGAGCTTTCAGGAATTTAGTTCTGACCAACGGGAAAAATGTCACATTTAACTAGCATATGATATCATTTTTCAATATGCCGTTTGGAGTAGAACGACGTGTATATTGTTTTTTTTTAAATATGCCGGATGGAGTAGAACGTACTAGCATATAGGGAGCATAACGCTTTTACTTTTCTCAATCCGACACCCCAACCCTCTCGTAGTTGCGGCTTCTTTTTACTCCCCCGAACTAAGCGCTCCTCTCCGAAAGAAGAGACCTAAACATATCCTTCATGACCCTGACGATCAGATGACTACTGACAACACACTCGTACCACCTACTACACAATCATACGCTACTCACCGTCTTCGCCGGCGAAGACGAGGTCCCCGCTATCTTACGTCATCCGGACGTGGACTCCATCCACGGCCTCGGAGACGTACGGACCACTCACCGTCCGACCCCCCCGTTATCCCAAACGTCGCCTAAGCCGAGGTTCGGCATTAAAGGAGGCGCCCTTAGGCAGTCGTTCCCTTAGTTTCTTCGAGCCCTAGAGCTAAAAATTTCTTCTGGCAGAGCTTCTTTCCAAAGCTCGCCAAACAGCCCGGTTACGCTGTGGCAACCAATAGGGTTTGTACAGCTAATAGACAGTCCGAAAAAAAAAATTTACTTTTCGTGACGATTTCTAGCAACAAAAGCATGCCGCGTGAAGGAACTTCATTCCTATAATAATTTTACCCTACTAATAAAATAGTTAAGAAACTCCACTATAACGAGTTGCCTCGTTGGGTTCGATTGCCAAGTCGATAAGCGGACGCTTGGATTGTTTGTACGAATGAATAATTGGACGACCTCTCTGGCGCAGTGATCAGCGCTGTCTTATAAGTGACAGTTTTCGGGTTCGATCTGGGCTGGGTCAATTGATGATGATGATGATGATGATCAACCCATTACCGGCTCACTACAGAGCACGGGTCTCCTCTCAATATGAGAAGGGTTTGGCCATAGTCCACCACGCTGGCCATGTGCGGATTGGCAGACTTCACACGCCTTTGAGAACATTATGGAGAACTCTCAGGCGTGCAGGTTTCCTCACGATGTTTTCCTTCACCGTTGAAGCAAGTGATATATTTTTTTTTTAAATGCTGGGCTGGGTCAATTGTAATTTTCGAATTACCCCTGCTCTAGTCCTGTGGGAGGCTATGGACGTGTAAAAACCAAACGAAACCTGCACAACGCCTTCTAGAATATAAAAAACTTGTTAGAAAACGACGTATGGAGGGTGGACCCAGCGGTATAAATCTGTGCGGCAGATGCGTGGAACTGTAGTCCCACGTTGGGCGCCAAATTGTCATCAAAACTGCATTTCTATACGAAACGATTTTATCGTCACAGAAACCTTGGGCCAATGGTAATATTCTATCAGTGTGAGAATTTACTTTACTTCATAAAGTGGCTGATCTTTGAGACCCATACCGCGTAATCGAAATATTAGTATTCGCTCACTTAGTGTCTCTATATGTTATGTTAGTTTTGAAAATACCAATGCCCTTTGCTTTATGTTCCAAGAGCAATAAATATACAAAATTCAAAATTCAAAAATTATCTTTATTCAAATAGTCCTTTAAAAGGCACTTTTGACGCGTCAATAATTTACATAGTAGTCATTTCATGGTGATAACTATATTCGTAAACTTAAAACTAAAGCCATGACTGTTCCAAACGCGCCCCGGTCTAAGAAGAAGCCCACAAAAAACTTATCCGGGTTTTTTTTTTCGTTATGACCATCTCACATAATGAATAAAAATAAATATCCTTATGTATGAAACAAAATACATTTATATTCATGATAGTTTGACAACTTCCTTGGTTCAGCGCATGCGCTGTACATTAAAAAGATCTGGGTGCGATTATCGTCTGGAGTCTGGTCTGGTTGAAGGATTCGGCGTTGGCTAGTTACTCTACCGACAAAGAAGTGCCGCCAAGTAATTTATTGTTCCGGTACGATGTAGCACTTTGCTCGTAATTGGTTTCTACACGATACTGGATCCAATGCGTAGTAGTCGGTTTACATGGGTTATACGTTTCGACCGAAATTATTAGTTCCCTATACATGGAAATGAATTAATGGATTGCGCTACTACTAAATTCAATATGCTATCTAATTTTTTTCATTAGATTGATTATTAACCTCGGGCATTAGGTTGCATTACCGTTTAGCCAAGTGGGATTGCAGCCAAGAGCTCATAGAAGCGGAAAAAATTACTTATTCCAGAAAGTTTCGTACTTTATAGGAAATCTCCGCTTTACAATCAAAAAGTAGAGATCAAAGTGAGCTTAAAGTAATTACCTGGGTAAACTTTTCAATTTCATCCGTGAAAAAGGCAATTTTCAGTTCTAAAAAGTTATTCAATATTACGGCGCGAAGTGTCCAAACCAGTTTTGGGTGGAAGTTGTCATTAGCAGGACTAAGGTTGCTTTGTTTTGGTAATGGAAAACTTGACTCACTCTCCAAAGCGTTATTTAAGTATTTTGTGTATAATTTTTGGTTAAATTGGACAGTTAATAAAACTTTTATTTCATCATTATCGCGATAAACCCATTGCCGGCTCACTACAGAGCACGGGTCTCCTCTCAATATGAGAAGGGGTTGCCATAGTCCAATCACCACGCTGACCATGTGCTGATTGGCAGAATTCACACGCCTTTGAGAACGTTATAGAGAACTCTCGGGCATCCAGGTTTCCCCATAATGTTTTCCTTCACCGTTGAAGCTTTTTTTTATCCACTACAAGTTATCTCTTTACGGCCATCCCACCTGGTGGTAAGTGATGATGCTGTCTAGAATGGTAGCGGGCTAGTCTATAGCGGGTAAGTCTATACTCCTAATTGGTTTCCACGCGACATCGTGCCGGAACGCAGAATGGTGGTACGTGGCCACGGCCGAAGTCTCCCACCGGACCAGACTCGAGACGGGAATCGAACCCAAGACCAACTTTATAATGCAACAGCGAACGCGTTGCGCTACTGAGGCCGTCAAAATGACTGTTCACAGACAAACAAATGTATATACGGAACGCTGCGTCCGTATGTCTTAGTAACAAAGAAGAAGAAGTAAATCGGTCAAAATATTCTCTAGAGACGTTGAATTGCTCAAATTAATTAACCCGAGTCGCGGGGGACGCAAAAATTTGTCAAATGCAAATAGGCACCAGTCCCTGGAAACAACTAGCCATATTTGTTTCCCGCGCGAAATTATGGCCGCCATTTCGAAATGCTGCGTCGCCATTTTGGGTAACCTTTTCAAACTGAAGTGGGAACGATGAGTCATAGACAGCGGGACACGGTTTTGTGTTTTAGGATTCCTCGTCAAAATAATAAAAACTAAATCATTATGGTGCAACTATGGTTTGTACGTCTGTTACAACTTCCAGCTGGGTAGCTTATATAATGAACGATTAGGACGTAGGGCTACTTATTATGGAGTCATTATAAATAGTGAAGTCGCTGTTATAAGTGGTTTCTAAATCAGTGGTTCAATAATTTTAGGAGAGTACTGCCGCCTGAAATACAGGTAAGTATATAAATATACCTAAATCAGGGGCAGTAGATTATATTGCTCAAGTACATACATACATACATAATGCCACGACGCGACACGATTAGCTGCGAAGCGTTGCGACGCGACGGTAGCTTCCCCGCGTTATTTGATTAGTTGTATTGTAATTGTAAGCCAAAGTGTTATGTTAATATTAAAACGAAATAAATAAAAATGTATTAAATGTATTAATCGGACTTTGAAAGCGTGGTGGACTAAGGCCAAAATCCTTCTCATGCTCAGTGGAGTTCTGGATGAAAATTATATAATTATTGAACCAAATTTCTGTAAAATTAGAGGTTTTAACTATAGTTATTTAATTGGAATAAAAAACTGCTATCCGTTTCTGTAATCCATTAAAAAAACAAACAACCTGAAGGTTTTACCGCTTAAAACGATATGGTTGAAGAATGTATGTATGTTGATTCCTATACAAGCGAAGTCGCAAGGAACTTCAATTTAATCTGCCTATAGACGTCCACAGCTGGACATGGGTCTTTCTGAGAGCGCGCCACCACACACGGTCCTCCGCCTTCCTCATTCACCCGGTAAAAGCGATCCTTTTCCGGTCATCAACCCAGCGAGCAGGAGGTCGTGCTACGCTGCGCTAACCGGTACGCGGTCTCCACTTCAGAACACGTCTGCCTCAACGGCCGTCGATTCTGCGGCAGATATGGACACCACCACTTCAGCTTGCTAATCCGTTGGGTTTTCGGTTACTTTGGTTATCCTACGGATGTCTTCGTTATGGATTCTAACACTTAGAGAAACACCCAGCATAGCATCTCCATAATACGCTGAGCGACTTAGATCTGCTGTTCATTAATACAAGCTAAACCGCATTGAGAGAAGCGGTGATAGCCTAGTGGTCAGGTCGTCAGCCTCCTAAACAGAGGTCGGCGGTTCGAATCCGGGCACGCACCTCTAACCTTTCGGAGTTGTGTGTTTTTAAAAACAAAAAAAAAATATCTCTTGCTTCAACGGTGAAGGAAAACATCGTGAGGAAACCTGCACACCTGAGAGTTCTCCATAATGTTCTCAAATGATGGGAGTTATGTGCGTTTTTAAAAAAATAATAATATTGGAAGAATGTTCTCAGTATATTATTTAGTTAAGCCTACATCTCTCCATTGAAGAAGAGGTTCGTGCTCAACATTGTGACATTTTTTCGCTTTATGACGACGATAAAGTTAGATCTGCGCTATCATTGAAAACAATAACTTAATAGTTTTATATAAAGAACAGTTTAATCAAAATATTATTAATATTTTCCGAACATGATTGAATATACAGAAATAAAAAATACCAGCAATTTGTTATTTAGTATTGACACAAAATCACAACCGTGCGTGACTAAATGGAAATTCATAGCGCTATAATTTTGACTGACAGTTCCATTTTTTTGTCGGAATATGAATGAACGTTCGGGGCTTTTAGTATTTTTCAGACAAAATTCTATTGGAGACCGAAATACCGACTAAGCTAGTTCTTCTTAGACATAGGTATGTTTGGAATCCTCGTAGCTTCGTAAGCTTTAGTTTATAGTTCGAAAATTAACAGTATCCTAAGTATGAGATTACGAGTATCGAAATACTAGAATATTAAAGTAAAAGTGACCTAATGTTTTTAAAAATAGAATCACAATATCCGTATTTCTTATTATTATCTTACAAAATCACGCTAAGTGTCTAGGAGTGGACGAATTTGATTTTTAAAACTAGAGTCGTGGGGTTCAATTTACTCTAACACACTAAGCGTTTCGATATTCGAAAACGACTAGAAGAAAAAGATACATTTAAACAGAAAAAAAAATTGTGTAAATCTGTTAACTGTATTGTAAGTAATACAATTCCTTATTATATACAAATCTAGTGCTAAGTAGTGAGCATACAATCCCAAACTAGGGGTATTGAGAATGCTACAAAGAATGAGGAAGAATCTAAAGATCATAATTAATTATAAATAATCTAAGGAAGAAAATTTTAATCTGAATCGATTTTCTTACTTAGATTATTTAAAATAAATTATAAAAATCTAAGGAAGAAAATCTGAATCATCAAAAGAAGAAAACTGAAATATTTTGGCCATAATATGTGAAGCAGAATACCATCAAGTTTAACTACCTCAACTTATCATACCAGGGAGAAAGGCAGACAGGGAAATATCATGGCTCAAAAACTTGACCTACGCCAATATTTTAATAGTACACCAAATCATTAGTAAGCGATAAGATTTAAAAAGTTCAAATTGTCCTAATGATTGCCAACCTTTGCAAGGAAATGACACGCTTATCAAAATTTTAAGAATAATTTATTAAAGTTTTTGCGTTATATAAAATTAAACCGAGCAGAGAGCGAGCCTGTCATTATGCATATGCATTATATTAATCGACTTGCAAAAGGAAGACTTCTTTTAACTACTAGGTTCGGATTCTTTCGTATGTTATCCGATTTCTGTAATCTTCTTCTACTTGAAAGGGTACGTACACTCTCAAGTGGACCGACTGTCATTTCGGCATCTAGGACTAACTCAGAAGAAGTGTTCCGTGGCAAATCGCAATAAGAAACACTATACATTATATAACAATAAATAAGATTTAAGTATTATAACTTTTTTAAGATTAAGAAAAACATGATTCTTGTATTGGCACCTTTCGTGTTGAATTTTATTTTATGATAATATGTTTTAGTAGCAATTGAAGTAGAGTTAAAATTTTACGAAAATTTCAACTCTCTGTCTCTCTCAGCTCTCATATTATGTGTTAGTTATTATTGGCACCTTTTTAATGGAAAGCTTGGTTTGATATGTAAAAAAATCATTGCTCTATTCATGTTGATCTATTAAATATTATGTTCGAGTAGAATTAATTAGTGTACATTTTTTATAACAGAGCCATCTACCAAAAGCTTAATGAACTATTTGCAACGTTTACGTCTCATTATAGATGGCGTCAGATGAAAGTAATATTAGGTATCACGGACCACAGTTAAAACTGGTCTGTGAACTCTTTGAATTTTGCTATATTGTGTTAAGAGATGGCGTCATTATTTTTCGCAAAATTTTCTTCATTATTCAACATTTTCATAAAATTATATCGTCCAATATCTTAACAATAAGAAATATCTTAAATAATTAAATAAAAGAGCAACGTCAAAAGGTAATTTTCCTATTTTAGGGTAAGTTCAAACAATTTTATTTTAGCAACACTGAACAAAGAACACCGACTCCGAAAAAAAAAGTTATACACAAACAACATGGTGGATCAGCTGTTTTCATTTTTTGTGAGCCCGAAATTGTTTTTATAAAAAGACGTGCTGTTATGGTCACATAGCCATGTGTGAATTAAAATGGGCTCAATCGCATCGGTGCTGCAATGGCATTGTCAGGCGTGCGGTCAAATCAACCCAACCGAGAGTGTGAAATGTTTGAAATGTGGTATAAAGAGAGTATCTGGTCATGACAGTGAAATTACAAAACGTTATTGCACCGATTCGTCTTCTGAATACGCATCACGGACTGAAAAGAGTGGCGGCACAACTCCTGGGTCTGAGGCGATCGTCATACCGACAACAAACAATTTCAATAGGTAATATTTCATGTATTCTATTGACACCTAATACCATTGTTGCTTGTGTCAAAGAGTATCGATTTTTCTCAGTCCATATTTAGGTTATATTCTCATTGTATTTAGCCGTTGCGTGTGTTTAATAGAAGTTCATTAACGGGATTGTATTCTGTTGCCCTTTTTACGTAGGCGCTTAGTCATTGTTATTTAGAATGAGGCATTTACCCGCGCTATGATTTCTGGTATGTATTGTCATGTAACTATTCGACTCATCGTATTTATTACTTATCGGGACTTGATAGTTACCTTTATGCTTATTTATAACACTAAAACCTTTTTGTTTTCTCTATATATATATGTTATTATAGTAAAATATGTGAGTATTATACATGTTTTTTCAGTTCCTATATAGGTAGTATAGACTACTTGTTTTCAGTGTTTTAGGTCAAGTTATACTCTGAATACTGGAGTGTACATTAAAAGTTGTTGCAACATAGCCACAAAGAAGTATGTTAATGTTAATGGCTTCAGATAGACGGAATTTATGAATTGACTTATATGGATGATTCTTTGTGATTGTTTTGTATAATCTTCATATTTATTTTGTAACAACTCTATCTATATTAGATAGAGGTGCCTTTATTATACAGTATTAACTAAATTACACAGAAACTAGGCATAATCTGTTCAATTTACCTCCCTACCTAAGCAAGGTAAATAACTGCTTACCACTCTAGAATCACTGGCTGTTTTGATAACCCCTTTTTAACATTCTCTTACAAGTTCTTGAGTTGAAAATGGATCTTATAATTGAGTTTTTCATATTACATATTGCTGCTTGACTATTGTCAAAAATTTGACAGATTGACAGAAGAGATTGATAAAGTTCTTAGCATTGCATGGATTTATGTGTGTTAGGTCTATTGTTTGGCAGGTTCCACTGTTTGACTGCTCGAGCTTCCATACCTAGGATGTCAGATTTATTAGGAATCAGATAGTGCAGCTTTAGTAACTTTATCTCAAATAAAACTCACAGCTATTCTTGTAATGCCAAGATCTCTCAGTTGCCTGTAGAATAAGAAGATTTTGCTGTTCTACCTCTCGCTTCACTTCTACTGCATATAAATTAATTCATAGCCCTCTTTCATTAGCCCTTTTGCGACTTGTTAATATTTGTTTATTTATATAGTATATGGTCTTTCAGTGTCATGCCTTATGAAAGTTATCCCCTTATTTTATGTCTAAAGTGTGATTATTTTATTAGGTTGTTAAAATAGGCAATAATCACTATAATGAATGCATTATAATGAATTATAATCCTGGTAAATCAGTTCACCGGGGAGTAGTTACATCAAGAAAGGAGCATTTGTTCTTATTATTGAAATTTATATCATTTAAACTGGCAACTTGTAATTTCTAATGCCTTATGTTAATTATTTTTTCACAACATTTAAATTCAAAAATTCAAATTCAAAATAATCTTTATTCAAATAGTCCTTAAAAAGGCACTTTTGATGTGTCAATAATTTACATAGTAGTTATTTCATGGTGATAACTATATTCGTAAACTTAAAACTAAAGCTATGAGGGTTCCAAACGCGCCCCGGTCTAAGAAGAAGCCCACAACAAACTTAGCTGGGGTTAATATAAAACCATTTCATTTCATGTGTTTAATTGTATGCCGCATAATATCAAATATTATACACTAATTATTATATGTATATTTAAACAACTGTAATGGAAACCTGTTAGGGCACAGATGGACATACTAGACAGCATGATCATTCAAATTTCAGCAAGTGGTTGAATGGCTCATTTTTTTTAAACTGTCATTAATAAAGAGTTAATTTCACACTTGCAGCGGATGGTCGTGCGTCGGGTCAGCACCGCTGGCAAGCCGCGCGTGGCGCTGCGGGTGCGGGCTGCGGAACGTGTCCGCTTCGTGGCGGTGTGCGGCCTGCGACAAGATTGCACCCCATGCGCCTGTTTACAGGTACATCTTGTGGACTCTTTCTTTTTTTATCTCAATAATGTGGACCCTACCCAAATTGGACGTTCACACACGAACGCAAAGTTGTCGTTAATTTTAACTTGAACTCAATATTTGTAACAGATTATCCGATGACGAGGAGCAATCTTCAGGGATGACTGACAAGGATAAGTCTGATCAAGGTCAGATAAAATTTCCATATTTTTTACCTGAAGCAACTCTTAAAACTCTAAATAATTTTATAAATGGTTTCCTTTCCAGACCACAGTATGGTAAGATCCAACACACTAGCGGTCCCATCATATAAACCTTCGTCAAGTTATTCCGGTGGTCGCCCCTTGAACCTGGATGTGCAGTCGTTGCGGCTTTCCCCCACGCAGATAACTGATCACGCTCATGGAGTGACCAGGTCTCTATCGCATGGCTCAGTGATAAATTCGCAGCATAAATGGTGGAATGTGGACGAAACTAGAGGGACTATAAATAGGCCAACGAGCTTGCTGGTCTCAGAGAGATACGGCACCTCGACCTGTACCCCCAGGGAATCGTTCTTAAGAAGTCTCCACACAGTAACGAGGCGTCCAAAAAAGTGTAACGAGAGCAAATCTAATTGGGAGCTGAATTACGTCAAAGAGTATCAAAGAGAACAGAGTAGAGCATTACATTTGAAAAAGTGGGCGTGCAGTAAATGCACTTTAGAGAACTCAGGTATACGCACACATTGCGAAGCTTGCTTATCGCCAAGAATCTCCCCGCTATCGCGTATTTCAAATACTAGAGGTCTTAGTGTCACTACGTTGGGCAGACACGAGACGCTGAGCGGCAGAGATGGAGCAACCTCGTTACCAACGTCTGGTGGTATTATGATCACCGTGCCCGATTGGCCACAATCCACGAACCTAGGAGGTACTTTCCAAAGGTCAATCAGTGCTCAGAACTCTCCGGAAACGCGACCGACGTATCGCCGATCGTTTTCTGAACAGAATAACGAAAACCGACCAATTGGGAAAGTTATATCCAGTAGAAGAAGTCTGAACGATTACCAGAGATCTCTAGCGAGTTACTGTAACACATTAACTAAACCAGAAGAAAAAGGAACTGACAAAAAAGAAGATACCACCGAATTGATTGATAAGGAATGCAGTTGGGACACGAACGCTGAAGGCGTGATCTACGCGTTACCCAACAAAGGAAAATACAAGGATTTGAATCTTCAGCTGCAGGTCAACAACAATGGAACAAGATACTCCTACGTCTCTGTCCAAGATACGAAAACAGTGATGAGCAATTCTCAAAATGAAGTGTTGTATTCTAATGATATAGGTGAAGGAGATTACGCTAGAATCGACGAACTGTTAGGTGCCGAGAACTGCATATCTCCGGTCGGTGAGAGTAATATAAGGACCTCGCATATCGGTGCGTCGAAAGAGGCGGGTAAAGTGTTTCACATGCTGCCTTCTATGGGCAAAGTTTCTCATAATCCTCGGGAGCCGTCTAAAGTGCCTTCTATGCAGCAATCTACGTAAGTGACTTTCACTCGTTTTCTTGCCTCAACTTTTATTTGCCACCTTCTGAGTACTTTTAAATACAGCCTGCCATTCAATCTTGAAGCGGAAGCCTAGTGGTTAGGGCGTCAGCCTCCTAATCAGAGGTCAGCGGTTCGAATCCGGGCACGCACCTCTAACTTTTCGGATTTATGTGCGTTTTAAAAAAATCTAAATATCACTTGCTTCAACGGTGAAGGAAAACATCGTGAGGAAACCTGCACGCCTGAGAGTTCTCCATAATGTTCTCAAAGGTGTTTGAAGTCTGCCAATCCGCACATGGCCAGCGCGGTGGGCTATGGCCAAACCCTTCTCATATTGAGAGGAGACCCGTGCTCTGTAGTGAGCCGGTAATGGGTTGTTCATGATGATGATGATGATTCAATCTTAGAAAAGCCATATTCTTTAAATATATTTGTTAGCTGTCGCACTATTTTCGACATTCATGATAATTGATGAACTCTAAGGCAATACCACTTAGCCCAATATTAGCAAAACGGATACACATTGCATGACGTTTGTACAAATGGTATTTTGAAGGCGCGAGTCTAGCGGCGCCGCGCGCATGTGGCAATGCAGCGAGTGCTGGTTTGCGTACAACGCATGGGGCGCCCGCTGCGACGTGTGCCGGAGCGCTAGGCCTCCGCACGCAGTCACCTTAGCTCCGCCTCCCGAAAGGGAGCAGCCTAGGAGCAGGTAAGATGTATTATCATATATTTGCCCCATCCCTTCTTTTTTTGCTATCTTTTGCGTTTCCACCTCGATATCTCCAGTTTCCTGTCCGTTGCCTGTCCTAATCATCCCTTCGCCTTTTTTTAACTCCTACTTACCTATTATGTTTGCAATATCACCACCTTTGTATCCTCCCTTCACTATTTCCCTTTGTTTTTTTTTCTCTTAGCCAACATTTCCCCCTAGTTTGCAAAATAATATTTTGTCATCTATCGAATTATTATCTTCCTGCCTTCTTCAGATTAAAAGAATTAAAATTATTTGCAGTTTCTAAAATAAGGCATGTTACAGAAACAACTCAACATCTGAAGCAAGTGGTCCCAAGCCAGAGTTGAATCGCAACGAGCCTCCCAAGAAGCTTACGGTTCCGATAGCCTCTCTGGACCACGACCTCAACAGCGATGAGCTTCTGTTTGCTGTTGGTATGTTCCCTATTACTACTTATTACTTTTCCCATAGCTTAAGCAAGGGACTTTTTAAAATTCTTCTTCTTTCCAAATTAAAATTTCGGTTGTCCTTCCTACACCTAAAGACAGAAATAAGCCTTAACTAAGACAGAATAATATAGCATTCTTAATATTCTGTTTGATGGGTTTCTAATAAACCTACAAATCATCCTTTATAACCTTTGTTACAGACTCTAACCCTACTCCGAACGCTGATGCGCTAACATGGACATGCGGGCGATGCACCCTCGTCAATGAGCCCAGTGCATCCGCCTGTGCCGCCTGCGCCGGTTCCAGACCCTCGCCTCACACACATTGGTAAGGTTTTTTATCAATATTTTTTTTTTGGACTTTTGTCC
Source organism: Lasiommata megera (assembly GCA_928268935.1). NCBI lineage: Eukaryota > Metazoa > Arthropoda > Insecta > Lepidoptera > Nymphalidae > Lasiommata > Lasiommata megera. Next base: position 914,859 of record OV743329.1, on the reverse strand, counting down.
GAAATTGACACGCCAGTCTCATCATCTTCTAATTAAATATAACAAACCTATAACTCAAACAAACTTATAAAAAATATATATAGGGCTATTAAATATGTAACAGATTGGTAAGTTGGTGTACTCTCTTTTTTCTTATCTCACTTTTCAATCCTATGTATTCTGGGTGATTCAAGGTCATGCAGTTCCTGTACGCTAAGGAACCCATTGTCGGCCAACCTTTGCCTCGCGTGTAAGACTCCGCCTGTGCCCAAGCATGGCGTTCCGGGATCTTCCGCTGAGGCCAATCTTGGGGCTGCAGGTATTTAACATTTTAACTCTCAATTTGAGCGAGGTTGTAATTTCCTAATAAATATGCGTTTTCGTCTTAAGTAGATCTTACGATAATATAAGGATTTCTGGGTGTTAGCATGGCTACTTTGCACCGTTGAGAGACCGACGTCAAACTAGTTGCTGGCCTCTAGCCGCTAAACACAGCTTATACTAGTACAACCATTATCACAACATACTCTATGTACCATGCTTATATGTATACAATTGTCATAAATAATAAACCAAAACATGTTCAACAATAATCTTGATATGTTAAACAGTGGATGCCTCTCCATGATAGACATCATGTTTTAAAATCCACTTAATAATAATACAAAAAATTATTGACCTCACACACAAAAGTCATACTTCGATTCATAGTGGGTTTATTCATCACAATAGTGGGAGAAAACACATTAAAGCATTAAAGTATGCTTTTTTTTGTTCAGTGGGAAGAAGTCCATCACGGCACACTCCTGCCCCGCGACGGGCGGCGTCAAGGCACAAAACTCCACCACCAGAACCCAAGTAAGACAAACAATTAACATCATTTAACTAAAATATGCGCATGCAACACCGTGGTTACTGAAATCTTAGCTATTAAACATATTTTACTGAAGCTGTTCATTGCAATGTATGACTCTTTCATAGCTTTTTTGTCTCTGGCTTACCCCAAATATGACCTTGAATTTTCATTAAAAAAAAAACTAAGCACTTGGAGAAGTTTAACTTAAAATATTTTAAATGAACTTATATTCAATGATTACGAATTTGTAAGACCTCGATCTAATTTATTTGAGTCGCGGTAGTGCATTCATACTTGGAGCGTATAATCTGCTCCTTATAAATTACCATACTTATAATTGTAATTCTGTTCTACCAAGAGTATCTGGTCTCTTTGCCCGAAACGTTTACCCAAATTAACGACGAAGACACGCCCCCGCCCCGTAGTCATCCTATATATTTCTTAATGTTTATCTTTCACTGATCCACAGATCAGAAAATTCTGAATGGCCTTGCTCGGAATGCACCTTCGTGAACGCTAGCACAGCGCTAGCCTGCGACATGTGCCAGTCGCCCAAAACCAGGCTGCTGCCCGCCGCGCCGGACCAGCCCAGCTTGGATGACGATGACTCACGTAAGCTTAGGCACAATCACAGAACAGTCCTGTCTATCGGTATATCACAGAACATATGTCGGTGACTGATGAACAAGGAACAATGCTTTACTGTCAGGAGGAGACTGGGAGGCTTCGGCCGTGGCTAGTTACCACCCTACCGACAAAGACGTGTCGCCAAGCGATTTAGCGTCCCGCACGATGTCGCGTAGAAACCAACTAGGGGCGTGGGTTTACCATACTTCTAACAGTTTAGCCCGCTACCATCCTAGACAGCATCATCACTTACCACCAGGTGAGATAGCCATCAAGGGCTGACTTGTAGTGTATAAAAAAAAAAAACTTCATTCAGCGGTGCCAAGAACAACAACCTCGGACCTCTTAGTTATTGTCGCAATAAAAGTGTAATCCCTCAAGTTGTGGTTTTAATTACTATGAGCGAAAGTAAACAAAAGCGTGACGACAGCAATACTGACGTCACTCTTTCTAAAAACAACTCCGAAGGCTTTAATCCGACATATATATTACTATGTAAAAAAATAATGAATTAAACGTGTCAAATTACAAGTGTTACACAGAAATAATACTGGACAATATTTTGTTATTTACGGGCACGCAAATTTTTATGTAATAAAAAAATCTAATTTTATATTATAGTAACACTGCCATAAATCAAATCACTAACGGTATGGACGGTAAAGTGGACTTATGACATTTCAAAGAAAAAAAATCACAATTTTTTTTTATAATAGCACATACAATCATGCGTATATTCAAATCTGTATTTTCGTACTTACAGCCGAGGGATCGGATGGGGAGAGACAAGAAAGTACTCCCATGGAAATATTACGGCTTAGAGAGGAGAGTCATGCGTGGACACAGTGGCAGGAAGTTTTGGCTCAATGCGCCGCGGTGAGTTTTCTTAGCCAACTTACTAAATAAATATGAATAAATAGAAGGTCAATTTTCTCTAGTCTGGTCTGGTGAAAGGTTTCGGTCGTGATTATTTACCAATACTCACTAGTTGTTGGAACGCTTAGCTGTATGTTCCGGTGGACAGCCACGTTAAAACCGATTTAGGGCATTGTATAAATATAACTGTCATATTCCTATCACTTTAGCTCGCTACCATTAAGAGAGAGAGAGAGAGATAATAATTATCTCTTTCCATTTTCTCGTGAAATTCCATACGTATACGCAGTAGGAATGTTAATGGGATGAGAAAATGGTAGTCCTATTATCTTATATTATAACTACAGTTACCTAATTCTTAATATATTACATCTAATATTAACATTTATTCGGTGTCGAGACCCTTGGTCCGTGGGGTCCTAGCGCTATAGGGCTATAGGGCTTTTTAGGGAAATAGCAAAAAGGTTAGTCGACATCACAGGAGACCGAAGAGCTGCCAGCTATCTCGGACAACGAATTAGTCTTGAAGGGGAAACGCTGCCAGTATCTTTGGAACCTCGCCTAAAGGGACTCCATTTAATAATATATTTTAATTATAGTTTTAGTTTTAATTTAAGGTTTATTTTAAGTTTTTAAGTGTTTATAATACAGTTACATTGTTTTAGTTGTTAATTATAATCGGATAATATATGAAAACTTTCCCATATAATATGCCATATGCCATTGAGGTATGTCTCTCATGGTATAGATTGCGCGTTGTTACAAAAGGACAATCTTGGTGACAAACAAGTGATGTTTCAGACAGGCGAAATGTACGTGGATGAGTCGTTTCCGGCGGCGCCCCGCTCGCTCTACTACAGCGGGTCGGGTGAGGCCAGCGGGGGCGGGGCGGGAGGCGCCGGCGCTGCCGCCAGGTGGCTTCGACCTCAACACATCCACGTGGACGCTGACCCCAGGCTGCCCTGGGTTGTGTTCCGGGATCCGCGACCTTCAGATATATCACAGGGTATATTTATACCAAATATTTTATTGATATAAGTTTTGCTGTGCGAAACAATTACTTTATCAGGGAGAGAAAATGATGAGTGTTCTTTAATAGTATGCATGGTTAACCATTAATAATTCTTATATGAGTTAATTCATTGTACTTAATAATTTTTGAACCTCAATCTAATTTGTGAAATAAAGGTATGCAATAAAAGGTAACCAAGAAAATTTACTGTTCTAAATAAAAAATATCTTTTTAGGTGTCCTTGGAAACTGCTGGTTGTTGTCTGCCCTAGCGGTATTGGCTGAACGTTCGGCTCTCGTCAGGAGTGTGGTGGTGCGGGCTGAGCCGGCTAGAGGCGCGTACCAGCTGCGGCTGTGCAAAGATGGCCGCTGGTTGACTGTGACCTTGGATGATCTCCTGCCTTGTAACCGTAAAGGACATCTGGTCTATTCCCAGGTGAGTGTTTATTTAAGATGTTGTAGAAATTATATCTACAGGATGTTCAGTAAATGTAGTTAGGAAAATTCCTTTTTTTTTTATCCACTACAATATAGCCCTTGACGGTAATCTCATTTGATGGTAAGTGATGATGCAGTTTAAGATGGTAGCGGGCCCACCTGTTAGGGGGTATAGCAAAGCCATACTTCTAATTGGTTTCTACACGACATCGTGCCGGAACGCTAAATAGCTTGGCGACACGTCTTTGTCGGCAGGGTGTCCTAACTCCTGTAAAGTTATAACCTTGTTGTTCTCCCTTTTTCCTATATGGAATACCTAGATATCATTTTTTTTTGCATTTGTCTTTCCATACGAACTACTAAGGTTCTATAAGGCTTCATGCAGCAATTATGGTCGTATAATCTCTACTAGTTTACTCGATTCAAAGAAAATTTATATTTTATAAATATTGCAAACGTTTTCAGGCTAAAAGGAAACAGTTATGGGTGCCCTTGATAGAAAAAGCTGTTGCAAAGTTACATGGTTGCTACGAAGCCTTGGTTTCTGGCCGTGCTATTGAAGGTATGTAAAATAATATATAGGATGTGTAGTGAATAGTTGAACTGTTCTACTTGCAGATAGAAAACTAGTCATTCTCTTCTGAGAGTTCTGAGAGGGCAAGCATTTTTTGTATAATATTCCTAAATGGGTATAGGTAACAGACCAGCATCTTTCTTTTTTTGCAAATAACCATCCAAATATATAAATTTTAACTTCATTAAATCATGTAGCTCTGGGTTGGCTGATGAAAATCTTATATTTACAATCTTAATTTCTTAATTATTTTATATCTTGAATATAACCTTCTTCATCATTGTGTTCCTGTTTTCAGGTCTCTGCACACTAACTGGAGCTCCATGCGAATCAGTATCCCTGCAGGCTGGAGGAGCCGGTGGCGGTACGGGGGGTGGAGCACCCCTGGAACCTTTGGACCGGGATCTCGTTTGGGCACAACTCCTGTCTTCGAGACAGGCCTGCTTCCTTATGGGGGCTAGTTGTGGAGGTGGCAATATGAAGGTGAAAATCTTTTTTGCCTTTAAACTACAAGTTGCCCAGGATAGCCTGTAAAAAGCTTGACTTGGATCTGGCGCAATACTTGCTTTCCAGACAAGCTGCTTTCTTGATAGGGGCTAGCTGTAGCATTTCAAGTAAAAGATTAGAAGAAAGAAGTACTAGTAGAAGATAGAAGTACTTTTCTATGTTCCAAGAGTTATCAATGATTCAAAAAGCTGGGTAATATAATCAGCTTATTGGTTGTGTTGATACAGATACGCTAGTTTGAAATCTGTAGTGGTGTACGGACGTGTACATTAAACTATTTCTGGATAGTTGGGGGATTAAGCAATTCTTCCAATGAATCTTGTAATGAAACCAGGGTTGCCTCTCTGAAGGTCTGCTTTATTTAGTATTTTCTCGGTACCGCTACTTATTTTGTCTTCTTCACTATACCGTTACCTCGCCGAGAAACATTAATCTATAAAATCTATTACATTCTACTGTAAAACTGTTAAAAAACCTATTGTAAAAATGTATTGTAAAGAAACTATACTATTTTTCGTAAACTATTAAACGTTGTATACGCACCTCTAACTTTTCGGAGTTATGTGCGTTTTTAAATAATTAAAAAATCACTAGCTTCAACGGTGAAGGAAAACATCGTGAGGAAACCTGCTCGCCTGAGAGTTCTCCATAATGTTCTCAAAGGCGTGTGAAGTCTGCTAATCCGCACAAGGCCAGCGTGGTGGACTATGGCCAAACCCTTCTCATATTGAGAGGAGACTCGTGCTCTGTAGTGAGCCGGTAATGGGTTGATCATGATGATGATGATTACGTTGTAAGTGTGCGGCCCGCAATCGGTCCCGCAACTTACGTATAACATTCATGGCTATTTTTCTTCACTATTTTCGCTGTCTCGCACAAGTGGGCCACTACATTATAGCTTGATATAATTTTATACGATTTTTCAATATTTCATTTAATCAACATTTTTTAGTACTTTCTTATTCCGAAGTTCTATATTCAAAATCATATTTCGGGTCTAGGTTGATGAGGAGGAGTACCAGCGTCTCGGGTTACGTCCCCGCCACGCTTATTCGGTGCTTGATGTGGTCGAGTTGGCGGGCTATAGTCCCCCGCTGCGGCTACTGCGCCTGCGTAACCCCTGGGGTCACTACACGTGGCGGGGAGCCTGGGCGGCCAACTGCCCCCGCTGGACGGAGGCATTGAGGAGGTCCCTGCCGGCGGCCAGCGCTGACAGAGACCAAGGCGTGTTCTGGATCAGTTTTGAAGATGTACTTAAGTAAGTGTTTCGAATTTCTTTGCTGCTTCGCAGTGGGTTCCCAAGATTGGGCATCAGGTTGTTCTACCCTTTTTTTTTGTCTACGGAGGGAAATCTCCTACTGAGAAACCCGATTATTGCTGGGGAAAAGCTCGGGTTATGTGGGATTTTTACCTACTAAAACCCTCTCGGTGGCCACCATCAGCATAAAACGTAGGAGGCTTCGGGATCTCCTAAGAACACACCGGTGCCTCCCTTGTGCTCCTATTTTGCCTCCTCGCGGACGTAGAACCGCAAAACAACGCGGCTTACTCTGACGTCACGAGATCGCATAAGAGTTACTGAGTCCCTCTCTGGCCGCTCACGGCCCCAAGGTTCCAGAGTACGGAACTATTGGATGGTCAGAATGGGGTGCTGATCTTCACCACCCTGACCTGAGGTTCTTCTACCCTAAGAGCGCGAACTTTGCGTTTATTCAACGTTTTATAATCTGATCTAGAAACACTGTAGCATTCACTTTTAGGTCAGAACGTGAAAACTTTATTCATGTACATTCATCTCCATTTCTGATTAATGGTTTGTGATTATATTACAGCATCTATTATGGTGAATTAATGTTAAGTTATTTATTATGTAGCGGCAACAGAATTACACATATATACTTTACAAAAAATATAAATTTGAAGTACATATGTAATCCCAATCATAGGCAGTTACATCATGCATATTGAGAAAAAAACAGTTGTGTAATAAATATACTAATGTACTAAAAATTAAGACAATTTAAATTAAAGAATCTAATATTGATACAAGAAAATAAATAGCTTAAAATAATAACGTAAAATCAATAAGAAAAAAACAAACATACATATAACTAGGGCCTGATATCTCCCACTGAGTGATATCAGTAATTTGTGTTTAATTGGAACTAAATGAAGCTGTGATAGCCTAGTGGTTAGGACCTCAGCCTCCTAATCAGAGGTCGGGGGTTCGAACCCGGGCATGCACCTATAAATTTTTTGAGTTATGTGCGTTTTTAAGCAATTAAAATATCACTGGCTTCAACGGTGAAGGAAAACATCGTGAGGAAAACTGCACGTCTGAGATTTCTCCATTACGTTCTCAAAGGCGTGCGAAGTCTGCCAATCCGCACATGGCCAGCGTCGTGGACTATGGCCAAACCCTTCTCATATTAGAGGAGACCTGTGCTCTGTAGTGAGCCGTGAATGGGTTGATCATGGAACTAATTTACCATAAAATGTTACCATGTTTCAGGTACTTCGACTGTATAGATATATGTAAAGTACGGGTGGGTTGGCACGAGGTGCGCCTGGCCGGCATCTTGCCTCCCATGTCGTCAACGCGACACCTTACGTGTCTATTGCTCACCGCCACACAGCCCACCGAAGTCGACTTCACACTTTTCCAGGAAGGACAAAGGTAAACATTTATTTTCTTCCTTTATTCCAGGGTCTATAAACCATGCATGGGTTTGCGCAACTTCGATACAAGTGATTTCGTGCAATACCCTTATCAAAAACTACAAAATATGTGAGTACGAATCGTGCGTAGAATTACTATAGAAGATAAATTGTACTTTATTTTATTAAATTGCGGGTAGTAAAATATTATTGGTTATTAGTATAGAGAGAACATGCTAGAAATTCTTAATTAAATAAACTTTTATAAAGTAACATTTATTACTAACAAACTTTCACAGTATGGGAGATGGAATGTTTATTTTTACATTGTTTAGGTTAAATGAAAATGTCTTTTTCAACTTCCAAGTATAGGTGCTACCTATACTTGGAATTTTGACCCCAGTTTTGGCTATAATTAAAGGCGGGGGATTTTGCTCAAGTTCAATAATTTATTTACTGGAAATTGGATATCGGAACGCTAAATATGTCCATAATTTTCAGGAATTCAGCTAAAAGTCAGAGATCACAACTGGATCTCTGCGTAGTCGTATTCAGGACTAAATCTGGACCTAGCGCTCAAGTGGGCAAACTCGTCGCGCACAGTAAAAGACAAGTAAGTTTTTGATTGACACATGCCAGATACGGTGATTCTCAATATGCTTCGATTTTGCTAAGTCGATTTTTATAAGCCAATATTAAATCTTTATTAACTGATACCGTTACGTTACGATGCTGCGTAGAAACTGATATTTGCCAACTTAAATATTGTTATTTAGCCTGGCTGCCCCATACTGCACCACTGTATGGCGGTAGCTATTGGAGGGTAATAGGCTAATACTAAAATAGTAATTAAGGATAAAATGTTACATATCATCATGATCATCATCAACCCATTGCCGGCTCACTACAGAGCATGAGTAGCCTCCCAATATAAAAGGGTTTAGCCATAGTCCACCACGCTGGCCATATGCGGATTGGCAGACTTCGCACGCCTTTGAGAATATTATAAACTCTCAGGGTTGCAGGTTTCCTCACAGTGTTTTCCTTCACCGTTGAAGCAAGTGATATTTTAATCCCTTAAAAACGCACAAAACTTTGAAAAGTTAGAGGCGCGTGCTCGATACGAACCCCCGTCCTCTGATCAGGAGGCGGACGCCCTAACCACTATCACAGTTACTCTAACACTGGACACTTCCATGTCCGAAATAAATGGTAAAAAAATCTAGTTCTTACATTAAATATATTTCACCAGATAGGAATTGTGTGGAGCATTTGGTGGAACGCAAATAATGGGTTTTACACCTCAGCGCAAATTGAATACGACACTATTAGGATCTAGCAAAAAACACCAAAAAACACGATTCTTACATCTTGAACCACATGAGCTTGAAGCTCTTTCTTAACTTTTTAAAAATACTGGATGCCGTTGGAATATTTTAAATCTGTACATTCCCAGTTATTTAAACATTCATTATTGTCTTACAGGTACGGGGTTTCGTCGGTTGCCACAAAATGTTAGAAAAAGGTTTCTACTTGGTTGTTTGTCTGGCCTTCAACCACTGGCACACCGGTCTAGAACTCGCCGACAGTTCTGCTTGGCCGAGACACGTGCTGGCGGCACATTCCTCCAAACCCTTGGCTGTGGAGAGACCTTCACTGCACCCCCACATCTTGGCAGATGCCATCATTGGCCTCACTTTGGCCCGGGGACAGAGGCATGAAGGAAGGCAAGGAATGACTGCATATTACTTGACTAAGGTAAGATTGTGATAGGGGTACAATTCTCTAGGAAGCCAGTTTCTAAGTATGTAGGCGATAGCATATAAGTCCTAGACACCCCATCATTATGACCTTAGCTAATGCTTTTTCGAGAATTCGCAGCCGATTCTTACAACGACCCAAACGTAGAAAATAATTTCGATGTACTGCCATTTTCTAGCCAGATGACTTCGAGAGTGATACTTGTCTAAGTTAAAGTGGAACGTAGACTGATATACTGATAGATACTGATGGTGATAAGGGTTTGGTAATAATCACATCACGTTTGGCCTTGTCGTTAGTTAGTTACAATATTTCCAAATCTCTGATTGTTCCGAAGCAATTTTGTCGGAAAAGGAAAGATCTTAAACATTTTTTTAATATATTTACATACATTGCGGGAAAATGAGCAGACGGCGGATAACTTGATTTTAAGTTATTACCGTCGCTCTTGAAAATCTACTGCACCAAAGCCACCGATTTTGTTGCATTCATGTTGTTCAACACTTGTATGACATCAGAATTAGGTATGCTTGTAGGTCATTAGCAACCTGAGTAAAGATTATATAATATTAGATATTGTCGGTTTTATTTGTCTGACTAAATAATGCGATTATTGGTCGCAGGGCTGGGCGGGTCTCGTGGTGATGGTAGAGAACAGACACACAGACAAGTGGATCCACGTGAAGTGCGACTGCCAAGAGAGTTACAACGTGGTGTCCACCAGGGGTGAACTCAAGACCATCGACTCTGTACCCCCATTGCACAGGTATGCTGTACAAGTGCTCTTCTGTCTTAACTTTCCCCGTCCTATATATAAAATTAAATAAAATAACTATTTGCCTGTTAGTTTTGGTTGCCTGGAAGAGATCGCTATGTATATAATAAGGCCGCCAATATGTATACAGTTTTTGTGCTATTTATTATTTATTTTTCTTATCTTGTAGTGTACATTAAAAGTGTATTTATTCATTCAATTACTAATGTTTTTTTTTAATATTAATTAAAGAAACAATAAGAATAGTGATTTGTTAAAAAATACGTATTTCGAGTACCTGGACACTTGGTAAAATTTTAGGTTTCCGTGCCTGTTATCTTGATTTAATGTATCGTTGTACTACATGTTGTTTCGACAATTATATTTGACGTACATCGCTTGGAGCCATTCCGCGCCATAATGTTGTTTGGGCGCAAAATTACCTCGTCCAGCTTGAAGCAAATCCTATCCCTTAACAGTGCCTCATAACACATAGTACATAAATGAATGCAGCTATACCGTGGTATAAACGCCAATCACGAGAGTATGTCCTGCTTTTAGTAATAATAAATTCGAAGAATGAGGCTTCTAGAGTCTACGCACTACTTACCAAGATTACATTACTCCCATGATGAATAATCTACTATTCGTCGCTTCATTGCAGGCAAGTGATCATAGTGCTAACGCAATTGGAGGGCAGTGGTGGTTTCTCGATAGCGCACAGGTTAACGCACAGACTGGCGGCCGGTGCGCGTCTCCAGGACTGGGCGCCGAGACCTGACGACGCACCGAGGCACCGCCCACCCCTTGCCAGAAGGCTCAGCGGCTTGCACGCTCCAAGGCTCATCACATAGGTCTTTTGGGAGCCAAATTATTTGGTGTTGATGCGATGCTTCGTAGAAACCCTTAATGGGGTTCTATATAACTGCCATACTCCGCTACCATCTTGTAATGCCTCATCACTTACCAACAGGTAAGTGATGACGCAGTGCAGGATTGCAGTCCAGATATGACTTGTATTTACAGAATTCAAAATGACATGTCTCCTAACAGGCCATGGTACTATAAAATTATTTATAAGTCTAAACACATTAGGGAATATTAAGGCCTTCGCACACCTGACGACTCGACACCGAACTTTACAAACCATTGGAATGTTTGCTATCATGAAATACAAATCAGATTTTTTTAATAGTTGTCATAATGTTGCATAACATAAAGCTCACATTCCAATGCTTCAATTTCCGCGGTTTCTTTGTCAGGGTCCACAAGGTGTGCGAACGCTGCGTATATTGACTAACACAAAATATTTTAAACATAAAGATCTCAAAATAATTCTGACAATATTGCAATCAAATGCAAACAGGGCTTGCATGTCTACAAATTAACAACTTTTACTTTTACAACAAGCATTTAATTTTGCCTGAAAGCAATATTTAAATGCTGATGGTAGAAAAGACACTGAGAAGACTTAAGACTTATCTTCTAGGGTGCCCAGAACTTATCACCTGAATATGCAACTTAGGATGACTATCATTTTAGATGTAGAGGTCGGATGGTTAGTTAACGCTATTTTGTTCCATTAGCGCTAATGGGTGCGATATAGAAATCGACGCTGATCCATCCAAATTAAAGGACTAAAGTGTACATAATTGTTTTGATTATCTTCAGCATATATCCCACTGCTGGGGACAGGTCTTGCGACTTAAGAAGTTCTCCATAGGAAGAAAAAAAAATTGTGCATTAACCCCTCCCCCTAGTGCTTTTTGAAGCAATCTGTACTTATTATTTAGGGTGGATTATGGTTTATTAAATGTAATTGACCATCGTAACCGTACCATATTAAAAGGTAAAGTGGGGCGAGTTACCCTCTATATCCCTTTCTTATACGAGAGAGGATGGAGGCCGGTGATAATGCTCTCGGTACTCTGTATTTTATTAACCTAGAGACCTGTTGAAGAAATCAAATAATAAGAAAATCGTATGGCGTTTGTATTTTCAAAGATTTGTATTCACGAACCAATGCGAATCTAAATTCAATTCAGTCATGCGTTATTGGTAGGCTTTAATAACTTTGGGATAGGAATAGAAAGTAAGGTGGAAACACATTCTTTACTTAATTACTGTTTAAACCAGTGATAACTATGTCCAGTGATAATTTTTAATAGGAACTTTGACCACCTTCGCGCACAATATGGACTGAACACCGCCTCGACTCAAATGACAGTATTAAAATTTGAGCTCCATATCATGACTATATCATGTGACGTAAGGTGTTGTTTAAAGTGTTTGAAAACATTACATAGTTGGAGTTGCATTATAAAGTTGGAGGTCCTGGGTTCGATTCCCGGCTCGAGTCTGGTCTGGTGGGAGGCTGCGGCCGTGGCTAGTTACCACCCTACCGACAAAAGCGTGTCGCCAAGCGATTTAGCGTTCCGGCACGATGTCGTGTAGAAACCAATTAGGAGTATGGCTTTACCATACCCCTAACAGGTTAGCCCGCTACCATCTTAGACTGCATCATCACTTACCATCAGGTGAGATTGCCGTCAAGGGCTAACTTGTAGTTCATAAAAAAAATAAAAAAAAAACCTAAAATTTAGATTCCAATGCTTTAATTTCAGCCGAGTTAGTGTTTAGTCGATAAGTTACATGAAGGCTTTTTTCTGATTTTAAAATTGACAGATCTTAATTGAACCGGTTTCTAAATTTACTGTCAAGACTTCAATATCATAGTGTAGACAATCGATGCTCTAGGACTCTGTACTTGTCTTTGATAGACGATGGTATTTACGATATATAAATAAATAAGGTTGCATATAAATCACAATGGGCTATTTTTCGGGGATCGCTAGTCATAAGCACATAATTACTTCTAGTTTTTTAAGAGGTTCGAGAGTTCATTAATTATTTAATATGTATAAATACTTATAGGTGACAATATCATCAATTTTAATGTGTATAGAATGATAGATCTTCGATACGTAGTGCCTAATGAACGGGAGTTAGAGATGTACGTATAATGGAAATATTAGCGAAGTTATTTACCGTAAGGGATGAAATAATAACGCGCGATAACGAATCGTGTCTCGGAATTCCACAACGTGTATCAAACAAACGTTACGGTACGACGTTTTCAATACGATTTAGTCGAAATTACATCGGTTATTTTTCCTTAGACGGCTTTTGTTTTACCGCCTTAGTATTAGATGCTATTTCATTAGTGATATATTTAGATATCCCCGTATATTTCTTGTTACATGTCGGTTGATTATTGATCTAAACAATCTATTCGTTATTTAATAGCGAAGTATTATTTTAGAAATATAATCAGTAATGTCTAACTTTAAAGATTTAAAGAAAATCTCTTTTTACTGTGTTTTATTTATTGTAACGTATTTTCGCTAAACAGTGATGACTACATTCTTGGCCCGGATAAGTAAGAAAAAATGATTTTGTACATTAATTAACGTCCTGTTTGTTCAATGTTTTGACTTTAATTGGTTTTAATTCGTTACTAATACAATGGTAAAAATATAGCCATTCTTGAAATAGAGGAATCCCCGCAGTTGGGATAGCAAACAGTGAAAATGTTAAACGTTCGTTTTAGAAAATTCAGCGGTCTCGAGTACATCATGATCAACCCATTACCGGCTCACTACAGAGCGCGGGTCTCCTCTCAATAATCTCTGTCTGTCTAGAGTACGCTGTTGTCTAAATATACTTTCACTGTACGCTTGTTAAGTGCCTGGGTAGTCTAGCTTTTGACTACACGATAACCTAGATAGGATTCCAGGTTAACCCAAAATTGTTAAGAGTTATTCTGCTAAAGAATTCTCTGAACTAGCTATTTTTGACATTGGCGTCCACCTCCTTGCTCTGGAGAGCATGATAAGCTTCCGCCACCGGTTATTACCACGTGCATGTGATTATAATCGTTAGAACTCGCCAATCTGCATTTAAGATGCTTATTGATTCCTAGCTCTTAAAAGAAGAGAGGGATTGCTTCCATTAAACCTGAGGCTTGTGCCCAGTAATTGAAGGTTAAAAGGTCGGGAAGAAAAGGACTGTTGATATATCTGTTCTTTTCTCTAACGCAATAACGTTTGCTGAAATAAATAGGAATTGTATAGTAAGAGTGAAATGACGAACACGTATCCGCGAATGGAAATGACCTTGAAACTGTTTGCAATTTGGCTTAACAATAATCTTCTTTTTCATTCTTGCATGTTAACGAAATTTTTGTTTTATGTCTAATTTATCCGCTTTTTTTTTAATTTTACATAATTCGTTCATGCATGTGTTTTGCGTGGGCACGCGAAAAACACGTAGTAAGCAATAGCTGGAATAAATCCAAGCAAAGGAATGTCCAAACAAGAACTGTGTTAAACAAAATCCACGTACGGCGTCAGGTTATCTGAAATATGCGCTTAATAATATCTTCTCTTTTATAATAATAACTATTGTTTATTACAGGTCTTATGCGTTGTCGATATTGTATAAAATAAAAATTTTATACAAAGATGTACAAAAACTTTTTAGTTTAAGAGCGTACCATGACGACGTTGATTTTTCAACAATACATAAAATTTGAATGTACCCTCAATCTCAATCTCTAAACGTAATTACTATTTTTTTTTTTACTCTAGATATTTATGTATCTTCATAATATTGTTTATTTTTGGAATAGACTTTTAGAATGTCCTTCAAATGGTACTGATCAATCTGGTACGTTCTAGAAATGCTTTAGTGACAATAGAAGTACATGTGTTATTTTATTTTATCAAAACTAACAGGATTCAGAGATTTTAATTGCTTATATGATGCACAATTTTTTTATGTTTTAATAAAAAATGTAAGAATAATTTCATTTTGTGATATAATATGTAATAATTCGATTTTAATTAGGTCAAATGACCGTTTTAATATTAGAAGTGACGTTGTGAGAAAAAAATATTATTTTGAGAACAACTCAAAATTATGCTTATTTTTTAAAATGTAATGATAATTTTTTTTTTATAATTATATGCTTCTTATTTTTTTCTGATGATGTACTACTAATTTTACTTTGTTTTATAATTAAAATTCACTCGAATAATTTATGATTGTTTAATAATAATATTTTAATTTGTTACATAATGATTGGAATATGATGAAATAATTTATTTACGATTAACTTACGATTATGTTATTACAAAAAAAAAAACTTATAATTGTTACTCGAAAATTTAGGTTTTTAAACAATGTTGTAAATATAAATTTTTGAATGATATCAAAATGTGCATGGAACATTTGTTGTATGGATGTTTAAGTCTGTATGTTACATCGCCGAATCGATCTTGCCTAAATAAGACGTGATTTAATTTATCGAAATATATTAATAAAATCTGAAAATAGATAAAATCAATATGAAGATTGTATGTATATTTGGCACGACCGATTTTGATGATTCTTGGTATAAATCTCATTGCGAAGCGAGTTTTAGAATCGGTGTTACAAATGCGTGTCTTCTTTCAGATGAGTATTCTTCTTTAATAACTCTTCTTAGAGTTCTGATATGATTGTTGACTATAACGCGGTAAGGGTATATGAGCACTATGCGTTCCGTATTGCGGTTAGCCGCGCGGTAAATCGCAAGGGAAAATATGTGAATTCTAATGCGGTTATTCGCACTGCGGTCGGGCTTCCTGCAAACCGCTCCTGGAGGGTTTTGGTCGACCTGCGCTTAGCCCTTCTCTATCAGCACTGTACGTTTGGATTGCAGCTGCTAATTTTGCATTTATATTTGCAATAAAGACTTTTTTTTTTCTTCGTTTTATGGCTTTACACAGATTAGCCAATGTCAAGTTTATTATTTTATTAGTTGTCTCTTTTTATGGCTTTGCACAGATTAGCCAATGTCAAGTTTATAGCAATGTAGAAGTTAGGGAGAAATGGCGGGAAACTTCGCACTCTGCTGACGCGGATCCCTCAAACCTTTCCCAAATTAATACCTGTTAACCATTCAGAAAACTAGCCACTACACAAACGACACCAAAACTGTCCACGACACAACCAACGCCAGTCCTTTTCAAAATTAGCCAACAAACATTAATTCAAGAAAAGCGTGTAAAAACCGCGCCCGCCATATACGAAGTCTCCCGCCTTTCTCAAAAACGGTAATATACGCTTATTTAATTTTTATTCCACTACAAGTCAGCCCTAGACTACTTTTTTTTTTTTCGGACTGTCTATTAGCTGTACAAACCCTATTGGTTGCTACAGCGTAACCGGGCTGTTTGGCGAGCTTTGGAAAGAAGCTCTGCCAGAAGAAATTTTGAGCCCTAGGACTCGAAGAAACTAAGGGAATGACTGCCTAAAGGCGCCTCCTTTGAGGCCGAACCTCGGCTTAGGCGACGTTTGGGATAACGGGGGGGTCGGACGGTGAGTGGTCCGTACGTCTCCGAGGCTGTGGATGAAGCTCACGTCCGGATGACGTAAGATAGCGGGGACCTCGTCTTCGCCGGCGAAGACGGTGTGTAGCGTATGATTGTGTGGTAGGTGGTACGAGTGTGTTGTCAGTCATCTGATTGTCAGGGTCATGAAGAATTTGTTTAGGTCTCCTCTTTCGGAGAGGAGCGCTTAGGTCGGGGGAGTCTAGACTACAATCTCACCTGGTGGTAAGCGATGAAGTAGTCTAAGATGGCAGCGGGTAAATATGTTTGGTGTAGTAAGAAACCATGCTCCCATCGTGTCCTATGCGACTAAGCTAGCTAAGCCACTAACCTAGCTAACCTAAGCTTCCCACCAGGCAAACATAAAAATGCAGTACTAGTGCAAGATAAACAAAGTTATGTTCACTTCATATATCTGTCTCGATTCGTGAATTTTGGCTGAGCAAATTCACAGTACGGTAAAGATCTTAGCCGTACATGTACCTGTTAGTGAGAAACGGACGGCTAACCGCAAAACGCATGCGTTTTTCTACATCCAAGCGGGAATATTGCGGGCAGCCTGTTCCTTAAAAAAGACATTTTTTAACAATAAAGCTATGTAGTAAGTAATATGGAAATGTGATCCATTCCAATATTCATGTTTTTTATCGGTTGACTGTTGGAAATTGTATTTTTTATACGTTTTTTTTTAGTGATACAAAATACTTGCCATTATTTTTTATTACTATTTTAACTAATATCATATAAGTTTTTAAGGAAATGAAGTTGGTATGTTTTTTTTTGTTCCTCGAAAAGTTAATGTTTGTGTATTTGGTATGCGTGGTATTTAAGCGGTAATGTTACTAATGTAGACAATTACCCTAAAGTATCTAAAGTAACGTCGATATCGTCTGATCCTGACCGTCAGAATTAATAGCTCGGATTAAATACAAAATAGATAAAGCCACCCATTGTACGACATTAATTTTTGCTATTATGCAAAATGGTTCCCCAAATGTGACTAGAAAACAATAGAATACGGATTGCTCTCACAGCTAAAAACCAAGATACGGATAAAAATCAAGTTCTCAGTAACAGCGGTACAAATTCAAAATCAAAATAATCTTTATTCAAATAGTCCTTAAAGAGGCACTTTTGACGCGTCAATAATTTACATAGTAGTTATTTCATGGTGATAACTATATTCGTAAACTTAAAACTAAAACTATTAGGGTTCCAAACGCGCCCCGGTCTAAGAAGAAGCCCACAACAAACTTAGCCGGGGTTTTTCTTTTTTTCGTTATCACCATCTCACATAATGAATAAAATGAACAATAAACTATAGTACCTATGGAGATAGAGCAATTCACACCCAAGCTTTTTTATCGTTTATATAATCCTTAATATCGTAATAATTATGATTTTTCTACAAGATTTCGTTTTATAAAAACTTTGAACTGAATGATAGACATCTCCAAGATATCAATATGTAATTTATTATATACAGTGCCATTACTATGTTTGGCGAACTTTTAAAGTTTGCCAAGCGAAAAACCGGCACGCTTTATGTGAAACAAGATAGTTACGTTATATTAATTTTCTTTCATGCGGATTAGATACGCTTTTAACTGCCACATTCCTCACTCTTTTATGGCTTCATTAACTTTGTATATATATATGATCACGTAGATGATACCTTCGGTACTTTAGCGTCAATACGGCTCATGTCGCTTAAAAATAATACAACAATACGAGTACTTTCAAAAGATGGATTACTGCCTCATGATATTATAGTTGTGGGATTAAAGAAAAAAATCTTCATATTCGACGGAAAAGTGAAACTTAGATGAATTGGTTGCACTTGGACCGATATCCAATATGGATAGATAGATAGAGATAAGGATTAATATCTTATCGGTTGGCAAATTTTGTTATGCATTTATAAAAAAAAATATTGTACTTTCCGGCTTTTTAGTTTAGCCAATACACGTTCAATGCGGACGCTGGTTAAGTTTTATTATTGGCTATCATTAATTTTGTTATTTATATTAATTGTTGTGATTACAAAATTCAATTTAAAAGTTATTTTAATTTTATTCACTCGAACGATGGCACAAAACTGACAAAATATATATGTGACAAACATAAATCTTTCATTGTAGTTTACGATAGTTATAGATTAGACAGAGTATGTGCGGCACAAAGGTTAGGGGCGAACTGGGGGGAAAATGCTATACAAATATGGCATAATTGTTTTTGTTTGAGCACGTTTGATTTATCGTTCGGAAATCGCATAACTCCTAATGTTACTAATTAAGTTACCAAACGTCACATTACAGTTGGGCTAAGATCTATATCTTACTTTGACTTACTTCGGACACATAACCTTCCATCTTCTGTGTTCCCTAATGGTTACAATATGGGGATCTTCAAAGGGCGGATAAACAAATTACTTAAAAGCCAGCAACGCATTGGCGGTTCCTCTGGTGCTGCAAATGTTCATGGGCGGTAATCACTTACCATCAGGTGACCCGCCTGCTCGTTTGCTAGCTATATATATATATATATATATATATATATATATATATATATATATATATAAAACCTTTTGTTTTAACTGTGTCTTAAGTCAGATGTAAGGCTAAACTAGCTTTGTAGATTTCGGCCTTAGTGTTAATATGTCAAATTATGACAGTTGGTACATCTGTAATGTGACGTTAGGTCACATGAGAACCTACACAAAGCTGTCATGAGATAATTTTCAAACATCGCGGTAGATTTTTCGTTAATCTGTCAATTAAAAAGACGGTTATACGCATAAGTAACTGTGCTTCCAGGATAAAAAGTCCGATCTCATGTACCAAGTTACCCACGCCGGTACAGTCAACTCCTACGGATCCCCTGAGATCCATGTGCGGAATACCCCTTGTGTTTGTTTATTAACATTCAAATGTCATAATAGGTGTAGATAACACAACTATAACACAGAAACCCATGTCAATCTAATGTATAATCTGTGTAGACAGCGGAACTATGTGAGGGCAAAGTAATCCGGTTTGTAGAGAATATTTAGATTTTTTCCATTAGTTATTTTGCGGTCACTCACTAGAGGCTGAAAATTTACATCTGTTAATAAATATCTGCAATGTAGGGGTTTAAAAGGCTAGTCCACAAACTTCAAGTCGCTCAGCGTGCTGTGGAAAGAGCAATGCTTGGAATCTCTTTGAGAGTAAAAGTCCGTAACGAGGTGATTCGGCAAAAAACGAAGATAACCGACATAGCTCGAAGGGCTTGCGCGCTGAAGTGTCAGTGGGCTGGTCACGTTTGTCGGAGAACCGACGGACGTTGGAGTCGGAAGGTCCTCGAGTGGAGACCACGTCTCGGCAAACGGTGTGTGGGCCGTCCTCCGGCCAGGTGGAATGATGACCTCCGAAAAGTGGCAGGCATCGACCGGATGCGAAAAGCCTGAGACAGGATGAGGTGGCGCTACTTCAAAGAGGCCTAAGTCCAGCAGTGGATTAATGTTGGCTGATGATGAGGGGTTTAAATTGGGGACGAGCAATTTTGTATCTTACTCTTGTGCTAATAAAGTTTAATGTAGTATGTGTCGCACACACGTTAGTTGTAAATTTTTCATCTGCACCTGTAAAAATCCTTATACACGAGGTCATAAAGGTTATATTATAATAAACGATAATTGTAGCACGAGTGCGTAGTTATTAAATGGTTAATAAGTAATTTGTACACAAATAATAAGCTTTTATAAGGAAAAAAAAAAACCAAGTGTTGAACGTTTTTTGGGAAGTTGTTTTTTCTCACAGTTAAATGTTAAGAATTATTTTTATGTGTATTGTGCCATAATCGAGGTCTACAGGCCGTTGAGTTGCGCAACTGTTGCGATACATTGTGAGCAACTTTTAGTTGACGTTTTTGATATACTAAATATTATTATCCTAGCGGGCCTCCTAGATTTGTTTTGTTTCTTGCTTGCTGTATACCGCGACATTGTTGACTTCTGGAAGGATTTTTTTTTACACACTACAAGTTACAAGTTAGCCCTTAACGGCTATCTCACCTGGTGGTTAGTGATGATGCAGTCTAGGATGGTAGCGGGCTAACCTGTTTGGGGTATGGTAAACCCACACTCCTAATTGGTTTCTACGCGACATCGTGTCGGAACGCTAAATCGTTTTGCGACTCGTCTTTGTCGGTTGGGTGGTAAATAGCCACGGCTCTAGACCAGACTCGAGCCGGGAATCAAATCCAGGACCTCCGACTTAATGTGACCACGCACGCACTGCCCCACGAAGGTGGTCAAGGATCACGCAGGATCTATGGAAGTCTCAAGGGATAGGCTGTACTAGTACACGTTTTTGAACAAATTTAGTCTTAATAAATAAATGAACTGTCACTTTGTACTACTTAACAGAAGAATCAGAAGTCTACTTGATATAATGTCTGAAAACGATGTTATTATCACAAATGCTATAAAATAAACCTGCAATACGTGTGTACGTCTATTTCAGCTCAAGCTATTTAAGCCAAACGTAATATCGTGCACATTTTTAAAATAAGTGCACTTCAAGTCTCGGTTGTGCAACTACTTTTATAAATTAGGTTGTGATATATATATATATATATATTTATATATATATATATATATATATATATATATCTATATCGTATCAATTTATTATATTTTTTGTCAATTTTGAAAATGAAATCACCGCAGGTTTTGCTACGAACTGTTGAAACGAGACAATGTTATAAATCTGTCTCGTTTTAACACTTAATTGACGTAGAAAAAACCAAGTACGCTTTAATCTATAAGATCCATAGATCTCAGCATTAAAATTTTTGTCCCAATCATATTAAATGTTAATTATTCTATTAATTATTTATTACTTTATTTCTTAACGTTTTAACAGGAAATAAATCTAAATCTAATAATATACTCACAGGTATAGGTACAGAAGCAAGAAACAAACGCTTTAAGAATTTTGATATCACAATTTTATTTATTAACTATCTACTTAAATCGTAGTGAGCTCAGAGTAAAGATTTCGCACCAGAGCATTCAATGTTTCATTAATCAATAATGTTACCACGTTCAGATATTAAAATATTTTGAGCTAACAATTTAAATTTAGTAGTTTATTAACACTGGTGCTCATTCGGTTCGGTGTGCAACCGCAGTGAGTAAAAGATCATAATTGACAGGTGTTAATGTGAATGACAAAGCGTTGGCTGTCAATTTTGTTAGTTTACAACCTAGTGAGCACTTCAAATCCGTTATGACATTTTATATATAATGTACCTACCGTTTACATACAGTGATTGCTGGTAATCAATTGCTCAATGGCGCATGTTTACTCTGGGGTAGTGAGGTTGTTTTGTAGCAAAAAGACGCTTATTTTACGTGTTAGCGGATACGTGAATGCATGTTATATTACTTAAACGATAAGGGAATAAAATGATTTAAATTTGATGCAAATGTATTTTTATTAATTACTCTGTTATGATCAACCCATTGCCCGCTTACTACAGAGCGCGGGTCTCCTCTCAATATAAGAAGGGTTTGACCATAGTCCACCACGCTGGCCATGTGATTTTTGATTTACTTCGCACGCCTACCGACCCTACCGACAAAGACAAGCGTCAAGCGATTTAGCGTTCCGGCACGATGTCGCGTAGAAACCAATTAGAAATGTGAGTTTACCATGCCCCTAACAGGTTAGCCCGCTACCATCTTATACTGCATCATCACTTACCATCAGGTGAGATGGCCGTCAAGGAATAACTTGTAATAAATAAAAAACAAAAAAAAAAGTTAAAATGATGCCATAAAGTTCCCGAGTGCATTCGAGATAAACTCGGCGGTTCAACTCCTTTTCGAAATTCTTAAGATTACTAAAGTATTCAGAGTGAATAGTTTCGATATAGAGCATCTTACCCTAGCCATAGACTGATCTAAAAACCGTACTCTCGTTTTGCTAGTTTAAACGTGCTAGTTAGTGTTTAAACGAGAAAGACCTTGGGGACACAACTTTGTCACGCTTTAACTGTACAAAAGTCAATTCTTAAGTCTTAGCGCACTTTATAGGTCCTGGCCTAAGAGTTCTCCCTCGTACTTAGAAGCAAGGTCAATCCGCCGTAGTGACGTCACCGCCCGTCTTGTAACGCCGCACAATTTCCCTCGCGAAATGAAATTCGCATCTCATAATGAGCTCTACAGTTTAACGGGCATTGCGTGCTTCGCTATAGAAGTACTGGACGAGACATGTTGTTTTATATATTTTTCGCACCACTCCGTAGTAATGCCTTACAAGCCATGTTGTCTCCGGTAAATGTACGTCATTACACTTAGCGGGAGTTAAACAATCATCACCATCATCATCAACCCATTCTCGGCTCACTACAGAGCACGGGTCTCCTCTCAATATGAGAAGGGCTTGGCCACAGTCCACTTCGCTGGCCGTGTGCGGATTGGCAGACTTCACACGCCTTTCAGAACATTATGGAGAACTCTGCAGGTTTCCTCACGATGTTGTTTTCCTTTACCGTTGAGCAAGTAATATTTTAATTGCTTAAAAACACATAACGCCGTTAAGTTAGAGGTGCGTGCCCGAATTCGAACCAACGCCCTCTGATTCTGAGGCTGACGTTCTAACCACTAGGCTGTCATGGCTTTTAGTTCACCAATGTTGAACTGAAATCCATTACACCTTTGGGCGGTAATTTGATTCGTATTGAGAAACCCGTTAAGCGCGAACCACCGAATATGGATAGTTGAAAATTTACTCTAAAGCTTATCTCCCTAACGTTATATTGAGGTGATATGATGTCTAGTAAGTAATTAGACGTAGTAGTAGTAGTAGAGTAGGTATTCAGCGCAGGGGTACGTTGTCTTCGATATGGGCGCCCCTTAACCCCTCGCTACACGCAGGAGCTACTCCATAATCCTTTGTTTGCCTGGGAATAGTTATAAATTTAAATTTTAAAAAACTTTCGTAACTGTGTCATTCCAGAGTAAAGATAGTGGCGCCTTTGACGCGTTTTCACAAATTAACCTTTGACGGTGATATCAACTGGTAGTTAGTGATGATGCAGTCTAAGATGGTAGCGAGCTAACCTGTTAGGGGTATCCCTAGCCCCATGCTCCTAATTAGTTTCTATATGACATTGTGCCGGTACTCTTAATCGCTTGGCGTCAAGTCTTTGTTGGCAGGGTGGTATCGAGCCACTGCCGAAGCGTCCCGAGACAGAACTCGAACCCGACTATATAATGCAACAGCGCACGCGCTGCGCCATGGAGATCGTCAAAGGAAGTATCTGGTATGGTTACGAGCTAAGTAAATTATTAAGAGCTAAGTAAATTATAATTGGGTTTAAGTAAATGGAAATATCACATGTCTTAAAATTGGTATCTTTTCTTACTGCATTTACAAAACAGGTAAATATTTCCTAGATACACACTGAAACACGCATTTCAGTTGCGCAGTGGATGCTCAAGAACCCCTCTTCGTATTCGAGAGGAGAGCCCAGCAGTGTGACGTAATCGGCTTATCATTGTAACGTATTCATACAAAGTATTTCATTCAAAAGGTCTCATCCAGTACAGCTAGGCAGACTAGCGTAGGATACACAGCGCCGGAAATGACAGGTTGATGGCCGCCTTCTCTGCTTCCGGGCGGCGTTGGACCGATCTGCTGAGATGGAACGGAACTGGTCTACGGAAACGCGTTTTATTAGACAACTAACTTAACAAGTCTTCTTACAGCAGCCTTTGTGAAATTTTACTTAGGTTTTATCCTACTTAAAACCTGAAAGAAATAAATGAAAACATGTTGATAAAAAAGGTGAATTTTTGGTTTAACGAAAACGCTATACTAAAACTGAAACACTACAGTATTCTACTAATATAATAAACGCGAAAGTTTGTAAGTATGGCTGAATGGATGATGGAATTGAGGTTTGTTACTCTTTTACTTAAAAACTACTGACTGGATTTCTATGAAACTTTACAATAATATAGCTTATAAATCAGAATAACATATAGGCTAAAATATGACGATAAATGTCAAGTAAGCAGGAAAAATCTAATCATCAGCGTGATAATTTGAATGTCATAATATTAGTTCTTTTCTACGCACGCTATAAGCTACAGGAAATACTAATCCTGCGCAGACGAAGTCGCGGGCACCAGCTAGTAGATGAATAATTAGCGGTCTTATCGCTAAAAAGCGATCTCTGCTAGCCAAACGAACTGCGGAGGTTGTGAAGAAAAGCAGGCTACAGGTGTAAAGACACAGTAAAACCGTATAGAAAATACTTCATACGTATCATGTACTAGATAATATGTACTTCCTTGATTCAAAAAGATTATAACTTTGAAATCTTGGAGATTCCCATCAACCCCGGCTAAGTTTGTTGTGGGTTTCTTCTCAAACCTGGGCGGGATTAAACCCTCTTAGCTTTAGTTTTAAGTTGGCGAGTGTAGTTATCACCATCACTTCACGATTAAAAATAACTAAAAATATAATTATTATATATGAACGCTATAAATATGCCAGTAATAGTTTTATATGAATAAATCCATTTTCCATTTGATTTTATCAACAGGGCGTAGAACTGTCCAACTAACCATTACTCGCCTTTTCGACACCCACTGGATAATAGGGGTGATACACGGCTCCGACCAGATACAATCTAGGAATTATAAATTGACCCGCTGGGGATCAAACCTGGGACCTCGCACTTAAACAACAGCGCCAAATACTGCGGAAACAATAACTAAGATAAGAGACCATCTGTTGAATTTAGGGAGAGATAACAACCTCCTGGCAAGCCCTACATATCTGAGCCAATTAGGAAATCATCATTTCCCAAATGCAACTTGCTGGGTATATACCCCGGGACTGCTCCGAGATGTCCCAGCGTGCACCCATGTACCACTGTGGAGAAGTCTCATGTTCATCATCATGAACAACCTACTTGGTTCAACAGAAATTTAATTCGCCTGTTATCAGAAAAAGATAAGCTTCATAAAAAAGTCCATAAATACAATAACCCTAGGGATAAATTTGAATTTCAAATTCTAAGAAGCCGCTGCCATAAACTTTACAATATTTGTTATAAAAATCACAAACATGATGTAGAGGCAAATATTCAAAAAAACCCAGATTACTTTTGGAAATATTTTAAACAAAAAAAGAAATGTGAATCATCTTTCCCAGCAACAATGAAACTAGACAACAAAGTTGGTAACTCAGGGACAGAAATAGCGAATCTTTTTGCCAATCATTTCTCTTCAATCTACACCCAAATAAGTAATCATAAAGCAATGATTAACTTGCAGGAAAATAGTAACATTCCACATCTGGCCCCGTTTAAATTCCTTGAAGCTGATGTCCTAAAAAAAATTAAAGCCTTGAATATTCAAAAGGGTGCCGGTCCTGACAGTCTACCCCCTATTTTTGTTAAGCGTTGTGGTCCAGGAATTGCTTTACCATTGACTTTAATCATTAATCGTTCCCTTGACGAAGGCATTTTTCCCGAAGAGTGGAAAAGTGCACGAATCGTACCAGTTTTTAAGAAGGGGGATCAAATGGATGTAAAAAACTATCGTCCTATTTCAATTTTATCCTGTTTTTCAAAACTGTTTGAGAGTCTTGTGCACCCCATCCTCGCCAAACACCTTAATCGATTTTTAACAGACACTCAGCATGGTTTCAGAAGCGGTTTATCTGTGCAAACTAACCTGTCTGTTTTCACTTCAGATGTTTTAGGTGAGGTAGACAAAGGGCAGCAGATCGATGCCATTTACACCGACTTTAGTAATGCATTTGATAAGGTCGATCACCGAATACTACTACATAAGCTTTCCCAGTACGGAATTTGCGCTTCCTTAATAAAATGGTTTGAATCGTATCTGAACCAAAGACCACAGATTGTTGCAGTGAATGGCTTTGAGTCTGAGAGGTACATTGCTCGTTCTGGGGTGCCGCAGGGTTCACACTTGGGACCTTTGTTGTTCTTGGCTTTTATCAATGATATAACTATCCAGATAAAACATAGCAAATGCTCTCTCTTTGCCGACGACTTAAAGATTTATAAAACAACTAAATCCGTTAACGACATTAAATTAATTCAGGAAGATCTTGATAGAATTGTTTATTGGTGTGACGTCAATAGTATGACCCTTAATGTTAATAAATGTTTTCATGTAAAATATACCAGGAAAAAAAAACACTTGTGTCCAGTTACTCCATTGGAAATGTGGTTCTGCAAGAGTTACCTGAAATCAAGGACTTAGGGGTCACTATTGATAGAAAATTAACATTTACTACTCACATAAATAAAACTGTAATAAAAGCCGCGCAATTTCTAGGATTCCTGAAACGAAACACAAAAGGGTTCTCCCTAAAGACAAAAATTGTACTATACAATGCTTTTGTAACGAGCTGCCTCGAATTCGCCAGTGTGATATGGAATCCCTCATATATCATCCACTCCCAACGCATTGAAAGCATTCAGCGAGCTTCACAAGGCATCTCGCATTCCATGCCACTGGTATCTCGCACAGACAGCCTTACAATCAACGGCTAGCGGAGTTTGAAATGATGTCTCTTCGCAGCAGGCGGGTATTACTAGATCTATGCTTTTTGTATAAAATAATGAATAATAAAATACAGTGTACCAGCCTGCTCGATCGGATATCATTATCATTATCCGCTCACAGTAGATATCGCCGTCACTGCAACCATCCAACCCACGAGACCTTTTATATACCCCCGGCTAGAACGCACCTCGGCAACCAAGCTCCCATGGTTCGCATTTGTGCTGGATATAATAAAGCATCCCGGACTGTACCTGGCATTGACATATTTCACGATACATTTGCGGTGTTTAGAAAGAAACTCATCGATCAACTATGGCATGATCGGTGAGTCTCCCATCTGAACGGATATGTAGATTGGTTGGTTAATTTCTTTTAAGTTCTTTTAGTTTGTAATCTGCCTTAATTGTTTTCTTGTAACCATTTACATGTAAATTTTAATGCCAATGTCGTGTACACTTATAACCGATATGCATACTGGTTAATGTGACGTTTTTGTTTGCTACAATGTATATTATTTTCTATGTATATTGTAAGTGTATCAATAATAAATAAATAAATAAATAAACAACCCATTACCGGCTCACTACAGAGCACGGGTAGGAGACCCGTGCTCAATATTAGAAGGGTTTGGCCATAGTCCACCACGCTGGCCATGTGCGGATTGACACGCCTTTGAGAACATTATGGAGAACTCTCAGGCGTGAAGGTTTCCTCACGATGTTTTCCTTCACCGTTGAAGCAAGTGATATTTTAATTTTTAAAAATTTTTGTTTAATAGCTATTAATTATTTATAATTTTATTTATTATTTATATGAAGGCTTTGTATAGTACTTTGTGGAAGTCCATTAACATTATGCTTTATTGGCTGTACCTAATCTGCGTAAACCAGCCAAATCTGTACTGTGCACATTATAATTTCTTCAAGCTTCACCTACACCTCACCATACATATCTAAGTCTTCTTCTCAACGCACGTTTCGCTCCGGCACTGTAGCAACCACAGGAGATTTTGACTGTTCAATGATTATTAATTTAGCGTTGCCTATTTTATGCGAATAACAACAAATTAAGCTAAATGTTCATTGAATAATATACAAAAAAAAAGATTACTTTGACGACCTCCGTGGCGCAGTGCGTGCACTGTCGCATTATAAAGTTGGAGGTCCTGGGTTCGATTCCCAGCTCGAGTCTGGTCTGGTGGGAGGCTTCGGTCGTGGCTAGTGACCACCCTACCGACAAAGACGTGTCGCCAAGCGATTAAGCGTTCCGGCACGATGTCGAGTAGAAACCAATTAGGAGTGTGGGTTTACCATACCCCTAACAGGTTAGCCCAGTACCATCTTAGACTGCATCATCACTTACCATCAGGTGAGATTGCCGTCAAGGGCTAACTTGTAGTGTATAAAAAAAAACTTACATTTGAAAATTTCTATTTATTTTGAATAAATAAACAGCAAGTGCTTACAAGTCGAGTTTGAAAATTAATGGTCCTCACCCCCGAGATAGAAAACGAAGCGCCAGACCCAGTTATAACAGTAATAATTATCGTTAAAGCCCACCATACCGCATTAGAGCAACGAGGTGAGGCTAAGCTTTTAAATTCTCACCTATGTGTGAGGCCTACATAAACAGTGGGACGTTTTATTGGCAGACAATGATTTATTTGCAATTTTATCATATCGACCCTTTGTCTCACTCTTGCATAAAGCCGCGCCGTAAAATGTTATCTCGTTTATCGGGCGGCTTCGGGTTCTCTTACATTCAGTAACACAATCCGGATAGCGTAATTTTTACACTTCACATTTCTTTATAACACTTGGGTAGGTACAGGCAACGTACTGTATCGTACGTACTAAGTTAAAATAAATCGTTTCATGCGCACGGCAACCGGCTGTCCCTGGTACGTGCGTAACGTAGATCTGCACAGAGACCTAGAACTTGACACTATCGCTCAGCCCTTTAAGAAACTCTCGAAAAGCTATTTCGAGAAATCAATCCGACACCCCAACCCTCTCGTAGTTGTGGCTTCTTTTTACTCCCCCGACCTAAGCGCTCCTCTCCGAAAAAGGAGACCTAAACATATCCTTCATGACCCTGACGATCAGATGACTACTGACAACACACTCGTACCACCTACCACACAATCATACGCTACACACCGTCTTCGCCGGCGAAGACGAGGTCCCCGCTATCTTACGTCATCCGGACGTGGGCTCCATCCAAGGCCTCGGAGACGTACGGACCAATCACCGTCCGACCCCCCCGTTATCCCAAACGTCGCCTAAGCCGAGGTTCGGGCTTAAAGGAGGCGCCCTTAGGCAGTCGTTCCCTTTGTTTCTTCGAGCCCTAGGGCTCAAAATTTCTTCTGGCAGAGCTTCTTTCCGAAGCTCGCCAAACAGCCCGGTTAAGCTGTGGCAACAAATAGGGTTTGTACAGCTAATAGACAGTCCGAAAAAAAAAAGTTAAAATACTAGATGTTCCCAGTGTCTTAGCTCTTAAAAATTGCCCTAATTACATTTCCGGAATAAAATATCTTATGTCACTATTTGCTAAATTTCGCCACCAAGATGGGTTTAGTGTAAAGTCGTGTATCGTGTCGAGAGAAGGGTATTTTATTAATCCCGCGGGAACGTTTCACGAAACATTTTCTGGAATAAAAAGCTTCCCATATTCATGTATAAGAATTGGTTTTGCGTGCACAGTTCCTATCTTTAAGAACATATTAAATGATCATTAAACTAAGGGTCGAAATCGCATTTTTGGTTCAGTTGTATCCATTTTTATCAAGTGTTCGTCCATTATATTATTAAGTTGTATTAAGCCTTAGTATTTTTTTGCCTTTCTTTTATCTTATATTATAACAACCAGAGCTGCATGAAATTTAAGCAGAACTTAAATGATAAATAAATATTCTAATAAAGCAATTAACGTCAAAATCACTTGGTGACGTCACTGGGCATTTTTTAACCAATTATGAGTTTTTGACAGTACTCCGGAAAATTGAATATGAATTAAAAATTTCAGACTTACATGACTATAAACAAAACAGCACATGATAAGGGTTTAAATTTTATTTACGAATTAATAATATAATAATAACTATAAATCAATTTATATACAATCAGTATTTACAAATTTAAAAACACAACGATAACACCAACACGTTCAATAGGATTTTTAAAATAACACAATATTAAAGAACTCATAAACACAAAGCAGTGTCACCTAAAACTCTTAAAAACAATTCTTATAGGTAATAATAATAATAGAAAAAAATAGATGCATATTACCTAAGTTTAACATAAAGGAGATTATATGGACATAAAGAAGAAATAGCTAGATGAAGTATTTAATGCACATAATTATATAAGAACAAAGGGGAATAAGAATGGCAAAAAATTGATGCGATATCATCCAGACAACCCGAAGGAAGGAGGAATCGAAAAAATAAAACGAGATCGGTACACATAGTGATAAAATAAATAAAATATTATAGTATCAAATGGAATATCTAAGGATGATGATGAGGATAGTGATAATGATGATGATAAACTATCCAGAATGACTAGTCATCCCGGAAGATGAAAATGGTACAGCTCTCAAAGAGCATGTTATAATGTGTCATGGAATATAAAAAAATATAAATGCAATATAATACTTAGATAAATACGTTTTCAAAACCGATAAAATGAATAGCAATGATAATTATGTTAATAATTAATGAATGAATGATGGTGATAATGATAGATAACGCAATAAATATGAAGGTAATGTATATGCATGTAATGGTAATGGCAAAGAAGATGAAAACAGATAAAGATATAAAAAATGTATAAGCCATAATTAACTAAATTGAAAATATAAATAAATATATATTACTTATATTATGAAGATATGAATCGGCGAGAACAGGAAAAGATAGGAAAGTAAAAAAAAATGCTTGTATAAAATAACATACATAATTTCAAGTATTAAATTATATAAAAGAATAAGTATAGCAGAATCTTGAAAAATTATGTAAGAAGAAACTACATAAAATGTGACGCAGATGATTTGTGAAAAGGTTTTGTGGTAGATAAATAAAATATACGTAATGATTACGCAAAGGTAATTTGATGAAATAACGACGGCGAAATATATTATATTATGCTTGAATCATATCTGATTTTGCATATTCGTATATTTTCATAACTATTTTTATGGAAAACATCAAATAAAAAGGTATTCAGCCCCAATCCGTCTGTTCGTCTGGGTGTCCCCCCTTTCCACGAAAACAAAAACAGGGCTTCCCTTATCAGCCATCTATCAGATTTTGTGGCCAACCACATAGAGTAAGAGCCCATAAACCCAATTTGGGTTTACTATCAGTCAACAATTTTGATAAAAAAGAATAAAATCCTCGGAAATTTGACTTTTTTTTTCGGACTGTCTATTAGCTGTACAAACCCTATTGGTTGCCACAGCGTAACCGGGAGAAATTTTGAGCCCTAGGGCTCGAAGAAACTAAGGGAACGACTGCCTAAGGGCGCCTCCTTTGAGGCCGAACCTCGGCTTAGGCGACGTTTGGGAAAACGATTTGGGTCGGACGGTAAGTGGTCCGTACGTCTCCGAGGCCGTGGATGGAGCCCACGTCCGGATGACGTAAGATAGCGGGGACCTCGTCTTCGCCGGCGAAGACGGCGTGTAGCGTATGATTGTGTGGTAGGTGGTACGAGTATGTTGTCAGTAGTCATCTGATCGTCAGGGTCATGAAGGATATGTTTTGGTCTCCTTTTTCGGAGAGGAGCGCTTAGGTCGGGGGAGTAAAAAGAAGCCGCAACTACGAGAGGGTTGGGGTGTCGGATTGAAGGAAATTTGACATGACTGTGTTAGACTATGTAACATGTAATATTGTGATTAAAATTCCGTCAGAAAGGTTTCACAGAAGAGGACGCGATTTGAACTCTTAACTTTAATTTGTAAGTTGAATCGAACGCCTTCATACAGTGAGAAAATTATTTATAAAGAATACAAAATGCCTATTTAGCTATTTTTGGCATTCTTTAGCTTTGAATAAAAAATAAATATTTCGGTTATTGCAAAGATTGTACTATTTATCACGGTTATGTAAGAAACCGTATGGCAAGTCATAATTACCAATGCCACAGTTGATACTAAAATATCTGCTGAAAAAATGATCAAGTTTTACCAACAGCAGTCAAGTTAAGTTTCTTGGGCTCTTACACTAGGAAGCATCGTTTCCATGGTTTCACTCAACCCATAAAAAGGAACAAATCCGAAAGTAATATTCAAAATAAAAAACGGGGAAAGTAATGAAATTACACCGATTGTATACAGTCATGAAACCTTCTAAAATACTTAGAAAAATGTGTAATCATCTTCAAAAAATTCCTTCGCGAATTTTCGAAGGATTTGCTTAAATATGACTGAAATGCTCAAATAAAATTGGTTTAATTAATGGCTTGTAATATAATTATTGGAATTTATCACAAATATTTAAATAACTATATAAACGAATAGAAAAATAGTAATAATCATTTATGAATGAATCAATGATTTAATGATGATAATAAATAAGAATAAAAGATAATAGGTGAAAATTAATTATATCAATAAATAGATACGTAGATAATGCAGGTAAATAGTTTATGATTTAATGATGATATAGGCAGAAAACATATCAGTAACGAAATAAATATATAATAATATAAACATGCATATGTATACAATGGTTTATATGGAGAAAAGCATTATCAGTATTTTTTTTTATTTATGTAATCCGATCTATTTAAATTTTTCTACCTATTTATTTATATTGAAGGTATGAAGTCATTTAAAAATATCAATTCAAAACTCATTGATTGAAGATAATAAATATTACTGTTAATTCAGTGGTCTTCACATCTCCAAAATGTCTATTCGTATTATCTGAAGGGCTATCGTTGTTTATTATATTAATAACGATAATAATTATACTTAAATAGTAGTGTAAATGTTTGGACAGATAATAATATCATAGTAGTATATAAATATTAAGATAATTTAATGGCGTGAAGCTATTTGTAATATAAAAAAATAAGTAGGTAGTGTTATATATAAAAGTCTAGATTTATCTATGCTTATATAAACAAAGTTGTACAACAAGTTCATTAATGTGAAAATATAAATAAATATGATCCGCGAAGATCCTAAAAAATAAAAAACACTTAAAATTATTTAAGGATTAAAATCCCAGTAACAAAACGGTACACTTACCAATTAAATTATTTATTTTTTGATTTAAGTTTAATATCACCGATATATTAATAGATTGTTTTGATAAAAAGCACTTTGGTACTGCATAAATATTAATAAACACTATAATTTATAACAAATACTGTCTGTATTTCTTAGATAGGTGCGATTTTGCTGAACGAAATCTCAACAAACAAATAAAATTTCATGTCATGAAAATTATGGCTTTTAGTTCTGTTAATTTAGTGTAGAGATTAATTTACAACGAAATGCAAAAAATTAACGTACCTAATAGCGATTTCATAATCTGTAAAAATGTCAAAGAGACAAGATCAGAATGTGGTTTCCAAATGGAATCAATCCACAAACCCTGATTACTTATTAGAGTGGTACCTGACCAGTATTTTGGAAGACAGGTGAGCTAGGATAGTAAAAAGAAATGAAAAGATTCCTAGCAAATCTTCATGTAAAGCAAATCTTATTGTGATTTATGACGCTGACTTATTAAACAGTGCTCTAGCATTCTTCTTACTGTTACAGCTGTTATTAAATTACGTACCATCTTAATTGTAGTAATTTAATTATTTTACTAACTGGTTTTGTCCTCTTTTAAATATATATTTTTTAATTCATTAAATACTAATGAGCTAGTCAGTTAATAAATTTGATTTTATCGTTCGTATATTCGTAGCTACCCATAACGGCTTATCACAAGTCAAGGCTGGCAGTTGAGCAACAAGTCACATCTATTGCTTAGAGGGTGTTGTGTTGTTTCGAATTGACGTTAGCTGATAACCCTGTTAGCTGCGTTACCTTGGGGTTTTGGGAAGCGCGAAGCGGGGCCTGAGAGAAGAGCAGCAAGGCTCAACGATACCCCCCTAAAGGGCGCCGTCTTTTCGTCTCTGATCTCGACTTACGGGACGTCTCTTGATGAGAGCAAAGTGGGGCCGGGAGTGTAGTTGGACGTCTCGGTTATCGGTCGGGAGGGCTCGGAGTGTTTGTGCCTATGTATTACTATCAGAATCGTTATTAGAGATTACGATGACAGTATCGTTTATGACATAGAGAGTGCTACTAGTTGTGGGCTCGATTATTTATGATATTGTATCGGAAACCGTTCTAATGAGAACTGTCAACATTTACGTCATAAATGGTATCAATAGCCAACCTATATCGGCAGGCAAATGTGCAAATTCTCTTCTACATAAATCACTAAACTAAATTGACAGGTCTTAGGCCGAGAACTATAAAACCTTATTTCTGACTTAAACAGTTAAACCGAGACAATTTTATGAGTACGATATAAATCTGTCTCGATTTAACACTTGCTTTGTTTGAGCAAAGCCAAAGTACGCTCTATAGACCTCAGCCTATCGAGTTTTGTATTTTTTGTTAATATAGTGCAAAACTTCTTACGACCTGTCAATTTAGTTTTGTTAAGAGATTTTTTTACAAGGCACCAAAGTTGCGAATCCTGTTCGTACTTAAATCTCTAAACCGAACTCGACAGTTGTATATTTAGTGCTGTTTTTTTGTGGAAAAGGTTAGCATCATTTTCAGTTTAGAGAGTTATTTTTAGCAGAACTGTTACCATTCTGTCATTAAATACACAAAAGCAATGAGTATAAGAGTTTGCTCAATCTATGAAAGCTGGTTCAACCCGGTAGCCTACTAGCCGTAGTAAACAGGGCCGTATATGTAGCCGCCCGGCCGCCGGTCGATGGGCACGAGGTTATGTGTCTTAGCGGGGGAGCCGTGGTGGTACACCCACTTGCGGCCACCCTTCTTGCCCGCGTCTTCGTGGTGTTTGTCGCCATGTTCACCATGGGAGTCGTGGCCGCCGGAAGACTTGTGACCCTGTTAAAAAAATGAAAGAAATGGTTTATGACAATTATGTTGTACACAAATCTTTTAACTGAACTAAATTGACAGGTGTAAAAATAACACATTGTTTTTCTTGGATACATAAGGATGGTACGGTTTTGATACCTATATTCTTGTTTGTTTAGAGATTTATGTACAACAGTCGCTACAATCAACCAAAAATATGATTATTAATTGATTTTTGTTTTTGTATTTCATTTTTATCTGTCTTGTCGATCTTTTATTTTTATATAAATTTAAGTCATATCTTACAAAATATGGAAGATTAAATTTCCCGTGAAAGAAATAAGAACAGATAATTAAAATATCTATATTACATTCAGAGCGAATTATCATATACATATATAAATTAAGGCGTTTTTTAAGCGTTTTATTAAACTAAAATAAAATAATCATCATAAGCGTAACAAACGTCCGGAAGTGATTACTTTAATCAAAAAAATATAGACTATTTGCTATCTACTATCGGATTCTCTACTGAAAAAAAAAATACCGAGTGCTTAGAGTTATCTTGAAGATTTATTGATAAATTACCTTAGCATGATGACCATGTCCGCCTTTCGCGAAGTCTCCTTTTTCTCCCTTCGAGTGTCCTCCGTGGCTGGAGTGATGCTGACCTTTCTTGAAGTGCCCTCCCTGTAAGAGTATTAAGCTGTGTTAACCTTCACTCACTTACTAGATGTGTAGATAAAATGCGTCAACTAGTACAAACATTTCTTATCCACGTATCTGATATGAACCTGAATTTTCTGCCACATAAAACTTTTGCCTTGGCTAGTTCATCCTAGGTGCAATTGCACCCAGGGGCTATTAAGAGGAATAAAAGTGTAACACCGTCGCGGCTAACTAAAGTGCACAAGAGATATTCATTAAAACTATTAACTTCATGAAACTATGAGAAAAATAATAAAAATTCAAAGAGTCTCGCAAAAGACGCTAGCAGTGCGAGTAAAGGATAAATTAATTAAACTTTCCCCGGAGATGAGCTGGGAAAACATTTTATGTTACTCGCGCAGCTCATTCAATATAAGAGTATGTATATTTTTAAACATTATGGAACGAAGTTGCTTATCGCGCGTTGTGAAAGGGGGCTAGACGGAAAAAATTCTTACGAAAAGTTGTCACGACACTTTTTGTTATTGTAGGCTGTGCGGCGTCGCATGTTTCTCTGTATGTCATTTCTATTTCACATTGAACAGTGTCGCGACGATTATTTTTGTTGAGTGTATACAGGTTTTTTGTAAATAATAAATAATAATAATGAATCCTGACAGTGTTTCTGCACAAGTTCCGGATATTGCTGATGGAGTACAAAATTGAGCCTACTGATTAAGTTTATATAACATTATATTTGTTAATAATAAAAAAAATATATTATAACTTAAATAAAATAAAATTTTATTACAATTCCTGCACTTTTTTTTTTTTTTATCGTGGGTAAATCCTCATGGATACCTCATGGTTATGTCAGACTCCTACTGACTAATACTCTAACTGAATAATAACTCTAATTCCTGCACTAATTATTCGAAAGGAACTTCGTTCTATCCGGGTGTCCCTTGACACCTCTCAAGTTTTTTTTTTTTGAATGTTTTATTTATTTTTATTTATTTATTTGTTGTGACGTCAAATCAAACAAGCCTTTGTGACTATGACGACGACTTATTAACCAGTCCGTGATGTTACACAATTCGGTTCATACCAGTTTTCGGTTATTTCCATAACTAGTAATACAGAATTTCATTGTCAAATTTCATGATTTTAGATCAGATAATGGGCGATAACGCCCCCCTTGTGAGCGTTAAAGACCTACAGTGGGACGTTATGGGATCTAGAAAAAAATTGGCGTGGTTTGGGGGCCGATGATTAATTGCATCGAGATACTTTATATTTTAAAATATACTAAAATTAAAACCTACCTACTAGGTACTCAATATCGAATAATTAGTTTATATTTTTGCCCTGTATAGTGGTATAATAAACTAAAAATACTTAGTAGATTTCTTAAAGTAGCCGTCTTAATACGGAGACGCCGTACGCAATCAAGTTGTAACAAGTTGTAAATGAAAAATTGGGGGTGCTGAAAAATAATGTACGTTCAAAGGGGTCGGTAAGAGAAATAAGTTTTGATAATCTCTGTTCTAGATCAATACTACTAAACTATAGGTTTAGATACTAGAATGTCACAATAATAGGCGGCAAAATGGCCGAATTTTTTCGATTGCGTTGAGACAGAACATTGTTTTTTACTTTAACATTAATTTCAACTTTAACAGAACAGACAACAGTCTTCATGTATATAACTAAAGTTTTATGCTAATTAGTATTAATTTTCAGGTGAGCTTAAATAGTAATGAATCTAGTTAGGTATATGGTGTATATAACTAGATACATTTTAATTAAAGAAGTTTTGTATTACAAATCCAAGTTTAAATTAGAAACTTCACTTCATTTTTGTTTTAAGTTTTTTTACTGTGTTTACATACTCTTTGTTTATTTATTTAAATTATTCTGGATGCTTACTAAATAGGTACTAAGCGTTTTGAACATAGTGACATAATAGTTTAAACTGTGTCGCAAACGTGATTATATCCGGTGCATTACGCAAAAGTACTACTAGTTACTAGTTACTTTTCAAATTTTTTTTTTTTTATGGATTCTCTTTTTATATTATTATAATATTATTCTGCCTTGCGAGTCTGCTCAGTTTTTCTAATAAATGCTTTCGGAGTAATCTTGTAAATAATATATATTAGTTACGTTGAATTTTGAAATTATTTTGTTCCAGTTTTAACATGACTCCAGAACATTCATCTGTGATAGATGTACTTGGTCTTTTGCTTCACTCTTCATCCTTTCTGTCAGTGCCATAGAGTAGGTATCGAATCGCGGATCATTTGTTGTATCATTATTATTTTATCTGAGGTTACATTGGTTGTTACCGTTGAATAATTGTCTACGCCGTAAACATTATGCCATTGATGTTTTCGTTACGACTAAATTTGTAATGATCTTATAGTCCTCTTTCTTATCAAAAATTAATTTATTTTAACCATGGCTACTTCAAACATCAACTCCGCCTGTTCGCTTCCACAGATTCTGTGACGATATCAAACACGTTTTCAACATCAATATCTGTATTCCACATGTTTTGTTTCAGAAGCATCCACGTGATTTATCTTAACCGTTTTCACGTCATGCTGAAACATTTGAATGCCGCCGCAGGGGTGGGGAAATTTGTTTACATTTTCAAAAGTCATTAAACTAAAAAAAATTGGATGGCAAAAAGTGTTGCCAAATCACAAATCTCGTAGTCTATTGGAACTTGTTGTCGAAGTTGAGTAAATAAATTTTGCTTTTTCTAACAAGGCTAAAGTAAACAACAAAGTAGGTTCAATTTCAATTTATCTTTAACCTTGAACGTATTTGCAACTGTATAATTGTTTTATTTCATAATAAATACTACTAATTTACTAACATAATAGAATCAGAAAATAACATTAAAATTATAGCTATATTGTAAGTACTTTCTGAAATCTCAATTATTTAGAATAAGCTAAAGCTACTTGTAGCGTTATTTTGATCCGAATTTCGATAACGGATCAAGTCTCTAGATGGTGAGAAGTACAAAGTAGTAACAAACATATACTGTGACAAATATATACTGTAATTACATGTAATGTGTGAAGAAGCTTATTTATTTAAAATGGTGAATTCGTATTTTTGTTTTTTTGTAATAATCCAGGAAGTTTTTTATTAAGACCATGTTTTCCCCAGAATGAAACTTTACCATTAAACAAAAACTGAATGATCATTGTCTAGACATTTCGTAATCGTATTTCGATCCGTAATTTGTATCATTGCGAGATTATACCCACGAATTGATTGAAAAAGTACCACCCGACGTTTTCTAGGTTTTCCAGTTGACAGCATCCCAAAGAAATGAAACTATTGTGAATTAACAAACTTTCTATGGGCACAGAGCGGTCGTGCGTTACGATATTTGGCCAAAGATATTAAGACGCTGTCGGAAGTCGAGAAAAACGTGTCCTCGCTGATTGCGTATTACTAATAAGGACGTCACAATTTTTTTTATATATCATCATCATCATGATCAACCCATTTTCGTCTCACTGCAGAGCACGGGTCTTCAAGATGAGAAGGGTTTAGCCATAGTCCACCACGCTAGCCATGTGCGGATTGGCAGACTTCACACGCCTTTAAGAACATTATCGAGAACTCTCAAACGTGCAGGTTTCCTCGCGATGTTTTCCTTCACCGTTGAAGCAAGTGATATTTTAATTGCTTAAAAACGCACATAACTCCTAAAAGTTATAAGTGCGTGCCCGGGTTCGAACCTCTGATTAGGAGGCTGTCGTACTAACCACTAGGCTATCACAGCTTTCAGCTATCTAGTTTTTTTTATATATCTATCGTTGGTTAAAGCTCACATATAGAACGTCAATCCAATGGGCTAAAGGTACACCCAAAGTAGCATATACTTAGCTAAATTGTTACTTTTACGTTTGGGACTAAACTTTTACAAAATTTACGGTCACTATTCAACCCTTTTGTGGTGTAATATACACTTCGTGCACCTGAGTTTTTACATTACAATTTTATCGAAAATAGTCCACCCGTACTTTCGGGGCTAGTAAATTACGTTTGCTCGATAAGTTTCAGTGTGCTTGGGGCTTTTAGCTATATTCTGATTGCATCGTATTAAAGTAATGAAATTATTTCAATGTTTCAAGCTGATTATTATTTTAAATATAGTTTAATAATAATAATAAATAATAATTTATTTATTTATCAAAAGCATATCTACATTTTATAAGCCCTGTCTACTATGATAGTTTAAACTGTGTTACAGGAGACAGTGTCTTCCCTATATCTATGGCTCAACATTATGCGATTGACAAAAATAACAAATTTACACAACCAAAATTAAACAAAGAAAAATAAAGTTAAATTAAATAATTATGAGTGTGTATGTATGATTTTCAGGGTACGTGTATATGTATGTGTGTGAATATGTTTTCTATTTTTTTTTTATTACTTTAGTTAGCTTTAACTTTAACTAACTTTTGTGTTCGTGTTCTCATTGCAAGGTCTTCTCATAGTGGCGAACTAAAAAAATATTTACAACTGCTGTGGTAGATGTTAATTTCTGTAGTGGTGTGGTTATTAATTTCTGTAGTGGCTAGCATTAACAAAATGGTTATATTTTGTTACTTTTATATATCTTTCATCAATAGTACCAAAGTCAGCAATTTATTAATTACTCTTATTAGAAGTTCTATCTTCCTTTTATTTCTTTACTGGGAATCGACTTATATTTCTCTATTTTTATTTATTGTTCTGTTTTTTCTATCATTTTTAATTCTGTCGTCTTACCCAGGCCTTTCATTCATAATCGTTTCAATAAAATTTTGTTTTAAAACTAGTCGCCACTAAACATAATAATCATCTATTAACTCATCTCATGGTTATATGTCCTATTAGTACTACGGCTTCACATTTTCTCTTTTTCTCTTTCACGTTATTTGCCATCTGTTTACTGATATGGTATACATTAACATTTACACAGCTGTCACTAAATGCTATATAGCTTCCATCATTTA
This sequence comes from Lasiommata megera, assembly GCA_928268935.1. Lineage (NCBI taxonomy): Eukaryota > Metazoa > Arthropoda > Insecta > Lepidoptera > Nymphalidae > Lasiommata > Lasiommata megera. The sequence continues at coordinate 874,042 of OV743329.1, read as the reverse complement.
TACGAATATTTTCTTCATTTTCTTTGTTGATGTATTTCATTTACATTCTTTATTCACATTCACTCACCTGCATGGATAACTACTTACCGAGGAATGTTCCTTCTTGCTGCCATGGCCTCCATCGAATTCTTCTTCGTCGGAATCTCCTTCTTCTTCGAAGAACTCCACTTTCTTCTCATATTCTTCTTTTTTGTGGATGTCGTGACTGCCCTTTGTGCTGTGCCCTTTTGAGTGTTTCCCTGACTCTTCGTACTGTTGATGAGAAATAAAAATAAAACAAAACATAATGTGAAAAATATTTCTTCCAGAAAATCGTGTACCATCTAAACCCGAATCATCATTTATTTCAATCACCCAGAACTACATATCTGTGTGGTTGATGTTGCTTTCATAATGGAATTTGGGGTTTTTTAAGAAACGAAGTCCTGCCCTAAACTAACCCTTAAAGACTGTATATTAGTTCATATCGATACTGCTGACAGTCGTCACCGTTTTCCACCAGTACCTGTGTACGCATCAAAAGGTAGGTAGGAAAACTGCGTCAAGTCTTCAACTCGCCGATACCCCAATGCCTAAAGACAAAAGTCTTCAACGCCTGCGTCTTACCGGTCATGACAAACAGAGCAGAAACGTGGACACTCACGGTAGGCCTTGTCCAAAAGTTCAAAATCGCTCAGCGTGCTATGGAAAGGGCTATGCTGGGCGTTTCTCTGAGGGATAGATTCCGTAACGAGGACATCCGTAGGAGAACAAAAGTAATCGACATAGCCCAACGGATTAGCAAGCTGAAGTGGCAGTGGGCGTCAGTGTCATATTTGTCGCAGAACCGACGGCCGTTGGGGCAGACATGTTCTGGAGTGGAGACCGCGTACCGGTAAGCGCAGCGTAGGACGACCACCTGCTCGCTGGACCGACGACCTGAACAGGAACGCTGGTGGCGGGTCGATGAGGAAGGCGGAGGACCGTGTGTGGTGGCGCGCTCTCGGAAAGGCCTATGTCCAGCAGTGGACGTCTATAGGCTGATTGATTGATCGATTGACAAACCTTCGCGTGTTTCTTCCCGTGCTCTTCATGGTGGTGCGAGCCGTAGTGGTTGTCTTCATCATGGTGACTCTTGTCTATTCCGCCGTGGTCGTTGTATTTATCTAAATGATTTTCCTTGTCGTGGTGACCCTTGTTGGATTTTGTATCCTTGTGGACACCCTGGAAAGGTAATTAATTAATTAGTAAATATTATATATTGGGGGTATTACATTAACATCTATACTTATAAAATATAGCTGCCGTTAGAGCATAAAAATCCGCTGTTATATAATATAAATAAAATAATCTCTCTTCACTAAAACTATATTTCTTGAATACCTTTAGTGATGTAAAATAAGGAATAAACGTTTCTTTGAGAAAATTTTAGGATGATTTTGGTGGAAGCGCTAGAGTACTGTAAACTAGCGTATCTTACCTGGTTGCTACCTCGATTGAACTCACATCTATATGTCTTAAGAACGATTGGGGAAGGCAATTGTTTATGAGTTGTGAGCCACATGACCATTTTAAATACATACACACACATTAGTGATAATTTAGTACATGCTTACATTCATTTTAACAATTTAATTTCCGTACTAATATTATTCATAACACATATAGTTTTGTTATTTTTCAATTTTTTATAGAATTTTAATATGTTTCAACATATTGATGGACATATGGCCATAGAATGTCATTATTTTGACTTCTTCATCAAATTTATCCACTAATGTTTCATTTTTAGTTTAAAACTATTGTATTTTTTTTGTTTTTTAAATATTTATTTCTCTCAAACAATCAAACCCAGAAACGAGAGGCTGTCCATAGTTGACGATTTTTTTTGTAGTTGCTAAATTGTTTGCATTCAATTTCAAAACAATAATGAATACAGGTAGACATATTATTAAAGTTTTGGAGTTCAAAGGGGAGTCGGCTCGGAGTTCGGATTGAGCCGCACGCATTGTTGGGCCGCGTTAATTAGTGTTGGAAGCAGGCAGGCGGACCGCCGCCTCTGTAATTGACTTGTGAACTTCGACGGCTCGCTCCTACCACTAGCCACTGACGAACGATGACGCCGTTCCCGGATAGCGATAACATACCCAGTTAAAAAAATAATGAACTTTCTCTATAAAAACTGCCTTCTTAATTACTTAATACTGTATATAAAGTAGGTCTGCTAAGGAGTCGCGCGGGAAGTATACAACGTGTCCCCTGGGTGTCCAGTAAAACCTGCGAGAGGGACATGCCGTGGTGGTTTTTAGTTCGGGTATACCCCCCTTCGGGAGTGGGAGTCCTACATAACCTCCTTCCACAACGACACGACACGACACGACGACACGACGACGACAAAAAGAAGGTCTGCTAAGGGGTGAACTGTTACTTATCATCGTCATCATGATCAACCCATTGCTGGCTCACTACAAAGCACGGGTGTCGTATAACAACCAGAGAAGAGAAGAGAAGAGAGAATAAGAGAAGAGTTTGGCCATTGGCTGGCCATGTGCGGATTGGCAGACTTCACACGCCTTTAAAAACATCATGGAGAACTCTGAGGCATGCAGGTTTCCTCACGATGTTTTCCTTCAGCGTTGAAGCGAGTGATTAAAAACGCACATAACTCCGAAAGTTAGCGGAGCGTGTCCGAGTTCGAACCCTCGACCTCTGATTAAGAGGTGGACGTCCTAACCTATCTATCACAGCTTATCATAAAGATATATGTAACTATGAGATATGTAAATAACAGTTAGGAATAGAGTTACAGGTGAGTTCAGATACACTCGTCAGCCCATAGTACGGGTTAGCCCGACCGTCGCCGGATAAGTTGGATTATAAATTGAACCCTTGTATTTTAGCGTTAAATGTTTTTCGTTCTTTCCTCCGTGACGTAGTGCATGCACGGTCGCATTATTAAATTGGAAGTTCTAGGTTCGAGTCTGGGCTGGTGGAAGGCCGTGGCTAGTTATATGCCACCAAGTAGTTAGTGTTCCCGCACGATGTCGTGAATAAACCAACTATCATGATCACTTACCACCAGGTGAAATTGCCATCAAGGGTTAAATTGCATTGGGATAAAAAAAAATCACACCACCATCATAAAGTTGGAGGTCCTGTCGCATTAAAATGTTGGAGGTCCTGGGTTCGATTCCCGGCTCAAGTCTGGTCTGGTGGGAGGCTTCGGCCATGGCTAGTTACCACCCTACCGATAAAGACGTGTCGCAAAGCGATTTAGCGTTCCGGCACGACGTCGCGTAGAAACCAATTAGGAGTGTGTTTACCATACCCCTAACAGGTTAGCCCGCTACCATCCTAGACTGCATCATCACCACTAGGTGAGATAGCCGTCAAGGGCTAATTTGTAGTGTATAAAAAAAAAACAATGTCTATTTGGTCTGTCGGTGGATTAGATACCCACGCCTCGTCTCCACTATCACAGCCGTCTCTAATATTATTTAAATCAACACTATTGTCTCAATAGTCTGATGTACCACATTGACATCATCTGCTGCGTACACGTGTTTTAGTTTTCGTCTAATACAATAGACAATACCTTATTAAGTCACCCATTTTGTTTACTAAAACATTGTACAGCCTTAACTAAAACTATTAGTGCGATCCCAGAACTAAATAGAGATAATTTTAGGAACACTAATTATATTATATGCATCTCTTTCTCTTTGATACATCTTATTGGGATATATATATACATTTTTTTTTGCAACAAAAATATATTCTTAGCGTCTGTATTGTATCATTTAACTGTTAAAACGATATAAGGTACCCACGAAACAGGATTACCTAGTGTGGGTACCATCGGAATATGTAAAACTGTAACTGTGTTTTTGGTGAAATAAATATTTTAAATTTAATTATAAATCTTGCTCCTTTAAGGCACCTCACTTCGCTGGCCAACAGATATGTCAAATTGGTGGCAAACATTAAATCTTGACTTATATTTTTCCACACTTTGCATGTTTTGCAAGAGTTATTTCAATTTGCATGGTATTTTCGTGTTCTACGAAAGTATAAAGAAACAGAAAGGAAAAAAACGGTTGCGAATTTGACTTGGGTAGGTACGTGTGATGACAAACACTACATCATACAGTTAGATCGAAAAACACAGGGATTTAAAATGAAATGGAAGAAAAGAAGGTTGTTGATAATGATGGTATATCAAAGCAGATCAAGATAAAGAAAATTAAAGGCTGTTACAAACGATGGGGCGGTTTTGATTCCATCTTCGCTCCGCCAATAACCCTTGATTTCTATTAAAATCCTTCCGGGTATCTTGCCAACGTGTGATATCATAGCTCTCATTTATATATTTGAATTGAAAAATGTTTCATTCATGTAAATCTAGTTCCGGCACCTATGAAGATTTAATATAATATATTTTTTATTAATGTAATTCGTGAGGCAGTGGAATAAATAATTAGATATGAAGTGAGAGCAAGTTACACCCAAGCTTATTTATCGTTTATGTAATCCTTTATATCATAATAGGTTTTTTATATAAGCATACTTTTTATAAAAACTTTGAACTTATTGAGATAAATACTAAATGATTCGTTATTATGACTAATTAGTTACACGTAGGGTAGTTTAAAATAGTGATTTATTATGCTGCACGCAATTGGTTATTGTTGTAGGTCGCAAAAAGTTCGACTAATTAGATAACACGCAAGACGAAAATTACATGTGTGGATACAGCCTATTATAAAATCATTTTATTAGTAGGTTAAGATTTTACACTCCAACGACAACGTAAAATGTAACTTACTTGCTTTGTTTTATAGCTGAAATTCGTTTACACTTCAAGGGGCAGCTTTCTTAACGCAACAGCAGTGAATAACAATTTGTAGTATCGAATTTAGGATTTAAATACAAGTAACATTTAGTGCATTTTACATTGACATGTAAAAACTGGTTTTACTCGATAATGACTCCACGATTGCGTGCGTTACTAAGGTTACCAACATGAAGGTGGTAGTTATAAATTCATGTAACTAGACAGTTAATTTAAAATACATAAACAGTTAAATTGGTTAAACATGGCGACATCGACACAAAACTTACTTTACAAATACAGTACCAATGGCACTCTTTCATTTTGTCGCTCAAATCTTGACGTCGCCTTTCATCGCCCTTAAAATGAATTAATTGGGTCAACATTATCATCAGCTTATTCCTAATATCCTACTACTGGGTTCAGCCCCCCTATTGATCAATTTTCAGGAAGTTGCCAGCTGGTGTGCAGCCTGTGATCTCCAACAATAGTTTAATTACAACTAGTACTTTACAACTTGACAATTTGTTGGGAAAGGTCTCCTTCCCGGTAGTCGGGCGTAGATTTTATCATTACATCTACCTCAGGGGCCAGATCAGATCCACCTGGGATATACATCATCATCATCATGATCAACCCATTGTCGGCTCACTATAGAGCACGGGTCTCCTCTAAATATGAGAAGGACTTGGCCATCGTCCACCACGCTGGCCTTAGCGGATTGGCAGACTTCACACTCCTTTGAGAACATTATGGAGAACTCTCAGGTGTGCTGGTTTCCTCACGATGTTTTCCTTCACCGTTGAAGCAAGTGATATTTTAATTGCTTAAAAACGCACATAATTCCGAAAAGTAAGAGTTGCGTGCCGGGATCGTATCCCAGACTTCTGATTAAGAGGCGGACGTCCTAACCACTAGGCTATTACCGCTTATTCTTTCTTATCTCTTTGACGACCTCCGTGGCGCATTGCGTGTGCTGTCGCATTATAAACTTGGAGGTCCTTGGTTTGATTCCCGGCTCTAGTCTGGTGTGGTGGGAGCCAGCCGTGGCTAGTTAACACCCTACCGACAAAGGCGTTTTAGCGATTTAGCGTTCCGGCACGTTGTCGCGTAGAAACCAATTAGGAGCGTGGTTTTACCATACTCCCAACAGGTTAGCACGCTACCATCCTAGCTGGGATATACATTTTTCTTTAAATAGTTATCTGACTGTTTGACAAGTCTTTTTCAATAGTCATCTACGCTTCTACAGAATTGACACGGACCCATTCATCTCATCAGTCGCGCCGTCACCGTCAAAAAAGTTTATATAGATACGCATTACAGGTAGTCGATGGCCAGGTATATAACGGGCCTTCTAAAAATAGGCAATGACAAAATAGTTGAGTAACATTCTCTTCTATTTGTGAACCCATTTTTTGTACGTTTCAATTTTGTCTTACGCATTACAATAATGGAAATACCGATGATTTCTTTTGTATTCAAGACCAGCAATTTCTTTTCTATACATCACAAGTTAGCCCTAGACGGCTATCTCACATGATGGTAGTGATGATGCTGTCTAGGATGGAAGCGGGCTAACCTGTTAGGAGCATGTTAAGCCCACGCTCCTAATTGGCTTCTACGCGACATCGTGCCGGAACGCTACAACGCTTGGCGACATGTCTTTGTCGGTATGGTGGTAACTAGCCACGATCGAAGCCTCCCACCAGATCAGAGTCAAGCCGGGAATCGAACCCAGTACCTCCAACTTTATGATGCGCGCATGCACTGCGCCACGGAGCTCCTCAAAATACATAGAATCATATAGATTTCGCGAACAATACCGCTAATGCAATCTCAAAAATATAACAGTATGAACCGCGGTATAACTCCAGAGCATTCATATTGATGTGCAATCAAGGGCGCCATTCAAAACGTTATTTGTTTGCCGCCGTGCCAATATGCACAGCCCCAATGCATGCGGTATTCAATATGAACACTCGACGCGATGCCGCGTGCCGTTTAAGCAAGTTAAAACGTGAGCTTCAGTGTCAGGTAACTCTTACAATAAAAATGAATAGAGCAGGCGTTACTTTGCGGAAGTCAATAAACAATAAACAGCAAGTATAATTTGCTATATTCCGCCGACAACCGGGAGATTTGTATAATATAACACCACATAAAATATTCCACTAGAACCTCTACGCACGTTCCGACCCGACACCGGATCATCCTCAAGGATCGGATCGGATCGGATCTCAGATCACACTACAAGTTAGCCCTTGACGGCTATCTCACTTGATTATAAGACGTGAGCGTGGTAGCGAACTAATCTGTTAGGGGTATGGTAAACCCATACTCCTAATTGGTTTCTACGTGACATCGAGCCATCGACACATCTTTGTCGGTAGGGTAACTAGCCACGGCCTAACCCTCCCGCCAGACCAGACTCGAGCCGGGAATCGAACCCAGGACCCCCAAATTTAAAATGCGACAGCGTACGCGTTGCGCCATGGAGGTTTTTAAAATGGCTCTTTATGCATAATCAGTGTGAGCGAGGTCGCATCAGTATGGCGTATTTCAGCACATATTCGGATATTGTTTTCTTCTCAGAAAACGCTTTCATGAACACTTATTTTTTAATATCTCCTTGAAATATGTATCGACTGATGATTTATTTAATATATTACAGCCGTTTCTTTATTAATGGGAAACTTATATTGAAGTTCCAACATATATAGCTGAGAATAATTGATTATGGGTTGAGTGTGATGAGTGTTGATGAGTGTTGATGAGTGTGGGTTAAACCATTACCCCTAACAGGTAAGTCCGCTTCCATCCTAGACGGCATCATCACTTACCACCAGGTGAGATGGCCTTGACGGCTAACTTGTAGTGTATATAAATATATATATATATATATATAACACATATACAGTGTTCACGATTATAAAAAAACTTCTGTTCCAGATGTTTTAGTAGCAATAAGAGGAGTAACGTACAAACTCTTCGAATGTACGCTGTGACAACCATAACATAAGACGTGATTACATTTAAGTTCAAACGGGGTCAAGAAATACTTTGGCAACGGAAAAAGATTATGTTCCCAGCTTGCGGTGGTCTGACAATACCGCCTTTTGTGTCAAATCCTTCACGGTGGTTGCAACACGCCTTTCGATCTCATTGTCTGAGAGCATTTTAAAAATATTTTCTCTCTCAACACTTTGACATTAAGACTGAGATGCACTACCTTGCCTCGCAGTGCTATTATTTATTTCTATAACTATTTATAACGTTTATATTCTTTGTATGTATACCTATCGCAAGCATTTATCTGAATTATTCAAATTCAAATAATCTTTATTCAAATAGTGCTTTAAAAGGCGCTTTTGACGCGTCAATAATTTACAAAGTAGTGATTTGATGGTGATAACTACATTCGTAAACTTAAAACTAAACTATGAGGGTTCCAAACGCGCCCCGGTCTAAGAAGAAGCCCACAACAAACTTAGCCAGGTAAATTTTATATTAACATCTCAGTTATATTTATGTACAATACATTTATTATTCATCATGTACAACCCATTACCGGCTCACTACAGAGCACGGGTCTCCTCTCAATATGAGAAGGGTTTGGTCATAGTCCACCACGCTGGCCATGTGCGGATTGGCAGACTTCGCACGCCTTTGAAAACATTATGGAGAATTCTCAGGCGTGCAGGTTTCCTCACGATGTTTTCCTACACAGTTGAAGCAAGTGATATTTTATTTTAAACGCACATAACTCCGAAAAGTAAGAGGTGCGTGCCCGGATTCGAACCGCCGACCTCTGATTAGGAGGCTAACGCCCTGACCACTAGGCTATCACCGCTTAACATTTATTATTATTTTTAGTAATATAACTCCTTTACTATAGAACGTTCGCACTGCCAAGCAAACCAAATATATATTATAATATATTAATCATAAGAATAATTTACACACACGTTCAAACGCACATTCACACATACGTACATTACAATTATGTACTGCGATTTGAATTAAGAACATTCCATGCCTTTAGTAAATTAACTCAATTAAATATTGCTGTCTCGCTTCGATTAATGATGGCGTTCCATTTTAACGATCAAAGCCCGTGAAGCGTGAAACTATAAAGTAAGGATTATATAAAAATCTCAAACTTGTCGCTCGTTGTGTATGCAGCCCTTGACGGCGATCTTACCTGGTGGTAAGTGATAATGCGGTCTACGATGGTAGCGGGCTAACCTGTTAGAGGTATGTAAACCCACACTACCCACTAATTGGTTTCTACGCGACATCGTGTCGGAACGCTAAATCGCTTAGCGACACGTCTTTGTCGGTAGGGTGGTAATTAGCGACGGTCGAAGCCTCTCACCAGAGCAGGCTCGAGCCGGGAATCGAACCAAGGACCTCCAACTTTATAATGCGACCGCGCCACGGAGGTCGTTAAAACTTTTGCCCTATACTGCCTATATTAATATTGTCAATTTTCAAAATAGCCACTTTTACTCTTTTTATTGAAGTTCTTTTAAAGCTATATAACTATAAACACTCAAGTTTGTAAGTATACGTTTGGTTTAGATTTCATGTAACGTATGATTTTTCGGACATAAAAGAAAAGTCACTCCAGGATTGTTTGGGCGTCGATAAACACGTTTTATGCCGCATCAAAGTCGCGCGTGTCGACTCTGACACACAGTTAATGTTGTTTTTTATGATTTTGCTATCCGGTTATTTACGTGAATTGTTTCAAAATATGTACATAAAATAGCCAATGACCAAAAAGTCCAAATTGAGAAATTAAATAAAAAAACAGTACAGGTTATACTCAAACGTACAAAGCTGTGATAGCCTAGTGGTTAGGACGTCAGCCTCCTAATCAGAGGTCGGCGGATCGAATCCGGGCACGCACCTCTAACTTTTCGGAGTTATTTGCGTTTTTAAATAATTAAAATATCACTTGCTTCAACGGTGACGGAAAAACATCGTGAGGAAACCTGCACGCTTGAGAGTTCTTCATAGTGTTCTCAAAGGCGTGTGAAGTCTGCCAATCCGCACATGGCCAGCGTGGTGGACTATGGCCAAACCCGACAATGGGTTGACCATGATGAAACTTCCAAATTACTATAATTATTATAAAGTGAGGTACCTTCCGCTCATAAGACCACATCTCTCACCACTGCGTCAGGAAGGTGGTAGAAAATCAACAGGATAAGAGACTCTGTTAGGTACACAAAGAACTTCATCCTGTTACAAAAAGATCTTAATGCTCACAAAATGTGATAGCGTTGAAGTGACATAACTAAGTAATCAAGTTCATTATGAATTCTGATTACTTGTGACATAACTTTTCGACCTCAAACGAGCAAGTAATAAATACTCTTGTGAGCTCACAAACATTATTATAGTAATGATATTATTATCATCATGAGACTCAATACAAACTGGTTGCGCAAAATTGATTTATATATAATACCTTTGAAATTGTTATGTTGCGTTAATTTTTGTTACGTGAATTATGAATTTCCGATTGATTTACACAAATTACATAAGTATCGTTTCAACCTTTCTATTATTACTAGTGTTCAACCACATTTCACAACTTATCGAGCCATAATAAAAAGACATACTGTTTCTATTCGGAATTTCAATCTTTATTTGCAAAAGAAGATTTGATATGTATAGTATAAAGATTCATCATCATCATGATCAACCCATTACAGGCTCACTACAGAGCACGGGAATCCTCTCAATGTGAGAAGGGTTTGGCCATAGTCTACCACGCTGGCCATGTGCGGATTGGCAGACTTCACACGCCTTTGAGAATTATGTTTTTTAGTGGTTTCCTCACGATGTTTTCCTTCACCGTTGAAGCAAGTGATATTTTAATTGCTTAAAGATGCACATAACTCCGAAAAGTTATGGTGCGTCCCGGGTTCGAACCCCCGACCTCTGATTAGGAGGCGGACGTCCTAACCACTAGGTTATCGCAGCTTCGTTCCCATATGTACTATGTAAAATGTTGGCAGCGAATTCCTTAATACCCAGTAACAGTTATGAAACAGCCAGTAAATAAAATGTACCTGCAATAAATAAAGACCTCCATGTATGAAATGGGAAGACTTACCTCGTATGCCTTTTTGCCGTGCTCGTCGTGGATTTCATCGTGCCCGGATTTGTGATGCTTGCCGGTACCTGGAAACCACGTAAAGGTAAGTAATGATCATATTTCGAGGTGGAGGAGTCTGGTTGAGCGAAGCTTTGAATGAAAGCCTACGTCTACCTCTTGGTATGAAACTGTATCAGGACGATTATTGTACATTGAATATATATATTTTGAATATCTTATATCTCATATTTTGACGACGTGGCGCAGTGCGTGCGCTGTCGAATTTTAAAGTTGCAGGTCCTGGGTTTCATTCCCGACTCGAGTCTGGTTTAAAAGTATGTAGTAAAAAACGGTTATTTCAATATTACAAACATACACTCCAAATTTATTTATTTGTATAGATTTTATACGGTCTTAGCAAATACTCTGGGTCAGGTTTTAGGAAATATTTTGTAAAATAACAGGGTTTCGCTGGGGCAAGCCGATTTGCCGACAGCCAGTCCCCTTTCCAATCACATATATATTATACAGATAATAGAGTTGTTAAAAAACTACTTTATATTAATTGCGCCAATCTAAAGACAGCCCAGATGCCCGCAATGAGGTTTATTAGACAGCTTTAATCCATCAGGAGAATTGAGTTTGCAAGAACATAAAAATGACGTCCGCTCGGCCAATCTCGACTGATTTATTCCATTTAATCAATTTACTGTTCCGAAGATGTCACCTTCTGAATATTTATTGGAACTGCAGTTCCCATTTTCAAGTTTAATAGGTGAAGTTCGTGTCTATGATGACGTTATCTATGATGAAAGACTAGTTTTTTTTTATATTATTTACCACAAGTTAGCCCTTGACTGCATCTCACCTGATGGTAAGTGATGATGCGGTCTAAGATGGTAGCGGGCTAACCTGTTAGGGGTATGGTTAACTCATACTCCTAATTGGTTTCTATACGACATCGTGTGACGAAAACGTGTTGCTGAAACGCTAAATCGTTTGGCAACACGTTTTCGTCGGTAGGGTGGTAACTAGCCACGGCCGAAGCCTCCCGCCAGACCAGACTCGAGTCGGGAATGGAACCCAGGACCTCCAACTTTATAATGCGACAGTGCGCGCTGCGCCACGGAGGTCGTCATCTTGTGATCGTCTATGATGACACGCGTTAATGAAAGAGTAGGTCTTTTGTGCTCTTCTTTGAGATTATTAGTCCTTGTCTATAATATAATTACACTAGAGACATTTATAATTAAATTAATGAGAGGTCAAATATTTAAGCCGATGTGTTAGTGCAGGCTTAGGGTCCCAGATAGGAATGTATGTCGAAGGCTTTTAGTTAATTTCCAATAAAAAAAATTGTTGAAAGCAAAATTTTTTTAGTCAGTATCTGTTAAAATTTTTGCTTAGGGGAACATAAAACACTCCGTTACTTTGCGGAAGAGTGCGCGAAAGTTCCCGTGACCCAGCCACCAGGCGACGCAAAGGAGCATCGCTGGGTTTTAGTGGGTATTCTGGTCGCCAGTCTGGCCGCCGGGGAGTCCCACATACCCCGTCGGAAGCGGCGCAGTCTTGCCTGCTTCCGGAGGGGATGCGTAAACGCATTTCCCAGCGTGAAAAAAAAACAGGCCGCCGCTGCTGGCAGTGCTGACGGGACGCACCTACCTGCTCAACCAGGCGCTCCTGACGACCGCACGTATCCGAAGGCATTACGTTATTTAAAAAAATACTTTGTTAATGATTATCTTTGTCTGGTGGGAGGCTTCGGCCGTGGCTAGTTACCACCCTACCGACAAAGACGTGTCACAAAGCGATTTAGCTTTCCGGCACGATGTCGCGTAGACACCAATTAGGAGTGTGGTTTTACCGTACCACTAACACTTAAGCTTAGCCCGCTACCATCCTGGACTGCATAATCACTTACCACCAGGTGTGATAACCGTCAAGGGCTAACTTGTAGTGTATAAAAAAAAATCTAGCCATTAACTACCCAATATTGAGCGCGGGTATCCTCTAAGTATGAGAAGGGTTGTGGTCAAACACGGACTTTAGACTTCGCACACAGAATACTATGGAGAAACTCTCAGGCGTGCAGGATTCCTCACAATGTTTCCATCACCGTTATAACAAGTGATATTTAATTTAAAATTGCTTCATATTGAATAAAATTGCACTTGACTCTAAAAGTTCGAGTTTGTTATAACGTATAAGTCTTAACATCGAACTGATTTTGACTACATTACGCGCCGTGGAATTTCGATAAACAAAAACAAACACGAAGTCAAAAACAAAAGCAATCATTTTTAAGATCTTAGCCTGAATCAAATGGATGAGGTGTGCTTGATTCGACTTTTTTCCCGCTTTCTTTTAATTATATTATGGTTACCAAACATTATCAGCTTTTACGCGGAATGTTCCGATTACACAGTTTACGCAACGTTGCTAATCAGTTTCATATTTTAACTTTGTTTATCTTTCTATTTTTGCTTACGTAAATGTTTAAGCTAATTCTGAGCAATTTTCGACTTGGTATATAGTTAAGAACTCTAACAATCGAAAGATTATTTTATATGTAAACTTATTTAAACGACTTTATATCGAGAAGTTTTATTGAAATATTCAATATATTTACAATTGACAATCCTGATTAGAAATAATCATGAGTTTTGACGACCTCCGTGGCGCAGCGCGTGCGCTGTTGCATTTTAAAGTTGGAGGTCCTGGGTTCGATTCCCGGCTCGAGTCTGGTCTGGTGGGAGGCTTCGGCCGTGGCTAGTTACCATCATACCGACAAAGACGTTCCGGCACGATGTCGCGTAGAAACCGATTAGGAGTGTGGGTTTACCATGCCCCTAACAGGTTAGCCCGCTACCATCTAAGACTGCATCATCACTTAACATCAGGTGAGATTGTCATCAAGGGCTTACTTGTAGTGCATAAAAAAAAGAGTTGTAAGTTCGAGTGTACAACTACATGGCAAGAAACTCAGATGCTGTGAGGCCGTATGATATAAGTACAAATCCCAAAAACCTGGATATAAAACGTTCTAAAGATATTTATACAGCACTAGAAAGTTTTGGACCAACATCGGCAATATTTTATATACGCGGGCCACTAAAATGTAATAGAATTTCATTAAAACGAATTCAGATATCCAAAGACTAATCGAGCTGGTAACGCCTCAAGTTTATGGATATTACAAAAGCATTACGCACGCACCATTTTTTATGCGTCGTTTAATATGGTAATTTAATTTCATAGGCGTAGTATATAAACAGACCTATCACTAAAGCTATAAAATTATACCAAAAGCGATAGAAGCTTCAAATTTTAAGGTAGTTTATGTATGTTTTATGTATTGTGGTATACTTTTTTTTTTAAAAGATAAGGATTGCACTTAAAAATTGTGAAGATTTTAGATACATCAGGTATTATTTGGATGGTATCATTCTATTTAGTATTAATTTGCATTCCCTGCTAAGTGTTTTGGTCACAATAAGATCATAAAAGAAATAATGATTAGGTCTTGACTTATAAAACGATTTAATAAAGGACAGCGATTTTCCACCTCATATTGTCGAGTCCGTAGTGATAATAGGCTCGTACGATTTGGGATTTTAAGGTTGAGCTATCGCATTGTAGGTAAACATAATGTTAGGGAAACAGCGCTGCCGCCAGTAAAATTCGACACACCGCTACAATGGACAAATATCTGGCATTGGCAAAGGTTACTTCTTATTTGGGAAAAGTTGTGAAGGTGGGGTTCAGAGTTTATTTTAAATTCCTATGCTATTGTAGTTGTATAAGAACCTACTACTTATTCATTTAAAAAAAAGGATGAGCAAATATATATTTTGTAAATTTTATTCCATGCAATTGATAACGAAGACATTTTATCTTTCGTCGTTAGGATAAAATATAATATTCAAAATAGCTTATAATATTAAATTTGAGCTCTCGGGCTCGAAGAAACTAAGGGAACGACTGCCTAAGGGCGCCTCCTTTGAGGCCGAACCTCGGCTTAGGCGACGTTTGGGATAACGGGGGGGTCGGACGGTAGAAACTAGTAGGAGCGTATCCTTAATAGACAACCCATATGTTTGTTACAAGCAGGCGTTGGACGTGGGAAAACATTATCAAAATATTACGCCGAACAAAGTCGCTACCAGTGTCTAGTTACTCATATATTTTATGCTCCAATTTGATGCAGAATCGATTAGTAAAGCTCTTACTCGAGGCATCGCAAAAAAGGCGCAAACACCTGAACTACACAATGTTGATTCGTCGCAGAACAGAAATGGTAACGGAATTTCTTCACGGTGCACAAAAACATCTGCTGATAGATATAATTAATACGATGACCTTCAGGTTTACCTGTAACCGACGTTACGACATTGGGTGATGGCGCTCGAAACAATTGGCGACCCATAGTGACAGGTGACCTTTTTGAACTGAAGTAATTCTTAATACCACCTTAGTACGCCTTGTACCAAGGTGCTATATTAAACATATATATCTTATACTAGCTGTGTCCCGCGGTTTCACCCGTAGTTTCCGTTTCCGTGGAAATACCGGGATAAAATATTGCCTAAATATAAATTGACTCTTTGAAGTTAGGAACACACCTACATTTCTTAGACAACAGTGAGTGATTATAATATGAACTTTATTGAATAGCAATAAAGTTCAAATTAACTCTACATTTTATTTAGAAAACGTTAATACGGGGAAAAGAAAAGGACTGTTTTTAGGGTTTTCCTGGCAATTATTCGAATTTTTCTCATTTTTTAAACCTTCCCTAGACCTCCACGAACATTTCGAGACCAAGATAAGATAAATTCGTTCAGCCGTTCTCGAGTTTTAGCGAGACTATCGAACAGCAATTGATTTTTATATATATAGAAGATATAAAATTCTCGTGTCACAATGTTCGTTCTCATACTCCTCCGAAACGGCTCTTATGAACCGATTCTTATGAAATTTTTTATGCATATTCAGTAAGTCTGAGAATAGGCTACTATTTATTTTTCAAACCCCTAAGTGATAAGGGGCGTCCACCCCAACATTTTATTTTTTATTTTTTTGATAATTTTTTTTTAATTTTAGTTTTGTATTATATGGCATTGATAAATGCATACAACTCTAAATTTTCATCCTTCTATCGCCAACCCATGTTTTTTAATAGTCATTTTAGTAATTTAATCATTTGTCATCCCGCTCGCAAACTGAACAATTATCGTCTTTATTGTAAATGTTTTTCACTCTAATATGACTAAAATTTCCCTGAGCTTATTGTAAAGCTAAAATTTTTGTACATAAACAATATTTATGTAATTTTTATATTCCCTCATCGTTCACAGCGTCCCATGCCTCTTTCACTCATATACCACATCCTTACACAAAATAAGTTAGTTATTTTTTTCTGCAATAGTAATTCCCTTGAAATAATTTACACGGCAAAACAACGTTTGTCGGGTCAGCTAGTAAATATATATATTACTAGCTGTGACCCGCGGCTTCACCCGCGTAGTTCCCGTTTCCGTGGAAATACCGGGATAAAATATTGCCTAAATATCTATAGCCGTCTTCAACTATCTAACATCGAGTTTGTTTGAGTTGAAAGAGTTTTTCACATCAGACCCGTATTTCCCGAGATTACCGCGTTAAATAAAACAATTAAAAATAACTGATTTAGACATGATTTGTGCAGCGGTAATAAATTGCAAATTGACTCTTTGAAGTTAGGAACACACCTACATTTCTTAGACAACAGTGAGTGATTATAATTAATTATGAACTTTATTGAATAGCAATAAAGTTCAAATTGACTCTACATTTTATTTAGAAAACGTTTATATGGGAAAAGAAATGGGCTATTTTTAGGGTTTTCCCGGCAATTATTCGAATTTTTCTCGCTTTTTAAACTTTCTCTAGACCTCCACAAACAATCCAAGATCACGATAAGATAAATTCGTTTAGCCGTTCTCGAGTTTTAGCGAGACTAACGAACAGCAATTGATTTTTATATATATAGATGTATTGAAATTACAAGCGACCATTGACCATAACCATCGCTTGTAAACATCTGCTGCACTAGAGAAGTCATCAATGCATTGCCAGCTGAATTCATCCTCCTAATCGTTTTATACCAGAAAGCTAAATCCCTTGATGGTATGCTTGTGGCCGAAGCCTGGCTCTCTCAGATGGAAACCAGACCAGACTTGACCAAATCAGGCCATCCCATTATTATACTACAGCGAACGCCCGACGCCACGAAGGTCGTCAAAAATTACAGTATTGACTGAAAAACACGTTTCTTGTTTGGGGACTTTAATATTCAACTTTATTATTTTTATATTCTAGCTGTAACGCTTTATGACAGCGTGCTGATAGACAGACAGTCTTCTAGAAAGTTCGATTGGCGCTTTTCGGGTACGGACCTAAAAGGAGTTGTACCTTTATTGAGAAACAGTTATCGCCTAAATTGTGAGTTTGTTTTGCCGACCTGACCTGACTCTCTAATCTTAATCTCTCTAATCGACAGAAGATGTAAGAGTTAAAGCTCGTTACTCCGAGAGTTTGTATTGGAACATTGGTGAGTTTAATCACTAAATACCTTTCCCCCATAACATTAGATGTCACCTGATAAACTTTGATAAGCTTAGGATCCGTCAAAATTGTTACCCCTTGATAGAAAAATCCTATTGCGATATTTAGGATTATATAAACGATAAAAAAGCTTGGGAGCGAATTGCTCTAATTTCATAGTTAATTATAATTGACAATGAGAAATGGTGATAAAAAAACTGGCTAAGTTTGTTGTTGGCTGCTGCTTGGACCTGGGTGCGATGGGAATCCATTTAGCTTTAGTTTTGAGTTAACGAGTTAGTTATCACAATCACCTCATAAATAAAAATTATGAAAAATATAATATATATTATGAACGATTTATAGATGTGTAGGTAAAAGTTATAAAAACAATTATATAATGAACGTAAATTATAACACGGATCCTGGCCACAAATATACGATGCTTTTAATATCGAAAAAATATAATATTGTTGCGGGATTTAATAAAATATTAATTGGACTTATTATAGTTCAGTAGTCAGTCATTGAGCAAATGACTGGTCACTTTAATATTGAATGAATAATACACAAGATTTACAATATGTTGATTATTTACTGAAGAGAGATTTCCTAACCTGATTTTCGTTCGAAAAAAACAACCCGCTTACAAAAAGTGATACCAGGTAACGCGGCGGAAGCAATGAATGCTCTATACTGAACAAAAACACTTTATCCACGAGCGCAAAAAATATAAAAAAAACATGGTGTAACGTACTAGCATCAGTTTTACTTTTGGGGTGCAAGTGGCCCAACTGGGGTGCAAGTGGCCCAACTTTGGGGTGCAAGTGGCCCAACTTCTATCTCAGTGGCCAAAGTCAACCTCACCTGCGCGTGGTGCACCCTGCCAGTTAGCGAACGAGGCTCTGACGTTTCCAGTCCCCCCCCGGGTTGCTGTGTCTGATACCGCACGGCTTAATCTTAATGGTATCCCCGCTTTGTGGTAGGGTTCTATCTCGGATCCGTCTGGCTAGCGACCACACTCTAGTCGTAATCAGCCGCAAAGCATTCTATGCGTTCCGGTTGCGAGCTGGAGAGCCAGTTTCCCTCCCGAATAGTGCAGTGTTGGTGGGCTTTGGGTCCGTAGTGGGGCAGAAGTCCTTCCCGCGTGCGTGGGCGTGAAGTATTGGCGCGGGGTCCAGGGAGACCCGATGAAACGGTTGTCCGCTGGCCGCCCGTTGGTCCGTAGGGGGCCCGAACCTAGGATATCCCGTCTTAGGAGGCTGCCCCGCCACCAGCGAAAAAAGCCCGGTGAATGACCGGAGTGCCGGAGTGGGAGACCGGAGTGGAACCCGCCGGTCATTCAGCGGATCGGATTGGGGGCCCTTCCGTCCCCCGCACCAGTAACTCACACCACCTACGCTCTCGGGGGCGGCTGGTTCCGCTTCTTTGACCTGGTGACCACCAGCACTGCACAGTTCGTCTGTCCTTTGATTCAGCCCGCATAAATTATGAAATTGACAAGAAGAAAGAAACGTTTTACAGCGGCGCCTCCTTCCACACTTTGTGTGAACTTTTGTAATATCAGAGGCTTACACTCCAACCTTAACGCCGTTCACCACCATCTCGAAACGGTAAAGCCCGCTTTGCTCTTTCTGACTGAGACCCAGATTTCACCCCCTGACGATACATCATATTTAAACTTCCCCGGCTACAAACTAGAACATGAACCAGCTTCCTTCTTCTGTGTTCCCTAATGGTTATAATATGGGGATCTTCAAAGGGCGAATAAACAAATTCCTCAAGGGCCAGCAACGCATTGGCGGTTCCTCTGGTGCTGCAAATGTTCATGGGCGGCGGTAATCACTTACCATCAGGTGACCCGCCTGCTCGTTTGCTTGCTTTGTATATAAAAAAAAAAAAAAAAAAGTATTGAAATTTATAACGTGGACGTTTAAAATGGTGAGTCTCCTAAACTAACATTGTTAATGATTATGGGGGGGACTATCTTTGTTAATTTCCTTAATTTATTCAAATTTGAATGAAAAGAATGTAACATTTATACTAACCACTAGGTTATACTAATATAGAAGCATCTATGAAGTGTTCATAATTTGTTTCTTTCATCATCGTGGAACCATGACGAAGAGGTTATAACTACATTCGTTAATTTAAAACTGAATCTACGTGGGTTCCAAACGCCAAATATAACTATGTTTTTAGGAAAATAACTAGATTGCAGGTATAATCGGAACGGTCATATTAAAGGTATGTTACCAAAAAACAAAGTTTGAGTAATTAAGAGGCTATTGAAAACTCTTAGAAAACATACAGCGCCAGGTTATCATGGTATATTATATATTATAATACATATTTTTCCTAACAAAACATATTTTTAGGTAGTTATGTAACATGTGACAAAAAAACTGCTTTAAACCTAAAACGTTGTCGATGTCACCGGAACGAGGCAAAATATTATACCATGTATATGTCACGTGACAGTGAGGAATGTGGAAGCGAGAAGCATATATATGGATTGTGCAAGGAAATTGGTTCACAGCATCGTATCTCGACAGCGTGCTGGTTATTGTTTTTTGGGCGAACTTTAAAACAATAAACAGCAAGTGTAATTTGCTATATTCCGCCGACAACCGGGAGATTTGTATAATATCCACTAGAACCTCTACGCACGTTTCCACCCGACACCGGATCATCCTCAGGAGAGGTTTATTGTTTATCATGGACTTCCGCAAAGTAACGCCCGCTTCTATTCATTATTCGAACTTTAAAAGTTCGCCAAACGAAGCACTACTACCGTTACCACTGTTACTGAGAACTGGATTTATCTGTCAGTAGCTCGGTTTTTAAGCTTTTTTGGAAGTTCAGCATTCTGTATTTA
This sequence comes from Lasiommata megera, assembly GCA_928268935.1. Classification (NCBI taxonomy): domain Eukaryota; kingdom Metazoa; phylum Arthropoda; class Insecta; order Lepidoptera; family Nymphalidae; genus Lasiommata; species Lasiommata megera. Next base: position 853,657 of record OV743329.1, on the reverse strand, counting down.
TTTTGTTTTCTAGTTACATATGGGTAAAAAATTGCATAATAGCAATAATCAAGCTATTAACTGTTATATGTGTGTCCGTTTCTTGTTCGACGACATCGATCATCGGTTTTTCTATTTTTATTTAAACACAGGTTGTAAGCAAACGTACATGTTTTTTCGTAATTCTGTCAAATTCAAATTCAAATAATCTTTACACAAATAGTCCTTTAAAAGGCGCTTTTGACGCGTCAATAATTTACATAGTAGTGATTTGATGGTGATAACTACATTCGTAAACTTAAAACTAAAGCTATGAGGGTTCCAAACGCGCCACGGTCTAAGAAGAAGAAAAGTCTTCAAAGATAGGTAAAGTTTAAAAAATATTGATATAGAACCGTTGTAGAATTTTCATAATAAACCCTTTCATAATATGTTACTCCACTTGAATGAGTAAGCCAACTTTACAATTTCGATACTCGTTTGCAACGAAGTTGAACAACATTAGTAACGGTCCCAAATTTCAAATCGATATCATCAGTGCTTACTGAAATATGAAGATGTTGCATACTGATAAAGTTAATTTTAACCATTACAGAAAGATAACCCTAAAAGTGCAATCAGTATCTATAATAGATAGATAGATAGATAAACTCTTTATTGCACATTACAAACTTGAATTCAAAATAAAACAAACATAATGCGCAAAGGCGGTCTTATCGCTAAAAGCGATCTCCTCCAGACAACCTTTTGTAACTTACTAAGGTTCTAGATGAATTTTATGAAACCGTGACGCCAAAAAAATTTAAACTCAGTCTAGTCGATTGGTTATTGCAAAATTGCTTTTGTGAAATGTGAATTAGTATTTTGACAGATGACATAATAATTATATCAATAATATGTATTTCGTTTATTATCTTCTATAAATGGTTATTCAAGTTTTTCATATAAGGCCCCCGGTACGAAAAAAATTAACGAATGCCCTCGTTACGTTTTTGTGCGCAGCCTATTCTGCGCCTATCACAGGCGTGAGTGTTGATTACGTGAATGATATGTCAAATATAAGTTTGTAAAATGTTTTATGTAGAATACCGTACCGTACCGTATAATCATAATAAATGTAAATAGAATAAAAATATATACATTATTTAGGTATTATCATTGATTGTTTCGTTTATTTACCATTTGATATGGTATGAAAATTTTTCTTAGATTAGTACGCCTTTTTCGTCCCTAATTAGACAGTCGATCTGAAGGAATAAACTCCATTCGTAAATTACACTGACATGCACACTTTTTTAATATAAGATCTGAGTTATTTTATTTTTAAATTCGTATATTATGTAATTTATTGGTTGAGCACCTATTTATTAAATTCCAATAAATTCCACCTAATTATTTAAGAAAACATAGCTATAGAAAAAGAATAGTCCAATTAACAATACTCTAATAATATTATATAATAGTGAGTCTGGTTGTTTACTTGTTTGCTGTTTTACTTTTTTACCTATAATATATAATACCCACGGAGCTACATAAAATTTGCCGTATATATATCTGACATCCTAGGGACAGACACAGAACTTTACGACCCAAAAAGGCTACTGATTTAAAGAAATTTCATTTTGCCTTGTCATGCTCCATTTTTTTCGGACTGAGTATTAGCTGTGCTAACCCTATTGGTTGCGATAGCGTAACCGGCTATATCTATCTATAAAAGCTTCGGAAAGAAGCTCTGTCAGAAGAAATTTTGGGCCCTAGGGCTCGAAGAAACTAAGGGAACGTCTGCCTAGGGTTGCCTCCTTTGAGGCCGGCTTAGGCGACGTTTGGGTGACGGGGGTGTCGGACAGTGGGTGAGTGGTCCGTACGTCTCCGAGGCCATGGAGCCCATGTACGGATGACGTAGGACCAAAAGTATGTGATTTAAGCTAAGTGTAGGCAATCTGAACTTAATCATTTAGCCTCTAGGAAGTATTTTTTTAGTTTATAAAGAGATTAAACCTTGCTAAGCTAACTGCAAGTATTTTAGTTTTTCATGAGATTCTTCAACGGAACTTAAAAAAGAAATTTAAAAGAAATTTTTCATAATGATAGCTTGCATTGCGGAGACGTAAGTACATTGTCTTTTTTAAATGAAAAATAAATTATTAAATAACCGAACAAAACGCGTATTGTATGATACTAGTAAATTTTCACCCACTGTCTCATTCTAGCTGCAACTTAAATAAAATAAAAACGTGCATTCGGCCGAACCAACCGTCAATTTTCTATTCTCAAATCACGTAATTAAAGTTACCTAACAGTTAACTTGGTGTCTTGACAGTTAGCAGTAATTCTGTATAGTTACATTCGTTTTGCTGTCGACTTTAAATGTGGAATGGTTATAAACACTCAATATCTTATTAGAATCCCACCACGCTGTTCAAATGAGGTTTGCTGGACTTTTTTCACATTATGGTCACACGTTTTTATTCCTTTACTACTTTATTCAATTCTCTCTATAAAAAGATACTCGTAGTTCATATAAATAATATATAAGTAACTTTAGTATTAAGTTCACGAAAGAATTAAATTCTTAACTTGAGAGAGATAATGGGACGCCAAGTTTTGCTATCCCCGTCGTTTTTAGTTAAATTAATCTGTAATAGGTAAAATGATACAATGAAAATTTTTTTTTTGTGAATTTCCAATGAAAAAAATTATTTTGTTGCCAACAATTTTTTTTTTGTCAGTATCTGTTAAAATGTTTGTTTAGGGAAGCGTAAAACACTTCATTACTTTGCGGACGAGTGCGCGAGAGTTCCCGTGACCCAGCCATCAGGCGACGCGAAGGAGCATCGCTCTGTTTTAGTGGGTATTCTGGTCGCCAAGCTGGCCCCAGGCGAGTACCACATACCCCGCCGGATACAGCCCAATTCCCAGAGTTAAAAAAGGGAATAAAACTATAATTTAAAAAACCCTGTCCTCTCAATTAGCTTATTGGTTCTTCTACGCGTATGCATAAGTTAATAAGATAAATACTCTTTATTGCACACAAATTTTAAAGAAACAACAACACAAATCACTTAATAGACAAGTATGCAAAGACGGTCTTATTGCTTTAGCAATCTTTTCCAGACAACCCTTGGGGAAAGAATGAATTGAAATATGAGGGTATGAATGGCAAGTTTGTGTGTATCTTAAAATATATCGTGAAATAAATTGCGGAACATGACGAAATTGGAACCACATCTCTCTGGTATCGTTGTTCGAGTGACCGCATGACTTGAATAACTCGACACGGTTCACTCACCCGTCAGTGTTGAATCTGGTATGCAACTTTTTCTTCATCTCATCGATTGCGGGGACGTCTAGCAACGAACAGTGTTACAAATCTAGTTTCAACGCCCCAAGACAATGTTGCAAATTGAGCTTTTTAACGAGAGATGACACCATGCTTTTTGTACTAAAATAACGCTTTATTGCAGATTATTCCTCAAATTTAAAACGGCAGGTGTTTTAATGGCTATTTTAATAATTTATGTTACTAAATAAAATTTACAAATGTAATGTAATAAATAATTAATTAAACAGCCTAAGGTAGAATGCTTAACTTGAAAACTGATGTTCACTCATCACTCATCATCATCATGATCAACCCATTACCGGCTCACTACAGAGCACGGGTCTCCTCTCAATATGAGAAGGGTTTGGCCATAGTCCACCACCCTGGCCATGTGTGGATTGGCAGACTTCACACGCCTTTGAGAACATTATGGAGAACTCTCAGGCGTGCAGGTTTCCTCACGATGTTTTTTTCACCGTTGAAGCAAATGATATTTTAATTTTTAAAAACGCACATAACTCCGAAAAGTTAGAGGTACGTGCCCGGATCCGAACCGCCGACCTCTGATTAGGAGACTGACGCCCTGACCACTAGGCTATCACCGCTTCATGTTCACTCATGTTAGGTGATAAAAACGGAAGTCAAAGGCCTTCCTTTCTTCATGGTTTCGACGTTACAAAACATATTCATATCATCTAGAATCAATATAAAGAATTGTTTCGGTAAACGGCTATAAATAAATATGCAACTTTGTGCCAATATCCTCAAGGGCACTTCAAAGATATCGGCCAATTAAGCAATATTTTTCGCAGGACGAATTTTTCGTCCTATAGTTTTGTTACAGAAATCATGTTTTTTTTTGTTCTAGTAATGTAATCTAAGATTTTTAAATACAATCTTTTTCTAGATAGATATAAGGCTTAAAACCGCAAAGCTTTTTATATACCGTCTGAAAATAGATAATGGTAAAATAAGGGTGGATACGGCAAAGGCCCGAATATTTCATAACGTAAATAGTAAGTGAAGGGTCCATGCAAATTGAGAAAGGTTTGAAAGTATCTGATCTCATGACGAGATGGATATGTGTAGATAAAATAAATGGACAAAACGGAATGAATATTTTCTTGTTTCAGTAACACTATATCTCGGTGGAAGCAATCAACATTGACGTCTTCATCATCATCATGATCATTCTCTGCTTATAATGTCACAGCTGGGCTTACAATTATTATCGCGTTTTAACGCTAGCTAGGATCATCGGATTATTTTTGAACAATGCGGATTTCTTAAATGCCTGGCCATGAGAATTAATCTTTACAGAACAAATATTTAAACAGATTAAATCTGTGCTAGTAATAGAGCTGAAGTTTCTTCGTCTGGTTGAACTTATTAACTTTCTTTTGTGTGTGTTCGTCCGATTGATATCATAGTGGGTGGCCTTTATTTGGTCATCATTTGTGTATGTATGTATAGCATATATAGTATGAATGGCAAATTATGCATGCAATACTGTACTTTTTCTTTCTTTCTTTCTTTCAAAACGTTATAATGTATAATATATATATATATATATATAATATATATATCTGCTAAAGTAGATCTGTTTATTTATTAGTTACAATCGCATGACCAAAACCGCTGTCTTCATTTATGCCATATATGATACTTTGGAAATTATATTAACATAATGGATTTTCGCAAAAGTGTATGATAAGTTGATATAATATAACACGGGCGGCGATTTACTCATTGTTTAACAGTACAAATGTTGATATTGCGTATTAATGTGTTGTGTTAGAGCGTTGTGCTGCAAACTATTTTGATGGGGAAGATTGCTGGAAAAAGAGGTGTTGGAAGGCGAAAGAAGTCGTGGCTCAGAAACATACGGGAGTGGATTGGCATCAAGTCGGTCGAACAACTGTTCCGTTTAGCCATGGACAAGGCACGTTACAAAAAACTGACTGCTGACCTCCAGTAATGGAGAGGCACTTGAAGAAGAGAAGTTAGTGCGTTGGAATTTCAGTTGTGATATGGCTGAATTAACAATAAATAATACTAACCTGTCTCTATATCGAAATCTTCACTCTTCTTCTGTTCTTTCTTGTGAGTCTCAGCCTGTATAGAATCCACAGCTAATGGGGCAGCAATTGCTGTCGGTGCTGACTGGGATGCTGTCACCGCGGTGTTCGATGCAGATGAGTGAGCGTCCGATGCTGATGGAGCAGTTATTTCTGCTGAACCAACTGCCGCTGTTATATTTACAACTGTAGAGTCTGGGCCAGTCACTTCAGATGAATTATCCTTCTCCACGCTTGAAAACGCCGTGGAATCTGGTACAGGTGTCGTTTGCTTGTTTTTAAATCTACGCTTATTTTTCTTTAATTTTGGGAAGAAAAGCGTTGGTTCTACTTCTATAGAATCATTATTTTCAGGCACCAATGATATTCTTACATTTTCTTCTTCTGGTGTTGACGATTCAGAATAACGCGAAGAAAATTTTTGAGGTTTACGAGTTTTTGTGGCTGTAGGATTAACAGTTGTTGAAGATGTAGTTGATGTATCGTCTTCGTCATTAACAATGTACAATTGAGGATTTCTAAACACTGAAAGCTTACCGCTTGCCATAGTTTTATTAGTTTTCTTGGGTTTACGTTTCTCTGATGTTTTAGGTGAGTTTGTTGTAGTTGTAGTAGCACTGTCTGTTTTTAAAGGTTGAAGTTTATATTTGTCCTTAACAACTGGATTTTGGTCTTCATATTCTTCATATTCAGGACCTAACTTCTTCCACCCAGTACCATCCTGTGCATATTTATCACTATTTTCTCGTGGTTTAATTCTATCTCTTTCAAGTTCCTCCTTGTAAATTTCATCTTCTTTTAATTTTTCAGAAATAGTCCGTTGTTCGACGGCATGTCGTTCTTTCAATGCATCTACACTCTCAAGAAGTTTCTTTTTCTTAGCTTCACTTTGTTTCTGTTCTTCCTCTTTTGCTATGTCTTTATCTGTTTTTTTCTTTTCAGCACTTTCTTCTTCATAATCAGTTTCATCCTTGTTTTTCTTCGGTTTCTTTTTGCCTTGTCTGTCTTCAGTGCTTTCTTTGGATTCTTCATCTTTTTCTTCTTTAGATGTGTTTTCGTCTGAGGACTGGTCTTTATTTTGCTGTTTTATTTTATCCTGAGGTTTTACTTCTTCTTTGGATTTTTTGCTTCGAGCTTTCAAAGCTCTTAGTACTGGATCATCTTTTGGCTTTGTAATAATATTCACAATGCCTTCTATATCTGAAATATTTGCGTGATGTATCAGTTTATTGGGATCTACTGGTTTTCCTTCTCTGTGTAAATCTGACCATTCCTTCTTTTCATAAAAATCCTCGTTATCGCTATCGCCTAGACCTTTGTCATAATAATCGTCTTGCGGTTCAGCAACTGCCTTCAACACGAAGTTTTTGGGATGCGCTAGTCTCTTCTTCGGCTTTGATTTGGCCGCCGGAACTAACTCTTCTAATAACTCACCCTTATCGCTTTTGAATGGCACCCAATCCGGATAAATGTTTTTAGTGTTAGTTTCACGTTTTGTCACATTTGGTTTAGCAGCTCCTATGCTCAAAGACTCACAAGTGGACACGATAAAAAGAAGAGCCCAGAAAAGCGGCGTCATTTTGATATGAGGAAATGTTCATAGTATCATAACTCGGTGATAAGTTAGTAAACACGGGCGGGTGGAGGTGAGGACGGCTCGACTGCGCGGTACCAACTGTTTGCGTTGCTTAAACTACTATTATTTATACTGTTTATAAAACGATTCTCTTCGGTCGCGATCACCGACAGAATAAAGTGGGCTGAATAAGCAGGGTTGGCAGATGATTGTTGGTAACAAATGTTAAGTACCGTATTACTTGTGATAAATTATTAGAAATAGCCTAGCTCTGTCCGCGTCTACTTTCATTTAAAACACCAATGCACCAATTTCCAACTAACGTTATTAATACGAAAGTTTTAGCGTAAAAGTACGATAAACCTAGTGACTCACATTCACATTGAAAAGTTTAAGGCTTTTCATGCTTATATTTTACTTTAATGAAATGCGCTAATTTAATTTAAAGTTTACTTAGTAGTTATTATACTTTTTCTATAAAAAAATATACCATTTTATTTTAAATTTTACTGTTTTACGGATAACAGTGTTATTCGGTTATATCCTAGTTTATATATATATACGAGTTGTTATAAAAACACACATTTTGGACATATTAAGACTAAAGCTGGAGTAACTAATAGTAAACAATTTTTTTTTGAAAGTCTTTTAATGTACTTTTGTTATATAAAAAAATTATCATTCAATAATCATAATTATTCATTGAATAATCCAAACTATTGTAAATTAAGTAAGCTTTGCTTTTCGCGCTTGTGAAGTCAACATCTGAGGATGATCCGGTGTCGGGTCGAAACGTGCGTAGAGGTTCTAGTGGAGTATTTTGTGTGGTGTTATACTATACTAATCTCCCGGTTGTCGGCGGAATATAGCAAATTATACTTGCTGTTTATCGTTTTAATTAAGTAAGCGTTAGTAATATAATCAAAAGTGTGTCAATAATTAAGCACTCGCAAAAGTAAAGTTTATGCGCTAGTGTTTTTGTTTTTTTTTGATTTGATTGAAAAAATTTGTCAGTATTTATTACTCAAATGGATTTTGCCGTAATGGCCAAATATTATCTTTTTACAAATTTCAAAGTAATATTACGTTTATTAGCTGTGATTTTGGACAACTGATGACTATGAGCTACTGTCTAGACAAGAAATGGCTCGTGACAACCCTAACGGAATGTAATCACTAATTTAAAAAGTAATCGACATTTGTTAACAAATTGACATCAAATAAAAAGAGATCATATTAATGAAAATAATGAAATCGGACGATTTGCGTAGCAATTTAATTTGATTTCATGGGATGGAATGGATAATTTGCATTCTTAATTTTTATCATGAAAGTAGATTCTCAAATATAACAAGAGAACAAGAAGTATGGGTACAAATCAGTATTGCAACTGATCGACGTACACTGCTGACGATAAAGGTTTCGAATCTTACGATTTCGTCTGTCCATTTAGTTTGGGCTATATTGCGGTTTCGTTAACCGGTGCGGCTAAGTCCATGACCATGGTCTTGTAGCTTCGCAACTGGTTATGCGATATGTCAGTTACTCATCTGGTTCTATTTACCATGGATTCTGGTTTAATTACGTAGACATACACCGAGTATTGAAAGAAAGATAAAATAAGTTATCTTATGCGGGTAGCGCGGCGCTATGTTTTCTCCGTGCTGTTTTACGGGGTGGAGGCCTGGACACTAACGCAAGCGATGAGTAATAAGCTGGAAGCGTTCGAGATGTGGGTGTACAGGCGGATGCTGCGAATATCATGGAGAGAGCATGATCGCAATACCACTGTGTTGCAAAGAATGGGAAAGTATACTGAGATACTCAAAAGTGTAAAAAGGAGAAAACTGGAATATCTGGGCCACATAATGCGAAACTCAAAATACCAGTTACTCCAACTCATAATGCAAGGCAAAATAAATGGCAAACGAAGACCTGACCGAAGACGAACATCCTGGCTTAAAAACCTTCGCCATATGTCTGGTCTGGCTTCGGCCGTGGCTATTTACCACCCTACCGACAAAGACGAGCCAAGCGATTTAGCTTTACGGAACGATGTCGCGTAGAAACCAATTAGGAGTATGGTTTTTTACCCCGGCTAAGTTTGTTGTGGGCTTCTTCTTAGACCGGGGCGCGTTTGGACCCTCATAGCTTTAGTTTTAAGTTTACGAATGTAGTTATCACCATCAACTCATTACTATGTAAATTATTGACGCGTCAAAAGTGCTTTTTAAAGGACTATTTGATTAAAATTATTATTGATTGATTGATGACTTATTCTATCTTATGCTGAGAACAACCAAATAAAGATCAGCAGCACCGCTGATTTTCATTCACGGACGCCTCAACGTTAAATTTACCTTAACAAAATAAAACTTAATAAACAACTTACTACTACAACAGTATAAATTTAACCTACTTTAATATACAGTCCAATTGAAGATAAAAAATCATTTGTACTGAGACTATTAAGAAATCTGAAGAAACAAAAATTGTGATTACAAAAGCAAACAAACAAATAACGAATAAGTTAAAATTGTGATAAAGTGCTGGAATTATAAGTAACTACTACTATAATAGAATATTTAGTAAGCCGACTTACGACCAACACTTGGCGACTAATTTGCGTAGCCCTAAATCTTCACTAGTTCTGGGAAAAATGGTATCTTCACTCGTAGGTATAGATTTAGTTTTCTTGGAAGTCAGACCTAGGTAGATCTGGACTGAACCGGTTCTTACGGGATATATATGCGATTTTTAAATTTATGAAGTTGAGTGGAATATTAGTGTGAAACTTGTTCGTTTTGCTCAAGGTCATTTGTCAGCATATTTCGAGAAACTCTGCCTTTATAAATTTCTGAGCAGTAAATATTGTATGTACGAAAAACATTTTATTTTTATTTTTATCCACTACAAGTTAGCCCTTGACGGCAATCTCACTTGATGGTAAGTGATGATGCAGTCTAAGATGGTAGCGGGCTAACCTGTGAGGGGCATGGTAAACCCATACTCCTAATTGGTTTCTACGCGACATCGTGCCGGAACGCTAAATCTCTTGGCGACACGTCTTTGTCGGTAGGGTGGTAACTAGCCACGGCCGCAGCCTCCCACCAGACAAATTTGAAACATTTCACACTGAACTACAAAATTTAAATATAGAAACACATGTATAGAATTCTTAATGTTATAGTAGGGAATGGAATTATTAATGATATTGATATGATGATGATGTTTTATACTAGCCATTAGTAAAAGTTGAAAAATGCTCAGGAACATGTTTGATCATGTGCGAGAAATTGGTGGCACTAACAGCTAACACATGAAGCATGAGCGGGCACCTTGATCGACCAAAGAGTCTATATTCACTTCGTGAACAATTCGCCTGGATCGCTCCATGGAGCCCTATAAAAATTAAAATTAGCAGAAAACACCTAAAGACTGGTCACAAAACGTCCGACGTTGTATAACCAGTCTTTAGGTGTGAAAAACGACCTAATCTGGGTAAAAGAGTCAACATAAACCTTTGGAAGCCTACAAATCGTCAAAGCAATCGCAGGCAAAAGTAACTTGTAGTAGAATAAAAAAAAGCGTTGCAGTTAATGGATTTGTAGAGAATGCCGGGCATCCATATACTCGTAGTTGTAGCATCACATGATTGCAGGTAAATAGAATACATCATATAAAATCATGCGTGAGATTTTTTTATAGGAACGAAGTTCCTTATCGCGCGTTGTGAAAGGGGGCTAGACAGAAAAAATTCTTACGAAAAGAGGTCACGACACTTTTTGTTATTGTAAGTTGTGAGGCGTCGCATGTTTCTCTGTCTGTCTCTCTCTCTCTTATAGAAAGCAAGCCAGATATTTTCATTTCTATTTCGCATTGAACAGTGTGGTGTCGCAAAGATTATTTTTGTTGAGTGTATACAGGTTTTTTGTAAATAATAATTAATAAAAAATAATAATAATATTGAATCCTGACAGTGTTTCTGCACAAGTTCCGGATATTGCTGATGGATTAATTCCCGGCTCGAGTCTGGTCTGGTGGGAGGCTTCGGCCGTGGCTAGTTACCACCCTACCGATATAGACTTGTCACCAAGCGATTTAGCGTTCCGGCACGATGTCGTGTAGAAACCAATTAGGAGTATGGGTTTACCATACCCTAACAGGTTAGTCCGCTACCATCTTAGACCGCATCATCACTTACCATCAGGTGAGATACCGTCAACGGCTAACTTGAGATGTATAAAAAAAAAATCAGGTACGATAAAGAGTAAAGTGTCCAAGTGTAGACACACCTCATTTTATTGTGTAGATACTATAATCTCCGGTCAACATAACCTTATTACAGATTTCGATTAACGTTACTTAACCAATGAAATTACTTTGAACAGCAGACCGCCCGCTACTTCCGGTTAATTTTAACTATTGTTGTCAAATGTTAGCATATAATTGGGTAAATAATAAAGCGGTCAGGTACGAGTCACTCTTTAACTTTGAGGGTTACTCTACCTTGGACGGAAATATTTCTACTTCAAGTTAAATAATATATATTTTTTTAAATATAATCCTTAATCCACAATATGTACCCGTAAATGTGACGATTAACTATTTTATTAACGGAAATGGAGAACTAAGATCTTGCAGACCTAATGTCGGTTTTCAGGATATATATTTGCAGAAATATTATTTTTATTCCCGTAAACTACCTGACACTGATCTACAGACTGACAATGCGCTGCCAAAATCTAAGGGTCTAATTTTCAAAACAATTTTATACGGCTGTTATTATATTATATTAGTTGTAATCTATCATCATCATCATCATCATGATCAACCCATTCTCGGCTCACTACTGAGCACGGGTCTCCTCTCAATATGAGAAGGGTTTGACCATAGTCCACCACGCTGGCCAAGTGCGGATTGGCAGACTTCACACGCCATGAGAACATTATGGAGAACTCTCAGGCGTGCAGGTTTCCTCACGATGTTTTCCTTCACCGTTGAAGCAAGTGATATATATTTTTTTTTTAAACTCACATAACTCCGAAAAGTTAGAGGTGCGTGCCCGGATTCGAACCGCCGACCTCTGATTAGGAGGCTGACGCCCAAACCACTAGGCTATCCTCGCTTCAATCTATATATACTATAAAATCGGTAACTTGAGTCCTGTACATATAATATATTTTGTAAACTGTGAAACTATGCATATTTTAATAAATCGTAGTTGATCTGTCTTAAATATAAAATTTACTTAACGGATTGGAATGCATTTCAGTACATAATTATACTATAGAATGCTACTCTGAATTTTTTTTAATTTTTAATTTTTATTTATTTATTTATTTTATTTGCTAACAATTACAGTGACAAAATAATTTTATGATCTCCCACTTTCCAAACTAGTGTAAACTGTATCTTGGAAAGTGGGAATTAAGGCTGAAAATTCGAATCATTTTAAAACTATTTGTCCATTTAATAATCATCAATATTTAAAGACATATAGGTAGTAGGTAGAAATAAAAATAAGAAGTAGTAACAATTGTTCCGATATTGGAAATTAAAATGACTCTGTCACCATTCCGATGCGGAACCTTAACAAAATACAGTATTCAGTTAACGTTACATAAAATAAATAGCTAGTTACCCACTTCGTGATAATACTTAAGTAAGACACTTATAATTGTGTTTGTATGTAATACAATCAAAATATCCTATTTACGGATTAAACGAATTACTAAATCTTAAAAGTCTCGTCGGTTTAGTAGTTAACATATTTGACTACAGCTCAAGAGTCTACTGCTAAATCACGATTTCCAAAAAAATCATGCTGACCGTTAGACCGTTGCTTCGTGAAGGAGCACTTTAACCACGACTGTATTGATTTTAAAATTATATAATACTAAAATTCCTGTTACAGACGAGAATATCGTATTTTACTCAAAATTTCAATCCATTCCATAGGTTAACACTTTATGTAAAACTAACTTAGTGTTGATACAGCATTCTATGTAACTTAAACAAACTAAATCAGGCATATATGAGATTTGCGAAACTTTGGCCTTCGCGCGCACTCGCCGAAAATTTTGCCATTTGGTCGAAATTTACATATCAATTAAGCTTGTATTGAGTATTAAATGAATCCATCAGCAGTTTAGAAAGGATTAAAGCAACCTTTTTAATTAAATAAAGTAGTTTTTAATTAAATAAAGTATATTTTCACTAAGATACATCGTACATTTTTTGACGACCTCCGTGGCGCAGCGCGCGCGCTGTCAGATTATAAAACTTGGAGGTCCTGGGTTCAATTCCCGGCTCGAGTCTGGTCTGGTGGGAGGCTTCGGCCGTGGCTAGTTACCACCCTACCGACAAAGACGTGTCGCCAAGCGAGTTAGCGTTCCGGCACGATGTCGCGTAGAAACCAATTAGGAGTGTGGGTTTTCCATACTCCTAACAGGTTAACCCGCTACCATCATAGACTGCATCATCACTTATCATCAGGTGGCATTGCAGTCAAGGGCTAACTTGTAGTGGATAAAAAAAAAAAAAAAAACATACAAATCAGGTACATCGTCACCAAATGTTATGGTCGGTATTAATTTCTTCTAGTTTCCGGGTATTTTGCTACAGGTATTGTTAGCTCTGATAATCAATTGTTCTAAGTTTATTAGAGTTATAATTATCGTCAGCAATAGTATCCCGTGACCGCTCTTAGTAAGCTAAGGTATATTTATGTAATTGAACATCAGAAAAGGTCCTAAGATGGACCCTTGAAGGACACCAACTCATACATTACCGGACTCAAACTGAACGCTGTTAAGGATGCACGTCGGATGTCGTGGTGTGTTCTTCATTTTATTTTAGTTTGTAAACAATTTGGCTCTTAAAAGGTAACACTTGTTCAGTTGCCATCAAATCAGATTTCGGTCACGCTAAGACCAGCAATAAAAAATACACTTGTTTCGCAAACGATAACAACCTTGGAGCATCTCAAGCGAGTCCGATATTAGCTTTTCCATCTTTAGATAGTGAAACGATAGAAAAAGAAAATTAATCAATTAATATCGAAACTTGTTAGGTTTTTAGACTGTTGAGAATTAGCATAGTTTTGTTTTCGAGTTTGATCGGTTTTTCAGTCAGTTAGTATTTCTCCTTATCTGACAGTGCACGCTAATATATTAAATGCTCATCATCATGTATTAATGTTTCCCAATTAATGCGTGCGTGCGTTAATTAATTTTAAGTGATCAGAGTGTTTCCCTTTTTATTTAAGTGAACATGTTTTTTTGTTTGATACCATCCTTTCTCGCTTGACTGTGCACACTTGATGCTTAATGATGATGCTGATTAACCTGAAGGTGAGAGAGGTAAAATGTAAGGTGAGATACTTTTCTGTGTATAGGCCCTGCTATATTTTTAGTATAAAATTTATTTGCTCTCAATTGGAGGGTCTTTGGAGTGTCGAATATCAGATACACTAAAGTCACAGTAAATTGAAACGTATCTACTTAGTTTTTAAACTCAAATTCATGTTTGCTCACAATTGAATAGTCGTTATCGAATATCAGGCACACTACTAGGTTTTGAAGACCTCCGTGGCGCAACGCGTGGGCTGTTGCATTTTAAAGTTGGAGGTCCTGGGTTCGATTCCCGGCTCGAGTCTGGTCTGGTGGGAGGCTTCAGCCGTGGCTAGTTACCACCCTACCGACAAAGACGTGTCGCCAAGCGATTTAGGGTTCCGGCACGATGTCGCGTAGAAACCAATTAGGAGCGTGGGTTTACCGTACTCCTAACAGGTTAGCCCGCTACCATCTAAGACTGCATCATCACTTACCATCAGGTGAGGTTGCCGTCAAGGGCTTACTCGTAGTGGATAAAAAAAAAAACCAACAACAACACAATAAATTGAAACATTGAAAATCCACACATCGAAAATTTTAAAGTAATAATAAGCAGCACGAAAATTGCATCTCTAATCTTAGAACGTAAGGTCCATTTTACTTTGACGTTATACGTTTCGAAACTCGGAAGCGTATCCACAATTGTGAGTGTGTAAATCTACTAACGCTAGGGCAATGTTAGTCTCATACTAGGTTGGAACGGCTTAGTTGCTTGTTAAAAGAAAGAAAGAAAAAGTTTTTTACTAAGTCATAATTTGCCATACTATATCTACTAAACATACTCAAATGACCAAATAAAGGCAACCCACTCGGCATCAGCTGTGTTCAGTGGGAGCCGGAATGTTTGTAGAGTTGTTAAGGACCTGGAATGCTCGATTTATCTTCTATTTAAGCTTGACTTACGATCAAGTGTGATTGCAGCCAGCCCTGATGGTCTCAGATGGACCAGCGGTTTCAGATTTCAATATTAATGTCCATTGTTGAAATTCTACGCAATAGCTCTGTTCGTTTTCTAAACAACTGGGTAAACAAGATAACCGACCAATCGGGCAATTTTTAACGCTCTTTGTGACATTGATACAGGCTGCTCGAAAATCAGCCAAAACGTATTAGCGGTATGTAAAGTAGATAATCAAAATTCACTCCCTTTTTTATACTACAAGTTAGCCCTTGACGACTATCTCACTTGGTAAGTGATGATGCTGTCTAGGATAGGTATGATAAACCCACGCTCCTAATTGGTTTCTACGCGACATCGTGCCGGAACGCTAAATCGCTTGGCGGCAGGTTAGCCCGCCACCATCCTAGAATGCATCATCGCTTACCATCAGGTGAGATCGCCGTTATGGTAATAATATAAGAATAGACCTTTATATTTCAGAACATCCTGTAGCATAGAGAATAATCAAAGCGTCAGGTAATTTCAAGAATTGATTAAATTACAATGATTAATTGTTGTTACCCATAAAAACGCCTTGACATCACAAAAAGTGACAGTTCCTTTACAAATTAATCATCATTAGAAATTCTGTTGGCCTGCTACTTTTAAACGGCAAAACCACTAATTTGACAAGGAGATAGATAATACATAAGGAGGTAATATAATACATACCCCATACTACATACAATACATATCCGATACTATATACAATTCATACTCCATACTACAAACAATACATCCTCAATACTACATACAATACTCACTGTCGATAATATTATACGTGATAACAGCAGAGAAAGGTAAATAGTCTCGGCAAACTGCTAGTTTGACATATTTAATATCGTAATCAGTAAAGTTAACAATATGAGTTAATCACCATCATCATCATGATCAACCCATTACCGGCTCACTACAGAGCACGGGTCTCCTCTCAATATGAGAAGGGTTTTGGCCATAGTCCACCACGCTGGCCATGTGCGGATTGGCAGACTTCACACGCCTTTGAGAGCATTATGGAGAACTCTCGGGCGTGCCGGTTTCCTCACGATGTTTTCCTTCACCGTTGAAGCAAGTGATATTTTAATTGTTTAAAAACGCACATAACTCCGAAAAGTTAGAGGTGCGCGCCCGGATTCGAGCCGCCGACCTCTGATTAGGAGGCTGACGCCCTAACCACTAGGCTTTCACCGCTTCTGATGAGTTAATACATTTTGAAAATTTGTGAGATCAAAGCTTCAGTCTTGATATGACTACTTCTAATGCGATGAATGATCGTCACGGAGATTTTGACGATCTCCGTGGCGCAGTGGGTGCGCTGTCATCATTAAGTTGGAATTCCTGTATTCGATTACCGGCTCCACTCTGGTCTGGTGGGAGGCTTCGGCCGTGGCTAGTTACCACCATACCGACAAAGACGTGCCGCTTAGCGATTTAGTGTTCCGGCACTATGTCGCGTAGAAACCAATTAGGAGTGTGGGTCAACCATACCCCGAACAGGATAGCCCGCTACCATCCTAAACTGCATCATCACTTACCACCAGGTGAGATAGCCGTCTAGGGCTAACTTGTAGTGGATAAAAAAAAGTATATCAAAATAATAGTTTATTCCACATGGGATTAGTGTCCCACATTGCGTGTGCCTGGATAACCGAGGCATTTTAAAGTAAGTTAAAACGTAAGTAAGTTGGAATTCCTGTGTTCGATTACCGGCTCGAGTCTGGTCTGGTATGAGGCTTCGGCCTTGGCTAGTTACTCGTACCATCCTATCGACATAGATTTAGCTTTCCGGCACGATATCGCGTAGAATCCAATTAGGAGTATGGGTTTGCCATACCCTAACAGGTTAGCCCTCTACCAGCTTAGACGGCATCATCTCTTACCACCAGATGAGCTTGTCGTCAACGGCTAACTTTTAGTGTATAAAAAAAAGAAGAGCCCATTGATACTTAAGAGTGCTGAAAAACACCACTTGTAACACGTGTGCATTGACAATTACGCTCTCGGCAGTATTATCACGACTCGACCTTGGGTAAATGAAGGTAGATTTAAAATAAAAATTGTTTTGTGCTCCATTTAAGAAGATCTTTCCAACGATATCAGCCAAGCTTATTTAAAGTTGAAACAAATTCAGAGCCCCATTTAGTTGTATGACAGCCATTAGAGAATTATCAGATAATATTAGCTTCTTAGGGTTACAGATTGACATGATCTCCGGGCTAGCGGACCAGTGCGCGAGTGTTCCCGTGACCCAGCCAACCGGCGACGTGAAGGAGCATCGCTGGGTTTTAGTGAGTATTCTGGTCGCCACTCTGGCCGCCGGCGAGTTCCACATACTCCGCCGGAAGCGGCGCAGTTCTGCTTGCGTATCTTCTGGAGGCGATGCGTAAAATCATTTCTCAGCGATAAAAACATAAGATATTTGCTTGCCAATTCAGAATAACCATTTTATTACTAATATCGACGTATGTCAATTATTAACGCGTGAAAATGCCTTGTAAAGGACTATTTGAATAAAAATTATTTGAATTTGAATATCGCTTTGCTTAGTAAATTACTTAATATGCTAAGCCTTCCAGCAGTGGTAAGTATTGCAATAAACCAGTACAGCGGTTTTTCGGAAACCACCGTGGTAACAAAAAAACATAGGTACCTCTAGTGGCAAAACGTTCCGCGATCTCCACTGCGTTGGAATAAAAACTATAAAGAACCAATATACCGTCCGCGGAAATTAAAAAAACCGAAACTAAGTCGTAGATTCAACACTATAATCAACCAAGTAATGGGATACTTACGATAGGGCTACGTGATCGCGTTTCGTCATAGTGCGCTGGTTCAGGCAGTGAGATGTTATTATCACCACTGTGAGAGAAATACGAATAAATTTAAGTTCAAAATAATCTTTATTCAAATAGTACTTAAAAAGGCACTTTTGACGCGTCAATGATTTACATAGTAGTTATTTCATGGTGATAACTATATTCGTAAACTTAAAACTAAAGCTATGAGGGTTCCAAACGCGCCCCGGTCTAAATAGAAGCCCACAACAAACTTAGCCGGTTATTTTTTCGTTATCACCATCTCACATAGTGAACAATAAATAATAGTACCCATGGATGCATACGATATCATAAACTGGCAACATCTCTCACTTTTGACGTTTGTTTTAATCTATGGTTACTTTCTTCAATTTCATCGGCTGAAAAAATTAACACGTGTTTCTTGCAGAGTTAATTAAAATATATAACTTATCTAATCGAGAGTTTAATTTATAATACGTAACAAAAAAAATCCCGGCTAAGTTTGTCTTAGACGCGGGCGCGATTTGAATGCTCTTAGTTTTAGTTTTAAGTTGGCAAGTAAAGTTATCACCATCACTTCACGAATAAGAATAATGAACCATTTTATATATATGAACGATTCATAGATGCCTCTAATAAATGTATACGAATAAAGCTATTTTTGATTTGATTTAACCACTTAATTATGACTTTATTACTTGACCTTGTTTAACTATGGGAATTAAAAAAAAAAGTGGCCGGCCTTGCACTCTTTTTTTTCTCGAGATAGAACATACCCAATAAATACCCGCCAAACTTACAGTCGTTGTCAAAAATCAATCTGATTAGTTACATTCGTTCGTTTTTGACGACCTCTGTCGCGTGCGCTGTTGCATAATAACGTCGGAGGCCTTGGGTTCAATTCCCGGCTCGAATCTAGTGGGAGGCTTTGGCCGTGGCTAGTTACCCTACAGACAAAGACGTGTTGCCAAGCGGAGTATCTTCTAGAGTAAACATCTCACTGGGCTGGATATTCACTTGCTTACTTATTTATTATGGTTTTGTTCCTATGTTTTTTATTTGATTGACTACAATATTAACCATTAAACTATCAAACGTTTAATTTGGCAACGTTCAACGTCAGGTGCCGTCGTGATGGCAAAGACGTGTCGCCTAGCCATTCAGTACGATGTCGCATAGAAACCAATTAGGAGTATGGGTTTACCATACCCCTAAGCCATCATCTTAGACTGCATCATCACTTACCATCAGGTCGACGACCTCCGTAGCGCAGTGCGCGCGCTGGCGCATTATAAAGTTGGAGGTCCTGGGTTCAATTTACGGCTCGAGTCTGGTCTCAGCAAAAACAGCAAAATGTTGGTCTATATCGGCTTAGATTTGGTTATATTATGACCAAAAACAACATCCTTGTCTAATTTTTGGTGAAAGATTAATGATATCACGATCAAAGTCAACATTTCGCAATTAAATTGATCTTGTAGGATGTCAAGTTGATTAACTACATTTTGCGACTTGTATAAGTTTTTTTTTTTTTTTTATTCACCACAAGTTAGCCCTTGACTGCATCTCATCTAATGGTAAGTGATGATGCGGTCTAAGATGTTAGCGGGCTAACCTGTTAGGGGTATGGTAAACTTATACTCCTAATTGGTTTCTACGCGACATCGTGCCGGAACGCTAAATCGCTTGGCGACACGTCTTTGTCGGTAGGGTGGTAACCAGCCACGACCGAAGCCTCCCACCGGACCAGACTCGAGCCGGGAATCGAACCCAGGACCTCCGACTTCAAAATGCAACAACGCACGCGCTGCGCCACGGAGGTCGTGGAATTAAAAAAATAATAATGTTATTTCTGTTTTTCCGCATCTTAATGAAAAATTGTTGAAAATGTACTTAGTCATTGTACTAAGTAAATAACAGCTGTGATAGCCTAGTGGTTAGGACGTTAGCCTCCTAATCGGAGGTCGGGGGTTCGAACCCGGGCACGCACCTCTAACTTTTCGGAGTTTTGTGCGTTTTTAAGAAATTAAAATATCACTTGCTTCAACAGTGAAGGAAAACATCGTGAGGATACCTGAATGCCTGAGAGTTCTCCATAATATTCTCGAGGCGTGTGAAGTCTGCCAATCCGCACATGGCCAGCGTGGTGGTGGAGACCCGTGCTCTGTAGTGAGCCGATAATGTGTTGATCATGATGATTAAGTGAATAGGTACTGTTAAGTTCGTTAAATGCAATCAGAAAATACATAGTGTAACTTTAAATCTAAAACTTCTGAAGGTTTCCACACACGTCATGCTATCACCTCTAGCTATTCAATAAAATACTCTTAACGTTTTTAGTTTTAATAAGTTTGGCTTAACTTGAAATTGTGTACTATGAAACATTTAAACCAATATATGTCGTCTATACAAATAAATAAAATAAACATCAATATTATTGAAATAACCGTTTTTTACTACATGCATATATGTATTCGGTACATACACCAAAATATAATTTTTTACAATTTTTGTCTGTCTGTCTGTCTGTTTGTTCCGGCTAATCTCTGAAATGGCTGGACCAATTTTTACGGGACTTTTATTGGCAGGTAGCTGATGTAATAAGGAGTCACTTAGGCCACTTTTATTTTATAAAAAGTCTTTTATTTTAGAAAAATAAAGTAATGTTGCAATGTCCAAGTACTGTCCAGTAACGCGCGCAGCTCACGCGCATGCCACCTCCTGTGCCATCAGAAGGTGAGTGAGTGAGTGAGGATGTTAGGATGTTTGTTATTCAATCACGCAAATACGGCTGAACGGATTTGGATGAAACTTGGCTTGCATTTAGCCTTTGACATGGAAAAGAACATAGGCTACCTTTTATCCCGATTCCTTAAGAAGTTCCCGAAGAAAAATTGAAAATTGTTTACAAGCTAAGCCGCGGGAAAACAGCTTCGAAATTTAGCATGCAGGTCACCTATACTATGGAAAAGAACATGTATTTTCTACACCGATCTCT
This sequence comes from Lasiommata megera, assembly GCA_928268935.1. Taxonomy (NCBI): domain Eukaryota; kingdom Metazoa; phylum Arthropoda; class Insecta; order Lepidoptera; family Nymphalidae; genus Lasiommata; species Lasiommata megera. The sequence continues at coordinate 832,569 of OV743329.1, read as the reverse complement.
CAAATAGTTCCCGTGGGAAGATTAAGAATTGTTAACGAAGCTTTAGACCCAATCCATCCAAGTCCACGCAGACAAAGTCGTGGGCAGAAGCTAGTACTAAATATTTTAACACCTATTTATTGACTAAAATCAATGCTGGTCTATTTTCAGGCGGCGAAAACGTCCGTGGCCTGAATTTCAGCGAAATGACTCGCCTCGCGAATATTAAATCAACAAGTTTTTTTGTAAACTTCCAAAAATCGCTGAGATTTTAATGTAATTATATTGAAAGGCAGATCTAAAGGTCTTTCGCAAATGTATTACTGTTTTTTTTGTATAAAATACTTGCACAAAAGCAAAAATCAGATGAGAAATGAAAATGTATTTCTTGAGAACAATTACTTTTGAGGTTAAAAATATTACCTTTTCGTTGTAATAAATGAATGTACAGGCTTTGGCGTAATATGATTTTAAGGTATGTTAAGAATCAGTTGCGCTGAAAATCACAAAGATCTAACCATTTATGGCCTGAGCTGGGAATCGAACTCTGACCGATCATACAGGATTGGCCGAATTAAGCAGTTTATTTCTCGTATTATACTCTTGTATTCGCCTACCTGTAAAACCGATAAAGACGTGTCGCCAAGGGATTTAGCGCTCCGGCACAAAATCGCCTAGAAACTAATTAGAAGTATCGGTTCACTATACCCCTAACACCTAACAGGTTAGCCCGTTACCATCAGGTGAGATTGCCGTCAAAGGCTAACTTGTAGTGTATAAAAGAGGTTTTCAAAATCTCTACTGTACTATTATATTATGTTTCGGGTAGGGCTAAAATTTTATCTTTTGTTGCTTCCTACATCAATAATTAGAAATTATTGCTTAAAAAGAAATATTACTTGACACAAGAATATATTCTTGTGACATTTTATAATAGACTTTTAATGTAAATTTAGTATTAGATTATTATGTTTGATGATTATTATTTGTGAGGCGTAACAATAATTTTAATATTGAACATAACATTTTGTGCACTGCCATAAAAATTACAAATTTCTAGAGTAATATACTTTAAAATAACGGTTTTATAAATATAGGGTACTAGGCGTTGATTATGAAAAATACGAAAGACTACGACTTCTCTTTTGACCGATTCGAGATCTACACTTATGTCTTATGTTTGTGGAAAAGTTCACTTTTTATAAAAAACTAATTCATTACAGATTTCTCTAACATTATTGATAGGAGCCCGTCAACCCGCGTTGTAGCAGCATTATGGGTCTATTTACACAATTATCTTTCTATTGACAGCTGTGGGACAATAATAGACTAAGTTAAGACTTCGGCCTCCTATCGGCTGAACCAAGTTCATGCAACTCTAACTATTGGAATTTACGTGGATTATCACTTTAATTTAAGCAATTTTAAGTTAAATGTGAAGCGGCGATAGCTTAGTGGTTAGGGCGTCAGCCTTCTCATCAGAGGTCGGCGGTTCGAGTCCGGGCACGCACCTCTAACTTTTCGGAGTTATGTGCGTTTTTAAGCAATTAAAATATCACTCGCTTTAACGGTGAAGGAAAACATCGTGAGGAAACCTGCACGCCTGAGAGTTGTCCATAATGTTCTCAAAGGCGTGTGAAGTCTGCTAATCCACACATCCGCACGTGGTGGACTATGGCCAAACCCTTCTCATATTGAGAAGAGACTTGTGCTCTGTAGTGAGCCGGAATGGGTTGATCATGATAAAGTTAAACATCACTTGCTTTAACGGTGAAGGAAAACATCGTTAGGAAACCTGCGTGCCTGGGTTCCATGTTCACAAAGGCGTGTTGGACAAACCCTCCTTATGCTGAGAACACCCGCATTATGGTGACAATGGGTAGATTATGATAACGGAGACGACTGGCTGTAATATAAGCATTAGATTTAACACGTAAATTGGGATCCCAAATATCCAACGACAGTACGGAACCCTCCCAGCGCGGAGTTAACTCGCACTAGAGCGTCTGTTTTTGGTCTAGAGGCTAATCAATTAAGGCATAATAAAACACAAAATACCTATAAAGTAGTTTCTAGACTGGGATTTGATTCGCACGTAGGAATTTAGTTATCAATTTATTTTTTGCTTGGCAACCATGTTGAAATTTGATCTACTTAAGCAAAATGTGAAGTCTAGCTAATTTTTCAAGTTCAAATGAAAACTTTTAAAACCTAAACCTAGTTTTTATGTAAGAATAACGATCACTAAGTCCTAGGTTCAATTTCCAGTTTAACCAAAACAATTATAAAATTGTGTATATTAGGTAACTATTGGGAGTTTCTTTATTATAACCAGTGAACGAGAAACACTGAGAATACCAAAACAAATTATGTACCAACCCACAACATCTAAGCAGCTGGTATCCAAGATGATAATATTGGTTGGCAACTCATCATCAGCCTATTAACGTTCTACCGCTGGCAGGAGTCATATAGGAGAGACGAATTAGAGCGTGGCTACACGTAAAAAAACTTACCATGTATTGTAATAATTTCTTCTTCTTCTTTTAGTGCCATCTCCTACCCGAAGTTAGCAATCATTAAGGTTAATTGGATCTTGTTCACTACCACCCTAAACAATGATCTTGAGCTCACATTAAACCACTGGCGAAGGTTCTTAAGCCAGGATGTTCGTCTTCAGCCAGATCTTCGTTTGCCCTTTGTTTTGCCTTATTATGAGTTTGAGTAAGTCATATTTGGAGTTGCGCATTATGGTCCCAGATATTCAAGTTTTCTCCATTTTACACTTATTGTAATAATTTATGTCTAGCAATATTTTTTTGCTTTCAAAACATTTACAAAATTCCAAATAAAATTTACGATTTATGTTTTTAGTTTCTTGAGTAGGTCATATAACATTCTTAACCTATCAATTGTTCAGGTACATCTTTTCTTCGGGGTATATTGTGTGTGTGAGTGTGTGTTTCGTTTTGTGCATAGCAAGCTCATGAATAAGCTTCCCGAATGGCTATTCATGATCTTGTACAACCAACCAATTTTGTTGTTATCGTGTACAGTTTAGTATATATGTATTTTTCACGACAGTTTAAATACAAAAAACATACGCCATTATTAGAAAATACCTCTTGACGGTGATATATACAAGCTTTCTCCCGCTCTGCAGGTCTGTACAATTTTCTTTACAACTAGTATCGTAGGTAGTTTCTTGTGCACTTTATACAGACAGCAGTGCATTTTTCATCGCAGTGTCTTCAGGTATTTATAGCATCTAAAGATTTTTTTCTTTACAACTCGGAGAACAGAAAGACGTTTTTTTTTATGCACTACAAGTTAGCCCTTGACGGCCATCTCACCTTGTGGTAAGTGATGATGCAGTCTAGGATGGTAGCGGGCTAACCTGTTAGGAGTTCTCTTTAAGCTTACAGACACTTGAAATTGTTTTCCGAGATACAGTCTTAACTAGTTCGGAAATCAGGTGCATAATGGTAGTGTAATATATTAGACAATTTATGTTATAAGACTTCAGTTAAAAAAAAAAAAGTATGGTAAATATACTGCGATTTAAATTAAGAACATTCCATGCCTCTAGAAATTTAACTCAATTAAATATTGCTGTCTCGCTTCGATTAATGATGGCGTTCCATTTTAACGATCAAAGCCCGTGAAGCGTGGACCTATAAAGTAAGGATTATATAAAAATCTCAAACTTGTCACTCGTTGTGTATGTAGCCCTTGACGGCGATCTTACCTGGTGGTAAGTGATAATGCGGTGTACGACGGTAGCGGGCTAACCTGTTAGGGGTTTGTAAACCCACACTCCTAATTGGTTTCTACGCGACATCGTGCCGGAACGCTAAATCGCTTTGCGACACGTCTTTGTCGGTAGGGTGGTAACTAGCGACGGCCGAAGCCTCCCACCAGACCAGACTCGAGCCGGGAATCGAACCCAGGACCTCAAACTTTATAATGCGATAGTTTTTAAATACAATGTGCAAAAAAAAAAATTCATTGTTCTATTCTGAATTTTATATCTTTTATAACAAGGCTCAATTCGGTATCACTTATGCATTACTGCGTAACGTGTACATTTTGCCCTCTGTACCATTGTCTAGACTTTTTGTCGTGGGAAAAACTGTAATTTATGATTAGTAGTTGGGCAACTCAAATTTCAGAACCTCACGTCTTGTCTCGCTTGTCTACACGCGGTCGCTCGACTCCTCTGCCTTTGGAAGTTGACCCTGGTTGACAAGTTTTTTTTATTTATTTATTTATTTAATTATTTATTTATTTATTTATTTATTTATTTATTTATTTATTTGCATCTTACCCGGTCAGGGCATTGCAAACAGTAGATACAATTTTAATACAATTTTTAAACACGTAATATTCTAATATAAAACAATACCATAATATATACTGGATAATAATACAAAATAATAACAACAATAATAATTCAATTAGTCAATGTTAATCAAAATAAAATTAATACAGACTATTACTATGATTACAAATCCAATTAAAATTAAAATTATTATAATTAACTTAAATTGTAATAAACTAAAAAAAAAAAAAATGCAAGCGTGTTAGAGGGGCGTGTTATTGAGGTATTCATGAATGTTGTAAAAACACTTTTGCACTTTTTGTTTATACCATGAAGCCTTTGGCAATCATGCACAGCATTTGTAGAACTTCAAAATTCGAGTTTGAAGCTGCACCCTACAGCTGCACAGTTGTATGACCATATCGGTTTAAGTAAGACCTTGTAAAACAGAAGCTAATTTTGTAGGGATAGTTTTGATTTCGATTCAGAAGCCAATATGTGGGTTTTTTTATGAAGATATATATTTTTTATCCAATACAAGTTAGCCCTTGACGGCAATCTCGTCTGTTGTAAGTGATGATGCAGTCTAAGATGGTAGCAGGCTTACCTGTTAGGGTATGATAAATCCATACCTAATATCTTAAGTCTTAGGTAATCTTTGACGGTAGGGTGTTAACTACGACCGATCTCCCACCAGACCAGACTCGATCCGGGTATCGACCCCAACACCTCCAACTTTATAATGCACGGACCACGGAGGTCATCAAAAAAATTTTGAAGTGAAAACTTCTTTAGCGGCGTTGAGCACTTTTTCTGTAATGGGTATAAAATGTTAAACTCGCGTCAGGACACGTGACCTGATCGAAAAAGCGTAAGACGGATGGAGAGTAGACAGCTATCCCCTCTCTACGGCGCGGCGAAAATGTATGCCTGGGCCTACTGTTTCGATTAGGCAGCGCAGGAATGTTCGTGTATGTTACAGCGTGCCACGCGCATCCATGGATGGTGACAGCTGATGGCTCGACCGTCTGTGTAGTGATCACATTGTTGTGTATTCGTAAAATTCGTGAATGTAAAGTGCTTAAAATATGGAAATTGATATAGATAAACTTTTTAATGTAAAATAATTGTAATAGTTTTAAAGTGTTAAATTTTTAATGTAATATAAATTGTCATGTTTGTGTACGATAGCGCAATAAATGAATATTATATTCTACCACATAAATGATAGTACTTTTATACTGATAAAGCAATTGGTGCAAAATTATTCCCTAACCATTCCAAAATATCAAACATGCTCAACGTTAATAATCAAGTTTTCACTTCTGCCGGCACTCCCGGAGTGCAACCCGTCTTTTTTTTTTTGTTGTTGTGTGTTTTGACGGCAATCTCATCTGCTGTAAGTTATGATGCAGTCTAAGGTGGTAACGCACTGAGCTGTTAGGAGTATAGTAAACCCAAGTTCAAGTTAATCGTCTGTCTAGATAGATACCTATGTATTTGACTGATGTATTTTTACATGATTTAGTTCCGGGGCATGTGTCGCGTCGTATTACCTATGCTGGTCACGTGTGTTAGAATATCGTAGGTACGTATTTTATTTTATTTTAAGAAATATAAAAACGAATAAAGATTTAACATAAGTTGTATTCACTTCGACGGTAGTAATAGGAATGAAGTGCCTCGTTGATTCTCTAGTAAAGAAAGATCAATGTTCTACTCCCACTTCATTCCTATACCTACAGAAACATAGACAAATTAGCAATATCATACACTTTGTAGGTAATGAGTATACTAACACTTTCTACATTGGTATTTATTAATATTAATACAAATATATTAGCGTTATCTACGGATGACAGTTAAGATTTTCCTTAAAAACTGAAGGTTTTATAATCACTTTTTGTCCACCCATCCGTCGTCCACGTGTCAAGGTAAATTTTTGCAATAAGAGTTTGGGGTTTTTTACAGTGCAAAATTTATTTGTGTACCTACATATTTTGTTCGCGCGTAACTTCTGTTTTTATTGGACTCCGAAGGTATATATCAGGAAATATACGTCAGGTATTTAAATGAATTTTGCATCCTGTTTCAATCAATTTTACATGAAAGTAACAATAACTGGAATCACCCAAAATTCAATACAGTCTTCTGTTACCCAAAATCTTCAGATGGAAAAATGCGTTTAGTTGTACTATTAGTAATTTACTGCATACAGAGATAGTAGTAATAAAATAAGTTTCCTATCTGAAGATTTTGAATAAGATTGATAATCAATATCGGGCGTTAAATACGAGGGTGAATTATGCCAATTTCATAACTCTGACTATGTGTTGAGAATTTTATGATTTAAACAATAAACAGAACAATTCAGGCTCGACTTGGAACCTTGATCCGTAGTGGAACATGATTAATAAACCAATGAGGCAGTGTAGATTGTTTTATTTTTAAAGAGTACAAAAGAAACCAGAGTCATGCTGGTAAATAATGCTTAACAAATTTATAAGGCTAGCTCGTTTCATCACAAAATACTGATCGTGGTGATAAAAACCCGATGGAAACACAGTGGCAAAAATCAACAAAATGGAAAAACTTTCGCAAAAACAACAGAACAATTTTAACTACAATAGAAATAATTATAGATAGGACGTTCAAGTATTTTGGTTCAGTTAAATCGTACGATAAAAATATCGTAAAAGACATCATATCTGATGGATTAAAACTTCTTGACATATATATATATTTAGTGGGTATTCTGATCGCCATTTTGCCCGCCGGAGAGTCTCACATATCCCGCAGACAAAACTGCGCCGCTTCCGGAGGCGATGAGTAACAAAAATTTCCAGCGTTAAAAATCCCCTTTGATATCTTCGTGACTAAGAGCCCTCATTCTCGAGGAGTACGTAGAATTGGAAGACATAAGAAATGTACCATAATAATTTCATACCAAGATTGCTATGAAATTATTATGAAATAATAATTTCATAGCAATCTTTTTGTTTGATAAACCCATTTTATAATATTTACTTATATATGGAACGTACCGTGGGGAGACCTTACAGTTGTCTAATTCATATCCGATATACGAGTATTTTAGCAGAATTATGCTCAATTCTACTAAACTTATATTAATATATAGTTCGTCTGACTGTGACATTTATTAAATTGAATTAAAAAGTTATAATGATCTTGTAAGAGTATTAAAATTTTAGAACCTTTCCATTAAAAATTATTAAATTCGTAACGTATTCGTGTCGTGTCGTTTAAATAACTCATTGCTTTGTCAATATTTTTTCCATTTTTGTTGAACGCCGCTTATCAAATGTCTATTTTTCCATGACAAAATCGGATGATGCAGTCTAGGATGGTAGCGTAGCGTGGTAGGTAGAAGGTAGCGGGCTAATCTGTTAGGGGTATGGTAAACCCACAGTCCTAAATGGTTTCTATGCGACATCGTGCCGGAACGCTACATCGCTTTACGACACGTCTTTGTCGGTAACCAGCCAAGGCCGAAACCATCCACTAGACCAGACTCGAGCCGGGAATCGAACCCAACTCCTAATCGAACTCCAACTATATTGTGTGACAGTGCACGCATTGCGCCACGGAGGTCGTCGGTAATTATTGGGTTAGAGCAGTTGCATACCTTTCAATGTATTGTACGATCAACAACAGCATACTTCATCATGATCAACCCATTACCGGCTCACTACAGAGCACGGGTCTCCTCTCAATGTGAGAAGGGTTTGGCCATAGTCCACTACGCTGGCCATGTGCGGATTGGCAGACTTCACACGCCGTTGAGAACATTACGGAGAACTCTCAGGCGTGCAGGTTTCCTCACGATGTTTTCCTTCACCATTGAAGCAAGTGATATTTAATTTTTTTTTAAACGCACATAACTCCGAGAAGTCAGAGGTGCGTTCCCGGATTCGAACCACCGACCTCTGATTAGGAGGCTGACGCCCTGACCACTAGGCTATCACCGCTTCATTACATACAGCATACTTACCCTGTAAAAAGTAGATGTCCGCATTTTCACTTCCGCTAAACTATTTTTGTATTCATTAAAACAAATACTGTAACTTTAAAAATATTGTATTCATAAGCGATACAAACAAATCATCATTAAAGAGTTGCATACTTAATTCAATCAATTGATAAAAACCATATATTTTTAATATGAGGAGATAAAGTGGTATGCACGTCTTGTATGTTCTTAGATAGGTCTGCGTGGATCGGCAGCAATCAATGTAAAATGTATGCTCAGGCAAATTAATGTGATCCATGCAAGAGAAATACGTCTTCAGGGAAATATCCTACCTTATGGAATAGCAAGTTTTCTCTGCGAACTTCGATTTTACCTTTGTAAAGGGAAATGAGATATGTCGGGCAGCTTCGCAAATAACTCACGGTAATATACTCAACGGGAAGGACGAGAAATCAAGTTTATTAATACTCATTTTACAGAATATGTATGTTGCTTCGATAAACAGAGCTCGCAGATATTCACAGAATTTTCTCAGAAAGTACGATAGTAGTTTTTTTATTCCACTGCAGTAACTTGGGCTAACACCCTCGACGACAATCTCGCCTGATGGTAAGTGATGGTGCAGTGTCTAAAATGACAGCGGGCTAACCTGTTAGGGGTATGGTAAATACATTCCTACTCCATACTGGTCTCTATGTTTGACACTTTTTGTCGGTTTTCATGCAAGTTAAAAACGGCCGCCATCTTTTTTTTCCATTTTCCCGCCGTCGACGTACTTAGCTGTAAACTCCATCGAGCGCTGGCGGTGACGCTAGAATCTATACTATTGTGTATGAACAACTGGACTTGCTCGGCTTCGACATACTTAAACTAATGCCTGTGCCAAAGCTGAGGGGCAATAAAAAAGCAGAACGGGTGAATACACCCGTTCTGCTCTCATCCAATATAAGTTAATGTAAGCTCAATAGAATACTTCCCAGGTAGGTCATACACACGTGTCACACAACAGAACACACCGTCTTTGCCGGCGAAGACGAGGTCCCCGATATCTGACGTCATCTGGACGTGGGTCTCATCCACGGTCACGGGGACGCTCGGACTGATCACCAGTCCAACAAACCATAGAAGTCCCAACGTCACCCTAAGTTGAGGTCCGAGTCTCACAGGAGACGCCCTAGGGGGACGTCCCCAGATGTCGTCGAGCCCAAGTGCTCTTCTCTCAGGTTGAACGGTGACGCAGTAATAACCACTATGGTTATCTGTAACTGACAATTCGAATAAATAAATAATAGAATACACCGAAAAATACATCCGCTTAAGAAAAGCAATTAGTTAGTTCAAAATAAATAAGGAGATAATTTTAAGTGGCATGTGAGAGGGTGATGACAAAAAGAAAATTTACCTGGCTAAGTTTGTTGGGGGCTTCTTCTTAGACCAGGGCGCGTAAAGTGCCTTTTAAGGGACTATTTGGATAAAGATTATGATTACTGATTGATTGACATGAAAATAGAAATAAGAGTGCAACACACATGGAAAATTGAAAAATGAAAGAAATTAGTAACATACCTATGAAACTAAAACAAAAGATCATAACCTCTAAAGTTCTACCCTGTTTGACATATGGATGCTAGACATAGAAATTTACGACCAAATTGTGTCATAAAAGCAAAAAAAGTGAGACAAATGGCGCCTTTACCAAATCTGGGGTTCTTGCACAATAAACTGCTAATAGAGTTGTATATCGCCGCGATTCTAAGAAGCTATATATATATATATACATTATTATGTATTTATTAATTAAGACATAAATTTTACAAGTTTTTTGTAAGGTTTAAAATGTTATTAATCTGTATACTTACAAAACTTGACTAGAATAATATTAATAGATTAAGTTGGTTGTCATTACGTCGTGCCGCCACGCTATTGGTACCCGGCGAAACGGTGACAAGTGATTGGTCCAAGCAAAATAGCAACAACAATGGACGCCACAAGGACATTGCGAGAAGTTGAGTGATATTTTTGAAACAAAGGTTTCAATTTAACTGGCGTATTTAACTAAGTTTTTACATTATTAGGGGTAAGGTTGAATAGATTCGAAAATAAATGACGTTTATTATCATAACACTATTTTGTAGATAAAGTTTGCTAAACAATAAACAGCAAGTATAATTTGCTATATTCCGCCGACAACCGGGGGATGTGTATAATATTACACCACACAAAATCTTCCACTAGAACCTCTACGCACGTTTCGACCCGACATCGGATAATCATCAATATCATCCTCAGGAGATGTTGACTTCACAAGCGCGAAAAGTTTACTTATTTTTTTATTTTTACTTTTGTAGATTTTGTGTGGTGTTATATTATACAAATCTCCCGGTTGTCGGCGGAATATAGCAAATTATACTTGCTGTTTATTGTTTATCATGGACTTCCGCAAAGTAACGCCTGCTTCTATTCATTAGATACACTTTGCAGTTTTTAAGTATGTTTTTTGTAGGTAGTTAAAAGAATACTAGCTTTTGAACGTAACGTTAATTCGACCTAATTTGTAATTCCCCGTGAAGTTAACAAAGTGGCCAGTGTAACGGCTGCCGTACGTCTATGTTTACGTTCGCAACTAAAACTACAGACTAGCGTTTACAGCTACCTTCTCATCAAAGCCCCTAATTAAGTAATGCTCAATTGTCCGGGATAATACCTACTAAATAAGAACCTAATTGGCTCAGTGGATTAACCAGGCGAAGATTTGCGGAGGAGAGAACAAAATACTATCAATTTGGGTTTCTTCTATTTGCTCGTTTAAGTCTTAACACGGATTCGCATTGTTTCCTGTATATAGTAAGATAACAGTGCCAATTCTGTTGTACATACATTTCTAAGCTAAACGTAATTGACACTAATAAAAATGGCGTTTTCCTTTTCCAAAGGATATAGTGTCATGATTTCCTAATGTTTTAGATTTTAGTGAATGAATTACATACATATAATGATATGAATTACATACTTTGAATTTACATACATATAATATCTTAATCATTAAATGAGAATATATAATTGAAGTATGTGATTTGACTTAAATGATTTGGGTTTACTTTTGACTATTTTAATGTAAAGTATCTCAATTGACTGTTTTCTTAAGATACCGAATTTGAATAAGGCAAAACGGAAAACATGACGTTCGAATCGGCCCTTTATAAGTTAGTTAGTCGTTGGTCATTGTTGATTAGTTCTTGTTTAGTGTTGGTACCGAAAAGTGGTCTCCAAGGTTCTGGTTTTACAAAGGTGTGTAAAATGTTATAGATAACAAGTATAGACATTGAAGAGTTGTGTTCCCTATCAATAAGTTGTTTACCATCCTGTAAATGAATAAGAATAGATACTGAAGAAGTGTGTTTCTTAACAATAGTGGGAAAAATATCATTATAAAATATGCCAGTTTAGTTAAGAGGTTTGTGTATAACAGAAGAGGATCTACCTCTAGGATAAAAACCTTTTTTATAAAACCCTCTCAGGTTTACAAATATAAATTTTTGTATACCTATTTAATATGTAGCAGGTAATTTTATTAACTAAAATTAACTTTATTTAAATTGGTCTTTATAAGGCGGCTTTGATCCGTATACAATTTCCATTGTAGTGAGAAGATGATAACGACATTCGTAAATAGAAAACTAAACATATTTTTGTCGTTGTGGAAAAGCTTTATTGCTACGTCCGTCCCTTTTTTTTATCGTGGGTAAATCGTCATGGATACCTGCGCCACGGGGAATTACAGAGGTTATGTCAGACTCCTACAGACTAAAACCCCCACGTGTTCCTACTCACCGCTGTATGGTGGAGCCACGGGAAAGCTCTCGCATACAACCGCGACCTCCGTCCCTTGGGCAGGACGAGAGTTTTTTTTTTTTATCCACTACAAGTAAGCCCTTGACGGCAATCTCACCTGATGGTAAGTGATGATGCAGTCTTAGATGGTAGCGGGCTAACCTGTTAGGGGCATGGTAAACCCACACTCCTGATTGGTTTCTAGGCGACATCGTGCCGGAACGCTGAATCGATTGGCGACACGTCTTTGTCGGTAGGGTGGTAACTAGCCACGGCCGAAGCCTCCCACCAGACCAGACTCGAGCCGGGAATCGAACCCAGGACCTCCAACTTTAAAATGCAACAGCGCACGCGCTGCGCCACGGAGGTCATCAAAAAGGTTATGTGGGACTCCCCCTTCTAACGCGCCCTGGTCTTACAGAACCTAGAAGCTCACAACATAAATAGTTCTAAAAATAGTATCTACCTACGGTTCTATTCGTGCGCTTCCTACAGTGAAGGTAATCACTATATTTAAACTATTTTTCCTTTGACAGATAAAACGACTGGCTGGGTTTCTCAAGAACGGTTTACTCTCTTTGCATTTATAGTATAAGAAGGGAAGCTCTTTATTATTTAAATGTACATGTAAAATGTTAGAAACCGCATGCAGATATAGTCCATTGACAATGAACCGTTTCATTAAGAAAAAAAAAATTTTGCATGGGTATGAAATATTGCTCTAATAAGATAAAAAACATAATTTGAAGAGGCATGTGAGATGGTTTTTTTTTTGAAAAATTTATCTGGCTAAGTTGGTTGTGGGCTTCTTCTTAGACCGGGGCGCTTTTGACCCTCATAGCTTTAATTTTAATTTTACGAATGTAGTTATCACCATCAAATCATTACTATGTAAATTATTGACGCGTCGACAGTGCCTTTTAATGGACTATTTGAATAAAGAGTATTTAAGTTTGAATGAAAACAGAAAAGGTGAAAGATTTTTTTTGATTTCCGTTTGTTTGTCAGCGGGCCGTCTCTCATTATAAGATTGAGAAATTAGCGAGGGTAATCACTTAACATCAGGCGACCCGTCTGCGAGTTTGCCTGCGTTATATGCATAAAATATATATATATATTTTTTTATCCACTACAAGTTCGCCCTTGACAGCAATCTCACCTGATGGTAAGTGATGATACAGCCTAAGATGGTAGCGGGTTAACCTGTTAGGGGTATGGTAAACCCATACTCCTTTTGGTTTCTACGCGACATCGTGCGGAACGCTAAATCGCTTGGCGACACGTCTTTGTCGGTAGGGTGGTAACTAGCCACGGCCGAAGCCTCCCACCAGACCAGACTCGAGCCGGGAATCGAACCCAGGACCTCCAACTTTTTTTATAATCTGACAGCGCGCGCTGCGCCACGGAGGTCGTCGATAATATATAACTATATAATGTGATGTAAAATATATAACTATATAATGTGATATATAACTATATAATGTGTCAAAGTGAGCCTTAGATCGGAAATGTGATGACGAATACAAAGCATCATGAACAAGTTCTTTGTTATTTGTATTTTAAACTCAGCGATTCGAATAGGAGCATAGTTAGTTCAGTCAGCAAAAACCGCTTAGTTTGCGAATAAGTACGGACCGCGAGCTTTTGTTTCCAGTGCGTGGATTTGTTCGACATTAAACAATAATGAACCACTCTAGGCGGCTTTGTCTGCTACACACACGGGCGCCGCAGACTGTGAACGACCACCGCGAGCGTATTTCCCACTTCTGATTAATTGTAGTAGTCGTCAGATCAGAGACGTAATCATAAAGTTAGAGGTCTTAGGTTCCTAAAGGTATTAGGGAATTCTGGCCACTCAGTAACTGTTATGCGACCTCGTAACGTCAGACATGCTACTCAGTAAGCCGCGTTTGTTTTGCGGACCTACGTCCGCGAGGAGGCAAATAGGAGCACAAGGGAGGCACCGGTGCGTACTTAGGAGATCCCGGAGCCTCCCACCTCACCCTTTAGTAGTCTCACCTACACAGCTTCTCTTTTTACTACTTCTTAAACGTTTCCATCATTCATATATATATATATATATATATATATATATATAACTATTTCAGTTATACAAGAAGTATAGCTTACTGATCTAGATTCCGAACTGAACTGGCGATGTCTCACCGTGGCTCATTTATTTTTTTAAATTTTGATTTGTTTTTTAATTTTGTACATCCTCTGAGGTGTACGCGAGAAATGAAACACATCCTTTGTCGCGACAGACGTTTTGCCGACGCCTTCAAACAGACTAGACTCGAGCCGGGAATCGAACCCAGTAATTCAAACTTTATAATGCGACAGCACACTCGCTGCTCCACGGAGGTCGTAATATACGCACCAGTTTAACGTTCACGTGTTATTATTCCCCGAACTTAGCTAGTAACAATATGTCTGGGCAAATACAAATATACTTTTTTTTTATACACCACAAGTTAGCCCTTGACGGCATTTCACCTGATGGTAATGGATGCAGTCAAGGGCTAACTAGTGGAGAATAAAAATATATATATATATATATATATATAAGTTATACATAGGTTGCCAAACTATAGTCGCCATACTCGTAAGTCGAGAAGCAAGTGTGTCACCCAAGTATCACAATATTGTGTTTGTCCGCCGCACTCTACCCCGCGAGTCTCAGTATTATGGCAGCAAAAATTACGCTTCGTATAAAGTTTTCATAAGCTACCGATTCATACAAGTACACCCCGTTAACATAAACCCGCTTCGAATACGTCGTAAGGAGATTGAGAGATCCTAATAAAGTACTTGGTGAGCGTTGATACGTTCAACCAAAGATACTACCACTAACCACCCTACATAGTTACTTTGACGCGTTTTAAAGTTGCGAGGTCCTGGGTTCGATTCTCGGCTCGAGTCTGGTCTGGTGGCAGGCTTTGGCCGTGGCTACTTACAACCCTACCGATTAAGTCGTGTCGCCAAGCGATTTAGCGTTCGGCACGAAGCCGCGTAGAAACCAATTAGGAGTATGGGCTTACCATACCCCTAACAGATTAGCCCGCTACCTTCTACCTCCACGCTACGCTACCATCCTAGTCTCCATCATCCGATTTTAGCCCGCTACCATCTTAGACTGCATCATCACTTACCATCAGGTGAGATTGTCGTCAAAGGCTAATTTGTAGTGGATAAAAAATAAAAAAAAGACACGCGCCATGTGATGTCGATTAGAAGCCAATGGGGGACCAGTATCCATGGGCAGTGGCTTGCACAGTCTGTTTCTGACCAAAGTATGAAGACACTTGATAGAGTTTAAATAGATTCCTCTCTAGTATGGGTCTTAAGACAGACAGTGCTTTGGAGCTTATATGAAGTACGCCCTATGTGTCCAAGTACATTTTCAACCCACACCAAACCAAGACAGATTTCTCACGAATATGTTTCTATGCATCCGTAGGCTCCTGGGGTATGCGCTGCGCTTATGCATAAATGATTACCACCACTGGGTATGGGTTTTAATATAACTGCCATATTGCTAATAGGTTAGCCCGCTACCGTTTTAGGCTCCATCATCAATTTCCACCAGGAGGGATTGCAGTTTAGAAGAGTAAAAAAAACGCATGCTTCCATTCTGGATAATATACTCAAAGGTTAAATTTTTTTTTACTTAGAAAAATATTTTTTCTTTGTCGTTACAGCGTTCTATGTTTCGATACTCGATAGCGACACCACAATTGCACTGAGAGTATTCTCAGTATTTTGGTCGAATATATTTGAATAGAGTTGTAAGTAATATTATGTATATATTATATGGAGGGCACTAGAGGTCAAGGAAGGTCACCCATGCGATGGACCGATCAGATCAAGTCTGCTGTGGGCGGTCCTTTGCACGAGTGCACCAGACTTTCGGCCACCAGAGAAAATAGGCGTATAACATCTGACCTCAAGGACACTGCTTCATGATGACCACGACCCCTCTGTCAAGAGTGTAACGACAAAGAAGAAGAAGAATATTATGTAAGATTGTTTGAATCATGCTTCGAACCCACAGGGTGAAAGTAAATCTTCTATTACGTATATCAGGATACCGAAGCTTTTCTGTTTTACATCTCAATTTCAATCTGTTGAATATGAATTCACAACTGAATTATTATCTACTTGTATCATACTTGAGACATTTGATATTTTAAGTATGAGATTCTGTATGTCACTAATAAAAATATTAAGTGCCTAACGTTTCGGTTTGCGCAGGCATTGAACCCAGAACCTTATTACCCGCATTTGCTTATGATAACTACAAGTTCTGAACTCTAGTCTTTTTTTTACACACTACAAGTTAGCCCTTGACGGCTATCTCACCTGGTGGTAAGTGAAGATGCAGTCTAAGATGGTAGCGGGCTAACCTGATAAGGGCACGGTAAACCCACACTCTTAATTGGTTTCTACGTGACATCGTGCCGAAACGCTAAATCGCTTAGCGACACTTCTTTGTCGGTAGGGTGGTAACTAGCCTCCCACCAGACCAGACTCGAGCCGGGAATCGAACCCAGGACCTCCACCTATATAATGCGACAGCACGCGCACTGCGCCACGGAGTCTAGTTCGAGGGAAGCGAGCTGCCAAGGTCTAAATTGGTTTAACTCGGCGTCCTCTATCAGATGAAACTCGTAAGAGATTATTTTCTCGATGTTGATCCCTCCTACTAAACTACGAGGTACTTTCTAAATAGAAGAGGATAATAAATAAGAAAAACAGCCAAGAAGAGGGTAATGCTGACTTTTTAAAGAAGCCCCGAGCCACCGCGCATTTCTTAATGCATATTTATGAGTAAAACTTTGATTGGCAAAGTATTGGTTCGAAACTACCTATCTGTACTACCTTTTAATTTAAATATCGATGCTTAAGCGTAGATACAAGGAATAACAAGTTGTTTTCCTCTCTGAAGCATCGATGATCGAGAGGTCCCGTCCCGTAACTTCATAATTCTGTAATTTTCGGTAATTTTAAATTTATAATTTCTGAATATTATGCTGAGACTGGACTAAGCAGGATTAGTTGGAGGCTGCAGTCGAGGCTAGTTAGAACTAATTATAAAAGGACTTTTCTACAATCCTACATTTTATATTAACTTTGAACTTATTGAGATACATTTCAGAAAAATCTCTCATCTCATTTCGTAATTTATTATAAAAACTTGAGAGGTGTCAAGGGACACCCGGATGGAACGAAGTTCCTTTCGATTAATTAGTGAAGGAATTGTAATAAAATTTTATTTTATTTATGTAATAATAATATTTTTTTTATTATTAACAACTATAATGTTATATAAACTTAATCAGTAGGCTCAATTTTGTACTCCATCAGCAATATCCGGAACTTGTGCAGAAACACTGTCAGGATTCATTATTATTATTATTTTTTATTATTTACAAAAAACCTGTACACCTGTGACACCACACTGTTCAATGCTAAATAGTAATGAAAATATCTGGCTTGCTTTCTATAAGAGAGAGAGAGACAGACAGAGAAACATGCGACGCCGCACAGCTTACAATAACAAAATGTGTCGTGACAACTTTTCGTAAGAATTTTTTCCGTCTAGCCCCCTTTCACAACGCGCGATAAGGAACTTCTTTCCAAAAACCATCAGATTTCTTCTTGTTGTTCAACAACAAGAAGTTAAAATTCCAAGGCGTTATAATTTCGTGTCCCGGATCGCTTCTATATGAAATGCTCCTCTGTATAGTTTTTTTTTATAGTGCCATCCTTACTCCCTATATTTAAACATCAAACAATGAAAATAGAACACTTTCAAACAGGCAATAACGTAAGTTACAGGTGGATGAAATTTAAAAAGTTGCCAACTTCATAAAACGAGGTTTCCACTGGAATCCAATAAAACGATAAATTGTACCTTCGGTGCTTGAACAATGTTTACAGTTTCTACTGCGAGTTGTAACAATACAATACCGTTTCCTATATAAAAGTGTGGGTGTTCCTTTTAAAAATATATTTGGTTTGGTTTCTAATCTATGATCTACTTAAAAAAAAATGACCGAGTCACAGGTATTCTTGGTGGAACGTGAAAGATTATATTTTATTCAGTAACTAGTGATACCAAAGTCAAGTTCTTTGCGTACTAAATAATTGGATAAGAAATATTTTATAGAATCGAACTGACTAAGATTATATATTTCATTATCGATTGAAACGAGGGTAGTACAAAAATAAAAAAAAAAGAGAACAGGACGGTATTTTTTTCCGGTTGGCATTCGGTGTTCTCTCTTCAAAACGTTGTCTTAAACTAAAGCTAAGGGGGTTTAATCGCGTCCAGGTCTAGCACACAACAAACTTAGCCGGGATTTATATTGTTATCACCGTCTCACATAGTCAAGAAAAAAATATTATTACCTATGCAGTTAGAGCAATTCAAACTAGTTTTTTTATGATTTATATAATACCAAATAAAATTTAGAAATTCTAGATTTAGGTCTAACTTTAACTTAATAACAAGCTAATTAAGGCGAAAACTAATTATAACATTAATCAATATTGAGAAATAAGTAAGTGATTTGTGACGCAATAAAGGCTTTAAAGTCATATAACCTGCCGTAAAATGGATGGATGTAATGTGAAGTGGTGCAAATCTAACGCTATGCCTGTATTAGTAATGACCACGGTGTTGGACGCCCCATGGCGTGGGTGTAAAACAAAGTGGCATCGCCTTTAATGTTGATGGTGCCATAATGCTATATGATTACATTATACTTTGCGGGTTTTTTATCTACTATATCTATCGGTGCACTATGGAAGTAAAACCATTTGCTATGCCGTCACGGAAACGGCATGACGCTAAAAAATACAAAATAGAAAATGATCTTTATTTAAATAGGTTTTTAAAAGGCGCTTTTGATGAACACTTTTAGAAGATGATAACTACATTCTTATACTTAAAACTTAAGCTATAAATGTTCCAAACGCACACTAGTAAACTAGAAGAAGACGCGCACATCAAACTAAGCCGAGTATTATTTTTATTATCATCATCTCACAATGTCACTTAAAAGTATTTAACCTAGTTAGAGCAAAACTTCATATCCACGCGTTTTATTCATTTACGTAATCCTTTACAATATAATAGAACATTTATATAAGCTTACATTTAATATAAACTTTGAGCTTATTGGGAGACAAGTCAAGTGATATTTTTCCGAATTATTTGCGTTTTTAAGCACCTCAGAGAAGTTAGAGGTGCGTGCCCGGGTTCGAACCCTTCGACCTCTGATTAGGAGGCGGACGTTCTAACCACTAGGCTATCACAGCTTCTCACACATGAATTCAATAGTAACATAACATTCAAAATTATACGTAAAGTTTATTATTACAAAGAGTAACGTATTTGGACGACGAGTCGATTTATTTTTAATTTAATTAACTTGTCTGATGATAAAGGGTTGGCTCATGGTTCCGAGCAATCGTAAGGCATAACATTATATTTTATAAAGATCGAGAAAAAAACATGTTCTCCTTATCTTCTTATTTAGTTATTAAATTGACTACCTCCGCAGCGCAGTGCGTGCGCTATCGCATTATAAAGTTGGAAGTCCTGGGTTTGATTCCCGGCTCGAGTCTGGTCTGGTGGGAGGCTTCAGCCATGGCTTGTTACCACCCACGACAAAGACGTGTCACAAAGCGATTTAGCGTTTCGGCACGATGTCGAGTTGAAACCAATTAGGGGTGTCGTCTTACCCTCCCCTAACAGTTTAGCCTGCTACCATCCTAGACGTCACTTACCAGGTGAGATAGCGGTCAAGGGCTAGCTTGTAGTGCATAAAAAAGCTTAAATTATTATTTTTTTAATTTGTAGCGGTGATAGCCTAGTGGTTAGGGCGTAAAGAACGGGCCCGAGAGGAACTGCTAGAGAGTCTGGATAGGGACCCCTGGGGACGCCCTTATCGCACGGCACGGAGAAAACTGCGCAGTCAGGGTCCTCCGGTGACCCAAACTCTCCAGCCAGAGTCCCTGCGCCGAGTAGTTGAGGAACTCTTTCCGGACTCACAGGGTCACATCCCTCCGACGATGGCCCCCTCGGTGAACGTAACTGACCGCGGTTCTGTCCCGCTGGTCACTGGGGAGGAGATGGACGTGGCGCTGGACCGCCTCCGGTGCAGGAAAACGGCGCCTGGGCCTGATGGCATTCCGGGGCGGGTCATACACATGACCCGAGAGCTCTTTGAGGGAAAACTTCGGGAGCTGTTCAACCATTGTCTCCAGGCTGAACAGTTCCCTGAATCTTGGAAGGAGGGGCTGCTGTGCCTCATCAGAAAGGAGGGGAGGCCGCTGGATGCTCCCTCGGCGTACAGGCCGATAGTCTTGCTCAGCGAAGTCGGAAAGCTGTTTGAGAAGATTTTGGCTGATCGGCTCGTTAGGCACTTGGAGACTGTTGGTCCAGGGCTCTCAGCAGCGCAGTACAGCTTCAGGGCGGGTCGTTCGACCATTGACGCCCTGAAGTCATTAAAGACCTTAACAGATGAGGCAGTGGCCCGGGGCGACATTGTCATTGCCGTGTCTTTGGACGTTACGAACGCCTTCAACAGCCTCCCTTTTGAGACTTTGCTAGAGGCGCTCCGGTTCCATGGAGTGCCAACGTATCTCAGGAGACTGTTGGAGGCTTACCTGCGGGATAGGTGGATATCCTGGGTGGGAACAGACGGACGAAGGGAGAGGCGGCAGGTGCTCAGGGGTGTTCCGCAGGGTTCGGTTTTGGGACCGGTGCTTTGGAACATCGGCTTCGACTGGCTTCTGCGGACACCTTTGCTCCCCGGGATGGGGTTGTTGTGCTATGCGGATGACACCCTCATCACGGCGCGAGCAGGCACCGTTGAAGAGGCGGCTATTTTGGCCAGGATTGGGGCCACCTTGGTGGTCAGAAGAATCCATATGCTGGGTCTGAGGGTCTCGGAATCCAAAACCGAGGCCCTCCTGTTTCACGGTCCGCGTAGGGGTCCTCCTCGGGGTGCATGCATTACCGTTCAGGGTGTAGCGGTGGAGGTCAAGACCCATATGAAATATCTGGGCCTCACCCTGGACGGTAGGTGGAAATTCAGGAGACACTTTGAGCTCCTTGCTCCCAGGCTCGTCAGTGCAGCTGCCGCACTGGGAAGGCTTTTGCCGAACGTCGGGGGGCCGTCCTCGGCCTGCAGACGTCTATACGCAGGGATTGTCAGGAGTATGGCACTGTACGGTGCTCCCATCTGGATCCACGCACTGTCTCCGCGGAATGTGTCCCTTCTGCGGAGACCGCAGCGTATTATTGCGGTACGTGCAATTCGGGGTTACCGTACGGTGTCTTGGACGGCGTCCACACTCCTGGCGGGTGACCCGCCTTGGGGTTTGCAGGCAGAGGTACTCGCTGAGGTGCACCAGTATCGGTCAAGGATGAGGGCTCGAGGGCTTGAGGAGATAAGAAGGTTGAGATCGTTAGGAAGTCAGGCCCTGGTCCAAAGATGGCGGGATAACCTGGAGTCCCCGGTTGCCGGCATCTGGACGGTGGAGGGAATCCGGTCCCACCTGGAGCGGTGGCTGAAGCGGAGACATGGCGCACTGACGTATCGTCTTGTGCAGGTACTTACCGGGCATGGGTGCTTCGGCAGGTATCTGTACGGAATTGCGAGACGGGAGGCATCACCGGTCTGCCATGAGTGTGGGGCGGCGGAGGACACGGCTCTCCACACGCTGGCAGAGTGTGCATCATGGGCTCCGCAGAGACATTCACTGGTGTCACTCCTTGACGGGGACCTCTCGCTGCCAAGCGTTATTAATTTAATGCTTGGTAGCGAGGAGGGCTGGTTAATTGTCGCCTCCTTCTGCGAAACCGTAATGGATTTGAAGGAGGCCGCGGAGAGGGAGAGAGAGCAGGTGGCTGATGCTCCCCCTCTCCGCAGAAGGAGAACGGGTGGCAGGAGACGCCGATACGCACACCTGTTACCACCGTTACCCCCGTAAGCACTAACAAGTGCTCTGACGAGCGCGTCGGGGTGTCAAAGTGCATGTTATCGCGATCCTTTGGCACTCCATCTGGGACGCAGGAGGCTGCGCTGGGTTTTAGTTGGTAGTGTGGCTTCACCGCTTTGGCGGTTGGCCTTGAGTCCCACATACCCGTCTGGTGTCTTATTCTGGGCGGGATGCGTAAAAAGTGGTTAGGGCGTCAGCCTCCTAATAAGAGGTTGGTGGTTCGAATCCGGGCACGCACCTCTAACTTTTCGGAGTTATGTGCGTTTAAAAAACAAACATATATCTTTATCACTTGCTTCAACGGTGAAGGAAAACATCGTGAGGAAACCTGCACGCTGGAGAGTTCTCCATAATGTGCTCAAAGACGTGTGAAGTCTGCCAATCCGCACATGGCCAGCGTGGTGGACTATGGCCAAACCCTTCTCATATTGAAAGGAGACCTGCGCATTCAGAAATCCTCTAAAATTCTCTGTTAGTATTCATGAGATACAGCCCGCAGACAGACAGTTTAACGGGCGTTTGGACGAAATCACAGCAGAGGTTACGTAAGAATAATGACCACTGGATACGGATTCCTAAAAAACTACCTATTATCTATATACCGATCGCTTGTACCTTGCCATTAACTGCTAGAATCTCATTTACACAGTAACACGTAACATTTCGTTGCTTTGAAACAAGGCACGGTGCGATCCTGTGACGATATTGAAGCCATAGGCACTGCTCATGTTCCACTCAAAATTTACCTATGAATATCAGGTAAACTGATTTAAGGTAAATAAATACTCGCATAATAATGCGGCTATATTAAGATGGTAGATATATATAAAATGAAAATAGTTGAAAACACGTACTATTCACTTGTAAGGACTTATACCATCGTCTGTTATAAAACGTAAATACATAATACATACTAGCTGTTGCCCGCGACTTCATCTGCGTAGAATTGCTGATTTCCCGTGAGATTGAGGTTTCCCGTGCGGCCAATGCCCGGCTTCAGAAAGTAAGTACAGTAAAATGTCAAATTGCCAATTTTCGTGTCTCTAAATTAAAAACATAGGAATAAATTAGAAACATACAAACTTCAACCCATATTTAATGCCCTTCAAGGTAGATTTGGATAAAAAAAAATGTAAATTTTTGTGTCTCCAACTCCAAAAACGAAGGATTTTCATACAAACTTCCAACCCCTTATTTACCCCCTTAGGGGTGGCATTTCCACATCCTTTCTTAGCGAACATCTCTTAATTAGCTACTACCTAATCGCTAAATTATAGCTTTATACGTACAATAGTTTTTGAGATTTCGTGTTTAATCAGTAAGTACGCCGTACCTGTCGCTTTTATATAGGTATATAGATTATAATAACTAAGGCCGGATATCACTGTGGAAACAGAATAGGCAGAAAATAATATTAATTACGCCCTGAAGATTTAACAGTTATACGAGGATTTATACAAATCATTTTTAATGTTCGTTGTTCATCAAGGAAATCAATTTGGTAAAATTACCATCTGATAAGTGAATGCATCCCAAATTATAATTTTTAATTCACAAATATTTTTAACTTTCAAATTCATTAGTATATTTTTCAAACTATTGTCAAACAAAAGTAAACAGTGAAACCAACGTAGGGCAGTTGTTACCTCTGCCCATCTGCGTCGTACTCTTGAGGGTCGTGATCCCTTCCACTGACGACTTTCTTGAAGACGATGTCGCGCCATGTTGCTCTGTTGGTTGTAGAGCATCGTGCACTTTCGTGTCGAGTGCGGTGCGGATTTGATCCGACCAACGCATCGGACTCCGTCCTCGAGTATATGTATAAAATATATATAACTTATTTATGAAGTGGTGATAGCCTAATGGTTAGGGCGTCAGCCTCCTAAACAGAGGTAGGCGGTTCGAATCCGGGCACGCGCCTCTAAGTTTTCGGAATTATGTGCGTTTAAAATAAATAAAAAATATATCACTTGCCTCAACGGTGAAGGAAAACATCGTGAGGAAACCTGCACGCCTGAGAGTTCTTCATAATGTTCTCAAAGGCGTGTGAAGTCTGCCAATCCGCACATGGCCAGCGTGGTTTGGCCAAACCCTTCTCATATTGAAAGGAGACCCGTGCTCTGTAGTGAGCCGGTAATGGGTTGATCATGATGATTTATGGCCCTTATTTTAAGCCGGCTAGAACTAGTTGGAACCGGTTTGGCTAAAATTTAAATTTACATCTTAATTCAAGATTTCTCGCTAGCAGAAACAGCAAAGCAAAAAGTCCATCCGGGCAGCATTAAACTTGGGTCAAGCGTTTATAAATAAAAATTGTATCTTACTTTGTAAACGCAAGTAAATTCTTCCGTGAAGTTGATTCTCAAATCTTCTTAATCATTGATCACTGATGATATGGCCACAAAAAACTACAGATTGAAATAACAGCAGAATTTTGTAAACTGCAATTTTAGTGGCAAAACATCACGCCATTTTCACGCTTTTAGTACGAGGAAAATCTGAGTGTCAGACATCTTTTATTCCATAACTGCGTCAGCGTTGACGGTGAGGCTTTGTCTGCTAGGAATAGTCGGTGGGTGCGCGTGGGACGTCTGACCGCGTAGGACGAGAACTCGACCATACAAACTACATACGGTCACTTCCAATGGAGAGGTATCCATTCAAATTACACGGCTACGTAACACCGGGAACTGAAAATACTATTAAAAATCACGTATCCGATTTACATGACATTTTATTTACTAGTGTTAACGAATGTGTGAAATTATAACAAATTAGTCTTCTTTTTTTATAACTTTATTATCTTGACAGTAAACAACTACGTATTTTTGAAATTAACTTAAATAATAATCAATTTGTCAAAAATCAACCGCGCTTGTACCGCGTCCTTCCCAAAACGCCGCCGCTCGTTCCCGCGCTTTTTTCTCCTTCACCTCCGTTTGAAAACCGAAGTTGTCTCTTCTTTAAAATCAGCACTCGTACGTCATTTGACATTTGAAATTGACAGTTTATATTCATAATACAAATATTAAATTAATTGTACTATAATATGATCTCTAACACTAGATACACGGATTGAAAGGAAGAAGAAAGAAAGAAAGAGTTAGTTTATGTAGTCATTATTTGCTATACCATCTCTACTATACATACATACGATCGACATGACCAAATAAAGAATTGGGCATAAGTTTTACTATTTAGAAATTCTCAGTACCAGCGCTGAGGAAACTGGCGGTGTCTACTCCCCGTACCTCAAAGCGTACGTTTAGGTGTCTACGCCGTTTATTGTTACTGTCATGACATTGACACATTACATAATAGGTTAAAAATTAAAACACTCATTCAGGTCTATTCAGCTCTGTTTTTTTTTTATTATAGATTCAGCCAGCGCACGCGGTCTTTGGAAACTTAAATCTGAAAAAATAAAAAATAAAAAAAATAACCACAATAATGAAAGATTATCACGATCTGCACTTCCAAAATTTAACGATTAAAAATAATCAAACAAATCTTTCTGCTTTTTAATCTTTATGTAAAAGTGTAGATGCCTACAGCTGTTGGGCATTGAATCCCTTCAAAGAGTAAACAAACAAAAATAGCGATAAGACCACCTAGCCGTACCTTATGGTATTTTCCTCTGTGGTTTTCCGTTATGAACGTGTTCCATTATTCATCCATTCATTCATTTGTATAATGGGCTTAAAGTTATGGTTCCAGTTTTAAAAAATGCCACCCACGCGCTGCGTGACCCACGCTGATACCACGTTGTATAGAAAAGGTTTCTTATCAACTTATATAAATTTCTATGGGAATACCTTGAAATGTTTACAGTATGACGTGTTTAATAAACGCTTACCCCGTTAATATATGCCAGTCATATAATAATAAAAAGAATTAATTTCGGCAGACTCGCTCCCATAAATTCATGTTATCTAAATTAAAGATAAAGTTTTATATATTGTCAACTTGTATTCACATAGGATCGAATGCCGTTATAGAAGGCGCATAACTATTTATTTTGTATTTTGTTGATTACTATTATGCTCGCTTGAATCCATTCGCGTCGCCATAAAGGTAATATTTCAAATGAAGTTGCTGACTGGAGGCTAACATTCATGTACATACAATATTTACAAAGAGTATCAAACTGGAG
This sequence comes from Lasiommata megera, assembly GCA_928268935.1. Lineage (NCBI taxonomy): Eukaryota > Metazoa > Arthropoda > Insecta > Lepidoptera > Nymphalidae > Lasiommata > Lasiommata megera. The sequence goes on along the minus strand of OV743329.1, from coordinate 806,277 downwards.
TTCGTCAAGTGATGCGTTTTAAATGACGACCTCCGTGGCGCAGTATAAAGTTGGAGGTCCTGGGTTCGATTCCCGGATCGAGTCTGGTCTGGTGGGAGGCTTCGGCCATGGCTAGTTACCACCCTACCGACAAAGACGTGTCGCCTAGCGATTTAGCGTTCCGGCACGATATCACGTAGAAACCAATCAGGAGTATGGGTTTACCATACCCCTAACAGTGGTAAGCTCGCTACCATCTTAGACCGCATTATCATGAACAACCCATTACCGGCTCACTACAGAGCACGGGTCTCCTCTCAATATGAGAAGGGTTTGGCCATAGTCCACCACGCTGGCCATGTGCGGATTGGCAGACTTCACACGCCTTTGAGAACATTATGGAGAACTCTGAGGCATGCAGGTTTCCTCACGATGTTTTCCTTCACCGTTGAAGCAAATGATATTTTAATTGCTTAAAACCGCATCATCACTTACCATCAGGTGAGTATAACAGTTGAAAACTTCGGAAAACTTAGTGTATCGCTCAGCTAGGGAACTCAGGTGCCTTGGTGCATTCGACACTACAGCTGCTTAGATATCTTTTCGTAAGAGTTGAGTGCATATTAAACATATAAGAACTTCGCTGTCACGGCATTGCTGTAACATAATGGTACTAATGAAACATATTATGATGTTAATGAGCAAACTTACGAATTATAGGGAATAAGAAAATTCAAAAAAATTCAAAATTCAAAATAATCTTTATTCAATTAAGATAAATCATTGCCACATAATATAGTAAAATAAACAGCTTTGTACAATAAAGATGTTAAATATGCGACCAAGAAGACCTGGCTCAGTCAAGCTGGACATCTTTCAACTAACCCCCTTTCCATTGGAATTGACAACTAAGCAGAAAATCGGAAACAAAATAAATTAAAAATTAAAAAATTAGAAAAAAAAAATTGCCTATTATTTCGGCGGCGTTCAATCCACCAAGTAGAAAGGTGATATTTGCCAGAGTCATATTTTTGTCTACACTACTGATTTTTTTGCTAGACCTGTGTCTGGTACTATCTATAAGATAAGTTTTATTAGTAGCTGTAAATTCAGCCTTTTCCTTTAGCATTTTGCGAATGAAAACCCGTAAAATGAAAATAAATCATTTTACGGGTATATGAAATGGTCGTTTCCCGTGGAGAGTCTGCCTCGGCGGACGCCGCTGGCTGGGTTGCGGTCGAGTGGACAAGTGTTCCAGTGACCCAGCGACCAGGCGACGCGAAGGAGCATCGCTGGGTTTTAGTGGGTATTCTGGTCGCCAGTTTGACCGCCGGGGAGTCCCACATACCCCGTTGGAAGCGGCGCAGTCTTGCCTGCGTCGCCTCCGGAGGGGAAGCGTAAACGCATTTCCCAGCGGAAAAAAAAAAAAATGATCGTCCATTAGTCACACAACTAAACGTAGATGTGCTTTTACTCTTGTTCTCTGAGTTTCTATTAGCCCACAGTAGGCAACGTCCAAATAGTAAATCATTAAAAGAAACCTGTATAAACAGTTTTATTATAAACGAACTGAATGATATTTTGAAATCGTATCTCTCATTGAGTTTTTGAGACGTGGGCTTCTAGAAAATTCTATTATATTATTTAGGACTAGCTGACGCCTGCGACTTCGTCTGCGTTGAATTAGTATGTTTGTTTGTCTTTCAATCACGAAGCAATAGATTACTAACTCGGATTACTTGAAATAATTACAGGATAAACATTATAGAGTATATCCGAAATGACAGAAACATATTTTATTAAAACCAATACAATGAAGATATAGAAACTAAGAATATAAACTTATACGTAAATATTAACGCGTAGAAGCTGTTCAGGTGTCGCAGAGTTTATTCGAGTTACAGGTATGTGGTAACGAAGGTGCCAGTTTCCAGCCATCCGTTTCGTATTCCAATCTTAAACCGTAGTTCGTAACAATCCAATCTTTATCTAATACTCGTATATCTAAACGAGCATTTCTTGTATATATCGTGTGTCCCAGAAACGGCTGTAACGTTTTAAATTAAGTTTTGTAATGACATAAGATTCTGGAAATAAATCTGTAACAGTATAAAAAAAATTCAACCTACTCATTCTCTACACTACATATTATCAATTCAGAGCTAAACCCACTGAACGGACCTTGGCTGGAAGATAACGAACTTATAGAGATTATAACGTTTTATTACGCTAAAAAGGGAATGTAGGAAATCTTTCTGAGAGCATGAATTTTCAAAACTTATACTTCTATCGGTTTTGAACATAGAAACACGAGAATAACGCAAGCATTGTAAGCGATGCCGTGGGCAAAACCTAGTTCAAGTTATATGAACAGGTCTTACCAAGGTAAACTATTTTTACGTATAATGGCCTCCCACAATATAATTATGAATGAGAAGTTGAGATCTAAATATTTAGAAAAACAAATTACGTAATAAATCAAAGGACTGACTGATATATACACTACAATTTAGCACTAGACGGCTATCTCACCTGGGGGTAAGTGACGATGCTCTCTAGTATGGTAAACCCACGCTCCTAAGTGGTTTCTATGCGACACCGTGCCGGAACGCTAAATCGATTGACGTCACGTCTTTGTCGGTAGGGTGGTAACTAGCCATGGCTGAAACCTCCCACCAGATCAGACTCGAGCCAGGAATCGAACCCAGGACCTCCAACTTTATAATGTGACAGCGAACACACTGCGCCAAGGAGGTCGACAAAAATGAGATACGTTTCGCAAATTTAACCAGTGGTCACCCAACGGATGAAAATCAACCAATATATAGTTTTATTATCGGTTTATTATAAATTTTACTTATCTTCATAAGAAAATTACTATGGCAACAAGGCAGTCGGAGAAAGGGGTTTTACTAACCCCCTGATGTACTGAGACGAAGTCACAGTACATCTGCTAGTAATTAATCTTATAGTTTTACTTCTTAAAATTAGTATAACACTGAAATACTTTGTACTAAGAAATCTCTACTATCCAGACAAAATCATAGTAATATAAATACGAAAGTCTGTTTGTATGTTGGTTTGTCCTTCAATTAAGTTGCAACAGAGCAATGGATCGACGTGATTTTTGAAAGTATAGTTGAGGACCTGGAGAGTGACATAGGAGAGTTCCCGTAGGAATTTTTACAACTTATTCTGACTGAATTTTAAAAACCTATTCCACGCGGACGAAGTCGCTGGCGCCAGCTAGTAATTAATAAAAGGTATATTATATATGTGGCGTAGCAGATACCGGAACTCGTAACGATCATATGTCCAGGTGGAATAAGATGTTCAAGACATCTTATGTTCTTCCTCATGATGCTATCTATGGTATTGCTTGATAATATCGAAGTTTGTTTAGCGGTATAAGCGTGAAAAGGTAACAGCCAGAGTAACTTTCGAATTAACAAAATTGGTACGGATTGACTTAGGCTTAAATAACGCTGTTTGTTGGCTTGAGGGCTTCTCAAGGGAGTCATCGATAACTCATCGGTCCATCAACTGAGCCTCCTCCTGTACCCTGAGGGCCTCCGCTAAAATCGCGAGATTTCGTGCGCGGAATGTATGTATTTTTGATGTTCGTATAACAATTTCTCTAACAATAATTAGTATGAAGTTGTTTTGTTATTTCTTTTATTGTTTCTCGAGATGGTCTTATTGTCGGCTAGTCAGGATCTGATGAACCTCGGATCGGGAGGCGCGTCCAATGGTCCTGGCGCGCCTCGGACGGAGCTCGGGGGTCAATATAGGCCCCCCGTGGAGGGTCTGCCTCGGCGGACGCCGCTGGCTGGGCCGCGGTCGAGTACACCAGTGTTCCCGTGACCCAGCCACCAGGCGACGCGAAGGAGCATCGCTGGGTTTTAGTGGGTATTCTGGTTAACAGCCTGGCCGCCGTCGCCTCCGGAGGGGATGCGTAAAAGCATTTCCCAGCGGAAAAAAAAAGTATTTGATGAAGAAATCCCATGGAAATCTCTGCAAGTTTAATTTGTTTCCATTGTAACATTGATGATCTGACCTCTAAATAACCCCGCATATGCGAATGGAGATATTAATTTATTTATCTAATTTATTTCGCAATTAGAATAATTTATTAATTACTTATATTAACTTCCTTAATATGTTATATATCTTAGCGTAACACTATGTGATCGCACAGCAATGATAACAGTTCATTGAAAACAAAATACATTGACAAAAAAGAGTCATCATCATCATCATCATCATGATCAACCCATTGCCGGCTCATTATAGAGCGCGGATCTCCTCTCAATATGACAAAAAAAAAAGAAAAGAAAATGAAAAAGTTTATTTATTCCAGCAAAACATACATATAGGTTTACAACAGAAGTACTATCACTTAAATTGTCTAATATAGTACCTACCATTATGCACCTGTTTTCCGTTAACTAGTTAGTTAAGACTGTATCTCGGAAAACTAAGAAGATCTATCTGAGAAAGGTTTCGCCATAGTCCACCACGCTGGCCATGTGCGGATTGGTAGACTTCACACGCTTTATGAGAACATTATGGAGAACTCTCAGCGTGCAAGTTTCCTCACGATGTTTTCTTTCACCGTTGAAGCAAGTTATATTTTAATTGCTTAAAAACGCACATAACTCCGAAAAGTCATAGGTGCGTGCCCGGGTTCGAACCGACCTCTGGTTATTAGGCTGACGTCCTAACCACTAGGCTATCATAGCTTAACTAAAAGGAGTAAGTAGTAAAGTACAATAAAATTTACTGTTAGTAAATTTACTAATATTAAAACTGCGAAAGTATTAAAGTCTGTTTTTATTTGTTATATAAAAACTGTCCTATGCACCACAAAAAAGGCGTTACGCTATAAATACATAACATGACATCAAACGTGTCCCAGGGAGCCCCTGGCAATGGCCGCTAAAAAATCGTGGGACCTGAAAACTCCTACTTACGTCCAGCAGTGGGCGTCCGTCCATTGAAAATTTAATGACGATTCCCAAATCCAAGAAAACTTTTCAAAGAATCCTACAAAGGGCACCTTTGATACGTCAACAATTTCGTACATTGTATGTGATATCGAAATTGGTAAACTTAACACTTGCCAATATTTTCTAATATTGCCACTATTTTACACGTTAATTGATTTATAAATTGTCATTAATTAAGGGCAAAGTTTAATAGCACAATTTAATTAACGTTGTTAAAATAGGCGTTCAGACTAAAGCAGGATCTTGTTATCACCGGGAACGTACTAGGATAACATATATGCATGGAGAACCCTTGCAGTCAACAAGTGATCAACCCCGCCCACACGGGGCGGCCTATAAAAGCGCGGCGTAAACGCGGTGATACCCAGTCAGTAACGCGCGCGCGCTAAGGTCGTATGCCACGTCAAAGACATCGCTACGATATCACGTAAGTCGAACTTTTGTAATCTTACACGTACTTCTGATAGCAAAAGCTGCTTATTTCGTTCATAGAAAACTGATGCGGTAATATTTCTTATAACGAAAATAGTTGGATTACAATGTAAGTCGAACTTTTTTATTTTTCAGACTTTTCAGTTATAAAATTATGCCACTAAACTATTAATTACTATCGGACGCAAGATCTGAAAGATCTTTGAATGCAATAAGTTGGATAAAATGTAGTTTCATAAAATAACCGTTAACCGTCCGTTAATGTACAAGATAAATAATAAAATTAAATGAAAATATGCAAACAACTGCGTTATCCTTGTTCGGAATTATATTAGTAACAATTCCGCGGTAAATATGTTGTAAATCGAATATTTATGACATTGTATAGGGAATAATTTAGGTTAAACTTTGATGGCAACATATTGGCGAAACGAAACTTATTAATAAACTAGAACTGCTACGAGAGAAGTATAAAATAGGGATGTCTAATCCATAGTATATTTTAATAAAGCGTAAACGCTGAACGTATATTTATTATTTTTAATAAAAATGTTTATGAAATAAAAAAATATTATTATTCATTTAATGCAAGTAATAACGCGGTGGAAGTAGAATTAATAGACTGCTACGAAATTAAAATCAAGCTGAGAATTCGTGTGAATTATTAGAATATGAATTTCTTTACGTACTCATAAAATTTTAAAAGTTTTTATCCGGATTGTTATTAAAGGAAATACTTAACCATGTTTACTACGAAGTTAGTTAAAACAGTTAAAAGTTATCTACGCAAAAAATTAAAGCGAGAAAATCGGAGGAATATAGGAGGCATATATAATCGGAGGCAGGGATCATTTATATCTTACAAAACTATCCTTCATTACTTTCTTAATATTTGTTGTAAATGACGCACATAAACCATAAAAATCCTTAAAGATGGAACATTAACCCTGTAAAGTTATTATTTTGTGTATGTTTATTAAAAATTTCATCTGCATTAATATCACGTATGTAATATTAATGCAGAGTATTAAAAAAGTATTCTTAAATGAATAGAGTTTCTTAGCAAATTTAAGTTTTAATCAAGAAATTCACCTCTAAAACTGTTTTACTTTTATGAAATACAATGCAACTGCCCCACTTTTTGAAACATAAACTTCTCTTACTTATGTTGACGTTATGGGATAAGCTTTACTTTACTCTCTACTCGACCGTTCTTTCTTCTTAGATGAACTAATATAATATATTAATACTTTTATATTTATCGGTATAACTTGAAGACCAAATAAAAGTATAATATGTCTACCAAGCATTACTTGTCATATCACATGTCTATTTACATGTCAATTTTCATCCAGATCTGCCGTTCTGGCATAATTGAGTAACAAACATCAAGTAATCCCATTTTCTCAAATCAAATCAAATTCGATATTGCAGAAAAGTAGTACACTCAAAGATCTTAAGATTAGAGTGTAGTCTAAGACATTCTGCATGAAAGAGAAATCTTTAAAAAAAAATTACAATTTAAAACTAAAATAAAAGTTATAAAACCAAAAAATAAAATAAAACTGTAATAAAGATTTAAATAATGATTTAGGCTCTTATATATGTAAATATAGTGAGATATACAATTATGAGCCTAGATTTATAGATATATATTTTGGTTCTTAACTGAGTGGTAAACAATACTAAATGACATGATCGATATTAATATCCGTTCACCACTCGGTGCTAATGGTTTCCGCTCAAAGATTCTGAGCTGCATCCGCTACCGCCGCCCGTAGCTGCGTAGCACCTCATTTATTGGATGACAATGAACAAAATACAGTATTTTATTCTAGATTAATAAATTCAATAAAAAAATATTGAATTCATTTGCTAAGTTCACATTTTGTAGTTTTCTTTGACTGTGTTAGTTTCTATGTACAGTTACAATCCGACACCCCAACCCTCTCGTAGTTGCGGCTTCTTTTTACTCCCCCGACCTAAGCGCTCCTCTCCGAAAGAGATCCTTCATGACCCTAACGATCAGATGACTACTGACAACATACTCGTACCACCTACCACACAATCATACGCTACACACCGTCTTCGCCGGCGAAGACGAGGTCCCCGCTATCTTACGTCATCCGGACGTGGGCTCCATCCACCTCGGAGAAGTACGGACCACTCACCGTCCGACCCCCCCGTTATCCCAAACGTCGCCTAACCCGAGGTTCAGCCTCAAAGGAGGCGCCCTTAGGCAGTCGTTCCCTTAGTTTCTTCGAGCCCTAGGGCTCAAAATTTCTTCTGGCAGAGCTTCTTTCCAACGCTCGCCAAACCGCCCGGTTACGCTGTAGCAACCAATAGGGTTTGTACAGCTAATAGACAGTCCGAAAAAAAAATATGTAGGTACAGTTAGATACGTTCAGGCTGCTTCACCCCATGCCTGGACTTGCCATTAAAAAGATTATGGAGAACACTGAGGCCGAAATTTTTCTTCATCGTTAAACAATTTATATTTGATTCGACAAAACTCGCATTATATGAAATAAAAGTAAGATACGTCAACAAAATCTAACTCACTAGATTTACCTCGTCATTACCTTTTAAGTTACACTCGCTTGTGTTTTATGTTTGATATTATTGGCCTTACCCGAAATATCCACCCTTAATTAAGCCATTAAGCAAGTTAGCAAATAGCTCATGATATATTGTCAAATATGCCATCATCCCAACCACTGGACCACAGCCATCTACCTGCCAACTGCCGTACTGCAGTAAAAAAATCAATTTAGAAATACAGCCTATTAAAGTGTAATTTTATACTTATAGTCTCACTCACGGACAGATCATGAAAACCTAATAGGGTACTCTTGGTGACCCATAATCATGAAATTGGAAGGGCTCTATTTTCGGCACAACTAAAATAATAATAAATAAGTTTTTTATGACGACCTCCGTGGCGCAGTGCGTGCCCTGTTGCATTTTAAAGTTGCAGGTCCTGGGTTCGATTCCCGGCTCGAGCCTGGTCTGGTGGGAGGCTTTGGCTGTGGCTAGTTACCGACCTATAGCCATAACCCTACCGATAAAGACGTGTCGCCAAGTGATTTAGCGTTCCGGTACGATGTCGTGTAGAAACCAATTAGGAGTATAGGTTTACCATACCCCTAACAGATTAGCCCGCTACCATATTAGACCGCATCATCACTTACCTGATGGTATGGTGAGATGCCGTCAAGGGCTAACTTGTAGTGCATAAAAAAAACTAAAATTACGAGTTTTTTCGTATTATCACTAGCTTCAATGCGAAAGAAGAATATTCTTGATGAAATCTCAGGAAAAAAATGTATAACACCTGTTCACCATAACATTCTCCAAAGGCGTGTGAATTCTACTAATTGGTACTTGTCTCATGAGGAGACTTGTGCCCTGTGGTAGGGCCGGTAATTGTTTGATAACGATAAAGACTATGAAAATAAAAATTAAACTATAATAAGGATCCCACTAAGATGTTTTTACCTTGCGAATCGCCTAGGTTTCATTATAACCTTGATATTACCCTATGCCTGGTTTTACTTGTAGGTTTACGAATGTAGTTATCACCATCAACTAAAAAGTTCGCATCTACAAGCCAATTTGAACCAAGATGATTTTGACTGTGTGTGTGGAAATAAACTGTGACTCTGGTGTACATATTTATCGAATAGCAGTGATAAACTTCCTTACCGTACGCAGTTAACTTAACTACCTAACGCATTGATCAATCAGTCATCTATCATTAGTTTATCGTACAACTGTTACATGCATATTTCGTACAGGTGTTCCAAACTTGGAGAGCTGTTATAACCGTCCTACCTACCAGGTATTTGATTAACTAGTAGTCAAATTTATAAATATATTTTATTTATTAATTCAAAACTTAATAAAAAATGGTCTCTTGTTTTGTCTAGATTAAAAAACATGTGTAGAAATGTAGAATGTCATATATATCATCATAGTTTAAGAATTATTTTAACGGATAAAATATTAAAAGCCACAGGACCTATTAACTGAGGTAAATTTTTAATTACCGATGAATACTATTGTACCAGGGTAGTGCCGGTAATGGTGGGACTTAGACACCTAAAAACCCTTCCTGGGTTATTATCAGTAGTCGACTTTGGTGACCCACATTTAACCCAAAGTGTAAAAAAGTTGCCTTACCGATACAAGTGGCTTACCGTCATAGTTATGCAGTGTTTAACACACTGTCATTTAATAGGTCAGTTGAAATGAGATTTTTGTAAGGCCTTATGTCTTAGCAAATGTTAGGGCCATTCCTTTTGTTTCTAGTTACCCTATTGCGTCTAAAATACTCATCATAATCGTCATAACCTTTTATTAACGGCCGACAGCTTGACCTACACTGCCTCTCTTATAGACAAAAGGATTTTTGAACATACTCGTAGATACACCACCAATCTCATCCAAAGTTACAATGCTATTACTTTTAACGACTATTAAGATATTAGTGATGAAAAGAATGAGCGACGGCTTGACGCACTCCCCGAGTTACGGGGGTACATTCGGGTAATATCCTTACTCCAGGCCAAATCATGGCCGGACCCGGGAACCGAGTACCGAACGTCGGGATTCGCAGTCTAATACGTCAACCACTAATCAATCAATGAAATAAAAACTTCATTCTAATTATCCTTTAAAAGGCACTTTTGATGCGTCAATTACATAGTAGTGAGTTAATGAGGATAACAAAATTCGTCAGCTTTAAACTAAAGCCCTGAGGCTCCAAAACGCGCTCTAGTAAAGCCCACAAAAGATGAATTTGTTTTTGTTACTAGCATCTGCCGCCAGACCAAAGCTTCGCAGCACGAAAATGATAAGTAAACTTCTACTAATTTATCGCATCAATATCTCAAAAAAGGACTTTTATATACATAGGTATCATCATCATCATCATAATCAACCCATTACCGGCTCACTACAGAGCGCGGGTCTCCCCTCCATATGAGAAGGGTTTGGCCATAGTCCACCACGCTTGGCCATGTGCGGATTGGCAGACTTCACACGCCTTTGAGAACATTATGGAGAACTCTCAGGCGTGCAGGTTTCCTCACGATGTTTTCCTTCACCGTTGAAGCAAGTGTTATTTTAATTGTTTAAAAACGCACATAACTCCGAAAAGTTAGAGGTGAGTACCCGGATTCGAACCGCCGACCTCTGATTAGGAGGCTGACGCCCTAACCACTGGGCTGTCATCGCTTCACATACAACATACATAGGTATACTCACAACTAATTATAAAATAACTAGGTGATATATGCGAACGAAGTCGGGTATATCACCTATAACCTTAGCGTTATTTTTAGAACCTTAGATTATATTTTGTTGGTTTTGTACTATTGGGGAAATATCCATCTTTCCGACGCTTAAAGAGGCGTTTTCTAACTGTAACAGATAACATCTCACATAGTTCAAGAACAAATAATAATAAATGAGCCATGAAGTAAGATCATTTCGAAGCTTTTTCATTGTTTATGAAGTCCTCTCTGATGTATTAGGATTTTTCTTAAGTTTTAAAAAGCTTTCTGAGTGCCATTACCAAGATTACATGCGGTATTTTTTTTATGTGTAACTAAACGGCACGCGTTTCAATGCAAATATTTTTAATAATACAAATTATTTAAAAAAAAAAACGAAGCGGTGATAGGTGACCTCAGTGGCGCAGCGCGTGCGCTGGTGCATTTTAAAGTTGGAGGTCCTGGGTTCGATTCCCGGCTCGAGTCTGGTCTGGTGGGACGCTTCGGCCGTGGCTAGTTACCACCCTACCGACAAAGACGTGTCGCCGAACGATTTAGCGTTCCGGCACGATATCGTGTAGAAATCAATTAGGAGTATGAGATTACCATACCCCTAACAGGTTAGCTCGCTACAATCTTAGACCGCATCATCACTTGCCATCAGGTGAGATGCAGTCAAGGGCTAACTTGTGGTGAATAAAAAAATAGAAAATGTCCTTTCGTCAGCCACGGTATTGTTTTATAGATATAGATATTATTTCTTGATTTCAAACTCACATGTTCTACAAATTATCTAATTGTTATTTAACATTTCTAAAACGATTGTCATAGAGATTTTAGAGTTTTCATCGTAGTGTCTCCCGCGTATAGGAAATGGCGACAATCCTTCGACTACCCTTTTAACATTGCCGCTTGGTTTTATTGTAAAACTTTCAGACCAGCGCGCTCGTGTGGAATTCTAATTCAGTTTTAAGTTAGCTATAATGTTTTATACATTACAACTAGCCTAAAATAGATAGCCCAAATAACATACCACCTCGACGACCTCCGTGGCGCAGCGCGCGCGCTGTCGCATTTTAAAGTTGGAGGTCCTGGGTTCGATTCCCGGCTCGAGTCTGGTCTGGTGGGAGGCTACGGCCGTGGCTAGTTACCACCCTACTGACAAAGACGTGTCGCCAAGCGATTTAGCGTTCCGGCACGATGTCGCGTAGAAACCAATTAGGGGCGTGGGTTTACCATAGTCCTAACAGGTCAGCCCGCTACCATCCTAGACAGCATCATCACTTACCACCAGGTGAGATAGCAGTCAAGGGCTAACTTGTAGTGTGTAAAAAAAAAAAAAACCTAAATTGATTTCAACTATTATCAATTCAAAACGGAATATATTATCCAAAAGTAAGTTAAGACACAAAATCACGTATTTAGATTGTTTCTATTGATTTCTCTTCGGGGGTTTTTCTTCGTAATCTCTATACACTATCATCTTCATAGGTACTATAATTTATTATTCATTATGTGAGATGGTGATAACGAAAAAAAAAACCCCCGGCTAAGTTTGTTGTGGGCTTCTTCTTAGACCGGGGCGCGTTTGGAACCCTCATAGCTTTAGTTTTAAGTTTACGAATATAGTTATCACCATGAAATTACTATGTAAATTATTGACGCGTCAAAAGTAGGCACTTTTTTTTTTTAAGGACTATTTGAATAAAGATTATTTTGAATTTGAATTTGAATTTACATTTTGATATGGATGGAAATAGTACGAAAAGAATACTCAAACCTTAAAAAAAATCTTTAATAGAAAGATAGATTATTATCCACTAACAAAGACGTTTAAACATGCTTAGTTTTTTAATTTAAAAAAAGACGTTATCCTACATTATGAAAACTAATTGTATGAGAGCAGGTTCTCTTGTTTTTCTTTCTCTGCATATTTATTATAAAAAGTAGCTAGATGCTAAGACGGTAAATAGGATGATCTACTTAAGCTATAGATAAATGCTCAGTTATTATTTCCAGAATGTTATAAGAAAAGTATTCGACTTAACTTCTATTTTTAAAATAACTATTTTAACTATTTCTCCGCATAAGAACTATTTAATAAAGCCCGCATATATCTGGTATTTTTGTCCATATTATGAATACCGATTCCTCTAACATAGAAACGATATGGAGTTTTAACCTACCACCCTTAATAATGCTACCAAGAACCATGTTCTAAAGAATCTGGGAGCCTGACCGTTTAGTTTTTAGATGCCGAATATTAATTTCATGTTTAGCTTTTAGAGCTTCTAATGTTGCGTACAAACTCACCATGCAGCTTCAATGCTGGGTGGCGGGATCAATTTAATCATAAGTGATATGTGCTTACATTTACAGCGTCAATTTCCTACCTTCTGTTTTAATAGAAAAGATCAGTACGTTATAATTATTGGCTCGACACAAATTGAATCCAGGACCTCGCGATATAATAACCACTAGACCAAAGATGTAGCGCACATAAATAGTCTACTTTTAATGAAAGCCACCCACGCTAGAATTCGCTTCTTAGAGGTTTAAACGACTTAATACTCTGCTTCACGGAATCGGAAGGTGCTCGTGACATATGAATGTGGCTCATATTATTAACTCGAGTTGCGATATCTCTCAACCCCTTGTAAGGCCAAGAGTAGAGATCGTATGTATATAACAATATGTCACTAAGGGTAAGGGATAGAATGTGTGCCCCAGTGTAAGAGCGAAGCGTGCGTGTTGAGCGAACTTTGTTAAAAAGGGGTTGTGTTGTTACAGTAAAATAAAAACTTACTTGACATTTAGAATACATATTTATTTGTAAATCTCCGTGAGTGACTTCCGATATGACACGTTATTGCAGAATAGATATAAAAATGTGGTTTATGGAAGTCGTTCATTTAGATAACTACACAAGATAGACTACGACTGGGTAGAAAAACCTAGTGGTGTATAAAAAAAAATGTAATATGCTATTTGAAATCTGTGTTTACGTATTAGAATAGATTTCAGTAACTAATTTGACCTAACCTTTCTTTCATTTTATAATTAACTTTCAACGGCCAGATTTTAATGATACGCTATAAACGTTAGATAACCTTACCTTACCTTATAGAAGCGGTGATAGCCTAGTGGTTGGAGCGTCAGCCTCCCAATCAGAGGTCGGCGGTTCGAATCCGGGCACGCACCTCTAACTTTTCGGAGTTGTGTGCGTTTTTACAAAATTAAAATATCACTTGCTTCAACGGTGAAGGAAAACATCGTGAGGAAACCTGCACGCCTGAGAGTTCTCCATAATGTTCTCAAAGGCGTGTGAAGTCTGCCAATCCGCACATGGCCAGCGTGGTGGACTATGGCCAAACCCTTCTCATATTGAGAGGAGATCCGTGCTCTGTAGTGAGCCGGCAATGGGTTGTTCACGAACTAATTTGAAACTTACAAATTGTCCTAATATACCTTCCTATTATTTTAAAAAATTTTAAGACTACTAAAGTTTTATAACATAACTACGAGGTATTTTGTGTTATATGGATTGCGTATTGCAACAAAGTCCACTTTGCACTGCAATTTTTTGTTATGAATGTTTCAAATCGATCGTCTGCCTTAAGTTTTAAATGTGGGTAAACGCTAAAACAGGGAAAAATATCCTGTTTCTTAGCTGTATCTTCTACTCCTTTGGTTGCATGGAAGAGATCGCTATGTAGCGATAAGGCTTACTACTTTTGTGTAGTCTTTAGGATTTTATTCATTCATAAATATGATTAAACTAGCTGTTGCCCGCGACTTCGTTGCTGATTTCCCTTGAGATTGAGGTAACCCGGTCGGCCAATGCCCTGCTTCAGAAAGTAAGCTACAGGCAAATGTCAAATTTTCGTACAATCTTCCAACTCCTTTTTTACCCCCTTAGGGGTGGAATTTCCAAATATCCTTTCTTAGCTGACATCTCTTAACTATCAACTACCCACTTGCTAAGTTATAGCTTTATAAATACAATAGTTTTTGAGATCTCGTGTTTAATCAGTATGTAAGTAAGTATGTAAGTGACCTTTCGCTTTTATATATATGATTAAATAGTATAAACTTTTAAAGACAAATAAATCCCACGCCATTGTTTGCAACTGTTTATGCTGTATTTCTGTAACATTAACTGAATATTCATTGTCAGGAACTTTCAGGTAATATATGTACATTTTTTGATCCCCGCAATAAAGTGTAAACTTTATAAAAGTTTGCCGACATTTATTACAGTATATCGTAGCTTTCACACAAAATATTTCGTGCTCTTTCGCAGCTAGCTAACAAAGCTGACTTGAAAGTTTAAAGTTAATAAAACTGACTGAATGACGGACGCGCAAACAGAGGGTTCCACGGAAAGACACTTACTGTTATCAACCTGTTGATTTCAAATGAGGACTCTTTATATATATAAGCGGTGATAGCCTAGTGGTTAGGGCGTCAGTCTCCTAATCAGAGGTCGGCGGTTCGAATCCGGGCACGCACCTCTAACTTTTCGGAGTTATGTGCGTTTTTAAAAAATAAAAAAATAAAAAAAATCACTTGCTTCAACGGTGAAGGAAAACATCGTGAGGAAACCTGCACGCCTGAGAGTTCTCCATAATGTTCTCAAAGGCGTGTGAAGTCTGCCAATCCGCACATGGGCAGCGTGGTGGACTATGGCCAAACCCTTCTCATATTGAGAGGAGACCCGTGCTCTGTAGTGAGCCGGTAATGGGTTGATCATGATGATGATGATATATATAAGGACGTACATTTAGACGTAGCACAGATGTAGGAATAATCAAAACTTACTTTAAATTCTAAAGTATAGCAAAAATTTACAGCCTAAAAATTAAAAGAAATTATGTTATAATAGCTCAAAAAAAAAGTTTTTTTTTAGAGCTATTATAACATAATTTCTTGTTAATCTTATTAAACAGTTTAGGTCAAAATCTCTCATAATAAACTCTTTCAAATGTAACGCTAACTGACAAACAGATTTCGAACTAATTCTTGCAAGGATTTCCTTGCCTTCCTAGCCTGTAAACGGACATTTTGTGTTCCGGAAAATTGAAGAGTTCCTGCAACATTTTTTAACCAGTGTTTTTAACCCTTGGGCTAATTTTTAAAACAGCATATAATGAGGAAAATCATTTTATTTTTATTTTTAATATATTCCTTAGTTTTATATTTATTTATTATTCAATTTATTAATTAGGGCGGACGAAGTCCCAAATTAGAGTACCTACCTACTATGTTTTGACGACCTACGTAGCGCAGTGCGTCACATAGGTCATAGCTGTCACATTATTAATTTGGAAGTTCTGGGTTCGATTCTCGGCTCGGTCGGGTCTACCGACAAAGACTTGTCGCCAATCGGCTTAGTGTTCCCGCTCGATGTCACGTATACCTCCTCTAACAGGTTAGCCCGCTACCATCTTCTTTTTCAACTCTTACAGCAGATGAGATTGCTGTCAAGGTTTATTTTGTAGTGGATGAAATAAAATATGTATTCGTTAATTCATTCAGCAAATTCCATTCCACCCATCATCATGACCAACCCATTGCCGGCGCACTACAGAGCACGGGTCTCCTCTCAATATGAGAAGGGTTCGGCCATATTCCACCACGCTGGCCATGTGCGGATTAGCAAACTTCACACCTTTTAGAACATTACGGAGAACTCTCAGGCGTGTAGGTTACCTCACGACGTTTTCGTTCAACACTGAAGCAAGTGATATTTTAAATGCTTAAAAACGCACATAAAAGTTAGAGGTTCGAAACCCCGACCTCTGATTAGGAGGCGGACGTCCTAACCACTAGGCTATCACAGCTTCACAGCACCCATTATGACATAGTAAATAACGTGGCCACATATGAATTGTTTGCTAATAACGCGCACGTCGGCACGCGACACACATACCGGCCTTTTTACTCAAAACATTCACGTCATTCCGCGCGGAATTTCACAATTTAGTGGTTAGCGCACTTCGGGTGTGGGTTGCTGTAAAATATGTAAAACTAGCTGTTCAACGCGACTGCGTGCTCTTTTACGTTACGATTTTTAAAACCTAATTCCGTCTCCAGTTTTTTTTTTTGTTTTTTTTTGGTTGCGACAGCGTAACCGAAGTAACTAAGGGAACGTCTACCTAAGGGCGCCTCCTGTGAGGCCGAACCTCGGCTTAGGCGACTTTTGGGATAATTGGGAGTTCGATCCCGGGCACGCACCTCTACCTTTTATGTGCGTACGTGTATGTATTTTAAAAGTTTAAAACTAATTGCGACAAAATAGAAAATAACAAAAAACCATGTTTCAACACTTTGAAAACTGACTCTTATGGAAAACAATTTAAAATTACAGGGACGATATTTTCAAAATACAGAAGTTCCTCGCGTATGAAGCCGCGCGCAATACACTAGTTGAAATAATACCTGGCGTAATTTCAAAATCTGCGGTTAGCTCACTTTGGTTTTGGGGCGCTGTGTACGTTTCCACAAGTATTTT
The DNA here is from genome assembly GCA_928268935.1 of Lasiommata megera. Lineage (NCBI taxonomy): Eukaryota > Metazoa > Arthropoda > Insecta > Lepidoptera > Nymphalidae > Lasiommata > Lasiommata megera. The sequence goes on along the minus strand of OV743329.1, from coordinate 789,067 downwards.
GAGGAAATTTAATTATAACATAATCTCGATAAAATAGAATGCTTAATTATTTCTTGTTGTTTACTTAATAAGAGATAAGGAGGCCTTTTGTTCGCAATATCGCTTGCAAAGCGAATTGACCCAAAGAAATGATTTCTTCGAGTTCAATTTGTTGTAACACGTTGACTGTCTGTCTGTCAGTTTGAACTTTAAAAACACAAACCCCCAAAACGCGGTTTTTTTGAGGGATTATTGTATTGTAGCGCGGTGTAGTGTATATAGATTACCAAATCATATTTCCGGCATGTCTCTCAATAAGTTCAAAGTTTATATAAAACATACGCTTGTAGAAAAGCTCTTCTATAGTGTAAAGGATTATGTAAATGATAAACAAGCATGAAATATTGCTCTGATAAGATGGCTCTCAAATAATCTTAAGTGGCATGTGAGATGGTGACAATAAAAAAATACTTATCCGGCTAAGTTTGTTCTGGGTTTCTTCTTAGTTTACGTTTCATACAAACTTTGATCTTATTGAGAGACATCCCAGAAATTTCATTTGGTATAAAATTTTATACCTACCTTAGCTACCTCCATTTTCATTTTAACTTTGTTTAGAACTTCATGAGTAATTAAATGTTATTCTCACATCTTTAAGTTATGAATTAGTTGGATACAAAGCACTAGACTTAAAATTTCAAAGTGAAGTCTCTAGGGAATAAGTTTGAAGCCATAAAAGTCTGTTCATTGATCTAAAGCTTAGTTAGGCTTAGTTAGGCTTATTCTACTACTTCGTCATCGATCGCAATGAAGACTTACTGTCTACACCATGTAAATACCTAACTTAAACACCTTTATTAACAGAACTTGGAACATTTTATAGCTATAAAGTGTTACGCTTTTATTATTTCTTAAGTAACATGAAGCCGTATAAAAAGCTGTGATAGCCTAGCGGTTAGGAAGTCCGCCTCCTAATCGGATGTCGGGGGTTCGATTCCAGGCACGCATCTCTAACTTTTCTCTCTTCTCTCTCTTTTTTTTCTATACACTACAAGTTAGCCCTTGACGGCTTTCTCATCTAGTGGGCTAACCTGTTAGAATTACAGTAAACCCACGCTCCTAATTGGTTTCTAAGCGACATCGTGCCGGAACGCTAAATCGCTTGGCAACATGGCTTTGTCGGTAGGGTGGTAACTAGCCACGGTCGAACCCTTCCGCTAAACCAGACTCGAGCAGGATATGGAACCCAGGACCTCCAACTTCCACCACGGAGGTCGTCAAAACTAAAAAAGTTATACAGCTATAACAGTAAACGTTATGCCTACGGGATATTTAGAAATTATCGGAATGAAAATGATTAAATTACATTAAATAATTAATAACATTTAAAGTTCTAGCTAATGTCTTTGTGTCGTTCGACATCCATACAGACAAACTATACATTTTCAATAATTAATAAGATATGTCGGCGCGAAGGAGTTATTAACTTCATTCAGCGGTGCCAAGAAAATCAAGAATCCAATAATTACACACATTTGAACTTTTTAAATCACTAATTAATCATTTCTTTGCTAGTCAGTGTATTTAGAAGGTAGCAATCAATTTTGTACAAGCATGCTGTTATAAATACGGACAGTTGTTGCCTTTCGTGGTATTCCCGCTCGAGACGGCGGACCGTTCGGACCTCTTAGGTATTGTCGCAATAAAAGTGTGACCCCGCAAGTTGTGGTTTTAATTACTACGAGCGATAGTAAACAGTATTGCTGACGTCTCTTACTAAAAAACAACTCGGACGTCACTCGTCAGATATAATAGAACCAACATCCTTTGACATTTGTGTATCACTGTTATCTTAAATAATACACGAATGTTTACGAATCACGAAATCAAATAACATACATCAAATATCTTAGCGTCGATTTCAGAAATGCTGATTATTGATTAAGTTAGCGACTAATTTTTTAAGATATTATACATCAAACATTTTACATAAAACTTAAACTTAAACTTAGATTAACCTAAAACTAAAAATCTTAAAAAATAAATAACATCATAACTAAAATATATTATTAAAAGGAGTTCCTTTAAGATATTTATAATACACGACCGAGTTTACATTGTTTCTTATTAGACCAGCTATCCTATTCGTAGCTATATAGCTAGCGTATATAGCTACGAATAGTCGTATTTATTCTGACAATCGCTAACCGGTTTCAACTCTATACAAATTTACTCTGTTTACTTTAATAGCTATAACACCGCCCTAAAACAATAACTTGAACATAAGAAATCAAAATACAATTAAACATTTATGATATATATGGTCGCTTAGAATGTGAAGAGAAATCTAGGAAGAGAAATAGAAATAATTGACACAAATGTTTGCTTAACAAGCAAACATTTGTGTCAATTATTTCTATACTCGAAACTATGTGCCCCACCCCCACATAGGATGGCGACCCCGCACCGGTAAACGTAGCGTTGGTCGACCCCAACTCGATGGACAGACGACATCAGACGAGTCTCAGGGAGCCGCTGGAAACAAGCGGCCCGAGATGAATAGAGTAAAGTAAAGTGGACTTTAGAAATGTCCTGTGTCCAGCAATGGATGTCAATCGGTCGATGATGATGAATCTTTACGATCAATATTAGACTTTGACATTTAATTCAAAACTTTGCCTTTCCGACAAACTGTTAAACTTCACTGTTCGAATTTACGTTTAATTAAATTTTAAGCAATCTCATCAAATAAACGATCAGGATCAAATAAAACTAGTTGACTGTTCTATTTGATCGGTCTGTAAATAACTGGAGATAAGATTCAGTAATATTATTATTTCTATATAAAAATGGTAGGTATATTTGCTGCTACACGAGACATATATGATTGTGTAAACAAGGTGGGTTCTTTATTAAAGGTAATAAATAAATATGAACCTTTTATACATATGGTTTTTTTCGTTTTCTTAGTATCTGTAATACTAAAAAACGGTAAATGTTAAACAATTGTTTATCTAGTTTATATCAACAACTACAAGTTGCCAGCGACTTCTTTAGCGTTTTTATCGGGTTTATTTTAATTCAAATTCAATTTCGTTTATTGCATGAAAGTGGTACATTCATATCAAGATCTTGAGATCTTAAGAAGGGTAGCCTAACACATTCTGCCTAAAAGGCGTGGAACAAAAATCTTACAACGAAAAAACAATAATGTCAATTTAACATTAAAATAAGGGTTATGAAACCAATGAATAAAATGAAATTAAATAGTAATAAAGATTTAAATAATTATTTAGGCTAAAACAAATTGTATACTGATTCGGGATGTCATAAACAAAATCGCAATCAATACCTGAAAAATACCGTTATCCTGTAGAAACTCATTACCTACTTACTTACCGAACACTGAAGGTATTCGGTAATTCCGTAATAGCATTTTTGTATGATATGCTCTTTTAACTTGCTTAAATAACCTGTTAAACCATTTATTTGGTATATAGACTTTGTAAGCCTTATTAATAAACGTTAGTAGAGGGCGTATAGTAACAAATCATTTCTTGTATTCTGTTGTTAATTAAAATTTTAATATACAATAATTGAGTTTGTTAAAATTGTTTATCATTTATTAATAAAGGGGTTTATGTTTTCAATATTTGTTACAGTAGTTTTTGATGTTAAAGCTTACTTAAATAATAAAAAATGTTTATTCAACATCATGGACCTTTAGAACACCGGCTTCTATCCAATGTTAACGGCAAATAGCCACAGAATTTGTTCGAATATCTTTTATAAAACCAAACATTATATAAACGTACATAAAGCCCAGTTCTTCATCCTAATATTTATTAGTGATCACCATCAGGAAAATTCCTTTCATTTTAATATCGTAATACAATCAAGATCTAGAAGCCGTATTTCAAAAATAACCTTAAATAAAAGGGCTTTATGCCAAGGAACGCTAATCTGATCTGTGGGGCAGGCAAAGGTTAACAGAATGTTCGACGTTAAGTAATGGCCCTATATTATATTCCTACATCTGAATTCCCACGCATTTAATCTACTCTTGAATAGTAGTAAAAAAATGTGTTTTATTATTCTCTTGAAACAAAATAATAAAAATTAATAGCACATAACTTATGAATTATTTGTATTTGTATTTAGTACAAAGCTTATAATATATTAGATACTGACATTTTTCATTTATTTTATTATTAACAAAAAAAAGGTTATTTTGATGAACCTTTTTTTTTGTTTTTTTTCCTCCAAGTATTTTTTTTTTGTAAGCTTTTGTCTATGATCTGAGATCAGTCCTTGGGCTATAATCAGATTTGAGGTTGTCGTTTTTTTTGATGAACCTAAAACTAAAAATTTTAAAAATAGAATATAATAACTGAAATATATTGTTAAAAGGAGTCCCTTTAGGCAAGGTTAGTTTTTTTGTTTGTTATTGCTTAGTCATCCTTTTCGATGGAAAAAAGGGTTGTTTGTAAATCAGTACTGCGTGTTCAGGTGTTCAGCTATACTAAGCCAGCTTCTTTGTAAAATATTTCACATCTCAAATGCACTGATCTTATTGAAGTTTGGCCCAGAATTCCTAAAAAAGGCGATTAAATACTTTGAACTGGAAATGGAAATTTTATGAATTGGATATCGTTGATTGTGTATTTCGAATGATAATATATTTTACATAGCCTAATAGATGTATTTAAATTATATAATCCAAACTATGATAAATATGAGAAGCGGTGATAGCCTAGTGGTTAGGGCGTCAGCCTCCTAATCAGACGTCGGCGGTTCGAATCCGGGCACGCACCTCTAAGTTTTCGGAGTTATGTGCGTTTTTAAAAATTAAAATATCATTTGTTTCAACGCTGAAGGAAAACATCGTGAGGAAACCTGCACGCCTGAGAGTTCTCCATAATGTTCTCAAAGGCGTGTGAAGTCTGCCAATCCGCACATGGCCAGCGTGGCCAAACCCTTCTCATATTGAGAGGAGACCCGTGCTCTGTAGTGAGCCGAGAATGGGTTAATGACGATGATAAATATAACTATTTAGCATAGTTTGCATATCGGATACGGGCCAAGGATAATTATTACTTATAAAACGTAAGCTTGTAGAAAGTCCTACTATAGTGTAAAGGATTATGTAAATGATAAACAAGCATGGGTATGAAATATTGCTCCAATAAGATAGCTCTTTAAATAATTTTAAGTGGCATGTGAGATGGTGAAAACAAAAAGAAAATTTACCTTTAGTTGTTGTGGGCTTCTTCTTAGACCGGGGCGGGTTTGGAACACTCATAGCTTTAGTTTTAAGTTTACGAGTGTAATTATCACCATCAAATCACTACTATGTAAAATATTGATGCGTCAAAAGTGTTTTTAAAAGGATTATTTGAATGAAGATTATTTGAATTTGAATTGGTTCCGCAAGTGAAGACACTAAAGTAAACTTGAATAGTCGAAGACGAGGTCCGCGCTATCTTACGTCATCCGGACGTGGGTTCCATCCACGGCCTCGGAGACGTACGGACCACTCACCGTCCGACCCCCCCGTTATCCCAAACGTCGCCTAAGCCGAGGTTCGGCCTCAAAGGAGGCGCCCTTAGGCAGTCGTTCCCTTAATTTCTTCGAGCCCTGGGGCAAAAAATTTCTTCTGGCAGAGCTTCTTTCCGAAGCTCGCCAAACAGCCCGTTTATGCTGTGGCAACCAATAGGGTTAGTACAGCTAATAGACAGTCCGAAAAAAAAAAACTCGTATATTCAAGGGCTCGTCTGATAAAAGTTGTTATATTGTAAGCAGATCTAAAGTCAAGCTTACAATAAAAGACAATTGAATATACTAGTATAAGGGAAACGTAGGCGGTAGCGGATATCGGGCGGGAAATGTTAGTGCAGAAGTTATTACATCCGATGCAGTCCACGGGGAGTTTATAGGTCATGATCATTTTTCTGCGTTACATCGTATTTATACACCGCTAAGGTGTGGAACGCCTTCCCGGTATCTGTGTTTTCTGTCGAGTAACTTCTAACCTTCTAAGTACCTAAGGTTGAATAGGTATGTTGTAGGCAATCAAGTTTGAACCCATACTTAATTGATTCTCATTTTTTTACACAATTCAAGTTAGCCCTTGACGGCTATTTCTCCTGGTAGTAAGTGATGATGTAGTCTAGGATAGTAACGGGCTTACCTGATAGGAGGTATGGTAAACTCATAATCCTACTTGGCATTAGATCGTGTAGAAACATGATCTAATGCCGGAACGCTAAATCGCTTTCTCGGTAGGGTGGTAACTAGCCACGGCCAAAGCCACCCACCAGACCAGACTCGAGCCGGGAATCGAACCCTAAACTAACTTTATAACGCGACAGCGCACAAACTTCGCCACGAAGGTCGTCAAAAATTTGGGTCTAGTTTCACATCAAGCCCCAAATTAAAATCATTCTAGTTTATTTCAAGTAGGCTTACTTTATAAGCACTTTTACCGTCATGTTTGTCTGTTTGTAGGTAGCTCTAGTTCCAGTTGATAAGGCAGATGCGTAGTTGTATGTATGTCTAATTTCATTCTGATCCGTCCAGTTGTTAAGGCTGTGGGTCGATTTTGACGGCGTCTTATTGAAATATAAGGATCGTCCAGTTGTTGAGGCTGTTATATTGACAGCGTCCTATTGCATTACAAAGATGGAGGTCCTGGGTTCGATTCGCGGCTCAAGTCTGGTATAGTAGAAGGCGTTTGAAGGCCGTATCTAGTTACCACTCTACCGATAAAGACGTTTCGCCAAGCGATTTAGAATTTCGGCACGATGACGCTGTAGAAACCAAATAGGAGTATGGGCTTTTTACCATACCTCTAACAGGTAAGCTCTCTACCATCTTAGACTGCATTATCACTTACCACCAGGTGAGGTTGCAGGCAAGGGCTTACTTGTAATACAATAAAATGAACAATTAATATATATGATACCAGTCTAGAATTACGGAATTGGCGTTCTAGCCCTGGGCAGCATCCCACGTCGTCTGTCAAAGTTATTACTGTCATAAAAATAGTTGAAGCACACAAATACATTACGTTCAGCCTATAAGCGTCCCACGTCTGGGCACAGACGCCTTCTGCCTCCACGTTGCATAAGTTTTTTTTAATTTGGATCACTAAACTGGTCACAATCAAAATATAAAGGCCAAAAACAGAAGAAAGAAGAATATACATTAAATAGTGACCTTCTTGAAATGATCACAGCGTGCATAATTAAAATTACGTATAAATAGTTTAATTAGTATAACCTTACATATAAATCTAAATAATTCAATTAATACCTTCATGATCAACCCATTGTCGGCTCACAGAGCACGGGTCTCCTCTCAATATGGGGTTGGCCACAGTCCACCACGCTGGCCATGTGCGGATTTGCAGACTTCACACGCCTTTGATAACATTATGGAGAACTCTCAAACATGCAGGTTTCCTTACGATGTTTTCCTTCACCATTGAAACAAGTGATCTTATAATTGCTTAAAAACGCATATAACTACGAAAAGTTATAGGCGCATGCCCGGGTTCGAACCCCCGACCTCTAATTAGGAGGCTGACGTCCTAACCACTAGGCTTTCACAGCTTCTATTTAATATAATTAATATCTACAATGCAGTAATGGACAATTAAATTAAAAAAATATATATACGGAACAATTACTCAAGAGAGTTCCAGTCATAATAGGTTTTTAAAAATATTATGACATGTTTTTATATTATTAAAAACATGTCATAATATTTATAGCCGGGATAAGGCTTAACTTGCTCCCCGAAGCACGGCTGAGATACATTAGTGTGTTATTAATGGCCGCATCCTGGCCGAAAGCTTCGTAATAGCCGTCTTATGTCCGCCGTGACGGTCGTACGTGTATGTCAAAATTCGTGGGGATTAGTCATTAGGCTGCCCTCCCACCAGACACGCAGTGGAAATTCAAATTCAAATAATCTTTATTCAAATGGTCCTTTAAAAGGCACTTTTGACGGCTCAATAATTTACATTCGTAAACTTAAGTTCTTTTAACTTTCTAAGAAGAAGCCCACAACAAATTTAGCCGGGGTTTTTTTTTTCGTTACCTATGTAGATAGAGCAATTCCCACCCAAGCTTTTTTATCGTTTACATAATCCTTAATATCGTGATATGTTTTCTCTATTAGCTTTTGTTTTATAAAAACTTTGAACTTATTGATAGACATCTCCAAGATATCAATAGGTAATTTATTATAAAATAAAATACAATTTCCTTTGAATGAGTTACTAATTTTGTGCAGCCTACTAAACGGTACTACAAGTTTACTTTTACTTCTGATGTTCAGTGCGTTATAGTCCATTTTTTTCTTGAATTTATCAATATTTTTATGAACATACATTAAATTTTTTATAATCTTTAAATTTATCTTTATATGACTCTCTGGGATATCGAAACCCAACCTGAACAAACTATCATATAAATATCAAATAAACTATATTCTATTTTTCACCCTATATTGACATTTAAAAAATGCATGAATACGATGTATTTAAATTTTCAGTAAGTCAGAAGGACATACCAATGTAAATAGTATACTACATAGGTTCTAAATTCATCCACACATCTCCGGTGCAAAGGCAGCCTTATCGTTTTACGACAGGACGTGGTCCAGTAAATCAAACATTAACTTTACTTGACTCCGTATCCGTTTCCCTTTGCTCCAACACATGGGAGATTAAGAATTGTGAGGTCCATTAATTTATCTTTAGGTTGACTGTTCACGTAAGAACCAGAAACCTTTTTTTTATAGCACTACAATTCACTACTAGCCTACCTACCCTTGACGGCAATCTAACTTGGTGTTTAGTGATCATGCAGTCTACACCTAACAGGTCAGCCCGCTACCACCTGTAGCGGGCTGACCTGTTAGGGGTATGGTTAACCCATACTCTTAATTGTTTTGTATTCGATATCGTGCCGTAATGCTAATCACTTGGCGACACGCTGTTGTCGCTAACGTGCTAACTAGTAAAGATTGACGCCCCCCATAAGACCAACCTCTTGCCAACCTCTTGGGAACAGCTATGTACTCAAAGACCTGAGTGGCGAAGAGCTATTCATCAGAGCATACAAGACTTTGAAAAGAGGCGTCTTGAAAACCTAGACGCCAAACGCCAGCTCCGAAAATCTCTGCCTAAGCCCTCCTACAATTACACCTACAATGCGCAAGGACAACTTTACTGCGCTACTTGTGACCGCGTGTTCAAGGCTAAGTTTGGTTTCGCGAGTCATATACGAGCACATGATCGAAACCAAGCTACCAGTATTTGCCAGGGTGTCGCCGTCGGCGGAAACGTCTAGGAGGACATCATCATCATCAATGCGACAGCGAACCCGCTGTGCCATAAAGGCTGTCAAAAGGAAGAGGTTATTAACTGGCTGACTGACCTTGCAATCCACGTCAAATTTACCTCTAGATCAAAACTCCCAGAATGGTTTCGCGACTGGTCGGGTAATTTTTTGTAAAAACTGCACGTCGACCGGTCAAATATTGATTGACATTTGCGAATAAAATAAATACTATAGCTGAACATAAATTTTCTTAGAAGACAGTTCAGTCAGTATTTATTTATTTGCACACTTTTATTGTACACCACGAAAAAGGAAAAATAAAACAAAAAAAGACAGAAAATAACAGACACAGTAGTATATATCTACTATCATAACATTGACTAATTGAATTATTATTGCTATTTTTTTTTATCAGTATATGCTACCTCTCACAATAATAATTTTTATTATTATTATTTTTTTTTATGGAATTATTTTATATTAGAATATTATGTGTTTAAAAATGTATTAAAATTGTATCTACTGTTTGCAATGCCCTGACCGGGTAAGATGCAAATAAATAAATAAATATACGATTTGGCGGCCTTATCGCTACATAGCGATCTCTTCCAGGCAACCAAATATGTAGAAGATATAGAGATACGGAAAAAGGAAGGTGGTGCAACATATATACATAAATATATATCTTGATACAAGTATTATTAAAAGAGAAATAGTTTTCAAAACTGACACAACCAAAAATCCAATCTGGGACCATTAATTTAGGCATTTATACGGGTACTTAACTTAACTGAAGGTCTAAAGTCCTAAATTCCGTCCCTTCAACAATTATTGACAATATCAGAGACCTTTTAAAAGGTTCAATCGCCAAATCCAACAATAGCAACTCAAAATGATTTAATATTCAGTCTATTTTCAATGGGAACAACAAAAGCTATAGAGATGATGGATGAAGGAGCAATACTGAGTTATTTCGAATGTCATAATGGAAACCCTTGCGGTACTTAATATTTAAATTTATATTTATGTTGCTCGAGTGATTAATTACTCTTATTGCTTTTTATCATCACCATCACTACCATACATATAAGTACTACCCAACCATCTTACTCTAATCTACACACACACTAACACACTCGCACACATACAAACACAAGTTAAATTTAGTGTTAATAACTAACATTGTAAATAATTTTTTTTTTTTTTATTTATTTCTCATTTACATCGGACATGGAAGCGTCCATAGATTTGTTAGTAAGTTAGTAACATTTTATCCTTATTGACTATGTTAGTATTGTTATTAATGTCATCAGAAATACAATATTTGTTATTTTTATTTTATCCGCCCAATAGCTACCGCCATACAGTGGTTCAGTATGGGGCAGTCAGGCCTGGCAGCAATTACCTTCAGGATGCCGTTGTCGCTAATAAGAGCACTGTGTTTATTTATATATTTTTGATTGTTTCTATCCGGGGTGAGGGCTTGTTTTTATCATCATCACATTTATCATCTCAGTCCATTAATGTAACACAGAAGAACTGTGCCATGCAGCGTTCTTCAACGCAAAGGAACTATTTAGGGGTATGGCTGTTAAACCTCTGCAGCTCACACATTGGCATACGACCATCTTAGACTGCATCATGACTTACCACCAGTCCATTGCCGTCAATAGCTGACTTGTAGTATACTATTGTGGAGAGCTCGTAAGACGTGATGATAACCGGGAACGACTGCTCAATATTCATAAGCTCGATATTATAATTGCTTAAGAACGCACATAACTCCGAAAAATTAGAAGTGCGTGACCGGCATCCAACTCCTGACCTCTGACTAAGAGGCGGACTTCCTAACCACTCGGCTATCACAGCTTCAACTTAATATTACAGAACTTTATTCTCTGTAGTCGAAAATATTACACTAGATTATCAAGGTAGTCAGTTACGAGTATATAATTCACACGTAAAGCTGTTATGAGAGATTTAGGTTACAAACGTGTAAATTTAATCCCCGGAGTCACTTGGAATATAATTTATAAGCGTAAGGTCTCATTTTTATGGTTCGCTGACAACAAGGTACCTTTTAGTGAGCCGGCAATGGATTGATTATCATGATACAAGTTAACATGAATTTAATTTATTTAATTCTATTTATTTTCTTATTATTTCTAGGCCTGACATTTTAAATATTTGGTAACTGTCTGAACAGCTATGAATTTGTAAATTTTTATAAACTGTTTAATGAGTTTTGTTCTGAGAATGTTGGCAATGTCGAGTCTGCCTGTAATTTATAAATTGTAACACTAACTTATTTAGATGGATATAAATGTAATTTACAACTTATCGCTGGCATACCTTATGAATAAATATATAGGATGAACTGGGGCGTGTCCGTCAGTAATTTGGGTAGACGGGCAGTTTCGGGCAAAGAGACCAGACACTTGGTAGAACAGAATTACAATTATAAGTATCGTTATTTATAAAGAGCATACTATACGCTCCACCAAGCACGACTATGCACTACCGCGTCTCAACCACCGATCAATGCAATGAATGTAATGCCCCTCCCTCTAACCCGCAAAGTTCACTGTCACCTGGTTCACTGGTTTTTTTGGTGTAGTTTTTTTTAAACCCTATTCTACGACCACCAAGGCACAGGCGTTAGCTCTTACAAATTATTTATCCAAGTAAATTGCCCCCATTATTTGGTAATTGAATTTCAAATATTCATTACATTTGATATTTTCTTTCGATATATCCTCGTCAGAACGTGTCTTAATGGGAATCTATAATTGGGCGATACAGTTGAAATCACGATGAAGTGGCATATAAAAAAAATACGCAACACAAGTATTAGGAATCGTCTTTTATTTTATAAATGTTTTTCAACGATTGACTTTTACTTTAATTGCTTAATCACTTTACTTTTATTCGCGTTGCGGACCTACATAAGGTGTTTCGGCAATTTGTGATCAAAAGTTTAACTTATTGTTGATCCAATCGGCAGGCAAAATCGGGCCCGTAGCTGGGCAGCAATAAGGCTTTTGATGATATCTCACCTGATGGTAAGTGATGACGCGGTCTAAGGTGGTAACAGGCTAACCTGTTAGGGGAATGGTTTTCTACACGACATCATGCCGGAACACTAAATCGGTACGTACACGTCTTTATCGGTAGGGTGGTAACTAGCCACGGCCGAAGCCTCACACCAGACTAGACTCCAGCGAGTATAATACCAATACGACTGGAAATGATTGACAGCCTTATTAAGACACATATTGTTGATACGACCATATTATTATGCATAACAATAATAGTGTATAAGCGATATGTATGTTACTATTATAGTACATAGGACTGTTACATAATAGAACGTATATTCTTTTTTTTTACGACCTCCATGGCGCAGCGCGCGCCCTGTCGCATTTTAAAGTTGAGGTCCGGGGTTTGATTCCCGGCTCGAGTGTGGTCTGGTAGGAGGCTTCGGCCGTGGCTAGTGACCACCCTACCGAAAAAGTCGTGTCGCCAAGCGATTTAGCGTTCCGGCACGATGTTGTGTAGAAACCAATTAGGAGTATGAGTTTTCCATTCCCTTAGATCATATTTTAGATCAGTCATCGACTAACGGTCGCACGGAACGCATGCTCCTTTAGTGATCATAATATTTTTAAAACTTACCTGCAATGTCTAAGTGTGATGTGTGTAATAAAACGGTTACAAAGTCATTACCGGGGTTGGAATGCAGTAAGTGTGAGAGAATTGTGCATCTCAACACCAAATGCAGTGGTCTAACGGGCAAACAAATCGCCGCACTGAAAGCGGCCACCAGTTTAGAGTGGACTTGCCTCCAATGTCAGCGTGAATCACCGAGACGCAATTCTTCCATCATTATACCGGAAGAAGGAGACGAGGACGAAGACACAAATCAACTGTTCAAATCAACGCAAAGAAGTTGCTGAACAACATTTCCAGGGAAGTAGAAAAGGCGATAAAAAGTGAAATGCGTGAACTTAACGAGGCATTGCAATTTCATAGTGGAAAGTTAGATGAAGTCGTGGAGTGTATGGATGCATTTAAACAAACTATTAAAGTACTCGAAAGGAAAAATATGGAACTAACGAATAAAAATAATAATCTAGAAACCCGTGTCGGAGCCCTCGAGCAACGACTGCAAGAAATCGAGCAAGAGAAACTCATAAAATCAGTGGAAATTGCAAATGTACCATACCAGAGCATAGAAGAAGACAGTAAAGTATTGAAAAAGGTGGCCTTGAAGCTTCAACTACCCGTCGAAGATTTAAAAAGCTCACGAAGGCTACAAGGGAAGAAAGATCAACCGCCGAACATTAGAGTGGAATTACAAAACGAAAGTATTCAAGAGAAATGGGTTGCTGCTGCTAAAAGCACCAAATTTACGGTAGCGGACATTTGCCCCTCCGAGAATAATAATCATAATAAAGTATACATCAGTGAAGCAATGACGAAAATTAACAAGACTTTACTTTGGAAGGCTAAGCAGGAGCTGAAGATTAATCAAAAATTCAAGTATGTATGGTTTAAAAAAGGATTCGTAAAGGCGCGCAAAGATGACGGTTCAAAAATTTATACGTTAAGAACCATGGCGGACGTAAATGCTCTTTCAAAAGTTAAAGTTTAAGGAATTGTCTCCCTGCTAGATTATTTAGTTTGAAAAATACGTACGTTTCAATATGGACAGTTCACTAGAAGAAATTTGTGAAATAACAGACTGTATAAACATTAATGACTTTTTAAACAATATCTCTAATATGCATGTAAACCTTTTGTGTGTTCATATCAACATTAGATCACTTATAAAAAACTTTGCCACGCTTGAACAGTGTATACTTACTGCTAATAAATGTATTGACGTAGTTATCCTCACCGAAGCTAATATTTCTGAGCAAATTAGTAGCCTATATCATATAAACGGTTATCAAATGTTCACAGCTCTGAGGAAGTCGAGACGGGGCGGAGGCATTATCGTTTATATAGGTAATAAACACAAATGTAGCATAAAAAATGTAAGGACTAACTACTTTGAAAATATTCTATTAAAAATAACTACCCCTTCTAACTACACTGCGAATATTTGTGCTATATACCGTCCTCCTCATACAAGTAAGAATCTATTTATCGACGAACTCTTAACAACTATTGATAATTGCACAAAAAACACAGATTTTTACTTACTAGGTGATGTTAACATAAACATTAGATTAGACAACCCTATAAAACATAAATACAATAACATGCTGCACAGTCTAGGCCTTATGTGTGGGATCACTGCATATACTAGGCTAGAATTTTGTAATGACAAAATAAACAGATCGTGTATTGATCACATTTTCGCTCGATCTCGCACACAAGACCTATATACCGCGGCTATCGGGACGACACTGGCTGACCATCGGGCGGTGATACTCGCTTGCATCGGTGCACGAACACAGGATGTTCCGATATATAAAACCTGTTTTAATAAACAAAAATTATACTCAGCACTAGAACGAATAGAATGGGGGCCTGCAATTAACATGACGTGCCCAATAACTATATACAATTACCTAAAGAATATACTTTCTGACTGTTACAAACAATCGGAATATAAACTAAAAATAAAACCTAACAAGCTAAGAAGTCAAAGCGAATGGATCAACAAAAAAATCATTAGAGCATGTGAGTACAGGGATAATTTGTTCTTACAGTGGATAAAAAACACTAATGATTTCATCGCTAAGCTAAAATACAACAAAGCGCGAAATTATGCGAATAAGTTAATTCAAAAAACTAAAAATATAACCACTAAATCGGACATTATCTCTAATAAGCATAACCCTAAAAATCTTTGGAATATATTGAACAGGCTGACTGGCAAAATGAAGTCTTCAATAGATGAAGTACTGCAAAGTACTTTTGGTAGTCATGGATATAATTGCAAAGATATTGCAAACAAATTTGCTGACACTTTTAAAAATAGTGTTAGACGTATAATTTCTAAATGCTACGATCCATTGCTCGATAAATCAACTTATAGCTCCCCAACAAACGTAACCATGCGCTTTAAACCTGCAGATCCCAAATCAGTAGAAAAAATAATAAATTCTCTAAGCAGTAACAAAGCACCAGGAGTAGATCGAATAAGAGCTATCGACATAAAAATACTATGTGGAAAAATTAAAATCGTCATATCCAACTTAATAAACGCAAGCGTAATAACGGGTAAATATCCTACTGAACTTAAAACCGGTATTGTTAGACCGATACACAAAAAAGGTAGTAGGGTGGATTTTGATAACTATAGACCAATAGTAATATTACCTACGGTCGACAAAATAATCGAAAAATATATAAGCGATCAAATACACAAGTTTTATCATAGCAATAACATATTAACAAGCAACCAATATGGGTTTCAACCACATAAGAATACTACTCAATTACTCTCTGCATTCACAGATAGTGTATATCAACATATTGATCGTAAAAAGCACATTTTGGTAGTTTTTATAGATTACAGTAAGGCCTTCGATACTCTCAGCCATAATAAATTATTGCAAAGCTTGGAAGACAGCGGCATCAGAGGTAAGCTTCTGTCATGGTGTGAAAGCTATCTGCAGGAAAGATCATACAAAGTAAGGGTTGGTGAGGCTGATAGTTTTTCAGTTCAGGTCACGGATGGAACGGCTCAAGGTTCCGTGCTCGGACCTCTGCACTACCTTGCCTACGTAAATAGTCTCTCCAATACCATCAAGCAGTGTGAAATCTATCAATTTGCAGACGATACTTGCCTAGTTGCTGCAGCTGACAATATAGAAGACACGCTCACACAACTTCAAGCGGATTTTGACATGCTGACAAAATGGTCACACGACGCTGGATTGGTACTCAATGCTAGTAAAACTAAATTAATATACATTAGCACTACCCAAAATAGAAGCTCGTATAAACCTAGACTAGTGGCACATAATCACCATTGCCTTCATGTGAACATCGATAAAAACAATACACCTTGTACCTGTGATGTAATCGACGTAGTCGACAGGCACACCTACCTTGGGCTTGTCATTGACAATCGACTCAACTGGACAGATCACGTTAGCCATGTGTGTGACAGGCTAAGGGGGATCCTAGCTAAATTTTCTTTAATAAAATGTAAAGTGCCATACAAAATACTGTTATTACTATACACATCTCTGGTTGAATCCGTTGTGTCCTACGGGCTGTCAAGCTACGGAAGAACGTCCAAAAGTCACCTTGATAAAATATTTGCACTTCAAATGCGGATCCTTAAGCAAATAGTTCCAGATAAAATAAAACTGGCCTATAAAGATGATTACCGTAAACTATTTGCTTTCTGCAAAATAATACCCGTACATGAGAAAACAGAACTATCATTATTAATTGAACAATATTTCAATGAAAATTTTAAAAAAGTGTAGTTTTCATATTCAGCCCGAAGAAATGACTACCCTAAACTTCTATTACCTAAATATAACAACTCATATGGAAAAAGGAGATTAAACTATGTTATACCTAACCTTATTAACCAGCTTCCGAAGGCACTAACTGACGTCATAAATCGTAGAAATATAAAATATAAACTAAAAGAATACTATCAGAAAATTATAATATCGAAATACAAGAATTAAACTGTAAAATAACGTGTCATTAATATCAAAACCATATATAATATATAATAATATAATAAATTTTTAGAATACCATGCACAACTATCACTTACTACTTAACTTACTGATCAAATAAATATCTTAACTTAATATCTAAACTCAACTTATTAATAATACTAACATACTATTTTACTCATAACACTAAAATCAATTACACATCAGCAACCTAATTTATGGATACACTACTACACCTAAATAATTGAACTTAGGTAAATAAAATAATCATCCTGTACTAGATTTAAAAATTTCAAACATGAATTAGTGTGAGTGAGCGACTAAACACGGCTAACGCACTTCGCCGCGGAGCCTAGTGGTTGAATTCTTTGCGTCGCACCGAACTAAAAACATAATATTTAATTAGCCTACCTACATTTATTTAAAAAAATATATATTTATGAATTAGTTATTACCTAGTACATTTAGTTTTGTATTAAGTATGTCATTGCTCTTAATATATAATGATGTTAGTTTATAAGTAGCAATTATTTAACTTTTAAGCAAGTGTTATGTTTGTAGATGCGTGTACGTGTAAGTAATTGTCGATGGCTTAGGTGTACGGAAAAACTCAATCTACGAGTTTGTGATTACACCTAACTATTATCACATTATGTCAATGTTTTTCTTAAATAAATAAATAAATAAAATAAATAAATATCATCACTTACCATCAGGTGAGATGCCGTCAAGGGGTAACTTGTGGTGTATAATAAAAACTATGATTTCTTGAAGCCGTTATTTTAGTAACTCATGACATTGTGCAGGTTTTTTTTATAAATACATCGCAGGCAGACGAACACAGGTCACCTGATGTTAAGTGATTACGGCCATGAATATCTGCAGCACCATTTTTTGCGGACACCGAAACCGAAACTTTACCAGTAAACTGAAAATAATTGTTGCTAACAAAATTTTGTCAGTCAGTATCATATAAAATATTAGCATAGGAGAACATAAAGCACTTGGTTGATAAGCAATAAACTTAACTTTATCACTGATTTTACTACTCAGTATACTACAACTAAGCAAGTTATTCGATCTATAGCTATGTTATCTACATCATAATACTTTATCAAATTTAGAAATTGATATTACTAAAATACCATTTTTACCAAATTGATATTATTACTAAAATACAATTTTTAACAAGACATAGACTTTGGCAGAATTCACACCCCCTACCCCTTACCTACTCAAGCCTTGTATTCGAAAAGTAAGGCTAGCAAATCCACGGCCACCTACAGTTATCATCATCATGATCAACCGTGTACCGGCTCACTACAGAGCACGGGTCTCCTCTCAATAATAATGAGAAGGGTTTGGCCATAGTCCACCACGCTGGCCATGTGCGGATTGGCGGACTTCACAAGCCTTTGAGAACATTATGGAGAACTCTGAGACGTGCAGGTTTCCTCACGATGTTTTCCTTAACCGTTGAAGCAAGTGATATTTTAATTTTAAAAACGCGCATAGCTCCGAAAAGTTTGAGGTGCGTGCCCGGATTCGAACCGCCGACCTCTGATTAGGAGGCTGACGCCCTAACCACTAGGCTATCACCACTACCTACAGTTATAATTAAGTATAATTTAATGAAATTAAATAAAAAACTATTCACGGAATAGCAGATTATATTGTGATAAGACTAAATTCTACTTAACAGCATACGTAAATTAATTAAAAAACAAGTTATACTATTCACTTATTTACATACAATGATGAGTATGCATATTATGCAGATTACAAATAAAGTTAGAAAGGGAAGCCTTATTAAATCAGTAAATATTTGGAATATTTATAGTAGGTAGTGAAGCGACTATAGTAGGTAGTGAGTAAACAAGCAACCCAACCATCAAACTCAAATATCTACGCATTAAAAAAATAGAAAACATACTTAGTAAGATTTAGCGCAATATATCCTGCTCACTCTGGAGTGTCCCCCAAATTTCCACGTCCGCCAAATGCAAGCTAACTCGGTTACCGGTATCAGGAGTTATTAGGTTGGTCCGGATAACCGGTTTATTGATATTTACTGCGTCGCGCCGAAGTCCGCGATACGCGAGGGTTTTACTGATTAAACGAGAGCAAGTATTCCCACTTATCTGTGATGTGTATTTATATATTTTTTTTTCAATTCGCTATTTCCTTAATAATTCGGGCTTTCCTTAATAATCTGGCTCGGCTTTGGTTTGTTCGTACTAAGTTACTTACCATCGAGTAAATTCGTTCATAGCTAAAATTGTTAAACTGTCCATTTAATAACAATCTAGTGGTCCTTGAGATGTTATTTTTTTGTTTTAAAACTAAAAAAAAAAAACTTTAAACAATTTAACCTTTAATATATGAAGGCTTTTACCTTCTTGTAACCGAACAATTTTTTAATTCATCGTTTAAATTAAGCTGTTGGCCATCTTAACCGACATTTAAACCCATCAAATGATCGCGATTCATCATCACTGATTACATTGATCAGCAATAAAATGGGTAACTGATAGTCAGCATCTCCCTTCTGCAAAAGTGTACAAGAAAGAGATGTTAAGAGCGTAGAAAGAGATGTATAGCGTTGCCTCATTAACCAGAATAAAAGTGAATCAAAATGAAATAAAATCAAAATTGCTTTATTCATATCAACCTATTACAGGCATCTATGAATTGTTCATATGAATCACAATTTTGATTATTTCTATTCGTGAAGTGATGGTGATAACTACACTCGCCAACTTGAAACTAAAGCTAAGACGGTTCAAATCTGGCCCAGGTCTAAGAAGATACAAACTTAGCCGGGTTTTTCCTTTTTGATATCACCATCTCACATAACCAATATTAAATTAAAGTACCTATGGAAATAGAGCTATTTTTTTTTTATTTTTTATCGTTTATATAATCCTTAATATCGTATTAACCACTAGTTAGTTAGTTATTGGTAGAGTGAAGTTCCGCAACCCATTAATAACGATTATTAAAAGCTCTCTGGGACACGAAAAAAGCTAAAAACAAAGTCGAATTCATCCACCAAGCCAAGTTCCAATTAGAATCAACATTACTTAACCAACGCTTATTTGCGCGGACGCAACTACGTCACCTCACCGTGTCCGCCCCCAAAGTAACCCCCACGCTAAAATACTCGCAATAAAGCCTGACCCGTGAATAGAATGACGTGGGGCACTAAAATCAAAATAATATGGTGACACCAAATCTAAGGTTTCGAAGATAATTTATTAAGTGTCCCGCGATGAAAAGATTTTATTAGCGCGGTTTATGTCCCGAGTTTACGAGGCGCGTTATCGGGACGGCGACGGGCGGGCGTTATGGGTATTTAAAAATGTTTAGAAAGTGACGCTAACCATTTTGTATGTACGAGTTTAGGTTACATTACTAAGAATCAACTTCAAGTATCAATCAATCATAATCTTTATTGAAATAATCCTTTAAAGATACTTTTAACGCGTCAATAATTTACATAGTAGTGATTTGATGCTGATAACTATATTCTTAAACTTAAAACTAAGCTAACTTAGCCTTTTAAATTTTCTTTTTAGTATTACCATCGACGACCTCCGTGGTGAAGCGCGTGCGCTGTCATATTTTAAGGTTCGATTCCTGGCCCGAGTCTGGTCTGGTGGGAAGCTTCGGCCCTGGCTAGTTACCACTCTACCGACAAAGACGTGTCTCCAGTTGATTTAGCGTTCCGGTACGATGTCGGGTAGAAACCAATTAAGAGTATGGGCTTACAATACCCTAACAGGTCAGCCCGCTACCATCTTAGACTGCGTCGTCACTTACCATCAGGTGAGATGCCGTCAAGGGCTAACTTGTCGTGTATAAGAATAAGACATGCCACTTAAAACTATTTAAGAGCTAAAGTAAATAATATTATCACGAAGGTTATGAACCGTACTTAATTTTTTATAAAATACATACTGGATTCATCCCATTATTTATCTATAGAAACAAGGGATCCAGACTTTTTGAATTTTGATAAGCAAATCTTATCTTATAGCCAAGAACCATCTCGATAACGCCAGCTTTCAATTATAAAAACTGGTATCACAATCGGCCCACGTTTGGACTTCTTGCAGGCAGATACACAGACACACTTTATACTCTCATATATTACGCCCCTTTTTGGGAAGGGATTAAAAATAAAGGTTTTTTAAAATTTTTCTTGGAAACCTCACGCTAACCCGCAAACAAAAAGTGGAAGCTACCTACTATGGGTGCTGAAAAATGATATGTCAAAATGTTTTTCACGGATCACTGAGTTCGAGCGCGGCTGCGATCTCGTTAATCTGCATCACGGTGTCGGGCGGAAACTGCCTCTGCGTAACTGGTTACAACTAACTAGCAGTGACGTTCAACTGCGGTTTGTATTTTATTTATTCATCTCATCAAATGTATTATCATAATCAAACCATTACCAGCTCACTACATGTATCTAGCAATCCACACCCAAGTTTTTTGTCGTTAATATAATTCTTAATTTCGTAATAGGACTTTTCTACAAGCTTTCGCTTTATAAAAACTGCGAACTTATTGATAGACATCTCCAAGATATCAATAGGTAAATTCTTATCAAATAAAATAAAATATCCAATTTTCTAGTTTTTAGATTGAACGGTTATGTCAAGATAAAACAAATTGCCCTTTCGTTAGCCACGGTATTGTTTTATAGATATAGATAATATTTCTTGATCTCAAACTACACCTCACATGTTCTACAAATTCATCGTCATCATGATCAACCCATTACCGGCTCACTACCAGACCACGGGTCTCCTCTCAATGTGAGAAGGGTTTGGCCACAGTTCACCACGCTGGCCACGCGGATTGGTAGACTTCACACGCCCTCACCGCTGAAGCAAGTGAAAAGGCACATAACTCCGAAAAGTTAGAAGTGCGTGCCCGAGTTCGAACCCCCGACCTCTAATTAGGAGGCAGACGTCCTAACCACTAGGCTATTAAAGCTTTAATGTTATATATAAAATGATGTCCTTGACGGCAATCTCACCTGATGGTAAGTGATGATGCAGTCTAGGAGGATAGCGGGCGAACCTGTTAGCCCATATGTTATGACCAGCCTATACGTACCGAACGAGCCGTGACTTCTCATCATCATCATCATCATGAACAACCCATTACCGGCTCACTACAGAGCGCGGGTCTCCTCTCAATATGAGAAGGTTTTTGGCCATACTCCACCACGCTGGCCATGTGCGGATTGGCAGACTTCACACGCCTTTGAGAACATTATGGAGAACTCTCAGGCGTGCAGGTTTCCTCACGATGTTTTCCTTCACCGTTGAAGCAAATGATATTTTAATTATTTAAGAACGCACATAACTCCGATAAGTTAGAGGTGTTTGCCGGTATTCGAACCGCTGACCTCTGATTAGGAGGCTGACGCCCTAACCACTGAGCTATCACCGCTTCAAACGGGGATTATATTTTTCTCACGTAAGGAACTTATTTTATTAACACAAGATATATAGATAGATAGTAGCGGAGATAGTGCATAACAAAACACGAGGAAGTCGTTGACCTTTCGTGTGAATCCGATTATTTATAACCCGACAGTCGCAGTAGGTCAGACGCTCTCCAAGTTGATCTGTAAAACTGTATTTATTATTCCACAACTTGTTGCGTTGGTCGCGTTTAAATTATATGACATTGAATAATAATGCAGCTAGTAGGACGTACACGGCTGTCTATTACAAGATTTCTCTTGAGACTCGCTTATCATATTGCAGCGCAGTCCTCGCTGTGGACCTCGTACTATAAACAAAGTAATATTTGAATTAATTTTCATAAAGTACATACTACACTTGGAATTTTCTCTATTCCGCCCAACGGTTATGCTTCCCGGCACAATGTCGCATAAAATCAATTAGGAATATGGGTACGAAAAACTGCAAGCCCTACCTAGCTTAGATTGCATCATCACTTACCAACACGTAAAGTTACAAATTTACAAAGCAAACATAACCAATCTTCCTATATAGTTTGGACTATAAAGTGGCATAAAAGTCAACAACAATTAACAATGAATGAGTAACATTTATAAAATTATGCATATTTCAATAAATCGGAGAATAACTCGTTTTACTATTGTTATATTTAAAGATGTAGAACATTCCTATATGTAGAGATGTGAAATATCTGCAAACTACCTATTGTAATCTTGCTTCGCAAGGATTTCTTTTTAAAGTTTTCTACGCTAACGAACGTGGAACCAACAAGTCGTATAACGGACGCCATTGAGCATTAATAGCTAGGTTATTCTGGAAGAATTCTATACTATGCCAAAAGGATGATTACACACCATAATCTATTTCTTGTCAACGTTGCAATCAAAACACCCGGCCGAGATACAGTATACTGTTTCGAAGCTTAGAAGAAAATATGGAAATCCCTTTAATCGAACATATTCATGCGCCCAAAGAACCTTACCAAACTCCAAGAAGTTGGTTTTTGTTTGAGATCTCGGGCGTTGTTTGTTTAGGATGTCTGGCGTCGGTGAGTAATGGACAAGTTCTTTTTCTACAAAGACTTTACCTGCCTATTGTTTGACCGCAATATCGATACAGCAATACATATTTATTAATGCCAATGTACACTGGCATTAAACTGTAGATATTATACTAGCATATACAACTTGCATAGATACATACAGATATCGATATGTAAACATAGCGTTAGGCCGCGGCGTCACGCACGTCAAGTTCTATTTAAAATTTATTTCCGTGCAAATTCTGACCGCTACTTTTCGCTCTTAGGGAATGAATTTTCAATATAATAACAAATTTCAGCCAACTGCACTGATCTTGATAAATTAATCACAATATACGCAACTTACATCCTATATATGGACATAGGATACCGTTTATCCTAGTACGATTCCCGGAAACCATTCACAACGTAAAGTAATGACTTTATGGTCGCTCTAGAATGTGATCTATCTACGAGTTTATAGATATATGATCTAGAATTTCCTTGTGGTTTCCGCTTTACATCATCGAACATCAGTTAACCGAAAACGAGAATATTAAAATAAAAGTTTTTAACTATCTATACCAACGGTTTCTCCAGTGAGTGGATTAAATCCAGTCAATTATAACACCATTACTTGGTGTAGGCCTCCTCTCCCAATAGAAAGAAGGAGAAGAGATTGGTTAGCCTATAAGGGTTTATTTTAGTGATAGCAACCGGTGCTAAGGTCTCTGGGGCAAGGAGGTGGATAAAACAAATTCGCAATGAATTGTTGTTTAAATTTTTTTTTGACAGAAGAACCTTTTATATTTAATCCCCACACTGTTTTCAAACCTAGGGCCTCGTCATCATTTTGACATGCTAATGGTAAAACCAAAGATCCGGACCAATCAATTACTATTTTCATATTCCGTAGGAATCCTTATATTTCTGAAATGCAATCTGTTCTTTTAATAGCTATTAACTCCGTAATAGTGACTACGGCCCTTACGCCTAGTGCAAGCATGTTTAATTACCGGTTCGTTTCAAATAAAATAAAATCAATATATTTATATATTCAATTCATGTAAATGAATGACTACACTATGAAGTGCTACAGGCAACTATGCAGCGTTCACATATGATGTATTTATATATTATATTATATTTAACCTTTTATTATTTATAATATACACCCCAACCTCACCTTTCTTCATATTTTATCCAAGGAAGTGCCTGGTAGAGATCGCTCTTTAGCATCTATTTTATTTTCTGTGTGTTCCTTCTTTTTATATGGTGTGCAATAAAGTATATTTTCATTTTATTTCATTTCAATATATTATTCATTGTTTTAAGTCGTGCGGTGATCGTAATTACTACACTCGCCAACTGTAAACCTAAAGCTAAGAGAGTTTCAATTGCAATGTCAAAAAAGAAACCCACAACTAGCTTAGTCGATTTTTTTTGTTATCACTCTCATAGTCAATAATAAATTATAATTAGATATGAAGTTAGAGTAATACACAACCGAGCTTTTTTATCATTTATATAATCCTTAATTTCGTAATAGGATTTTTTGATAAGCTTACGTTTTATACATTATTGATAGATATCTCGAAGATTTCAATGGGTCATTGTTATAAAATAAATTACAATTTCCATTGAATTAGTTACTATTTTTGTGCAGCCTAATAAACGACAGTTGTTTACTTTTACTTCTAAAAAATCTTTCTGGGTTGGGCAAAGATTGACAAATAAGGTAACAGGTAAGGTAACCTGTTAAAAAATCTCAATGTGAACTTTGAGTTGGAATTAGGTTGATATTATTAGGTTATGGAACGGTTTGTGGGTCACCTATTTCGGAGAGCTGTTAGTTTTAAGCTTTTACTTATTGTGATTACAATTTGATAACGATCATTATATCCTTCAGATTTAGATCAAGTAGCATGGTGGGTTTAAGCTCTACATTTTGTCTCCTATAAGAGAGGAGGCCTGTGGCAAGCATTGGTCCGTATCGTAATTAGTCTATACTAATTATGATAATGATAGAGCGATATTGCTAATATATGTAAATTTGTGAATACACACTGGCCCAGGATTAGGTTGATTTAATATCCCAGGAACTGTCCTGGGAGCAATTCTACGGATGGAATATAAACTCAAGTTATCCCGGTGGTCAGCACGGCTCAATTATGTCACAAATTCGTCTATTAATTAATATGCTTTTAAATTTAACTCAGTCGACCCATTTAACTTTTGGTGAAATTTTACCTTTTAATTATTTTGCCCTTTTAAGTTGACAAAGTTTAATTTGCATTTTAAATTAAATGTACCCTTGATGACCGAGTGGTTGGGAGCAAGTGGGTTACATGATAGCTAGGCAAATCTGAATAAGTATACATATTGTAATTTCGTTGACATAATCTTTCAAAACTTTAAATTGAAATTTTATTTTTTTTATTACTTTCATACATATGTACTAATATGATATTTAAAAAAATACCTCATAAGAAGCTGTGATAGCCTAGTGGTTAGGGCGTCAGCCTCCTAATCAGAGGTGGGCGGTTCGAATCCGGGCACGCACCTCTAACTTTTCGGAGTTATGTGCGTTTTTAAACAATTAAAATATCACTTGCTTCAACGGTGAGGAAAACGTCGTGAGGAAACCTGCACGCCTGAGAGTTCTCCATAATGTTCTCAAAGGCGTGTGAAGTCTGCCAATCCGCACATGGCCAGCGTGGTGGACTATGGCCAAACCCTTCTCATATTGAGAGGAGACCCGTGCTCTGTAGTGAGCCGGTAATGGGTTGATCATGATGATGATGATGAAGCAGCGTGGGTTAGTTTATTTAACCGATTGAATAAAGAAGCCGTTTCTTACTCGAACGAAATCGTGGGTAGCGAATAGCTATATTATATATATTATATGTATATAGTAAGATTAAGCATTACGTGGTGCTCGTAGCTTTCGTAGCACATTACCGTAGCAGTGGCTACGCAATCTTTTACTGTAGGCACCGTACGTCTACGGGGGCACTTCAAAGTAGTGGGATGGTTGTAACATGTTTCCTTAAGCACCTACGTGGTCTTTTATGAAGTACATCGTAAAACTTGAACCTCGACTGAATAAAAGTAGCGTAAACTAACTACGAGTACACTTATTAAGGTCCTGTTACGTGGAAAAGACCTGATCCATTGAAAATAAAAAATTCCCACGCTTAAAGAAATTGATAGTTATGAAAACATTCATCGTTAGCTTTATTAATTCATTGCTATTGCATTGGACTTTGCATCGGCAAGTGCCTTTCCTCATATGAATGAGAAAGAGGTTCTCATAGAAAAGAGGATTTTAAAATGTCCATACGCTACTCCAATATATTAGTGTCGATAGCCGCGTCAAAGCTATTTTCCTAACTTTAGACTGGTGTTGACAATTTTTTAATTCAACCCAATTGAATCGAACACAAAACCTCGTAATGTACAGTAGAATATAATATCTAGAATAGTCATGGAATAACATTCATGGAAGGGAGAGGATTTTAAAGCCACCACGCTGCTTCAACGCGGATTGACGGGTTTTAACGAGTTGAATCACATGTTTATGGCAACAATAGGGTAAATTAGATAAATTATTGTATGATACCATATCACGATTTTCAACTGTTCCTTTGTATTTATTCTTATTTTTCTGATCCAGACTCAAATAATTGAGGAAATCTTAAACCCAATTTAAATCTATCGAGAGATTTTGATATATATCGGAAGTTAGAGGAATTCAAAATAGAAAATTTAATCAAGTGAAAATAGCGAATCTCAATAAATAACATGAGCGAATTCTCGTCTAATATTCTTCCAACCACTCGATATTGCAAAAGCAAATCAAATTGTATATCGTCGAGTGGACTCCACTAGTATTATTATATTAGTATATTTATACAACATTTTTGTTGTGGGATTCTTCTCAAACTAGGAAACCTGCGAAGCGTTAGTTTTAAGTTTACAAATGCAATTATCACTACCAACTCACTACAGTGTTCAACGACGCATCAAAAGTACCTTTTAAAGGATTATGTTAATAAGTTTGATTGATTGTTATAAGGAAAATTAAAGTTTTCATATTAATGCCTCTTCTTGAAGTTTTAACCGGTTCAAGGTTTTGACTTGGCCATTTTGTCAGCGTAAGATTTTATATTAAATCTACGAACGAAGAAAGGCTCCCGCGGGATTATTGTAATATGTTACTGGGGTACTCTTATTTGGGTAAACATAGTATCAAGTTTTATATTTTCCTTGGCCCTTCTAACCAACGAACAAATGGGCAGTGATGTCAACTAAGAATTTGTGAAGGAATTTAAAAGTCCGAAACTGTCCGAGAGATTTCCCCCGCGAGTTTACCTTGCTAGTCGCTAATTAATTTAGTTAACTTGATAAGAGTTCTGTTAATTTCTCCTCTGTGATTGTAAACAATCTCGTTACGTTGTTTACTCTGTGTACTTCGGTGTTTAAATAAAATAACGTTAAGTTTTGTTGTTAAGAAAAAACAAGTAAGTAATAAAATAAAAAAGGTTGTATCTACGTGGGAAAAACGTTAAGCAGCTATCAGAATTTTGGACCACCTGAAATACACTTGGATATATATATTTTTTAATATACGATACAAGTCACCTAATGAGAGGAAGTAGTTTAAATTTAGACCGTTTGAAAATAAAGTTTTTTTGTTATATTTTTTTTATATTAATATTCTTTCCAGTAATTCTAGACCTCTTACCTGATCGGTTCGCGGCTTAAGTACCTAAATTAGTTTGGTAATTTTTAAATCTAATTGCAAAAAACAAAGGACTTTCGAGTCATCAGAAAGTCGATGAAATGAAAATTTCAAAAAGGATAAGAAAAACTGTCAATTAAGGTAAAAATAATATTAGCTTCGTTGTAATAATTGCGCAAATGAAAGTCTGACTGTGCCCCGTGTATTTCACCTGCCCTTAATCTTTCCCGAATAAAAAAGAAATCTAACGCATTTTCTTCTTCTTAGACCGGGACGCGTTTGGAACCCTCATAGCTTTAGTTTTAAGTTTACGAATCTAGTTATCACCATCAAATCACTACTATGTAAATTATTGACGCGTCAAAAGCGCCTTTTAAAGGACTATTTGAATAAAGATTATTTTGAATTTGAATTTTAATTTAAACGACTGATAGTTTCTCGAATTAGCAGGGTCACAAAATTTGTTTGCATCAAACAAGTCAGGCTCCAGGTCAAGTTCAGCTTTATACAGCCGATTAGAAAATATGGACACCTTTTAAATCACCAGAAGTAGGTGTTCCAAAGTTGTTTGAAGAGCTTGTTTTTGAAGTTACTGATATTTGAAAGGAAAATAAAACTTTGTTTTCCGGCGACAAAACGTAGGCTACCGGAAGAAAGTTTTTTAATCTCACGGGAAATCAGGAATCTAATGTAAAAATGGGTCCAATTTGCGGTTTGTACATTGGCTATTGGTTCTTGCCTCAGTAGAAACCGTGGTGGATTGCATCGCTGAATTTCGGGGTTAAGCCCGTTTGTTTAATCCACTGACATTTGACCCGGGGGTTTGATACCAGAACCCCGTCCCGTACTCTAACAGGTTAACCACTGGATCATAAGATATCACACGTTGATAATCAAAGACCATAACGAATAATCCGCAAGCATGACGCTCTATATTTAACGCAGATCTCCCAACGTAACCGTCAACTGACAGGTCAAAGACGCGCGAATTAACATACTAATGGAAAATCCAGACACCGCCCGCGTAAACGCCGTGATGTCTGATAGTAATTATTGTCATCTCAACGATATATCGTGAAGCTAGGCGCAATAGATAGAGAAAAATGTCGAACACAGGCGAACTTGCCTCATGCAAATCCAGTTCAAAGTTTTGCAATTGTGTGTGATTGCAGAGGTGAGCGATAATGTTTCGTAATTGCCAAGTTATTTTATTTATCTCCATTTATTAAGGATAAAGATTCATTAACATATAATATATACAAAAGTGGTGATAGCCTAGTGGTTAGTGCGTCAGCCTCCTAATCAGAGGTCGGCGGTTCAAATCCGGGCACGCACCTCTAACTTTTCGGAGTTATGTGCGTTTTTTAAATAATTAATATATCACTGGCTACTACAACGGTGAAGGAAAACATCGTGAGGAAACCTGCACGCCTGAGAGTTCTCCATAATGTTCTCAAAGGTGTGTGAAGTCTGTCAATCCCCATATGGCCAGGGTGGTGGACTATGGCCAAACCCTTCTCATATTGAGAGGAGACCCGTGCTCTGTAGTGAGCCCGGTAATGGGTTGATCATGATGATATATATAGGATATGGCAACAGATTGCTGTGCAGTATTCAGAAAATACTGCAAGCCTGATTTTTTTGTAGAGACTATTAAGGTTAAACATAATTATTTATCAGATACAGTATGGAAAGGACAGCAGTACAAAAGAGTTATCCCAAAAATGGCAGCCGAAAAGTTTTGATGTCATGGCACGCCATAACGATTCAACATTACTTCATATCATGTAATGTATCCATCGCAGACTTTTCAATATTTTTGTGCCCATGGTGTACGACGAGTGGACCAGTGGCCTAAGCGTAACAACACAAACACTTTATATCACATGGTATAAAGCTCACATTTATCATCATCATCATAATCAACCGATTACCGGCTCACTACAGAGCACTGGTCTCCTCTCAATATTAGAAGGGTTTGGCCATAGTCCACCACGCTGGCCATGTGCGGGTTGGCAGACTTCACACGCCTTTGAGAACATTATAGAGAACTCTCAGGCGTGCAGGTTTCCTTAACATGTTTTCGTTCACAGTTGAAGCAAGTGATATTTTAATTTTTTTTAAACGCACATAACTTCGAAAAGTTAGAGGTTCGTGCCCGGATTCGAACCGCCGACCTCTGATTAGGAGGCTGACGCTCTAACCACTAGGCTGTCACTGCTTCAAAGCTCACATTGCAATGTTTTAATTGAGTTGAGTTGGTATCACGGCGATATGGCGTTCGAAGGCCTTTAATCTGCCTTGTAAGACTCCCAACGACCGCAGAGTCTTTGATCCTCACTGAGCACAGCGATCTTAGTAAAAGGATAGTCTTGTTGCAGTTTCAACTACCAGCTTCCAATTCGATTTCAAGTTACAACTACGGCTTAAGAAGTGCCTGGAGATGTAAGATTCTAATACGCTCGGAGGACGCATTAAGCCTTGGATCGGAGGCAATTTAACTAACACTTGATTATATTTTGTAACATGTAAATTAAGCTCGCTTGCAAATTTTGTTTTTTTACCACGCTTATATTAGCTAAACCTGTATGTTTGTTTGTTTGTTTGGGTGCTTTCTGAAAACTATTTCTTCAATGTTGCTACTCCTGTCAGTATCTAGTTATGTGAGGTAAGTGTTCGCTGTTAGCAGGAGAACACAAATCCATGTATACATGCATCCCACGCTTTTTTACATTAAAATAATTTCTTTTATTTATCACTCTTATCCATAATTTGAATTATTTAAAATATTATTTTCTTCTTTTTAGTTCGGTTTATTCATTAAAGCGTGTTTTTTTAGTTTTTTTTTAAACTATTATTTTTTGGGACTGTCTTTTAGCTGTGCTAACCCTATTGGTTGCCACAGCGTAACCGGGCTGTTTGGCGAGTTGCGGAAAGAAGCTCTGGCATAACAACTTAAATTGAAACAGTGTGGTGGGTCTAAAATCTTGACTCCTGATATATCATTTGTAAATAACTAACTCTAAGACTATAGGTAGATATATATAAAATAGTATTGGCGGGTATATGACTTACTATAAAGACAGATAGGGCCCATTTTTAAGGATCATCGTAACCTTTTATATCAAGATATGCAAATATGTTCGCCTTACGCGCGGGTTTTTGTTCGCATTTTCCGAACCTTTCTAGCATAGAATAACACAGGTATTGCTTATTAAATTTGATAAGTTATATACATCATGCCAAGTTTATTACTTTGTAATTTAGGTACCTATCGTGCCGAAACGTAGGCTCCATCTAGAGCTATCTGTAATATTATAAATGAGAAAGTGTGTCTGTGTGTATCCTATGTTTGGCTCAACCACGCCACCGATTTAAAGACGTAAATATGGTATAGATAAAAAACGTAAAATAGTTTGCACTTAGTAAAATGAATTTGAAAAATACTAACTGAATCTACTTACATACAAGTTAACTTTTAAAATAAAATCATATTTTAAAAGTTAACTTGTAAGTAGATTTTTGACGAAATTTCGTGAATATTTTGTAATCAACCAAAAAAAATAGTTTCATATCTAATACCTACAAATCTTAATCTTAATAATCTTTATAAAACTCAGTACAGCACAATACAATGGAATCCTGACCCCTAAACTAGGAAAACCCGTATCTTAGGTATAAACGGTGATAGAGGATTCTTGTGTGAGGAAATGTATTTAAAAGTTAATTACTTATAGCTTATATCGAGTGCGCTTGAAACGTAGTGGGTAGTCGACACAAGCATGGGTAAGCGATCCCTTAATCCGGGACATAGATAAGGCACGCCAGCAATTACGACCATTGGAAAGGATTCCCTTTTAACGCTCTCGATAATTAAAATTAAAAGACACTAATTGGATTTTATGTGTACTTCGATATTAATTAGGAGTAACTAAGAAGATAATTGGGTCTTTTACAATTTTTGAGACAAGTTTTCATATTATCATACCATTTATATATTATGGATGTAAATTATGTATTATAATTTAATAATTTTGTCAATTAAGTATATGCTTATGTCAATTTTTGAGACAAATTTTAAATTTATCATACCATTTATATACTCGTATTATGGATGTAAATTATGTATTATAATTTAATAATGTCAATTAAGTATTAGTTATTTTATTTACCACTTACCATGGACCTATTGCATTTATTTTTCAATAGATCTTTTTGCGCCTTTGGTTGCCGGAGACAAATCGTTATTTAGCAATTACTCGACTTGTTGTCACAATTATGAATTATTATGAATTATTATTAGAAGCTCAAAACTAAGGTCAGTGATCTCTCCTTTATAAAAGTAATCAAGTTTTAGACAAAATGCTTAGCATATTGTACCCAAACTCTTAAAATTACCGTTTAATATTAAATTTTGGCGGTTATAATTATCGCTGACTCATACATGTAACATCACTCTTGGTGGTTACGGCAGGTTGTTTGAAGGTCGATTTTTATTAAAATGCTAGAGGTGTTTGACACCACCCAAAGTTTACAAACCCTAACCTAGAGTTATAAAAATAAGTTCAAATTAATAATTCAAATTCAAAATAATCTTTATTCAAATAGTCCTTAAAAAGGCACTTTTGACGCGTCAATAATTTACATAGTAGTTATTTCATGGTGATAACTATATTCGTAAACTTAAAACTAAAGCTATGAGGGTTCCAAACGCGCCCCGGTCTAAGAAGAAGCCCACAACAAACTTAGCCGGGGTTTTTTTTTCGTTATCACCATCTCATACAATGAATAATAAACTATACCTAAGTAAAAAACCTTTCAATACATATATGACCTTCATGAAGTTCCTCAGAGCTCGAGAGCCCAGAAGATTCCACTTCCTACAACTTCTCTTTTAACACAAGAGTAAGTAGTTCATTAAAGTCATCAAAAAAAGTTTTTTTGAAACACTATAAATTAGCCCTTGATGGCTATCTCACCTGGGGATGATACAGTCCAAGATGGTAGCGGACTAACTTAGTAAGGGGTTTGGTAAACCGACACTCCTAAAACGGCGGAAGATTCCCACCAGACCAGACTCGAGCCGGGAAACGAACCCGGGACCTCCAACTTTATAATCCGACAGCGCACGCACTGCGCCACGGAGGTCATAAAAAAAGTGATTTAGTTATTTGATTTGATGATTTAAAAGTTATTAAAGCTCGATCAGTTGATGGTACTAGGTGAAGGGGCTAAAAGACATTGCCTAAGCGCTTCTTTCAATTATTAATATTACATATGTATTCCTGTGATTTTGTAAAACGATGTATTATCACTGTATATTAAATTCAAAGCATAATTGCTACAAAACCGAAATAATGTTATTATTATATCACATAAAATTTTTACGGACATTTCGAAGTCAGTAGATTCATCGTTCAATTATTTTATTTCCTAGTGAAATCCTTTCTTATATTAAGAATAATAAGTAATTCTCGTAAAATGTAGTCATTATAAATAACACAGATATCGCAATAAGTTTCCGATAACATCCCTATAATGAGGACATGCCTGTCTCATTATTTTTGAGTCGTCGACTTTATAGAGCTGTGCTATCCAGATTTATGTATATGAATTATTAAATATAGTTATTGTTATTATTAAAATGGTTTTATATAGATAACGATATTTACAAAAATTAGTAGTATTGCACTCTTATCTGTTGTCCTGTTACTTTTTTAGTGGATTAATGTATTTATGCATTATTTATTATATTATGATATGTATATTCTGCGCCTTTGGTTGCATGACGGAAATCGCTATATAGCAATAAGGCCGGCAAACTGAATAGGTTTCTCAATTCATCAGTAAAAAATAGTTAATAGGGTCACGTTAACTTTATTGTTAACGAGTGTCTGTATTAAAATATTGATAGTTTATTTGTTTTAAGGACAAACAAGCCACTTTTTTTATCCACTACAAGTTAGCCCTTGATAGAAATCTCACCTGATGGTAAGTGATGATGCAGTCTAAGTAACGGGCTAACCTGTTAGGGGTATGGTAAACACCACACTCCTAATTGGTTTCTACGCGACATCGTGCCGGAACGCTAAATCGCTTGGCGTCACGTCTTTGTCGGTAGGGTGGTAACTAGCCACGGCCGAAGCCGCCCACCAGACCAGACTCGAGCTGGGAGTCAAACCCAGGATCTCGTCGTCGAGGTTGTCGTTTTAAGTGATTTCCTGTGGTTGCAAAACGTTTAGGCTCGTGTCACCAATCTGTGACATGCTCATGTTACATTACCTATGGAAAATCTCGGAAAATTGGCACGAACAGACCAAAATTCGTGCTTCGATAAATCCCCGCTTATATTATAACGAAGCAATGGACTGGCTGATATTAAACCGAGTGTCACTTCGTTGCCTCCTCGTGTTCTACAATTACAATTAGTAACAGCTTGCTGCGTGTAATTGATATCACGTTAATTAGGTGGGTTGTGGTGAATATTAATTAATGATGTTCATGTGTAAGCGGTGTTAGCCCAATGGTTAGGGCTTCAGCCTCCTAATCAGAGGTCGGCGGTTCGAATCCCGGCACGCACCTCTAACTTTTCGGAATTATGTGTGTTTTTAAACAATTTAAATATCACTTGATTCAACGGTGAACATCGTGAGGAAACCTGCATGCCGGAGAGTTCTCCATAATGTTCTCAAAGGCGTGTGAAGTCTGCCAATCCGCACACGGCCAGCGTGGTGGACTATGGCCAAAACCTTCTCGTATTGAGAGGAGAGCCGTGCTCTGTAGTGAGCCGGTAATGGGTTGATCATGATGTTTATGTTAATACATTTTTGATAGACAATATTTATCACTATGTTATTTTTGGATAGTTCTTGACGACGAACTAACATGGCGTCGACCTCCGTGGCGCAGCGCGCTATATCCTTGGGTTCAATCCCCGATTCGATTCCTGTCTGGTGGGAAGCTTCTACCGTTACAACACTAGAAACGTGTCGCCAAGAGACTTAGGAAGGGATGGGTTCAGCCGGCAATGCTCCAGTAACTCCTCTGGTGCTGCAGATAGATATTAACGGGTTTGTGCTTGACGACAATCAGTACCAGAAGGCATTGATGAGGTCTAGGTTGGGGCGCGCTTGCCTAGAAAATGCCTATTCACTCTTCCCTTGAAGGAACTAAGGCTATACATGGCTGGAAACACAGATGCTGGAAGAGAGTTCCACACCTTAGCGGCTCGATTCAGAAACGACCTGCTCGTTCATCCGCGATGTAATATATAAAAGAACAACAGAACACTATATACTTTTAAATTTTAATTACAGTACATATATTTTTGTTATAATTGGTATAAAACTATTTGGTTAAACTGATACAAAAAATCATTTAAGTAACCATTTTGCAAACCCTCTGTGAATTTACAAAAAAAAATATTTATTATACATCAAACATTTTTCATAATACTTAAAATAAAACGTAGATTAACCTACAACTAAAAATCTTAAAAAATAAATAAATATATAAACATCATAACTAAAATATATTATTAAAAGGAGTCCCTTTAGGCAAGGTTCCGAAGATACTGGCAGCGTTCCCCCTTTGAATTGCTAGATTTATTCTTTGTCCGAGGTAGCTGGCAGATTTACAAAATAATTGTATGTTAAGATAAAAACGCTGATGACCTTTTATTCATTTATATTTCTAAGATTAAGGACTCAACACCTTGTTTAAATACTTGTTAAGGTTGGCATAACTTTATCTAGAATTTGGGACTACAAAATAGCTGAAAAACTTTATTTACAAAGCCTATAAAATACAAAAATTTGTAAGCAGCTTAAATGGTGGGCGAGATCGTTATTAATCGATCAATGTTGACATTTCACTTAATGAAAGCAATTTGTGTGTTAAAATAAAAATGTCTGCTAAATTTTACGGAGTGAGGTGCGGACACGACTGCGAGATCCGAGATAAGGCAGGAGTCTAGGGGGGAGATAGCTGTTGATTCCCGGAAAATGTTTAGGCTCTAAAAATTTTAAAAAAATAGGTATTTTACAAATCCTCGGGCGCTATGGTGTGACCTAATGAATGATAATTAATCAGAAATTCTTAACTCAAAGTTCCGTATGAATCATTCGATCAGTCAATACTCTGAGTTTCGAGTTAAGTAAGTATTCGAGTTTTTATCGAAACTGAGTTGATAACATACTCACTTTATTTTCAAAATTATAACAACGAGTGCTGAGATACATGAATCTTGATCGTACGTCAGACTTAACGAAGGAAACAGTCAGAAGGACAAAAT
Source organism: Lasiommata megera (assembly GCA_928268935.1). Classification (NCBI taxonomy): domain Eukaryota; kingdom Metazoa; phylum Arthropoda; class Insecta; order Lepidoptera; family Nymphalidae; genus Lasiommata; species Lasiommata megera. Next base: position 752,518 of record OV743329.1, on the reverse strand, counting down.
ACGCTCTCTAGATATCTAAAAATACCTTAGTTTTATAACATATTCGATACGCTGTACTTCTGGACACAAATATCTTGGCTCAGAGGAGAATAAGAGAGAGAGATGAAGCTTTAACTCTTCACAATACTCAAATGCGAGTAGCAGTTTAAAGCTAAATGACACGCGTAATAACTGGTTTGGACGGCTTCTGGTAGCTTATAGATAAATACATGATCAACCCATTACTGGCTTACTACAGCGCACGGGTCTCCCCTCAATATGAGAAGGGTTTGGCCATAGTCCACCACGCTGGCCATGTGCGGATTGGCAGACTTCACACGCCTTTGAGAACATTATGGAGAACTCTCAGGCGTGCAGGTTTCCTCACGATGTTTTCCTTCACCGTTGAAGCAAGTGACAATTTATTGCTTAAGAGCGCACATAACTCCGAAAAGTTGTGCGCGGTATCAAACCCCCGACCTCTGAATAGGACTAACCACTAGGCTATCACAGCTTATACGTTATATTGCGATTTCATAATTGGAAATTAAAATAACCATTTGCAATTGAACTCATTTGGTCGTTTAAACAGTATTGCTGTTATTTTTGAAATTTAAAAGGATAGTAAATAGTAGACTAGTGAATTTAGTTTTACGTACACTAGTATTGGCTCCTTTTATCTTTAGCCTAGTGGTTAGGGCGTCAGCCTCAGAGGTCGGCGGTTCGAATCCGGGCACGCACCTCTAACTTTGCGGAGTTATGTGTGTTTTAATAAAAAAATACAGTACTTGTCCATTTTTCTCCGATTAGTTATTTGCGATATGTTAGTTCTTGCAGGTGGAAAGATTAAACTTGCTCAGTTTTAAGAACTGCGGCATCGCTGGCCGCTTGTATAACTCGAAGCTAGTTTCACGCTGCGATGGAAATTCGACGCAATTAACCACTTCGTGTTCCCGAGACTTTAATTTAGAACTGCCTTTATATTTAAACATATTTAATTTTAAAACATATTATAATTTTAATCGCTTTTTCCGGAAAAGTGTTTCAACATTATATTTTCTGTGAGCGCTTTTCTAGTTTACTACATCACGCGAAGGGCCTTCTCCCTCCCCCTATTTTTAAGTCTTTTGTGCTTATTTTATTCATTATGCAGTTCAGGCACATCCGTTCAACGCAAACTGGAACAGCCTTTGTGCAAGTTCAGACATGTTTTTAATTTTCTTCTTTAAATATAGTATAGGGCCAAAGATTAAAAACTAAAGTACAGTTTTTGCGTTCAGCGTGTTTAGCGTGTTTTTGAGTTCTTAATTTGCTTGCGTATGAAATATTGCTCTAATAAGATAGCTCTTAATATAATTTTAAGTGGCATGTGAGATGGTGATAACAAAAAGAAAATTTACCTGGCTAAGTTTGTTGTGGGCTTCTTCTTAGACCGGGGCGCGTTTGGAACCCTCTTAGTTTTAAGTTTGCGAATGTAGTTATTACCATTAAATCACTACTATGTAAATTATTGACGCGTCAAAAGTGCCTTTTAAAGGACTATTTGAATAAAGATTATTTGAATTTCAATTTTGAATTTAAATCATTTACGTTTTTATTCTTTAATTGTGCTTAGTAGTTCGAATAGCATATAATGAATATTAGGAATTAAATATTATTATAATTATCATACATAAAGTAAATAACAATGCTCACTTCATCTAGGGCGTTCTAAACCCTTCGTTCACTTGGGGTTAACCCAGTAACGAAAGACCATTACCTTATGTTGAATAATTTATCATTAAACCGAAATCATGTTTTTTTAGGTGTATTATGTTTTTTTTAGGTTAGGTTCGGTTAATATGAGACCGCGGGCAAACGGGTAGATGGGTCACCTGATGTTAAGTGATTACCACGTTGCCGGCTTAACCCTTCCTCCTAATCAGTTTCTACTCGGCATCATACCGGAACGCTGAATCGCTTGGCGGCAATGTCTTTTCCAGGAGGGTCGCGAGTCGCAGCCTAATCCTCCCACTAGAACAAACTCGAGCCGGGAATCGAATCCAGGATCTCCCTCTTTATAATACGGCAGCGCACACACTGCGCCACGGAGGTCGTCTAAATGTTGTCAATGTTGAAAACGGCAATTCTATTAAACCACGTTCCTTACATATATACTGATCACTTGTAACTCATATAAACAAATAAAATCAAAATAACTTTATTCATATGGTTTATATAAATCACATTTTTCATTATTTATATTTGTGATGATAACTATACTCGCCAACTTAAAACTAAAGCTAAGAGGGTTCAAATCACGTCCAGGTCTAAGAAATAGTCTACAACAAACTTAGCCGGTTTTTTTTGTTATCACCATCTCACATAATCAATAATAAAGGTACTATTGGTAATAGAAATAGGTAGCTACTATTTTTAGTACCTACAGAGTTAGAGCAATTCACACCCAACCTTTTTTATCGTTTATATAATCCTTAATATCGTAATAGGATTTTTCTATTTTTATATAGATGCACGTTGCTACAATCGACGCTGTTAACATATATGACAACAGAGCTTTCTTACATGACATACGGGAGGTTAGGTACCTCCCGTATGTCATGTTGATCCCCCCTTGATCTCACAATACTACCAAAAGAACTGTGTTTTTGCCATATATGGATGTTAAATACACAGCTAATAGAAATGATTTTGCTAAAATCTCTTACATGAATGCTCACTCACTATTTTTGTTTTTGCGTTGCAACAGCTACATTGAATGACAAAGGCCTGATGATTTTGTAAAAAAAAATGCTAGGTCTCGCAAACGATGGATCTACGTGACTTGACTGTCGAAGTGAATTGTACGCCAAGTCCTCTGAACAAGCAATCAGGCACTGAATGGAATGAATCACGACCTCGCGCTTTATCGAACCCTCGTGTTGGATGCGCGAGGATTTAATAATTTTTCACAATGCCTTATTACGAGACCTGTAATTTAAGATAACGTCATTACATTCATAAAGCTACTCAACGTTTTTTTATACTCTACAAGTCAGCCCTTGACGGCTATCTCACCTGATGGTAAGTGAGCTAACTTGTCAGGGGATGGTAGAAATAAACTCCTCATTGGTTACGCAACATCGCTTTGGAGACAAGTATTATAAATAATTTTCAATAATCTATACTCAGTGGTGCCTGTATCACCGGGTCTGGAGTGCGAAAGGGATACCTTCATTATTCCAAGCAAGAAAAACATTACATAACCCCCCTGGAACAGTCTACTTCAAAGGAAGAGAAGTAGGATTTTTATATATTAATAACATTTTCGTTTTGAATATCAGTAGAAAAAGGATCAGTAGAACAATTGAAATCCTAAATATATTCTCGTACTCGTAGACTAGCGTTTGAAATGTACAAAACTTTGGTGTTTTTTCATTCATTAACCTCAAATCGAAATATTGGGTAAAGCCGTCTTTTTCATTGAAATTGAATATTCACCCACCACGCTGGTATTGGTTGTTGGACTATGTGATACCATTATTTAAAAAAAAAAGTCCATCGTCTGCGCACGGGGGAATACTGTGCACCATGAATTACCTAACTCAAGTACAAAAAAATTGATGATAAAAATACTCAAAATAATTATTGAGTCATCTGGGTAATCGATCCCAGGCCCTCGATACAACCACTACATAAACGAGGTTGTTGCAACGTTATGTCATTGTCGATCCATAAAATTACCTGCCCATATAAGTACATATTATTTGTAGGTTAAAAAACAAGGGTATTTAAAAGCCATTGCGTGTACACTTAATGATTGCAGATTAGCTATCTAGCAGGTGTCGAAGCGATAGGCAATCACTTATCTGACCAGTGATTCTTTATTAAATGGTATTCGTGACGCACTCTTGACCACTAAAGTGACGTAAACTACAACTAACCGGTCACTCCGGTACCATCACAGACTACATCACTTACCACCTGGTAATATTGTAGTCAAAGGCTTACTTGTAGTAGAAATTAAAACATTATTAAAAAACAATATTCAAAAGAATAATGGAATAGTTGTATATTAATGCGAGTAAATATAAATATCCTAACAATTATAACTATACTAGCTTTTGCCCGCGACTTCGTCTGTGTGGACTTCAGAAATGAGTCTAAAGCTTAGCTAGTAAACAATTTTTAATCTTCCCACGCGAATTATTTGAGAGATCGGTATAGAAAATACATGTCGGTATGCATGTCACCTATGTTATACATAGGTGACATGCATACCAAATTATAAAACTGTCTGGCTTAGCTCGTAAACAATTTTCAATATTCCCTCGGGAACTACTTAAGGAAACGGGATAAAAGGTAACCTATGTTTTTTGATATAGGATTATTACTATAAAATTTGAATAATAACACGTGAGCTTCTAACTGTTGCATTTATTACGACTAAAGTGTCACAGTTTTTGGACTCTGATACTGACACCACATTACACTTACAATACTTCTTGCTCTATTTCTTCACTTCAAGTATTAATTATTCTTGACCTTCACTGTATACGATTCTGAACTGAAATGCCGATGTCGTCCCGCCGCCGCCAACTTATAGCAAACGACATCGATACGTCTGAATTCAAATTCTAGAAAATGAAATAATTTATCTAAATTTAATATTCAACGGTGAAGGAAAACATCGTGAGGAAACCTACACGCCTGAGAGTTCTCCATAACGTTCTCAAAGGCGTGTGAAGTCTGCCAATCCGCACATGGCCAGCGTGGTGGACTATGGCCAAACCCTTCTCATATTGAGAGGAGACCCGTGCTCTGTAGTGAGCCGGTAATGGGTTGATCATGATGATGATGATGAATATTATAATGATGTATATGTTCTAAGATTGAAATAAATGTGACATATCCTTTGTCTTATTCACACAAATGACAGTCATGTTTTATACTCTTACAACATTTACATGGCTTATTAGTTTGACAGTTTTCAAGTTTAGGCTAGGAGTCCACTATTTCGTGACAATAGGTCAATGCGAAAGGGGCATGGGTTTTAATAAAGCCGCCAAACCCCTAACAGGTAAGTCTGCTACCATCTTAAAGGGCATATGAATATATTTGCCTACAAGGGCTAACTTGTTGCGAAATACTGAAGAATGTTGAGTGCGAAAAGTTCCAAGGCGTCTATGTTTCTAGGTTGCCAGACTTTTGGGTTAAGAACTTTTGTGCGTTTTTATACATTCGTTCACTTAACATCCTGCCGCCGTATTGAAGAGAACGTGACGGTAGCTTGGCCTTTGATCCATTACATAGTTGATCTGTAGTTTATAAGTCTGGTACGTGAGAGGGGAACGAAAAGACAAATCAATTTGATTACTGGCAAAGGCATACCGCTAAGCGATTTAGGTTCTGCTATGACACCCGATCCAGGGTTCAGCCGGCTACGCATCGGTGGCTTCTCTAGTGCTACAGATTACAGATGTATATGTAATGATGATAATGATGCTGGCACGAAAGAGGTATTTGGCCATGGCTTTTTTCTTCTCGGGGAGGAAAAATCTCTACGGACTTCTGCCTAACAGCAAGGCGTGTCCGACTTGCACGGACTAAAATAACCTCCCCAGTTCTTCCGAGTCAACACGGATCCGCTCAGCATCATGCTGACCCACTTAGTATTCTGTCTCTCTTTTCTAACTTCTTTTTTTTTGGCCGTAGCTACGCTATTTAGCGTTCCGGTAAAATGCCTCGAAAACATCTATAAATGGTAATAGAAATAAGTATTTGTAATAATGTGTGTATTTGTAGTGAAATAAACTAATTTTAAAAATTCATTCGAATTAAAGCCTCGAGCTCAATGAGCATTACGTATCACAATTTCCTGGGTCCGTCTCTAGACTTGGTCTATTAATTATCATTCAGCCAAAATTAACACATTAGCTGTATTTATATAAGTTCCATCTTTGTGTGTATGTTCTATGCACTGAATAGAAAAGTGGAGCGTTTACAGCTTAAAAATTTTGAAACAATTATTTTAATTATTTATTTATTTATTATTAATATAAAAGGAATATAATTAATTATACCATAAAGGCACCGAAAAAACCAAAGAGGTTTGTCCTCGGTGCTAATCTGTAACTTAACAGCTTAAAACTAGAGGAACTGAGTAAGCATATTAGGCATGAAAAGAAGATTTCCTAACTGAGTTAGACGGTCGACACTAATGAATCAACCGTCCAACTCAGCCAAAAAATATTATTTTAATTTCCGCTTGACATTTTTAATGTGTAATTTTTGGAACGCTGGAGGTAGTTCGTTCATGAATCCAGGAACCAAATACTCGGTCGTCGTCGGTCGGTAACAATTAAAGTAGATCGTTGTTTATCTACTCATAATGTTATTCCACTCGAGTGCAGATAGTGGGTCACTATAATTTTGAGATGACATTCTAAAAGCTCTGCAGCCGATGCTCGGGGAGATCTTGTTACTGGATATCTCGCCTGAAAGCTTATCGAAGCTTTTATGGCTATACAAGCGTGGAAAACCTAACAAATTTGTTAAAAAAACTCGCTAGACAGCTGGCTCATACAAAATCTACCGGAAATAGTGTTCAAGTTTATATTCCACTGATAGTTATCATGAACGTTTAAAAATGCTAAAATATTAGATATACTTAACGTTTGCTCGTTACAACTTGAAAAGAATGAGCTAAAAAAAAAGAAGCCAATACTAGTGTACGTAAAACTAAATTCACTAGTCTACTATTTACTATCCTTTTAAATTTCAAAAATAATAGCAATACTGTTTAAACGACCAAATAAGTTCAATTGCAAATGGTTATTTTAATTTCCAATTAAGAAATCGCAATATGACATATAAGCTGTGATACCCTAGTGGTTAGTCCTATTCAGAGGTCGGGGGTTTGATCTCCTATAACTTTTTGGAGTTATATGCGCTCTTTAGCAATTAAATTATCACTTGCTTCAACGGTGAAGGGAAACATCGTGAGGGAACATGCATGCCTGAGAGTTTTCCATAATGTTCTCAAAGGGGTGTGAAGCCTGCCAATCCGCACATAGCCAGCGTGGTGGACTATGGCCGAACACATCTCATATTGAGAGGAGATCCGTGCTCTATAGTGAGCCGGCAATCATGATGATGATGATGAATATAACGTAATAATATAACGTAAGTAGGAGAGGAAAAATACGAACTTTTTCTTACTTAGGTAACGTAACTTACCTCCGTACTAATATATTTACGTACTAGCAATGTGTCTTTAGTTCGTATCGCCAACACGCTCGGTAGGAACGCCTGCCTGCGACTCCCCTTTGATGTGGTCTTAACTGCCAGACTGCTTAAGCTGAATTAAGGATACTTTGGCCTGCAATGTAGTTTTTAGTTTAGTTAGTTTAAGGGTGGTGGAACATGCGGAAATTACCTCATTAAGTAGGTACGTACTTTTTTTGTAAGGAAAAATTCCTACGGTCTTTTTGCCTGGCAGCAGGGCGTGTCCGACTTGCACAGACTAAAATTATGACTAAATGAGCACATCGTGTTCTGTCTCTCTTTTACTATTTTCTATTTTGGAACGAAGGTCCTTACGGCAGGCTTTGAGGATATAGGGATTTTGCTGCGCGACCGAACTGAAAAAATGTGATGGTAAAACCGTAAGACAAAGTCCGTGGAATAAAACCGTTAAATGAGACGTGCGCAGGCGCGACAGTCGTATACACAAGCGAGTAGTGTATAATACCTTACTCTTTCTCCCTCTTTCTTTTCGTTCTCTCGTCCCTTTATCGATTCTACATCAGCCGAAGGAACTTCGTTCCTACCTGGTGTCCCGCGACACCACATCTTTAATTTTTTATCTCTTTCTCTTACGATGTCGTGTAGAAACCAATTAGGAGTATGAGTTTACAATACCCCTAACAGGTTAGCCCGCTACCATCTTAGGCGCATCACTTACTATCAGGTGAGATGAAGTCAAGGGCTAATTTGTGGTGAATAAAAAAAAAAAAAAAAAAAGAATAGAGAAGTGGAGCGTTTACAGCTTAAAAATTTTTAAACAATTATTTATTATTAATATAAAAGGAATATAATTAATTATACCATAAAGGCACCGAAAAAACCAAAGAGGTCTGTCCTCGGTGCTAATCTGTATCTCGGTGGAACTGAGTAAGCATATTAGGCATGAAAAGAACATTTCCTAACTGAGTTAGACGGTCGACACAAATGAGTCAACCGTCCAACTCAGCCAAAATCATCATCATCATCATGAACAACCCATTACCGGCTCACTACAGAGCACGGGTCTCCTCTCAAAATGAGAAGGGTTTGGCCATAGTCCACCACGCTGGCCATATGCGGATTGGCAGACTTCACACGCCTTAGAGAACATTATGGAGAACTCTCAGGCGTGCAGGTTTCCTCCTTGTCATTATAGCCCTGAACATCTGTGTAAACCGATTCCACTCTTCTTGGATAGACAACATGAGATGGTATGAGATTTCTAACATCCATAATATTTGTCCCCTCGGCTACAGATATGAAGTCTGCACAACTGGAACACTCAAAGATCGCGTTTCTTGTAGTATCTTCTTTCTCACAGTACCTGCCAATGTGATACTTCCGGTTCGGATCTTCAGTATGCAGTAACAATGCATTCGATAGCAATACGCTAGATACCGCGAAATAAACAAGATTCCTATGTGATAAGAATTTCTTTACGAGACCCTAGTAGGTACAAGTGATGACACGGGAAAAGAACGCTGGCTGTCTTGATTTATTTATATATTTAAGAAAAAACATTGACATAATTTTGTAATAATAAGGTTTATTCACAAACTCGTAATTTGAATTTTTCCGTACACCAGAGCCTTCGACAATAATTACTTACACGTACACGCTAATCTATATAACACTTAATTAAAAGCTAAATAATTACTACTTATAAACTAACAACTTAATGTATTTTAAAACGAAATGTACTAAGTAATTACAATTTTTTTTTTTATTTATTTATTTAGGTTTACCAACAGCTTATACATTATAATTAGACTAAAATAATATATACATATAATAAGGTATTAAATCTAAATGCTAAGCTAATTATAGGTAAACACCGCATGCAAAGGTGTATTACATTACAGGTGGAAAACTAATTAAAACTAAGTGAGTAAACAATTATCAAAAAATAAACGAACTAAAACAAAAATAAATATGTATAAAGCTAATCTATAATTTACTTAAACCAACAAGGACCGACTTTCGAAATTCAGTCAAATTGTAACAGTGTAGATCTGGTTCATGAAGTTTATTAAAAAGTTGACTAATTCTTGGTACTGGCGAGTTAGCACCCATTACTGTTGAACGTCGCGGGAAATGCAAAAGTGAGTTAACTGGCTTTCTTGGATATCTAGCTGGGACCCTCAATTTAAAACTGTTTACAATCGATGAGCAGTCGATTTTATTATTAAAAATTTTAAATAAAAAAATTAGAGTTTGTATGAGCTTCGCTCACTTTATGTCCGTCGTTCGAGTGTTTAACTACAAAAGTGACAGACTTACACACGAAAAACAAACCCAAATATTTCATAAATATTTGTCCCCTTTTATACAACGCCCCCTTTACTCGACATCGTTCCGGGACGTTTAATTGATTTGCGGCTTGTCTTTGTCAGTTAGGTTGGGTTAGTTAGTTAGTTCACAAATCCAACCACCAGATCAGATTAAAGAAAACTCAGAAATGATAAACTTCTTAATTTACCCTGCCTGAACTAGAACCCGGGACTTCCTACTTATAATACAATAGTGGTCAACACTGGTGACGGTCATCAATATTTTTTGATATAATTCATATATGGTCGTAAAATTTTAGTTAAACAGTTATCGTTAGCTTTTAATTGCATTTGGGTGGTAGGTTATTATATGACGTCGTGATACATCTCATATGGTAACAGGTATACAGAAAAGAGTCAAATGTCAATATCTCTGTATAACTATCATAAAATACACCAAGGAAATTTAATATCATGGAATAACATTTGTAGGCATTAAAAGTGTTTATGTGTTGTTGGTCTATTTGAATTAAGCGTGTTGTGCTCTTTTTATCTTACGAAAACTATACCCCTCACCCATAGAAACCCATACGATTGAATTTTAAATCGCCCTGCATTCCTATTCAACTGCACTGGCGAAAACGTACGATGGAAAATCGCCTGTGTTACATCTAAAATATGATATATTTTCAAAAGACTAAAGATTCTGGTCTGAAGTTGAACTGCTGTTGGTAAGTTTTATAAACGAATGGGTATTTAGGAATTCTGAAGCTTCCAAAACGGTGACAGCGTGTTATGGTAAGGTCAGGGAAGGGATTATAGTGAACGATAATTTGGACCACAGACTGGCCCATGACGTAGATGTGTGAGCCCGCCCACTCACATTGGAGTGGTATGGAGCATTGAAGCTCTGTATTTCAACCATCCATGAGAGTTTAGACTTCTCGATGGGTCTCCTATTTTTTTGGAGTGTACAATAAAAGTGTATTCACTCATTTATTCATTATTGCTTGAGCTGACGCATCTAGGCCTTTCTGTATCATGCCACAATTCTGATAAATCAAATCAAAATAGCTTTATTCATTTAAACCTTTTACAGGCTTTTATGAAGCGTTCAAATATATCACAATTACCAATATTTCTATGCGTGAAGTGATGGTGACACTACACTCGCCTACTTAATACTAAAGCTAAGAGGTTTTAAATCGCGCCCAGGTCTAAGAAGAAGAAATAATTAAAAATAAATTATAGTACTTACCTATGGAGTTAGAGCAATTCACATCCAAGTTTTTATCGTTTATATAATCCTTAATTTCGTAATAGGATTTTTCTATAAGCTTTCGTTTTATAAAAACTTTTAACTTATTGATTTATTGATAAACATCTCAAAATTTATTAAAAAATAAAATACAATTTCCTTTGAATGAGTTACTAATTTAGTGCAGCCTGCTAAACTTTACCGATACCGATAAACTAAACAAACCTTTCTTATATTTATTATTTAGGAAGGCAGGTAGGTATGGTTAGTAAGCTTATATACCTCAATCTTAATCAAGTCCACCAGTTTGGAATGTTCATTATGAATTCAGATTTTCCATTCTCCTAAAGTTTACCAAAATTGTTATGTACATAATATAGTTCGTGACTGGAGCTGACTCACGCTTGGCTCAATTTGCGAATTAATGTGTTCCGGCTAATGTCGCCAACATTTAAGATGGAAAATCAATGTTGGCGACATCAAATATCAAACATCTTTGGCACACGTTTAAGCATTGAACTTTTTTACTTCTTATGGGGCGATGAGTTCTGCGCAGTAATCGGAGTACACGTTAATGAATTACAACTAAATACACATTTTGACTTTCATCCCCCCTCCCAAGGGAACAAGACTATCAGCCACTCCTATACCAAATTTCATTCAAATCGATCCAGTAGTTTCGGTGTGATGCGAGGCCAAAATACAGACAGACAGAGAGACTTTAGGCTCAGTATCGATAGTTAAGCATCCTCCGATTAAAATTTTCAAAATATATTTAATGTACAGAATTCGTCATGTTACAGTTTTACTATTTTATATATTTATTATATAAGTTCTATTATACCATTTCACAAAAGCTTAAAGATTAGAGAACAGCTACTCAATTGAAGACATCTAAAAGCGAATTTACGGCAAGACTCGACTGTGCTGTTTACACAATTAGTTGCGAGATTTGGTTAAGCGTATTGACTCAACTTAAAATAATTCGATATTTTGATTCACTCAGAGAAATCTTAGAAATGCTTACCTTATTATTATGAGTGATTCCATTAATCCTTTAAATAGATAGGTACATATTTGTATGTCGAATGTTGTCCGGAGTTCTTTTCCCGGAGAAAGGAATCTGGATTCCAAAGTAATTGACTTAAGTGATAAAATAACTAGTAGTTGGCAAAGGTAATAAGCTTTTTCTTTTATTCTACCCTCAAATCCCAGCGGAAGATAAAACTACACCTGATTAGAAGGAGGTCTTTACAAATGTTATTATATAAAGAAGAGAAGTAAGACTTCATCTCTGCTAGCATGACTGCGCTCACACACTAAGAGTATTCTAATTATGACACCGTTACTGAAAGACTAGACCAACAAAAATTGAAAAAAACAACTTATTTATTTCATGTATTCCATTTTATTTTACTTTGTTTTTTTATGAATTTCATTTACCAACTTAGTTTTTAACATGACAACTGTAAATTGTATTCAATGTTATTTTTAAAGTGTTCATGATCAACCCATTGCCGGCTCACTACAGAGCACGAATCTCCTCTGAATATGAGAAGGGTATGGGTGGGCCATAGTCACACGCCTTTGAGAACATTATGGAGAACTCAGGTGTTCCCAGCGTTTTAAAGTGTTAGTTTGCTTTAATTAAATAAGTCTTTGCCTTTATTATTATTTCACTAATTGAGTATTCTCCCCAAAACTGAGCTATCGAGGCACCAAGCTCCTTATTACTTTGATACATGATGTAATAACGTTCAAAATATTTAATGCGTAGGCCTTAATAAATCCGACCGGCGAACCCTCCCGGCGAGCGAATATTGTGAGGCCGCGGGGAGGCAAAGCCGGGCTAAGCTCATTAACTCGTGTTCGTGGTTAAATTATATGATTTGATTTAATATGAACAGCGGTCTGTAATTTCTAGCTTTCATTTTACTTCTACAAGAGATTACCTTAATTAATTTGTTGGGGGCTACATCTTAGTCAGGAGCTCTAATCTGTCTTTATAAAAGGAAAGGAACTTACAAAGACTTACACAGGACCCTTTTATTTTTAGTTAGACTATTGGGTGGAAACCTGTGAGACTGAATATTTGGGGTTTGGGATGAGATGACGGACGCTTGTCGTTATAATACCTCATGACTCACAAACATGACAGAAGGTGACGGTGAGCTAACAGATAGCCCCTTTACACAATTTGTATCATTAAATTCAAAATTCAAATTCAAATAGTCCATCAAAGGCACTTTTGACGCGTCAATAATTTACATACACGTATTTACTTACGTAAACTTAAAACTAAAGTTATGCGGATTCCAAACGCGCTCCGGTCTAAGAAGAAACCCAAAACATACTTAGCCGGGATTTTTTTTTCGTTATCACCATCTCACATAATCAATAATAAATTATAGTACCTATGGAGATTACCTATGGAGAGCAATTCACACCCAAGCTTTTTTATCGTTTATATAATCCTTAATATCGCAATATGATTTTTCTACAAGCTTTCGTTTTATAAAAACTTTGAACTTATTGATAGACATCTCAATAGGTAATTTATTATAAAATAAAATACAATTTCCTTTGAATGAGTTACTAATTTTGTGCAGCCTACTAAATGGTACTACAAGTTTACTTTTACTTCTGATGTTCAGTGCGTTACAGTCCATTTTTTTCTTGAATTTATCAATATTTTTTATGAATTAATAGTACCAGTATCACAAAAAATTAATATCTCATCAAATATCTGATACCATCAAGATGAGGAACGGTATTTGGGCGCCAATGTGAGAAGCATTATCTAGGTAAGCACACTCCAACCTTGAATTGATAATGGCTTTCCATTACAGAATGCTCTACACGTCTCTAGTCATCATCCTGGTGGTCGGTGCTGCTGTAGGCGTGCCCGAAGCCACCCGGAACGATCAGGTCACCCACGACCGCCCTGACCAGCAAGAACCCCCACAAGACCTAGGGCCAGATGATGTAGTTCAGATGGAGAAGAGGTCTCCCCACTACGACTTCGGGTTGGGCAAGCGGGCCTACAGCTATGTCTCCGAGTACAAGAGGCTTCCCGTCTATAACTTTGGATTGGGGAAAAGGTAGAATTAATCTCAAAGACTTTTGACATTTTATTTTTAATAGAAAAAAGATTTTTTTTTGTAGTATCTAAATCTTAGGATAAATGGACCAAACGAATCTGTGAAAAAAACTGGCAAGGAGTAGAGTTTGCAGTATTTTAAAAATATTACAGCATAAATATAAATAATGACTATTCCGGATTAATAACTATATAAATGTACATGAACGTACTTGATATAATTTGTTAATTTATACTTATTAATTGAGATAACTACTCGTAGCTAGGAAGATTGCCTTGTTTACCGATTTTTCGTACCTTTGCATTCGTTCTAGGGTTTTCCTTAGGTCTTTTGTTTCGTACTGGAATAAAAAAAATACCAGGTGTGAAATAAAAGTGTATTTAATTATTGATTTCTTGTAATCTATTGATAAACCAATTTATTTGACTGCATATAAAAGTAACTCGAGCTTAACACCGAAGAATAGCTTCACACATTTATCGTTTTGCTGCAGATCCCGCCCGTACTCGTTCGGTCTGGGCAAGCGCTCCGTGGACGAGGACCAAATTGAGGAGTTTCCGAATGAATTGGACCAGGGCACTTACGACGCGTTCGACCAGTACGACGAGACACCAAGTAAGTTGAAGTTTTGAAGACGTCCATGGCGTAGCGCGTACACTGTCGCATTATAAATTTGGAGGGATTCCTGGGTTCAATTCCTGGCCCAAGTCTGGACTGGTGGGAAGCTTCGGCCGTGGCTTTAATTACCACTCCACCAACAAAGACGTGTCACCAAGCGATTTAGCGTTCCGGCACGATGTCGTGTAGAAACCAAACCTTTTCGAATAATATTTCGCTGGAATAACCGGGACTGTGGACTACTTGCAGTAGGGTATTTTATAATACAAATAAAAGTGCATGAATATTATTAGAAGAAAAAAAACAATAAAAGTTAAATAATAACTTCTTAGCTTTATTGTATGATAGAAATCATATTATAGACAAGTTATTCTCCCTGAATTCGTCTAGTGATTTTGTCCCATACAAACTTTATAGCAATAACTGCGCTCTAATTTCGATAGTTCGACTCAAGAAATTTTCGATGATTTCACGACGGTTATTAAAAGGATAGTGCCTTAGTTCTTTAATTCGTTTAATAGTTAGAGAGATCAGCACATTCAAACAAACAACCAAAAGTCTATTTTAATTCTCAGTAAAGCTTAGTACCCCTTTTGACGGTATTAAGTTCGTAGGTTCAGAAATGTTTTTAATTAATAATACCGAAAGTAAATTTAAGAATGTTCAGTGGAATGGCATCCAGTAAGCCTAGTAAGGCGGCGTGCACACTGTAGATAGTGAATGCATTATTAACTAATTCACGGTAGCAACAGAACAAAGACGCGTAGTGTTCACCATTTGCCTTTGTCATTTGAATTCATGCTTACATTTTACATAATTTTAATTATGCCGTATCTTTATAATATAATATAAAAAACGTTATAAATGCGAAAGCACAGTAGTAGATGAAATTTGGCATCAGAATGGAGGTGTAAAAATCATAGTTTTCAAAGTAATATTTTCATATTTCCATCCAACATATATATAAAGAGTTGATTTTAAACAAAATTTAGAGAAAAATTAATATTTCTAATATTTCCGTATTAAAGATGAGTACTTTTTACTGTATATTATTTTGTATATAGATACATCGAAGCGGTGATAGCCTAGTGGTTTGGGCGTCAGCCTCCTAATCAGAGGTCGGCGGTTCGAATCCGGGCACACACCTCTAACTTTTTGGAGTTATGTGCGTTTTTAAATAATTAAAATATCACTTGCTTCAACGGTGGAGGAAACATCGTGAGGACACCTGCACGCCTGAGAGTTCTCCATAATGTTCTCAAAGGTGTGAAGTCTGCCAATCCGCACATGGCCAGCGTGGTGGACTATGGCCTAACCCTTCTCATATTGAGAGGAGACCCGTGCTCTGAGCCGGTAATGGGTTGTTTATGATGATGATGATGATAGATACATAATCGCTTTAAATATATTTGTATTTCAACAGCATACGAGGTGAAGCGAGCCCGCCCCTACAGCTTCGGTCTTGGCAAAAGGCTGTCCCAGGACGAGGACGCCGAAGAGAAGCGCGCAAGGACCTACGATTTCGGTCTCGGCAAACGTCCACATATGTACAATTTCGGCCTCGGGAAGCGCGCTAGAAACTACAACTTCGGCCTGGGCAAACGTCTCGCAGGCAAATTCAATTTCGGCCTTGGGAAGCGGCAGAGGGATCTGCACAGGTTTAGCTTCGGCCTGGGCAAGAGGTCTGTCGATATGTCGTACGACGAAAACGACAACTATCTCGATGTTTAGATCAATTGCGGAATTCCAATGAGAACTTGTGTGGGATACGACGACGTACAATGTGAATTAATTTTAAATTTAACTCCATTATTTAGATTGTCTATTGGTTTTTAATTATAAGGCTAAATTTGAATTGATAAGCCAAAATGAAAATCAAACATACTTCCAAATTTATTATGTTACTCAAGATCAACTTTTATTATACATCAAACATTTTACATAAAACTTAAACTTAGATTAACCTAAAACTAAAAATCTTAAAAAATAAATAACATCATAACTAAAATATATTATTAAAAGGAGTCCCTTTAGGCAAGGTTCCGTAGATACTGGCAGCGTTCCCCCTTTGATACTTATATTTAAAAGTGAAAATTTTTATGTTGAAGCAAAATACTATGTTGCTGGAAATACATCTTTTAGTAATGTCATTATTACAAGGAAAGCATTCCACGTAAGTTTTCATTCTAGTCACTGTTTCTAGTCAGTATTTTTGTGGTATTTGTTGCAGTATTGTTGTATTTCAGCTGGTCATAAAAACATTATGAAGTAATCAAAATAAATTTAAAGGAAATTCTTTCATGCCATAATTAATTATATTAGAGTCGTAATTCTTCAGTCAATATATGAACAACGCTTGGTGAGTTTAAAGCGCATTTTTAGTTTTATTTTGTAAATGATTGTTAAAGTAGTTTTATGTATAGGTCGTAAACCATTGTAAGTTGAGAAAGCTTATTATTACTATATAATCATAGAGCTATGAAATTGGATACTATACATCTCAATATTCATTTATCACTTAACAATACGTGCCAAAATACCTATCTTTTTTTCAAATACTAATAAATTTTGAAATTTTATTTAAAAAAAATTTTAGTCAATTATACCAAAGAATATAAACTATATATAACTACAGATTTCGTAGTTCTATGAATGTTTTATGTAAGTTTCTGTAAGTCTTATTGTTTTGAATATAATCATATAATTATACAAAAGACATGTGAAAAATATACAAATCCTAGAAGATTGCATCATCTGTTTGTTTTAATTTCCGCTCCTTGAACATGAACCACTGACCCCGTCATCATCATCATGATCAACCCATTACCGGCTCACTACAGAGCACGGGTCTCCCCTCAATATGAGAAGGGTTTGGCCATAGTCCACCACGCTGGCCATGTGCGGATTGGCAGACTTCACACGCCTTTGAGAACATTATGGAGAACTCTCAGGCGTGCAGGTTTCCTCTCGATGTTTTCCTTCACAGTTGAAGCAAATTATATTTTAATTATTTTTTAAAAACGCACATAACTCAGAAAAGTTAGAGGTGCGTGCCGGGATTCGAACCGCCGACCTCTTATTAGGAGGATGACGCCCTAACCACTAGGCTATCACCGCTGAACCCGTATTCATATCTAATTCCTAAATATATAAATCCTAATCTATCGTAATTATTGACGTCAATTTAGCGAAATCGTCTATGAAAAGGCTGCTCAGCCAAACCAATCAATTGGTTTTTTTCACTCACTTCAAGTGAGCCTATAATGAACTGCAATGTCGCCTGAAGGGTTAATGGTGACACAGTCGAAGAGTGTAGCGGGTCAACTAATTAGGGATAATAAATCAGTTATCCGTCCTAAGCGGTGATAGCCTAGTGGTTAGGGCGTCAGCCTCCTAATCAGAGGTCGGCGGTTCGAATCCGGGCACGCACCACTAACTTTTCGGACTTATGTGCGTTTTAAAAAAAATAAAATATCACTTGCTTCAACGGTGAAGGAAAACATCGTGAGGAAACCTGCACGCCTGAGAGTTCTCTATAATGTTCTCAAAGACGTGTGAAGTCTGCCAATCCGCACATGGCCAAACCCTTCTCATATTGAGAGGAGACCCGTGCTCTGTAGTGAGCCGGTAATGGGTTGATCATGATATCCTTTCTAATAATACTATGTCAGCAATTTTTTCATTGTTCGATATTTCCTACTTATTCATGGCCTAATTGCCGAGCCGATTTGGTAAACCTTGATAAAGAAGTAACTTCGTCTTAGCAAATAATACGCTGAGAAGCTGGCGGCTGACACTGCTTGTCCCAGGGTAGCTAAGACTATGAGGTCGCTACTGACAGAAAAAGATGGATCAGCGATGGAGTATACCTGTTTATTCACAGACGCCAAGAGTGGCGTCATGCCGCGGTGGCTGGTTAATTAACTTGTAAAAATGTTTTTACGTCTAGTCAGGTACAGGACAGTCTAAATAAGGTTAATAAATAATAATTTGCATCTAAATTCTTTAAATCTAGTAATAAAAAAATTAAAAAAAATCTTTTATCATGAATCGAACATGAGATCATATTTCTTAGTAAGAAAAACATACAATTAAACTAATGTTAGTAACTTTATAACTATTTCATCCTTGAACTATATCGAAGACAGGCTTGATTAGTCATGGGCCGCGGTCGAGTGCATCAGTGTTCCCGTGACCCAGCCACCAGGCGACGCGAAGGAGCATCGCTGGTTTTAATGGGTATTCTGGTCGCCAGCCTGGCTGCCGGGGAGTCCCACATATCCCGTCGGAAGCGGCGCAGTCTTGCCTGCGTCGCCTCCGGAGGGGATGCGTAAAAGCATTTCCCAGCGTGAAAAAAAAAAGGCTTGATTAGTCAGCACGTGCACCATATGACAATGGTTGAGGTACTAACAATCAAACCTGTCAGCAAATGCCCTCAGGATGCCAGGAACTAGACCGCACCCTGCGCAGGGATGTGCACCGTTTACGCATGGTGGTGTAGAAACAATCTACATGCGCATCCGGAAACATACCTGACGCGCTGCAGTAACGAGGCAGACCCATTACACCCTGAAAGCATTTTTTTTTTTTTTTATTGTTCAAAAATAATTTTAAACCGCCCTCCAGAAACTTCACTGCGTATGCGTAGAAACCGAAAGGAGTATGTGTTTACCATACCCCTAACAGGTTAGCCCGCTACCATCTTAGACTGTATCATCACTTACCATCAGGTGAGATTGCCGTCAAGGGCTAACTTGTAGTGGATAAAAAAAATACACGCAGGGAACTGTACTGTTTCTGCATGTAGTCGACCCACAGGTTGCTCGTGTAAAAAGACTAGTAGTAGAAGACAGTAGGCTCTAAAGAGCGTTACTTTTACAGAGGTCGAACAACGAGCAAACCCGCGAGCGATCATGTTTGCCCTAACAGACAATGCCCTGCGCTCTCTCTCTATATCAGATCGCTCTTTAGCGATAAGGCCGCCTATCGTACCTGTTTTCTTTTCTGTGTTTTTCTTTAATGTCTGTATTTCTTCTTTTGTGTGGTGTACAATAAAGTGTATTTTCATTTCATTTTCATTATATCAGCATCGTCTGTCAGGTCAAAGGATGCCACATGGCCAGAGTATTTAAACTGATATTATGTAATTAAGTTATATATATATATGAATGTGGAAGGGCAAAAGAGTAAAGGAAGACCAAAGAAGTGATGGATGGATTGTGTAAGAGAGGATATGCGGGTAAAAGGTGTGGGTAGTGAGGTGACAGCTGATAGAAGTGAGTGGAAGAAGAAGACGTGTTGTGCCGACCCCACATAATGTGGGATAACGGCAAGAAGAAGAAGAAGATTATGTAATTAAGTCATCTTATAACTTATATTATCAAAGCATTACAAAATATTTATAATTTGGAATTAGTATTTAGAACTTTAATGCGTTGTTATTACACTAATTTAGTTGAAAATTAAACTTTAATACCATTTCTATGGGATTAAAGTTCAAATGACCACTTTCCTTCATTACTTTTGTGGCAGTGATCCCATAGGTCTCATTACAAGGGTTTACTTTACTAAACTCGCATTTTAATCTTGTATATACATATTCAAATTCAAAAGTCATTTATTTTTAGTAGGCTTACATATAATATAATAAAACTGTAAGAGGATGAATTTGATGAATATTTTGAAAGTTTTAATTGGAGGATGCTTTACCATCGACACTGAGTCCAAAACAATTTTTTTATTGTCTGCCTGTCTGTCTGTATCTTGGCCGCGCATCACGCCGTAACTACTGGATAGATTGGAATGAAATTTGGTATAGGAGCTGGTACTCTGGTTTAACATATAGAATAGTTTTTATTCCGGAATTCAGCACGTTTTCCTTGGCAGAGAGGATGAAAGTCAAAAAGTGTATTTAGTTGTAATTCATTAACGCGTACTCCGATTTCATTCGTTCTTTTTTTGTTAGAAAGGAGATACTTCGCAGATTATCCTGTAATTTCTTCAATGTGGTCGGTTTAGTAATCTATTGCTTCGTGATTGGAAGACAAACCATATATATCACTTGGCAAGGCCAAAGAAGAATTCGGCTTTGCTTATCATCTGGCGCCACGTTAATCTTAATTTCGTAACGTAAGGCACTTTTTACCACGTAACAGTCAGGTCTACGCATTACATGCCCGTACCATCTGAGCCTTGATTCTGTAATTTTTTCAGTAATGGGTGCAACCTTAAAGCTTCCTCTTATATATTTATTGCGTAGGTACTTCGTCTTTTAGTGTTACTCAAGCCGCCCATATCAGAATACGCATTTCAGTGGTGTGTAGTTTCTGTTCCTACCTTATATACCACTAAATCTATATAAATAATAAATATTAAAAAAAAGAAAGGATGCTAGACGCTTTTGTGACTCAGGTATTTTTCAATCTCATAAATTTAGAGCTCGCTTAAATCATCTCTTGGTAAAACCTTACTGGAATAATCGAGTTAAGGCTGCAAACACAAAAACGATGTCCTCCTGTAGGAATCTACTTCCGCTAATGTAATGGTTTATTCTAGGTACCTACTCTATATATACACTAGATGTGATATAGTGATAACATAATAAGAAGCTCTTTTAATGAAGATATTCTAAACTAAGTCAAGGCTTCGGCCGTGGCTGGTTACCACCCTACGGACAAAGACGTGTCGCCAAACGATTTAGCGTTCCGGCACGATGTCGTGTAGAAACCAATTAGGAGTATGAGTTTACCATACCCCTAACATGTTAGCCCGCTACCATCTTAGACCGCATCATCACTTACCATCAGGTGAAATGCAGTCAAGGGCTAACTTGTGGTGAATTGAAAAAAAAAATTCCTTAGTCTATTCCCAAAGCTTGTATTTCCGACAGAAATTGATCCCTTCATCATGAACGAATGAAACAATTATTTTCAGTATTTTTGTTCCATTTCATCTTTTCAATAATCTTTTTACAATGCATTTTCTTCTTACTACCTAATACGAAATGTGTTAAAATGTACAGTTGACAATCGTGAAGGTAAAAGGGATGGATAAAAGAAGAGAACACGCGACTGAAATGCGAAGTATTAATTTGTTGTTTTAAAAACAAGTAGTGGGGATGGATTAAAGAAGAGTGTATGCGACTGAAATGCGAAGTATTAATTTGTTGTTTTAAAAACAAGTAGTGGGGATGGATTAAAGAAGAGTGTATGCGACTGAAATGCGAAGTATTAATTTGTTGTTTTAAAAACAAGTAGTGGGGATGGATTAAAGAAGAGTGTATGCGACTGAAATGCGAAGTATTAATTTGTTGTTTTAAAAACAAGTAGTGGGGATGGATTAAAGAAGAGTGTATGCGACTGAAATGCGAAGTATTAATTTGTTGTTTTAAAAACAAGTAGTGGGGATGGATTAAAGAAGAGTGTATGCAACTGAAATGCGAAGTATTAATTTGTTGTTTTAAAAACAAGTAGTGGGGATGGATTAAAGAAGAGTGTATGCGACTGAAATGCGAAGTATTAATTTGTTATTATATTAAAACAAGTATAAATTAGGAATTAACAATTTAACAATTTCTGCCTTTTCTGCTAAAACTAAGGTTTATCCAACACAATAAATATACATAATATAAATGTAATATAATAAGCTGGAGGTTCTGGGTTCGATTCCCGGCTCGAGTCTGGTCTGGTGGGAGGCTTCGGCCGTAGCTAGTTACCACCCTACAGACAAAGACGTGTTGCCAAGCTGTTAAGCGTTCCGCCACGATGTCGCGTATACACCAATTCGGAGTATGGGTTTACCATACCCCTAACAGGTTAGCCCGCTACCATCTAAGACTGCATCATCATTTACCATCAAATGAGATTCCGTTAAGGGCTAACTTGTGGTGTATGAAAAAAAAAACTTGAGAGATGTCAAGGGACACCCGGATGGAACGAAGTTCCTTTCGATTAATTAGTGATTGCAGTAATTTTTTTTTTTTTTATTATTTATTATTTACAAAAAACCTGTATACACTCAACAAAAATAATCGTCGCGACACCACACTGTTCAATGCGAAATAGAAATGAAAATATCTGGCTTGCTTTCTATAAGAGAAAGAGAGACAGACAGAGAACCATGCGACGCCGCACAGCTTACATTGCAAAAAGTGTCGTGACAACTTTTCGTAAGAATTTTTTCCGTCTAGCCCCCTTTCACAACGCGCGATAAGGAACTTCGTTCCAAAAAAAATAGACGAGATCGCTGACGTCGGTTCTCAATTTTGTGTTTCCGCCCTTAAGCTTCAGCATTCCTTACCGGTGTCGGTACGCACGCACCGCCACCCCGCCCCTTTGTTTGCAGACACGCGTAAGCTGATATCAGATTGATCCCGGATTTTATCTTTGCACACAAAATTTAGAAGTTATTATAAAGCAAAAGGCTTTATAAATCAAAATTTTTTTCAGCCGATTAATGTCCCACAACTGGGCATTAGCTTGCATTCTGTAGCGAAGGTATCCAACACTTGATAGGAAATTTAATATAACGATGTCGCAATGAACATTAAGATTGCTGTAATCGCGTTATACAGGCATAACTGGAGCACAGTGCAATCTATAAAACCACACCATACAGATCTTCTCTAACGCATCCATAATACATGGGCTTCCACACAAAATGACTTAGCAAAGTACAATTTCTTAGTTCTTGGCTTTTCATCGAATATTTTAAAATATCGGTAAGGTTTGAGGCTAAATAAGAATAAGCTGTAATAGCCTAGTGGTTAGGACGTCCGCCTCCTAATAAGAGGTCAGGGGTTGGAACCCGGGCACGCACCTATAACTTTTCGGAGTTATGTGCGTTTTTAAGCAATTATAATATTATCACTTGCTTCAACGGTGAAGGAAAACATGCCTCAGAGTTCTCCATCATGTTCTCAAAGGCGTGTTAAGGCCGCACATAACTAGCGTGGTAGACTATGGTCAAACCTATGGAAGAGAGATTTTAAGCTTTGACCCACCAATTGAATACGGGTTGGCGGACATTATCGAACCCATAATACACGGCAGTAATTATAACCGATATTGACAATGACTTGAAGGCACGGAGGACATCGACAATTACTTTAGGCTAGTAATAAGAATTTAATTCCTGAATACTTCAGCCAGGAATCGGAAATCGAACCCATTAATAACAATCCTAACCCTTAAATAAACCACAAGGCCTAATTTTAGTGTACTTATTTTTATCTACACTAATATTATAAAGAGGAAAACTTTGTTTGTTTGGTTGCAATGAATATGCTCAAAAACTACTGGACCGTTTTAAAAAATTCTTTCACCATTCGAAAGCTACATTATCCACGAGTAACATAGGCTAAATTTTATTTTGGAATAAATAGGGTTCCGAAAGATAATGGTTTTTTCACAAGTAAAATTGAAAATTGTTTACGGAGCTAAGCTTTGAATTTGGTATGCATGTTACCTATACTATAGAAAAGGATATGTATTTTCTATACCAATCTCTCAAATAGTTCCCGTGAGAAGATTCAAAATTATTAACGAGAAAAGCTTTAGACCCATTTCTGAAGACCGCGCAGACGAAGTCGCGGGCAGCAGCTAGTATTTTATAAAATGACTACTAATAATGTCTTTTTATTTTATTTATTCTTCCACATTTGCTTTTTTTCTTCTTTGAAACATATTTTACAAAACCACAAAAGATTGCTTTAGTGAATATGAATTTGAATTTACATTATAAGACAGGTTAGAAAGAATGGAGTACAGTTAAGTAATGTTCGTAAATTAACCTTTGTCTGAGATAGTCCCGCCTTGGGGCTATGAGAAGATATCCAAATGTTATGTTAGGACTTGTCGGCTAGCTGGAAGATAAAATTGTCATGTTTGAAGTAAAATTTTGTCTCCGCCGTTAGGTAATGTACCTACTTATAAATTAACACATACTCAAAATGAAGGTTTTGCTAGAATCCGCGTCAATCTGACAAATCTTGACAGTGTATGGTTAGTTTAATTTTATTATTCTTTTCTCTTGTTTCGCAATCAGCCTGACAAAAATAACCATATTGTTCCGTCTAAAGTCAGTGTCTCCTGAAGATGAAAATTTAAAAAAAAAATATGGACTGTATCGCACCGAACATTAGAAGTAAAAGTAAACTTGTAGTACCGTTTACTGCACAAAATTAGTAACTCATTCAAAGGAAATTGTATTTTATTTTGTAATAAATTACCTATTGATATCTTGGAGATGTCTATTAATAAGTTCAAAGTTTTAATAAAACGAAAGCTTATAGAAAAATCATATTACGATATTAAGGATTATATAAACGATAAAAAAGCTTGGGTGTGAATTGCTCTATCTCCATAGGTACTATAATTTATTATTGATTATGTGAGATGGTGTTAACAAAAAAAACCCGGCTAAGTTTGTTGTGGGCTTCTTCTTAGACCAGGGCGCGTTCCGAACCCTCATAGCTTAAGTTTTTTAGGTAACGAATGTAGTTATCACCATTAAATCACTACTATGTAAATTATTGACGCGTAAAAATGCCTTTTAAAGGACTATTGGAATAAAGATTATTTGAATTTGAAAAAAATTTGATGATTAATCATCAAATCTTCAAAAATCATGAAAATCTATTTGTATGTCATTAAAATCTTTGTTTTATACACATAATCTTACTGGATTATATCTTATATATAAATAAAAAATTGTTTCTAACTTAATTCCTAGCCTTTGAACCATCCAACATAACACATTGATCGTTTTAAACCTAAACTGGGAGATCTCCACGGACTAAGTCAGCAATTAGCTAGTACAAAATATATACATGTAACTTTTGAATATTTTTCATAATTGAGTTAAAAAATGATATTTCCGAAGTTGAACAACCCTGTTAGATTGTGGCGGTCCTCTGTGAACTGCAATCCAGAACAATTGACCGCGAATAAATGGTCTGACCAAATTTATTTTGTTATTCAGCCACGCACGCCAATCATAACTTCCACTCGATAAAATATCTTCTTTTATATCATATGGAGTATACAACTGACTCTTTGTTCTAATTGTAACCATCTATGAATACGTTGTTAATCTACGTCTATTATATATATATACACTACAAGTTAGCCCTTGACAGCTATCTCACCTGGTGGTAAGTGACGATGCAGTCTAAGATGGTAGCGGGCTAACCTGTTATGGTGAATCCACACTCCTTACTGGTTTCTAAGCGACACAGTGCCAGAACGCTAACTGGGTGGTAACTAGCCACGGTCGAAGCCTCCCACCAGACCCAAGTCCCGGGTGGTGTCACAAGTTGTTAAGTAACTACGAGTATTGAGTTATTGTTTTATGAAATCCTCTCGGACGTGGTATGATATTGTTATTAAACATTAATTCCTGCTGTTAAATGTTATAGGTCTAAACTCTCAGTCCTCTCTCATAGAAGCTCAATCCTGACCTGGCAAAAGTCAATTGAAATTTTTCTGTGATTTCGCGTAAATTTTGAATTGAAAATAAAGAAAAAGTTTTTATATTTTACGCTACGATTATTTGAATAAGTTTATGATTGAATGCAGTACGTGCTCTGTCACTTTATAAAGTTTTCTTTATAAAGTTCGATTCCCGGCTCGAATCTGGAGTGATTGGAGGCTTCGGCCATGGCTAGTGACCACCCTACCGAGAATCACCACTCGAGTGTCGCCATTAGATTTAGCGTCGCAATGTCGCGTAGAAACCAATTAGGAGTATGGGTTTACCACACCCCTCAAAGGTGAGCCCGCGAGAAATTGCCTTCGAAGGATTAACTTGTAGTGTATTTAAAAAAAAATCAAATCAAATCGTTTATTTTGCACAGATTGTGTCGGTATATTGGTGTTACAGTAAATTAATGATGCTTAACAATCTGCCGGGTAGGCAAGCACCCGTCATCCTCACCCGTCGAGCCTAATCCTCGGGTCGGGAGGCGCGTCCAATGGTCCTAGCGCGCCTCGGACGGAGCTCGGGGGTCAATATAGGCCCCCCGTGGAGGGTCTGCCTCGGCGGACGCCGCTGGCTGGGCCGCGGTCGAGTGCATCAGTTTTCCCGTGACCCAGCCACCAGGCGACGCGAAGGAGCATCGCTGGGTTTTAGTGGGTATTCTGGTCGCCAGCCTGGCCGCCGGGGAGTCCCACTTACCCCGTCGGAAGCGGCGCAGTCTTGCCTGCGTCGCCTCCGGAGGGGATGCGTAAAAGCATTTCCCAGCGGAAAAAAAAAAAAAAAAAAGGCAAGCAAAAAATAATATTTTAAAATTTATGTTTTAATCAATTAATAGTAAAAGTTAAATTATTTATAAATGTAACTATATATTGCTGTCTCTTAAATATTCTTCAATTGAATAGTATTGCTTCCTCATTAAAAGTTCTTTAATTTTTATTTAAATTTAGTTTTCGGTCAGCTAATGTCGATGATAGTTTATTAAACAACTGAGGCGCCATATTAAATATACTATTCTCAAAAAAAGTTTTATTCCTCAAAACTATAAACTTAAAGATAATTGCGAGGCACTCATAAATCAACGTCGCATTGCGAAGTGCAATGCAGTGTTCTAGCACACTTAAACTTTTACCACCGTTCAAATTTTGACATGTCAACTCTCAAATCATCAACTATATTAATGATTATAGATCTTATTTTATTATATTGATATACATTCCTTTATTTATTCCATACTGTAAGCTCACAAATATAGAATCAAAGTATTTTACATTTATATAGATCTTATATTTTATAAATAGTGCACA
Source organism: Lasiommata megera (assembly GCA_928268935.1). Taxonomy (NCBI): domain Eukaryota; kingdom Metazoa; phylum Arthropoda; class Insecta; order Lepidoptera; family Nymphalidae; genus Lasiommata; species Lasiommata megera. Next base: position 725,247 of record OV743329.1, on the reverse strand, counting down.
CTCCCACGCGTCAGCCGTTTCTGCCTTTATAGCAAACCTTCTCTTATTTATAACATCTCGTATCTCCATCCAACTCGATACAGTCCCCTCCTATTCTAATCAACTAACCCATAGCTTCAAAGTATCTTACAGGAAATAGTATTATCGGTCATAATACAAATAATGTCATGATACAATACATGGATGCTTAACGAGTCAAACTCACAACTTATACAAAATACATATATCAATCAATCAATCAAACAGCCTATAGACATCCACTGCTGGACATAGGCCTTTTCGAGAGCGTGCCACCACACACGGTCCTCCGCCTTCCTCATCCACCCGCCACCAGCGATCCTTTTGAGGTCGTCGGTCCAGCGAGCAGGAGGTCGTCCTACGCTGCGCTTACCGGTACGGTCTCCACTCCAGAACACGTCTGCCCCAACGGTCGTCGGTTCTGCGACAGATATGACCCGCCCACTGCCACTTCAGCTTGCTAATCCGTTGGGCTTATTGTCTTTTTTTATCTAATTATGTCGGTTACTTTTGTTCTCCTACACTACTACAAAATACATGGATAATGCTAATGTGAAGTGTAAAAGACAAAATACTGTAAAAAACCTACTCCGGAGTAACGCCTCGTTTATTTGTAAGGCCATATTATTGTGATATTGTTTTCGTTGGCTGTGTCATAGGAACAAAAACATAGCACTCAGTCAAATAGTGAATTTATAAATGGCGTCAATAGTAGGTGTTTAATTTCCTGATAGCTATTTGCTAATTAGCAACGCCGAGTACGCGGTAACGGTTCGTCGGCGTGTTCAAAGTGTTATTAAATTTATGAAACGATTACTGTGCCATGGAGAATTATTTTATAATACTGAATAACTAGATATTGCTCACTGCTTCGTCCGCGTTATGGTTTTTCGGAATAAACTGTTTTGCCCTGGAAGGGTCTATATTGTTCTGGATAAAATGGTCATCAAACACACATACTCACTATGCTCAGTTATTGATTGACCCACCATGCTGCCCTAATGCAGGGTGCGGTTGTAATAAAGCTTAAGTTTTAAAATATACTTAAATTATAAATCCTCTATCGCATATACATATATATATATATATATATATATATATATATATATATATATATATATATCCTAATATATATATATATATCCTGATTTCAAGGATGAAGAATGTGTCATACAAGTGTAATTTTAAAACGATACTAAGATGTCCACAGGAAGCTGACTACCATCGCTAAAAGCAATATTATTTTAATTTATTTTACATTATACATAAAATTTATTGTGTGGATATATTTAAACATGGAAAATTGAGAAAGAAGCGTAACAAATTGATTTTCATTTATAGCAAAAGTTAAATACACATAGATAATAACTACATGTTACTATACTATACATATAAAATAAATATGACGGCGCGTTTATGATAAGAGACGGAGGCAATGTCACTCATACGGGGCGTCGCGTTTATGGTAGCGTGGAAGGATTCGCCATCTTGGGAGTTTTTGGAACTCTACGAGATTGGCGGGTAAAACCAGCGCACCGTGATTGTGACGAATCGCTTTTTATAACTTTTAAAACTACAGTGATCAAATACAGTGATTAATAATAATAATAGTGTAAAATAAGCACTGTAAATTAATTACTGTAATAAAAACAATCGTTATTTTAGTGATTCACAATAAATGATAAATAGTGCTGAATAACTCATCATTTTGTGCTAAGTTATTTTGAAAGGAAGGAAAATAGTTTCTTTATGATGATGAGTTCTGACGAAGGCTCTGCTGTGCTTCTAAATATATTATTTGTATATTATACTAAAACATATATCCTTACAAACAGTATACGTGCTAAAGTTATATAAAGAAATAAATACTTGTGACATTTTGAAATAATCGTCTGCTACTATAGGTCTCGGGTTTGTGTTCGCGAGAGATTTTATTTTTAAACCAAAACACAATCAGGCGCTTCACAGCCAGCGTCAACACAAAGAGTTAATTGTGTAATTTTTTTTTTTCGTTTAGTACCCTTTGCCTGGCGTTAAGATTTCAATTATCAAGTTTTGCTTCTTTTGCATTGTTTTCGATTTCTCAAAGGTTCAAGAAATAGCTTTATAAAGGCTATTTGCGTGGACTTCAACAATATTGTGTTGGACAAAGGAATGAGCGTAAATGTATGGACCCACATTGTATCGTAACCATTAACGACAAAATCTTTCTTTTGAATTGTTTAATTTTTACGTACTTTACTTGAATTTGTTCGTACTTTGTATGGCTAACTTGAAATGAGCCAAAAAATACCTATTTACTATATTAATGTATTTCTATCAGTATTCATCAGTTTCAGCATGAAGTTTTTTTTTATCCACTACAAGTTAGCCCTTAACGGCAATCTCACCTGATGGTAAGTGATGAGGCAGTCTAAGATGGTAGTGGGCTAACCTGTTAGGGGTATGGTAAACCCATACTCCTAATACGTTTCTCCACGACATCGTGCTGAAACGCTAAATCGCTTGGCGACACGCCTTTGGACACGGTAGGGTGGTAACTAGCTACGGCCGCAGCCTCCTACCAGACCAGACTCGAGCCGGGAATCAAACCCAGGACCTCCAACTTTATAATGCGACAGCGCGCGCGCTGCGCCACGGAGGTATTCAAGTTTTTATACCCATCTAAAGAAAATTATGATTCATAACAATAATGTAGATATTTGTCTATTGTTGTTTCATGGGCGGTGGCTTTACCTATTTATGTTAGATCTGAGATAATTTGTTAATATTTTTATTATGAAACCTTAGTTAATGTTTTAGTTAATTATATTAAAGCATAAATTACACCAAAAAGTTTGTATCAATACAAACTTTGTTGCGGACGAGTGTGCCAGCGTTCCCGTTGCCCAGCCACGGGAACATCGCTGGGTTTTCATGGGTATTCTGGTCGCCAGTCGTGCCGCCAGCGATTCCCTCATACCCCGTTAGAAGTGGCCAATTCTGCCAGCACCACTTCCGGAGGGTATGCGTAAACGCATTTCACAGCGTTAAAACTTTGGTGTAATCCTATGCTTATATCTATTAACAGGCACAGATTGTCTGTAAAAAAAAAAGTTGACAATTATAAGATCAGCTGTACCGATTGTCTTCTAAATAACTTTACCACCATCGAGCCAGATAGATAAAAAAAAACATAAATATTTAAAACTGAAATTTCAAAAATAATCATAAGAATAAATTTAATATTTATAATAAAAGCTAAAAATAGAGATCGGACCAGAGAAGCGTCATAATGGTTATGTTTAGAGACTGAGGGAATATACAATTGAGTTGGAAAGCAGTTAACATTTGTACGACAGGCAGTTAATATTTGCGGTCAACTGTAATTAGCAGGTGAATAATGAAAAGCCATCTAATTGTTCAGGACGAAATATTAAATGAATGTAATTTTAGGAGACTGCTTCGTTGTTCCAGTCGTTAAGGGGGTTGACTTACTTTGGTTTGACCGAGGTCCTTTATTCGATTCGCGGGCTTGAAACAATGAACATTAAAAAAATTCAAAAATTCAACATTCAAAATAGCTTTATTCATGTACACCTATTGCAGGCATCTATGAAGCGTTCATATATAATGTATTTTTCATTATTTTAATTCGTGAGATGATGGTGATAACTCTTACACTCGCCAACTTAAAACTGAAGCCAACAAATCACGTCCAGGTCTAAGAAGGAACTAAGCCGGATTATTTGTTTTAATAATAAATTATATTAACCTATAGAGTTCGAGCAATTCACACCCAAGCTACATAATCCAAACTAAAGCTACGAGGGTGCTAAAAGCGCCCAAGTCTAAGAAGAAGCCTACAACAAACTTAGCCAAAATTTTCTTTTTATGTTTTAATCATCTCAAATATTTAATAATAAATTATAATTACCCATTAAGTAAGAGCAATTCACACCCACGCTTTTGTTTCGTTTATTTATAATCCTTAATATCGTAAGAGGATTTTTGAATAAGCTATAAACCGCATGCCAAAGGCAGGCCTGTGCATTTAATCATTATTTATAATTGAATTACGCAAAGGCCAAAGATTTTTAATTCTTTGATGACCTTCCTAGCGCAGTGGCTTTGAATTGGCTAGTTGTAACCGAATATTGTACGTTATTCACTATTACTACTCTATATTCACAAACTACTATTGCGACTATAGGAGATGGTCAGCCAAAATAATATGCTATCGACCTTCACACAGTTTTATTTAGTTTTCAACTAACCTTACACTCGAACAAATACACCTTTTTATTCTCATAAGACCGGAACTTAACAAAACAATGTCAGTAACAAGTTCATGATTATGTATATAACTATTAAATTGAGTTTATAATTTTATAACTATTCTTATTATTGTTGTTTATTATTTAAATATTAGTGCTAATAAAACGTTAACAAAATGATATCAATTATTTTAACATGCTTGTAAATAATTATGTGTAGTTAAAAGTAAGAATGTATTAATTATTAAGGAAATGTATTAATGGAACATCTAGTTGAAGGTTTGTAACACTACACTCATTACTTATTACTCATTACTAACTTAAATTCAAGTATTAGTCAAAATTTAGTCCTTTAAAAGGCACTTTTAACGCGTCAATAATTTTGATGGTGATAACAACATTCGTCAACTTAAAACTAAAGCTATGAGGGTTTTAGTTTTGCTACTTCTGTTGTATCTATATGTATGTCTTTGCTGCAATAAATAAATTTCTTCTTCTTCTTCTTCCAAACGCGCCCTGGTCTAAGAAGTAGCCCACAACAAACTTAGCCGGGTTTTTTTTTTGTTATAACCATAATGTTTGTTTATATCAAGGTATATATTTATGTATATATTTTGCACCACCTTCCTCTTTCCGTATCTCTATATCTTCTACATATTTGGTTGCCTGGAAGAGATCGCTATGTAGCGATAAGGCCGCCAAATTGTATACTACTGGTTTTGTTATTTTCTGTCTTTTTTTGTTTTATTTTTCCTTTTTCGTGGTGTACAATAAAAATGTGTAAATAAATATTTTTGATGTATGCTAGGGCCAAGTATCTTTGCACTCTTTTTTCCCATCTCCATCTTAAGTACATGGAGCCATCTGTAAGCCTTAATGGCGAGGACTTACGCAAGACTTACGACTCTACGAAAATAATGTAGCCAAGAGAAATATGAACAACTAAGTCGCAGTTCATCTTAGTAGTTTATCATAAAAACGCGCGTACATGTAAATCACAGCCACGCAAATGTAAAGCTGGCTTCACACTTGTGATGGTGCCTCGGTGCGGACTGCGAGGCATTGTTTCGCCTTATGACATGAGTGCGTGTCGTCTTGAACATAATGAGATCGGTAGTCGGCGATATGTCCAGCACCGAGTAAAGATTATTATACAAATATGTATATAACATGTTCTCATCAATGACATATAGAAACTCGCTAGTGTTATAAGAACGCTTAGAAAATAGTAGTTCACTATGTTGGATTTGAGGCTTGAATAAAAGGCATCAATTGCTTATCTAATTAGGAATTAATTATAGATATGGACACAATTATATAACACGTGGTAAAAATTCGTAACGTAAACAACGTTACGACGTGCTTAGAATATTTGTAAATGCTATGATATAAATATGATATAAATTGTAAATGCTATATATATAAATATTTACATTTAAAAGTTAAAATTTTTATTAAAGTGTTTTATTTTTAACTTTTCTGGGAGGAAATATTAAATTTATAAATATAAAATAAATACAAAAAACTATTCGGAATCGGCGGGATTTGAAGCCACATCTTTTACAATCAACCGGTAAATTGGCCTCCATGGTATGTGGACCGTTGCTTAGTTGGCAAAATCACCCAGGTTCCGAAAAATTTTGTACGCATTTAAATTTATACATTTGAGCCAAGAATGTCTACATTTTCCACAATTGTATCGAGTGAAGCGATCTATATGACACAAATAGGTGTATGGTTACAAATTCACTATCTCTTCGTGCGAGCACAATAACATCGCTGCGACCGGACGTAGGCAGTGTAAATAAATAAATAACAACTTTATTGCAGCAAAACATACATATATACAGTAGAAGTTGTAAAACTAAAATTGTCTAATACCACACTTGCATTATGCACTTGATTTCCGAACTAGTTGAGCCTGTATTTCGGAAAACAGGGCCAAAACCAGGTGTCAAGTGTGTGATCTGCCTTTGGACAGCACTTCCAACCCTGATTTCACTATTACACGTAGGCAGACCCCCAGAGGTCCGCGGCATGACTAATGTATGCTCTTTGGGACACCCTTGTTAGACGCTACCTGTGTTGCCGTCTGTCTGTTTATGTGATATAATGGAAAACTTTCGCGTTTTATCTTGAGCGGTTCTTTTAGTTCAACGTAAATGTACGTAACGTATTTTATTCGTATTTTTACGTTACTTGGTTACCCACTTACAGTAAATAATTGTAGGTGGGTAACCAAAAGAATACATTACTTTCAATGCATCACTGTAAATAGATTTAAGCATATAAGAAAATTAATAACAATCATTAATATAATATTACCCTGCCTTCAGCAGCATACTGTTTCACTATTAGTAGTAAATACCTAGTACCATATAAATATAACCGGGATAAATAACCGCGAAACGGTGATAGCCTAGCTAGGTGGTAGTTAGGGCGTCAGCCTCCTAATCAGAGGCCGGTGGTTCGAATCCGGGCACGCACCTCTAACTTTTCGGAGTTATGTGCATTTTTAAACAATTAAAATATCACTCGCTTCAACGGTGAAGGAAAACATCGTGAGGAAACCTGCACGCCTGAGAGTTCTCCATAATGTTCTGTGTAAAGGCGTGTGAAGTCTGCCATTCCGCACATGGCCAGCGTGGTGGACTATGGCCCAACCCTTCTCATATTGAGAGGAGACCTGCGCTCTGTAGTGAGCCGGTAATGGGTCGATTATGATGATGATGATGACCATATAAATATTGTATTGCTGAAGTTATGATTTTATTTTTATCTTATCATTGTATTAAATGCGAGCGTAAAGCGGATTCTCCTATCTTATACAAGGATAAAAACTAAGTTTAAAGCGGAGAAAAGCCTTGTTTCTGCCTTTAACTTGTTATAAAAGAAAAAATGCCTTCTATATATCTTCTTATAAACACCGCAATTGTTAGCTTATCTTAATATATATAAATCTCGTGTCACAATGTTTATCCTCAATGGACTCCTAAACCACTTAACCGATTATAATAAAATTCGCACACCATGTGCAGTTCGATCCAACTTGAGAGATAGGATAGTTTAAATCTCAAATTATAGTCGCAATTTTAATTTATTGCTAATTATTTGTTTGTTATTATTTGACAGTCACAATAATCTGTTAACTCCAAATGATTCTAACAAATGTCGATACCTTTCGACTGGGTTGAGTAAGTAATCAATAGATGGCGCTGCTATGGTAAATCTACGAACGTGTCATATAAGCTACATTTTAACAGCATAATTACCACGTGTTGTTGACGCTTTGAAATTAATTAAATTTATTTTGTAGTGAACGAAATACCGTATATTTCAATTATTTCCACTTTTTAAATTTTTGGTGTTAGCATAGCCGGCCACGTGTTACTTAGACTGAAGTGTAAATTGAATTCATATTATAATGAAGATAATACAGTGATATTAATCCTGTTTTTTACTTTTTTGTGCTTCATTGATCAAAACTTTATAATTTAATTTGAATATATGTATGTAAGTATTATCACATAATTATAAAATTTAATTAAAATGTCAATGCAAAAATGATACACAATTTCTCCTACACTTTTTCAATAGTTGTACAAATATTTTTTTTTATTGTTTTTATTTAACCTCTATTAAAAAATATTTAGCACTTATTATTATACTATGATAACAAGTTTTTCAGATTTTTTTTTCTTATATTTAAACGATTAAATTAGTATTTCAATTCTTATTGAAATTATTACCGGTTATACCTCGCTCTACTTTCGCGGATGAGATTAATGCATGTTTGAAACAATCATTCTTATGGCGAAGTGTTGAAACACTTCGATTGACCATAAATATGCGAGTACAATTGCAAAATGATCCATCAGCACAAATATTTTCCGAAAAACTACAAGATTGGGAACGGTAAAATAGAACTGCAACCAAATACGCAATGCATTAAACTACCAGACAATTTTTGCACTGTTGTTCAGGATAAAAATGAATTGATTCAGAGTATTTTCCCGGATATCCAGAATAATTATTTGAATCATGAATGGCTTAGTCAACGGGCGATTTTGGCAGCCATAAACGTTGATGTTGACGAAATTAACTTCCAGATACAACAGTTGTTACCAGGCGATCTGATGTTTTTTAAATCAATCGATACTGTTGTTGATGAAAATGAAAGTGTAAATTTTCCGATTGAATTTTTAAATTCATTAGATATCCCTGGAATGCCACCACATAATCTGCGATTAAAGATTGGTTCCCCTATTATTCTCCTCCGTAATTTGAATCCACCTCAATTATGTAACGGTACGCGTTTGGTCATCAAAAGGACCACCGGCAACATTCTTGAAGCAACCATTTTGGCTGGAAAGTTTAAAGGAAAAGTGGTCCTGCTGCCACGTATTCCGATGATACCATCAGATTCTACCATACCCTTCAAAAGGCTACAGTTTCCAATTCGTTTAGCTTTCGCCATGCCTATAAATAAATCTCAAGGTCAAACAATGTCCATTTGTGGTATATATAATCCATGTTTTTCTCATGGGCAACTATATGTTGCGTGTTCACGTGTTAGGAAACCGTCGAATCTATTTGTGTTAGCCTAAGACAGGTTAACCAAAAACATTGTGCACCGATTGGTGTTAAATTAAATTGAAATTGAAAGTATTTATAATTCAAAAAAATAGATATTAATGTTTAAAAGTTTAAGACTGTCTGCCTTGCCTACCTCATTCATGAGTTTAAGCGTCACATGTAATTTACTGTATTATACTGTAATATACTTATATTTGTTATAAAATTAATAAAAATTGATAATTTTTTATTTTGTACCTATTGATTTCAGCTTAATATCACGTGTAAGAACATTTTAATTCATTGTGTTCAACGTACTTCCCCTTCAAATCTCAATCCAGTGAATTTGTATACCAACATCAACATTTTCGTCTTTGTTCGTAAATAATTTCATTGTACTAAAGGGTTATAGTAGTAGAAAGTCAAATAAGGAGATCACCATATTTTTTTCTCTGTGTTCTCTTATTGTTCCTCTTAGATTGTTTACTATAATGTAATATAACAAAAACTTTAGCCACAGCAACGCGTGGCCGGGTCAGCTAGTTAAATATATATTAAGCTTCTTATAAACTATGTTAGTTCCTATTAACTGCTAGTATAACATTATCTTTAAGGACCTTATGAATAAACGTGGTATTATCTCGCAATAGTTATGGAGTGTTTTGTTACACCACAACTGACAGAATCTTTTAAATGTCAGAATTAAGAAAAACACTGCATACTTAACCAATGTAAGTTATGTTCCCGGCTAAGTTTGTTGTGGGCTTCTTAGACCGGGGCGCGTTTGGAACCCTCATAGCTTTAGTTTTAAGTTTACGAATATAGTTATCACCATGAAATAACTACTGTGTAAATTATTGACGCGTCAAAAGTGCCTTTTTAAGGACTATTTGAATAAAGATTATTTTGAATTTGAATTTGTAATGTCATATTTAGATATATGTAAGGTCTATAGTTAAGCGTTCTAAAATCAACTTGAGTTAACCAGTAGCTTGTCAGGATTATGGGCTTCGCTTACCATATCTCCTCATTTGGAACTCGGCTTAAATTAAAACAATAAAATTAAGTGATTAAAAGTGTTGTTTGAAGCGTGAACAACGGGTGGGAGTTAAAGCGTCAAACTAAAAACGGCACAATAGTTTTATTTACGTCACATACCTACATAATATAAAGCTCGCATTTCAAAACTGCTGTGATAGCCCAGTGGTTAGGACGTCTGCCTCTTAATCAGAAGTCGGGGGTTCGAACCCGGGCACGCACCTCTAACTTTTCGGAGTTATGTGCGTTTTTAAAAATTAAAATATCATTGCTTCAACGGTAAAAAAAAACATCGTGAGGAAACCTGCATGCCTCAGAGTTATCCGCACAAGCCAGCGTGGTGGAGTATGGCCAAATCCTTCTCATATTGACAGGAGACCCGTGCTCTGTAGTGAGCCGGTAATGGGTTGATCATGATGATGATTGCAAAGCTTAATTTGAATTGAGTAAGTTTTGAGTTTTGTTTCGATATGGTGCGAAAGCCCTAAATATACGACCTTCGTGGCGCAGTGCGTGCGCTCTCGCATCATAAAGTTGGAGGTTCCGGGTTCGATTCCCGTCTCGAATCTGGTCTGGTGGGAGGCTTCGGCAATGGTTGGTTACCGACATGGATGTGTCGCCATTCGATTTAACGTTCCGGCACGATGTCGTGTGGAAACCAATTAGGAGCGCATGGATTTACCATACTCCTAACTGGTTAGCCCGCTACCATCCTAGGCCAGCATCATCACTTAGCACCAGTTGAGATAGCTGTCAAAGGCTAACTTGTAGTGTATATTAAAAAAAACTTGAATGAGAGAAAAGCGTAGAAGTCGATTGCTTTAAAAGAGTTTGGAGCCTTTGTACTGAGATAGTTAATAACTAGGAATTCACCGCGACTTGGTCCGCGTAAACGCTCTCGGCGTTACCTCTATCTCCAAGGCAATTAGGCTACCAAATGTAATAACAACTTATCCAACTTCTAGTTTTAAAGACAAGTACTACTAGTAAGTATAGTAGGATAGAAGCTGTGATAGCCTAGTGGTTAGGGCGTCAGCCTCCTAATCAGAGGTAGGCGGTTCGAATCCGGGCACGCACCTCTAACTTTTCAGAGTTATGTGTGTTTTTAAAAATTAAAATATCACTTGCTTTAACGGTGAAGGAAAACATCGTGAGGAAACCTGCACGCCTGAAAGTTCTCCATAATGTTCTCAAAGGCGTGTGAAGTCTGCCAATCCGCACATGGCCAGCGTGGTGGACTATGGACAAAACCCTTCTCATATTGAGAGGAGACCCGTGCTCTGTAGTGAGCCGGTAATGGGTTATCATGATGATGATGATGATAGTAAGATAAAACCATTATTAGTTAGATAAAGTTCATCAGAGAGGTAATTGGTGGCGCGACCTAACCGAAACTTCTCATAAATTATAATATGATTCGGTCTTTAATTGCAAGTTAATTAAGGCGTCGGCAAGCAATGCCGCTAGCAGAAGACGTACACTGAGCAATTACTGAACGACACAAACAAACTAAAACTAGATGCGAAATCACATCACACGCCTGATTTTAAAACGTTAATGGACAACGAAAAACGAATTCACCGGCTCCGTGGCGCAAGGCGAGCACTGCTGCATTAATCTCACCTGATGGTAAGTGATAATGTAGTCTAGCATGGTAGCGGGCTAACCTGTTAGGGACATGGTTAACTCATACTCCTAATTGGTTTCTACGCGACATCGTGCCGGAACGCTAAACCGCTTGGCCGCACGTCTTTGTCGGTAGGGACTCTCACACCAGACCTGACTCGAGCCGGGAATCGAACCTAAGACCTCCAACTTTATAATTCATCAGTAGGAGATCCCGATTTCAGTTTGATCTCATGAGAACACGGCTAATTACCACCCTACTGGCAAAGACATACTACCAATGTATGATTCCGCGTAGAAACGGATCAGGAATATGGGTTCAGTTGGCAACGCAGAGATGGCTCCTTGGGTACTGTTAATCACTTAACATCAGGTGACCTGTCTGTTGGTTTGCGTGCGACGTTTATATAAAAAGAACAACTGGCATATACGCCTACTGTAAAAATGCAAATAAACAAAAAGAAAAGGAAAAAGTCTAACTTTTGATGCGATTTCGTAATAATACAGTGTTTTTTTTTAAATTAAAACAAGCTTATTGGTTGTTTTGATATATATAGCATAGCAACGTAGCACTTCTCTGGTATTAAAGCAGTCTTAATCCAATTTAATATAATATTTCATCATAGAAGTCCTCAAGCTTTATACAGGTCAGTTATTATAAGGGCACTCTAGCCGCGGCTGCCGGAGAAGTGAAGATGAACAAGATTAACTGAATTTTGGAATTTAAGACAATACTCTACATAAAATCACGCGGAGTCTTGTAAAACTTAGTAAATTAGCTTAATGATCCTCGCTCGGGACTGAATTAGTTTATAAGAAACTTTTGGTTTTGAACAAGGACCTATTAATAGAATTACAGGGTTAACGGATTTCAACAATGTATTTAAAGTTCAAATGTTAAACACTGCAAAAAATCACACAGTTTTGAGTGAAAACGTGAGATAGTGACAAATTACCCGGTTTTTTGTTATCCACTACAAGTTAGTACTTGACGGCAATCTCACCTGATGGTAAGTGATGATGCAGTTTAAGATGTTAGCGGGATGGTATGGTAAACCCACACCTTTGTTTTTTTCGAGACATCATGCCGGAACGCTAAATCGCTTGGTGTCATGTCTTTGTCGGTTGGGTGGTAACTACTGGCCATGGCCGAAGCCTTCTACCAGACCATACTCGAGCCAGGAATCGAATCCAGGACCTCCAACTTTATAATGCAACAGCGCGCGCCCTGCGCCACAGAGGTCGTCAAAGGTCCGGTTGAGTGAGAGTTTCTTCTAATATGCTTGTCGAGATGGGCGTCGTCGAAATCGGCCTGTACGAATTTCGTAATATTATCCTGACCTCTGACGATAGAGCGACATTAAAAAATCAGATGATTTTTTGTTTGTATGGCTTCACTTGATTAATTTTCATTTCGCAAAATGAGTTTTGCAATAAATCATAAGCGGAAACTAAAGCCGTACAAAACGAAATAAAATTAAGTAAAATTGCAAAACATTATGAAAAGCCACAAATATGCAACAAATTATTGCAGTTCCCGGTAGTAGCTTGATGATGATGATGATCAACCCATTCTCGGCTCACTACAGTCTCCTCTCAATATGAGAATGGTTTGGTCATAGTCATGCGCATTGGTCATAGTCAGGATATTATGAGTTAGCTTATTTTCATTTATTAACTCATGCTATATTTAAAGCTTTATTATTTATATGTGCAGGAAAAATTATTCATTTAATAAGTGATAATCAAGATATTCGTTTAATAGGAGGGATAAGATTACATGTGCGGATTGGCAAACTTCACACGCCTTTGAGAGCATTATGGAGAACTCTCAGGCATGCAGGTTTCCTCACGATGATTTCCTTCACCGTTGAAGCAAGTGATATTTTAATTGCTTAAAAACATACATAGCCCCGAAAAGTTATAGGTGCGTTGCCCGGTTTCGACCTACCGACCTGGGAATAAGAGGCTGACGTCCTAACCACCAGGCTGTCACAGCTTAATTAGTACTAAAACTTAATAGTAGATAATTGGTAGCATTTTTATGTATTTTTCTATTACGTACTGCTAAGGCGTACAACTTTTACCCCGGTATTTCGTTCCTTACCAAGTCTAATAGACAAAGACCTCATCATGGCTTTCTGACAAAATATATTATAATCGTCAAGCGCAAACCGTTTTAGATGGTATAAAAATAAAACAATTAAATGTAACTTACTATTACGCGGAAGTAGGTTTATTTAAACAAATATTAAACAAATTTATTTAATGGGTTATTCTTCATGTTGCAAATACAAAAACAAATTTACTTAATGGATTATTCCTCACGTTGCCTGTCTCTGGCTTCAGACTCTTGTTTAGTGTGACTACGCGAAACGGCGACTGCGAAAAAAAGAACAACTTATTATTATTATTATTTTATATGACGGCAATCAGAGAGCAGCGCCATCTAGTTTTGGAGTCATGTACGACAGACAAGAGAGTGGCATCGCCCCCTCTCTTTACGCAACACTAAGTGACGTATGCAGGTTCTTATAAGACTCACCGGCGCGGGACGGCGCATTGCATTGATTGCACTCGGTCGGGTCGGACCGGTGGTTGAGCTGCGGTGGTGCATTCGTACTTGGTGGAGCGTATAGTCTGCTCCTTATAAATTACCATACTTATAATTGTGGTTCTGTTCTACCAAGAGTGTCTGGTCTATTTGCCCGAAACTACCCACGTCTACCTAAATTACCGACAAAGACACGCACCCGCCCGTAGTCATCCTACATATATATTTATTTGGGTTTACAAACAAAGCCACAGTATAATATATAACAATCAAGATTACACCTAATATTAGTTACCGTGGCGTCAACCACGTAAACCACGAGTACATTTTAAGTGGACCGATTACAAAATCCAAATTAACTTTACAAAAAAAAACACCAAATTTACTTTACCAAAAAAAACCGCAAAGATGAAAATAAATACGGAAATCTTACAACTTAGAAATGAATAATATATTTTTTTAACTTAATAATTAAATTACCAGTAATCGACTGAAGTATCGGTTATCGGCATCGGTTTAATTTTATACCTTGGTTGAAATCAGCATTTTTTTTAAGAGATAAAATATCTAACATAAGATTATAACCGCAAGAGAGAATCTAAACTAAAATTTACCACCTTAGTGACGCAGCGTACGCGCTGTCGCATTATAAAGTTGGGAAGTCCTGGGTTCGATTCCTGGCTCGAGTCTGGTCTGATGGGAGGCTTCGACCGTGGCTAGTTACCACCCTACCGATAAAGACGTGTCGCCAAGCGATTTAGCGTTCCAGCATAATGTGGCGTAGAAACCGATTAGGAGTATGGGTTTACCGTACCCCTAACAGGTCAATCCGCTACCATCTTAGACTGCATCATCACTTACCATCAGGCGAGATTGCTGTCAAGGGCTAAGTTGTAGTGGATAAAAAAAAAAGAGTAAAAATGCCTCTTTCTTTTGTGAGAGCGGAGGCCTATGCCCAGCCATGGGATATGAATAGGTGGAGTGCCTCTGTCACAATCACAGTCCAATTGCACAGTTCAAGCCTCGGAGTGACGCCGGCAGTTGCTAAGTTGCTAAAAGTATAATGTCTCACTTCTTGATGCAGGGGCCCGGCTCCACCGCCTCGGCCTCGTTGAGGTAGTCGCACTTGGTCTCCGGGAACCCGAACAGCTCCGCTATCAAGTTGATGTCCTTGTACGACGGTCTGGCCCGGAGTATCTACGTTCAGCAATGTATTCGATGTTAAATCGTTACACAAACAAAGCACTAAGAAAATAAACAAACATGACAGACGTGATGGTCTGGATATGGAAAAGGCTGACGTACATGTGACGTAGTAAGATAACGTGTCAGATGACAATAGATATAGAATGATAATAGATAAGAAATATTATATTATGTTTAAGATAAATTTTCAAAAATAAAGGGGGGAGAAAGGCGGGAGACTTCGTATTGGGCGGGCGCGGTTTTTTCAAGCTTTTCTTGAATTAATGTGTGTTGCCTAATTTTGAAAAGGATTGGTATTGGTTGTACTGTGGTCATTATAGTTTTGATGTCGTTTGTGTAGCGACTAGTTTTTTGAATGGTTAACATGTATTAATTTGGGAAGGGTTTTAGGAAGCCGCGTCCGCCACTTGCGAAGTTATATTTCCATTGCTGTAAACTTGACATTGGCTAATTTGTGTAAAGCCATAAAGAAAAAAAAAGAAAAAATAACGGGTAAAATGATTGTTTTTATAAATAAAATCTCATGCCGTTCAACTTTACTTGACGAA
The DNA here is from genome assembly GCA_928268935.1 of Lasiommata megera. Classification (NCBI taxonomy): domain Eukaryota; kingdom Metazoa; phylum Arthropoda; class Insecta; order Lepidoptera; family Nymphalidae; genus Lasiommata; species Lasiommata megera. The sequence continues at coordinate 709,426 of OV743329.1, read as the reverse complement.
TGAGCGACAGATAGCATCATTCCCTTCCTTTCCCCTCCTCCCGCCATCTTGTTTTATGTATTCTTTACGAAAAAGGTGCTAATATTCTATACCTACCATAAAAAAAAATCAAATATTTCGTCCCAAGAGGTTAACTTGATAGTGAACGTTCCCGTAATGCTAAACACTCAGCGCGTCAAGCTAAGTTGAACGGACTGTTGGTAAATTACTATACATAGTGACATTGTAAAACGGAGAAAAAACATGAGTTCAAACAAAATAGTTAATAGATAGAATGTTTGTACCTCAGTGGCTACTTCGTATCGGTCGTCAACGGGTGGAAGGTTCCAGAACACGAGGCCCACAATGGTCTCATCGCGCAAGTAGAACAGCATGCCGCGTTTGTATCTGTTCTTGTACTCATCGGCCCTGTTCAGTTGACACAACATCAAATAACTTTATCGCAGACACCGAAACACCAATTAACGATTAGTGCATTATTATTATTGTTTATTTGTAAACCACAAAATTTAAGATAATTAATAAGAAAAACAGAAACAACATTAAGCAGGATACAAAAGGCGGCCTGATAAGGCCGCCTTTTGTGCCGGATTGCCACTAAGCGATAGCTTAGTGGCAATCTCTAAAAGGCAACCTTAGGGCATAGAAAAGGATATAGAAAGCAGGAGGCACAATAATGAGAAACGTACGAAATAATATTTATTATTGAATAAAACTCTGATATAAATATTAAAATATACATGACAACTAATAAAATAAATATCAATCAATCAATCAAACAGCCTATAGACTGCTGGACATAGGCCTTTCCGAGAGCGGTGGCGCGCTCTCACACACGGTCCTCCGGCTTTCCTCATCCACCCGTCGTCGGTCCACCGGGCAGGAGGCCGAAATAAATATATAAATAAATAAATATAAAAATCTCAATAATTGATCATGTTAATGGGCATTTAATAGCTCTGTGTAAATAAATTTCATTGAGTGACTTTGCCGGTCTTATGTTCAAAGGGAGCGTAGTCCACAGTTTTCCCTGCACCGTGAAATGACACGTCATGTCTAACACGACGTTTTCATTGATTTGTCCCCATTCATTTGCCAACTTGATATATTTAACGGTCACTATAGGAAGTTTTGTTTGAGTGTGATGGAATTGATTTAGTATACAGTAGGTATTACACCTAACTTTGGATTTGTTTTTCTGTAATTGGTTATATTAAACTTTTGTCATGCTGTGCAGTCAATTAGAATTACATTTAGATATAGAATATGTAACTAAGTTAAGATTTAATTATAAGAATTGTAATTTGTTAAGATTGCCAAATAAAATATAAAAAAAAAAAAAACTTTCCATATAATGTATCCGACTGTATTTTGAGATCGAGAGTAAAAATAGATGTGTAATCAAATATTAGACTTACTTTTTGAAGCAAGGCGTGTCCCCATCGCCGGCTCGAGGCGCCTGAGGCTTGCTGTCGCCGGCGCACGGCTTGAACAGCGCCACCGTGGGCATGCAGGCGCCCACCTCGCCCACGCCCTGGACCAAACGCCTCTCATATCAACCGGTGGACGTCCAAAGCTGGACTTTTTTTTTTAATGCACTACAAGTGACCAGTACAAGCCCTTGGCGGCTATCTCACCTGTTAATTAGTGATGATGCAGTCTAGGATGGTAACGGGCTAACCTGTTAAGGTTAAGGGTATGGTAATCCCACACTCCTAATTGGTTTCAACGCGACATCGTGCCCGAACGCTAAATCGCTTGGCGACACGTCTTTGTCGGTAGGGTGGTAACAAGCCACGGCCAAAGCCTCCTACCAGACCAGACTCAAGCCGAGAATCGAACCCAGGACCTGCAACTTATACACCATAATGCTACACCGCACGCACTGTGCCACGAAAGTCGTCGAATATACAGCTCCATTGTATGTAGTCCAATAGTATGAGAGTTTTATGTTCGCACGACGTAAATATATACGAGTACAAACGTAACTAGTGACTACAATTAGTGATCGACCCGGGCAATCTCCTTTGACGCTTTGGGAACACTGAAATCTGTTCCTTGTTAAGTTTAAATTACGTTGAGTAGTGGCACAACGCTCTGTTCTGCTGTCTCCGATATTCAAGAGCCATCTAGCTTACAATTTATGCAAACATTCATAAAATCTAGCACTTGTTATATATCTACATTAAAAATGAGTGTGCGTTTTTTTAATTCATCTCCACCTGAATGGCATCACATCCTTTTCATGATGTCATGTGGTATATAAGTGATTACATAGATGGTGCTCAGACATAGTTGGACCGAATTGCTAGTTATCGTCGAGATACAAAACTTTTTTTTTCTAACATTCAACCTTGAAATGTTGCTTTTTCTTTTCTAACTAAAAAAAAGCATATTCAAATGTTAAGCATCGCAGCTTCTTGTAATCTCTAAAATCTCGTACATTGCGGAATCTAAGAGATGTAAAATTTTTATATCACCAAGGTCTTATATTGGTACCTGCACGTAATGGAACGCTAAATGTCTTAACAGTTCGATTTCGCTGGTGGGGTGGTAGTTAGTCGGAAACAAAGAAATTTAATACTAAACCAAACTAAATTCAGAAGCTATAAATAACCCAATCAAAATTGAACCTCAGCCGATACCAGAGAGGTTGATGATGTAAAAAAAATTAAATGGAGAGATGTTTTGTATTTATGTACTCACATAAATGGCTTTTAAGAGAAGTGCTTTTCAGTCAATGGCTACGAATAAATAAAAATCTTTAGAATTCGTCGGTCAATGGATATTGAAATCAATCTTAAAAATAAACTGTTTTAGCGTCGAACCGCGAGTGAATATCTCAAGTATTTTTTTATTTTCGTTTAAATTAATGTGTTTTACTATTCGACATTAATTTTATTATTTATGTTCTCATTTCAATCGATGTCAAAAGTTTATATTTTACTTTTTATATGATTATTGTATCTGACATATCTTAATAAGCTATGTTATCTGAATGCAAGTGTAAACAATATTTTTTTCTAGTATCTTAGCTCACTTGGAATTATAATACAGTGTGATCGATAAACATAACTAAATTCAATATAGGTAATGTGTAATAAGCATATACATATATTCCGTGACAATATGTGGAAAACATTTGAATATGTCATGACAAATGCTCTCGCGTTTGATTGAGGAGTCATTTTGTGACCCACATCGACTGTACAGCCCCTATTAATCTCTGGGAATGGTAATCCAATCGCAAAGGATATTGAGGGGGTCTCTTTGTCCCTACCAATAGCAATCCGTTAGATAGTGGTACAATTTGTACATATCCAAATACTAGAAACTGATGTCAATATATATCTTGATAAAGGACAAATACAGAAAGTGGTTTTGATATTTTGGCTTGAGAAATTAATTCGCCTTTTATTTTTTATTAAAAAGAGAAATTGGGGATAAAGTACCATTGGTTATATGCTAATGGGTGGGTGCCTGAACTCACCTATATGTGCTCCACCCAATACAAATAACCCGATGTTAAGAGCAGCCAAGCGATTTAATCGTTTCGGTACGATGTCACGCCATTAGGAGTATAGGTTAAACATTAAAGGGGTATATGCCCTTATAGACTATTTCACTATCATCATCGACTGAATTTTACTAAATTAAAAAAAAAAAAAAATTAAAGAATTTTTAATGAGGAAGCAATACTATTCAATTGAAGAATATTTAAGAGACAGAAATATATAGTTACATTTATAAATAACTAGCTGAGACCCGCGGTTTCACCCGCGTAGTATTAATTTCCGTGGAAATACCGGGATAAAATATTGCCTAAATATAAGGTGCAAATTGGCTGTTTTTAGGGTTTTCCCGGCAATTATTTGAATTTTCTCACTTTTTAAACCTTCCCTAGACCTCCAAGAACATTTCAAGACCAAGATAAGACAAATTCGTTCAGCCGTTCTCGAGTTTTAGCGAGACCAACGAACAGCAATTGATTTTTATATATATAGATTAAATTATACATTTGACTTTTACTATTAATTGAACATAAACATAACTTTTAAAATATTATTTTTTTGCATGCCTACCCGGCAGATTGTTAAGCATCATTAATTTACTGTAACACCAATATACCGACACAATCTGTGCAAAATAAACGATTTGATTTGATTTGATTTGATACTGCATCTTCACTTAGCTATACAGTCAAGGGGTACATCGTAAATTTTCCATCTCACCTCCACGTCCAGCGAGTCTCCGAGCCGGAAGCAGAAGTGCGGCTCCATGTTGCTGGGGATCCAGTAGCCGGTCATGTTGGCGCCGGCGACGTAGCCCTGCTCCTGCGCGTTGCCGTAGTGCTCCATGCGCAGTCGGGTGTCTTTCCACTGCGAGTACAGGCTCGCCGCATCGCCTGCCTATTTTGAGTAATATACTGAATAGCTTTTCCCATTAATGCGAACGTTTCCTATTAATACGAGAAATATTTTTCGGTAGGATCGTCCTTATCACATGGTTTGATATAAAAGGTTAGCCCGCTACCATCTTAGACTGCATCATCACTTACCATCAGGTGAGATTGCCGTCAAGGGCTAACTTGTAGTGGAAAAAAAATACTTACTGCATTACTGCATATCATTGAAAATTATCTAAAACCCCACCTAACTAAACCGAAAGTGGTAATATTCTGCTCATTACAATAAATGAGATACAGCCCTTAGACACTGTGTCCCACATAGAGTGGATGAGTACGCGAGCGTTTCTGTGACCCAGTTATCAGGTGACACGAAGGAATAGCACTGGGTTTTATCTGCATATTCTAGTCGCCACTCGAAGTAGCTCACCGGAAGCAGCGCAGTTCTGCCTGCATCGCTTCGATGCGTAAACGCATTTCCCAGTATTAAAAAGAAAACAAAAAAGTCTGTTACTTACAACATACAAATGAGTCCTAGCTTCCATCTCTGTGTTGACGAGAAAACCGCCGTTAATGGGGTCGAGCTCCAGGAAAGATGGTTTTGCCAGCTCTTCGCGAGGCTGCGTGCCGATTGCCACGAGCACCTTGGCAAATACCGGTTGTTATACTCACTTAAATGACTGGATGGGATGGGTTGCCAATGTGGAAAAAGCTTCCCGGTTGCCGAGATATGAGGCGACGAAATGGGACAGTTGGGGACAGTTGGGTTTTAGTGTATAGCTGCCACGACCCGCGTCTCCCTTTGGTCCAGGTGTGTTCATGAGCATTGCCCCACGATAAAAAAGGTTCTTAAATAAAGTGGCGGTTGTTTGTGTAATCCATGAGGACTTCGTTACAAAAGAAAATGTCGTTTAAATAAAAAAAAGTGAGGAAATTCTAGACTATATATCTAGTTTAAAGAATAAATCAGCACGGTTAACAATTTTACGGTGAAAGAAAACGTCGTTAGGAAAACTTCTTTCTTGAATGTTTTCAAGACGTGTGAAGTCGTTCGATCCGAATTTGTGGTGGTAGCCAGTGTGGTAGACTACGGGCTAACTTCTGATCATTCGGAGAGGAGATTCGTAAGTGTAGTGGGCCGGTTGAAAATTATGATTATGAAACCTTCCTTGAACGAAGTACTTGTAAAAAAACCTCGAGCATTCTTTTAAAATAAATAGGCTAGCTGCAATGTTATCTGATGATAATTAATGATGTAATAAAATTTTAACTCAATTTTAATATAAGAAGTAAAAGCTTTAATAATTATAAAAATTAGCTATTTTTATAATTATCTTTTCGCCCTAGAAAGGAAAGATAAATTCTTTATTGAACAAAATAAACAAAAACACAACAAAATAATAAAAGCTTAAAGCGATCTACCCCAACCAATACTATAGTGATAGCATAATTCAATCAAGAAGAGGAAAAACAGAAGAATAGTAATATGATAAAACATATTACCTAGGTTTTGAGTATGATGTAATACGATACAAGACAATGATTCAGTGTCAGGTCTTGAAAATGTCATAGGCCGCTAGTCATAAAGTTAGCCCACTTACATAATCAGTCACCAGTGAAGTTCCATTAGACAGGGTCAGCTCGAGCCGCCCGTCCGCAGACTTGAACGCGTCATAGATTTGCGCTGCAATTGAGAATTTACATAAAAACGCACTTATTTTGCATTCTTATAGCACTAACCTATTTTGGGATTCAGTGGCTGTCTCAGTTATTTTAAACTGCAAGTAAAACTTTATAACCGTTTACCGACCGAGTTCCATAAAATAGACGATTTTTTCAAGTTTAAAAGCAAGTTAAAAGAGCATCTCATACAAAAATGCTATTACGGAATTACCTTATACCTTCAGTAAGTAAGTAGGTTATGAGTTTCTGCAGGATAACGGTATTGTTCAGGTATTGATTGCGATTTTGGTTATGACATTCCGAATCAGTATACAATTTATTTTAGCCTAAATTAATATTTAAATCTTTATTACAATTTAATTTCATTTTATTAATTGATTTCATAACTCTTATTTTAAATTGACATTATTGTTTTTTCGTTGTAAGATTTTTGTTGCACGCCTTTTAGGCAGAATGTGTTAGGCTACCCTTCTTAAGATCTTAAGATCTTGATATGAATGTACCACTTTCATGCAATAAACGAATTTGAATTTGAAAAGCATTTATCTATACTGACTTTATTTTGTCAAATCTTTTATACGGGATCCTTGTGGACCAGCTTACACATCCATCAATGAACGCTCTACGAGTTCAATAATATAATAACGGTTTCAGTATGTTATTGGGTGGTTAATGTAATGTTTAATTAATTTTTAATTTTTATGTTTCGTATTTTTTAGTGTATTGTATCATATTGTAAATGCAAATTGGGCTTACTTGCCATAACAAAAAAAATATATTATTATAGTCGTAAAAATGTAATAGGCCCGTTTGGACATATGTCATAGTGACGGAACTAGTTATGTAACCATACGACTCGGTACTCGATACTTACGATAAATCGATTCAAGTTTGTCTGAATATTTCTCATTTGATTATGTACTTACTGTAAAGTACATTATCAAATGAGATTTTGTCTGATTAATATCGATTTTTTTGGTAACATCCCTAGTAATTAAAAAGAAAAAGAGTCCACCGACGTAACCTTGTAACGATGTCCAGTATTATGGGACAAAAGATTTTTATGTTTAAATAAAATGGTTTATTAGGCAAAATAAATAGTAAAATTGCCTCCTTTAGTAATTATTACAATAATTATGTATTTTTAACTGAAAAAATATGTGTAATCGTGAAGTTATAACTTTTTATAAATAAATAATATTGTGTGCCCATAACAAGGTTATGTTGTAGATTTTTTATGACGTCTCTGACATATGTCCAAACGGGCCTATTACATTTTTACAACTATAATATTATTATATTTAGGCCAAGAAGGGCTTACTCTTGGGCATGATTGTTACGCCTTCGCACTTGATCTTCTCGGCCGCCCATTCGGCCAGGTACTCCGGTAGGACGCCCGCCAGGATGCCCTTGTCCTTCAAAATCTGAACCAATTGGATGGGCTCTTCTTCCTCGTCACCGTGACGATCTACCTCCTTCTCTATTAGTGAAATGTTTTTTTAATCAATTAAATCTATTTTAAAGTTTAACAGGTTTGTTAGTATGTCTTGTAGAAAAGTCCTACTATAGTGTAAAGGATTATGTAAATGATAAACAAGCATGGGTATGAAATATTGCTCAAATAAGATAGCTCTTAATATAATTTTAAGTGGCATGTGAGATGGTGATAAAAAAAGAGAATTTACCTGGCTAAGTTTGTTGTGGGCTTCTTCTTAGACCGGGGCGCGTTTGAAACCCTCATAGCTTAAGTTTACGAATGCAGTTATCACCATCAAATCACTACTATGTAAATTATTGACGCGTCAAAAGCGCCTTTTAAAGGACTATAAGAATAAAGATTATTTTGAATTTGAATTTGGAATTTGTCAGTTCTTTCCTTGTCAGGCATTCGTAACTACGCATAAGATTGTAATAAATATGATATCTTGGTAGGGGAGCCCATGATGCTAAATGGGGATTTACTCGAGCGTCATAGAGACCTATTGGGTTGCAAAGCTTAGATGATAAGAAGAAAAAAATGTTATATGATATATACCTTTCCATCGGTGGGGGAAGCGGCTATAGATTTTTAAATATGTAAAAAAAAACTGTTGCATGGACATCTTCGAGCGCGTCAGATATTGATAGCATCAATGGCCTACGTATTTTTAATAATGTACGTATGTTAATCTGATCGTTTGCATGATGGGTGTGGTTGTATGGAAGGGTTGAAAATGAAAAAAAAAAAAATTTAATCGAGCGCGTCAGATTTTCTAAGGGAGTGTTAAGTACACCAAAAATAAGCTCTCATTCACTAATCTGACGATTCCGATGTGACGCAAAGTCGCAGCGAGTTTCATAATGTGCAAAAAAAATTCGCCATTTTGATATACTCGAGCGCGTCAGATTAAGATATATATGGTTCATCTTTATGTTCTAAACGTACTGTCTCATAATCTGACGATTATCTAGAGGGATTCGCCTAATCTGACAAAAAAAAAAAATTTTTTTAAATAATTGAACTTAATTAATAGAAAGCTCCAGAAACAGCATGCAAATAAATAAGTATATGCTTTTTTATGTATTTATAAAAAAATAAAATAAAAAAGGCTTAAAAAAATTTGATGTTTTATAATTAATTGATTAATGTTTCTACTGTAAAGTTTTTGTAAGGCACTTTCACCTCAAAATACACATTTTAACAATATTTATAAACTTCAATTAACATAAATAATATTAAAATAGCAAAAAAAGCCAAAACGTTGTAAAAAACGTTGTAAACAATATGCCTCGAACGAGTCTTTATGATCAGCTGTGATGGCGTCATGGCAGCAAAAACCAGAGTGGGGACGGAGAGAGTAATAAATAGAGAAAGAGTGATAAAGAAATAGAAACGCGGAGAAGGAAATATAGGCATCACCCAGCTGCACGCATTTAACTTTATTGGCGAATTTTTGTTATTTCGGCTTGCGGAAATCGTCAGATTATATATTTTTCGTTATTCTTGAATTATTTCCTTCAAAATAAAAAAAAATTTAGCTACGCTCGAGAATGTCGAGATGACGTTTTTTTTTTAAAACTTTGCTGCCCTCCCCTTTCTTTACGTCACTCTCAAATTGTCAGATTAGTGGAATATACGCTTTTAAGGATGTAATTAACTCACCCTACCTTAATCTGACGCGCTCGAGAATTTCTGATGGTCAATTTTTTTTTACTAATCTGATCGTGTATCGTTCACGCGCGGCCTTATATATGGGGCTCATGTTTGGTGGAGGAACATAACCGGGTACAAGGTATCTCCCTGTATATTAATCTGCCGCGCTCGAGTAAATCCCGAAATCCCCGCTTGGGCTCCCCTACTATCTCAATTCATGACCAATCATCAAATTATAGAAAATCCCATATGAATCCATTTAAGCAATAACTGAAACATGTTATGCTTAATAATGATAAAATAATACATTGTCGATCTATTTACATAATTATAAAAACTTTTTTCAGCGAGATTTGTGTGTGAAATTTCGAGGTCACCATAGGGCGCATTTCATAGGTGAGAAAGAACAGAAGATATTTGACTCTTTTTCTTTCCCCGTACATATTCAATTCAATTCAATTCAATTCAAAATAATCTTTATTCTAATAGTCCTTAAAAAGGCACTTTTGACGCGTCAATAATTTACATATTAGTTATTTCATGGTGTAACTATATTCGTAAACTTAAAACTAAAGCTACGAGGGTACCAAACGCGCCCCGGTCTAAGAAGAAGCCCACAACAAACTTAGCCAGGGGTTTTTTTTCGTTATCACTATCTCACCACCCATATTACGTAGAGAGAAGTAATAGAGGTACCAATTGTGTATCTGAAACCAATCATATTTCAAACATCATTCGTTCTTGTACGGAGAAATTTATTACTTGAAATAAAGAACATTTGATCGATCTTACTCATCCTGCCCAAGTACCAGGCCAGCTCACTCCCTAGGAAGCCTCCCCCCAGTATGACCACGTGCTTGGCCGCCTTCACCTTCCGGTAGGCGATCTCAAGGTCGCGGATAGTTCGCAGCGTTTGCACCCGCTCCCTGACGAACTTCGGGGCCGATTTGAATATGTCCAGAGTCTTGGGTTTTGCTCCTGCGTAGGTAACATGACATAGATGTTTAGTACAATTGTTGAAGGAATTCCACTTAAATTTTGAGGTGTTCCATTTTAAGTAACTACCATGAAAAGGTCCATCCAACTTAACAATTTCACCATTCACACTTTTCTAGTGTCTTCTTACTGTAATGTCATCATCTTTGAAGAAACGGTTTGAAAAAACCTTTCTTGCATTTTATAATTAACTTTCAACGGGCAGATTTTAATGATACACTATAAACGTTAGACCTTACCTTACCTTGTAGAAGCTGTGATAGCCTAGTGGTTAGGACATTCGCTTCCAAATCAGAGGTTGGGGCTTGGAATCCGGGCACGCACTTCTAACTTTTCGGAGTTATGTGCATTTTTAAGTCATTAAAGTATAATGAATAGAAGCAGGCGTTACTTTGCGGAAGTCCATGATAAACAACAAACAGCACGTATAATTTGCTATATTCCGCCGACAACCGGGAGATTAGTATAATATAACACCACACAAAATCTTCCACTAGAACCTCTACGCACGTTTCGACCCGACACCGGATCATCCCCAGGAGATGTTGACTTCACAAGCGAGAAAAGTAAAGTCATTAAAGTATGACTTGCTTCAACGGTGAAAGAAAACATCGTGAGGAAACATGCATGCCTGAGAGTTCCCCATAATGTTCTCAAAGGCGTGTGAAGTCTGCCAAACCGCACATGGCCAGCGTGGTGGACTATGGCCAAACCCTTCTCATATTGAGAGGAGACCCATGCACTCTAGTGATCCGGCTATTGGTTAATCATGATGATGCCGATACTTTTCTTCCTCGAAACACGAAACACGAAAGAGGATAAATCTACCATAGAAGACTTAACATGTCATGGAATACCCCCTAAATTATAATGCTCTGTAGTGAGCCGGTAATGGGTTGATCATGATGAACCTTACCCACTATTCTAAACTTATCCAAGCGCCCGTCAACGGTGTCATTACATCAATACCAACTCACGGATCAAAGCATTTTTAATTACAATAATACAAAGGTTGCTTCATCCGCTCAGTACAGCAGCTAAGTTAAGGCTGCAAGATTTATTTTCGCTACACTGCCTTACCAAATTATCTCTTCACTCTGTTGCATTTTAAAAAGTTGGAGGTCCTGGGTTCGATTCCCGGCTCGAGTCTGGTCTGGTGGGAGGCTTCGGCCGAGGCTAGTTACCAACCTTCTGACAAAGACGTGTCGCCAAGCGATTTAGCGTTCCGGCACGATGTTGTGTAGAAACCAATTAGGAGTATGAGTTTACCATACCCCTAACAGGTTAGCCCGCTACCATCTTAGACCGCATCATCACTTGCCATCAGGTGAGATGCAGTCCAGGGCTAACTTGTGATTAATAAAAATAAAAAAAAAACATCATTCTGTATTTCTGTATGTGTAATTTCTATTATATTATTACTACTAGCTATTGCACTAACTCCATCTCCTTTTAACTCTTTCCTTTCACAAAAGGTTGTCTGGAGGAGATCGCTCTTAGCGATAAGACCGCCTTTGAACATTTTTTTTTTTTATTTAATTTTTTAGTTATTTTGATTTCATGTTTGTATTCTACTAGTTATTGCACTAACCCCATCTCCTTTTAACTCTTTCCTTTCACAAAAGGTTGTCTGGAGGAGATCGCTCTTAGCGATAAGACCGCCTTTAAACAATTTTTTTTTTTTTATTTAATTTTTTAGTTATTTTGATTTCATGTTTGTAGTGTGCAATAAAGAGTATCTATCTATCAGTTGAAGTCAACTTCGCCAACCATGTTGACGACTTACCCACAGCGATAAGGCATCGTTCGTAGTACATTGGCTGCTCCCCGCACATTGTCTTTATCCAGGCCACGTGGTCATCAGCGTCCACCCTCAAAACGCACCAACCGGTGGCAATGGACACCGCCGGTCCGGTCTTCTTGCGATAGAATTTTATCGGGTCCATGAAAGACTGGCACTCAGCGTAGTACATGCTGGAACACTTTTCTCGCTCTTAAAAACTATCTAAGTGTACAATTATTAGTGTATAATTTTTTCTAGATTATAATGTATTTAACATTATAATCTAGAAAAAATTCTACAATGTTTAATTATATTGCTGAAGCAATAAGACCGCCTTTGCATACTTATGTGATAAGTGTTTTGTGTTCTTGTTTCTTTAAAATTTGTGTGCAATAAAGAGTATTTATCTTATCTTATCTTAATGAACATTTACAAAATCTAATTTTTCTGGTTGGCTTCTTACGTTCATAAGACATTGTAAATCAAATCAAAAATTGCTTTATTCACATAAACCTATTACATGCATCTATGAATCGTTCATTTCATTATTTCTATTCGTGAAGTGATGGTGATAACTATACCCGACAAGCTAAGAGGGTTCAAATTGCGCGCAGATCTAAGAAGAAACCCACAACAAACTAAGCCGGGTTTTTTTTTTGTTATCACCATCTCACATAATCAAAGATAAATTATAGAGATCTTAAACAACTTATCCCAATAGTTTGCAAAAGTTAATGTAGTTGATGAACGCCATCAAAACTTACGTCTTCCTCTTCAACTGTTCAACGTAGTTCAACTTTTTCAATTCAGGCGGGTCCGCGTTCCACCACATGTGCTTAGACATTGGTGGCCGACTGTATGGGAGGCAATCTTCTTTCGAGATAAAAAATACCTAAAAACGTTATCAGCTATAAATCTAATTTCCTCGCTTGGATCACATTAATCTTATAGTTAGTAAGATAGAGATCCAGATCACGAGGTCCTGAGTTCGATTTTCAAACCGACGAGAAACCCAAATCGGTCCAAAAGTTGATAACTTCAATTATATTATTATAATTCGAATAGGATTTTCAACTATATGTTAAGATTATTTTTCGTATTACCTACTTAAAGTTAATCAACTGAGGTGTCCATTCCCTTGCCTCTTAGAGCCTGTTAGCTTCCGTTCCCGGTCACTAATACAATAACAATCAATGAATTAAAAATATAATACCCATATTATGAGAAAGGACGTCCACATTCCTACTCTAAGCTAATGTGATAAGGTCCTTTTTACTTTCACGTAAACGTGTTTCGATTCTCGAAAGCCACTCCACGGTTGCGAGTGTGCAAATCTTATGCTAAGGTGACTGATCTGTAGTCACATATTTTTTTACCAGTAATGTAATAACTTAGATAAATACGCTAATTAAATTGAAAACCTATTCCAAGTAATATCACTAAACTTATAAAAATGTCCCTGTATTGTTTTTTTTGCGTGGACCAATCACTGGCCACCGTTTTGGCGAGATCCAAAACATGGCGGCACGACATGATGACAACCTCCTTAATACATTATTATTTTTTTTCGTTTTATGGCTTTACACAGATTAGAACATTAACAATAGTATTCTAGTCAAGTTTTATTCTCTTTTGTACGTATCCAGATTAATAAAGTTTTTAATAACATTATTAAGCATTAGATTCTTAGTTTCTTACTATGTGTCATCATGGATGATATGTTACTGGATTTTAATTTAGGCAATTTTTATAAATAAAAGTATATATATATATATATATATATATATATATATATATATATATATATATATATATATATATATATATATATATATATATATATATAAATATACTTTTATATTAGGCTACTCTAGCAAATTAGGTTTTTAGCCTGTTAAGCTAGATTAAGAGGAGATATATAAAAATTAAATAAAATGTTTCGATCTCTTATGTTTTATATATTTGTAATTGTGTTGTTCTGATAAATAAATGTTTTCTATTCTAAATAAATTTAAAAAAAAACAACTGACGTTTTAACAGCGCCTCTAAAGGCACCTATTAAAATATGTTTACTTAATACGAGCTCGAGTTTAAGAAAGCCGCACCACAATGCATGGCATTTAAAACTCATGCTCCTATTACGCACTACTTGTTCTAAAAGACCGCAGCCTTTACAAAGGTTTTACAACGATTTAACTCTCTCGTTGTTAAATGCGCTGGTAATGGTACCTTGGCTGTTTTGTCGTGTTCCCTGATGGCTCGGTAGGCCGCCCAGCCCGCAGCGCCTGCGCCTATGATGAGGTACTGGACACACGCCGGCAGATCGTCGCAGTGGAACGGACGCTTCACCTTGCGTCGAGGGCGCCCTTCAGACCAAGTGGGTATGGCGGAATTTATACTAACAACAGCTCATCATGATCAACCCACTACCGGCTCACTACAGAGCGCAGGTCTCCTCTCAATATGAGAAGGGTTTGGCCATAGTCCACCACGCTGGCCATGTGCGGATTGGCAGACTTCACACGCCTTTGAGAACATTATGGAGAACTCTCAGGCGTGCAGGTTTCCTCACGATGTTTTCCTTCACCGTTGAAGCAAGTAATATTTTAATTTTTAAAAACGCACATAACTCCGAAAAGTTAGAGGTGCGTGCCCGGATTCGAACCGCCGACCTCTGGTTAGGAGGCTGACGCCCTAACCACTAGGCTATCACCGCTACCGCTGACAACAGCTCTATAATATATTATAGACCAACTAAACTGATGCAAAGATGTTTTTTTATACCTTTGTTTTTAATCCTTGCCGGCAATCTCACCTGATGATAAATGATGCAATCTAAGCTGGTAACGGGCTAACCTGTTACGGGGGTATGGTAAACCTTTACTCCTTATTTGTTTCTACATGACATCGTACCGGAACCCTAAATCGCTTGGCGACACATTAACACTTGGCTAGTTACCACCCAAGCGACAAAGCGGTAGGGTGGTAACTAGTCAAGGCCGGAGCAGACTCACCACACCAGACTTGAGTCGGGAATCGATTCCAAGACCTCTCAACTTTATAAATCAACCGCTCACGCACTGCGCTACGGAGGTCGACAAAAAAGATTTGAATTAATTGAATTTTATGAATAACATTAATTTTACCACACGCAACTTCCGGCGTTAGCCCAAATCTCTAAAAATCGTTTAATATTTAAACTCGTAGCTACTTACATGTCACGACCGCCGTATTAATTTTATCCTTCTCATCCTTCCACAAGTATAACTGGTAGATCTGCAGAAAAGAGGGCTGTTGTATGTTTGACCACAAAGTTTGTTTTTGTGTCCATCATGAAGGACAATTCTGTATGTGATTTTACATCACGTAGGTACTTTCTACCTATATGTTATTTCTAAATATGTTCTCATATACCTACTAGGAAAAAGGATAAAGCTTGGGTATGAATTGCTCTATCTCCATAGGTACTATAATTATTATGTAAGATAGTGATAACAAAAAAACCCGTCTAAGTTTGTTGTGGACTTCTTCTTAGACCGGGGCGCGTTTTGAACCCTCATAGCTTTAGTTTTAAGTTTACGAATGTAGTTATTACCATCATATCACTATTATGTAAATTATTGACGCGTCAAAAGTGCCTTTTAAAGGAGTATTTGAATAAAGATTGTTTGAATTTAAAATTTGCAATAGGAGCAGAATTTTAAATGACTTAAAAAGGGTTAAAGACCCCGAGCGTAAACTTGGAGTCTTTACTGGCGAGTTTTTTATTTTTTGCATTTGTTAGGTCTCGTCTTACCGTTCCCATCAGTCCAAAGAAAGTTAACAAGGACCAGACGTATATCCAAGGGAATGGTGGTGGCGGGGGCGGCGGACACGGCGGCGGGTCGGGTACGGGCTTGAGGGAACATGGCCCTTTAGTGCGCGTGCACTCCAGCATTGGCTGTGAGGTTAAGGGAATAAAATTGGATTCGAGTACGATAACCTAATTTGCTAATTCCTGATACGGTTGGGTATAATCTGTTGTCGATAACTTTTTCCCCGAAGAATCTAAATGTTTTGAAGCATTTTACATACTGCTATAGGTACCTACAGATTGATAATTAAAGACGTGTTTAAGTGACGATTAAAGTTTTTATACAGAGGGTGTTGTTGGGTTGTCATACCTATAAGCACTGAAGGCTACTTTAAACTGTTCAATAAGTCTGACTGATCTCCCATATTAATTTATAATGTATAAACTTGAATAGAACAAGGACCGATCTATTGTCATAGAAGAAATTTCGTAGATTTTCCTTGAAATTTTTCCTACATAACTTCGAAAAATCACTAGATTCTAATTTACAATACCACTTTCTCATATTAGAGCAGACCAATCCAATGTATGTTGGCTACACACGATACCCCGAAGTTGTTCATACAAAGAATAACAAATAATGATCCAAGGTCTTTTAGCTGCACAACGGTAGGTACACCGAATTTATACGTCAGAATATTGACAAATAATGGTTGAATTACATGAAAGTTTGTATCAAAGTATGTGTCTGGTAAGTGGCACATTTCATATTTATTTAAAATGGAAACATTCAGATTGTCTTAATATTATCAGATGTAATAAAAATCTGCACGAGACCATATTTGGCCTTTTAAGACAACAAAATGTCATTCTTGATCCACGCACACTCACAGCCAAGTCGCGAGAGCTTATAACTCTAGCTACAAAACGGACTACATTTCACTAAATTACTACTCCTAAAATCTTAGTGTGTGAAACGACGGCGACCGTTGCGCTAAGATTAACGAAGGAAAATATAATTAATGGAAGTTAACCAGTGATGGTGTGTTTTAAAAAGTACGGGTAGTTTTGCCACTTTTTGCCCACTTTTTTCATCTAAGGCTTATCTTAGGGCCGATTATTAAATCACCAAATATTCTTCTGAATAAAAATACAATTTTTCCTACAGATCATTTATAAATTTTATTCAAAAATTTGTGTAATTAATGATTGTAGATTCGGCCCTCGAACAATGAAACAATTCTTAGAATTTTACCATTTATTGGTTATCTAGCGACATCTTTAGATAAAAAAAAGAATATTTTTTCAAATTTAGATCTATTTATCACAATCAGAGCCCGTTAATTTTAGACATTTCGTCAACACTTGTCGGTTTCCACAACTTCTTCCGAGTGGTCATCTTCTTTTTGGCCCTCAAGTTCCTCTTTTTCGGCTTTAGATAGTAACGTCAATCTATCTAGCGGCTTCCAAGGTTCATGGAAAGCGTATTTATACTTGTTCCTGCCGTGATAACCAAGCCTTGGTAACGGATCTTGCATGTCTTTAGGTGCGGAAGGAAGTTTCTTAGTTTCTTTCCAGTAGTCGGGGTGTATTAGAGGAGAATTTTGGAACAATTCCAACATGGGTGTCATAATGGTGCTCTCAATTTTTGTAGCAGATGCATTAAACATTTGTTCTCGATCATTACTCGTGGATTCCTGTTAAATCATTTTTTAAGATTCAGAAGAGTGAACAACTTAGGGAAGAAATAGTTAAAGTGCGTTTGACGAAATCTTCTCAACAAACCAATGCAGCGGCGATAAGTGCTTTCAAGTGAACGCCAGTTTTCTTTTAGTCTTCTGGAACTCATAACTAAGAAAGCCTTCTTACCAAAGTGTAAAAAAGTATAAATTCTTGAATCGGTTCTCTTTTTCACCGACCATAGAAACCTCGCCGTCCTCTTTTGGCTTTACTTTACCTCTGAAGAGACCTTTCAAGAAGCCAAAAAATCCCGTACTGGGAGGTTCCTCTTCAGTCTGTTCTTCTGTGCCAGGTGAGTTTTGTTGCCCGTAATTTGGATACTGACCGTAGCCTTGTTGCTGAGGCTGGTTTCCTTGATTACCCGTCTGGGACGTCCATAGCACTGCCGTCCACTGATGAAGAAAGCACAAGCTGGATTTCATTAGATATTAAACTTTACGGGCTCTGATTTCGTCTAACGCACTTCTCTAAAAACCAAAGTGTTAAGATGTCGCAAGAATCATTTACAAATGTGACTACGTTACGAAATGTACGTATCAGTTAGTCTATGATGCTGTATTATGAATCGTCGCATAATAAATCAAAGAATCTACAAAGAATCGCTCAAAATAACCCAGTTGTCTGGTGGGAGGCTTCGGCTTTGGCCGTGACTAGTAACCACCCGTACCGACAAAGACGTATCCCCTAGCGATTTAGTGTTCCGGCACGATGTCGCGTAGAAACCAATTGGTTTCTGCACGACATCGTGCCGGAATAGCGTGGGTTTACCATACTCCTAACAGGTTAGCCCGCTACCATCCTAGACAGCATCATCACTTACCACCAGGTGAGATAGTCGTCAAGGGCTAATTTGTAGTCTATATAAAAAAAATATAAAAAAGTTTCAATATAATATTACTGTCACCAATGTCACGACTATCAACTTGCGAATCAGAGTTTCTCTTATATAGAATATGGAGATATAAGAGCTAAAAAAACTTTACACTACGAGTATTTATAAATGATGATAATAAAGGTGAAAACTCATTTCCTAACTACGGTCTAAAGATGCCGAGAATATTTTAAAGACAGAAGTCCCAATAGCGCTGCACTTGATTGCCTGTTCTGTAATAATTTACAGAACAGGCCCAACCCAAGATCTCGTATTAGCTAACTGTAACAACAACGAGACAGCTGGGCTGGGTTAGGTGTCAATTCAATGGGTCAATGGGAATGCACTACACTTTTTACACAACTTTGCGCAATATGTAGTCATATGTCTATTAGTCTTTATTTCCTTTTGGACACTTGATATAAAGTGTCCTAAAGGTGAAATAAATCGTATATTTCAACGTTTTTGAGTTTACGGAGTGCGGGAGTCATAAAATTACCTCCATATTACCTTCGCATTGCTAGGAGGCAGTGGTGGACAAACTACATCTGGCACTTTGATCCTGTAGGGGTCATAGTTGGGAGGCTGCGGGTCATAGGGACATTCTGTACGCCACGCTGGTGGTGGAGGGTCAGACTTGGGCCACGGCTCAACTCTCTTGCCGTGAGTTTGAGCTATATCTTTGCAGCAGCTACCTTTGTCTTTGGAATAGTTTTTTGAATACCCTAAGACAAAGAAAAATCCATGTAGTAATCTTGGAGTTTTAGACTATATACTTACTTAAACTGCAAATATCCGTGAGATTGCCTTCCCAAGTAATACAGGTAAACGCAACAAAAAAACAAAATCTATAGCTTCCTAGAAAAATGCTCACACCCATACAAGTTTATATATATAAACGCGTACAGCAAAGTACTAAGCAGTTAAGTTAATATGTACAATTATACCTCGTATGACCTTGACAAGACGGATATGGCCTACTGTATTTATTGTAAATCTACTGTCAAATAGGTTTTACAAGGCTATCCTCCTATGCGCCCGATTTTGGCACAAGCAAGACTAATATCTTGAATGGCCATACGCAGTAATATAGAATAATACTCGTTATTCTAAAAACATACCAAATGCGGTCGCCGCCTCCGCCAAACAGTTGCCGGATATCGCTAATGCAGGATTAATGCAGCGAATATGGCTGCAATACCGAAAGGTGCCATTTAACATTTTGTAGTTACCGAGACCGAATATTACTAAAATTTTACAAACCAATACAAAAGTATATAGTATTTACATTATTTTGGGTGCGGACGAAAATTTGTTCATTTTGATTTTAATGTTTTTCTGACGTCGATTGGAAATTAGAATGCTAGAATTTAACTTCCAATGTCAAGAAGATTTGGTTGTAAATAGTTTATAAAAATAAAAAAATAAAATCTTTTTATTGCAGGTCAGGGACCCATATAAATGCTTATAATTTAAATTTAGAAACAAAAATAAAAAAAAATATTGAAAGTAGAATTAATAAAAATGAAATTAACAGATATAAAATAATTTAAAAATAATTCCTAGCTTACCTTACGTTAGGGGTCTGGTGTACCCTGAGCCAGTGCATATAAAACACATTGTCAGGGGATACCTGAGCGACGACTTTGATTAGCTTGTTTTTAGATTTGCGGACGCTTTGCCAGAAACCTGCAATTCTGTTCCTAACTATGGCGTAAAAGTCAGGGACACCAGCGTTATTTATACGAGTATAGCAGTTTATTATACGAGTACAACCTTTTTCCAGAGGAACGTAATCCATTTCAGCGCCATCTATTAATCATCCTACGCATTTGTTCCGTATCTCACACTAAGGAAGATGAAAAAGTTTTTATAATCATCTTAAGCTTCTTATTTTCCTTGCCCTTACATAATATGGGACAACAACATCACAACAGACAACAATAATACGTCTTCACCTTCACTCACTTCTATAAGCAGTCTCCTCACTACCCACACGTCTTAAACGCATATCCTCTTTTACACTATCCATTCATCTCTTCTTTGGTCTTCCTCTACTTCTTTGCCCTTCCACGTTCATATACAAAATTCTTTATATATTTAGCGATGGACGTCTACGGGTAGACAAATAATTCTTGTGTAGGCATTTTCAAATTCTACTTGTGTGCATCAGCTTCTTGATTTTACCACTCAGCCAAGCGCCATTTACCACTTAACCCATCCACATCCAAGTAGCTTTCGTTTCAGAACTGTAGAGCTGTCGAAAATGAGTTTGCTATCAACCAACAATTCTGTTTCTGATTGTACTTATTTTAAGTGTCGCATAGTTGAATAACAATATAGTTTGGATAAATAATATACTACAATACAAAACAGTTTGCTTGGAAACTAACTAAGGGCACCGAGTTATTTTTCAGCTCTTAGTGGAATTCAAAACTGATTTTGAACCAATGAAACTAAAAAAAATTAAACATTTAAATTAGACAGGTTTTCTAGACGAAATGTTTTATATTAACCCTTGGATATCTAACGATTGAAGAACCAGCTATTGGAGTAAGTAAAACCAACGAATATAACGAAAATATTGAATCAACTTTATTTTGTACAAAATACACAATAATACAAATCGATTCAACCGATACATACACACGACGCTTACACAATAATTATAAATATTATATACATACAACAATACTGTGGAACTCAGAAAAGAAACGTGCGTCACGAAAGTAGAAAGTGTAACATGATCCTTTAAATCAAAGATAAATAATACAGTTGTTATTGTTTTGATTGGACCGTATCAGATAACCAGAATGGACCGTATAAGCTATAATTCCGGCGCCGGAGGGCTTTTTGCAAGCGCGTTGCTTTGTCTGAGAGAAGAACCCCGGGGCTCGACGACATCTGGTGAACGTCCCCCTAAGGGCGTCTCACGTGAGACTCTGCTTAAGGTGACCTTGAGAATGTGGCTTGTTGAACTGGGATTTCAGTCCGAACGCCCCCGTGATATGATGACGTCAGAAATCGGGTAATGCGTTTTATCATTCAATCACTTTATAGCCAAGTTATTTATTTTATGATTCAATCACTTTAAAGCCAGTTATTTATCTATGCCCGCAATATTCGTGTTCAGTCCACTTAGCACCACAAAATTATAATAGTTTATTATTAAAGTTGGACTTTCATATTGGGTTTAAAATAATTCATAATATAAGGTATTCGTACCAATTTTCTTTTTTTTTTCGGACTGTCTATTAGCTGTACAAACCCTATTGGTTGCCACAGCGTAACCGGGCTGTATGGCGAGCTTTGAAAAGAAGCTCTGCCAGAAGAAATTTTGAGCCCTAGGGCCCGAAGAAACTAAGGGAACGACTGCCTAAGGGCGCCTCCTTTGAGGCCGAACCTCGGCTTAGGCGACGTTTGGGATAACGGGGGGTTCGGACGGTGAGTGGTCCGTACGTCTCCGAGGCCGTGGATGGAGCCCACGTCCGGATGACGTAAGATAGCAGGGACCTCTTCTTCGCCGGCGAAGACGGTGTGTAGCATATGATAGTGTGGTAGGTGGTACGAGTGTGTTGTCAGTAGTCATCTGATCGTCAGGGTCATGAAGGATCATACCAATGCCACGGCGAGCAGGTTAAGTCGTTTGTTCCGGTGATCACTTTGAAATGATAGCCGTTGAACCCGCCAAAATATTTAGGAATTTTTGATGTTTCAAACAAGAAATCTGAAACATCAACTCCATGGAGCTTGGAGCTGCCGATGATAGCGTTATGATGCTTTTGTTCGTGGTAATTGGGGCGGCTCACTTAATGTTAATTATCGCATCGTTATCTACTTCTGAACAGTTTCAACTTTGGTGACGCAAAGTAAATTGTACCTATTTTCTAATATATTATGACATAAACAACACTGGTCTATTGAAAACGATAACACGTGATGAGTGTCAATGCGAGGTTTTATTATGTCATACAAATCGGATAAACAACCTGTCTACGAGAGTTCGATCGCATTCGGACTCTTGTTGGTATATGCGTACCATAAAATATTCTACCATTTTCAGTTTTAATTTCCATTCTAATCCTTAATAATTAGTAAGGCCCTATTCCTGTCAACTCATAGTTTTGCAGAAACTGGCATTTGTTATTGGATACAAATTTCATGTCTATCGTTTTAAAGAATTGAAACACTGAGAGTCGCAGTAAAATGGTCCTTATGTACCTAGTTTTAAAGCTTAAGTTCGTCTACACTACAACAGTTAACACTCCTGGCGGAACATTTTTGAACTAAAAAATATTATGAGAACAAAATCGACTTTAAAACGAGGGCCATTGGGTCCATTGCACTTTGAAGGCAGTTTTTTTAATTATTTATTCAAACAATTATTCTGGCGTGAAACCTAGTAAGGGCTTAGATTGCTGGATTATAACTTCTATAAAATATACGTTTAACCGCTAAGCAGAATCAGTCTATCCACTGTTAAAATCTGAAAACAATAGTTCAACACAGACTAAGAAACTTAGCGTAACTTTGGTATAGGTCGGCCTGAACCACATACATACATAATTCTATGCTTTGTAAGTTGTCATGTCTTATGTACTTGCCATAGTCCACCATAGATGCAAAAATACAATCTTGCAAGAAAGACTTTCAGGGCCAATACAGGAACTAGCAGAACGAGCGTACCAATCTAGTCAATGTTGATATGTTGGATAGCCTGAACTCTGAAGGCACAAGTAACGCCCCAAGTCAATAACAATTAATCTAATTCACTATATTCTGATCATATAACAAAGTTTGCGTAGCCTCTCTTATCGATAGGAAAAGAAAAACACCACTAATTTAAATCTACAATCAGAATATGGAGGGTTACATAGATTATTATTAATATCAGACGTAAGATGGACTGACCAGCACTGCACAGTTCGTCTGTCCTTTGATTCAGCCCGCATAAATTATGAAATTGACAAGAAGAAAGAAACGTTTTACAGCGGCGCCTCCTTCCACACTTTGTGTGAACTTTTGTAATATCAGAGGCTTACACTCCAACCTTAACGCCGTTCACCACCATCTCGAAACGGTAAAGCCCGCTTTGCTCTTTCTGACTGAGACCCAGATTTCACCCCCTGACGATACATCATATTTAAACTTCCCCGGCTACAAACTAGAACATGCCTTTTCGCCGCGAGCAGGTGTGTGCGTGTTCATCAGAGGGGACATTTGTGGTCAACGATTACTTAGACTTGAGGTTGGGGATCTGTCTCTTCTCTGGTTGCGCGTGGATTACTGCGGTCAAACCCGGGTCTACGCGTGCCTGTACAGATCCCATAGTGGTAACGCCGAAACGGATCGACTTTTCGAGCACATCCAACAAGCGATCGACTATGTGTTAGAGCATATTCCCTCTGCGGAGGTGGTGATCCTAGGGGACTTCAACGCCCACCATGTGGAATGGCTAGGATCGCGTATCACCGATCACGCGGGAAGGGCCGCTCACAACTTCGTCCTGGCATATGACCTCACTCAACTGGTTTCTGTACCAACTAGGATACCCGATATCGCTGATCACACTCCATCAAAACTGGATCTTTTCATCACCACTCACCCTACCGGCTACCAGGTGGTCGTCGATGCTCCCTTGGGATCATCTGACCACTGCTTGGTACAAACCTCTGTGCAACTGCCATCTTCCGTTCGCACCCCGGTGGCCGGTACCCGTCGAGTGTGGCACTACAAGTCAGCGGATTGGGATGGTCTGCGTGAGTTCTACGCTTCGTATCCCTGGGTGCAGCTTTGCTTTTCGGACGACGACTCTAACACCTGTGCTGAGGCCGTGGCCGACGTTATACTCCAGGGTATGGAATGTTACATTCCCAGCTCATTAATACCCATTGGAGAACGTGCTAAGAAGTGGTTCAATGGGATGTGCAACAAAGCTTGCGACCGAAAACACAGCTCCTACCAAGCTTGGTCCTCAGCACAAAGCAATAATGATCCTAACGCAGTTAATCTGAAGAAGAGTTATAATGCTGCCTCCAGATCTTATAAAAATGCCATCGCCAGGGCAAAGTTCCAGCACATAGACAAAATTGGGCGCAGACTTGTCGCATTGCCTTCTGGCACCCGTGCGTTCTGGTCGCTATCCAAAGCCATACAGGGCAACTTCTGTCGCTCAACCTTTCCACCTCTACGAAAACCGGACAATTCGCTGGCCCACACCGCCAAGGAGAAAGCAGATATCTTTGGCTCTCTCTTCGCTGGTAACTCGACACTTGATGACGGAGGGAGAACACCGCCAACCATCCCGCGATGCCAAAATTCGCTCAGTGACATTCGCTTCACTCAGAGCGCAGTGCGTAAAGCGCTTCTCTCTCTCAACGTCAACAAGGCGAGCGGGCCTGACGGTATCCCTGCCGTAGTGCTTAAAATGTGTGCTCCTGAGTTGACTCCGGTCTTAACGCGCCTGTTTCGGCAGTCTTACTCCTCCGGCACTGTTCCGTCTTCCTGGAAGACTGCCTTAGTCCACCCTATTCCAAAGAAGGGCGATCATTCAGACCCATCGAACTACAGGCCAATTGCGATAACCTCCCTGCTTTCTAAAGTTATGGAGCGTATAATAAACACCCAAATGCTTCATTACCTGGAAGAGCACCAGCTGATTAGCGATCGTCAGTATGGCTTTCGCCACGGTCGTTCAGCTGGTGATCTCCTAGCTTACCTCACTCACCGCTGGGCGGAGGCAATCGACAGCAAGGGAGAAGCTTTGGCGGTCAGCCTGGATATTGCAAAGGCCTTTGATCGGGTTTGGCATAAGGCACTTCTGTCCAAATTGCCTTCTTACGGACTCCCCGAGAAGCTGTGTGATTGGATCGCCAGTTTTCTGAACGAGCGTAGCATTAAAGTCGCTGTTGACGGTTTTTGCTCTGAACTGAAGCCCATCAATGCTGGCGTTCCGCAAGGATCTGTGCTTTCACCCACGCTGTTCATACTGCATATCAATGACATGTTACATAATAACAATGTTCATTGCTATGCGGACGACAGTACGGGTGATACCTTATATAAAGGTCGTGCACAGCTTTCTCGTGCTCAGCTGGAGGAGTGTAGAAGTACGCTTGTGTCGAATATCGAGTTCTGTCTTGACCAAGTATCTCAATGGGGCTCACAAAATATTGTGCACTTCAACCCCACGAAGACACAAGTATGCGCGTTTTCGGCAAAAAAGACCGCTTTTACAACTCCTATTATCTTCCAGAGCACTCCCCTGACTCCATCTAACAGCATAGGGATCCTCGGTGTTTGCATATCGAACGAAGTCCAGTTCCGCGAGCATCTGGAAGGTAAAGCTAAACTAGCCTCGAAAAAACTCGGGGTGCTCAACAGAGCGAAAAGATACTTTGCGCCTAAGCACAGGCTTCTGCTCTATAAAGCGCAAGTGCGGCCCCACATGGAGTACTGCTCTCACCTCTGGGCCGGAGCACCCCAGTACCAGCTCCTTCCATTTGACCGGATACAAAAGCGGGCAGTTCGTCTCGTGGATGATCCCAAGATCACTTACACGCTGGAGTCCCTAGAGCACCGAAGAGACGTTAGTTCTCTTTGTGTGTTCTATCGTCTCTACAATGGAGAGTGCTCTGAGGAGCTATTTAATCTAATTCCACCTTCCGTGTTCTCCAGTCGCACTTTTCGTCGCAGAAATAAATTTCATCCTCACCACCTGGATGCCTGGACCTCTTCCACCACCCGCTATTCCAGGTCATTTCTGCCACGAACCTGCAAATTGTGGAACCAGCTTCCTTCTTCTGTGTTCCCTAATGGTTATAATATGGGGATCTTCAAAGGGCGAATAAACAAATTCCTCAAGGGCCAGCAACGCATTGGCGGTTCCTCTGGTGCTGCAAATGTTCATGGGCGGCGGTAATCACTTACCATCAGGTGACCCGCCTGCTCGTTTGCTTGCTTTGTATATAAAAAAAAAAAAAAAAAAAAAAAAAAAAAAAAAACCTAAATCACCATATACACCATCCCACAACTAATATGATAGGTGTCAAGGACCAAAACAAATCGGTTTGTGTATTATTGACCCGCTCATGCAATAAAACGACACAAGTCATCGATTTTCGGCTACAGCAGTATCTAACCGACTAGTGCAAATAAAATAACAGTATCAATCCTAACTAGATGAACATTCACCCATTCGGCGAGCGGAAGAAATCTGTATGAAATGCTCGGAGAATTTCTATATAAAGAGAAATGAGATACGTAGTTGAATCAAAACTTACTGACATAATAAAACTAAACGAATTGTGAGGCTGAGGCTGTGGACCCTTAAGCAAACATTTTAAGCGTGACTGTCTGCTAGTTGACTCTGAGCAACAAACTAACTAGACGCTGACTGGACCTTAGAGCACGCTTTCTGTCTGTACAAAAGTTTGAATGACCACCGCTAACTGTATGAGCAGCCAGCAGCGACCAGTACGATTTTTATGACAGAGAAAGAGTCAGCTTAATGGATCCGTAGACGTAACAGTGCCAGGGCGGGTCTATTTATCGAATTCGAAAGGAAATTTGAGGTCCCAAGGTGCTGGAATGATAAATGTCACAGGAAGACGCTCTGGAATCGCTGGACTGTAATGACTGACTGACTGAGACATATGACAGATTGGGGATGTTCCTTCAAGAGACATATATCCAGCAGTGGGCGTTCTTTGGATGCCGTGACAATTTACCAGGCTATTTAAAACTGCATCACAACAGTCGCCAGGATACTTACTACCTTGTCTGGCATGGGACCCTCTAAATAACGTCACACAAACTTCATGATTTTGAAATTAAAACTGCATCATCCACATAAAACCCTATTTCATCGCAACAATAAATCTAATATAACAAGTTTACAAGCAACTCTCTTAAACAAACAATTGGTTTAGCTCTTATGTCTATGTGCTCAGAAAAACGTAAAGAAATAAATAGCAACAAAAATAATATATGTACCTAATAAAATTTTAAAAAATAAAATCGGAAAAATGTCGTACGATACTATTTCAAATAGATATTTACATGGAAACCTTTTCTTAGACTTTTTACAATAAACGCTTTAAACTCTGCATATTTCTCTTTTCATACGATCAAGAGGGTCCCCGACATGGCCTTTATCTTCGGTTACAGTCCCATAGATATTAGGAATCTACACTAAAATTATGTCTGAAGTACATCTTAAACTGCATGATCACACGCCAGGTGAGGTTGCCAAAAAAATTAAAGTCAAAATACAATATAAGTACCACAATATGGGACTATAAACGAAGACATTTGGGTTACAGTTCATCTATTATGGCAAAACTTCTAGCATTACGAACACGATCATCAGAATGGGATTAAATTCGCAAATACTGAAACGAGCTCTCATTGTCTACAAATTCTGGAATAGGTCTCATAATCTCCAACTCCAAAGTAGAACGCTACATTGGAGTTTGTAATTATGTGATATTTTATATTGAAGACAGCACCGTCGCTGTTAAAGTAACAGAACATTGCCAAGGACGATTCGGTCATCTAGTCATTATTAAAATATTGTGATTTCCACAGCCTTATTATCCTGTAACTTGGTTCATCGAGTGGATGTCTGGAACTTGGCGATCAACTGGCAATTACGAGAGGGTACAGTTATATTCTACAGCCTTTTTATATGGTCACCTGGTTCTACGAATGGTTGCATAAATTCTGGTACTTTTCTAGGCCACAATATGCGAGTAAAGTGATGTTGTTCCACCGCCATTGTTTCTTGCTCTTTTTCTTTATGTTAGTCCAAAAAACCAGTTGATCCCTTGCGCCGTGAACAACACCAGCGGTTGCCAGGCAACAAGCCACCTCACCCAGTCGAGGAGTTGACCGTAGAGTAAGTGGGGACGATCCCAACTGAACAGTCGTTTAAGGAACTATTGGGTTTATGTTACCTTAAATAACTTAAAATTCACAACTCAGATCAAATAATGCAGCTTCTGCTGGGACACCAGTTAAATCTATCTCAAACATGGGAAATGGGGTGGTATGCTCTTCATATAGTACTGCAATGTTTTTTTTTTTTTTATAAATAATACACACTAATACTGTAAATTTAGTCACTCATGCATCATCATCATGATCAACCCATTACCGGCTCACTACAGAGCACGGGTCTCCTCTCAATATGAGAAGGGTTTGGCCATAGTCCACCATGCTGGCCGTGTGCGGATTGACAGACTTCACACGCCTTTGAGAACATTATGGAGAACTCTTAGGCGTGCAGGTTTCCTCACGATGTTATCCTTCACCGTTGAAGCAAGTGATATTTTAATTTAAAAAAAAAAACGCACATAACTCTGAAAAGTTCGAGGCGCGTGCCCGGATTCTAACCGTCAACCTCTGATTAGGAGGCTGACGCCCTAACCACTAAGCTATCACTGCTTCGTAAACTCATGCATAAACCACAAAAAAAGTACGATGACCCCAGTCGGTAGATACTTAAGTTGGACGTGCAATATTCCATTGTGAGATTGTGTAAAAGGATACGGGTTAGTGAACATCTGCTTGAGGTCCACCTTCTCCTTGCAGTAGGGGCACGTTTGCCGCTTGCCTACGATGCACCAGCCGCGGATGCAGAACTCATGGAACACGTGGCCGCATGGTAGCTTGTACGTGTTTTCTATGTCGTAACAATAGCTACATTACTAAACCAAATATAGAGCATTTTGAAAAAATATTGATTTAAAGATTACCAGCAAAAAAAAAGAATAAACAATAAACAGCAAGTGTAATTTGCTATATTCCGCCGACAACCGGGAGATTTGTACCATGTAAAGTAAAGACTTTACTTTTCTCGCTTGTGAAGTCAACATCTCCTGAGGATGATCCGGTGTCGGGTCGAAACGTGCGTAGAGGTTCTAGTGGAAGATTTTGTGTGGTGTTATATTATACAAATCTCCTATACTCCTCCTACAAAGCTGTTTATTTTTATCATGGACTTCCGTAAAGTAACGCCTGCTTCTATTCATTAAAAAAAAAAGAATAACAAGATAAACGAAATGCTAAATCCCAATTATGGTCGGTCCAGTAGTATCGGTATCGGTACAATTGACGAGGTTTCTTCTCTCCCTCAATTGGCTCGGCTGATAATTACAAAGTACCCACTAAATATGTGCGAATAGGCAGGGCCCTGTATTAGTATTAGTTAGATTAATTACATTGTAAATAGTTTCTGGGGGGACCTACCTAACACGCCTTCTTCACTGACGTCGACTAGTAATTTGTTGCCGCAAACTGCGCACACGTTGTTCTCTAGATACCTCGTCGGCATCCCTTCTTTTGTGTAGTACTGGAAAATAACAGATCATTTATACCTTTAGTTTGTAATGTTTGTGTGGTTGTTATCTTACGCAAAAATGACGACTTTAATTTTTATATATAGAATGAACGGGGGCGGGGGCGTCGCGTCGTCAGTAATTTGGGTAGAAGTAGGTAGTTTCGGGCAAAGAGACTACATACTCTTTGTAGAAGTTGGTACTTATAGTTGTATACAGTAGAATCACAATTATAAGTATGGTAATTTATAAAGAGCAGACTATTTGCTCCACGAAGTAAGACTATGCACGACCGCGTCTCGCCCACCGATCAATGCAATAAATGCAATGCGCCGTCCCGCGCCGGTGCGTCGTTACCTTAGAACCTGCGTACCAAACTTAGTGTTGCGTAAAGAGAGGGGGGCGATCCCACTCTCTTGTCTGCCGTACATGATTCTAAAACTAGATGGCGCTGTTCTCTGATTGCCGTCATATTATTTCTTTTTATTTATATTATAAGGTATATTTATTTAATATTTATTACTGTATTGTATTATTTTTGTAATCCGGTTTATGTATTAGTATTTAGTTATTCGTATGCAGGTTTTTGTGTATATATTACGCTACCTACTTTCTTCTTCTTTCACTTTTCCTAATCCTAAGTTGCCTGGCAGAGATCGCTACTAATCGATAAGGCCGCCTTTTGTATTATGCTTCTTCTTGTTTCTGTTTTTCTTATTATTTCTATTTTTACTTTTTGTAGTGTACAAATAAATAATAAATAAATAAACTGTAATAGTTCTTTATCGCGTTAACTAAGGATCCTATAGTTATGTAATTTTATATTATAATTTAAAGAGCTGCTTTCAACCTCGGTAACTCATAGTCCTCTATCATAGGTGGAGGGGTAAAGGGAGCATTGCGGGGAATATTAGCTTAGTCCCACCAGATTCGAATGCAGCTTGGTGGGGTTTAATGAGTATTATCACACTTGTGATATTATAACCAGAAAAGGCTTTACGCGCTCTCCAACGCAAGGCATTGGACATGGCAATTTACCTAACTACGAATTTATTGATACTGGGAAATGATTGAAGAAACTATTCTAATGCCTAAAATAAATCACTTCTGGTCCGATCTGGAACCTCGAAGATACTAACACTAGACCAATCAGGCAGAACCTCACCCCTATAGACGAAGCCATTTTATCTGAGCAATACTCAGCCACGTCCCTCCCCAAGACGCCGAAATACACTCCATAGAACAGGCACATCAGCCCAACGTCCATCCACACTTGCGGCCGCTGGTTGAATAGCACGTTGAAGCTCAGGAATGTCAGAATCACCACCACATAGCCGAACAGCATGAAGAAACAGCTTATTTTGTATATTAGGTAGAACCATTTGTACACCATTCTGAAAAGGATACAAATATTTTTCCAAATGATGGGACACAATAAAATCAAATTTAAAAAAAATCTTCTATTTAATAGCGCAATTCGGTAAATCTTAGCCGTCAGTAAGTGGAGTGCCTATAAAGTCATATTTCACCATGTTTTCTTTTTTTTAATTTACCACAAGTTAGCCCTTGACGGCAATCACACCTGATGGTAACTGATGCTGCAGTCTAAGATGGTAGCGGGCTAACGGCTGTTAGGGGTATGGTATCCTATTTTGAGCAATATCATGGAACACACTAAGATGGCGCTGGTCGCCCAGCGTATTTTCAAATTCAAATAATTTTTATTCAAATAGTCCTTTAAAAGGCACTTTGGACGCGTCCATAATTTACATAGTAGTGATTTAATAGTGATAACTACATTCGTAAACTTAAAACTAAAACTATGAGGGTTCCAAACACACCCTGTCTAAGAAGAAGCCCACAACAAACTTAACATATATCTATATATAGGAGGCCTTGGCCATTAACATATATATTGCATGTGCTAATGGCCAAAACCTCCTGCTTATAGGCACCTCTTCTTTGGGTAACTCTCCAAGTAGTGAAGGTTGGCCATTAGAGTATGATATATGCACATGATATATTGTGTGTTAATGGCCAAGGCCACAGGGACTATGAAAATTAACAAAAGTTACCAGTACTTTGCTCAAGCTGCTATTCTAATATGTAGTGAATAGGGTGATCAAATAAAATCATAAATTTACAATTCAAAACAAAAGCGCCTATAAATAAATATTTTTATGAAAAAAATATATATACCTGGGTGTGGTGTTAGTCATCGGCTTCTGTGAGGATTTCCATATGACTAGTGAGGTGAGTAGAGTGAAGATTGTCCACACTATGATAAACCTGTATGATTGGTTGTATGTGCTAATCAGCAGAGGTATGGACCACATAGCCACCATTGTGAAGAACTGAAAATATAGCAATATACTTATCTTAAATTATATGTTTTAGTAGATTTTCTAAAATTTTACATTCATTCATCATCATTCATGATCAACCCATTACCGGCTCACTACAGAGCACGGGTCTCCTCTCAATATGAGAAGGGTTTGGCCAAAGTCCACCACGCTGGCCACGTGCGGATTGGCAGACTTCACACGTCTTTGAGAACATTGTGGAGAACTCTCAGGCGTGCATTTTTTTTTTAATAATATTTATTAATATATTTTGGATAGCAACCAAAAAGTTAAGCCCCGAATAATAGGCAAAAAAATTTAATTGCAATTAGTATTTTGTTATGGATATTGCCATATAATACAACTTTCAATCAAAATGAAATCTTAATATTATTTATTTTACTAAAGCTAAGCTAAGCTAAAGCTTTCAGTTATTAATAAAATACATCAGAAACTGTTAATTCCAATTCCAATACACAATTTTTATGTAATTTCTACGATTAGAATTTATGTCTCAATTGCTCACATTCAGCTAATTCTTCCGAAGTAGATAAGAAATTCAGCAATTTCTCTATTTGGACATTTTTAAATTTAAATTATAATTATAAATAAATAGTTTTCCCATATTTATATCAACATCAGTAAACTGACTGCAAGTCTCCAGTCCATTTATCTCTCCTGTTTCACATAATCAAACTCACTTACAGCATAGGACCTATAGTGGAATTTCTTCCACTCAATTACAATGACTTGGGCGATCACCAGGGTGCCAATGAGGATTAGCACCATCTTCAAATGCATGGAGTCATGCCCGCGGTGCAATTCATGCATCTTCTGATGGTCATATCTGAAAGACAATTTACAATATAAGCTCATGATTATTGATTGGGTACAAGCATCTAAACTCATGAGAAAGGAATACCTATAATGCAGAAAAAATCTAGTCATATCTGAAAGACAATTTACAATATAAGCTCATGATTGGGTACAAGCTTCTAAACTCATGAGAAAGGGATACCTATAATACAGAAAATTCTTAAAGTTAGCAAATATGATAATTGATTGTTCTTAGTAAATATCTAATAAGATTTATATAACCCTTGAAGATGGTGTAAAATAAATATCTGGCTAAACTTGATATTCTTAAAGTAAACTTGAAAACTTGAAATTAAGTTTACAAACAAATAGAATTAAACCCAACCTTACCTCAATTTTTCCTCTGCTGTCATAAGTTCATAGGACTGAAATAAAATAAAAAAAATATCAATCACTGTTATTAGCTGAAATCACTCACTATTACTGGTTATTTTTGTTATCTTTATCATTAATGTATCTATCTTTAAACATGTAACTTCTCCTAAGGTGAGAGACAGATTTAGTGTTCACAGGATAAAGGGTTTAAAAGTTATTCATAGTATATATATCATAAGATTTCATTCTCTCATTGCTTACAATTTCAACCAGGAAACCTTATTATCAGTATCAGAAAACATGATGAACTCAGCCTGAATGAATGAATAGGTGGTGAGAGTTCTCCATAATATTCTCAAAGGCGTGTGAAGTCTGCCAATCCGCACACAGCCAGCGTGGTGGACTATGGCCAAACCCTTCTCATATTGAGAGGAGACCGGTGCTCTTTAGTGAGTCTATAATGGGTTGAACATGATGATGATGATGATGACTGCAGGAAGAATCTATAGAAGCCAGATAGTAAAGAAAAACTAATATATAATACCATACATACATAAACATCGGATAAATAATGAATGGTTTGACATGCTTTTGGTAATAACAGAGACTTAATATTATTAAATACAGAAATTTAATGAATTTGGAACGAAACTATTGTGTAAAGTAGCTACTAGCGAATTAGTATCTAGGTACTATACCGTAAGGTAATGCGCATTGTGAAGTTGTAATTACTTAATCAATGAGTGTTATTTGCTTAGATAATGTTAAATAGTTCATACCTTATTGCCCTCGACGGGCCGGTGAAGATCCATTTTACAAAGCAGAGTTCAATATCTGTATTTTAACCCAGCCTGGATAGTTGCAAATGTTATTTAAATATATTTGTCATACTAAGTTTTTAATATTCTGTTATAGCTATATCACTTAATTTCAGGAATTGTAACAGCAAATCGCTTTAGATTTCCATCCCAGATGTTCTCTAATCCCCATACAATAAAAAGCACTCTGTGCCTATACTATACATCACCAAACCATAGACACAAATGTACTTCGTGCCAAAGACTACTTACAACTAAAATTGACCTACAAGGACTTTAATGATTAACAGAAATGCTCTTTGCTCGACTGTATGCTTTTGCAAATGCAAAAGCATATAAACCACGGATAACTTTAAACTTGCCATAGACTCGTAATTTAAGTTAAAATATTTAACATTGATACCACAACATAATAATGTAGCATAATAAGAACATAGTAAAGGGTGTGTGTTTGCGTCTGTGTTTTCAAAATTCAAATCATGCATTTGATTCGATTTTGTATGCGAGAGTTCATCATTGCGTCAGCAAGTATCTTTAATTTAACTTGGTCGTGGGATCGAGCCAAATTATATAAGATAGATTTAAGTCTGTGCTATGTGACAACTGATTGTCAATTGACAAAAATATACTCTGTGTAAAAGTGTTAAAGTCAAAAAAAGCCAAAATAAATACTTTTTACAAAATAAATAAATATTTTCTATTTTGTTGCTAAAATTTTCTATAAGCATTATATTCTTAGGTTTTTATTGAAATTCAATGCCAAATAAAGTTAAGAAAAAAAATATCTAACATGTATGTTCAGAATAGCTTTACTCGAGTACCACCTAAACTATTCTTTTATAAATTTTTTCTACATCAAAATTTTGTGTTTTAGATATTCGTACATCAATGATATATCTCAAACAAGGGATTTTCTTCATGAAACTATTGCTAAGTGAATGCTATAGTCTTCGAGGCTGTCTCCTGAGCAAACGATGGCGACCTCATCACAGGTCGCTGGTAGCGCAAAACTTGCTGTTCCTACGGCCAAGCTAGCTGTTAGTAAGGTAAGCCATAAAAGTCTTACCACATAAATAAATAGCCGATTTATTCAATAATTTATTTATTTATTATTTACATCCAATAAGAACGGCAAAATACCACTTACACTAACTAGACAACATAAAACAAATTATTCAAAACAAACTAATAATTACTAAACAAGACACACAACAAAGATTAATCATTGCTCTCGGCGTACTTAAGCAACTCTGAAAACAGAACCGTCCACCCGTCATTGTATGGGTCCCATTGAAAATTCTTATCCAAAAGCGTGTTGAAAGACACCAGAGAATGGCATGGCTCGGGCAACAGTGCGATGAAGTGGGACCACGAAAAGTTTATTTTTTCGCAGATTATTATTTTATTAAACAGACCAATAATATAATGTGGCAGTATATTGACCCCAAATTGACTGTCTACTACTAGTCTGACCACTGGACCTCATACACAGAACAGTCTAGGCAGCACACAAAAATACAAAAACTGCCATCTGCCATGGAACACTTTTAAGCCCGAGTATAACAGAATTGGCATCAACCAATTCTTCTAAGTTTTAATGATCACAAAACAATGCAAAAAAAAATATCCTCCAGGACATCAGTTAGGTTACGTTAGGCGATGTTGATGATATGGGTAAATTACTAGAGACTACCCACCCACATCTTTTTAGCAAGAGAATATATTCTGATAAAGAGTAATGTTGATCTTCAGGATACAAGCTTTACACAGCTGGCAAACGATAGAGCTCCTGATGTTAAGTGATTGGTGTCACCCATGAGCATCAGCAGCACCAGAGCAGCCACCGATTTGTTGCCAGCTGAACCTATATTTCTCATCTGTTTCTCCTTAGCGTCATACCAGAAAGTTTAATGGCTTAGCATTCTCTATATAGGAGTATGAACAATAATAAAAATAAAACACACAACTCATAAGGGTCCATATTTACTAAACAATGTTTTTATATAGCCAACAAGTGGCTTTGTTAGCAGTGTGCCAACTTCCCTGGCAAACACAAAGTCTAGGTGGTTGAACTTGGCCCAGTCGCATGCAGGCCGCACTACTTCTAACACCCCTGTTGCATTGAGTTGTTCTGCAAGACGCATTATTTGCTAAAATAAGAAAAAGCATTATTACACATTAATATTCATGTGGAAAACATCTCAACTTGGCAAGCCGCTGTCCTAGAATTTTTATTAAGATCGGTAGTATTGTATATGGACAGTAAAATTGACTTCCTTAAAACCTGTCACATTGAATAGTAGAGGTTTAAATATGCCTAGATATGCCTAGATATTAGCGGGACACCCTGGCACAAGTAAAATAATTACTTAAAAGGATGTCCCAACAACGGATAAATGTTATATGTAAAACGTATTTTTTGAATAAAATTTTTTTCAAAAAAAAAAAAAATTAAGCAACGATAACAAAAAGAAGAGAAGCGTAAAAGAGAATGAACATGTAAGAGTAAGCACAAATATATTATATGCTATATACAGTTCTATGCAGATTTGGAAGCCTATTGCAGGTTGTGTTAGTCTGTGACAGACTCACCCTACTTCCATAGCAAAAGAAAAACTATTAACAAAAAATATACATATTGATATACAAGGAGACAATGTTCCCTTTCTATGGAAGGGTATATGATTTAGCAAAGTTAAAGCTATCTTCACTCGACAACTCTACAATTTACAGTAATAATTTATTGGTCTGTGTGAATCTCGACCACTTGGTGACAATTAGTAATAATTAAAACACAGTTTAATAATTAAAACATGTGCATATTCGGGAAAAGCAAAGTTTACTCACATATTTGTCAGTAAGGTGGTCATTCTCCCCATAGAGCAAGGAAACTGGTACTCTTACGTTAGTTAAGTTGTAAGGTTTCACAGTGCCCCACAGCCCGTCCTGCCAAGAAGTGAATACACCTGAAACAACATGCCATCTTAGTTACTATCATCGTTATGAAAGTTTGGGAATGTTAGTTAATTAATCACTCCAGAAATTTTTAGTAATTTGGACAGGATAAATTATAGGCTAGAATAGCACATAGGATATTTGTCTCCCGAAAAAATTTACAGTTTTCGTTGTATAGATTGTTATTTCGGCCGTGTCAGATACAAATCAAAATCAACTGAGTACCACAATAAAATCATCAATCAAAGTAGAACAAAATCGCTGGCACTGTAGTTGATTATTTACCTACTTAGGTTTAAAGAT
Source organism: Lasiommata megera (assembly GCA_928268935.1). Taxonomy (NCBI): domain Eukaryota; kingdom Metazoa; phylum Arthropoda; class Insecta; order Lepidoptera; family Nymphalidae; genus Lasiommata; species Lasiommata megera. Next base: position 672,074 of record OV743329.1, on the reverse strand, counting down.
CTTTATTCTCAGAAGAAACAATTTCACTTAATGAGAAATTAATAAAATAAAATAAAACAGTTTACAAAAAGAAATAGTAGGCCAGAAGTGGCGTGTTTATAAATTTACACAATGATTTTTAAGTTTATTTTTGAACGATGCAAATAACTACTTATATGCATCGCCAGGCAAAGGCCTTTTATAATACAGGAATCTTGGACAACTACATTTTCTTGAGTAGATCAATTTCTAAACTGTAACCGGGGTGTAAATTCGTAGTACAGAAGCGAGAAAGTGATGCTTTCTGATTGGCTTACGCTCTCGCCATTGAATTACGAATTATTTAGTTCTTTTAAATGCCTCTTGATTTAAGACAAGTTCGAGTAAGGATAACGAGGTTCTTGGTTCGCTTTTCGGGTTGGCGGATAAACTAATATAAAAGCGCACTAGTTTAATAGGCTTGAATTTGTAGTGTTTAGTTCGGCCAGAAGATGTCGTACGTTCTAAAATGACGTGTTTGAATCTCGGGTAGTCGGCCGTTTATGCATTAGGAAACACCCTAATTAACAGCAATGCTCAATACGAAAATCTATCAGTTTTATAGGATAAAATAAATTACCTGTAATGGCTACTTTTCCAAAATGTTCCAATTGCCGCCAAGATGCGGGCTGTGCTCTATACAATATGACAGATGTAAGCTCCTGAAATAACAGCACGTTTATGTATTCTCATTTGATTATGAGGAATGACGATGTCGGAATTAACAGGACCAACTTGCACAATAATTATAAAAAATTATAAAAAATTTACTACAATTACTATATTCATTTCGATTCCACATTTTTGTAACTGTCGCCACAGAACAGAACAAACATGCATCTTTTTGCATCCGACCCTGTTTATTTAAAACAGCAAATACCTTGTCGTACTGTTCGAGGTCTTCCCCGACGATCATATATAAGAGTCTCATGCATATGTCATCTTCCGGATTGTTTTGGAAACAAATGCTCCTGATCAACAAATCTAACATGTCATGGCGTAAAGTAAGTGAGACCATTCCTTGAGAGCGCATTCTTTCCTGAAATAAGATAATGGGCATGAAAAAAAAACATTTATACAGCTAATAGATACCTTCACTATTTATCTTGCAATGATTGTCACTAGATTGCAACATCTATTCTATTGCTCTTCATCATCGAAGATCTGTATAAGACCCTCTAAAAAATACAATCAAATGAATGAAATGAATGTCAGGAGAAGCAAATGGTGAAGTCATCCCCGTATTCTCGGAACTATAATTCGGGGTATTGCAAAGGACGGCAAAGAAAACTCTTGGATTTATTATACAACTAGCTGTTGCCCGCGACTTCGTCTGCGTAGAATTGCTGATTTCCCGTGATTGCTCTGCTTCAGAAAATAAGCTACAGGCAAATGTCATATTATACAATTATTAATGGGAAAGTAAATCTACCCATCCCCTCTGTCTAATATATTATATCTGTAAATATTATAGCCGTCACGCCTAAATTGAACAGATTTTTATAAAATTCGGTATAGAAATAGACTTGAGCTTAGGAAAAGATAGAAGCTACCTTTTATCTCGAATAAGAGGCTTGGAGGGGATGAAAGTTTGTTTGGAAGTTTACACTGTCTCTGAAGTTTCGATCTTTGTGTGGATTAATTGGGGCATGCAAGTAGTATAGATATTCCAGAGCGTGTTGATATTTTTGTTAGCTATCTTCCATTAACTCTGAACCGATTTTGATTAAATTTGGGACAGATATAGCTTACATCCTGGAAGTCAGCTTAGGATACCTTCTATTTTCCGGGTTCTTTACGATAGAATCTGCTTTTTGAACCGGTGCATTAGTAAATAAAAACTTGGTGTTTAAATTATTCAGAAAGACTTGACTTTTGACTTGCCGGTAGTTCCAAAGTCTTCAATGCGGTAATGGCAAGCATTTTAATATTGCTCAAGTATACAGCGGGCGCCAGCGCCACGAAACTGATAATCTTATCGTTATAGTCCGGTCTCTCCGACATCGTTACGAAGAAGCTGGTCGTGCCCATGGAGTAGCCCACGTACATAACTTTGGGTAAACTGGTTACGTTCAGGACTTTGTCGATCATCGCTGGTACGTCGTATATTCCGTGCTCATGGAAGCTGGAATTTAAAGTCAAACGTCTTTGAAACATTAGTTTGAGTTCATGAGCATTACACGTGAACCTGTCGTGGACCTAGAGGATTAATTTAAACCGTGTTTATCACTGTCCCATTAGACGGTGATAGGACAGTGACCGTGTAAATCCCCGTGCATCGGATTACACGTTTAGCCATGTAGTGTGGGTCTTATTTTTAAATTCACATTTGTTTATTGCAGGACAGATATTAAGATAAAAGTATAGTTTAACACGTTATTCCTGACAGGTGTGTAACACTGGTATGTGATAATAATAGTTAAAGCCCGTATTAGAGCAGCTTGGTAGGTTTATGCTCTGAGAGAGAAGGCCTGTCCCAGCAGTGAAACAGGCCTTTTTTATCTTAGAAAAGGAAGCGTTGAAAGGCTAATAATGATGATGAAGGTTATTTTAGTACCTGAATTCCCAAAATTTTGGGTTTCTCCTTGTGAAGTTAACGTGAGACGTGTAAACTGTACCTCGAAGGTTTCCGAGCCAAACGTCATATCCCTCATCTGCTAAAAGATATGCTGAAACAAAAAAGGGATATTTGAGTATTTAAAAAAAAAGAATGTATATATAAAGGTCTGGGAAAAAGTCTTTAGACACTCGGCAATAACTGAGAGTGTAAATGCATCCGCCATGTAGCTCTGACCTTGATATTTCAACCGGTTTCGGTATCTTCAGAATACTTGAGTCAGGGGTTAACACCAAGAGAGGACTGCTAAAACTACTTGTGGCGTATTTATAAATCAGAAGTCCCAACATTTTAGCATACCACTGCCTGATACCCTACAAGACGGCGAAAGTCATGGAACAAATTGGCATGTGTATACTGTATTTAGAGATTCGAGAAAGAGGGAGAGATTCAAATATAAGATTATTGACGCGTCAAAAAATTACAACCTTCTTTTTTGTTCCCTATTTGTGTATATAAAACTGCCGGCAAACAAGCAGACTGGTCACCTGACGTTCAATGATTTCTGGAATATTTGCAGCAACAGAAGAGCCGATGCATCACCTGCATAAATCGGCTTAGTTTTTTGGAGGTTTCTTAGATCCGAGGTGTTTTTAGCCATCTCACCATTTAGTTTTAAGTTAAAGAATGCAGCAGTTATGATAATTTTCTGATTACAATGTCCAGTTTTCAAATCAAATCAAATCATTTATTTGCATAGATTGTGTAGTTGATTGGTGTTACATTTAATTAGAGATTCTTACAATCTGCCGGGTAGGCGTGCAAAAATAATATTGTAATTACATGTAAATCATTTAAAATATGTCAAGAAATAAACTAAATAGCGATAATAATATTAAGTATGTCATTTTGTATTCAAAAATTAATTTAAACAATAAAAGCATTTATCTAACAAACATTGGTGCAATCTTCTTTTAAAAACTTTTAAAGGTAATTCTTTCAACTCCTTAGGCAATTTGTTATATATTTTAATAGACATGCTGTAACAACTTTTCCTAAAAGATACAGTTCTGGCATCGTACCGGAGTTATCACGGCATCATATATTAAAAGGAGAATTTTGAAAAAAAAATTGAGTTATGCTTCTACAAAGACAATGAGAATGGTATTGTTACCTAAGCTCCTCTCCGGGCCCATGATGACAAAATCGCCACTGCTACCCAATAGTCCATGGACAACCAATACAGCCTTCTTCCCTTTCGCGCTGAAGCCAGCTTTCCGGGCTGTCCTCCTCCCCGCAGGAATCCTGTGCATTTGTATGATGTAGCCGTCTTCGGTGGTTACGCGATGTTTCTCCACTGGGTAACCAGCTGAGGTTATTAGTTCAGGCTGGCAAAATAGATAATCAGAACATTAAAGGATATATGCATATTGTGTTTTTTAATACGCCAACTGGTTGGATAATTATTACAAAAAAAAAAACGCTGGGAAATGAGTTTTTACGCATGCGGAAGCGGTGTAGCATACCCCGCCGGAAGCGGTGCAGTCATGTCTGCGTCGCTTCCGAAGGGGTATGTGGGACATCCCAGGGGCCAGACTGGCGATCAAAATACCCACTAAAACCCAGCGATGCTCCTTCGCGTCGCCTGGTTGCTGGGTCACGGGAAAATATTTTAAAAGATACTGAATAAAGATATCAAGTTCTTAAATACGTCTTTGGGCCCAGCAGCGTGCGTTACGGGTAGTTATTTCTGTCATGTTTTTTTTTCTTTTTATAATTTTATTACTTGTATTCAATTATGTTTTTAACGTGACATGAATCTTCATTTGTCATAATAGATACGTATCTTTGTCACGACCTTTTGTTCCACGGAATATTTGTGTTTACTGCATTACTCCGGAGTTGCTCTCCCTAATAAGCAAGATCCGGGTTATTTTTGTGGTTAAGTAAATTACTTAAATAATTAATTCATTAACTTTTTAACTATCTTAACTACTCTACTTATTCATCTCGAAAGTGGCCTAATCTATATATATAAAAGCGAAAGGTCACTTACTTACATACTTACTGATTAAACACGAGATCTCAAAAACTATTGTACGTATAAAGCTATAATTTAGCAAATAGGTAGTTGATAGTTAAGAGATGTCAGCTAAGAAAGGATATTTGGAAATTCCATCCCTAAGAGGGTAAATTGAAATTTCATGGTTTTTTAGAGTTAGAAACACAAAAATATGCATTAAGATTAGTAATTATAATTTAAATTTTTTTTTTAAAATATTAGGTACCTGTTAAGGGTAGTAAAAAGGGGATGATAGTTTTTGAAGTCTACAAGCTTGAAATTTTGAAAATAGATTTCTTTTAGGGCGTAAGTATAAGGTTAGAATTTTTTTTCTATCTAAAGTGACGAAGTTAAAAATTCTCATTACCAGCCCGAAGTTAGGGAATCATTGGTGTCCACCATCAAGACTCGGAAAGTACATTATGCCGCCCGGTAATTATCGCTAATAATTAAAGCTCAAGCCCATTAACGTCTAAAACCCTCTCCTATTAGAGAGGAGACCTGAATTAGGATCCATTAGCCCACCTGTTTGAGAGCTGCAACGGACCAAACTTAGATTCAGTAGTTATCATACCTCCCCGCCCCTCTCTTTGCGTGGGGGGTTAAAAAATACGCCACATGCGTACCTCGCGGTTTTATGCGATAACTTTAACTTTCTCATTACCATAAGTGACCTGGGTATTATGGTCATAATATTAATGTGAATGTTGTGATACCATCAATTGAATATCTAATGTTTCCGGTGTCCAATAATATTGTCACGGGCATCATCAACTGCCTCCATGGTATATTACTCTAAATGTTTAAATGCGGACCTCAAGGTCAAGGCCAAGAAGTGGTAAGTAATGGTTGTTCAATTAGTTATAAATATATACGGGAATTTGCAGTTGCCACTCCCGACCCTATAAGATCTCGTATCTCTCGGTTATCTGGAACACGTCGCGCGTCGCGGTCAGTAAAATATCACGGGGAACTGGAGAATTCCAGTTTTCTAGGCGTAATCTCTAAATTCTGCTTTAGTGGATTGCTCAAATTGAGACTAATCTTCTAATCGGTTTCTACTCGGTATCATACCAGAACGCTAATTCACTTGGTATGTCTTTGCCAGTGGGGTGGTAACTATCTGCGGCCGAAGGTTCCCAGACCAGACTAGCCGGAAATCAAAGCCAGGACATCCCACTTTACTACAACGACACATACATACTTTGCGACAGCGTACGCATCAAACAGAGGTCGTCAAAACTGGCTACTTTTAACAGAATCAGCACTAATGTCGCTTGTTAGTACTAGTAATAAGTACCTTAATAAGCCAGTCTAACTGATTATGTACCAAGTTATTAACAAGTAACATTGTTTTTAATTTTATTAATCATAAAACAATCTTGCTGATTTCACTTAATATTTAAATACAACTTAATTTCTCTTTTTTTTCTTTTATGTTTATTTTATTTTAGTAAGTTATTTTTGACTTTATTCTGTTTAATTGGTTTATGTTATGCATGTAGTGTTTGCTATAAAATGATTTAGCATACATCTTACATGTAATTTAACTGTAGATTATTGTAAAAAACGCTAGCAAACCTTATTCAAATAAATAAATAAAAAACACATGTCACAACTGACTAAAGTCATCCCTCTAAAATTTAACTTCGAAGTTAATAATAGATAATAGTTAATTATAAGTCTTTTGTATTGCAACAAGGTAATTAATTGCGGATTGCACAGATGAGTGTAATTGATAAAAAAAGGGCGCGAGGACTTCGCGTGACTTGAAATAAACACTGTTACAAAAGTGCGGCTGAAGGAAAAAAGACTGGGCCGTAGTGAGAATTGTCGATGGGATATTATTGGCCCATACATCTCTAGTCTGTTTTTTTAATAAACATCGCGAGCAAACGCAACCTTGAACATCTGCAGTACAAGAAGAGCTATGCGTGGCCGGCTGAATCCATCCAACAAATCGGATTCATCATACCGGAATGTGGTGTGGCGTGGATATGTTTGCCTCTACCTGCGGCTGAAGCCTACAAAACCAGACAACAGTGATCGAAAAGTCCGTCTGTATAAAGTCATCATCATCATCAACCTATTACTTTCTCGCTGCTACGAACAAGTCCTGATTCCTGGACAGTCCTGATTGACGGACTGACTCATCCTCTATCAGCGTATAGCCATAACCGCTAGAGACAGAGACTTGAAATTATGACGCGGATTTTTAATGACGTAGGCATATTAAGAAAAAAAACAATGACAAGAGTTGTGGTTGTGGGCCAATGCGGGTTTGTTGGGCTTTTTATCGGAAGGATTCAAATTAGTTTAGACTGGATACAATTTGATAGATTTCACCGACTTCCGTAGCGCAGCGCGCGCACTGTCGCATTATAAAGTTGGAGGTCCTGGGTTCGATTCCCGCCGCTGGTAGGTAGCTTTGGCCGTGGATAGTTACCCTACCGACAAAAATGTGTCGCAATTCAAAATTCAAACGATTCAGCGTTCAGGCACGATGTCGCCTAGAAACCAATTAGGAGTGTGGGTTTACCATACCCCTAACAGGTTAGCCCGCTACCATACTAAACTTCATCATCACTTACCACCAGGTGAGATAGCCGTCAAGGGTTAACTTGTAGTGTATAAAAAAAATCTTTTTAATTTTTTATGAATCTACAAAGTATTTGGACGTTTCCCCCACATGAATATTCCGAGTGATACCTTTAACTGGACCTTTACTGTGGCACAAAGAACGTGCGAATCCGAATTTAAATTGACGTCACGCGTTTCATACGTGGTTTCGTATTCAGAGCAGCTCGCTTTTTTATTTCCTATATCATCTTCATTCACGTGGCATAATGTGGGCATAACAGACAATGGTGGCCGAGCAGACAATTACAATTACGTTGTGGAATCTCTACTATGCGTTATAAGTTTGTAATAGCAGGAGTTTGTCTGATTATTTATTTGCTCGTTCGAGCATCGCAATATACAGATGGACCGCTTTCTCTATAACATAGATCTACTAGTGTATACTCTAATTTTTATTTAATGTGTGTTTTTTATCATTTTAAGATTTGCTTCAATGCTAGCGAAGTAGCGGGTAAAAGCTTGAATATAATAAAACTGCAATAATATATTAATTTTGATTTGATTTGAGTTGGGATGATGTAATGATTCTAAAGATATTCCTACATCCAAATCTGTTCAGGCATAAAGTTGTGAACTAAAGAAACTAACATAAAGTTTATATGCTCAAAACGAGTACATTTACATATTTTTTCGACGACCTCCGTGGCGCAGCGCGCGCGTTGTCGCATTATAAAGTTGGAGGTCCTGGGTTCCATTCCCGGCTCGAGTCTGGTCCGGTGGTAGGCTGCGGCTGTGGCTAGTTACCACCTTACCGACAAAGACGTGTCGCCAAGCGATTTAGCGTTCCGGCACGATGTCGCGTAGAAACCAATTAGGAGTATGGGTCTACCATATGCCTCACAGGTTAGCTCCTACCATCTTAGACTGCATCATTACTTACCATCAAGTGAGATTGCCGTCAAGGGCTAACTTGTAGTGGATAAAAAAAAATGCTCAAAAGGTTTGCAGTATCTTTGTATCTGAGAGTTCAAACTATTGGAGCGAACCAGATAAACATGAACCTCGAACATATAGGAGAAATATGGTGAAGGGGGGAGGAAGAGACCATAAAGTATTACACTCCATTCTAAGGCATCGTGATAAGGTATTCGTTAAAATTTCAGTTTCGACTCACTAGGCTGATTTTTTTTTAAACGTTGAATCGACTGAAAAAGTATAACAATCAAACCATTGTTCTACTTTATCGCAGCATATAAGCGCTGTATTACCAAACGCATATAATCAGCACGGCATATGTTGTAAGGACTTTAAAATCTTAACTATCCAAGGAAAAAATATTTAATTACCCTAAAAGATTGAGCGGTTTATTTATATGTATTAAATATTTAAGTATCCCCTTGCCAATCCGAATGACGTATACGCTGAAAGATAATTCGCGTAGGATGACATGTATACCTAGCTAATGGAATGTATTACCTCACTTGAGCATTATTATATGTTTTTATATACCTGAGTACTAAAACAGGTAGGTGTGGTTTGTTATTAATATTATAATTTAATCAGCTAGTAAACATACTATAAGTTCTGCTAGTTAATGTTGATAAATTAACATGACCTTGAAATGAAAATGTATTGGAATCAATTTTTTAAGCGCCATTTTTGTACTTCCAGCAGTTTCTTAGAAATTCTGTCAGTTTTGGACCGACCCAAGTACGTATTCATTATGACTTTGTAGTCGAAAATGCCATGAAGTAAAGGCCCTATATTTAGTTATAAGTTATACAAAATCGCTAAGTATTGCAGTATCTATTAACGTGAATTCTTATTTGCTCTATTCTATACTAATATAGTACTAAGATTATTAAGAGGTAAAGTTTGTGAGTTTGTTGTTCGCAGTGATCTCCGGTACTACTACTGGTATTGTACTCCGGTATTGATCCTATTTTCAAAATAACAAAATAAGTACCAGTATTCTTCGAAAAACACGAATTCATAAAACAAAATAAGGTGAAAAAAAAGGTGATAGCCTAGTGGTTAGGGCGTCAGCCTCCTAATCAGAGGTCGGCGGTTCGAATCCGGGCACGGCACACTTTTCGGAGTTATGTGCGTTTTTATAACATTAAAAATATCACTTGCTTCAACAGTGAAGGAAAACGTCGTAAGGAAACCTGCACGCCTGAGAGGTCTCCATAATGTTGTCAAAAAAGGCGTGTGAAGTCTGCCAATCCGCACATGGCCAGCGTGGTGGACTATGGCCAAAACCCTTGTCATATTGAGAGGAGACCCGTGCTCTGTAGTGAGCCGGTAATGGGTTGATCATGACATAAAACACAAAACTAAACATCTCTATTTCCCTCTTTCCCTTAAGAAAGTGGTAAATCGAGACATGAATTGACTGATAACGATTATGAGTTACAGTCAAAGCTTTATAAATCTACAAACTATGTGTTGACCAGCGGTGTTGACACTCATGGTTATGATGGTGAGAAAATATGCCCATATACATACGATGCTGAACTATTTCGTTGGATAATTGCTCAAATATAGCAAACTCTAACTATTCAAGGATTGTCATGTTACTGGTATTATAATTTTGTTTCCTGCTGCCCCATATAAAGGTATTCAGGAGGTACGGAATGTACGTGGAAGGTAATAAACAATTTCCGTTTCCCCTCTAATTATTTATTCGTCAATTTGTTAGAACTATTGAATACATTTTATACAATGGTCATTAAGCTTAGTTTAGCACTTTTTAATTCCTTTATTATGTATAATCGCCACAAAAATCATCCAAAATAAGATATAAACGCGTTTCCCTAAGATAGCGTAGTAAAATCATGACTTAACAAAACACGAAAATTTGCCGACTGATTTAATTCAATAAGAATAAAATAATTAATTTTCTGCATCAAACCCTGCTGGTTAATTAAAAACTTAATATCTAAGAACTTCATCTGAGGTTATATATGAGATACCTTTGTAAAGTGGTTTTTGGAAACATAGTAAAAATACACTCATATGCAAGATCTTCTTATATGTTCGTATACATATCTAAAGAATAAGCATCTATATACCTAGGAACACAACAGTGTACTCCATTTAAACTTTAATCACCTAATATTGAATGATTATCGCCTTTGAACATCGTCAGTACCAGAGAGACCACTTATGCGTTGAACTGAACCCATCCCTTCCTTATCGGATTCTACATGACTTTATACCGGAACCCTTAATCGATTGGCGATATGTCTTTAGCAGTAGGGTGATAACTAGCCGTGGCCGAAACCACCCACCTGACCAGACTGGAGCCGGGAATTGAAAAAAGGTTTTGTAGTTGACAATAGCTTACCGCTGCCTCACCCACGAAAATCAATCAAAGTTTTTCTCATAATGGTTTATTATAATTATAATATAAATACTATAAATAAAATTTTAAGCCATTCTTTTATAACAGAGTAGTAACAAGAGAATACTTTACAAGAGTTTTCTTTTTTTATATATAATGAATATATTATTATGTGACAAGGTTTTTGCCCAGTCTTTAAACGTGTAACCTAATAAACCTATAGTATAATATATATATATCTACTACATCCCAAACTCGATGCATTCGTCAACTGAAACAATCTGTAGGTGGTCACTTTTATTGGTATATTATTTTGTGTTTGTCATGAAATAAGTACTTTTATCTTGATTACTACTAATTTTATACTGACATATCTGTAATTTTGTAATCAGATAATAAACAGTGTCTTTTGTATATATACGGGTATATAAGTACACATTCACACATACACACGCACACGCTCATACACGCTTAAATAATCTCATTGTTAGCTTTAGTTAGTATAAGATAATTTTTCTCTAGGAATGAATGTACTATATCCCTGGAAGGAACTACCCTCTGCAATACAGGGTTTCCTTATGCAGAGGGCAGGGACAATAAATTATATATTTTGTAAATCCTAATCGTTTTTAACAATAAAATCTACATCGTATCTTAAATCTTATATATATTTTCTACAAAATAAATAAAATTATTTTAGCGCCTCTTGTAATGATAAGATCATTACAAGAGGCGCTAAAATAATTTTGCCGATGAATTCTTAACATAATAACTGACTGATATCGATGAGAAAATAATTTAGGACCTCATTAAGTAAACAGAATAAAAATAAATATGTACATATTCATATTCTATAAATCCTGTACTTGCCACTGCGAGTTTAATAATTTTTTAGTATCATATAGAGTAGGTACATACGTCCTGCTTACCAAACTACCAGCTCCGTTGGTCATTAATAAAAACTATTGGATAAAAAAGTACTCACCACTGTTTCATACGCCTCTTTTCTTAAATAGCGCGGACGTTCACATACAGCCCCGCCAAAGTAAACAATTAATAATAGACGTACAATTAAAAGATACATTTTGGTAACTTTTACGCTATTAATATTTAAACTGCAAAATGTCTCCAATTAATTAATATTGGAAACTAAACATATTTTGTTTAACTTATAACATCTAGCACATAGTTTATAATATTCATACTTGAAAACTGAATAAGTTTCACTGTACGTTTTGTTTTATTTAAATTTTTGAAGTTAAGGTGAGAGTTTAACGTCCTATCCACGTGTTGTAACAAAATACCTTATTTTATTTGATGTATATAAATATAAATTGTAAATCAGTGTCTAATTTAAATGTTTAAAATCACTTAACTTGTTTTTTTTTTATTTGTAAGTAATATAAAAACCGGTTGTATATTACGATACTGTTTCTGTTTTTGTTTAAAAATATTTTTAGACGTATGTATAAACTTTTTTTTTTTTATTAAATAGGACACATTTGCTCTTCGACCGGCGTATCGCAAATGTAGAACGCGAAGCGTCCTGCCTCATGCCACCATATTTATTCCGTAGTATGTCGCTGAACGCACGTTTTGTGACGTTTCGCGACGTTTTCCGCATCTCATTACTCGGACGGTTTAATATCCTAATCGAATCACTCTTGTACCTATGTTTCTAGTTCGCGGGATCAGTGAGACAGGTACGTACGTTTTTATGACAGAGTTGTGTTAATTTTCAGCGCTTTTTGACATTTAACCATATATAGCTTCACTAGCTGTTGCCCGCGACTTCGTCAGCGTAGAATTGCTGATTTCCCGTGATTGCTCTGCTTCAGAAAATAAGCGACTTTCATACAAACTTCCAACCCCTATTTTACCCCCTTCGGGGTAGATTTGGATGAAAAAAAATTCTAATCTTATACTTAAGCCCTTAAAGAAACCTATTTTCAAAATTTCACGCTTGTAGCCTTCATAATAAAAAAATAAGCAAAAACTACCATCCCTTATTTTACCACCCTTAACAGGTAATATTTAAAAAAAAATTGATGCACATGTTTTTTTTTTATTATTATTAATCTTAATGGAAATTTTTGTGTCTCTAACTCTAAAAACAAAGAAATTGCATACAAACTTCCAACCCCTATCTTACCCCCTTAGGGGTGGAATTTCCAAATATCCTTTCTTAGCTGACATCTCTTAACTACCAACTCCTACTTGCTAAATTTTAGCTTTATACGTGCAATAGTTTTTGAGATCTCGTGTTTAATCAGTATGTATGTAAGTCAGTATGTAAGTGACCTTTCGCTTTTATATATATTTTATATATATTTTATTTATGCGTGCGTTTTTTTTGTTTTGATCGCTTGCAATACGGCAGTGGTGTAGAAAAAAGGAAACTAGAATAATCCCAAAGGTACAATCCAAAAATATAACTTAATTGGTAATTTTGAAAGAAAATTCCACCTCGGATCACTTTCATCGCCCGGTGTTTTTAAGATAATATCAAATTCACGGCAGGCTTCTAGTATATAGGCATATAGTCTAAATACGTAAAAGTCAAATGCCGTCCATGTCATCATCATCATCATTTCAACCTATAGACGTCCACTGCTGGACATAGGTGTTTTGTAGGGACTTTCAATGGCCACGGTCCTGGGCCGCTTGTATCCAGCGGCTCCCTGCGACTCGTTTGATGTCGTCTGTCCACCTTGTTGGGGGTCGACCAACGCTACGTTTACCGGTGTGGGGTCGCCATTCCAGCACCTTGGGGTCATCAAGTTATCGCCGTCCATGTGTCTGGCGATAACTCGATGATGGCTGGACTGATTTGAATATATTTCTTTTGTTTTGTATTACAAACAACATTGTATAACATTGTAAATACATCCTGTAGCTTTAAAGTTTTCGTTTTTAATATAAGTACCTACATATACTTACTACTATCTAAAATATGACTTGATGATATCCGAGCCAGTAAATCGACATTGGAAGCACCGCGGAGGGTAAAAGCTAGTTACCACTCTACCGACAAAGACGCGATTTAGCGTTCCGGCACGATTTCGCGTAGAAACCAATTAGTTGTACGGGTTTACCATCAGGTGAGATGCCGTCAAGGGCTAACTTGTGTGTATAAAAACAAAACGGTAGAAAATCTTTTTAGAGTTAAAATGCTTAATTAAATGTTAAGTGGATTACTGCCGCGACGCCCGAGCAAGCTCATGATTAGGAACCCCAAATGGTTTTTAAAGTAGTCGAGATTGCGACGAAAATTCATTTGAGTCCAGCCGTTAATTACGTACTAAAGGGATATTATAATCATTCAATTCGTCTGATCACTTATCAAGTAAAAGCTACTACATAGCTCATACATGCCTAATAGTATCCCCAAATACACGGAGTCGTAGCGAAATGCTTAATGGATTGGCGGCCATGTTTTGTTTCAAAAATTGGTGAAATCATTTGTATTTCCTGTTTAAGAAACGATTGTAACAATTCTTTAACCACTTTGAAGCTATACTGAATCATTTACTTAAATTGCAATAGACTTTGGGCTCGCAAGATAACTCCTCAAAATCAAACACTTTTTGACGACCTCCGTGGCGCAGCGCGTGCGCTGTTGCATTTTAAAGTTGGAGGTCCTGGGTTCGATTCCCGGCTCGAGTCTGGTCTGGTGGGAGGCTTCGGCCGTGGCTAGTTACCACCCTACCGACAAAGACGTGTCGCCAAGCGATTTAGCGTTCCGGCACGATGTCGTGTAGAAACCAATTAGGAGTATGAGTTTACCATACCCCTAACAGGTTAGCCCGCTACCATCTTAGACCGCATCATCACTTGTCATCAGGTGAGATGCAGTCAAGGGCTAACTTGTGGTGAATAAAAAAAAAACAGACATTGTGTTGTGATTAAGGTAGGCGAGGCTTTTGACTTATGTCATTCCTCTTATATGTGCGTATTATAAGTCATAAAACGCAACACCTTTAAGATAAACAGCACGAAAGTAGATATTGGATATTGCCGCCTTGATATATCATCAAAGCATTTCCTACGAATGTAATGATTTATTTCACCATGTGATAATTATTGCCCTTGGTCATGAGCGATTCTAAAAAGCCGTTCACGCGCCGCCGGCCTATAAAAGGATATGGCTCGTGAAGAATTCTAATCTTATCTCCAGATAGAGCGGCCGCAAGGTATATCAGATCTGTACCGTACCCGTTTTAGATAGAAAACAGGTTTTGTACTAATCACATCATTTCCTAGGCCTCGTTAGTTCAACGGAACGAGATGCGTAGAAAAGAAAATACTTGTAATATTAGTACAAAATTAATGATCGTAACGAAGTTATAAATAAGTGTAGCTGGTTATATAAATATATACTGAATCATCACACAAATACTACTGTACTAACTACTTTTTAGGGTTCGGTATTCGACAATTGCCTTTTAATTTCGGTATTCGAAAATGGGACTAGTGATGTACTGTTATTACAATAATTTTTGCTCACATTTGTGAATTAGTTTACGAATTCAAATTCAAAATAATGTTTATTCAAATAGTCCTTAAAAAGTCACTTTTGACGCGTCAATAATTTACATAGTAGTTATTTCATGGTGATAACTATATTCGTAAACTTGAAACTAAAGCTATGAGGGTTCCAAACGCGCCCCGCTCTAAGAGAAAGCACACAACAAACTTAGCCGGGGTTTTTCTTTTTTTTCGTTATCACGCTTTCGAATATCGAAACACATTAACATCATACTAAATTAGTCTTTTCTATCTAGTTTTAAAACTCAAATTCGTATACGCTTCCTGCAGAGGTTGGTATAAAATGATAAGTAGTTCCGAAATTGCGATTCTAATTAAAAAACGTAAAATACACGTCCAATTTACTTTGACGTTATATTGTTTCGATACTCGAAAGCGAGTCTACGAATGCGAGCGTGCAAATCTTATGCTAAGGTTACTGAACATTTTATACATTACATTATGTACATTGTAAACTTAATTAATGCTTGATTAAAGAAGATCGTAAAAAACCAAGTAATGAAGTAACGCGTACGCTGTCGCATTATAAAATGGCAGGACTCAGATTCGAGTCTGATCTGGTAGTTTCTAAACTATTGAAAAAGACATACCGCCAAGCGATTCCGTTATGATGCCGAATAGAAAACGATGAGGTTGGGTTCACCGGCAATGCATTGCGCGCGATTTTTATATAAAAAAAAAGGCTCGGTAAAATTTTCATTTGGCGTAGCGGTGAGCTATGGTCTTATAAAAAGGTCCCGGGGTCGATCCCCGGTAGGTGTAATTTGAGATTTTATTTTTTCTTAATTTGCTTTGGACCGGCGATGCGATCCTTCGTTCTAGCACGATTACGAATTATTGGATATGAGTTTCATAGCTGCCCTATTGCCAAAACATGCTAGCCCGCTGCCATCTTAGACTGCGCCATCACTCACCACCAGGTGAGATTGCACGTATCTTTCAAATGCCATACGGCACGGATTCCACAGAGCGTGAGCCTACATCGCACTTGACTTTGTCTTTTGAATGTCAATGTTAATAGTTAAATAAATATATTTAAATGTCATCATCATCATCATGATCAACCCATTACCGGCTCACTACAGAGCAAGGGTCTCCTCTCTATATGAGAAGGGTTCGGCCATAGTCCACCACGCTGGCCATGTGCGGATTGGCAGACTTCACACGCCTTTGAAAACATTATGGAGAACTCTCAGGCGTGCAGGTTTCCTCACGATTTTTTCCTTCACCGTTGAAGCACGTGATTTTTTAAATGTATTCAGTCATAATTGACAGAAAAAGCGGGCTAGGTAACTTTAACTGAGAATAAATCTAGCTAGGTTTGCCGGATAATTGACCATATCGTATATATGCCGGATTTGCGGTTCAACTAGTAACCACCTCTAAAACACTGTTTATCTTTTAGCTGGATTTTATTCACATAAATGTTACGGAATTCGCGTAGTAATAAAACTAAACATTTATAGAGGTGATTTTCCAGAAATACATTTTTGTTATTGGCATTAAAAGTGCCCCAACAAAAGAAGCTTAATTAATAACGCTGCTATTCGATTTTATTATAAGATACACGTTAGTACAGGAAACTATGAGGTAGACATTTCTATTACTACGAAAATTTTCTATTTTTTTTTAATTAAAATATCATTTGCTTCAACGGTGAAGGAAAACATCGTGAGGAAACCTGCACGCCTAAGAGTTCTCCATAGTGTTCTCAAAGGCGTGTGAAGTCTGCCAATCCGCACACGGCCAGCGTGGTGGACTATGGCCAAACCGTTCTCATATTGAGAGGAGACCCGTGCTCTGTAGTGAGTCGGTAATGGGTTGATCATGATGATGATGATAATTGTTATAATACTTGGAAGTTATTGAGAGACATATTTGGAGATGTCTCTCAATAAGTTCCAAGTGTTTATAAAACGTAAGTTTATAGTAAAATCCTAAGATATTAAGAATAACATGAACGATAAAAAAGTTTGGGTGTGAAGTGTTCGAACTTCACAGCTAAATATAATTCATTATTACTATGTGAGATGTCGATAGCAATAACAAAAAAAAACCGTCTGAGTTTTTGTGTGCGAATGTATTAATGAATGTAGTTATCACCATCACCTCGCGAATTAAGCTATTTTGAATTTTGGACTCTGCCATTTAACGACTATATTGATTGAGATTTTCATTTTAATAACACCAAAGAACTGACTTAGTTAGTCTGTTAGTCCAGCCTGACTATATTAAATAAGGCACAAACTATATAATCTTGAGTATCATAACAACCATGATACTACCAAGGCATCATTATGACATCATCCTATCTCCGCCCTTCGATGAATATTTTAGATGTAGATACCTACTCTCACTCTTCAAAAAGTATATATATGAAAATTGACAGCTAACTTTCGGTGGTTTGCTAGGGAAAATCCTATATAAATGTTCGTTCTCAACGCTGTTGACGTAACAAGAAAAACAAAAAAGGTCAAATATTATCAGACATATGTTATTTAAAGTAAGGAAGGCATATTATAAGATCTCAGTTTTCAAATGCCTTACATACTCAGCTGATTATAATGAAGTTTAGCTTATAGCTTGCATACCGGAGAATACTCTGTTCATGGGAAATCAATGAACGCTGAAAAAACGCGGGGAAAAGCAAGTTTTTATTTTTTTAACACTCACACAATAACAGTGTTGCTTTAATATATGGGTAGAAGAAAAACAAATAGTCGTAGATATAAGTTTATAAGGTAAGTTATATAAAAGTCCTCAATAATAAATAAAGATTTAAAAAAGTCATACGCATAAACAAAAACTGAACTCTGTTATATGTTGAAAGTACTTCAGTTATGATATTTACATCATTCATCATGATCAACCCATTACCGGCTCACTAAAGAGCACGGGTCTCCTCTCAATATGAGAAGGGTTTGGCCATAGTCCACCACGCTGGCCATGTGCGGATTGGCAGACTTCACACGCCTTTGAGAACATTATGGAGAACTGTCAGGCATGCAGGTTTCCTCACGATGTTTTCCTCCACCGTTGAAGCAAGTGATATTTTATTTTATTTTTTTATCTCACTCCGA
This sequence comes from Lasiommata megera, assembly GCA_928268935.1. Lineage (NCBI taxonomy): Eukaryota > Metazoa > Arthropoda > Insecta > Lepidoptera > Nymphalidae > Lasiommata > Lasiommata megera. Next base: position 653,883 of record OV743329.1, on the reverse strand, counting down.
TCCAATTATAATAATGCGCCAGCTCGACTCACTGAAATCTTACAGCGGCCTTCGTGTATTATGTCAAAATGACAGGTCATTTTATATGTCATATTATGACGTGGATTACCCGCAACTGAGATTTTATTTAAGTGCCTTGATAAGTGATTATACTCTATTACAGGCTGATATTACTATAATTTATTTAGTGCGCATAAATTATATATTAACTGTTTCGTGAAACGTATGTACCTACATTTATGGTACGGTTAGTAATAAAACTCTTTATCAACCGTTATCTAAAAGAAGGAAGTCCTATTCGAACACGAGACTTCGACCGTGACTAGTTACCACCCTACCGACAAAGACGTGTCGCCAAGCAATTTAGCGCTACGGCACGATGTCGCGTAGAAACCGATAGGAGTATGGGTTTACCATACCCCTTACAGGTTAGCCCGCTACCATCTTAGACTGCATCATCCCTTACCATCAGGTGAGATTGCCGTCAAGGGCTAACTTGTAGTGGATAAAAAAAACGTAGAACTCTAAAGCCAGTAGTTAGAAAAACAGACATTTGATAGTTCAATTGGGTTATACGCTTCAGGTTGGAGTGAAAGAGGCTGCGATGTCCCCCGGACAAGCTGTGGCCGATGAGGAGAGAACCGAGCTGCTGGGTTCACTGACGACCCAGCAGCAACAGCGGACCAGCGCCAGGGTCATCAAGAAGTTGAGACTCGAGCCGCAAGTCGACAAACGAGGTGAGATCCTTTTTATGCGTACATGGTTTACAAAAATATAAATAAATATATGGAATACCTTTTTGCTATTTCCATAAATATAAATAAATATATTTATGGAAATAAAAAAAGGTTAGTCGACGTCACAGGGGACCGAAGAGCTGCCAGCTACCTCGGACAAAGAATTAGTCTAGCCATTCAAAGGGGGAACGCTGCCAGTATCTTGCCTAAAGGGACTCCTTTTAATAATATATTTTAGTTATGATATTAAATATTTATTTTTTAAGATTTTTAGTGTTAGGTTAATCTAACTTTATTTTAAGTTACATTGGTTTACAATGAACATTGGATAAGTTTGCAGTTATCCGCGTAAAGTTGGCAAATCGGACAGCGGAATTTATAATTACTTCAATCTATATACGAGTATACTACACCATACATTTTCTTCCAGAATGCTTCCGCGGGAGATGTCGCTTTCCAACGTTCAATTGTTTAGGTTTTTAAATTTTGAAGTAAACATCTGAGGATTCTCACTCGATGACGATAGTTTTAAACCTTTTCAATTTGTGTTGCTGACGATTAATTTGTAATCAACGATACGGGCGATTAAAGGGCGAAAAAAATATCGATATACAGCTAATATTAGCCAAAAATATAAATAGTAATGTAAATATTTTATAATTTAAAACATAAATTATAATTTTACCTACACTTGGAAGTAATATTTATTGGTCATAATTAAATACAGATACAATCTTTTCCTGCCGGACCCGAATACTAACTGAATAAAAAACACATAAATTTCGTAAGTGTTCATTTATTTAATAAAGAGGGTACAACACAAAAAAAAAGAAACAACATACTAAGGTATTACTTTAAATTAAGAATGTTCGTTTACCTCAAATTAAATACAAATAGAAAGAGCCAGCGTGTTGCAGCGCATAAATCGGAAAAAAACTACTTCATTTTTGTTACTATGCAAACGTTTCTCTAAATTTATTTTATTTTATCAACTTTATTGCAAAGTGCAAACTAAACTACAAAGGAGCACAACAAAATAACAAAATAACAAAATAGAAGCTAATGAGCTAACGAGCTAACAGTGGGACGGGATATTCCAAAAATTTATTAATTGTACATACACACTAAAGACTACATGCTACTAAACAAATTTTTTTGTTTCCTTGTCATATGACAAAAATGTGGAATGCTGAAACTGCTGAAATAAAAACCCAGAAATACTGATAGAAATCAGGTTCTTAGTAACAGAGGTACTAAAGTTTGGCTAACTTCTAAAGTTAGCCAAACAAAGTCGTCGTCAACCCATTACGGGTCCATCACCCAAACCATCGCGGGGCTGGTCAGCAGAAGGGCTGTCGTCACAGGTCACCACGCTGGTCAAATGCGGATTGGTAACTTCAAACAACTCTGAAAATACTATTTACAATTCTAGCCTGCAGAATTCCTCACTATGTTTGCCCTTGCCATTTAATTATACTAATTGAAATGCACATGACTCCGAAGGGTTGAAGGGATGGTAACTGGGATTGAATTCGGTCCCCCCTAATTGGATGCCGATCAACCACTAGACTAGGACATTGGTGTGTGTTATAGGCACCTTAGTGTGTGTGCGTAATCATCGTCATCATCATTTCAACCGATAGACGTCCACTGCTGGACATAGGTCTTTTGTAAGGAGTTCCAACAGCCACGGTCTTGGGGCGCCTGTATCCAGCGGCTCCCTGCGACTCGTTTGATGTCGTCTGTCCACCTTGTTGGGGGTCGACCAACGCTACGTTTACCGCTGCGAGGTTACTTTTTATGGTGCGTAATAAGAAGTAGTTATTTTGATATCGCACAAAAAATAACTATATTTAATTTAATTGTATCTGTATAACTTTATAAAGACCAATTATGCGAACAATTACTTTAATTAACATTTTAATAGTTCATTCCCAAAATTAAAATATATCGAAATAAAAAACTTTTATAGTAAAATAAAACGGTAAGAATCTACAAAAGGTTATAAGTGTCATTGGCTCCAACACTTATTTCTTGTTCAATGAACTCAACATCTGGGCAGGTTTGCGCCTTTGGAACGAATATTTAATACACAAATGACATGATTTATAAATTAGGTTTTCTGTTGAATAGGTCGTACATTCTGTAGGTGCTATTTCATCCAAAAAGGCTATTTTTTTACTATTGAATGAAAAAGTTGTCCATATGATATTTTAGTATGGAATTCAGAATCTGGTAACTAGGCTAATCTGTCCATAGGGTTAATATGTAAAGAAGTTTTTGCCTTATTTATTCCTTATAAATTCTTGTTGGCAGGCTGTAACTATTGGCCCGTTTAACTTGCTCTTCCGACAACTGGTTTATTATGTAAAACTAAAAGATTTAAAAGTATTTATGAATGCATAATTTTTTACATTATAATAATCTATCTAAGATTTGAATAACAGTTAAAAGAAATCTCTTTTATTATTTTTGTCTTACTAGTGTAGGGTAGGTGGTAAATTAAACACCAGTCTTAGTAAGACGTTTGTATTTTTCCACAGATAACACAGTTACAGTAATATAATAGGATTCAACTGCCCTAAGTCCCTAATAAAGCGTTGGAGACGACTGCAGAGGCTATCTATCTCCTAGCTTATAGTGTGTGACGAAAGCTAGCTAATTCCTATGATCCCTAGCTGTAGGCGCGAGAGCAGACTGCAGCGGCTATCGTACTCTGTTGCCTAGACTCGACTGTACTGGTGACTGCAGCGGCTATCTTTCCAGTACGGTCGCTAGCTGGTGAATGACCGTTGACTTCTCAGGGACCGACTTTATATCGGATTCCGTCACTGGGTTTTTTCACTGACACGTAGTGGGAGCGCTCCGAATGAGATAGATAGTTGGTGTGTGAGCGGGAAAGTATTCGAGACCGCGCCGTTTGTACAATGCTTGTTACACTAGTTATTTTCTATTTTTAAATTATTAAATGAATGCCTAGTAAAATTTCAGTTTTTAATATTTTTTATCCAGATGCCACAGAATGCGAGACACCAACAAAAATAGACGACAAAGAACTGCTCAAATTCCCTACGGTCAAACAACGCATGCCTAAAGCTCTATGGTCGGCCGACGAGAAGAGTTTATTCTTCGAAGCCCTCAACGAGTATGGCAAAGACTTCGACGCTATCACCGCGTACATATGCGCCAAGATGAAGAAAAAGGGGATGCCTGACGCGAACTTGAAGACTAAGATGCAAGTCAGCCACTTTTACTACAGGACATGGCATAAGCTGTCCAAACATGTCGACTTTGATGAAAGTAAGTGGACTTCCTCACTGCTATTTTATCAACTGTTTTACAAGAGTTGGAAGTTAGTAAGTCTGCTCATAAATTTTTGGAACGAAGTTCCTTACCGCGCGTTGTGAAAGGGGGCTAGACGGAAAAAATTCTTACGAAAAGTTGTCACGACACTTTTTGTTATTGTAAGCTGTGCATGTTTCTCTGTCTGTCTCTCTCTCTCTCTTATAGAAAGCAAGCCAGATATTTTCATTTCTATTTCGCATTGAACAGTGTGGTGTCGCGACGATTATTTTTGTTGAGTGTATACAGGTTTTTTGTAAATAATAAAAAATAATAATAATAATGAATCCTGACAGTGTTTCTGCACAAGTTCCGGATATTGCTGATGGAGTACAAAATTGAGCCTACTGATTCAGTTTATATAACATTATATTTGTTAATAATAAAAAAAAATATTATTATAACTTAAATAAAATAAAATTTTATTACAATTCCTTCACTAATTAATCGAAAGGAACTTCGTTCCATCCGGGTGTCCCTTGACACCTCTCAAGTTTTTTTTGCTTATGTTACTATAAGACTCGCACTTAAGAGCACCCTAGTTGTCGAGGACTTTGTTTGGTTTAATTGTTGAATCATTAGATAGTCAGAGCTGCTGTGTTGTGTGCTAAGTCCGGATTACCGAAATGATTGCGACCTTCGACGCTTTAAAACGATAACGATTTTGATTTAACCGCATCTTATTGTAACTTCCTAATTTTTTTATAGATAACTATTGCTGTTTTTTAAACACTATATGAGTTTTGATTTAAATTAGCAGTAGAGTTAGTATCCACTTCAGTAAAAAATTATCCCTCTTCTTACAAAACTTTTCGTTATAGGCGAGCATCTGCTTTTTTTTAATATAATACAAACTAATGAAAGTAGCTGGTAATTTGTGTAAATATATACAACGACGTTAAGCCGACGGCGGAAGCAGACGGCTCCAGTCGCTGAGTCTGCCGGCCTTTGTTCAGTCCCAACCCCCTTTAACCTTACTTCACATGATTTGTACACAAAATATTATACTTATTGTATGGAATCATCTGGTAGTAAAGGTTCTTTTTTTACATTTAACTTAACACGTTTCTTCTTCTTATTTTAGTGCCATCTCCTACTGGAGGTTGGCAATCATTAAGGCTAATTGGATCTTGTTTACTACCGCCCTAAACAATGATCTTGAGTTCGTATTAAACCACTGGCGAAGGTTCTTAAGTCAGAATGTTCGTCTTAGGCCAGGTCTTCGTTTACCCTTTATTTTGCATTGCATTATGAGTTTGAGTAAGTCATATTTGGAGTTTCGCATTATGTGGCCCAGATATTCAGTTCCAGTTTTCTCCTTTTTACACTTTTGAGTAAATCAGTAGACTTAACAGGTTTGCGCGCCTATATTTTCAGATGTAAAAAAGGTAGCCCAGGAACTATACGCCCTCATTAACTACGGGGAGCTTCGTCGGAAACTGGCGTCGGTTAACGAGAAGACGTGCGCTAGACTGGGCGAGATGGTGCGAATGGGCAGCATGGCGGTGCGAGCGAGAGGCAAGACAATCAAAGTTCGCACGCCAATGTGCCGGGCATTGAAGAGGCTAAACCAGATTGCAGGCAAGTGTGTTTAGCTCTCAGCTCATTAGCTGATTAGTAGGTATGTTTAAGGTATAGCGAGAAAGTTGACGAGTGTTCCCCGTTTAGCGGTTTTAACAGGAACAATCTACTTACGGACTGCGTTATACTTACGGATGCATTTCATATCTGGATAAGTGCTGGATAAACAGCTAATATATTATAAAAAAAAAAAAATTAAATCACAAAAAAATATTTTTAAAAAAATCCTACAAAAACACACACGTACTCAGAAACATGCACTCATACGCAATCATCTATTTTCCTTGATTCATTTTGGTTTACATGTGTTTGCTTAAAGCAAGTTATTGTGACAAAGTAATTGGATAGATAATGTATTCTCTAACGCAATTTTAACTATCGCAGGAGTCAGAGTTTTTACTAATTAAATGTGCTAACTGTCTAAGAAGCAAGGTTACCAATATTGATACTATAATTGGCATACAAGAGAATATTCTCTTGTAGGATGCCAATTATATTGATTACCATAACGTTATAACTCGATTAGCTAATTTATCGCTTATAAATAAATTTTCAATAATTGCATAATTTTCTAAGAACAAATTTCATCGCCTTGTAGCCCGAGGCACCAAGCGTCATTGGCTGTTCACAGGACATCTATTATGATAACTATCCGAGGATAATCTTTAATTGTAGTCACAGGAAGTTGAAGCAAATTGATTTAACGCATGCCAATTATCTACTCATTGTATCGTAAGCATAAATTACAATGGAAAGGTTCAACCGTTTATTCTGCCTTGTTATATTAGTAATTTTAGGACTTATAATATCAGGTACTGATTTAGATTTAGAGTCGGGCTAATATTTCGTTGTGGTTTTAAATCAAGAAATTAATCTTTTCTAGTTATCACTAATATTTGATAATCATGTTTGTAACAATTTAACAGTGTGGAAAGGCTCCAAGTAAAAATAAACTAACAAATTCTTAAGTTTATATTTACGGATAGAGATAAAAAATGCAATCTAAGTCCGCTTCCATATAGCAAATTAAAGAGCGTGAGATGTGAAAGAGAGGTTTGTCGTACTCAGAGCGTGCGGGCGGGGCTCGTGTGTGTTCGCGCGCGCAGGTGGCGCTGCGGGCGCGCACGGCCAGTGCGTGGAGCCGCGTGCAGGCCGCTGCGCACAACCCGCGCGCCGCCGCCGCGCTGCCGCTGCGCACGCGCCTCGCCGCCTTTCTACGCGCGCTCGAGAAACGCTGGAAGACTGTATCCTTTAACAACAGACGATTCTAAATCATTTTATTTAGCTAGATTTTTCATTTGTTTGGACCAAATTTAATAATTTAAATTTAACCCCCTTTCTGTTATGAATGATCAAAAATTATGAACACACCTTTTGATTTGATGACATGACACAATAATGCAATCTAATGTTAACATATTAGATTGCAATGTCATCAAAAAATGTTTCAGTGTTTTTTATTCACTACAAGTTAGCTCTTGAGGGTAATTAACTGATATTATAGACATTTTCGTAAGAAATGTTTTAATTTGATCGACAACTGACGCACAATGGCAATAGGGAACTTGGGCCCTGTGCGGTAGCGCCACCACTCACTACATTGTGGAAGAAATTGTGAATATAACCGATGAAACCTGGAATGTTTAATTATCAGAATCACTGCACAATAATGTAATAATTAATTTATATGAACTCTACGCGAGGCGCCGGCCAACGTGAATAAAAGATATTACTTTTGATTTTGACTTTTATAATAATCCTTAACAGAACATATAGTCAAACTATAAGAACTACAGATTAGAGGAAGGTATACGAGCAAAACCAATAGAAGAACTAACCAAGGAAGTTGAAGAGTATCATGAGATAACGCCCAGTTTGGAAAATCATGATGATTTAGAGTCGCACCTACACTTGCAGACTGATCGGATTATTGTTCAAGGTACATTTCCAACTACAGTTCATGTTCTACTAATCCTAAATGGTTATGTAAGGCAGTTTCAGGCTTTCCTTTAGAAATCTGCCATGCAAAACGGTTCTGCGGTTCAGAAGCTTTGTTTTAGTTGTATATAACAAATTTTATTACAACAATTAAATAATATAAATCATAATAATGAATCGCCACCTTTGAATTTTTTAATATAAAAATGGTAGGGTATTGAATCTGGCTCTATTATTAAAATGTTAACCATGCAGACGATCTATCAATCATCTTGAGCCCAAAGTCAGTTAGCAGGTCTAATTTACGGAAATCCTCTGACTTTGAATTTATTTATACCAGGTTCCTGCTATCTTCCATTCTTTCAGAGCACCATCTCCCCAAGAAGCCAGCCCTACATTTAGGTCCGAGACCTGGCATAAAAATCCACCTGCCAGTGCTGAGTCCCAGCGAGCAGCTGTCCAGCCAGAAGATATGTTTCTCTTCCTATCTAGAGAGGATGGGAACGCAGCGACGAGACAAGGACAGCGGTGGTAAGATATGCACTAGTGAGAAAGAGGGAGTGTATGTTCGCATTCCGATTCATTTTAACTTCATGATAATACAATTGATGTCATGGAATGGTTGACTATTTCATGACTACTCGTTTTTTTTCCAGTAAAAATACGCACTCCGAAACGCCATAGAAAAGACAGCGTCACAGACAAAGATAAAGACGTCGAAAAGAAAATCAAAATAGAAGATCTAGATTCCACAAAACTTATGAACATAGATGAAACGGCCATAGACGGAATCGAACTCATGGCACATTACAAAAATAATCAAGAGGATGAGGAAAAACCAAGTACCGAAGACGAAAAGGAGGTTAAATCTGAAGAAACAGCAGAAGAAGAAATGGATAGAGATGTGCCAGACAGAGACAAAGATATGCATGATAAAGATATGTCAGAAAAGGAGAAAGATAGTTTTTCCGAAATGGAGGACGATGAAAAGTACACTAAAAGCGATACAGATAATGAGAGTGATGGGAAAGGGGATAAGAGTCAGAAGGAGAGAAAATTTAAGAATTTAAAAGTGAGTGTTTTAATTTTCCTAGAATTAAGGATGGCGATAATGTATTGATGCACCGTGCGACTCGATTGTCGACATATAGAGTGAGAAGCTTATTTCTCTAGAGAAAAAAACCTTACCAACTTTTATAGTTTTATTGATTTCTAATGGTTGAAAATATAGTCTAAACTACATCGGCGAATAATACAATAAATTCAACTAAATATATATATTTTTTTTACTATTGATACCGTAAATAATTTAGTTGATTGGAGTACTGCTTTGTTTAAAATCGAGATCTGAAGATAGTTTATTTTAGTTGCAGGCCAAACTAAAACTAATATTCTAAGTTTAACATAGTATTCTTTCGTTGGGCAGGTAAAGTTTCGTATAGTCCGACCACCGCAAAGAGGCGCAAGCGTCTTTAAAGTAATCCTAGAAAAAGACTCTGAGGAGTCCAAAACTGTGGAAGTTAAAGTCGCCGACTCAAAGATTGAAGAAAGCCCAGAAGAGACAAAACCTTATGACTTAAAATGTGAGGAGAAAGAGGAGGAAACCAAGCCTGATTTTGACATGGATTTAGCTATTCAACAGATTAGAAAGGGGTGGAGTGCATATGATGCTGGTGATCTAACCATTGGGGACCTATATTTGATGGTAAGTTTAACATTCCTTACCTATTATGTATTTTAACTCTGTCAGGAGGTAACAATTGATTTCCATCGAACAATCGAACCGATAAACTTCCAGTACTGGATAGAGTAAGAATTTCAACTCGCAACAGAGCAAAGCCCCCAGTCGGGGAGAAGACCTTACGTTATAAATAAATCTGTACTGATTTATTATGCCAAAAAAAATTTGGAGTCTTGGACAGGGCAATTTAATTGCCATTTGGAAAAATATAGCAGCATAAGATGTTAAATGTCTTTTACATTCTGAATTAGGTATAGAATATATGAAGGCATAGATCATAACATTAAATGATGAAACTAAAGTTGTTTTGAAACCTATCACGATGAAAATAATAATACACTCTAGGCTAACTGTGCAACACGATATGTCCGATTAAGCGTTATTTCGCAATATATATATATATATATATTGCGAAAATATATATATATAAGCTTTTTTTGGTCATGATTTCAGTTCGGCAACCGTTCTAAACTGGAACTTGACTATTGGTGGGCTATACCCACCCCGCCATTACCGCAACCTGCAAAACCTTTAAAACCTGAAACGATAGACAAGGACAAGCATTTAGATAAGAGAGAGAAATGCAATAAGACACCAGATAAAGGAGATAGTTCCGTGGAGGATGAAAGGGAAAAAAGAGAAAGCGATATGGACATATTCTCGCCCAAAAATACATTTAGTCAGGATAGTAACGATGGTATGTCTGGGGATGAGAGGAAAAGTGAGTATGGTTGGCAATATTAAATATATTTCATTGATTGCCGTACTGTTAATTACGTATCGTCAAAACCAGTCCAATTTTTAATTTAATATGTATTACTTAGTAAAATTTTGATTTATTACATTGGTAAATGTAAATTGTGTGTGTGTAGTGCTAAGTTTGTTTATATTTGTGCTATAAGTTGTTGTTATAAACAAAAATAAACCTTAAATATCCCTTCGGTGGCAAAATCATTTCGCCTATAATACGATTAAGGTTAAAAAGAAAAGTATGACTTTAGCTCTTGGTCTCAGGTTCAAGATTGATTTTTTTTCTTGATTAACTGCCTAACTTGAGTACCTGAATATTTGCCTCCTCGAAAACCAGATCCAAATTTCTTGTTTTTTTTTTTAAATGATTGCAATGAATTGTGTTCTTCCAGGTGAACAGCTTTTATCACCAGACCACAAATCAGCAGGCACCATGAAATTGGTGAACAAGCTTATCAACAAACCAACTTCGGAACCGATGCCCAACGGATTTTCGTTAGTCAGTGATAGGTAATCTGAACTACTACTCAGAATTTTCTAACATATATACATCAAAATAAGCCTACAATGTCTCAGGAGGTTGGCCTAAATACAAAAGATCGTAGGTTCAAATACCATCTGATTGATGATTGCATATAACTGAAGTACCTGTGCTCCGTCATGTTTTTCACACAAGATTTCACTTTTTATATTTTTAATAAAAATCCCTAACCTTTTACCCACCGTGCTCAAACAACTTTTCCATTCGCCACAACTCAAATCAACTTCGAAAAGAGACTAAACAATAGTTTCTGAATATACCGTCTTGATTGTAAATTACTTGCTGTAGGCAGTTCTGTCGTCGAGTTCCAAATTTGTTGGATATTTTGCAAAAGTCCATAATACACAATGGACATAAAGCTCGATCTGCGATGGGAACTTTGTAAATCTAATTTCTTTATTCTTCATACGCACCACCACATACATCTCTAATATACGCTTCGCAAATTGCACTCAAATACCGTCAAAAAAGGTCGAATTGAAAGAGTGTTATTAGATTCTGTAAATAATCTTTTCCATTTAACCAGGTTGAAGCGTTTGCTCGCTCTAGCGGGCAACACGCACGTGAACGCGAGCATCGCTCCGACCGTGGCGCGTTGCGAATGCGGGCACGTGTGTCCGCTGTCGCAGAAAAATAAACAGGTATTAAGTCAATTATGGCGCAATGACATGGCTTATATGAGCTTGATGCTCTGCGTGCAGTTTTATAATGGTCGGGGTTCGATTACCCTTTCGAGTCTGGTGCAATATACGGCCTAGGCTAGTTATCCCTTACTGACAAAGACGTCGTCGTAGCGTCAAGCGATTTAGCGTTCCGGTATGATGCTGGGTAGAACCCGATAAGGGAGATGGGTTCAGTCGGTAACGCATCGGTAGCTAGATTAGTTGTTGCGTTTGCCTGCGATGCATATAGATAAAAAATGTACTCGGGGGAGCAATTGGGTATTTTTTTGTTTTGGAAGTGGTTAGATTGATATACTGTATGCGGGATTTCCCGCGTACAGTAACTAACTACGAGTCAAATAAGATCCTAATTTCATGAGAAATTTGTATGCGTACGTTGGACACCTGGTACCGCACTAGTACGCTACGTATACGTTTTTAAAGTTCACAGTACAAAACTGTAATGACAATATGAAATCTTTTTTTTCAGAATAACTAATATTTTATGCAATTTTGCCACTAATAATTATCTATGGCATAAAGCTTGCATTTGGGGATAGCTTAGAGAATACAAAAAAACAGTATTCTTGAAGATATCATCCTGTATGAGACTGTCTCGGCAATTTATTAATAGAGTAACATAACAAACTATGAAGAAAGTAAGAAGTGGGAGAGGTAGTTTCATCAATTTTGATAGATTTCACACTTTAATTTCCATCCTCTAGTTTAATTGCTGCGATGTTGTTGGTATGTTTGTTATATGTATGTAAATAAAGCCCAAATTCATGCACCTGTCTTAGAAGCATAACTAAAATAGTTTATTATAAATTATTGTTCAGAAACAACAGCCGAGCAGTACTCAAGGTGCAGCAAACATGCCCCCGAAGCTGTCTGAGAGCGCTTCAGCCATCTTCAAACATCCCACGCCCATTGCACCCAAAGGAGATATTGAGGTAACTTGATTAACCTGTTAAAAATGTATTTTTAACCCTAAACGGTTAGAAGTGTCACAACTATAATGTCTTGTGGTAGACCACGCCCTGTTCTTTTTGTTTGTGAAGTCCATGCTACACGGGCAACCGATGGTGGTGATGGGTCGGTCCAAGCCGTCACCGATCTGTATTTAAGACGCTGTATAATAACTTTATATGGTTGTTACCAATTATCAATTATGGATATTTAATGAATTTTACATTCTCTCTTGCTCGGTAACAAATGGTTATTTCATGGCAGTTATACATCTACTAGATAAACTTAGAAATATATCCAGTTTTTCAAATGTTTTTTCTGGAATTCTTTTAAATCAATGTTTGTGTATGTTGTTGAAAATGAATAGTTGGAAATTGAACGATCCACGCTTTAATAAAGTATTAAGGTGCAGAGTTGTAGATTTCTATCATCAGTAATAACTTAGGTAATCCGCTGACCGCTTTCTCGTTCGTTAATGTGATTAAAAGATATTGCTTTATTGTTTCCGATAGGCACATCGCACAATGTGCTTAGACGGCTTACCGAAGTGGAGGCGAGGTCGACCGCGCAAGTCTGACCGGAGGGTTGTTGTCCAGAGATTACTGCCGTTGCTCCCTAAATTGCCACCACCAAGCAGTGAGTATTAGTTCCATAGGTATCGATATTGCCATCACTGTCCCAAAGGAATAGTTTAATTTGTGTAGAACCGACCGACCGGCCGACTTACCAACAGCTACTACTACTACTGTTTATATTTAAGAAGTGACGTCCCAAGCCTACAGAAAAGAATTATCACTTGACATCGGGAGAGCCGTGCCTTCACATAAATATGGCTCTTGACAAAAACGTTATCTGAGCAATCAAACAAAGAAGTGACTTATTGTTGAAAAACAGATTGCCATGAAGCTGAAACATCACAAAAAAATAAAACTGTTTATACTTGAACTGCTACTCCATGTAATGGTAGTACTATTACTCCTACAACCACTGCTACCACTTGTTTTACTTCAACCGTCATCGCCACTATAGAAGTGAACTACTGCGACCGCAACATGTTTGTTACTCCTTACTAACTTGTGATACAATCTTATTTCGTGAGCGCGAAGCTTATTTGAATTGTGGAAAACAATAACTTTGGTTTCCTTTTTCGTTGCTTATACTAAATATAATAATATCAGCAATGAAAAGGATTGAATCATTTAAAGAATAATTTAATATTGGCTAAATAAAAAAAACAATTGCACGAAATTTTTAAAACTAGAAAAATAATAATTAAAAGAAGCAGCAAACATAAATTCCTTGAAAGGACTTGAACCTAGACACATTTTATACTATAGCATAAAATGCAGCTTACATACAAGTATACCATAAAAGACGAAGAGCATGAGAAGTAAAATTATATTATGCTTTAAATTTTTCGAAACAGATTTAATACCAGTCAAGCTGGCATCCAATTCTCCGCCAGTTCAACCGAGACTCTTGCCGAAGCCACCGCCTGCCACTGCATCTGAGTAAGAATAGTATAACTTTTACTTTACTTTTAACTTTTGCAGTATTAATAAGATTACATGTGTAGCAGAACCCTTCTGAAATTCATAGAAACTTTGAGAAGTGTGAACTGAACTCTAGTATTACCTTGATAGCAGTTTTAAAACCAATCATCATATTCATAAGAATCTGCGGAAATTCTTTTTGGCTTCATCACGGTTAAAATTGAATTCAGACTTGACATTTCAAAAATGCTAATAAAGTAGTCCTTATTGGAAATAAATATTTTGAATATCAGGACTTATACTTTTTTATATTTATGTAAAAAAACCCCCAGTATATTAGGATATATTTATTGCATATAGTGGCAATAAGCTAGGACATGATTAGCAATTTATGTTATAGTATAAATGTCTAATGACTGAATAAGTATTCATCATGAAGGTAGTTGCCATTCTTGTGTTTATGAAGATTCTCACTTCGACATAGACACTAGTTTTGAAAAAAAAAAGGCCGTTTTAATAATGCATAATTGGAATATTTGGATTCCGAAGTTACAATTATTCTAAAATGAACAGCAGATATTTTTTGACTTTTTAACCGACATAATTTAAAATTAATTGAGTGTAATAATGTGATATTCGAACTACTAAATTAACAAATTAATTCAGCCTTATCTTTATTAAATAGATTCAGTGTTGTTTATGTGTGGAGCGAACGGAGCTTAGAGTGAGCGAATAGAATGTATAATTTAAGCAATTGCACGGAGTTAAACGTCCATAATCAAAGAGTTGTATGATATATAAATGTTGAGAAAATTATTAATTAACTCGTGCACATATTCTTGGTTTTCGTTTAGTAAAGCAACTCGAGCTTAATGCCCATCCTATTATTTTGTTCCAGTTTCTACTACGTACTCAGCCAATCCAATGGTCAATTCTTCTACCACGAAGGCGACCAGCGCATACCTATCAACCCGATGCCTTTACCGGACAATGGCAATCATCATGAACCAGGTACGGTGCACATTTGTTATTGTACTGTCCAATATTTTTTTTTTATCTTCTACAAGTTAGCCCTTGACAGCAATCTCACCTGATGGTAGTGATGATACAGTCTTAGATGGTAGCGGGCTAACCTGTTAGGGGTATGGTAAGCCCATACTCCTAATTGGTTTCTACACGACATCATGCCGGAACACTAAATCGCTTTTCGACACGTCTTTGTCGGTAGGGTGGTAACTAGCCACGGCCGCAGCCTCCCACCAGCAAAGCAATGTTACGGGAACTGATACACCTTATCCAAAGATAAGGAATGCGATGAAAGATTATATAATTATGCAAGTATATAACCACACTAATATAACTTTGAACAACCTTGTGCCTTTAATTCCTCACTGGAGAAACCATTCGACCATGAAAGAGAATCCCGCCAAAATTCAAAGTCATCAAGGTCAGCTGAAGAAATCCGATCCGACTCAGAAGTCCCAGACTAGATTCTACATTTCAAAGTAGGACTTATGTTTAACAAATTTCGCCAAAACCGGTGAAATGAAACAGTTTGTCAGCCCGGAGTCTTGATTAAATAAAATCTTTATATTAGCTTTCGACAAAGGAGATTGATCATACAAAACACTATCAAGTTTTGGTTAACCCATGTTAACTTATGGATAAGTTTGTTTATTAATTTGGCAGATGATATCAAAACTGATGAAGAGGAAGACACAAAAGATATAAAAATCGTCAAAGTGGAGAGTTTGGCGTCAAACACGGAACAGAAACAAGACGACAAGACGCAATGTTCTACGAAATCCGAGCAGGCCGACATCACTAGTGAGATAAAAACTGATGTTTATGAGTGTGTATGTGTGATAGCGTAGTGGTTAGGACGTCCGCCTCTTAATTCGAGGTCGGGGGTTCGATCCCGGGCACGCTCCTCTAATTTTTCGGAGGTATATGCGTTTTTAAGCAATTAAAATGTCACTCGCTTCAACGGCGAAGGAAAACATTGTGAGGAAACCACTAAAAAACATAATGTTCTTAAAGGCTTGTGAAGTCTGCCAAACCGCACATGGCCAGCGTGGTGGACTATGGCCAAACGCTTCTCATATTGAGAGGAAATCCGTGGTCTGTAGTGAGCCGAAAATGGGTTGATCATTATGATGATGATAATGTGTGTGACAGAGGATGTTGTCCAGCTTACGTAAATTTGTTGCGTGTAAACTCCTCAATATATTATTAAATTAAGTAATCTTATTCAGAAAAGTGCACATGTGTGCGTACCTATGCGTGCGCGCGTGTATGTCGCAGCTTTCTAAATGGGTTATGATAAAACGATGAATGTGTGCGTGGGTGAATTTTTTCGTGAGCGTGGGCTTATTCTTACAATCTATTGCTTATTGGTACGTATTTTTTATAATCTTCTAAAATAATTGTAACTTGTGTTTTACATATTTCCTTAATTTACCACCTGGTATCAAGCAATAATATGCATTTAAAAAGAATAGTCAATAGTACAATAAATAAATTATGCAATTTGTTTGCTGAACTTCAATGCATGTTTTAATAAAATGCATATGAGTAAAAAGCTCTATACGGTCGCAATGTAAATGTAGTCTCTTTCCTTCTCGAGGTTTCCTTCCGTCGGAGTCGATGTCCCTTTCTCCCTCACGGCTGTTGCGTGATGCGGAGGGTTGGCTGGAAGGGTCTGTGCAGGATTTCTCGCTTAGCTCCTTCCTAGGACATCTGGAGGGTCGACCTCAGCCTGAATCATCGGTAAGACTAAGTATTTAAACTTCTACTCACGCATTTTCTACCTTCAGATCTTGCAGAACTAACAAAACATAAGTTATTATCTCCATATCTATTGCCATTGGTTGCCTGCAAGAGATGTGTAAACTGCCAAATTGTATACTCTTGAATTTTTTTATTTTAATATTTTTTCTGTGCCTTCTTGTAATTTACAATGCTGATATAAATTGTTACCGTTTTAACAATGACTGCAGTCTAAGAAATTTAAAAACAGGTGTGACCTGTCTTGGTTTTTAAACCAAAAAGGTAAATTTTTGGAATAAGCTCAAAGACAATTCATAGAGTAAATCCTAGTTTAATGAGTTACAACTGAGAACGTCGGTAATGGAATGCAAATACTGAATGTAGTCAGTACTTAGAGCCGATGTGGACTCATTGTGGACCGATGGACTCAGGCCAAAACGAGTTACCAAAACAGGTTATACCAAAACCTGTTTTTTAACCTCTCTAAATACCTCTAAAAACTCATTTTTAACCTCTTTATATAATGTTTCAAATCGATTGGTTATTTTTCGGTTATCGAAAAAACCAAATTGATTACGTTAATTCTTTATTACTTTAAATGGTTTACCGTATAATCTAATAGAAGGAACATCAGCTAATCGCTAGCGGTAACCTCTCACTCATCCCGTTATGAACATTTTTAGGTACATTTGGCATTTTATAGTTGAGCTAAATGGGACATTATTTTAATAATAAACAGACAACCATAAGTAATTGCAATATAACACTCACTTGTTTAAAAAAAAATTAAAATATCACTTGCTTCAACGGTGAAGGAAAACATCGTGAGGAAACCTGCACGCCTGAGAGTTCTCCATAATGATCTCAAAGGCGTGTGAAGTCTGCCAATCCGCACATGGCCAGCGTGGTGGACTATGGCCAAACCCTTCTCATATTGAGAGGCGACCCATGCTCTGCAGTGAGCCGGTAATGGGTTGATCATGATGATGATGATGATGATGATGACTAACTTGTGGAGTAATTTATCACAGGTGGATTCGCAGTTACAATCGCTGATGGCCGAATCCAGTGTGGACTACGTGGCCAAGTTCGCGGACCTGGCTGCCGAGGTCACCGATGAATCTGACCTTGCCGATGATCTCACTTGAATTGTACCTATAATATTTTGGTGATTAATATGTTAGTAATTCTGCTGATCCTAAACAGCTTGAACGTTTATGATAATTTAGATAAGAAGTTATCGACATATTTTTTTTTTCATTCATTAATATATATAGATATATATATATTTTTAAATCGTAAGTCTCCGCCTTTGCCCCTCAGCCCCTCTTTATATTAGAAATATGAGAGAGCCAGTGACGGCATTATGATATCATACTAATATTATAAATGTGAATGTGAGTTTGTTTGTTACGCTTTCACGCGAAAACTATTTAACCGATCATCATGAACCTTTGTATATTCTAGGAGGTTAGGAAGTTACTTCCTAATAATTTACTTTTTTTTTTTAAATACAAAAATGGTTTGTTAAAAGATAGTTATCATATTGATTCATTTCTATTGTAGGGATCTCTGATACTTATTTAATACAAACGCTACTTGTGTTTACAAATATTTGTATTTTTGGAACGAAGTTCCTTATCGCGCGTTGTGAAAGGGGGCTAGACGGAAAAAATTCTTACGAAAAGTTGTCACTTTTTGTTATTGTAAGCTGTGCGGCGTCGCATGGTTCTCTGTCTGTCTCTCTCTCTCTCTTATAGAAAGCAAGCCAGATATTTTCATTTCAATTTCGCATTGAACAGTGTGGTGTCGCGACGATTATTTTTGTTGATTGTTGCTGACAGTATTTCTGCACAAGTTCCGGATATTGCTGATGGAGTACAAAATTGAGCCTACTGATTAAGTTTATATAACATTATATTTGTTAATAATAAAAAAAAATATTATTATAACTTAAATAAAATAAAATTTTATTACAATTCCTTCACTAATTAATCGAAAGGAACTTCGTTCCATCCGGGTGTCCCTTGACACCTCTCAATTTATTTGTATAAACTTTTACATGTTACATGCAAGCCTAAATTGAAAAATAAACAAAATTGTTCCAATCCTTACAGCTATTGAAGTATTATTCATTTAAATAACTAAATATTTATTACACAACAACAGGAATAAAAATTTGCACATTATCAACTTATATAACTCATAAACGCACTTTAATGAAACGAGTTGGCAATATAATATAAATATTACAAAATGTTGAGTGAGTATGGTGATTGTGTGGGAGGTATGTTTGTTTTTGCGCAATTTATAATCTACTGCCCCAAATTTAGGTATGTACCTACCTGTATTTAAGGCGGCAGTGCTCTCCTTAAATTATTGACACTATGATTGAGTGAGGTGTGTGTTAGTTTACATGGTATGTGTGTTGTATGTGTACGCTTATAACTTAATCCGAATTTAAGTTTTTAAGATTCATTGTATAATTTTGTGAGTAACCACTCGTTTACACGTTTTTTACAATTTTTAGAATTAAGAGGGTATATATTTAAAGCTTTATTTATTTTATTGTACAGTCCAGATCTAATGATGTAGCAACCCAAGTTTTTCCCAGCAAGTTTACTTCTGTGTCTTTCTGTTTGGAAGATCATGTCAACTCTTCTCTTATGTTGATTTTTAACGTAAGTAGTGGAATAATGTTTGAAAAATAAAGAGTTATTTAAATTATGCTTAGTTATTAAGTTTTATTTTGTGTAGTAGGTCACTATTGTATTGAAATAAATAAAGGATTTTTTTAGAGTATTATCGTATATTTTTCTTGTCTGTTATAACTTTGACATTCGACAGCATTTCACATACGAGTAGATATTGAAGAGAGGTTGAAGAAAGGGAAGAACACGAATTATTCAGGTATATACCTATAATTTCATAAAAGTAGGGGTGATCGTGAAGAATTCCCGTTTTTATAGTTATAGAAATTAAAATGTGCGATTAAATTGATAGTTTCAAAAACACTTGTATTTATATATTTGTTTAAACCACGAATCTAGAATAAACGAGGGTAACAGTATCCATGGGAAAAATTAACTGATGATAATAGTTAAAAAATATTGCAAGGGTTAAAAATCTTATATGTACATTTTTGTAACATTAACTTTTTAGTTTAACTTGAATTAACTAAAAACAAACTACTAACTTGATAAAGCTGTGAAAGTGTGTATACGGATTGTGTAATGATTGACACAAAACATCGTATCTTCAGTCACTTAAAAGTATTTCGGTTTTTTGTCATCGGCAAAATGGTGATGATGTCGATTAGTATTTCTGCGTTTTTGTGGTTATATCGTTTCAGCATTCCGTTTTCTTCTTTGTTTTCTAGTCAAAATTAGGTTAAAATTTTGCATAATAACACAAATTAAGGTGTGTATTGTTTAATGTAAACCACACGATGGTTTTATCTATTTGCAATTTTTTTTACGGGTATTGTATTTACACGTGTGTGTATTTAATCTGTGAGTTTTGAGGAATATTTTGTATTAAGAGTCTGTGACTTTCCATGATTGTCCGCTGTCATTCGCATTCCGAATAAATAACAATTGACAAGTGTCATTCCAAATAGGTTATGTGTAAATACTGTCTTTATTTACCAATTAATGAAATAATTATTGTAATAATGTAAATGCACCTAAATAAATAAACCGCGTCAATAATTCCCTTCCTGTGATACAAATTTAATTTTTAATCAAACTGGCTTGTTTTTGTCATTTCTTCAATATGATTTTCGAACTTTTAACGTAAGTTTTTATACTTGTTTTTTTATTAAAACTTGGCTGAAGCCAAATATTACAATCTAGAGAACAAATCATACTGTATCTAGCTTGATCTTTAGGTTTTACTACATTTTGTAATAACACAATATAATCGGAACTCTTTGGGATAAATATTACTTCTATAATAATATTATAAACCGGAAAGAAATGTTTGTTTATATGTAATTAATAAACTGTGAAACTACGAAACCGATTTTAATTGTTCTTTCACCATTAGAAGGCTTTTTAATCCAGATGTTCCATACACTTTATTTTATTACAGTAATAATAAGCAGCCTGACCTAATGGTATTTATAAAACAATTCAGTATAAGGTAAAGCTGTTTGGTTAGTGCATTATTCTTGTACAATATTTTCACAAATCACATACATATTAGACTTTAGTTAATCTAAAAAAGAGATTATAGATATATAGTACCTTTTCCAAAAATATGCATTTTGTATCAAAATTCAAAGATGAATTTCTGTCATCATTATTGGGCATATTAATCCTAAAAAAAAACATATTATACAGACTACATAAAATGGTTTTAAAAAAACCTATAGCATGTTATTTTGACATGCATGAGAGAAATATAATCAAAATTAATATAACATTACATAACAACCCTCTGGTAATGCTGGTAAAACTGTGGAGAACAGCTAGTGTTGATGATTTTTTTCACTTTCTATTAACATAAAGGCTTCTTATCATTAGTAGAAGATAAGATAAAATTTACAACTCTAAATATTTCACAGACAGGCTTATCTAAATGTATTTATTAAAGTACCAATAAGTCAAAGAAATGGCTGTACACAAGCAATACATGACTATGTTGTGAGATAATTCTTATAAAAACTTACCCGTGATATCATTCAAGAGATATCCAGTGATCGAGAAAGAAAAAAGTAGAGATAAATGTAGCAAGAAGTCACATGTTATACAGAAAATCATCAAAAATCTGTGCATTGTATTCCCATACACTTGCACCAATCAAGAGAAAGCTATGCAATAAGCATTGATGAACAAACTGACTGTTTTAAATGAATTTAATGTTTCACATCAAAAAGTTTTTCATGAATTGTTAATTAAGGGTAAAAGAAATGTATCATCATCACCATGATGATCAACCCATTGCTGGCTCACTACAGAGCATGGGACCCCTCTCAATATGAGAATGGTTTGGCCATAGTCCACCGCGCTGATCATGTGCATGTTTGCTGACTTCACTTCCATTTGAGAACATAATGAACTCTCAGGCTTGCAGGTTTCCTCACAATGTTTTCCTTCTCTGTTAAAGCAAGTGATATTTTAATTGCTTAAAAACACACATTCCTTCGAAAAGTAAGAAGTGTGTGCCCGGGTTTGAACCACCGTCCTCTGATTAGGAGGCGTAACTACTAGGCAATCACAGCTTCTGAAAAGAAATGTATAATTCTACCTGACTATAAGTATAATACAAAAGGAAATTTCTGTTTGTATTTACAGTCTCTGCTCATACTCTCTCAAAAATATATTAAGATTTATGAACAATATAATATTGTTCCATTCATCACCACTCGCACCATTCATTGCTATAAACAAACAAAACTGTTTAAATACTAGTTAAGTGCATGTAGGGTACATAGAGCCATCTTTTGCAATATGTGTACTCCAACTCCAGCCAATAACTTAAATGATTAGAACTTTAAAACCACACTTTCAACACCATTGTTGATGATACAAAAACCACCATACCAAACCACCAACCACAAACCATATTAAACCAAATAAATAAAGTAAGACAACATCAAACGAGTCGCAGGGAGCCGCTGGATACAAGCGGCCCAAGACCGTGGCCGTTGGAACTCCTTACAAAAGACCTATGTCCAGTAGTGGACTCTTATCGGTTGAAATGATGAAATAAAATAAAATAGAATACTAAATAGGAATTAATTTATTATTATCTGCATCATTTTTCATGCTTCAAAAAATCTTATTTAGGTAGCTATTTTACACCACTATCAACTTTATCTGATTTAAAATCATGTAAATACATAAATAATTCAGGTGAATCTTATAAGTTGATTGACTATCACTTGTTAACTTGTAAAGCCTACTAAGGTTTCCCTCTTACATATTTTATTTATGTACTGCCATATACAAATCAACTATTTACCAGGCCGCAGCTATATAACATTTCATAGTTTATCAGTGAAACTAATGTTGATGTAATTTCTTAACTAGCTATCTGGTTATGCATACAAAGTAAACTATTTAGCCTAGTTAATAAAAATGATTCCCATGGCATTTTTAGAATATTATTCTTCTATAAGCGCCTTCGGTCAGGCCAGTATACAACTTATCTTGTTTGGTTATTTACAGTTTAGTTGTAATACTCCCAATGATGTTGCTTGGAGTACTACTATTTGGTGCATTCGTTATTGTGCCTTGTGCATTCATCTTCGCATCTTGGTACATGAGGATTAACGAGAGAAAGCTGCAACGGAGGAAAAGAGATGGTGCTAACATAGCTTTTTTTCACCCTTACTGTAATGGGGGAGGTGGTGGAGAAAGAGTGCTGTGGGTTGCTATAAAGGCTATACTAACCAGGTAATCAAAAGTATGAAATTTTTTGATTTGAATTGAATGTTCATAAGGGCTTATTCTAGTTTAATTTACCCTTCTATGTGTACAGTATTTATTCATTTTCTTATCTACATACTAGAGCTTGTGGTTATATTATTTAGTTCGAAAGAATTTTTGATACACCTAATGCAAAAAAAAAACCCTTTGCTGCAAAAATAATCTGTATTTTTCATTTTTAGGATGTAATCTATGAATTGCATGTTGATTGCACTAAACAAAAAAATTACAACTTACAGCAGGCCTATTCTGTTACTTTATCAACAAGCTGTCGACTAATCCTTTTCATACAAACTAGATTCAGGGTTTACTTCCTTTTTTGATAAATACTATACCAAAAATTGGAGGTACTAGTAAGCTTACAAAATAACCGCAGAAATGATGCAAGATATACGAGATTGCGTCATAAAGAAAATAAATTACTTTTAATTTTTTCATATTTCATATTAAACTTAGGTTAAAAATTAGGTTAATAAACAAAAAACCCAGAGGAGCTTTAGAATAAAAATCCTTATGACCTTATCTTTAGATTATAGTAATACGATTTATCGTAAGACCTGTTTCTAAAATCCATGAAGTATAATAATTGCTTGTTAGATAACATGATATAGATGATTATAGATGATTATAGATGATTATAGATGACTATAGATGACTAATAATGGTATGATATTGTTGTTTAGGTACCCAGATTCCCATATATACATCTACACGGTGGAAACAGCGGAGCCGACAGCAATATTGAACAAGGTCCAGAACCATTTCAATGTTAAACTGGAACCAGAGAGAATTAACTTCGTGCGATTATATCTACGGAAAGTGATAGAGCCCCAGACCTACCCTTACTTCACGCTGCTGCTGCAAAGTGTTGGAACTATGATACTGGGGATGGAAGCTTTCATGAAGTTTAATCCAGGTAATAAGAAATTTTTGTTTGGTAAATGTGCAATTTTCGGTATAACATTACCGAAGCAGGAGGTGTAAGCTGGTAAATTATAGTAAGCAATTAAGCAAATACTACGCGAAATATTTATTCCATAACTCTTACGAAATATTTATTCTATAACTCTTAAAGAAAACATTGAACTTTTAATTCCGGAAACAATATCTCTAAGGTAGCAAAAAACAAGTGTTGACAAATTTTATCATTAGTTATGACAATGGACTATATTGTATATTTATAAAACTTAAACAATAATCACAAAAAAAAAACAATTTACTAAGAAACTGAAAGAAACGTACAATAAATAATTTTAATAAAAATAATTGAGCGAGGAGAAATACAAGTAAAGAGAACGCAATGCCCCTCTGTCCCTGGTGCGGAGGTAAAAGTGAGTCTCAGCACGAACCTGGCGTTCCCAAGCAAACCGGTTCTCCCTCCAATCGGTACTTCTCAGTGATGTTTTTTTTTATTCACCACAAGTTAGCCCTTGACTGCATCTCACCTGATGGCAAGTGATGATGCGGTCTAAGATGGTAGCGGGCTAACCTGTTAGGGGTATGGTAAACTCATACTCCTAATTGGTTTCTACACAACATCGTGCCGGAACGCTAAATCGCTTGGCGACACGTCTTTGTCGGTAGGGTGGTAACTAGCCACGGCCGAAGCCTCCCACCAGACCAGACTCGAGCCGGGAATCGAACCCAGGACCTCCAACTTTTAAATGCAACAGCGCACGCGCTGCGCCACGGATGTCACGGATAATCCTGTATTTTCTATGTCAAAAGTGTATTAAATTCAATGGCAACAATCCCTCTACCAGATATTTACATAGACACGATGGGGTGCGCCTTCACGTACCCCATCTTCCGCTACCTGGCGCGGTGCCCGGTGGGCTGCTACACGCACTACCCCACGGTGACCGCGGCCATGATGCGGCGCGTCAAGCACCGCCTGGTCAGCTACAACAACAGCAGCGTCATCGCGCGCAACCCGCTGCTCACCTGGTGCAAGCTGCTCTATTACAAGATCTTCGGCTGGGTAATGTCATAGCAAATCTAACTGAACCGTCACGGGACGCACAACTTAAGTACGGCGGACATGACACGTAAAGCCGTCTGCCGTGATGGCATATTTGACGACCTACGTAGTGCAGTGTATGCGCTGTCGCATTATAAAGTCGCACGTCCTGGGTTCGACTCGCGTTTCCCGGCTCGCGTTTGGACCGGTGGGAGGCTTCGGCCGTGGCTAGTTACCATCCTACCGACAAAGACGTGTCGCTAAGCGATTTAGCGTTCCGGCTCGATGTCGCGTAGAAACCAATAAGGAGTGTGGGTTTTCTAAACCCCTAACAGGTTCAGACTGCATCATCACTTACCACCAGGTGTCGATATATATGTCGGATAGTCGTCAAGGGCAAACTTGTAGTGTATAAAATAAATAAAAAATACCTGTTCGATTTACTGCCAAGCCAATCGTGCTGCCAAGCCGTGCTTATAGACGTCTAACAAAAAATAACCCACTGTTTCTGCGTTGGCTGTTCGCTCGGCTTCTCAAGGTCGTATAGTGTTAAACACTATTAATATACCCCATGCTAGTCATGCCCTTGAATTACGCCATCAAATTCTAAACAGTTTAATTTTGCCACACTTCAAGTTAGCTCTTGATTCCAAACTCATCTGGTGGTTACTGATGATGAAGCGGTCTAATTCTTTAATGGGATTGAAGCCTTCAGCCAAAACAGGCACTTTTCTTCGCTATTGTTACTTTCACGCTATTTAGTGATTACCGCCCACGAACAACGAACCTTCAGACCGGCGAAAATTCCGAATAAAAAATCAGTGAATTCATTCCCGTTCTAGTAGGATTATAAAAAATCCATTCCGGAGCGCTCAAACTAAATAACAAATGATTGTTCTCCATTACTTATATAATTATTATTATGTATTATATTTTTGTGCAGTTGTACGGAGTGGTGGGGCGGCGCGCGGACATCGTGATGGTGAACGGCTCGTGGACCGAGGAGCACATCCATGAGCTGTGGCGAAACCCGCTCAGCACCCACCGCGTGTACCCGCCCTGCGAGGTGAGCTCACGGCCACCAGGGAACTCGGTCCACTAGCCCCCACCCACCAAATACAGCAGGGGTGCCGTAGGGGCAAAATAGGGGCGGGGGCAAGCATGGAACCTAACTCACCGACAAATCAGACCGAAAATTAGCTCAGGAAGAGCGACAGCTGTTTTGTGCAATAAAGTCTTTGATTTTAGTCTCTTTACTCCACCAAAAAGGTCGGGGTTTCGATCCTGGACACGCACCTCTAACTTTTCGGAGTTATGTACGTTTTTAAGCAATAACAATATAACTTACTTCAACGGTGAAGGAAAACATCGTGAGCAAACCTGCACGCCTGAGAATCCTCCATAATGTTCTCAAAGGCGTGTGAAGTCTGCCAATCCGCACATGGCCAGCGTGGTGGACTATGGCCAAACCCTTCTCATATTGAGAGGAGACCCGTGCTCTGTAAGCCAGCAATCGGTTGATCATGATGATGATGATGACTCCACCAAAAAAACAGTGTTATTACTAATATAAGCATATAGGGAAGGGGTTGGCACGTATTAATTTTGTCACTTCTATTAAAAAACTAGTTAAGAAATAGGGGAGTTGAAACCTTGTCCGTAAAATGTTTTCTCTTATTCAATCTATAATGCAGGGTTAAACTTTTCATCATATACTGCCTTGATGTCTTGGAATAAATTATTTAATTAAAAAAACGCTATTCAAAAAAGGCCGATATAAATGCCTATTTGGTGTTATTATTGTGATCTGTTTATCGAAGGTGTCGCAACTCAAAACGCTTCGCTCACTAGTGAGAGACTCCGACCCGATCCGGATATTGTCCGTGGCACAGTTCCGACCGGAAAAGGACCACCCTCTGATGCTGCAGGCCATGTACGAGCTTAGGAACCTGCTCATCAAAAACGAGATCCTTTGGAATAAGGTTTGTTTTCTATTATACTGGTTAATATTTGTGTAGTGAAGGCTTTGTTGGTAGTTCGTTTACCACAGACTAAGACATGCTTTTTTATTTTTATACACTACAAGTTAGCCCTTGACGGCTATCTCACCTGGTGGTAAGTGATGATGCAGTCTAGGATGGTAGCGGGCTAACCTGTTAGGAGCATGGTAATCCCACGCTCCTAATTGGTTTCAATGCGACATCGTGCCGGAAGGCTAAAATCGCTTGGCGACACGTCTTTGTCGGTAGGGTGGTTAACTAGCCACGGCCGAAGCCTCCCACCAGACCAGACTCGAGCCGGGAATCGAACTCAGGACCTCCAACTTTATAATGCGACAGCGCACGCACTGCGCCACGGAGGTCGTCAAAATAGCCTGCGTCTGCGAAGCCTTTCAGTCTCCCGGCATGATGCCTCGCTGAAAGCAATTACGGGTGGAAAGTATTATACCCATAATAAAACCAAAAATTAATATTTGTTCATACAAGGACCTTATAAATATGATAACTGCAAAAATATTGCAACTTCTGTAACCCTTACTGGTTAACCCGCGTCCATCTGACTACATCACCCCACTAGCACGTGGAGATTGAAGTCAATGGCTCATTTGTACTGGCTGGTAATTTAGCTGGTAGTATATATTATAGTCAAATTTCAAATTCAAATTCAAAATAATCTTTATTCAAATAGTCCTTAAAAAGGCACTTTTGACGCGTCAATAATTTACATAGTAGTTATTTCATGGTGATAACTATATTCGTAAACTTAAAACTAAAGCTATGAGGGTTCCAAACGCGCCCCGGTCTAAGAAGAAGCCCACAACAAACTTAGCCGGGGTATTTCTTTTTTTCGTTATCACCATCTTACATAATGAAAAATAAACTATAGTACCTATGGAGATAGAGCAATTGACACCCAAGCTTTTTATCGTTTATATAATCCTTAATATCGTAATATGATTTTTCTACAAGCTCTCGTTTTATAAAAACTTTCAACTTATTGATAGACATCTCCAAGATATCAATAGGTAGTTTATTATAAAATAAAATACAATTTCCTTTGAAATCTTAAAGTCTTAATTATATATACACAGGAAGATCATTTTGCTTGTGTAAGACTGTTGTTCCTGTTATTGCAGAATTACAACTGACATGTCACAATAGAAGAAAACTTGTTAAAGATAAATAAAACGAAATAATCTTTAGATTAAGCTGGTTTTGGTGGGTTCGTGCCGCAACGCCGAGGACGAGGAGCGCGTCAAGAACCTCCGGGACCTGGCGAAACATCTCTCCATAGAGGAGAACGTCCAGTTCGCCGTCAACGCGTCGTACTGCCAGCTGCTGCAGCTGTACCAGACCAGCTCCCTCGCGCTGCACGCCATGTGGAACGAGCACTTCGGCATCAGTGAGTGTACTAGCCACGCACCGACAACTGTTTTTTTTTTTTTATCGTGGGTAAATCCTCATAGATACACGGCCACGGGGAGGCACAGAGGTTATGCCAGACTCCTACTGACTAAAACCCCCACGTGTTCCTACTCACCGATGTATGGTGGAGTCACGGGAAAGCTTTCGCATACAACCGCGACTCCACCAGCGGGTGTCCGCCGCAGCAGACCCTCCTTGGCCAGTTTCGCCGGTTAGAGGACCGACAACTGGTGGTAAATGTTGATGCAGGCTGAGATGGTGGCGGGCTAACCTGCTACAAGTATACCAGACCAGAGAAAATACAAAAATGATAAATTTCTAAATTGTCCCAGCCTGGAATCCAATTTGGAACCTCCCACTTATAAGACCACAGCGCTCAACACTGTTGTCAAAATTTGTAGATAATTCAACAGGGCAAATTCAAAATTTCAAATTCAAAATAATCTTTATTCAAATAGTCCTTAAAAAGGCACTTTTGACGCGTCAATAATTTACATAGTAGTTATTTCATGGTGATAACTATATTCGTAAACTTAAAAGTAAAGCTATGAGGGTTCCAAACGCGCCCCGGTCTAAGAAGAAGCTTACAACAAACTTAGCCGGGGTTTTTCTTTTTTTCGTTATCACCATCTCACATAATGAATAACAAACTATAGTACCTATGGAGATAGAGCAATTCACACCCAAGCTTTTTTATCGTTTATATAATCCTTAATATCGTAATATGATTTTTCTACAAGTTTTCGTTTTATAAAAACTTTGAACTTATTGATAGACATCTCCAAGATATCAATAGGTAATTTATTATAAAATAAAATACAATTTCCTTTGAATGAGTTACTAATTTTGTGCAGCCTACTAAATGGTACTACAAGTTTACTTTTACTTCTGATGTTCAGTGCGTTACAGTCCATTTTTTTCTTGAATTTATCAATATTTTTATGAACATACATTAAATTTTCATATATATATTGGCTATGCACTGTCATTATTTTATAATCTTTAAATTTATCTCTTAATGACTCTCTGGGACCTAATTTATATATCGCACGAACAGCCCTCTTCTGCAAAACGAATATAGTGTCAATATCAGCAGCATTACCCCATAATAAAATACCATATGACATAATGCTGTGAAAGTAGCTAAAATAACAGGGCAGTGACAATTTTAAGTGCAAGTGAGATGGTGATAACAAAAAGAATAGCTACCCGGCTAAGTTTGTTGTGGGCTTCTTCTTAGACCGGGGCGCGTTTGGCACCCCCATAGCTTTAGTTTTAAGTTTACGAATGTAGTTATCACCATCAACTCACTACTATATAATTAACTCATCAAAAGTTTAAAGGTTTACATATTTCAATAAAGTTTTTGATTGATTACTAAGATCTCTAAATATTTTTAGGGTTTTTTACTTTTTTTAGTAAAGCAGTCAACCGTTTAACATAGCTAGTGATGACTTTAAGACCCATTCATAGTTAAACAATAAATAGCAAGTATAATTTGCTATATTCCGCCGACAACCGGGAGATTAGTATAATATAACACCACACAAAATCTTCCACTAGAACATCTACGCACGTTTCGACCCGACACCGGATCATCCTCAGGAGATGTTGACTTCACAAGCGAGAAAAGTAAAGTCTTTACTTTACATGGTACAAATCTCCCGCTAATTGAAGCGGTGATAGCCTAGTGGTTAGGGGGTCAGCCTCCTAATCAGAGGTCGGCGGTTCGAATCCGGGCACGCACCTCTGACTTTTCGGAGTTATGTGCGTTTAAAAAAAAAAACAAAAAAAAATAATTAAAAATATCACTTGCTTCAACGGTGAAGGAAAACATTGTGAGGAAACCTGCACGCCGGAGAGTTCTCCATAATGTTCTCAAAGGCGTGTGAAGTCTGCCAATCCGCACATGGCCAGCGTGGTGGACTATGGCCAAACCCTTCTCATATTGAGAGGAGACCCGTGTTCTGTAGTGAGCCGGCAATGGGTTGATCATGATGATGATGACTTGCTGTTTATTGTTTATCATGGACTTCCGCAAAGTAACGCCTGCTTCTATTCATTACTATTCATAGTTGTGATAGTAATATAATAGTAGGATAGTCCATTCCATTATTTCAGACATTACACTTCAATTACTAAACTATAAACATTTATTTGCAAAAATATTGTATGTCCAATCAGAGACGTGCCAATGTAACGTCTGATTAACGTTTATAATAACAGATTAATTATTATACCTATTTATAAACAAAGTTATCTTGATACAAAACATCACCTAGATCCATATATCTAGTCAACACATAATCGCGCAGAGGTAGAGGTACAAATACCACTGATTTTTCACGTTTAAATATATATTTAACAGTTATTGTAACTAATATATAAATACAAATTATCCTTTTGCGTCATTGACTACGTATTTGTTGTTATTTCCTTTTTGTGATGCACCGGTCTGCGGCCCACCGTTTTGTTTGGTTGACTGCGCCAGCATTGATAAGAACATGGCGAAGTATAAAATCATTGCTGCAAAAGCTATTATGTCCATGAAGGATAATATTTCGCGAGGTACCTATTAACAATTTTAATAGCGATGACGAGACACTTCGGTAACTTGATTATTTTTTTTATTCGTGGGGCACTTTCTGGCTGTACATCGGCGGCAAATTCCGAACATTTTGTATTTGCCTCGACCACATGCTCCGTCTGTTTCGAAGGCACGTCTGTTGCCGATATCTGGTATTGCTATATTCTCCGAATCTTTGGTTCGTATAGGCTCGGTAACTGGCTCCGTATATTCTGATGCTTTTCTGATACTATCTTTCAAAGTTTTAAATTCTTCTTCGAAAAAGATAATATCATTACTGGGAAAAACGGAAGTTCTCTTTGACAACCCTATAGCCTCATGTGGTTTTGTCACCACTAATTCTATATTCACACAAATCAATGATATTACAATTGCACGTAAAAACATGTTAAATTTCCTTGTACTGGTAGTTCCGTTGTTCCGACTTTTAATACTTTTGTAACGTTATATTGTCAGACGTCTGTATACCGCTGGAGATTACAGTGGACTGACGAGAAGTATCTACTGAAAGTAAAGCGAATAATTGCGTGGCAGATGACGTGGCATACTATCGAATATGATACCTACTTATTTTGACGACCTCCGTGGCGCAGCGCGCGCGCTGTCACTTTATAAAGTTGGAGGTCCTGGGTTCGATTCCCGGCTCGAGTCTGGTCTGGTGGGAGGCTGCGGCCGTGGCTAGTTACCACTCTACCGACAAAGACAAAGCGATTTAGCGTTCCGGCACGATGTCGTGTAGAAACCAATTAAGAGTGTGGATTTACCATACCCCTAACAGGTTAGCCCGCTACCATCTTAGACTGCATCATCACTTACCATAAAGTGAGATTGCCGTCAAGGGCTAACTTGGAGTGGATAAAAAAAAAAAAAAACTATAACTTAACAGATTAGTACAATAGAAGCGTCGGTCTGTGATCCTAAAACAACTCCCTATTTTTAAACTCATACGATTGTTTGATAGATAGCAAAACCTTATACTACCAGTATTATAATGGCGAAAGTTTGTATGGATGGATAGATGTTTGTTAATCTTTCGCGTTAAAACTACTGAAAGGATTTTTATGAAACTGTACAATAATATAGCTTATACATCAGTTTAACACATGGGCTACAATTTATGAAGATATTGTGTGATTTGTCCAAAATATTACTATAACTGTCAAATAGGAAAAAATCTACCATCAGCGTGATAATTTTAATGTCATAATGTTAGTTCTTTTCTACGCCACGCTAATATAAGCTACTCGAAATACTAATCCTGCGTAGACGAAGTCGCGGGCACCAGCTAGTTTTCTATATTTTTGTCACGCTGAAAGCTTTGACACAAGCAAGGACGTAGGAAACTTTCTATCCACGAAAAACCTTATCTTGATTAACTCCTACAGGATCAAGTCTTTATTAACTGTGAAGCTGGGCCATGTAGCTTGCATCCTTGAGATGGGAAGTAATTTTTAGCCGGTAAACGAATTCTAACTTTTCGAAGTTATGTGCGTTTTTAAATAATTAAAATATCACTTGCTTCAACGGTGAAGGAAAACATCATGAGGAAACCTGCAAGCCTGAGAGTTTTCCATAATGTTCTCAAAGGCGTGTGAAGTCTGCCAATCCACACATGGCCAGCGTGGTGGACTATGGCCAAACCCTTCTCATATTGAGAGGAGACCCGTGCTCTGTAGTGAGCCGGTAATGGGTTGATCATAATGATGATGATGATGAAACGAGCGTTTGCTATATTTATTTATATAAAACAACGCGAATGAAGTCACGGGGAACAGTGATACATAATTTGTAATATATGTTTTACAATGTTATTCACGTCTGGACTCGCGTAAATCATTTCTCTATTTTTAGTCTAATGTAAGAAATGTATTACAACAGAATACGTACTGCAATGTAGTTATTCTTGTGGTAAAAAATAGATAGTTAGATATGCAACATCATCATGATCAACCCATTACAGGCTCACTACAGAGCACAGGTCTCCTCTCAATATGAGAATGGTTTGGCCATAGTCCACCACGCTGGCCATGTGCGGATTGGCAGACTTAATAAATATATTTAATTTAATTTAACAATTACAATAAAAATTGTTATCCAAAAATATTCAAGGGGCAAGTTACTGGTATCGTGTACATCGATCTCTATTTTAAACAAGATTACCAGATGAAATTACCCAACCAAAACCACCATCTGTTATAAGTTAGAAATAAATAAATGAATGAACAATAAATTTCATTGTATTCCATTCTTCGGTTATTCATACCATTCGTTTAATTTGCGATACTCACACTTGGCAATGGATTTAAATAACTTGGTAGAACTTAAAAAGTCTTGCCCCCTATAGGTACGTCGCATCTAATTCCATCGCAGCAAACTTTTATTTTTTAATACTTATTATCTTATTTTTTTAAAACTCTGTTGAAGTTTATACAAATACGTATCGACATATAAACAAATATATTACGTAAAAGAATAACTTGTTGAGTACGTAATCAGTGTAACACAACATACATGGTACATCTATAGTCTGCGAGAGGACTGATATTCTACATTCGTCTCATTCTCTGCAAATTTAGTTTCCCAAAGGTTGCACTTCTACCGCGTGTGACCTGAAGGGTTCATACAAGAAAAGTGTTTTTATTGATCAATCTAATAAAACTTATTACATAGTGAACCTAATTAGTAGTGATAATTTGCACAGAGGTGGAAAGCATTTCGTGTGCGAACCCAACTTGCACTAGCCGGTGATCCGTTCCAGGCGTGGTGGAATGCATGGCCGCGGGGCTCATCACGATCGCGCACCGCTCCGGGGGGCCGCTCGCGGACATCGTCGAGACGGCCGAGGGCTCCCGCACGGGCTTCCTGGCGGCCGAGCCCGACGAGTACGCGCGGGCCATCCTCGAGGTGATAGCGCTGCCCGCCCACGAGAAGAAGAGGATCGTTGAGGCTGCTAGGTGAGGGCGATTGAGTCTTAAAGATTGCTATCAAGATGTCGTGAGGTCGGTGGTCATGTTTTTTATTCCGTGTTACAGGCCTCCAGCGTAATTTAGATATATACATATTAAAATTATAGCACATTTACCTTATTACTAAAATTTTTGTTTCTTGACTGACTGACTATTTCTGTTTGTGACAGCGCATGCTATAGAATGTGTTAGGTTTGGTGCCACTGTTACGTTTTTAACTTATTTATTTTCCTTGCCGATGATAAAATGTAAAATATTTAATTAACATTCATCATCATCATCATGAGCAACCCATTACCGGCTCTCCGTGCTCACTACAGAGCACGGATCTCCTCTCAATATGAGAAGGTTTTTGGCCATAGTCCACCACGCATGATATTTTTAATTGTTTTAAAAACGCACATAACTCCGAAAAGTTAGAGGTGCGTGCCGGGATTCGAACCGCCGACCTCTGATTAGGAGGCTGACGCCCTAACCACTGGGCTATCACCGCTTTAATTAACATTAGTCATTGTTAAAATATCACTTGCTTCAACGGTGAAGGAAAACATCGTGAGGTAACCTGCACGCCTGAGAGTTCTCCATAATGTTCTCAAAGGCGTGTGAAGTCTGCCAATCCGCACATAGCCTATCTACCCTACTGGTCTTTTTTTTCCGCTGGGAAATGCGTTTACGCATCCCCTCCGGAAGCGACGCAGGCAAGACTGCGCCGCTTCCGACGGGGTATGTCGGACTCCCCGGCGTCCAGGGTGGCGGACCAGAATACCCACTAAAACCCAGCGATGCTCCTTCGCGTCGCCTGGTGGCTGGGTCACGGGAACACTTGTGCACTCGACCGCAACCCAGCCAGCTACCTTACTAGTCTAATAGTCAGCACGTTCAACTATAGATTTATATATAACTATATATTAGGCCGATCCGGGACTAAGGTATTAGGGTTTTTCTGTATATGCATTTCACAGTATCAGCGCGGAGTTAGAAATGCTCCGGTCGGTATACCCTGACCTTCAGAGGTGCCTTTAATCTGCACCGTTACGTTTTTGATATTCCATAGACACGAAAAAAGTGTGTGTTTTTTATCTTGGTAAATACCATTGTACGTCGAGGCAGACCGAGGCGTCGCTGGCGTGACGAACTCGATGCCTATATGTCGGCTTGGCCCCAAATATCTCTAGATAGAGACAAACGGAAGGAAGAAAGGGAGGCCTTTTGCCAACATTGGGACAGTACGGGACAACAGGTTTCTCAACCTGTCGCCCTGACCCCCGGCCGTTTGGTCTCCCCTGCCGGGGTGTAATCCTCCGCCCGGTGCAAATATGTATTTATGTAATGTGTAAGTAGGGTTATTTATTTTTATTTGTTTAAGTTTATTATATCTCTTTTGGTTTTTATATGTATTTATTTTGCACACGGGCGTGAGACTTGGAATATAATAATAATATAAATACCATTGAAACTTTCCTATGTGAATACTAGGGAACGTCATCGCTTGCCATGAGGTGTTATTGCAGTGAAACAAAAATTATGACGGTCACGAGTATTTTTGTTTGACTGTTGTAATTTCTCTGTAATGAAACGACGACCTCCGTGGCGCAGCGCGCGCGCCGTCGGATTATAAACTTGGAGGTCCTGGGTTCGATTCCCGGCTCGAGTCTGGTCTGGTGGGAGGCTTCGGCCGTGGCTAGTTACCACCCTACCGACAAAGATGTGTCGCCAAGCGATTTAGCGTTCCGGCACGATGTCGCGTAGAAACCAATTAGGAGTATGGGTTTACCATACCCCTAACAGGTTAGCCCGCTACCATCTTAGACTGCATCATCACTTACCATCAGGTAGGATTGCCGTCAAGGGCTAACTTGTAGTGGATAAAAAAATAATGCCCATCTGACTCTCACTGTTATCTAATAACTAAATGCATATGTGAATGTAGCACTTTCATGTAATAAACGTATTTGAGTTGTGTTATTTAAATTTACAGAGCATCAGTGGACCGCTTCTCCGAGGCAGCATTTGTTAAGGCATTCCTGAGGGCAGTGGAACCGCTGATGAGGGTTGACTGAAGGCGAAAACGTGTTCACGGATTAAAGAAAAAGATAGACAGAGATCTCACCACGTCCTACTTACTGCATAGCACCAGAATCCAAAACTTTCTTGATTCATTCATGTTGTGTTACTTTGTGCCAATGTTAACACGTGTGGCATAGGTGACAGTCATTTTAAAATGATTATTATTTAATGGTAATTTGTGATATATCATCTGAACGATTTGCCCATGGACCATGTTTGCTCCTGACTTCACCCAGGTGGATGAATCCAAAGTTCAGACTAAAGTGCTTCACCACTCAAATATAAAAACTTGTCAAATATTTGTAAAGAGGTTAAGCCTACTGCTGAATACAAGGCATCGTAAAGATCTGCACCATTTATTTCTTAGATGATATTCCACTACGACATGCTAGTCAGTAGGCCGCGTAGTTTGCGGATCTACGTCCGCGAGGAGGCAGAATAGGAGCACAAGGGAGGTACCGGTGCGTTCTTAGGAGATCCCGGAACCTCCCACATATTTTATGCTAATGGTGGCGACCGAGGGGGTTTTAGTGGGTAAAAATCCCACATAACCCGAGCTATTCCCCAGCAATAATCGGGTATCTCAGTAGGAGATTTCCCCCCCGTAAACACAAAAAAAAAAAGGTGATATTCCACTAAAACAAACCATGTGCTTTTATTTTTAATTTTAAAATCTGGAATGCCAATTCCATTTTCGACGCAGGTAAACAGACCTTTTCTAGGTAATAGTTATCCATCTCATCGTCATCACTTACACAAAGATGGACGTCTACCTTTTTATTTTATTCCGTGGCTGTGTTGTTATCGATTCCATTAGTATTAACTTAATTTATAAGAATCAAAATAAATTCTACCAAAGTTTTATGTTTGATTTTATTTCACAAATAGCATTTAATACAACCCACAACTTAATTATATAATATTTATTATTTAATTTACATTTTCTTATGTTTATAATAATTATATGATATTGCACACTAGATTTCGACGTCCTGATTATTCAGTGTTTGCTTTAAGGAAAGACTGAAGACTGCTATTTCCACGCCATTTATAGTTCATTCGAGTTAATAAAATAGTGAGTCATCGATTTCAACCGGCCCAGCCACGCGAGATTAAAATATATTATTTCATAATTATTTTAATTTAACTTTTGATACTTAAGTTTTTACTAGACTGTAAGACACTTACTACACTTACTCGGTACTATTTTCTTAATGCGAATGGACCATAGTGCACATTATTTTTCATTGAACCTTTTACTTTCTGTAATAAACATTTCAAGATATATTTTGGTTGATATACTTGGTATATTAAGTTGGATAGAGTTCAATATGATTAAAAAAGTTCTATTATGGACCTTATTTCTTTATATCTAGTATATATAATAACAATAACTTAATTTTGCTATTTATATTGAAAAGTGCGGATTTTTCTTTTAAGAAACAGTATTAGAACGTATGACCTGATAGATACAGTCCACCCACTATGATTTTAACAATTAAGGTTTTTAATTGTTGGAATAAAAATAATATCAAGTTAATCTATATACATATACATATAAAATTTAAGTTCAATTACAGTTGCAATATTAAACAGTTCTTAAATTATATTAACATACCTGATCAATAGACTGAATAATTGAAACATTAATAGGATCTATTTCACGAAGAGTATTTTGATATTTTTAAGTACTAACAATATATTTCATTTGTGTAGGTTACTATGGATCACGAGGTCCTGGAATCCATTCAAGGCATAAAGGGCCTAATATATAAAAGTACTAGAACATACAAAAAAAAAGTTATAATTTGAATCATAGATGCTTTTAGCTTTACCATTTGGATCTACAATCATTGGTTAAATCACAAAACTAAGTGTATTTTCCTTTGTTTGAAATTTCGACAGTTGTTGCCTGTAAAATATATTTAAAAAAACCCAAGGCAGATTATCTGAGAATTGAAAGTCATCCCCAAGGTAAGGTAAGTGAGCGTTGGTTACTAACTTGCACATAGGTACAGATGCGGTTAAAATTCAATGTACAACATAGAGTTGTTTTTTTTGTAACTAATAGCTAAGTTTGCTTAAAAATTGCATTACCAGTCGCATTGGCCCTAGCATTGACTTTTTGGCCTCTAACACAAAAGTAAACCTTTAATTCGTAATTATGATATCTTAGTGATACATGAAGACTTCTACAATTTCGCAACAGATCTTAGCGAAAAAGGACAGCTTTTAGAGATTTGTATGAATTAATATATAATGGTAGGGTTTTGTGTTCAAATATATTACACATGTTTGAGAGGAATGTTATTGGCATGAGTAAAAATATTATCTACGCAGCTAGCCTGCCGACGCGGTCTCTGGGGATCAGCCTCAGCTCTGAACCATGCTTCAAGAAGATATTACCTGCACAGGACATAATAAAATAATTATTGAGATTTTAAAAATATATAAAACCGAATTTATTGTTAATACACGCGATTCATATATATTTTATATGTACCGCACAATTTAATTTATTGGATGTAATATTCTTTTTTTTTTTTTATACACTACAAGTTACCCCTGGTGGATATCTCACCTGGTGGTAAGTGATAATGCTAATGATGAATAGAAGCAGGCGTTACTTTGCCGAAGTCCATCATAAACAATAAACAGCAAGTATAATCGGATCATCCTTTCGCGCTTGTGAAGTCAACATCTCCTGAGGATGATCCGGTGTCAGGTCGAAACGTGCGTAGAGGTTCTAGTGGAAGATTTTGTGTGTTATATTATACAAATCTCCCGGTTGTCGGTGGAATATAGCAAATTATACTTGCTGTTTATTATTTAGTGATAATGCTGTCTGGGATGGTAGCGGGCTAACCTGTTAGAAGTATAGTAAACCCACGCTCCTAATTGTTTTCTACGCGACATCGTGCCGGAGCGCTAGATCGCTTGGCGTCACGTCTTTGTCGGTAGGGTGGTAACTAGCCATGGCCGAAGCTTCCCACCAGACCAAACTCGAGCCGGGAATCGAACCCAGGACCTCCAACTTTAAAATGCAACAGGGCAGACGCTGCGCCACGGAGGTCGTCTTTCAGTTAATTTGATTATAAAACTTAACTAATGGAAAGATTACTATGAAATTGCCATTGCAATATAACTCGTCGAATTTAATGTTTCATAGTATTGTTTGGAGGGTGTTCACGTCAACCAATGGATTTTCACCGCTGGTCATATCCTGCGTAGGAATTTCAAAATTACACGATCTCGTTTTGTTTTGTCTGCACGCTTGTTGGTCTATCGATTATCTATCTTCCTACTATGTCCCGTACTTCGCTGTTTTAGCCTAGTTCCACGTTAACTATGCCGGTAAATCTAGTTCTTATATGGTATACTCCAAAAATAGTATTTTACCTATACTTAGAGGAAATATTTAATTTAAATATTCATTCAGATGACGATAAACCCGGCTAAGTTTGTTGTGGGCTTCTTCTTAGACGGTGGCGCGTTTGGAACCCTCATAGCTTTAGTTTAAGTTTACGAATGTAGTTATCACCATCAAATCACTACTATGTAAATTATTGACGCGTCAAAAGTGCCTTTTAAAGGACTATTTGAATAAAGATTATTTGAATTTTAATTTAAAATTTGATATTTAATTTTTCCGCAACAATTCTCTGGTCACATGTCTCGATCAGATCAGGGTCAGGTCACCTGCAGTTTGCTGTGGGTTGATTCCGATGCCATCGTCGGTGATGATGGCGCTGGTGGCGGGCTCCACGCGGAACTCCTCCGCAGCGAACTTCAGCACCGCCGTGAAAGGAGTCGCTTCCGGCACGCTGAGACTGAACACAACGGCAAATGCATCCAAAGTGCACAAGAACCTCATATTGACCGACTCACAAGAATTTGTTATCATGATTTAATGTTAATAAATATAATGACAGTCATGTTTTGTTTTCATTGAGGAAGATAATACTTATCTTAAATTTTTAAATAAGAATGCAAATAAAATTAAACCAAAAAGAAACAAAATATAAAAATATAATATTGTCAATCTTATATTACAAAATAAATTCTTATAAATTCCTAAGCCTAAGTCTTTTTACATGAACATTTTATGTGCCAGCATAATTTGTGTATAACTTGTAAATTAATGTAGATAATATTTACACTTGAATCTTAATACATCAGCAATGACCTAATTTTTGGAATCAAACATTACAACATAATATTAACTTTGGTTAAAAAGTGATAGCCCAGTGGTTAGGTCGTCAGCCTCCAAATCAGAGGTCGGCGGTTCGAATCCCGGCACACACCTCTAACTTTTCGGAGTTATGTGCGTTTTCAAACAATTAAAATATCACTTGCTTCAACGGTGAAGGAAAACGAGTTCAAGGTGAACGAGAGTTCTCCATAATGTTCTCAAAGGCGTGTGAAGTCTGCCAATCCGCACATGGCCAGCGTGGTGGACTATGGCCAAAACCTTCTCATATTGAGAGGAGACCCGTGCTCTGTAGTGAGCTGGTAATGGATTGATGATGATTAACTTTGGTCAGAAAAAGCAAATATGCTTAATACTCCACGTCAGTATCTCTATAACTGTAACTCTCTTTCCCAAAAACCAATATTAACTTTGCTCTGATAAATCAAATCTAATAACACTAACTTCAAATTCCCATTTTTACAAATCTTTTGTACATTGGATGACAGCTCTGAATATGTTAATTCTATATAAAAATAGTCAAGCGACATATTCTGTTCAATCAATTTACCACAGTCAATTAAAGCTTTACATATTAAAACAAAGATTTTATCATGTTTTAAGCACATTTCAATAAATTGGTCCTCCTCAATGTGGAACAGTAGTTTCCAAAAGTTTTTGTTGGCAACATTTCGACTTGCCATCACACTAGTAAATCCATCAACTACAAGTTTCACAGCATGGTTATATTTAGGATTTGTATTAAGCAGACACACAACCAACATATCAATAAGATCTTGTTTACAATTCTTTATTATTTCTTTGATAAATTGTATATTATCCTCCATACATTCTAGTTCATAGAGAAAGTGTTGACTTTTAAATTCTAATTGATAAGCCTTAGATAATTCAGTTGGAATGTTTTTTAACAATGTTTCTTTTGATGCTACTTCCCACATTATTTCCGATAAATAAACTTCTAGTTCATCTTCACAAAAGAGGTTGACAAATATAGTAAAACCTTCATCCATCTTGTCAATATTAATAGAGGAGGTTATAATTTTCTTTAAAATGTATCTTGGCGGGTCTGATAGATAGTTTTCCAAGTTTAAACTTGGTACGTCGGTTATTTTATTTAAGGCAGTCACAAATTCTTTCTTAATTTTCTTTTTTGTCAATTTAGCTAAAAATTTTTTTATTTCTTTTGCTTGTAAAAATGCATTTTTAATCTGTTCATGTCGTGTGTCATCATTAGGCCAGTTGTTTACATGACACAAGGTAACAAATTTTTGGAAACAGTCTAGGAACTGTTCCACATACACAGTTTCCATCGTGAACCGACGTAACTTCAACGTGGACCTCGTGAATCACCAGCATCTGGCAAATAAAAACAAACTTGTAGCCACCATATTATGCATTATGAATGTTTGTAAGGGTCATCAGTTCAAGGTTTACTACGTTGAAGTTACGCTAGCTAAGCAAAGATTTATTATTTAAAAAGAACTTACACTTTAAAGGGGAGTTTTGGATCCGAAGTCAGAGTGATCTTGAAAGTAACTTTAGACCTAAAACAAAAAAAGGTCGGTTAGATTTAAGAAAAGCCTAGCTACTTAAGATTTTAAATTTTTTAAATCTTACATATTGAAAATAACAGCACCAAGTAAGTTTACAGATTTTTTGTAGATCGAATGCTTTCTACTTCTAATTTATAATAAATAGTCAATAAGACAATTGACATTGACAGTTATGTTAACCTACACTTTCTGTGACGTGACAAATACGTTTTGAAACAATTGCTGCAACAGAGCATACCAATCTTGTTCGCCGATAGCGGTTTCTGTTAAGATCGCTCGTAAAATGCAATGCTTCTTCTGCTCTTATCCCACACTATGTGGAGTCGTCACAACATGTCTTCTTCCACGCATTTCTATCAGCCATCATTTCGTTGACCGCACCTTTTACACGTATAATATACCGACTGATAGGGATACATCATTTAAGGCAATTTTTAGAGAAATCGGCATGATCGAAATAAATTAAAATTTGGATGACTTTAAAAATGTTATCTGTGGTTCTATTGACCTGTCCTATACTCTATACAATGTTCTGTAGTTGTTGGTTGTATCACTATATTCTTTGATTCTGTCATTTACAGATTACAGCAAATGTTATTGATTTTTTAAATGTTCCTAACTTGCTACGATTTGTTATATGCTACGATATATTTATTTTTTTGTGATGTTTAATCGCGGACGATGAAGATGCGCGCAGGATGAAGTATCTGTAAAAAAAGTTATAATTATCTGGGAATAGGGCTAAAAAAATGCTGCTTAAGAGGAATCTGCTTGAAACCGTGACAATAACATCATGCGCCGGCACAATAATATGCATATTTTTGAACTACGTGACCAATATTTCGCCTATAACAGGAATATGGCTTCTAACTTATGTTTTACTATTATTTATCATTTCGGTCGTCTGCAGTTTCAAGTTTATGCAATGGTTACTTCATCTAAATAAGCCTATGAAGTATGATATCGACAAAATATTGTATGAGTATCCTTTCTTGGCTGGTGTTTTACCTCAAATGGCCAAAAGTGTTGAAAGAGGACGAAGTAAAGAGTATGATACTAATGAGCTTAGTATAATTACTACTGTTTTGGAAAAAAGGCTCGTATCGTCTTGGTATGTCTCTTACATATCTGAGGAAATTGGTTTCCCATTTGCATGCAAGCAAATGTTGGACCAAATGATTGCTAAAGCATTTCAAGTGAGTGTCCTTGTTGAGGAGCAAAATTTATTTTGAATATCTTCATATAAATCCTGTGTCTCATTCTGTTTGTCATCCTTACACATAAGTACTACAATTTTTATGTAAACAAATTAGAATATAATAGGATTTATTTATCTGTTAAAAAATATTACTTTCCTTTAATAATATACATTATAGTTCAAAAGGCTAGCCTTTAAGTATTCTCACTTTTTCTAAATAGTCGAGGAACTGGAATACTTTGCTGTTAACATGGTGACGGGCATTTTTTTTTTTTTTATTATCCACTTCAAGTTAGCCCTTGACGGCAATCTCACCTGATGGTAAGTGTTGTTGCAGTCTAAGATGGTAGG
Organism: Lasiommata megera; assembly: GCA_928268935.1. Classification (NCBI taxonomy): domain Eukaryota; kingdom Metazoa; phylum Arthropoda; class Insecta; order Lepidoptera; family Nymphalidae; genus Lasiommata; species Lasiommata megera. The sequence continues at coordinate 610,609 of OV743329.1, read as the reverse complement.
GGGCTAACCTGTCATGGAAAACCCATACTCCTAATTGGTGTCTACTCGACATCGTGCCGGAACGCTTAATCGCTTGGCGACACGTCTTTGTTGGTAGGGTGGTAACTAGCCACAACCGCAACCTGCCACCAGACCAGACCTCCCACGAAACCAACTTAATAAAGCGACAGCGTGGGCGCTGCGCCACGCAGGTGGGCATTATATTTCTGGACTGGACATATTCTATTGAAAATCAGACTGATAGTGTTGTGGGCTTACTCTGAGATCAAGGCCTGTTTCGAACCATTGTATCTTTAGTTTTAAGTCAACTTGTTCTTATCAACATTGATTAATATGAATGGAAACATTATAAATGATTTATGACTAGATTTTATTGGTTGTGTCTAAATTGTCTTTAATTTCATAGATATGTGACAAAATGGAAACTAAAGATTTATATGTTGACTTTTGTGCAATATTAATAAGTCATCTGAAGGAATACAAGAAGGCAATAAAGAGGCAGGAAACAACCCCAGACTCTACAGTGGAATCACTTTACAAAAAAATTCACCCTATATCAGATAATAACATTAAAAGCAACAAATCTGCCGATCATTGTATCAACTTACTCCGCATAGTATTAAAGGAGTTAGTGCCATGGGAGTTATGGGATACCCCATATTCAGAACTTCTTGTTCGAATTCTAGCCAAAAAACTAAATATATTTATTGAAAATACTATATCCAACCCCATATGGCTTAATGATAGATTATTGATGATCTTAAATATACAAGAAAACTTCGCTGATGGTAATAAAGTAGATGAAAATAATTTTAAAGATAAAGACATTGAGCTAACAGGGAATAAAATAATTGACAGTACAGAAAAAGATACCATTGATAAAAGAAAGAAAGACGTTGCTAATACTTCACCTGAAGAAAAAGATATGGATATTTCAAACAATGTAACGAATGATAAAAAAAAATTGATGGTAAATACTGAAGCAGCAGTTCAACAACTAAAATTAACAACAAATGTACAAAGTAAAGCAACAGAAAGCCCATTGCACATGCAGAGAATAGCTGAAGAAAAAGATGATACTAAGCAGAATGTAGAAGATGCTCCACAAGGAACTGAGACTGTTGAAATGAAACCAGTGCTGAGGAAAAACAGGGGCCGCCAGGGGAGAAATGAAGTGAAGATTTATGATCGCATCATTGAAGGTAAGGAATCGCATTAAGGCTCAGTGCATATCAGCCAGTAACCAAAGCCACTAGTGAAAAAACTAATACACTCTTTCTGCTGTACAGTTAGTTGGGAGGGTTCGACATTTACCACGTTAAGGTGACCACCTTAGTCCAATATGTCATCATGATGATGATGATGACATATTGGACCCCCAACATCCATCGGTTCTCCAAGCTATGCGCCCCGCCCATTGTCACTTCAACTTCGCAACTCATTGAGCTATGTCGGTAATTCTGGTCCTTCTACGGATCTCTTCATTTCTGATTTGATCACGTAGAGATACTCCTAGCATAGCTCTCTCCATTGCTCTCTGCGTGACTCTGAGCCTTCAATCCAATCCAATATGTAGTCAGGTTGAAACCGATTAGATCTGGCAATGCGTTGGTACTTCTCTATTGCTGCTGATGGTCATGTGCGGCAGTAATCACTTAATATGAGGTGGACCGCCTGCTTGTTTACTCGCAATGTGTATTTGTACACAGAGAGATTGGTTGGTGTAATAATTTTATGCAGCCAGTAATTGCCATCTATATCAGACTGTTTGCGTTGCACCAAAAGTATGAAAGTCATATTAACTATTTGTCGGTAGCCACTGGTGGGTATGGTCGATAGATTATTTGACCTGTGACAAAATAAAAAATAAAATGTCTTCTAATTTCATACTAATTTACAAGGAACTCTCACCTCAGATATACCTGCATTGTAAATGACTTACATCTAAATTTATTTATTGAAGTAGTCTTCGAGCTATGCTTTGGATTTCCCCATACACAGAAAGGGTAAAGCCATACTTCTTTTCTGCACTACTACTAGAATCAGAATTTGTAATCAGTTTTTATTTGAGTAGTTTAAACTTTCAGTTTTACTTACATAAATATTTTCAACAGGTAGTGTCAAAACATGGGAGACTGATATGGACCTCCAGTGTATCAGTGTGGGCCAAGACTTACTGGCCAGCCTGGATGAAATGACCCTCAGTAGACTCTGGGGGCACGAGGACGCTGAACACAGCCCTAGTTTGCGCGGGGCATCCCCTCAGCCTTTGTGGTTTGGTGAGACTAATGTTAATCTGAACAAAATTAGTAAATTACTATCTGTAGGTATATCAAGCATTTACTTGTCTTGTGACATTTACCTCGAAATCAAAACTTCGGACTACTGTAGCCTTCTTTTGTACATTAATGAACTTTTAATCCTTTTACCAGACGTTTGTGCCTTGCAGTAGGATTAAGCTGTGGATGATGATGATGGAAGCGATGATAGCCTAGTGGTTAGGGCGTCAGTCTCCTAATCAGAGGTCGGCGGTTCGAATCCGGGCACGCACCTCAACCTTTCGGAGCTATGTGCGTTTTTAAATAATTAAAATGTCACTTGCTTCAACGGTGAAGGAAAACATCGTGAGGAAACCTGCACGCCTGAGAGTTCTCCATGATGTTTGAAAAGGCGTGTGAAGTCTGCCAATCCGCACATGGCTAGCGTGGTGGACTATGGCCAAACCCTGGTCATATTGAGAGGAGGCCCGTGCTCTGTAGTGAGCCGGTAATGGGTTGATCATGATGATGATGATGATGGTGATTTTCGACCCTAAAGGTGAGGAAGACGCAATTGAGCTGGACAACGAGCTATCGAAGGATCCGAAGAAGGAGCAGACCAAGGAGCTCAGTCCCAAGCCGGCTGAGTTGCTCAAGGAGCTGCAGACTACGGTGCACCAAGCAAAGGCCAAGATCGGAGACCTCCAGGTGTTACACATAGATGTGCCGCAAGCAACCAGTGTATGTCTCTTGCACGGTCTATCCGCTTCGCATTGCCATTTTCTTGTTATATCCGACGATCCGCTGATACTGTACGATACCACTGTCTAATTCTCGCAAACACAACCGTACCAATTAATCATTTGTATGAACACTTTAAGTTTAAGTTGTGTAGTTTTTATTTCTAGACTTGCGCTAGACCTACGATCAGGCCTAATGGAAAGCACTTCTCACTTTTGCTTTGATTGGTTAACCATACCAATCAATACCAAAGTCAAGTCACTCAAGCTATCAGACACAGCTGCCGTTGATAGGCTGCCGCTGTAGTAGAATGATGCCGGAGGAACTACACCGACCTAGACGTATACCGACACAAACACTTAACCTACTAGGAGCATTAAGCTTAATTTTCTATAATCCGCGTAAAACAGGCAAATCTGCACGATAGAACTTATAATTACTTCAATCTTTATATATTACTCCATGCAGATCTACCGGAATCTCGCTGTCAACGCACGTTTCACTCCGACACTATAGCGTCCTCAGAAGATGTTGATTTCGCAATGTGCACTTGCGATGTAAAGCAAAAAAAACTGTAGCTTTGCGTAGCGTCCTCAGAAGATGTTAATTTCGCAATGTACAATTGCGATGTTAAGCAAAAATAAAAGGTGAATTAACCTTTATGTTCATTGTGAACCATGAACTTCCGCCAAACAACTCCTGTTTCTATTCCATATTTGTAAACTAAATAGGTAGGTTAGTTCTGTATGGCGCAACGATCCATCGAGTTTTAGATTAAGATCTATGTAGCTGTGGGACTTTGACACTACAATAATGTCACATTTCTCTCTAGCCGTTCCTGCATTACTGAAGATAGAGGTCCAGGTTTCGTTGTAACCTCGTGCGGATTAATTGTTTCCACCGGCTTCTATCGGAGGCTAGTCTCTGAATTGTGTGAAATTTGCACTTAGATCCCCTCAGCTGGTCTGTCCATCCGGTTGGCCTCGCGACCTTTTGCCGTCTGTATTGCCTGCCACCATAAGTTTTTCCAGATTATCACTCCCCCGTCGAATAATGTGTCCGAAATAGGAGAGCAGGCTTTTTTAACATATGGAGGAAAGTCGTGTTTTTATCCCTAGCTGTGTTAGGATGGACGCGTTTGTGCGCTTGGCTGTCTAAGAAATCGTCAACATGTGTCTCGAGCTCCACATCTCGAACGCGTCTGTGCTTTGTCCTTCCCTCGCCTTGATGGTCCATATTTCTACTCCATACATAAATATAGGGAGTGTTAAGGCACGGACGCAACGCGATTCCTCCATATTCCGGTTAAGCTCGTCATGACAGTTTTGGCCAAAGCAATGCGTCTCCGGTTTTCTGGGACACAACTCCCATTTGGGAGCCTAGATAGGTATACTTCTCAACAATTTCTATAGATGGAATACTGTAACTAATGTCATATATACCTACCTACCTACCATATATTTCTTTAGTTGGACCATTCTGGTCATTCCGTCATCTGTTTTTACTGCCACTTATAACTTGAGTAACTTCAATGTATTTTCTAGGCTTTCTCCATCCTAGAACTTATCAGCTTGCCATCAGGCATGATTAGTCAAATGCAAGCCTATCGTGTATAAAAAATAACTTACTTTACACGTTCGAACATACGACCTACCTAGTTGTGTTCTCGAATATTCTCTTGCCTTTGTTCCCACTGATGGTGACAGTATCAGTTGATCGATGTTACAACCTCTTATTTAATATGCTTTGTAGTAATTTCTTAAATACGCGGTGACTTAGTCATCGTCTTAAATCATCAGCACATGCAGATGTTGTGTGCAATGGCCTTTGCACACAACATCGACTCAACACCGACTCGACTTTAAATGTAAGCTTTATATCATATGATATAGAATGCTGTTTCTAGTATATACACGGACAATGTTTGGTCGACTCGTATATAAGTTTTATTTGTAAAGTAACCTTTCAATGATTCACATTTACTTTGAGTCGGATTAGTGTTGAGTCGTTAAGGTGTACAAAAGCATTATTATTAACCTTCAATATAATCTTAAGGCAATTTAAATATGTCATAAAGATTATAAGAAATAACAAGAAATAAGTTTCCACTTTTACGTCATAAAGGGTTTTCTTTTAAAGCACTACTTTTTTTCTTTATTTAACAATGCTGTCTTCATTCACATTTCATATTTTCCATCTTGTAAATACGTTACAAATCATTTATCAATCAATTAATAGAACGGTCCGTACACGAGCTCTGATGATGGAGCCAGAATGCTATAGGTTCTAGCTACTCCTCAACTGATCAGGCAATTCGCGACATGCTTATGTGACGTGCTGTGCTAGAATGGCGACGTTCAACGGTATTTAAGGTAGTACTTTGGATAACGCGTTATACAGGATGATTCCCTTTTTTAGATTATAAAAAATATATATTATTTATGAGGTTTCCGCCAAGTTATGGAATTCTTGGCTATGAATGCATAAGGTCTGTTTCCTATTAGGTCTAATTTTGGTTATATAAGTGTTGCTTGAAATAAGCTGTGATAGCCTAGTGGTTAGGACGTCCACCTCTTAATCAGAAGTCGGCGGTTCGAATCCGGGCACGGACCTCTAACTTTTCGGAGTTATGTGCGTTTATAAGCAATTAAAATATCTTTGCTTCAACGGTGAAGGCAATCATCGTGAGGAAACCTGCATGCCTGAGAGTTCTCCATAATGTTCTCAAAGGCGTGTGAAGTCTACCAATCCGCACATGGCCAGCGTGGTGGACTATGGCCGAACCCTTCTCATATTGATCGGAGAGACCCGCGCTCCGTAGTGAGCCGGTAATGGGTTGATCATGATGATGATGATGATGAGGAAGTTTTGCTTAGAATTCTACCCTTTCGTGGGGACCGCGTACGATTCCCAGCGCATCTCTAAATGTAAGGGTTATGTGGGTTAGTATCACATAAAACAAAACTTCTTGAGGAAACACTCATGTTCTCTAGAATGCGTGGCGTAAAAAGTCCACACATGGCCAGCGTGATGGACTACGGCCCAAAGGTTTCTCATGCTGACAGGAGTAGGAGTACCCGTTTTCATAAACATGATAAATTGGGCACCAATTCCAACGAGTAAGTATTGCGATTGTGGTTTGCTAGTGTTGTAATGTGGCAAAAGGCACTGCATGTCTGCATGTATAAATTGGTCACGCTTTGTTGCGAACTGGTAGTTTTTTTGTTCGTAATTTGTAATTCGTATAAGTAATTGTTCGTTATGCAAGTAAAAGTAGTTTAAATTAAGACTTACTCGATTTCGAAACGTGTTTATTCAGATAAGCCTGACTAAATGTGAAGTTTTGGTAAAAATTTAAAAGTATGATAACAAGTACCAGTCTCATCGGAACTACGATTGTAAGGTGTAAGGAGTAAGGTCGTCACCAAGAGTGGTTAAGGTCAAACGAGAGAAACTCGAGAGTGTTTTATATTTCTATGTAGCTTAACAGGAATTCGCCAGGTTCCAGTTGATCCATTCTATTTTAACGAAGATTCGGCATTTTGGTAACCAACACGCGCATAGCAAAGTCCTTAATACACAACTTTGCAATCGCATCAAAATCGCTCACTGGCACAAGCATCTCTTGCGGTTGTAACTTCCTCACACTTGCGTTCCATCACACCATACATGCATTACACACGGGATTTTTATTATGAGATAATATTACGTCATAAAAGGTCTAAGATCGGACACGCTTGCCTATTAATCTCATTATTTTGCTTTTTTTATTACACTAAAAGTTAGTCCTCGACTGCAATCTTACCTGGTGGTAAATGCTGATGTAGCCTTAAGATGGTAGCGGGCTAACCCGTTAAGGGTATGGCAGTTTTATCAGGTTCCAAACGACACTAAACCGGGACGCTAAAAAATACCTTTGTTATAAGGTACGGTTTCAATTGGATGGGAAAAGGTTCCGTGCGGGTTTAAATCAACTACTTAAGATCGCTACCGCTCAAGGCGTTTTACAGTTATGTGGTAGAATGGCGTTTGGGTCCGGAGGAACAAGCGAAGTTCCCGATGGCACACTCTTCATACATTGCAAATAGTGATAATATTAATGAGTGTCTTCTATTCAGGACGAGGCAGCAGGTATGATGGAAGGGTTATTAGATAAAGGCCTTGCGGGGATCAAGAAGGGGCTGCGGTTCACTGGCCTGAGTGATGATTCTCAAGTAAGCTTAAAACATTTATCATCTTCTTCAGGTTAGTAGACATGCTTAGCGGCTTGTTTATTTAATCAAGGGTAGCTTTTGGAAATATGATAGATATAGTGATGGGGGGTTACATAATGCTCGAGCTTGTCTCACCAAAAATATAGCTTTTTTACAGTTTTTTTTTTCTGATTTGAAACTTCCAATCCGCATTGGAGCAGCGTAGAGATGTGGAGAGGCCTCTGCCCAGCGTTGGGCCTTTATTTGGTAGAGGATGATTTAAATGAATTAAAGATATAAGTGCCTTGTTGTTCTCGTAGTTGGCATGTTAGATTACAGAGCGCGAGGTCCTATTCCCCAGTTGGCCTGAAATTTGAATTACTCCATCATCTTCGGCTTATTGATGCAATCACATCACTCCACTGCAGGTCGCGATGTAATCTCTTATGATCACGATCTTTCAACTATTCTAATTTCTATGGAGATATATGGGTTTATGTGCTCTCCGAGGCACTGGGGTGGACAAGTCCAATTACCTTATTCGAGGGTTATACTAAGATCTCGTGATCTACCTTCGAACATGACAACCACTCGACTATCTAAGCAGCCAAAATGTATGACTTCAAATTTGATCTAAGTTGCAAATTCATGACCAAATCTTCATTTCAAGTTGTTAATTGAATAGTATAATAAACTTTATTTACTTTCACTTTATACATCTTGGTGTTTCATACATCATCATGAACAACCCATTACCGGCTCACTACAGAGCACGGGTCTCCTCTCAATATGAGAAGGGTTTGGCCATTGGCCACCACGCTGGCCATGTGCGGATTGGCAGACTTCACATGCCTTTGAGAACATTATGGAGAACTCTCAGACGTGCAGGTTTCCTCACAATGTTTTCCTTCACCGTTGAAGCAAGTGATATTTTAATGTTTTAAAAACGCACATAACACAGTTAGAGGTGCGTGCCCGGATTCGAACCGCCGACCTCTAATTAGAAGGCCGACGCCCTAACCACTAGACTATCACCGCTTCTTTTTCTTCTTCTTCTTTTTTCATACATAAGCCATTTTTATAAAGCTGAATATGTTATATTGCATTAGGAAAAATTCCCAGTCTTCAAAGACAAAGGGGGAGAGAAGATATCGCCTCCGGAGTTATACCGCAGCAAACCCAAACCGGAAGTGGACATGGATGCCAAAGAAGCGTACACATCCACCAACTTACCAAAAGGTACGAACTGGCAGATATTATTTTAGTGATTTAATTAATTTACGCTGACTAAAAATTCAAAATTCTAAGGACTATTTCAATAAAGATTAAAAGGCACTTTTGAGGCGTCAATAATTTAATTTATATAGTAGTGATTTGATGGTGATAACTACATTCTAGACGCGCCCTGGTCTAAGAAGAAGCCCACAATAAATTTAGCCGGTTTTTTTGTTATCACCATCTCACATAATCAATAATAAATTATAGTACCTATGGCGATAGAGCTATATAATCCTTAATATCGTAATATGATTTTTCTATAAGCTTTCGTTTTATAAAAACTTTGAACTTATTGATAGACATCTCCAAGGTGTTACCGTTTTATTAATAAGGATGTAGGTTAAGATATTATGTTTTTGTATAATAGAACAATAGAAGAAAAATCCAAACAATGTATTAAAAATTGGCAGGGTCGGGCAGTAAAATCTACCTATATGTCGTAGTGTCAAATGGTACACCAACCTTAGCTGAGGTGCCACCTAAAAACTACTGTTACATTTTCAGAAGACAATGGTAACCCGATCCATCCCTTGGTCAAACAACACAGAGTGACGTCACAGGATAGTATGGTGAGTTGTTGATTTTGAATTTTAATAACTCACGCAAAATACGAGTATTAACAACACATTATTTTTAATAACACTATAAGATAGCTAGATATCTTAGTATAAATATTATAATCTATTTATAGATCGATGAATTTATAGATCCAAATAAGAGCAGGTTTGATAAGGATCGTTCTTAAGCATACGTTGACTAGTACTTTAGAAAATTCGGTTTTTAGCTAGTCCGGGGTCTGTGTTTATAAGCGGTTGGTGTCAATTTATGAACACGGACCGGAAATGTTAGCGGGCTACCAATATTAATAGTATAAACAATGACCTTGAAAAACTGTAGCATAGAAAATAATTACTTTTGATCTGTCAAGGTGATTCTGTTGGAAACCCATTATGTTAACAAATTGATTTGGCTAAAAGTAGTGCCGTGCTTTTCACACTGTACCCCTCGGTAAAGGACAGCACTATTGCCAACAGAATTGGAACCATGGTTTTAGTTGCAGAATCAAGTCAAGATTGCAATTTCTTAGCAGGGTTAACAATTCTCTTTAACAATTGGTCTATGATTGGCGGCCAGTCCTTGAGTGAGATTTTATTCTACACGGACACTTTGCTATACTATTTGAATTGGAATTGGTATTTGTTTATCAGATCAAACAGCGTGTGGAATGGTCGCCCACCATCGACGCTCTGGCCGAGTCCCCCGAGCCTCAGTATGAGGAGGCCGCAGACCTCTCCGCCAGCATTGCAAAGCTTCGCTCATTGCTGCAACACGTGGAGAGACCCAGGTGAGCGCGTATCTCTATCGCACACGCAACAAAATGTATTGATGTCTCGTTTGTATTGTTTCTTAGTTTGCAAAAAAAATCTAAAAGGAAGACCCTGTTCAAGTTGGGAAGTCAGGTCAGGAATAATTAGCAATCATCTTTAAAAAATGTATTTATTACTTGCTGATACCCTCGACCCGTCCACGTATATGGGTTACAAAAATTCCTGTGGAATAGGGAACGTTTGTAATGAAAGATATTTCATCTATCATTCCTGCTCCCGTTCCCGTTTCTCAACTTGTAATCCTAATATCGAGGAAGTTTGCATTGGCAAACTATAACTGCGGTTTTAGCTTATCAACGTAAAATTCAGTTAGGAACCATGGATTTTATTGTTTTTTAATTCTTTAATTCATATGAGCTAATATAGGGTATAATCTATCCTTTAAAATTTAATCCAATTGGGTCAGTAGTTCCAACGCGTACAAGAAAAAAGGGATTTGTGATTTGTACGTACGCGTTATGTGGACAATTTTAATGGAAAAGGTCAACAACAAACAGCAAGTATAATTTGCTATATTCCGCCGACAACCGGGAGATTTGTATAATATAACACCACACAAAACCTTCCACTAGAACCTCTACACTCGTTTCGACCCGACACCGGATCATCCTCAGGAGATGTTGACTTCACAAGCGCGAAAAGTAAAGTAGTTAATACAAATCTCCCGGTTGTCGGCGGAATATAGCAAATTATACTTGCTGTTTGTTGTTTATCATGGACTTCCGCAAAGTAACGCCTGCTTCTATTCATTATTGGAAAAGGTCAAGTTACCAGTGTGATTTATTCCGTTGTGTATATTCATTTAGTTAAGGGTGTACAGAAAGTATATTTTTCCGACTTTTAGGACGGAGGAGGTGTGGTGGGAGGGCGCGGAGGAGACTCGCGGTCGGGCGCAAAGAAGACCTTCTTCCAAGCCGGTAGATACAGCTGCACTCGCTGGTAAGAAAGAGTTCTGTAAATCTAGCAATATTATAGATATTTTCACTCACAAAAGGAGGAGGATGTCAATTCCTCTTTATATTTGCATGAACGGATTTTACTTAATTTAATGTATGTAATGTGTAAATGAAATCTATTTCAAAATCTTTTCCTTTTATTAAATGACTATCTGTTGCACTCACATTAAGTAAGACTTAATGTAATATGTATATTAAACCAAGTATACGTCGCGTACCTTACATATTGAAGCAAACTCCCTCCCGTATATTTTGTAAAGTTGAAAACTATTTTATAATATCTGAATTGTATACGTTATTATAGTTTATTGATAAGAGATAAGTAAATGAACTTTATTCCGTATCTGTTAAAGGCTAGTGTTATTACGTACAACGTATCATATATGGTAACGTAGCCGGCTTGCTAACTCAGGCTATTGTTATTTCAAATTGAATACCTGTTGTTACTATAATAAAGTGTATGTACTTGTAAAATAGCAAAGAAATTCTTACCGACTTTTTGGCGAAACTCAAGGTTTTTTCTTCGTACGTTTTGTGATATAATATATATATCTTCGCTATATTTTTTCCAGATGAATATGACATGAGTTTGGATAGAAACGTTTCACCCGGACAGACGTCGAACAATATGCAGAGGCTGGACAAGTAAGTTACTCTCGCGTAACTCTGGACTTGCTGTTCCACAGTTTTCTTTTTTTAAATATTAGTTCGTAAAACTGACAGAAACTGCATGTTCATACTTCATTACAAAAACAAAAATATCTTAATGTACAATATTGACTTCTTCATGCGAACAGAGCATGCACAAGATGGGGTACAAACCGTTAAAAATAATAATAATAACCTAGATGATCATAAGTAAAACAGAAGAATAAAAACAATCCTCAAAAACTAATTGCCGTTTCTTAATTTAATATTTCCGGCCAAAAGCAATGCAGCAAGTCATTTTATTCGTTAACCGTTAGACAAATTCTCTAAAGTGTGCACATTAGGGCAAGTTTGAACACGTGTGTGAATAGAAGACGTCTGTGCAGTCATGAGTTAGACGGTTAAGATTAAAGCCATCTGGTTTGATGTATTTAGCTCTGCATTATTAGATTGAAAGAGTCCATACTACTGCTTGACAAATCTAAACATTTTGTCTCGAGTAATTATCAAAATGGTTCAATCTATGAAAATCAGGAATAACTTTTTACAATTTTTTATAACGTCTGTACTATTTTCTGCTCGTTTTATATATACATTCCTGTATAACGTTGTTTATCTGAAACAACATACGCTCTCTTTGGATTCTCAGTAGAATTTGAAAAGAAAATATTTGTTAATTACTTAAAATTTGAAAATAGCCCGAAGGATGCCTAATTTAACTAAACGGTAATTGTCCACAAGTTAAGAGAAGTACATTTACAAAATACAGGATCGATACAGGTGAATTTGGAAAAACTTGGCAATACGTAATAAACACAACGTAGTCAAGTAAAGCGCTACCATGAAGGTTACCACATCGATCGCGTGCTTTAGATGTAATGTTCTGAGTGTTGGCATTGCGTCGGCGCAGGCTGTTCACGCGCACGGTGACCGGGGTGTTCAACTCCATCCGCACGGCGGTGGGCGCGGAGGGGCTGGAGGGGGAGGACGCGGCGCCGCGCCAGCTGCACGACTGGACGTACGTGTGCACGTCGCCCGAACTCGGCGTGAGTATACACACGCTTCTGCATCCCTGGTACATTGATTATATAAAATGCAATGTATATATATATAATCATATTATGTAATGTGTATATATATATATGTCGGAGAATGAGGATCTTTATTGTGATAATTATTATCGTACACGTTTCCAGTGGGCGTCAACAGGGTTAAATGCAAGCACTAACAAAATATTAACAGTTTCGTGCACTTTATTAATCCAACTTTTACAATGCTGTAACTCATTATACAAATAATTACACCACAATTAATAATTAAGTACTTAAATCAAACAATTAAATCAGAATAGCGGGTTCGCGACACACATCTGTGTCCTTCTTTCAATTATCACCAAAAACACTCTCAAAATGATCCAACTCGATCAACCAACATTGCAAAACATGCACCTGACCCCTGTGTGAAAACAAGATGGCGCCTCGACTCCGCTCGAGGGCTAACCTCCATTCTGATTAGACGTCATTCGAAATAGTGACATTATTTTAAATAATGAGTTTAACGGCAATATAAAAAGGTTATAAATCGAATTAAATAAGGTTAAGATTTAACAAAGTATTCTATGTTGAAAACTAATATCTCGCGTATCATAGTCAACAATCAACTCTTATTTGACTACTTCCTCCGACTTATATATATATTTTTTTTTTCTCAAATCCCCCGACATGTGTCGGAGTCTTTTAGTGCTTGGTGTGCCTTATAATTCTGAGTTTCTTACAATTATTCTTACGTTGATTATATTGAAGCCTAGTTAGTAGTAGTTCGTTGTTCCTTTACAACGCAAAAGATCGCACGCACTGCCGTGTTTTTTATTTTAGTTTAGGGAAATATTTCTTTGGGGCACCTAAACGTTTATGTTCTCCTAGTACATATAAGGTTAACATTACGTGTATTAAATTTTTTTTTTTCACTGGGTTGTTCTTCTCTCATAGAACGACGTTGTACTATAAAATATCACTTCAATGCATTGGCATTGATATATTTTATAGTCTAGTGAATAATATACGCTCCTGGTAGATATTTTGATAGCTAATTATAATTTATTTGTTATATGTTAATAGACTATGTCAGAGGGTGATAACAAAAAAAGAATGCCCGTCTAAGTTTGTTGTGGGCTTCTTCTTGGTCTTGGACGCATTTGGAACCCTCCTAGTTTTGGTTTTGGGTTGGCAATTGTAGTTGTCTGTAGTACTATTTTGAAAAGATGATTACAATTTTTATTTTTTTGTTTTAGTTAGGCGCAGCGGTAGGACGGTTGGTAGGTGCGCGGCACGCATCGTGGCAAGTGGACACCGCGCTCGATTCCTTGAGGGATTTGCCCGCACCACCTCCGCCGCCGTTGATGCCTCTTGACTTAGGTATACTGATAAACCCTAAACAGCAGAACTTGGGCGGTACCCCTTAACCTCTAGATCGAACTAAGAACATCCTCCTATTATCGAAGTCAGTCGAAAACAAGCAAACTTATGTACTCAGCTTATCGGAGGATAAAATGCTACTCTCTTTATTAATAGTGGGTAGCATGGTTTAAAGCCGCGTGTCGGTGTTTATCGGTACGCTTTATCAGTTACCAATTGTGATCCCACTTCTGATGTCGACCTCGTTTACATAGTAATCGGCACGGCTACAGAATATATTTCCAAATCCGACTGAGATTAGCGCGTTAATTAGTATAGTGCCTTTTAAAGAAATATTTGAATAAAGATGACGATTCATTGAGCGCATCGTTACAGAGGAGTGGTGCAGCGCGTCGGGCGCGCGCTGGTGCGGCAGCGGCGAGGTGGCGGTGGCGGCCGGCCTCGCCTCCTCGCACCTCGCATTCCGCCTCGCCACCGTCCTCGCGGCGGGTGAGAATCAAGCATTATTTTACCAACGCGTGACCACTAGTGTGCGCTGTGGATTCCCGTGAATATCAGCACGTATGATAAGGCATAATAAGAAAGGAAAGAAGGTTCAAGTGTTCAATGCAATTCATGACGATTTCCCTGGCACAGTGTTGAGCGCTTGAGCGCGCTGGCAGGGACAATTTCGAGACTCATCATTTCTCTTTAGTGGGAGGCTTCGGACAGCCCTAACGACAAAGACGTGTCTCCCTAACAGGTTAGCCTGCTACCATTAGGATAGAGAGAATAATCTAGGATTTACTTGAAGGGGAATGAAAAACCGACCTTTATTAAATTCTAATATAAATAACTGACCTTTGGGAGACAGACATGGGCTTCTGTTTTGCCAGGGTAAATAAACTATTCTTGGGCATTATTAAGCCAACCCTATATACCACGGATGAATTCGCTAGCAACATCCAGTAATTATACAAGGTTATTAAATGGCGATATCACGGACTGAACCTTTAACTTGATTCACTTGCATAGATATCGCGGAGTCGCTGATCTGCTCGTGGCTGGAGGAGCTGACCGCTTGGCTCAAGAAGCAAGTGTTCGTGTACTTCGAGCAGCTCTCCCAGGCGCAAGCGAGCGAAGACAGGCCGCTGAGGCAGTTCGACGTCGATGAAACGTGCAGACTTGTTTTGGGAAAAATACCAGGTGAGACTGAAATGACCTGCTTCGTTGCACTAGTGGGTATTCCATTATAGATAGATTATAGATAGACTTGAATTGGACCAGTTTAGTATTCAGCTAGTATTAAAACATTGTCAAATTTGTTAAGTATGTCTGCATTAAGAAGTAAAGTACATAATAACTACATAAGTTAACAAATTTCAGACGTAAGTGTTAAATTAACAAATTTCAAATTTGTTATTTGTTTGTTAAATTAATGTCTGAAATTTGTCTGCCGAAAAAGTGATATAAAATATGACAAATTGCTCTAATTTTTCACAGCTAATTTTAAATTACTAGCATGTGAGAAGGTGATAACAAAAAAAACCGACATAGATTTTTGCCTTAGTGTAAGCTTCTCTTAGAACTGGACGCGTTTGGAAAATTAGTTTTTTAAATTAACAAATGTATTTATCACCATCAGCGCACGAATTAAAATAAAATAATGGAAAATATTTCACATCTTAATATATATAAATCTCGTGTCACAATGTTTGTCTTCAATGGACTCCTAAACCACTTAACCGATTATAATAAAATTCGCACACCATGTGCAGTTCGATCCAACTTGAGAGATAGGATAGTTTAAATCTCAAATTATAGTCGCAATTTTAATTTATTGCTAATTATTTGTTTGTTATTATTTGACAGTCACAATTATCTGTTAACTCCAAATGATTCTAACAGATGTCGATACCTTTCGACTGGCTTGAGTAAGTAATCAATAGATGGCGCTGCTATGGTAAATCTACGAACGTGTCATATAAGCTACATTTTAACAGCATAATTACCACGTGTTGTTGACGCTATAAAATTAATTTAATTTATTTTGTAGTGAATGAAATACCGTATAATTCAATTATTTCCACTTTTTAAATTTTTGGTGTTAGCATAGCCGGCCACGTGTTACTTAGACTGAAGTGTAAATTGAATTCATATTATAATGAAGATAATACAGTGAAATTAATCCTGTTTTTTACTTATTTGTGCTTCATTGATCAAAACTTTATAATTTAATTTGAATATATGTATGTAAGTATTATCACATAATTATAAAATTTAATTAAAATGTCAATGCAAAAATGATACACAATTTCCTACACTTTTTCAATAGTTGTACAAATATTTTTTTTTATTGTTTTTATTTAACCTCTATATACCTCTAATATTTTTTAAATATTTAGCACTTATTATTTCAATGTGCTATGATAACAAGTTTTTCAGATATTTTTTATATTTAAACGATTAAATTAGTATTTCAATTCTTATTGAAATTATTACCGGTTATACCTCGCTCTACTTTTCGGATGAGATTAATGCATGTTTGAAACAATCATTCTTATGGCGAAGTGTTGAAACACTTCGATTGACCATAAATATGCGAGTACAATTGCAAAATGATCCATCAGTACAAATATTTTCCGAACAACTACTAGATATTGGGAACGGTAAAATAGAACTGCAACTAAATACGCAATGCATTAAACTACCAGACAATTTTTGCACTGTTGTTCAGGATAAAAATGAATTGATTCAGAGTATTTTCCCGGATATACAGAATAATTATTTGAATCATGAATGGCTTAGTCAACGGGTGATTTTGGCAGCCAAAAACGTTGATGTTGACGAAATTAACTTCCAGATACAATAGTTGTTACCAGGCGATCTGATGTCTTTTAAATCAATCGATACTGTTGTTGATGAAAATGAAAGTGTAAATTTTCCGATTGAATTTTTAAATTCATTAGATATCCCTGGAATGCCACCACATAATCTTCGATTATAGATTGGTTCCCCTATTATTCTCCTCCGTAATTTGAATCCACCTCAATTATGTTCATTCTTGAAGCAACCATTTTGGCTGGGAAGTTTAAAGGTATTCCGATGATACCATCAGATTCTACTATACCCTTCAAAAGGCTACAGTTTCCAATTCGTGTAGCTTTCGCCATGTCTATAAATAAATCTCAAGGTCAAACAATGTCCATTTGTGGTTTAGATTTGGAAAATCCATGTTTTTCTCATGGGCAACTATATGTTGCGTGTTCACGTGTTGGGAAACCGTCGCATCTATTTGTGTTAGCTAAAGGCAGGTTAACCAAAAACATTGTGCACCGATTGGTGTTAAATTAAATTGAAATTGAAAGTATTTATAATTCAAAAAAATAGATATTAATGTTTAAAAGTTTAAGACTGTCTGCCTTGCCTACCTCATTCATGAGTTTAAGCGTCACATGTTATTTACTGTATTATACTTATATTTGTTAAAAAATTAAATGGAAATAATAAATCTGATAAATTTTTATTTTGTACCTATTGATTTCTGCTTAATATCAAGGGTAAGAACATTTTAATTAATTGTGTTCAACGTACTTCCCCTTCAAATCTCAATCCAGTGAATTTGTATACCAACATCAACATTTTCGTCTTTGTTCGTAAATAATTTCATTGTACTAAAAGGTTATAGTAGTAGAAAGTCAAATAAGGAGATCACCATATTATTTTACAAATACCATCTGTGTGAAAAAGCATAGTGGACTCCGTGACTGATGTTCTCTTATTGTTCCTCTTAGATTGTTTATTATAATGTAATGTAACAAAAACTTTAGCCACAGCAACGCGTGGCCGGGTCAGCTAGTGAATATATATATAGATCTCGCTTTTTTACTAAATGTTGGTTTGTTTCAGAAACGTATCTGTTCAGCGAGAAGACGTTATCGGACGCCGTCCGGCTGGTGGTGTCCAGCTTCAGCCACGAGGATGTCAACAGGGACGTCATATTCCGCACTCTGGACATTTTGGTGGTACATTTCAAAAAGTCGGCCGGCCTGAGAAACCCTGCCTTTGATAGCAACTAAAAAAACCGTAAACTGTTGCGTACTAAATGTATATACAACATGTAATATATCGAGTCAAGGACGTCCGAGTTGTTTTTTGTAAGGGTGACATCGGCATTGCTGACGTCACGATTTTGTTTACTTTCGCTCATAGTAATTAAAACCACAACTTGCCGGTTTGCACTTTTATTGCGATAATAACTAAGAGGTCCGAGCAGTCAGACGTCTCGAGCGAGAGAATCCGCGAAAGGCATCGATCGCCCGTATTTATAGCACAAAGCATGCTTGTACAAAATTAATTGTCACTGGCTAAATTGTGTTAGAAAAATCATCAATAGTTAAAATGTGGGTAATTATTGAATTCTTGAGGTTTTTGGCGCCGCTTAATAAAGTTAATAACTTCTTCGCTCCGACAATAATATATATATAATATATATATGTATCTCTCATTCTTATTGCGATTGGAGGACTAAAAATTAAATATTTACTTTATATTTCAAAAAAAATTAGGTAAGAAAGAGACGTTCCGTTTTAGTTTAGGAGTTGTTATTGTTTCACTTCTCGATCTCGAATAGCTTTAATTATGCTTTATATTTTTGAGCAATTAAAATATCACTTGCTTCAACGGTGAAGGAAAACATCGCGAGGAAACCTGCACGCCTGAGAGTTCTCCATAATGTTCTTTAATGCGTGTGAAGTCTACCAATCCGCACATGGCCAGCGTGGTGGACTATGGCCGAACCCTTCTCATATTGAGAGGAGACCCGTGCTCTGTAGTGAGCTGGCAATGAGTTGATTACGGATGCTTTATATTTGCAATTATTACTAAAACGTCACAGTTATAACATTTTTTTAATATTTTTTTATATAGTTATAACATTGTGACACACAGTCACCTTGAAGTACCAAGGTAAAGTTGATATCGAAACTACTTTTCAGTTTAGTCAGGAATTACCTGTCGACCGCAGACTTCCCACAGGCACAGGTCTCCTCTAAGAGGGTTTTATAGCATTAACCATGCTACTCCTAGAACTGATTTAATTTTACTTAATATCTAAAAAAAATCGAACCCAAGACCGCGTTATCCGTCGTCGTAAATGCTTAACCAGCAACCAAGTTACTTGTGTACAAGATGTGTTTATAATCTCATGTATATTATTGTAGGATTTGTAAATAAAACATATTTTACCATAAACCATAATTTGTCATTTTATTTATAATCAACGTATTAAGTAATTACATATAAAACACGTTAAACATACATTTATATCACAGAGAACTTATGCTAGGTATAATTTTAATAACTTAAATTATAAAAAATACTATAAACAAAAACGTATCATTATTAATTGAGCGTAACATTAAGTACAAAAAAATATAATGATTGTCATTTTGTCTCCATCTATTATATCGTATTTAAATGTACCTACAAAAACGCCAAATAGCTCAATCTTAGGAGTCACTTAAAAAGAGCGATTTTGTATGACGAACGCTACGAATAAAAAAAACTTGAGAGGTGTCAAGGGACACCCGGATGGAACGAAGTTCCTTTCGATTAATTAGTGAAGGAATTGTAATAAAATTTTATTTTATTTAAGTTCTAATAATATTTTTTTTTATTATTAACAAATATAATGTTATATAAACTTAATCAGTAGGCTCAATTTTGTACTCCATCAGCAATATCCGGAACTTGTGCAGAAACGATGTGAAATAGAAATGAAAATATCTGGCTTGCTTTCTATAAGAGAGAGAGAGACAGACAGAGAAACATGCGACGCCGCACAGCTTACAATAACAAAAAGTGTCGTGACAACTTTTCGTAAGAATTTTTTCCGTCTAGCTCCCTTTCACAACGCGCGATAAGGAACTTCGTTCCAAAAACACGTGCGGTGGAGGACGCGTCAGGAACAATGTCCTGCATTGACTCTTGCAAAAGGAGTCATTTAACTAACACGTGATGAAAAGTATGGCGGCGAGAGGTTGACGATTATATCCGAAACCCGCTGTAAAAATCGAATAAAAGGTGTACTATTCGTTTTCAATGGTAACGCACAATCTCCAGCGCTCTTTTTACATTATTTGTATCTAAAGGCGGCGCATAAATTGGAGTTTTTCACGAACATCGTCATGGTAAGTAACTTCGGTAAAGAACTAAAAAGTCAATAGTAAAATTCGCACTAAAAAAACTGGATTCGAACCCGGGCTTTTGAGGAAAGTTTTCGCACCATTACTTACTACGATTTATCAACAATTGTAATTGCTAAACCAAATATTGATGGAAGTTAAGTTTAACTTAATTATAATACAAACAAAATGATAGTTAGGTGTGCAGTACCTGAGGCAATTATGTCCCATTGCTGGGTGCAGACCCCTCCCATAAAAGACAGGTATATCTTATGATTTTTCGTGATTATTCATTTTGCTATTTAACTTGCGGCTGGTGGGAGGCTTCGGCCGTGGATAGTTACCACCCTACCGACAAAGACGTCGCCAAGCGATTTAGCGTTCCGGCACGATGTCGCGTAGAAACCAATTATGTATGTATAGTATGGGTTTACCATACCCCTAACAGGTTAACCCGCTACGATCTTAGACTGCATCATCAGTTACCATCAGGTGAGATTGCCGTCAAGGCCTAACTTGTAGTGAAGAAAAAATATAATTGCGATCATTTAATTTGGTTTAACTAAAAGCGATGAGACCATCACAACGAGGTGATGCTGTCCAGCTCATCGCTAGGTCTTCTGAGCCGGGGGGTCATTTGAAGGTCGTCTGCAGGGTCCAGGATACTGGTCCTTTCCGTGAAGTTTAGGAACATCTGGGGAATGAAAGATTTTAAAGAAGTAATTTCAAAATTATTTTCCTGCCACGTACCTATAACTTGAGCGGTTATCTTTATGAAACTACAGTCAGATTAAGTAGCTTACCTTAAACAAAACCTATACAATATTCAGCCTAGATAAACTCTACATATCTCTATGCAGGACAAAACAAACTCACGCAATGCTCGAGCATTGCGTGAGTGTACGGAGATCCCCCGAAGTCTTAGAGAAACTGGCCTGCTAGACTTCTAAAGCTTGGATGGCTAGACTAGCGAGCGAGAAAGTAAGAAAATACGACATATTGCAAAATGCTAAGAATATGGCCCAGAGAGAAGAAACTTGCTGTCAGGCACGAGCGGATAGACATTTCCTAGGAAACTGCAGTCATGACCTCCTTCGCGGAATGGGCTTATATGTGGAAAGTACCGGGTTCATTCCCATACATTTATCATATTTAAATCTTCCCTAGTCTGGTGTGAGGCTTACGCGTGGTTAGTTAGGAGTCATCCTCATATATGGTTGGTGAAGATCTAGTAGGATTCCACATACATTTTGTTTAAACTATCGAAAAAAACATATTTAGTACAAATACCTACTTATATACAATTGCGAGTTTATTTGTTGGTTATTTTCACGCAACAAACAATTTGACGACCTCCGTGGCGCAGCGTGCGCGCTGTCAGATTAAAAAGTTGGAGGTCCTGGGTTCGATTCCCGGCTCGAGTCTGGTCTGGTGGGAGGCTTCAGCCGTGACTAGTTACCACCCTACCGACAAAGACGTGTCGCCAAGAGATTTAGCGTTCCGGCACGATGTCGCGTAGAAATCGATAGGAGTATGGGTTTACCATACCCAGGTTAGCCCGCTACCATCTTAGACTGCATCATCACTTACATCAGGTGAGATTGCCGTCAAGGGCTAACTTGTAGTGGATAAAAAAAAAAAAAAACAATATCCTGTAATGGGTTTGATAACACCAGCGCCAACGTTTATGTTTTACCATAAACTTGAAACTTGGTAAAACGAGCGCACCTGTTCGAGCGAGCTCTGGTTAACGGTGTAGTCTTCGATGTCACAGCTCATTTGCAGATCCGCCATCAGCCGGAAGATGTCGCTCAGCTTCGTTACTGTCTGTTTACCGTCCACTGGAACGTTACATGTAATATTAGGTATTATCATATAAGATGAGATTTAACTTAAATGTGGCAATATATCAAGTCAAATTCAAAGTCAATTGTGGTCAAACATAATATGTTACCTACTTTCTATATTAGCACCTAGTGGCCGAATGAAGAGGTATTAAAAAAAAATTAAATTCAAATTCAAATAATCTTTATTGAAATAGTCCTTTAAAAGGCACTTTTGACGCGTCAATAATTGACAGTGATTTGATGGTGATAACTACATTCGTAAACTTAACTAAAAAAACTAAAGCTATGAGGGTATGAGGGGTAAAATGCTACTCTCTTTATTAATAGTGGGTAGCATGGTTTAAAGCCGCGTATCGGTGTTTATCGGTACGCTTTATCAGTTACCAAATGTGATCCCACTTCTGATCTCGACCTCGTTTACATAGTAATCGGCACGGCTACAGAATATATTTCAAAATTCGACTGAGATTAGCGAGTTAAATTTAAATTCAAATAATTTTTATTCAAATAGTCCTTTAAAACGCACTTTTGACGAGTCAATAATTTACATAGTAGTGATTTAATGGTGATAACTACATTCGTAAACTTAAAACTAAAGCTATGAGGGTTCCAAACGCGCCCCGGTCTAAGAAGAAGCCCACAACAAACTTAGCCAGGTAAATTTTCTTTTTGATATCACCATCTCACATGCCACTTAAAATTATATTAAGAGCTGTCTTAAGGCCAAATTAATTTTACTAAAAGCATTGCGTGCTCAGTTAATTAAAAGTTTCAGTTAAGTTGACTAATGTGATATATTTTGTTATTAAGCAAAGCACAAAAGGCTGTAAATGTGGTTTCAATAATAAAATATTCATAGATATCTA
Source organism: Lasiommata megera (assembly GCA_928268935.1). Lineage (NCBI taxonomy): Eukaryota > Metazoa > Arthropoda > Insecta > Lepidoptera > Nymphalidae > Lasiommata > Lasiommata megera. The sequence continues at coordinate 587,856 of OV743329.1, read as the reverse complement.
CTGGAATCCGTAGCGGACTACTTTAGAAAAAAAATAGGTCTTGGATAAACACATAGGTACATAAATACAATATAATATGTACCTACTAGTCTGTAGACAAACTTGGCTCATGGAGCACTTTAAACCCTGGGTCGGTATTGCACATGAAAATGATATAACCATTAAATAACCATCAACTGTTGTAAGTACCAGTAGCGTGTAGGGATAAAAATAATTCAGAAAATTTGACTATGACTCACTCATCTTTTGACATCAGAACAAAAACCTTTTTAGAAAAGTGCCTCATTGGCTATTTGAAATTATCTCTCGGGTGCCTTTCACACCAAACGTGACATTTATAAGCGCAGGTTGTATACTCATTGCATTTGTATGGAGATGCCAGCAGTTGGTTGAAATTACTGGATAGACTTCGCTTCGCTTCCATAGCGGCTCAAATAGCTAAGCTAGCTTCGTGCTCAATAAGGGTGTTTTAATAATTGTAATAAAAACAAATTAACAATCGCTAATGCACGACATTTTTAAGAATCACATCCTTTTAAGAATTTAATTTAATCTTGTTTGATTTGATATAGTTATAGTTTTATAACTTTCAAGTTGTGTATACGTACCTACTTTGAAATTAAGCATGGGTCAAAACATGTAATTATTTATGTATCGAGTATAATATACTTAGTTATTAACCGATAACATAACTAATTGGAAAATTGAAGTGAGGTGAGTGCGCACGTACCGGTCGCGTGCGTGGGGACGAGGAAGTGCAGCGCCGCGTGGTGCAGCACGCGCAGCTCGGCGCCCGGCGCGCGCCGCCGCACCACGCGCCACGCCGCCCGCGCCGCGCCGCGCCGCACCCGCGCCGCCACCACGTAGCCGCCGCCGAACCTGAACCACACACACTGAGTACCCGCCCGGCCCACACAGAACTACAGCAGCCTACCTTACAGTGTTTAATAAAAACACATTCTCATAGAAATCACGTTCATCCTAACAGTAGGAACTGTGCAGCAGGTGCATTTTATTTCCGCATTCCTCTATGTTTCATGGCTTCATTTATTTTTCATTTTTATTAATTCTACTTTCAATATTTTTTTTATTTTTGTTTCTAAATTTAAATTATAAGCATTTATATGGGTCCCTGACCTGCAATAAAAAGATTTTATTTTTATTTATTTTTTTTATTTTATCTCTTATAATTGTACTAATTGACATTTGTAAATGAAATCTTTTACTTGAATGTTTTAACTTTATTATATCATGTGATTGATTAGTTTTTGATTCTTTCTTTTGTAGTTGATTATATTGCGGTTTTTTTTTGTGCGGTATTTGTGAACGTTGTGAAAAACTTTAAAAAGCTAAACATTCACATTAACTCACAACGGTAAAAAATGGTCATGAAAAAATGTATTAGCTGTTGGTTTTCCGTAATAAGTAAATCATCATCATCATAAACAACCCATTACCGGCTCACTACAGAGCACGGGTCTCCTCCCAATATGAGAAGGGTTTGGCCATAGTCCACCACGCTGGCCATGTGCGGATTGGGAGACTTAGCACGCCTTTGAGAAAATTATGGAGAACTCTCAGGCGTGCAGGTTTCCTCACAATGTTTTCTTCACCGTTGAAGTGATATTTTAATTGATTAAATTTTTTTTGCCCGACCTCTGATTAAAACGCTAACGTCCTAACCACAGCTTTCAAGCTGAAACTGCTGGTACTGCTAAAATAAAAACACATATATTCTGATAGGAAACACGTTCTTAGTAACAGTAGGAACTGTGCAGCGGATGCATGCTATTTCCGCATTCCTCTATGTTTCATGGCTTCATCTATTTAATCTTATATTCCAAAGTTACGCCACGTTTATTTTTAAGACCTACAACCTAAAATAATTTTTCAGCGAGATTTGTATAAACTTTTGGGGTGGATAGAGTTTTTCTTGTTGTTGTGTGATATTACCGCTGCAGGCAGTCGTCCAGCGGGGCCAGCGCGCACAGGCGGCCGGCCTTGAGCAGCGCCACGCGCGCGGCGAGGCGGCGCGCGTCCTGCAGCGCGTGCGTGGACAGCAGCACGGCGCGCGCCGCCCGGCACGCGCCGCGCACGCCGCGCGACACGCCCGCGCGCGACCCGGGGTCCATGCCGCTGCGGACACCGCGAGATTACGGTAATGCACGAGTATACAAACAACTTGCTTTTTTTTTCTCTTTTTATGGCTTTGCTTTTTTTATTTTTTTTTTTAATGGAAGATTGAAGTTAGGGAAAAATGGCGGGAAACTTCGCACTCGACGGACGCGGCTCCTTCAAACCTTTCCCAAATTAATACATGTTAACCATTCAAAAACAACACCAAAACTGTACGACACAACCAACACCAGTCCTTTTCAAAATTAGCAAAAAAACAATAATTCAAGAAAAGCTGAAAAAACCGCGCCCGCCATATACGAAGCCTCCCGCCTTTCTTCATCACCTAAGTCCTTGCCAATCAATTTGCAAAATACAAATCAACTTGCTTTTTATTATAACATTATTTAAATTAAGTATTTAATAGAAATACTGTTGATTGGTAATCTCAGATTATACATACTCTTTTGATGTCAACTCTTGATCTGATTGATCTATGTATTATGTTTGAATTACTTTGGAATGTCAGTTTTATGTGATCAGATTGAATTGTGTCATACTTAATGATTCCGTGAAAATCCATTGAAGAAGTTACATGTCTAGTTTTCTGACATAAGAATTGTGTTTTTATATAAATTTCATAATGATTACATTTCATCAAAAATAAATTCAAAATGTTTAAGTTAAAATAAATTGTTTTCTTATCAGACCTTAAGTGTCTTTTTGGTTTGAAAGTGATCTAATTAGCCACATCTACCATTCAAGAATACTGTTATTATAAACGCAAAAGTTTGTATGAATGGGTGGGTGTTTGTTATTCCATCACTGGCTTTTGATTTTAATCTATTGGGAGCACTTCCGTCAAAATGTTTCGCAGACAACAGCCGGCTATAATAAAAGGGGCTACATAAAGGATCAGGAAACTTGAGTATGAATTGCTGTAAACAATAGCTAATTATGATTAATTGAAGTTATTATAAAATAAATACTCGGCTAAGTTTTTAAGATAAGGCCTACGGGGCGAGTCCGGAACCGTCTCAAGTATTATCTTTATTTTTAAGTATTAGTATTAAAATGTTGACTCGCCATCCTTCCAAAAACTGTTTCGTTTCTAAATATTGCGCATTATGCTTTCATATTATGTAGTCACTCATACTCATTGTTTTTTTTTACAGTATGAATCCTTGTAAACAACAGTTTTTTTTGATACACTAAAAGTTAGCCCTTGAGGGCAATCTTACCTGATGGTAAGTGATGATGCAGTCTAAGATGGTAGCGGAATAACCTGTTAGGTAGGTATCGTAAACCCATACTCCTAATTGGTTTCTATGCGACATCGTGCCGGAACGCTAAATCGCTTGGCGACACGTCTCTGTTGGTAGGGTGGTAACTAGCCACGGCCTTTGCCTTCCACCAGACCAGACTCGAGCTATGAATCGAACCTAGGACCTCCAACTTAATAATGCGACAGGGACGCACAGCGCCACGGAGGTCGTCAAATCGTCGTTTTAGTAATAAAATGGCGATTCGCCATCCTTCCAAAAACTGGATCGTTTCTAAAGATTAATTTTATGCAATCACTAGAACTAACTGTTATTTTTTTATTATATGAATCCTTGTATGCAACTATTACGTGTAAATAAGTCTGCTGTTATATTTGATCCGAGTTGCCCGGTACACGTACCTCGTGGGCTCGTCGAGCATCACCAGGGGCGCGCGGCCCATGAAGGCGATGGCGGCGCACACCTTCCTCTTGTTGCCGCCGCTCAGCAACCCGTTGCGCACGGAGCTGTACTTGCTCAACTCGAATAACTCCACTGTGCGACGAATGACCTTCGAAGAATATCATCATGATCAACCCATTACCGGCTCACTACAGAGCACGGATCTCCTCTCAATATGAGAAGGATTTGGCCATAGTTCACCACGCTGGCCATGTGCGGATTGGCAGACTTCACACGCCTTTGAGAACGTTATGGAGAACTCTCAGGCGTGCAGGTTTCCTCACGATGTTTTCCTTCACCGTTGAAGCAAGTGATTTTTTTTTAAACGCACATAACTCCGAAAAGTTAGAGGTGCGTGCCCGGATTTGAACCGCCGACCTCTGTTTAGGAGGCTGACGCCCTAACCACTAGGCTATCACTTAAGAATATAGCCATCATGTATATAGCAAGGTCAAACAGGGCCAGTCACATCAAATCGATCGCTTGCAACGTCTTAAATCGGTTTCTTCAAGGTCTTTTCAAGTTTGGCAGGATATGAATGATAAAAATTTAAAAATCAAGTACAACATACTTCTTCTTGGTTGGTGATTCCCCTCAAGCGGCAGTAGAACTTTAACGTCTCTTTCACCGTCAGATGTGGATCGATGGCGTCGCTCTGGGGACAGTAGCCTGCAAGAAAAGATAGAATTATTCAAGACGGCCTTTGGTTATGGGATGCAAACATAGACCCTAGATAATGTCATTTTTAAATGATTGTTCAGCTACTTTGACTGTGAATTGAAACTAGATTATAACAGGTTAAATGTGTAAAGAATATATAAATAAATTACGAAAAGAAAAATGTTAATTATTATACTTAATTAACATTTTTCTTTTAAAATATAATTATCATTATTGAATGTGAAAGGGGTATATCGAGACGGCATATGGATCGGGGATATGCCGTCTCAATATACGTCTTGCCCTTTCTACGCTCAAGCCGCATATACCAACTTTGATTTGCAATTTCAGCCGCACGGCCCGCATTATTCTTTCATTATTTCTATTTTTATTTCTAAATTACAGAATTAAATCCAGTCATATTTCTGTTGCTCCTCTGGTAATTATATACATACAATAAGATATGTATAAACGAAACATATCTAATTGTATGGGCTCATTAAAAAATACTAGTTAATCATAAAATTAACGACTTGAAGAATAAAAAGTATAAGGCTCGATAAATCTAATTACAGCGTGTTTACAGGGATTTTTTTTCGCACTTTTTGCCTTCACAAGGATTTGGATAGGCATTTTCTTGTGTTTAATATTTTTACTATTTAATCTATGTGTGACTCGTAGCGATATAAGTGTAATTTTAAATATATAGGCTGAACACGGGCGGTGGGTGTCTTCGTCGGTAATTTGGGTAGTTTCGGGCAAAGAGACCAGATACTCTTGGCAGAATAGAATTACAATTATAAGTATCGTAATTTATAAAGAGCAGACTATACGTTCTACCAAGTGCGACTATGCACTACCGCGTCTCGACCACCGATGAATGCAATGCGCCGTCCCGCGCCGGTGCGTCTTTAAGAACCTGCATACCCCATTTAGTGTTGCGTAAAGAGAGGGGGCGATCCCACTCTCTTGTCTGTCGTACATGATTCTAAATCTAGATGGCGGCGATTATTTATAAAAACTAAAACTTACAATAAACCTTAGATTGAACCTAAATCAAAAATCTTTAAAAAAAAAAATATATATAAAAAGGTGGTAAACTTGTTCCTTCGCCATTTATATGTGTTTTGATCCTTATCAAGGGGAGCGCTAACCGTCTCTCCTTTCAATAGACACAGACACATAATAAAACATTAAACGTTTTACATTTTATAAATATGTGTACTCACTAATGAGCCCCTGGCACAGGCCGCGGGGCGAGGCCTTGCGCGTGTGCAGGTAGACCTGCCCGCTGGAGGGCCGCAGCTGGCCCGTCAGCATGGAGAACGTCGTCGACTTGCCCGCGCCGTTCTCTCCCAGCAACGCTGTGCACTGGCAACATAACGAAGAATTAACTTTTAATCTATAGAAAAGCCTGCATACATAGTTTTTCTGGTTAGTGAAGCTGTGATAGCCTAGTGGTAAGGACATCCGCCTCCTAATCAGAGGTCGGGGGTGCGAATCCGGGCACGCACCTCTAACTTTTCGGAGTTATGTGAGAAAGACGTGTCGCCAAGTGATTTAGCGTTCCGGCACGATGTCGCGTAGAAACCAATAAGGACTATGGGTTTACAATACCCCTAACAGTTTACCCGTTACCATCTTAGACTGCATCATCACTTAAACCGGATGAGATTGCCGTAAAGGGTTAACTAGTAGTGGATAAAAATCAGTGGCTACTTCTGAGGACTCCTTCTCAATCAACAAGTCAACCAAAGTCTTAATTGGTTTCTAAGCGACATCGTGCCGGAACGCTAAATCGCTTGGCGACACATCTTTGTCGGTAGGGTGGTAACTAGCCACAGCCGAAGCCTCGCACCAGACAGACCTTTTCCCGCCGTGGAGCACATTCATCTCTGTTTCCCGATACAAATTAACCTGAACCTTCAATTACGCAGTACCTTTAAGAATAGAGTGAACGTGTTCGTTCACGTGTAAAGGTGCACTTACTGCTTATCGGAACTGACAGCTTAATCTCCGAGACACGAGGTTGTACTCACCCGAAAATACATGTCCACTTTTCAATGAATGACTCAATGCGGTCTTTGTAAGGTGGTAACTAGCCACGGCCGAAGCCTCCCACCAGACGAGACTCGAATCGAACCCAGGACATCTAACTTTATGATGCGACAACGCGCGTGCTGTGCTATGGATGTCGTCAAACTAATATAATCCGCTGAGTTGGAAATGTAAAGGCTTAGGCGGCCAGGGTTACCTGCCCCGGTGGTATGCCGAGGGTCAGAGAGCGCACGGCGCAGCGCTCGCCGAACGTCTTGGTCAGGCGCACGCAGGCCGCCGTGTCCTCTGACGCGCTGACCGAACGTTTTATTGACCCATTCTTGATCCCGCCCTCTGTGTCCACAAAACCTAAACGAGAATAGAAAATATAATATCTATTTAAGATTTTCTTTAACAACAATTTGGCACTAGACTTAGATAGATAGATACTGTTTATTGGACACAAATTTTAGAGAAACAACAACACGGAACACTTAACACATGAGTATGCAAAGGCGGTCTTATTGCTTTAGCGATCTCTTCCAGTCAACCCTTGGGGAAAGAAGTAAATTATAGATGAGGGTAACGGCGTAATATATAAATGTAATAAAAATTACCAATAAATATAATATATAAATATATACTTTTATGTATAAATAAATATATATATGTATCATATACTATTTTAATGAATAGAAAAGTTTTATATGACTTTAAAGATTCAGCTTGTAGTCTATAGTTTTTGATTCTATCAACTACCTAGCTGAGGTATGGAAGTAAAGAAAGAAGTGAAATAGTATAACGGGACGCTAAGAACAAAAGAGATGGCACGATATGAGACCTAAACGACAGCTCTATTGTATGACACCTAAATGTCTGATGTATCGACATATTTCGGGGGCCTTTTACTAAGAGACTAGGAGATTTTACAAGGACTAGGACATTTGGTTGCTGCCTATGTGAGCAGAGACCTGTGCTGAAGAGCGGAGTATTCATTCGGGTAACACTTACCAGCGTTAATGTTTCCGATCGTGAGCAGTCGAAGAGGCTGTAGGCCGCCCCGCACGCGCGCCTCTTCCGCCAATATCTCCTCCACTTCTTGGCCTTCAATGCTTAAATCTTCAGTCGGAGACATTTCTTTTGAACGTAATCTAGACAAAATGAAAAATATAAGAACTTTTGTTATGAAATATCGCTTCGCAGTAGGAACCTTTATGCCGTTCCCTATTCGAAAAAACACACTATTATAATTTAATAGTGTGTTTTTTCGCCAAACGTCCCGAGACAGATAACTTTTTTAACTGTGCCTGGTTTTTTTTTTTAACCACTGTACTATATTTGACGTATCTTTTCTTGAAAATATAGACACTTTTCGTCAAAAAAAATAATATTTGTTTGAGGATAACTGAAATAATACAATAAATAATCAATAAACATTATGATATGAATGAAATAATTAATATTTTATGGTCAGTATAAACGCGATTTTTTTTTATGATTGGATGTATGGAAGTTTGTTACTCATTGAAGCAAAAACTACAGAATTAATTTGACTTAAATTCGAAACGTAGTCTACTTTTTATCCCAGAAAATATAACGGTTCCTGCAAGGGTTGGGGAAACCAAAAAAACGCGGGCAATATATTTTAATAACATTGATTGAATAAGACACCGCGAACATTGCATAATTAATAAATGGACTCACCTCATAAGGAGCACCTCGAAGCAATCGTATTCTATCGCGAGGTTGAAGAGAATAAGGAAGGTGCCCACCAGTACGAGAGCTAGGTAATGGTAGCCCACTACGTTTGCGGTCAGCGGGTCCCGGTAAGTGTCCATTCCGAACTGACTCAGCACCTACACAAAATAAAATTGGATCATGGAGTTCGTACCAGTGAAGATCGTTGATGTTTTTTTAGGAATTGTTGAGTCTTCAAAATTAGAGTTAGTTAGTGTTTTCCCAAATTAGCTTTAGCCTCGATTTTGATGGGACAGAATAAGAATACTAAATAAATCACCAAATAGTGGATATTGATCAGAATCACAGAATAACCTTCAGTACTATGCAAACTAAAAAGGTAATATTTTTTTTTTAGGTTTACCAACAGCTTAAGACAATATAACTGGATTAAAATATATTGTACATAATAAGGTATTAAATCTAAATGCTAAGCTAATTATAGGTAAACACCGCATGCAAAAGTGTATTACATTAAAGGCGGAATTACTAATTAATAAAAACACTAAAACATATAATACACGGATAATGTACAGGTTGTCCCACCAGAACGGATTCCCAAATTTCTGTGTTTCTCCTATTTATAAGACCAGCGCACTGACCACTGAGTCAGGGAGCTAATAATAACAAGGGTTGTGATGGCGTTAATATTCATGAAATACTTGCCTCTGCCTGTATCGTGTTTTTGGCAATTTCAAGCAAACCGTCTCCGAGGGTAAACTGTGGGCTCAACAGGAGTATCTTGTGCAAAACCCATCGAGCGTTGTCGGTGGCCTGTAAACACATTTTGTTTTTTTTTTATACACTACAAGTTAGCCCTTGACGGCAATTTCACCTGATGGTAAGTGATCATGCAGTTTAAGATGGTAGCGGGCTAATCTGTTAGGGGTATGGAAAACCTACACTCCTAATTGGTTTCTACGCGACATCGTGCCGGAACGCTAAATCGCTTGGCAACACGTCTTTGTCGGTAGGGTGGTAACTAGCCACGGCTGAAGCCTCCCACCAGACCAGACTCGAGCCGGGAATCGAACTCAGGACCTCCAACTTTTATAATGCGACAGCGCACGCACTGCGCTACGAAGGTCGTTAAAAACGGTTTTTAGTTATTTTAAACATTAAAAAAATTTAATGGGTCCAAATGCATTGCTTAGTCCTTGTTCTGATGCTTCATTGGCCCAAAGGAAAATGCTGTCATTATATCCTGGACATATCTTTGGCCTTCATGGCTTTTCACGCCATGAATGTCAATTGCCATGAATGTTCATGTTTTAAATTAAAAAGTTGTCTTATTTGATGCCTAGGTTATTTTCCAATTTATTTCAATGTATATAAACATGTCAGTAAAGATAAAAAATAAAATAAAAGGGTAAAATTTAATCTTTCTCAGTCTGGACTGTAACATTCTTACACTAATTATTATTGTTGTGTAACATAAGACACTGGCAGTGTTGTCGATATCACTTACATCTGACTCGGAGATGATGTCGAGGATGAGAAGCAGCGTGATGCCGATGAGGCCGACGAAGGCGTTGCCGCAGAACAGCAGCATGGTCGCCAGGCTCGCTTCCGAGAACAACTTCTCCATCACGTGCATTACGCCCGCGCACGCGTACCTGGTGACAGCCACTTGTGTTTATAAGATTATTCCATAAAAAAGGATATCAACTTTATTATAACTATAATGCAGAACTTGCCAGAACTACTTAGGTCAAAACATTATATGATATGATATGATATGACATGGATATGATATTCATAAAATTTCAACGCGAATGAAATCGCAGGCAACAGTAAGTATTAGCGATATTGCGAAGCTACTGTGAATATATCTTTGACCAAGTTAAAAATCTCACCCATAAAGTAGTATGAGTACGCATATAGCCAGCAGGTTGTTCCGCGCCACGAACACGGAGAAGTGGAAGGCTTCCAACACGACGGCTGTGATCACCATGTTCACTACGATTATCTGGAAATTAAAAATAAAGGAATTATTTAAACAATAAACAGCAAGTATAATTTGCTATATTCCGCCGACAACCGGGAGAGTTGTGAAAGTAAAGTGACTTTACTTTTCGCGCTTGTGAAGTCAACGTCTCCTGAGGATCATCCGGTGTCGGGTCGAAACGTGCGTAGAGGTTCTAGTGGAAGATTTTGTGTGGTGTTACTCGTATATTATACAAATCTCCCGGTTGTCGGCGGAATATAGCAAATTATACTTGCTGTTTATTGTTTATCATGGACTTCCGCAAAGTAACGCCTGCTGCTATTCATTATAGGAATTGTTTACTTAAAAATGAAGGTTTCATGTGAACGCTTTGTCTTAAAATTATTCCTAAAGCAATAACGATAATTTGCTGACTAACATCTGTTTGTTTGGTATCCGATTTCCTGAGAGATAGATAACGTTTTAATGTGGTTATATTTTATTTATTTATTTTTATCATTTTTGTACCAAATCAGTGATAACAAACACTTATATTAACGGTATATAAAGGAAAGCTCATCTCTATAAGACAACTCTACCAGCTAGCCGTGCAGTGGTTGTGGTGGATTGCTCCTCACTAAAACCTTGGCGGCAGTGTCAAAACCATAGTCCTAATTTTTTTTTATTTTTTTTATTGTCCAGCCTTCTGACCTCTACTTACCTTATAAGTTAACAGAACCGAGAAACGATTATTAAGTTTATGACACGAATTATTTCAGTTACAAGTTTAAGTCTTAATTAATTTAGTTTTGCTTGGAAGAAAAGCCCAGAGTGGGCGTTCGAGTAAGATGACGTTAAACTTACAGCCATGTCCCATAGCAGAGCGGAGCCCCAATACAGGCCGGGCGACACGCCGCACAGCATCTGCAGATGCTTCTCCTGGCTGAGGCGAGACGTGACCAGGTACACCGCGGCACCCGCGCTCACTAAGCTGTACGCGATCAGCAGCATTCCGGATATACCCGCGTCTGCTACGTGCTGGTATCTGTAAGGTACAGAAGAAATCTTAACAGTTTAAACCACATTTCAAAATATTCGAAATATTTTAGAAATGTTTTCTAAAATATTTCGAATTTGTTATTTGTTATTTTAACTGAAATCTCTGGTCCTTTGAATTTTTATATTACAAGGAAAACTTACAGCTAATAGAAAATAGATAAGAACAGAAGAAAATTAAAGTTTATTACAAGTTTTCACAAATAGAAATAATAATTTAAAAAACTCAACTGTGAAGAAAAAAAAAAGGCGGAAAAATAATAATAAGGAGGAAAAACAAGAACAAACATAAAACTGAATCTGGTCAACGAATTATTTAACTAAAATGAGTGAATTAAAGAATTCGTCGGCCAGGGTTCTACGAATAGTAGTCATTTTGCCAACCTTTCATGTATTAATGGTAATTTTTTTAGTAAGAAATTGGTAAATGGTGTTTTAAACTTTAACATTAGACTCACTCATCACTCTGATGCAGCGATAAGTTGAGTGGGGTAAGAGGTGCTAAGTTACTGTTGAGGTAAACTTTTAGCTTTATTACGAAAATGGCATTACTGAATTGGTCTGGTCAATAAAAGCCTATGAAGATGCGTCGGTCTATTAAGTGCACTGTCATCTAAATTACATGATAATGATACCAATTACCTACACGTAGTTGTCACGAAACAAAACAGTTAGCTCCCTACTTCTCTGTTAGTATGATGCGATTTTCCTAGCAGAGACGTCACAACCACAACTCGAGCATTCAAAGGGAGTTATAATAATTTCCAAAATTCATTGAAAACCTACTTTACGTCCAAGATTGACTGTATCGTAAACAGGATTGATTGTACTGTAAATATATTTTACAAAAAGTTTGGCTATATAATGTTTCGCTCGAGTATATCCCAGTGTGCTTTTCTATGGATCCGGGGCTGAGTGGAATGAGGTTGGTTACAAGAGCGTCAGAAAACTTACACGGTATCCTTGTTGAGCTGTTCTTTGGAGATCTTCATGGGGTGCGTGTAGACGGTGATGCCGGCTCGCTCGCTGGAGACCGTCCGCAAGATGGCGGAGTTCAGAGCGTTGATGGCGGCGGGCAGCGCGTGGTGGCCCTTGTTGTTGTACCACGCTACCAGGTGCGTCCGGTTGTTCTTGATGACCGCAGTGAAGCCGGCGTAGCTGGACACAGTCAACGGTTCAATGTAAATGATAAACAAGCATGGGTATGAAACATTGCTCTAATTAATAAGATAGCTCTTAATATAATTCTTAGTGGCATGGTGGTGATCACAAAAAGAATATTTACCTGGCTAAGTTTGTTGTGGGCTTCTTCTTAGACCGAGGCGCGTTTGGAACCCTCATAGCTTTAGTTTTAAGTTTACGAATGTAGTTCCACCATCAAATCAAGTAAATTATTGATGCGTAAAAGTGGCTTTTAAAGGACTTGAATTTGAACGAATTGAGAACTTTACCTTTGTTTTGCACCAAAGAAAAGAAGCATCGGCGTAAGCCAGACACAAAGATAGCAAAAAAGTTTACCGTTTCTCAATGTAAGCTTGCTGTGAATTAATAATCCAGTTGTTGAGGGTATCCACGTCGGGCACCAGCATCATGGCGGGTCGGTTTCTTAGATGGTTGCTTCCTATTTCGCACTGCTGGCCAGAATCCATGCATTTGCATGTTGGCGATTCCTGGAAATTAAAAATGCATTTATACTCTATTGTTTTGGCAGAATCATTATACATTTTTGGAACTCGGGTTAGTATACAAACTTACTTTATGAGTCCAATTCCGTGAATTTTCTAGTCGCAAATGATTCATCACATTTTTGGCAAAAGTTGTGTCAGCTTCTTTAGAGTAAATCGATGGTTCCGTTCTGAAATGAAACATAAACAAATATTTATAAAAATCATAATTCCACATAACTTGTCATCATAAAATAATCATTATTCTTATGATTATTTTATGACGACGGCGTTCTTTGTTTCCTCTGAACTTTGATATTTGTATTTAAAGCATTTAATTTATTATCTGGGATCGTAATAAACATTTCAAGATCCATTCCTACTACCGTACTTTGGCAATTGGTCTTTTGGAATGGCCTAAATTATTACGCGGATTTCCATCTCTCCTCTCAAATTTGTTGCACTACATAAAACTATATTGTAAAATAGTAATCAAAGCTACACTCATCTTATATGAACTTTAGATGAAGTATATATTTTACAACTGTCGAATATTGTTCAGCAAATTACTCACATTAAAAACTGCGTAGCATCTCTGTACATATTCGGGTACAACTTCAAAGACACTTCAGCGTCTGAGGGAGGGCGAATGGTTGCGAATCCCATCGCCACTGCGATGAAAAGGCATGGCAACACCACCAGGAGAAACAGAAGCCACCTAAGGCGAAAAATAAAAGTGCATATTTAATTTAAGTTCTGCTTGCACGATTTTTATGTCTTTATGTCTCAAAAGTGCCTACAAAATAGATGCCTTTTAATAATTTCTGTCACGTTCAATCAAGTAATTGGAACTTTCCAATTAGCAACCAAAATTTATTGAGATAGGAGTAGCAATAATTTTAAGACAATGCAGAACATGTGTCCTAAAAGCCTATCTCTTCATCTAATCTAAATATTTTATTATTTACACTAACCTGTTCCTCGAGTAGTGTAAGTACCGCGCGTGCATCAGAGCAACAAACTGTTCCCAGGTAGAGCCTCTTAGAGGTCCATCTGGTGGGACAAGAGGAGTGTGGTCGTTTTTGATGCTCGATGTAGATGCGCTTTTAGATGATGAATCGGGGACTGATGATATATCTGAAACGAAAAAGTAATATTCTGTTTACATTACTAAATTAGTAAAGGTACGTGTTGTCTTCTGTGACAGTCGACCCAAGTGGCAGATTAACATTTTTAGAGTTTCTGCCTTTGAAGTAAATATCTTTACAATTTTTTATTGTGATTTAAATAGCTGCCCCATTCCCGAAAACGCAGTGTTGGTAGACCCCTATAAGATAAGACATCTAGAAGATGTTGTGAAAGACACAGTACATGTGGGACAAGCTCGTTGCATGTGAAAATATTTACAAAGGACCAGTTTACAAAGATATTTGAAAGAAATGATGCAAAATGATATTATATACTTATTTATTTTGACGAAATGTTCAATAATACCATATCGATTATATCGTTTTTAAATTATGAAAGGATTACGTCAATGTTACCGTATTCCAATCCGTTATGTGAAACGTCAGCCTGTTGGCAGATATTAAAGAACACCTGCTCCAGGCTGCTGCAATCCAGGCTGTAGCTCTGGTACCTGAGCTCGCTCTCCCGCGTCTCCAATACGTTGCACATCTCCAGGAAACTGCGAGGAATTAAGATAGTTATATTTAATCCATCTAAAATTAGAATCCTATCAAGTCTTCTCTTTCAATGCTTTGCTACTTAGATGACTAAACTATTTGAAAACTATTGTTTACTACCATATAATGCATTGATAGCTGTTTCTTTGTCCTTCTTGTCTGATAATCCTTTACCAAGCTAAGCAAAATACACATTAATTTTACAGAAATGCAGCATTGCCGAGAATTATAAAGAGCATTGTTATTCTTTATATTAAATAAACCGCTTACATTTTTTGATATTCACTATATAATTCAGCTGTATTACCGTCATATGTTGGAAAGAATTCGACATAAGTACTATTGTTATATTTTAAATGAATTGTTAACTATTTATGAACTGACTTACTTATTGCTAACTCCATCGGCATCATAAAAAGGCAGGTTTATTTCAACTTCCAGTCCACTGATGTCAACTAAATTAGCATTCTTCACCACAGTTCTAGCAACTGCTAGAAGATTTTTCGTCTTTTCTTCTATCATCACCACGTCTTTCTCAGCCTCGTCTTCTAGAGTTTGTAGCTTCTTGTCGGGATACATGACAGTCAGTTTGTAACCACTTCCCAAGGTCCGTTTGATATCTATTGGCGAACCAGTAGTGTGTATTTGGCCCTAGAAATAGAATCGCATTTCATGGATCTGACACACATATATTCTAGGTTTTATTATTTGTAGTTCTGCTATAACGTTTTCTATATATAGCCTACATACAGAAAATCTTAGGACTGCTTTGGTTTTGGTAGGTCTTGGGTTCGACATCGAATTCTTCTTGCTTGCACTTACAAGATTTATGTTTAAAAAATCCTATTTAATCTATACAACCTTCATTTGTATTTATAAAGAGTAAAGGCGTACTTTGTGCATGATAATAATTTGATCGCTCAGCAGTTCCGCTTCGTCGAGGTGATGAGTTGTAAGCAGTATTGTCCTGTTCTCTCGCAGCCTCATTATCATGGACCAGATGTCTCTGCAGAATACAGTTACAGTCTGTTTATTTGCAATCGACTAAAACATGTAAAGTATAAGTTAGGAATCCACAAGGCTGAGCTGATAATGATATAGGGCTTTGAGGCACCAAGTGCTGATAGAACTCAACGAGTACTGAAGCTATGATGCCAATGGGCGGCGCAAATAGCTCGGAGGACCATTGTACATTTGGGGCTTTTGTTAGACAGGTTAGATAGGTGTTTTTGTTAGACCGATTGTTAGACACTCTGGTATTGTTAGATATGTATTCGTACAATCGTTTTGTTATACTCGCAGTTATAGAATAAAAAATTTAAATTTCAAATTATTTTGATTGAAATTGACCTCGAAAGGGTTGTAAGAAGATTACGGTAACTACATTATCATACAAATAAGCAATGAACC
Source organism: Lasiommata megera (assembly GCA_928268935.1). Lineage (NCBI taxonomy): Eukaryota > Metazoa > Arthropoda > Insecta > Lepidoptera > Nymphalidae > Lasiommata > Lasiommata megera. The sequence goes on along the minus strand of OV743329.1, from coordinate 571,841 downwards.
CAATAACACTCCTGCTTCCCTTTCAATGCATGGTCTCTCGATTTACATTGTGTCAAGGAAGTCGCCTTGTTTTAATAAGAAATCTTACCGTCTAGCTGCTGGGTCCACGCCAGCGGTAGGCTCGTCCAACGACACGAGCGACGGTCGCGCGACGAACGCGAGCGCTACGCATAAGCGACGCCGCGTGCCGCCCGACAGTTGCGCGACTGGCACGTCACATACCTCGCCCAGACAAAGAACCTTGAGCATGCTGCAAATATAATCGGATTATAGTTTAGGTTTTAATAGTAGCGGATTAGTCTCAAATCTTGAATCAAATTTTAATAACTTTGAACAAGTTTTATGAGACATACTTATTTATCTACACTTACCTGTTGACCTCATCTTGAACTTCTTCCAGAGTCTGGTTACTTTTCAACTGCGCGTACAAAGTAACATGTTCTCTAGCCGTCATGGATTCAAACAGCACATTCTTCTGCGGACACACACCTAAGCGAGCACCCGCCGGGTCGTCAGATCTGACTATGACGTGGCCCTTCGTGAGTTTAAGCATACCGGTGAGGATGCTTCTGTGGTACGAAAGAAAAATAGTTGATATAACTGTTACTTTATTTAACTTTTGTGAACTGGTCAAAACTGGCTATTCAGCAATTGGCAGCTATTACTATAAATTCTTGGCTATCACATGTGATCGCTCTATGCGTTTTGGGTATTGTGCTCTTCATGAAGAGCGCACAGAGCGTTCTTTTATTTCTACTTAAAATGTTTATGTGCCGTAAAAACTATAACCCAGAATATTTCAATATTCATAAACTAACATCAATGTAGTCTTCCCAGCTCCATTATGCCCCAAAAGCGTTGTTATTTGCCCTTTATGTAGTTCCAAAGATACATTATCCAGCGCTAGTTTTGCTTTTCCAGAACCTTCGCAGTATATCTTGGTAACATTGAGGATACTGACTCCAGCCTTCTCACCGTTTGCTTTGCAGATCGTTATATTGCTCTCAGTTTTTATTCCTGGAAGAAATGTAATTTTGACAAGTCAGTATTTAGCATTTTTACCCACATATTTTTATGGGCAGGAACAAACTTTCTTTAATCATCCGTTATTTCAGTAGTCGTAAAGTTCAGTAGTAGAATCCAGATAGTCTAATAATAAGCACGTCTAGAAATATTTTGGAGATCATTTGAAATGTACCACTTTTATGAATTCTTTTAATACGATACGAATTGAAAACAGTTGTGTGTTTAGTGTCAATTTTGATCTACAATCATATTTATATCAATCTTATATATCTACATGATTTTTAGATTAGGACGCTAATAAAATTCAAAATCATGATTGATATATTAATTTCACTGATATTGTCTCGTGTATCCTTTGTTGATATTGGTGCTTTGTATTTGCAGTCATCTATTATTGGATTGTTTATATTATTTTCGAGATGCACTTACCAAAGAATTTATCGATCAGTAGTCCAATGATCACATAGAGAATGCCATCGACAAAAACCATCGTCGCTGCTATGGCAATATTCATATCGCTGGTGTTGTCTGGTGCGTCCCATATTTGTGACCAACCAGCGCCAACGCCCATGGCTTCAAAGCGTGCGATGAAAAGGAACGCGTAGCAGATTGACGAAGACATTGAGAGGCTCTGGCAAAAGTAACAAATTGAAGGCTTTACCTTAGACGTTAGTACTCGTACGTCGCGCAAGTATATATGACGCCTTTTATGACGCAACATATTTAGATAATTTATTAAATAAAAACATGACGAATTTCGGAACACTGCCGATTTACTAGTTTTCAGTACCATAGTAATTACGATTATTTATTCTCGGCGCCAAAACACTTATTTTATACATGTGTTTTAAGTTTGGATGTTTTATCTGTTTCGAGCTCTTTGCTTTCGATTAACGGATTGACAGACACGGAGGGAGTGGATAACATGCGGTTGGTGCATTGTGTTTTACGTAGGTGCGATTTCTGGATCATTTCCTTAAAGAAAGCAAATATATTTTTGCGATATTTTACATGACGAATTCTTATATATATTTTCAAGTAGAAGTTATGTACCTTTTGCATTCGATATATCAGTGTCAATCTGTGGCCTATATTTTACATATTTTTTTAAACATTCATATGTAGGTGTTGATGATGTTAATTTTAATTAAATACTCACGACGAATAATTTCAAGGAGCTCTTAAGCACCGCCTCCAAGGACAAGATGAGCACAAATGGCATGAAGGAGAGCAGGTACGCAATGCCGGTGCACACCGCGGCAGAACTCGCCGACTGGAACAGCTTCGACATCATGTAGCTAGACAAAGTCACCAATGAAAAGTAATATTAGTTATAAGGTATATATATTATAACTGTCTTGTTGCTCTAGTTGTGTGCATGCTCAATCATCGATCACATGTTCTCAGTTCGATTTCCCAGTTGGGATAAAATTAGGGAGTGTTCCGTTATTCTATCAAAAATTCAAAAAAATGAAATTAGCGCTATCGTGTCTCACAAAGTCACATATCAGTAATATTACTTGGGACTCAGCATACAAATCGCTCTACAAATCACGCAGGGGATGGGATGGTTGCAATGCCTGAGTTCTCAGAATTTCTTGAAAACTCATCCCATTCACTTTCTCGGCACAAAAATTGAAGAATACATTTTTGTTGATTGTAAAATATTAAAATGATAAAAATCAATAGGTGCAATCAAAACTAAGTTTAAAAAAAAGCCAATCATTTACCAGAAACAAAGCACAGAGAATCCAAAAACAAACATCAAGGCGAATATCAATGAGGGATCGGTTTTAGGCAGGATGCCACCTAAGCTCAACACTGCAGTCATGCCTCCAACAGTCACCACCATTTCGACGAACGAACATATGAACCAGGAGAGCGTGTGGTAGCTAAGGTTTACGCCCATCACTGACATGAGCTGAAATAAAATAAATACGTTTTATTAGCAACTAGCTTTTGTTTACTGTTTTGCTTATGTTAAGTTTATCTTTCTCGAGTTTCTAAGTCTAAAATTTATCTGTATGCTAAAATCTGTTCCGCGGCATAAGCCAATCGATTAGCCAGTCAGTTATCTTTTTTTATATAGATACACAAAATGTGACGCTCTCTGAGCGATGACATTGAGGCAGGATTTTCGCGACCTATATTGGAGCAACTGTGCTTAATTCTAGTAGGAAAAATAAACTATTCCATGACCAAAAAATTAAGGGTTCTATCTTAATTAGTTAAACATTTTTAACCTATAAACACTGCTGCAGGCTGGATTTACCATAGGCCTCAAAATGAGAGGAGCAGAATTAACTCTGGTTTTTAAATGCCACCATGTAAATATTTCGAATGATGGGATGATTTTCGATGATCTTCCTCTTAGACATTAAAGCCAGAATTGCTTTATTAATTGATACACACAAACATTCTAACGGGCATAAATAAATAACTAATAAAATAAACTTACCATAGTGTTACCGGTTTCTTTGTCGGACACTATGAACCGGATAGCAGAGGAGACCGTGAACAGAAGCGAGAAGAAGAATGCCACTATAAGAGACTGAGATTCGTACAGTGATGTCTGGAAGCTGAGGAAGAAACGAAATAAGGTGTAAGGACTGCAGAGTATATTTTAATATTTAAGGACTAAAGAATCCACTTATATCTCAAGGTAGCATGGCATATGATATGTACACATAATATGCAGAGTGCGGTATTCTTGGCCTTTTACGTGGTTATATTTCCATTCAATAGAGGAAGAGCTGTACAACTTAAATAGTCTTGGTTGAGTTAAGTAGTTTCTTTAGCATCATTGCTACAGGATTTTTTTCCGCATACTAGGATTCCTTACACGATATTCACTAATCTTGTGAGCGAGATGTAAGAAGTTGGATACTGTGAAGGTCACCAAAAAGATAATAGACTGTAGATGAAAATTGAATGGGAAACCAAAAGCAAAATTAGACCTTTACAACACAATAGATAGACACTTACAAATCTTTTCTATAACAAGGATAAGGCATTTGCTGGGTGTATACATCCCAGTCCTTGATCTTCATTTCAGCTATATCTCTCTTCTGGATCTTCTTGGAGTTTTCCATTGAAATCTGTATGATCGCCTTGTCAATAATATCCTGGATTTCCACGAAACCACGGAAATATCTCATGTTTTCAATGAAACTGGATTCCGGGCCTGGGGTCCACAAACTGTTCAACAAAGAATAATTTAGCAAGATTAAACTGCTCTGACGAGTTCTGCAGCTTGACCAGTTATTTATGGTTTTTTATTTATTTAAATCTTATGGTTGAGTATGCCGATGGCGCAATTTACTTCGAGGAAATTTAGATCATTGGTCAATTATTGGCTCACATGTAGAGTCCTCAAAAAATACACAAGTAGTGACTTACGTAGCTTTATCTAAATGCTTCGTTGTTTAGTTAAAGCGGTATTAAAAAAATACACTTAGTATAGTATTCTGTACTCTATAATTTAAGATCTGCAACTGATCCCTAATAAGCCGAAAGTAATTCTTTTGAATATCAACCCAGAGACAATAATACGAGTAGAAATCGCAAAACGATAGTAAGACATAACTCCGCGATAAGTTAACATTGTAAGTACTTACTAGTTCTGGAGTCTCTGTGTGGTAGGAGCGTTTTCTATGTCCATTCGAATTTTGTATTCAATGTTTGTAGGAAGGTCTGTCTGCGATTCGCTCATATTCAAGAAAACAAGACCTAAAGGAGAAAAATGTTAATGAAAATATATTTTTTTATACCATTCAATCTAGGGTATTTTTAAACGATTCAATCCTGTTTTACATGATCAGTTATCATGCGGTTTTGGGTAGATTACTTTTGATCAGATGATTTCATCTTCATCATCATCATGATCAGATGATATACACTTGTTTAAATGATATATAAGGATGTCAGAATTGTATGTATTACCAGCAGAGAACTCGTTAATCAAGGTCAATCGGGCAGCTTCCAGCGTCAGCTCATGTTCATCGGGCATTGCTTTAAAGCGGTTCAGGTTAATGCAGTACAGGAGATCCGATGCTTTCTTTAACAATCTACCAATTTCCTGAAGATAAAATGAAAAATTGGCTGTATCGATAACAACTCAATTTCAAAAATCACTTGAACATCACAACTTATCAAACTTTCCAATTCGTCCTTCTACCAATATTACGAATAACATACACATGACTAGGTCTTTATGACAACTATGTTGAGAACGCGAAATTTTTTGCAGGGATCTCTTCAAGTAGGCTGGATTTAAAGCCTTTACTTTAGTATCTGAGTGGTTGGTATCTTTAGCTCGCTAAAGCCATTTAATAAAATGCAAGTATTTTCTAATAGATTTTTGGACAGTTGTTTACATTATTTTTCTTAGTTGTTCTCTTAAGCTTACCTCAGTGTCCCCGAATTCTTCAAAAACGCCATTGATATCAAAATTCGGTGCTTCAATGTCTCCTAACAAAGTCTTCCTTATCGCACTGTATTGTGGAGCTGTGATAAGGTTCTGAAGTGCGGAGAGACCTTTCCGATGCTCACTTAGTTTGTCAACAGATGAAAACGAATTGGCGAAAGAGTGGATGAGGTTTGTTAGTTTCACCATGGGCGAGAATGTTGAATTTGCCTAGAGAAGTGATACAAGAGTAATAAAACACTTGAAAGATTTCATAAAGTTGGTATGATATAGATAATAAAAAATCGAACTAACAAAAGTAAAATAAGGGCTATATAATTGATTAAGCTACTTCAAATTAACGAAAGTTTATTTGAAGTATCTAGGAATTTAGCTGATACTTAAGGTTTGCAATTCGTATCTTCTGTCCTATGTGATTTTTCTAATGATTGGTTCCATAAATAGATAGATAGAGAATCATCATTATTAATTACCGGTGAATTACAGGGTGGAGGTTTCCTCTGATAATGAGAAAGATTGTGGTAGTACACCACGCTGGCAAGTGCAGATTAGTGAGAAGTGTACGTTTCCTCACAATGTTTTTATGTTTGTTTCTAATTTAAAAATTGCTTAAATTTAATCGCTTACTTTCCAAAAAAGATGCATACGGGGAATTGAACTAGATCCCCCGAAAGGGAGGTCGGATCACTTACGCTATAAGGATAAGAAATATTTCTAGAATATGTCTTACTTTTCCAATAATCTTTTCAACTGGCACGTTAGGAGGCGTGTATAGAATTTTACCCACGATGAGCGGTTTCACAAAACTCCACACAATTTTGCCTCCCTCAATGGCGATTATGTCCTTGTATAGCGATCGGCAGAAATCAGCTGCAAAAAAATGTTTAGTAGGGGATACAGAATTATATGAATAATGATAATTATTTAACTTGGTATCAAATATTTGCTGTTTTTCAAAGGATTAGATTTCACACTGGCCATATTTAATGGACGTTTTAAAAGAGAGGTTGTATCATGGTCAGGGAGAAGACCAAGGATTATAGCCGGTAGAAATTAACCTTATTCTACTTTACAAACTGTAAATGGAATTGCCATCCTAAATTCAAGAAAATTTAAACATATTTAAGTATAGGATAATAAAATAATATATGATAGAACTTAAAACTTTCTTATCGTCTTCCTTAATTTTTTAAACCTTTCCTCATCTCATAATATAAAAGTTGAGATGACGAGGTAGAATGTATGAAATGTGTTCGACTTAAACATAATTGTAATCATACTTTTTATTATAATATTATTTTAATAAATAATACTCGTTTATTATACATACTAGGCAACGCATCTAATTGTGCTTGGTCTGGTCCTGAAGACAGGTCCTGCTGTTGGACAACCGCTTTGTAGAGGCGATTCAAGTTAGCGTGGAACGGCTTGCCACACACCATGTTTCCGGCATCGGCCATGAAGCTTGATGCTGCAATGATTCATGTGTTTAATGCCAATTTTGTAAAACTTTGTTTGTAGGTTTGTCTAGGCTTGAATGGCTATGGAGCGTCGCTCATGTCGCGAACGGTTCATATGGAAGGCGCATCATGCACGTGTTTTAACTGTCCGTTTCAGGTATACTTGCTAATCGTGCGCGAATATATAGTAAGATGATCTTATACGAAAGTTATAAGTCCCCGAACGATTTCCTTAAAATATTAGAGATAATGGAGGAAGGAGAAAACTGAAGCAAAAAAGGATCAGGATGCGAAAAGCAGCTAGTAAAATAAAAATTAATTATGTAGATGAACGAGGGATATTATTTACAGACGTTTTTAATACTTACAAGTTAACATGTCGCCGAACGAAGAACTCTTTCTTAAATTCAATAACAGCGGTTCATTGGCCAAGGTCTCGGATACGCTGCCGAGTTTGTCTTGCAATGTTGGTAGAAGAGAAGCCATTTGTCCAAATTCAGATATTATCGTATCCCCAGCTTCTTGCGTTAGATTTGAAACCGTGAAGAGTTTGGATAGTAGTATGGATTTTATCTGTTTTACAACGTTAGTTATGTTATGAACTAAATTTATGTATTTAGCTAATTTAAAAATAGTAGCCAAAACTAAAACTACATCTTTTTACAATGCACAACTAGCATAGAACTCGAAAATACTTTTTCAGTTCGTTGTGTACGTAAGAAATCAAACAAGCTTTATTGAGATTCATAAAAATTCAATTCATTTCTAGAAAGTCACTATCGGGTGTTTGTTCTTCTGAAATGTTTTTTGTTGTTTTTATATAGATAGTGATTAGTTTAATGATCCAATAAAAATAAAAATAAACAAATAAATAACTTACTTTGTCCAGAATGAAGTCGAAATTAATATTTTCTATGAGCACAGATATGACTTCCTTAGCCAAATCATCGTCCATGCCACAAAACTGATCCACCACAGCACCGTAGATATCATCAAGGGTTACGACATCCACATTTGCAGGGATGAGGACTTTGGACATGTTTTCAATTTGACATACGAAGCTGCTTATGTGATAGGTACCTTGCTTTTGAGAGAGCAACTGAAACAATTGGTTCAAATCTTGCATGTTGTAAATTTAAGGCTCAAAGGTACTCGTAAGTAACGTAAATATTTTTGGTAATAACAAAATAATAACATAAACGGTAAATGGAAGTTTAAGGATTTAGTGAGCAAACTAAGTGATTAATCACTTTTGCATGAATTTTAGCGAATTTCACCAAAAAAATTCAGCTTATAAGTATCTTAATTAATATTAAAAAAGGATTAAAAGATTACCGGTTTTATTTGTATGTATCCAGGGTGTATTCTGGGTGCTGCAATGGACCAAAAATTTGTGTTGTTAATGCCCATGCTGCTCAAAGCTGATTCAATCCGCTCAGGCTTCAAGAATACCTCCGAAACGTTTACTGAAAAGAAATACATCTGCATTACTTGCTTTGAACTATTTATTGAAAAATTATATGTTTATCAATATCTATTGTACCTCGTATGTCTTCTTCAATGAGGTAGTTTTTAAATTGGTGCAAGATTTCTAAACCGTTGGTTACGGCATTTAGATCAAATTCCAAAGGAGTGCCAAGCAACAGAGGTCGTACCTCTTCTAAAAGTCCAATCACACTGAAATTATAATAACAAATATATAGATAGGGTCGTTCGAACAAACAAATTACGGTACACAAATACGGAAAACCAAAAATAACCTCTTAGAATACTCTCGGACCACTACGGACCACGACAGAATTAAGTCATATTTGTATCACTCTCATAACATGGAGATCACCTTGTTAAAACAAATATTTACGAAAATTCCCACCCACAGGTTCTAACGTTATCGTATCGTATCATATCGTTTGTTGCTATTTACTTCAATCTATTCTTATATCCCTGTACATCTGTCTTGGTCTAGCACCAATTAACTGGTGCCATTATGTATTCTTAATGACCAACTCCATACGCAGCCATATTTCAGTACAGTCAGTCCATATATCAATACAGTTACATATACAGTTAATCGAATTGGCGTGATTCATCGGTGAATTATAATTCAATAATTTATTTATAATAATTATTAATTCTGTTCAACTTATTCTATAAACTATTGATAACATCACAGTAAGAAACATCTAAATTCCGTTACAGGAACTTCTAGGTACTTCCAATATATGCTTAGGTAATGATTAAAATTAAATTTATATAGATAAGAGCTTATAGTGTACGCTTTTATATTAACAGATGATGGACGATTTAATAGACTGTTTCCCATAATTGAAATCTCTCAAAAGGATGAAGTTTGAACGCTGAAACCAAATGAAATTTAAATAGCCATTATAACTATAGATTTACCTAAACGATATGCTGTCCACTATATCATCCATTAGTAGTTGCATTCCGGCATCAATTAACGAAGTCAATTTTCCTTCGACAACGCCTTCAATGTCTACCTTACTAACCACTCCAAGAATCCTCGACACATGCTCAACTAGAATTTCTATTTTATTAAAAATTTCAGACATAAAGGTGAAACGCCAAAAATCTTTATCCTGTAGATTTGGAAGCTGTAAATTTCAATAAAGACATCATAAATAAGAAATATATTTTCTGTTTTCGGAAATTTATTATTAGTTTCATAATTGTTCAAAAAATTGTTGTAGTTATACAATAAATTTATCTAATGAATGGATGAAGTGAAATTAATGACTTACGTTAGCCTCAACCAAAGTCACATTCACGTGTTTCGTGATTATAGAAATAATTTCATTGCAGTTATATCTTTGGCAAACCTCTTTCCAACTGTAATCCTTCATATGTATGTAGTTGTCAGTAGTTTGAGGTTCCTTAAACTAAAAGAAAAATGCTTTGTTAATTATACATTCTTATACAAACCCATAATGAGTATTTAGTAACGATAAGTGGTATGCCAAAAAATACCAAAGCTAGTAGACGATCTATGATCAAAGTCACTAAGACTTTGTTGATTTAATCCATGTCAACTTTTTAGTATAAATAATTGATGTAACTTACCAATAGTAAACCAAAATCAGCCTTTTCAATGTTTTGCACCAACCTTTCATCATTAATGATTTTCTCGAGATCTTGAGCTAGCTCCTTGAGATTTGTTACATATGTAGCAAGATTATCTCTAACATTTAAATTGTGTGCAATATTAGCATGTAATTGTTTGAAATGTGGCCACTCAGTAATTCCGTCAACCTCTTTCAGGTGTAGAAGTTCTGCTCTAAGAAGCTTCACTGTTCTTGCGAGGACTTTTGCAAAACTTGAAAATATAAATATTTTTTTAAATCATAGTATTTTGCAATAATACTATTATTAAAAAATAAAGGTTAAAGGTACTCACAGGGTAGCATTTCCAAAAGCATTCAGAGTGACATTATTGGTTAGACATTCTGATAACTTTGTAGTTCTGGCGTTTACATCCTCTAAAAGGTGCAGCTTGATTTGCTCTAATAGCTCATTGAGTGACTTGTTCAGTTCAAACTTTGTGTAGTTTCGAGTTGATATTAGCTTAAAAAGAATAAATAATTAGTAACACCTCATTCAGGGTTCTCTTATTCAAATAAAACCTTTCAAATGTGTGTAAGGGGTAAGTTTTTTGTGGTAGGGTTGAAGATGAAACCAAGATGATCCAGGATTGGTCATCATTTTTCAATGTCAGTGAGAATAACATTGATATTAGTAAACAAAGCTATCTATATGATCTATTTGAGGGTGAAAAGACATCGAAATTACTTAGGAAAATTCCATACCTCACTGATGGCCATGTCCCAATGGAAGTCGTTCTTAAGAGTGCTATACGTTTCCTCTAAGGACATGTGATCAAGACTGCACAAGAGATTGTCGTATTCTTGCTTTTTGTACAATTGTAGGTGGATCTGCTTGAACCAACTCGTGAATTGGGAACAGAGAACGCACTGGCTGAAAGAAAAAAATGCAATGTTTTTGTGGTCTTGGTCGTGGTATTTATTAATACCTCCTATAATACTCGTAGTTCCTTCTTCTGTGATTCACAAATCATAGTAATAAGCATAATAAGATTAAGAGCATATTTAATACTAAAATACGTATTTTCTTACCTGTTATTAAGGTACAAAGTTCCAGCATCCACAAAATTACTAAGGATACCAAACGAAATCTTTATCAAAGAATCCCGTGCCAATAGATCTAAGGCCACTTCTCTAAATCGTTCAAGCCTTTCTTTAGTAACCCATTGTGGTCTCTGTGGCGATTTAGGGCCATTTTTGATTACTTCCAGCCTTGATTCTGTGCTAGCAAGATCGGTATATAAAGCATCGTAATCAACGTCTTGGTTTAGTTTTAAAGCGCTATCGTATCCCTGAAAGTATATGTTCTTTAACTTGCAGTAAATGCAGATTTTGGTAACAGTTTGTAATACACACATTGTCATGCTATCAAATGCGCTACTAACACAGTAATTATCTTTGTTTTAACATAATAAATCAATAAAAATTTAGGAATTAAAACATTTTGTATTCTTCGTTGTTTTGTAAATCACTTCAGAGACGACTCATCTTCACTCACTTTGAATATAAAAAATTTGAGTGCGCAGGCAGAATTGGAAGAACCATTATTGCGTTTATTTTTATTCTTCGACGAATCCATCGTTCCAGATTTTAGATTCATCATTTAACGCCATTTAAAAATGAACTAGATGAACCGCTTAATTGCGTTTCTATATTACCTGAGAAGCAAACATCATTGGCGGTAGTTCTCTATAAAGTACAGTAGAGTTGGTATCACACATCTGGCGTTGCATTATCGTCAGCAATCCGGTGCGGTCAGGAACGTAGTCGGAAATAGTGATATTAGGCTGGCAGAATGTCTCCGTGCTGTTTGTATTTATGTCTCGCAGAAGCCTTACTAGCTGCGAAATATTAATCAACCGTAAAATCAAATGTTTATCAATCAATCATCTATTCATCAACAATCCTACTGGTGTTTTGAAATAAAATATCAGATTCCAATAGCTAAAAAAAGAAATAAACAAAGACAATTTTATAAAAAAAAAACAATGGCTGCACTTACATACTTGACAATAAGACTAGAGTCTTAGACAGTAGTGCTACTAATAACACGATATATTGGTCTGAATTAGCGTTCTCTGAACATGCTATGATAATGAAGAAGAATTATTTAAATCAATACCATTCTTGAAACCACTCACATGTATTCTATCCAAATGCGTCAGTACATCTTCAGCGATATCAAATCCTTTTTCGATAGTATTAAAGAAATTATTAGCGTTAGGACCATTGTAAAGTTCTCTTAATTCTTTCCACCAATCGCCATTAGAAAGGAAGCTTATTATTATGTTGTAGTGTTTCAAATTACTTTGCAAGTATTTGAGGTAAACAGGAATTCCTAGGTCGTTGGCATATTTAGTAGACATTTTGAGAGAGTTGACGAGTTGTTTCCTAAAACATAATGAGTTTTTTTTTAACGTAATCCTATAACTATTTAAATTTAATGCAATAATAAGAGTAACTGCAGTCGCTAAAATTCTTGAAAAATATTCAGCGTATGATGAAATAGTGCATCCACACAGGCATCTAGGATTGTATTTTATTCCGCTATTTTTTATATCTACCATAACTGTCTTTTTACAAACGCTAATTAGTAATAAGACTTGTCACAATACATTCCAAGAATAAGTGTAAAAATATGAGTTACCTTTTATTTAGAAATGCAAAAATATCTGTAACATTATTTGAACCTTCTTCGAGTGTATTTACTATATTTACTAAGCTATTCCTCGCAATTTCAAAATCGTCATCTATAACATTTTGTACAGCTCCGTAAATAATTTCATATTTCTTAGCACACATTTGAGTCTTTATTCTATCCAGTTCTACAAGAATATTCTTCGAATTGTCTTTAATAGATAGTTTTTTACAAAAGTCTTTTAGAGCATTGTTCATCTTGTAATCACTGTTGTTGGACCATAGTACATCAGTTATAACATCAAAATGCAATGCAATCACTTCTGAAGGTCTCCTTTTAAATATTTTCTGTATTATGCTTAGTTCCGTTTCCAAACTTTTCATTTCCTCTTCTGAAGCATTATTCACAAAATCAGCAATTTTTAAATTATCAAGAGCATTGGCGAGTTTATTGATAATCGTAATAACTCTAGTCAAATAAATGTTAGCTACGAAATTTTTCTTATTAATTTCATAAAAAAAATTATATGACGGTTCTTTATAGTCGATTTCGTATTCTAATATAATGTTTACTGCACGTTTCAGCTTTTGTTTTATGATATTAAGTTTAGTATCGTTTTCGGTACTTTTGTTAGTTAAATGACTTAATAGAGTAGCCAACTCCATCCCTGTCGTATAAAATTTTTCATAGGTGCTCGTTAAATTAGACACTTCCATGGTAAAAAAGAAATATTGCTGAAAAAAAAAAAATTCTTTTCGTGTTTTATGTCTTTACAAAAGTAATAAAAGTGATAATGTTCATTAAAAAAATATATTAGTTTATATCTGATTAAAGATGACAGAAATTCTTAAACCGAAAAGATGCCACAATTTCAAGCCAATATTGACAAACTTAAGATTTTATTTTGTAACAGAATTATCTTTGGTCTTTAGTTTAAGCTATCATTGGTTCGGATGCTTAAGACCATCACAATTTTATAGCCAACTAACTAAAACAACATACCGGTTTAGTAAAAACGTCAATAAGTTTATTATCCCCCCTAGGCATAGAAAGCCAATGCAGGAAGGAGGGGCAGACGAATGTTTGTACATGTGCGAGTACGGTCGCGTCGATTGGGCTGCCAGGGCCGGGTTTCAATGCCTGGAACACTTCATCACAGTCCCAGAAATGAGCCTGTGATGCTCGCCGGATCTGAAATAAATACATTCCAGAGGATTAAACATGGTGAGATGAACGCGAATGATACAAATATGAACCTCACTTTAGATGTTGATCATTACGTGTTTGGAGTTGTTAAGTAGTGAGTAAAGAAAACGCAACTTATACATGGGGTAAGGTAAACATTAGTCATACTCGTAAAACTTCCTATAAGAATGATGCCTATAATATAATAAATATAAGTAACCATATATATCATAACGAATTTTAGAGCGAAATACCTTATTCATAAATCCCAAATCCCAATAAGAGTTAACCAGAACAGCTATGAAGTCTGGCATTTTATCATATAACATATACAACCCGGTGTTTCTCGTAAAACCTAGTGCTTCCAAAACTGTGGAATTTGGTTCTGAAAAAAATAATAATGAGATTACTAACGAAGAATGCTTGAAATATTTAGATCATATAGAGGATTATGCATCTCTACATAACTATTCATGTCTAAATAATTAATTGTAAATACTACTTAATTTATGATTTGTGGCGAATGTCACGACACTGTATTTGACGAGTCACGAAAAACCCTGGCCCGTTTGGTAAAGTCCATGATCGTATAAACACTGATAAACCATCAGAATCACCGTTAGTATTATTCAATCAAACAAATCACACACAGTTTTGATCCTTCACACAAATTGACTGCTAATGAATAAAAGATAAGCTTAGCGACTCACCGTTATTCTCTTTAAAGTAAGTATAAAGATCTTCAGTGATATTTCCAAAGGTTGTAGGAATAAACTTCAAGGTGTTTTTCCATGTAGCTCTACTCAGAGTTCTACAATGGTCATCGATGTCACGAGCAGTACAATGAAGGTATTCCTTCCAGAGTATATTCAATGGAACATTCTCTGTGACTGAAGAAGTGTCGATTGCATTGAGTACTGTATCCACTTTCGACAAGAACTTTCTAAAAGTTATAATGAAAATGAATTTGCACGTTAGTTCATGACGTTCTAAAATTAAAAACTTCAATACATAGTTTTTTTTTATGACTTTTAATATATCTAATCGTATTACAATTTTATTTAATTATTTGTTTATTTATTTAATATGAAAGAACGCTGTAAAGTTTAAAAGTTAAAAATTCACTATTCAGTTGATATCCTGTTAAAATAAGATTTTTTGAATAGTATTTAAAATAACTTGAGCTACTATAAAAGAAAGAACTATTTCTTTACTGATTCGGGTCCAGTACTTTTAATAATGCCAGTCCTATTTTTCATTTGGTGTTTTTATATTTAGACATCGTGAATTAGATACCTTATAACTTTTTCACCTTCAATGCCATCAAATGCTTCCGCTGAATATTGTAGAGCTGTTAAAAGTGTTAAATGTCCATCATTGGGTTCCCTAAAAATACCATTGAAAATCTGTTTGATGGTATCCAAGTCCATTATTAGAGAATCAAAGGTTGCTGAGAATTTCAGGATAATGTTATCCGGGTATTTCGTAGTATTCCAGGATTGTGCATTCTAAAATTATAAATTTCAATGTGTTGTACTTATCTAATACATTTTTGTCCCTATTGACTTTACTTTGCAGAATTTATTTATATATACAACAGTAAACCAATGTTACCGATGAAAATGATCTCGTATTATAGATTGCGGGGCATGGGACTGTAAGAGCATACCAAACTGTTGCGGTGCACATTACAAATCACTTCTTACGTGCCCATCGACTAAGTGACGATGCGCTTGCACATTATTTGATGGTTCCATTCGATTCTGAACTCGATCATCACACATTCCTCAAGAAAGATTCCTTCTCACTTCTCAACGAAGTGCTCGTAGCCCGTAAAATCTAAGAACAACTTTTTTGTCTGGTGGGAGGCTGCGGCCGTGGCTAGTTACCACCCTACCGACAAGGGCGTGTCGCCAAGCGATTTAGCGTTCCGTTGTCGTGTAGAAACCAATTAGGAGTATGGCTTTACCATACCCCTAACAGATTAGCCCGCTACCATCTTAGACTGCATCATCACTTACCATCATGTGAGATTGCCGTCAAGGGCTAACTTGTAGTGGATTAAAAAAAAAAACATTATAAGAAAAAATAAAGCAGGCATTAATTTTTTTTTTTTACTTACTGACACCGTAGCATTTCTCATAGCTAAATAATCCAACCATTCATTAAGAAAATCGGCATCGAGGCACATAATGGTCTCCAATGATTTGAGTGCCATCTGGGATTCGTTACTAAGCTTTACATACTGTGATAGACTACCAGAGCATGGCCACGATGGTATATTGTTCATCAACGAAATTATCGGGACAATCTGAAAAAATATTTCGATAAACTTTCGCAAACTATTATTTTTACTATCCAATAAAAAGCTTCTTAGAGTTCTGGTTTTTTTAAATTGTTCTACTATGGAAAGTACTTACGTCGGTATTATCAGCAACTATAACATCTACAGAGTCCTTTATTAAATATGGTACATTTGGAAGCATATTTGTCAAAGCGGTTGCAGTGGTAGGAGGTACTGATGATGATATTGTTTCCTTTCTAGTAATACCTTTAATCGAAATTAATATTTTTACATTAAAATATTTTTTCTACTAAACCCAATGAGAAATATGAAATAATAGAAAAAACAAATCGAATCTAAATTGCTTTATTCATATAAATCATATATATAATTAATTTCATTATTTTAATTCGAGAGATGATGGTGATAACTACATTTGTTAAATTAAAAAGAAAAACAGAAAGAACGGGTATGTGATATACATTAACGAATTATAATCATAAACTAAAGATGATCTCATTACTTACCGCCAATTAGCTGTACCAAATCATCTACTACAATCAATGGCCCATTAGCTATGTAAAGACTGTATTTAAATTTAACCCATCCCTCGCCGTTTAAGCCGAATATACCACGGTCCAATATGTCCAAAAAGCGAAGACCTAATTTAATGCTAGAAGTTAAAGTACAAGAATAGTTTATTATTCCTCTTATCAGGCATTGTATACTTGCTCTATGTAGTTTGATGCTGCCCAAAGATAAGGGATCTTTTGGCACTGTAAAACCACATACGACGATCGTCGAGTCAAATGTAACATTTTCAGGTAAAAGTTGCCTCGACACTGTTGTGCACCTATTAAATAGCGGATATCCAAACACGGGCTTTACGCAATACGGCTCGCACAAACTTAGGGCATTACCAACATTTTATTTCTTTAATAATTAAGAATAATTTTAATGTTGTTAGAGTAATGTTTATTGTATTCAGTAAAATTGAGCAACACTGGACCAATATTCTCCACCAATCCACCCAATACTCTGATTATAAATAAACTAGCTGTTAGCTCTCTGCATTTGTATTTTTGGGATAGAAGCTGTCCAATAACTGTAAAAATTATGCTCTGCAATAAAATGTTGTCAATATCGGTTGCTATTAAGACATATCTAGATAACACAAACAAAATAAAACACATACCTTAAATGTAACATTCGGTTTAAATGCTCTAAGTTCAACCAGAATTTTTTAAGTTCTTTCATAGTTTCGGCAACTTCTGTCTGTTCCTTAACATTCATATTAAAAGTTTTATATTCAAACAGATAAGTGTAGTCATTATAAACTTTTTCGTAGAGGTTGTTAAGGCCAGTTATGAGGCCTGTCCAGTTTATTTCTTCTAAGATACTGTGCTTTAAATCTTTTATCTTCCTTATCTAAAAATTTGTTAGAAAATTCAGTATCATAGAACTTGTTATATCTTATTTTTTCTATCTTTTATGTAACATAATTATTAATCAAAATTTAGTCTATTAATAGTAAGTGATTGTGATGATTATTCACTTACAGATTTCCCAATTATTGATTCTTTTTCCAATCCTTTTTCAATAGCATTAGTAATATTACATAAAGTCGCAAATAAATCTCTATGATCGTCTTCTTGTAGAAAATTTAAATAAATAGCTGCTGTATCTGGTCCATAACAAAACATATCTCGGCAAGGTGCTGATAGAGTTTTGTAAATCTAGAAGGATATAAAAGGTTATTTACCCAAAACACTATTTTTTAAAGAAACAGACGACATAATTAAATAATTAATTCGGTTTTCGTAAATACCTTCTGTTCATCTAATGCTGTATGCAAAAACATTTTGACTATGTCTGGGTAAAATTCTTTTGCTTTCATTTGCAAGTTCCGAGGGGCAACGTTAAGTTGATTATTTATCGCATCTACTATTATCAACGTGTCTTTCAGAAAGGGCGATATTTTGTACTCTAGTAGTGGATTTTGGCTGACTACTTCTTTAGCTAAAGCACCGTGTACAGTTATCCTGTAAAAATAGCATTTTACACAATTAGACGATAATTTAATACCTATATTTCAGTATTTTATGATAAGCTTATTATAATACTGTATTAAGTTATTGTAAATACACGTTCTTCAGATTTCAGTATTTTAAAGAAACACGTCACCTACAAATACATCGGAATTAAAAGATTCATCTGTAGAACAGAGTATCAAAAATATATATATAGAATAGTTAAACAGGAAAATAGAATAAATACATCATGTCCAAGGTGCCTCGAAGACCCGCCAACATAAATGAAAATCATTAGCGAGCTACGTAATTCTTTTAATTACTTAGCTATTACACTAGCTCAAAAGTTAAGTTTTAAAAACTCACAGTATATGTTTACCCAAGTATGCTTTTTCTTGAAAGGCTTTTAATACCTCCGAATCTTCAGACACATTAAACACTTTAGTCCAATCCATTGCCTGTTGTTCTTGCAGAACATATATTTCCAAATCTTCCGTAAAATTTCTGAGAATTTCAAAGTCTTTATCGATACTATATAGGTCGTCACTTGTGTCTTTACCTAATGTTTCTAATACAAATAGTGAAGCCATGCTGTTTATCTGAAAATTATTTTATTTATTTTTATCTATGTTTAATTCAATGACTGTTTATTATAAAATAATAATCACGTAAGTTGAAATAGAATAGAAATTATAAAGTTAATGGTGCCAAAGACGTAGACATCTCTAATCTTATTTCTAAGTTTAAAAATATTGCAATTTGGTTAGTTTAGAAATTGGTGTGATTAATAATCAGTTCAACTTTCGTACCGCTATATAGGTACTTACATTATCCTTAACATCATATACACCAAAATTCGATATCAAATCGTAGATGTAATGGTTCCATGCTTCAGTACAAAGTTGTGATTTAAGACTAGTAGCCTCTTCTTTGGTTATCAAAAAGAAATTCTTTATACGGTTCGTATCGCAGAACATTTTGCTCACATCATTTAATTTGGAAGTCATTATCTAGAAGTGAAGAAGTTTTATAGGTTTATATTATCATAAATTCAAAGATAAAAGAAACTCAGTAGTCCATTAAGCTAATTGTTGACTGATTTGTTATATACCTGTATTCTTTCCGCGTCTGCCAAGGCTTCTAATCCTTTGGAAATCACATCAGATGGTAGCGCCATTAGTATTTGAATGCCCTCCGGATTGCGCTGAGAGACATCATAGGCCAACTGTTCTATATGCATGTTTATGTTGATGACTTTTCGACCGCCTTCGATCAGTTTTGCCAATAGCGTAGAATAGAATAATGCTTCATGTTTTTGATTCTTCGGCAAAAATTTCAAAATGAAATTCGTAATTCCTGATAAACTAGGAAATAATACGAAACTAATAAGTAAAGAGAAAGTTTTTAAAATCGGTCAAAATTGAATTTAGTTAGTTATAAATCTAGTAGAACTTACGTGTTAAATATACTAAGAGTTGTAATTTTTGCACTCATTTTAGTAAACGAATCCGTAACTCTGCTTAACAGTTGTGAGACTTTATGAAATCCTTGGCTTAATCCAAATTTATCAGCGACAACCGATTCTGCATGATCAGTTACTTTTTGTACATTATCGACGTCTTGTTCGGTTAAGAATTTCTGTAAATATTCTACACCAGAAACGGCGGTATTGACAACCTCTTTTACCGTCTTAAATGATTCGGTGTCTACAAAAGGTGATTGAAACAGATTGACTACATTTTTTATCCTGCAATATCAAAGAATCATTATAGTTTTATTAAGCTTGCTTTCTTAAAACAGATACTTCAATATAAATATTATAATATAAACACTTCATAGACAATGATTTAGATTCTGATATTGAACACTCTATTGTATATTTTGCCAATAGCAGAGGAATTTACTCGATCATTAAAGCTTTTACTTAAAATAATTGTAGAAAGTTTAGGGTATGTTGCTACTCACATGGTCAAGTTAACATAACTAAAGTCGACTTCTTTATTTAGGATAATGGCAGTCAACTCAGGAGGTATGAAACTATCCATCGACATCATCCTTAGCGCTGCTACCACCATGTCACCAAGTCTGGTCAATATTTCATCACCAGATAACTTGTAATACATATCGCCTATCTATGAAAAGCTTTACTATAGATTATGTTTTTATTTAATAGCTACTACGCGAATGACGGTTGCCAAAATGTTCATCACATTTTAGGATGTACGACATTTTCTATTGGTATTCATATCTATTACGTCATATCAATCCGCTTGGCAGTACTAACAGCTTTGCTGGTTCAATTATTTCATTATTTTCTTGAACAAAGTATAACATAATGTTTTTAATATAATTTCGACTGATATTAGTTAATCTGTGCTAGGTCTTATATCGTTATTTCTTTTGACATCATGGAAAGATTAATAATAAACTTCAGAAAAGGGTAAAAGACTCAGAAAGGGTTATTTATTCCACTAAGCACATGATAACAGCCTTAGCAGGATCGGTATCTACGTCTAAATCAATTGGCGGCACGTCTTTGTCGGCAGGGTGGTAACTAGCCACTGCTGAAGCCTCCAATCAATTTGTAACATTTAAGCTATGGTTAAGAAGACATTGTGATTTATCTTAATGAGAGAATATTGGTATTACAATATAAGTTTAATCTCGTCTTTATAACAGTTGCAATGTATCATACCATTGTTGTATATTTTCCTATATTCGCTTCTGATATAAGTCCCATAATAAGAGTTTGAACGGATTTCTTTGGAAGTGCACACAATTTATTTACAAAGGTCTTTAAATGTTCGACATTTTCCACTTTAATAGTTTTTCTTAATGAATCTGCGTTACATCTGTCCAAATTTCCCTGCATGATCTGAAATATATACTTACTTTTAGTATGAACAAATTTTGGAGGCAAACCAATTTTGCGTTAGGATTACTTACACCTTCAAAACCGAATTCAGCTTTTATAATACTATTTGCAACGTCATCAGGCAAGTTAAGTTCTCCTGCTAGATATCGTTTTACTCTACTTGGGTTTCTGAATATATCTCCTACACGTAATCCATTTTCTGAAAGCCAAATATTGTTATTATTTATTTTTCCAATTTCTACTGATGTTAAGGCATTATATACTAATAGCTCTTTTTGTAACTGCGGCGTATTGCAGTTTCATAAAAACACGTGCAGCTACACTATCGATATAAGGCTTTTCGGTTCTGTGATAGATAGGACGAACTCTCTAGCCAAACAAAATCTAAGAATCTAAGAAAAGGTCATATATCAAATTGATTTATTATTAGATTATAGTACCTATGGAGAGCAATTCCCACCCAAGCTTTTCATCGTTTATATAATCCTTAATATCGTAATATGATTCTTTTTTAAGCTGTCCAATTATGTTTTAAAAAGCTAACATCTCCTGAGTATTCTCTGGTATATATATGGATCTGATATATTTTGTTGGATCTGTGTTGCATTTAAAATTATAAAATGTAATTGAACTGTCATGAATGACATATTTTTTTGTATAGTTTACGATGTTCAACTTTCAATAAAAATGAGTGACATAATACTCACTGGTGATGTTCAAGAACAGAGGATTATCAGCTATATCTGACAGCGTAGCGAGCAGCTTGAGGGCATCCGGCACGTTGGCTGCTGTGTCAATCACCGTCTCGTTGGTGATGATGGAGGAGATGTGCCTCTGCAGTTGCGTGAACCTTTATAATATGATACATAGCTTTCTTGTTTATTTACCGTACATTTTTAAATGCTCTGTGGTTTATGGTTATCGCTCTTCTTTTTTGGATCGTTATCGAGTTTTGAAAACATTAAGTACCTACTATTTTTATAGAAAAAATAGTACTTAATTGTGCTGTGTGTATTGTTGTGTGTGTATTATTATAGTTTGAAACAAAAGAAAATTTTAGCAGTGTTCTATCTATCTATATATATATATATATATATAAATAATACGTGGGAGATACCGCATAGATCTCTGACAGGGGCAAATCATTTAAATAAAAGATTTTTGTCTAAGGCTTCGGCCTTGGTAATAAGTTGCCATTGAGCGATTTCGTTTTCCGGTACAATACTAGAAAGCTGAATGCTTGAGAGTTCTCTACATAATGTTCGCAAAGGCTAGTATAGTCTGCCATTCCACATTTGGCAAGTGTACCCGTGTAGTGGGCCGGTCATAGGTTTAGAAAAGATGATAAATTATCTTACTTGGATGTTTCAAACGAAGGTATCTCTTCGAATTGCTCCATGGACGCGCATTCATTATTCACGTTGCAAATGAATGATTGAAGAAAACTCAGCACTCCAGCACTGGGCAACGCTCGAGCTGCGAATTGACCTGCAAAACAATACCAATTTAAAGCTACTTTAAGGGTTTAAGGTTTAACGCCTGAAGATAATAATTAATTTAAGCAAATATAAAGTTTGAAGAGTCATTCTTATCGACACGCGTACATAAGAGTGGGAAGAGAATTTGTGGAACCTTTCCTGTGATGATTGTTTCTGGTTCGTTCTTATTGTCTGTTACTTTAAACGGTTGTTGTACAAAAGTACACGTATGTTTCCAACCTGACCGATCACAAGAACTTCCGTTTTGAGTATAGCGATTGCCACACGAAGGCTTCCACCAATGACAATACTATTGCTCAAACGGGCGCGTATTGTGATTGGTGGCACGCAGGACGCAAACTCGAACGCCAGCATGAAGCAGGTTGGTCTCTCTAAGGAGAGAGTTTCACAGCACAAAATGGTACTTACATGTTGGGTAATCCGTATTATCCACATTTTTCCTGACTATGTACAGACTGAGTATGACCAGCGTCGCCCATAGTACGCCAAGCAATGTTATCTGCAACAAAATATTTAACGAAAGAGATTTAATGAAAATGTAGTATGGGCATAGAAATACAAAAATGTTACTAGGCATATTTATAAATTTGCAAATTTTAATCCATTTTTGGAATGGTGGATCAATGAAAAGCATTACGACGTTAAATGAGCCAGACTATTACATGTTTGGAAAACCTGAAAAACACCAGATCCTTCACTGCTACGTTTTATGATTTAAAACTTTTTACGGAATTTATAGAGCGAGAGATTTTATTACAGGTTCGCTTTTTTATAAAAAATGTCGAAAGTTTTGTGTAAACTTAATCAATAGGGTTGCGTTTGTTGCAAATAGAGAGATCCTATAGGGGGTAAAAAAAATATATATATATATATATATATATATCACTTGCTTCAACGGTGAAGGAAAACATCGTGAGGAAACCTGCACGCCTAAGAGTTCCCCTCATAATGTTCTCAAAGGCGTGTGAAGTCTGCCAATCCCCACATGGCCAGCGTGGTGGACTATGGCCAGACCCTTCTCATATTGAGAGGAGACCCGTGCTCTGTAGTGAGCCGGTAATGGGTTGATTATGAGGATAGGGGGTAGTATTCAAATCCTCTGCTATTTATCCTCGGGCACAGTTTGTCGTACAGATACCGTTCAGGTATATTTTTAATAATTTTTAAACAACATTCTTAACTAGGTGACTAGCTGAACATCTGGAAATAGCTTAACTAGGTACTCGTGATAACAACAGTGAAGAATTTCGACGCTCGACAAACGACGTGTGGACATCTGGAAGCGAGTGCGCTTCAAGATGAGATTGCCGTCAGGGGATAATTAGTAGCAGAGTAAAAATAATACACTCACAGGTTTTCTCCTTCGTATGAGGTAGTCCTTCCAGAGCAGCAGCCGCAGCTGCCGGCTCGCCGCCATGCTGCCCGCCGCAGCACACGGCGCCTCTGCCCAACAAAACAAACTGGTCAATTAACCACATCACATGTATGGTACTGAAACATCGTCATCATCATCGATATCAACTCAAAACCGGGTCTCCTCTCAGCATGAGATGGCTGTTGCAAATTGACGAACAATCTTCCACCTACTGTGTTTCTCCAGAACTACGATTTAGTGTTATTCAAGAGAAACAAATGCGTTTGCCGACTAAAAATATAAGAAAATCACAAGTTCGGAGAACGTCATCAACGAAACAACGAAATATTATGTAAATTCTCTATTTTTTAATGACATATAATTTAATACAATAGAAGTTTTTTTGATACACCCCCTATAGCCCTTGACGGCTTTCACGGTTATCTCACCTGGTGGTAATTGATGATGCTGTCTAGGATGGTAGTAGGCTAACCTGTAGTATAGTTAACTCACGCTCCTAATTGGTTTCTATGCCATATCGTACCGGAACGCTAAATCGCTAGGCGACACGTCTTTGTCGGTAGGGTAACAAGCAACGGCCGAAGCCTCCCACCAGACTCGAGCTGGGAATTGAACCCAGGACCTCCAACTTTATGACGCGACAGCGCACGCACTGCGCCACAGATGTCGTCAAAAAAGATTAAAAAAATTGTATTGTAAATATGAAAAATGATTTACGATACAAATAAATGTAGGTGTAGTTTGAACCTTCTTATTTGTTAATAATAGAGACGGGTAATTAATCAGCGGCGGGACATGTGTGTTCAGGTGATATAGTATTTAGTTGTTTTCAGCGAACGCACGGGTGTGCGGCGCCGCGCTAGCCGAGCAGTACATGTACAAGCTACAATGAAGAAGCACCTGAGGTCACAGTACTGTCCAAATATACTCGTATGTAGTGTTAAGTTCAACGGTTTTTATCTGGTAATTTATCTACATATACTCTTATATGTCGCGTCTGGCCTAGAATAGCTTCAGCTTGTCAGCTTAAACGTTCAGGATCTTTTATACTCTTAGTTATCATAGATTTAAAACAAAACATTTGGCAGAATACGTGACGCTAAATAACTTGAAGCTGTGATAGCCTAGTTGTTAAGACGTCCGCCTCCCAATCAGGTCGGGGGGTTAGAATCCGGACACGCACCTATAATTTTTCGAAGTTATGTGCGTTTTTAAGCAATTAAAATATCACTTGCTTCAACGGTGTAGGAAAACATCTTGAGGAAACCTGCATGCTTGAGAGTTCTCCATAATGTTCTCAAAGGCGTCTGATGTCTGCCAATCCGCACATGGCCAGCGTGGTGGACTATGGCCGAACCCTTCTCATATTGAGAGAAGACCCGTGCTCTGTAGTGAGCCGGCAAAGGGTTGATCGTGATGATGATGATAATTTTGTTTTATTCACTACAAGTTAGTCTTTGACAGTCATCTCGTCTCGTGGTAAGTAATGATAGAACGGACCAGAACAGGGCCCGTTTACTTTT
Source organism: Lasiommata megera (assembly GCA_928268935.1). Classification (NCBI taxonomy): domain Eukaryota; kingdom Metazoa; phylum Arthropoda; class Insecta; order Lepidoptera; family Nymphalidae; genus Lasiommata; species Lasiommata megera. Next base: position 546,401 of record OV743329.1, on the reverse strand, counting down.
CCATGTGCCGGCGGGATGTGATCGGTAGCTAGATAGGGCACAAGCTGCTGTACCTTTGGGACCTAACTGACTCGAGGGGGTTCTACTTAATAGAAATCCTAGATAAGCTGATTTATACCCCAAGAAGTCAAATAGTAGTATATGTTTTTGGAAGGTTGCCTAGTCACAAAAAACGCATTCGAAGCAATTTCTACGACCTATTTTGACTACTTTCGTGACGCTGTAGTAATATAAAGTGGAAGGTCCTGGGCTTGATTCCTAACTCGAGTATGGTCTCTTGGGAGGTTTTGTCCGTGGGTACCATCCCTCTGGCAATGACATACCGCCAAGTGATTAAGCGTTTGGATTTAATGCCGAATAGCAGTGGCTTCTCTGGTGATGAAGATGGTCATGGGCGAGTTTTATCACTTGACGTGGTCAGATGACCCCTCTGCTAGTTTGTCAGCGTGTCAATATAAAAAAATGGACAACTATTGGTCTACATTCAAAATGCTTGATTTGACAAGCGCCAGTTTGATACTTAACCCTAATATTATATAGAAATTACACATTGCGAACCGATATCAAGTTTTCTTTTAACAGTTACTGAATAAGGAGGCAGGGCGCGCTCGGAACCATCATAGCTTTAGTTGAAAGTTTACGAATGTTGCTATTATCATCTCACTGCAAGGAAAACATTGCGTGTAAGCGTAAGGGCGCCATTTTAAGAACAATTAATGATTAATTAACAATTATAATTATTTTAATTTTAATTTTTAATTTGTATAAGCTAATTACCGTTATGGCTTCAAAAATGCAAGTTCTTACACGAGTACTTCATATCAACTGGGAAGAGGCCCGGAGGCGGTAAACGATACCTACGTGTTGTTCATACTAATAACACTTAATTCTTGTAGCGTTTAGGAAATTGTATGTAAGGTTTCATTACAAATCTCAATAGTACCTAGTGATGACTGAACAAGATTTATAATACGCCGACATGACTACAGGCTGTATTAAATACGTCTTAAAAAGGCCTTTTGTTTGTTACTGCGAAAAATAAAATCTATTTATTTTTGTTACGAAACTATCTGGATTTTTTTTTTATATCAGCACGTCTGTTAAGACAATTGTCACAGATCGAAAATTTACGAGTATGAACACGAACGTTTTCACTTTATCTGAAGTCATATATATATATTTTTATATACATAGAGAGCAAACGAGCAGGCGGGTCACCTGATGGTAAGTGATTACCGCCGCCCATGAACATTTACACCACCAGAGGAACCGCCAATGCGTTGCTGGCCCTTGAGCAATTTGTTAATCCGCCCTTTATTTCATCGGTTTCTCATCATTATCCTTAGCCTATTAATGCTAATAAGCAGTACAATTGCTTTGCTGTCCGCCTGATGCTGTAAACCTGATGGTAAGTAACGATGCAGTGAAGAAGCTAACCAGTTGTATCGCATTTATAATAATTCCATACTCCTAATTGGCTCCTTACTTTCGGCATCTTAATGGATCGCTCGGCGCACGTTTGGTCGGCAGAAATATACCTTACTAACTACGGCCAATGGAAAGCCTCCACCAGACCAGACCACAGAAAATTCCTTATAGTGTTTAGAATTGACGACCTCCGTAGCGCAGCGCGCGCGCTGTCAGATTATAATGATGGAGGTCCTGGGTTCGATTCCTGGCTCGAGTCTGGTCTGGTGGGAGGCTTCGGCCGTGGCTAGTTACCACCCTACCGACAAAAGACGTGTCGCCAAGCGAGTTAGCGTTCCGGCACGATGTCGCGTAGAAACCGATAGGAGTATGGGTTTACCATACCAACAGGTTAGCCCGCTACCATCTTAGACTGCATCATCACTTGCCATCAGGTGAGATTGCCGTCAAGGGCTAACTTGTAGTAGATAAAAAAAAAAAAATTGCCTGCCTGCCACAGCACTTACAAGTTTGTCGTCAAAAATTCTTCAATCCCGGTTAAGCGTTGAGCGATTCTTTATCATCACGGCATACCGTTATGGTAAAGAATCGCTCAACGCTTAACCGGGATTGAAGAATTTGGGTACTGCTCACTCCAGACCGGGTCAAACCCAATCGTAGTAATGTAATAAACCGACACTTGCTAGCTTATTTATTATACAACTACCGTCATGATATTTAGGTTATTTCTATATAATTATATTCTTATTTGAATTTCAGTCTTAAGAGTTACTCGGGAACTTCTCCTGTAGAAAAGTCCTATTATAGTGTAAAGGATTATGTAAGTGATAAACAAGCTTTAGTGTGAAAAATTGCTCGAATAAGATGCTCTTAATTAATTGTGACAGGTTTGATGGTGGTAACAAAAAGAATGCTTACCCACCTAAATTGTTGTGTGCTTCTTTTTAGATCGATAGAGTTTTAAGTTTATGAATGTCGTTATCACCATCAACTCACCACGATGTAAGTTAATGACGCATCAAAAGTGCCTTTCAAAGCATTATTTGAATTATGTTAATGATTAATTGATTGAAAAAAAACCCCGGTAGCTTATTTAACCCTTTGTCGAGAAAAAATCACCCTTGTAGGTGTATCGATGTAAATAGTAATTACTCGAATATGTAATTTTGGAATCTTTTAATGGTGTCACAGCTGGTTACCCACGGCATTGTACTTAGCAAATCACAGTCCACGGTCACGCGTTCGATTCCCGGAAATGACAAGAGATTGCGTGCTTAGTGCTTTGGGCCTGAAGGTGGTTATTATCTGGTCGAGGCTTCGGTGATCTCGGAGTTGTCGTGTCTTTATTATATACTAGCTGATGCCTACGTGTTCGTCTGTGTTTTATAGTTTTCCAGTTGTCATGCCGTTCTCATAATCATAATCATTTATTTGCAAGAATGTTAGTAAATAATTAGATGGTGTATACAATTTTCAAGATATCGCTTATCGATTTCGTCTGCACTCGTATGGACCGACCACATGTGGACTATTTTATAAATATCGGTATTTAAAAAACAAATATTTATTACAAACATATCTGTATATATTTTTTTATCGACTTTTGTATCGAGCTTGACTACATTTTGACTTGAGATAGCGTGCTCATTGTAGGGCTAACATGCGTGCCACGAGATAATTCGGTCCACCCATGTACTCATCTCATATATTTCTATATTATATGGATATTTATTCATTATGTCAGATAGTGATAACGAAAAAAAAGAAAAACCTCGGCTAAGTTTGTTGTGGGCTTCGTCTTAGACCGGGGCGCGTTTGGAACCCTCATAGCTTTAGTTTTAAGTTTACGAATATAGTTATCACCATGAAATAACTACCATGTAAATTATTGACGCGTCAAAAGTGCCTTTTTAAGGACTATTTGAATAAATATTATTTTGAATTTGAAATTTAGAAAATTAATTATTTCAAACATAATTATTCCATGGCTTATATAAAGACCGACCCAAAGAATTCACTTTCTAAACCTGCAGAGTGAATCTCGTATGATTTTTAAATGACATCTACAATACGTCTTATATTTATTTTGTTTATTGTAGGAAAAATTTATCAACTTAATATTCGATACGTAGCAACATTCTTCTTTTTAACAAGTGGTTTAAGTTAACTCCATACAATGTCGTTTGATTTGTCATTTATTTATCGTTACCTGTTTCACCCAAGTATGTTCCTGTGGGACTACGGGGACAAAATTAATCCCATGTTACTCGCTGATAATGTAGCTTTCAACAGGTAAAACAATTTTTAAAACCGGATCGTAAGCACCGGAGATTACTACCGAACATCCAAAGTCACAAACTTAACATCTTTATAATATTACTAGCTTTTACTCGTGGCTTCGCTCGCATTGAAGACATAAGCATCAGAGATCATTACAATAACCATTTTTTTTTCTTTCGTAATATTTTTATTCAAAGTATCTTATGTTACTTATAATACCTCCAATAAGATATGTACAAAGTTACATGACGATCGGTTGAGTAGTTTTTGCGTAAAAGCGTAACAAACATCCCGACATACACATTTATAATATTAGTAAGGATTATAGAAGTACAGATAACCACTTGCGAAAACATCACGTAGCTGATGGATATACATAGAGTCACGTATAAATTACCTACTGCGGGCTAACAGATAACATAAAACAACACGATTTGGATTCCATGTGTATATTTTTGATTTCTTCCACGTAACTTATGCTAATAATAAACAGACAGCAAAACAAACAGAGATGAATTTTATACATGTAAAACCTTGAAGCTTGTATTTTATTCTATAATAAATTACCTATTGATATCTTGGAGATGTCTATCAATAAGTTTAAAGTTTTTATAAAACGAAAGCTTGTAGAAAAATCATATTACGATATTAAGGATTATATAAACGATAAAAAAGCTTGGGTGTGAATTGCTCTATCTCCATAGGTACTATAGTTTATTATTAATTTTATTCATTATGTGAGATGGTGATAACGAAAAAAAAGAAAAACCCCGGCTATGTTTGTTGTGGGCTTCTTCTTAGACCGGGGCGCGTTTGGAACCCTCATAGCTTTAGTTTTAAGGTTACGAATATAGTTATCACCATGAAATAACTACTGTGTAAATTATTGACGCGTCAAAAGTGCCTTTTTAAGGACTATTTGAATAAAGATTAATTTGAATTTGAATTTGAAGCGGTGATAGCCTAGTGGTCAGTGCGTCAGCCTCCTAATCAGAGGTCGACGGTTCGAATCCTGGCACGCACCTCTAACTTATCGAAGTTATGTGCGTTTTTTTAAACAATTAAAATATCACTTGCTTCAACGGTGAAGGAAAACATCGTGAGGAAACCTGCTCGCCTGAGAGTTCTCCATAATGTTCTAAAAGGCGTGTGAAGTCTGCCAATTCGCACATGGCCAGCGTGGTGGACTATGGCAAAACCCTTCTCATATTGAGAGGAGACCCGTGCTCTGTAGTGAGCCGGTAATGGGTTGTAGTGATGATGATGATGAAAACCTTGATGAAATAAATACGTTTTAACACTTGATTGTTTAAACCTATTAATTGGCTTAAAGATTGCTGCAAAAGTATCATATCATATACCCACTCTTTTCTACAAATTAATTCTGCACCTTCATACACGACAGACATATAAGTATGTCACAACCGTCCGACCCCCCCGTTATCCCAAACGTCGCCTAAGCCGAGGTTCGGCCTCAAAGGAGGTGCCCTTAGGCAGTCGTTCCCTTAGTTTATTATAGCCGTAGGGCTCAAAATTTCTTCTGGTAGAGCTTCTTTCCGAAGCTCGCCAAACAGCCCGGTTACGCTGTGGCAACCAATAGGGTTTGTACAGCTAATAGACAGTCCGAAAAAAAAGTATGTCACATTCACATTACACTGCCAGTTTAGTAACTCTCCAATTACCAATATAATATCGTTGTCAGCTTAGTTTACAATTGGTAAGATAAATTTTGCACACCGTGTTCATATTTCATTTAAAAGAAGTTTATTGGTCACATTCGACGACCTCCGTGGCGCAGCGTGCGCGATGTTGCATTATAAAGTTAGAGGTCCTGGGTTCGATTCCCGGCTCGAGTCTGGTCTGGTGGGAGGCTGCGGCCGTGGCTAGTTACCACCCTACCGACAAAGGCGTGTCGCCAAGCGATTTAGCGTTCCGGCACGATGTCGTGTAGAAACCAATTAGGAGTATGGCTTTACCATATCCCTAACAGGTTAGTCCGCTACCATCTTAGACTGCATCATCACTTACCATCAGGTGAGATTGCCGTCAAGGGCTAACTTGTAGTGGATAAAAAAAAATAAAAAAATCAGCTGTACGCAAATCTCTAAACTTAACAAAATTGACCAGTCAAATTATAGTGGTATCCCTTTCCACTAATAACACAATGAAAGAGATGACGACTTTTATTTTATTTTTATATTATTTCTCTTTATTTAAATTATAAGTTATACGTTTGTATATTTATTTAATATTTATTACTGTATTGTATTAGTTATGTAATCTGGTTTATGTATTAGTATTTAGTTATTCGTATGCAGGTTTTGGTTTATATATTACGCTACCTACTTTCCTCTTCTTTTACTTTTCCTAATCCTAAGGTTGCCTGGCAGAGATCGCTTCTAAGCGATAAGGCCGCATTTTGTTTTAAAGCAATTAAAATGACACTTCAAAGGTGAAGGAAAACATCGTGAGGAAACCTGCATGCCTGAGAATTCTCCATAATGTTCTCAAAGGCGTGTGAAGTCTGCCAATCTCACTTGTCCGGCGTGGTGGACTATGGCCAAACCCTCCTCATATTGAGAGGAGACCCGTGCTCTGTAGTGAGCCGAGAATGGGTTGATCATGATGATACTAGAATATATTATAACTCGAAAGTTTTCTATTTCGCTTTTTACGGCATTTTCACGCCTAAATTCTGCTTAGTGGAGCAGATAAGATTGCGTCCGATAGAGACAGACATAGTATACTTTTTAGCCAATATAAATAAACGGTTTAATTGGGATACTATGAAAGAAAAACAACTTTATTTAATACAGATATTGATGAAAACACTGACGCTTTAAAACGTCTGTGCAATGCTTAAGCAAACAAACAATATAACCGTGGTAATACAGTGAAAAACTAAGAAAAAATTTAATAATTATCTCTAATGAGGCCTCGTGGATTGTTTTAAAGAGTTGTAATGTACAATTATTACCGAGTGCCACCTCTAACTTCCTTATTACACGTATTTTGATGCACAAGGGCATAAGCATCGCGCAGGGTTGCCACTAATCCTACTTTAATATTACTTATACAAGTATCGAATGTGTTTTTGTTTTGCCTTTCTTTAATTTTCAGTTAACCATCGATATCACTCTAAGGAGTTCAAACGATCGATCGTTCATGGTTCTCTGAAGTTAAATAAGCTACGTGGTCACGTGTTATCCAAAATTTAAGATCATGAGAATCGAATGCCAGTAGTAAGTAGGTGTTCCAAAAATAACTCGTATTTTTACAAACTGCCATACTACTGGTGACAACCTACTGGCATTCGATTTATTTAAAAACCATATCACTCAAAAACCGGTTCAAGAAACATGTTAAGTTTTAATTTTAAAGAAAGAAAAAGTTTTTTATTTAGTCATAATTTGCCATACATATAATACTATATCTTCTATTTATACATACTCAAACGACCAAATTAAGGCAACCCACTCAGCATCAGCTGCGGCAAGCCGCAGCGCTGGTTTTCAGTGGGAACCTGAACACTGGTAGAATCATGGACGCGATCACCTATATACACATACATAATCTACCTAAATTACCTACCGAAAGATCAGAAATAATAAAAAAATAAAAGATAAGACAAAGGAAAACGATATTACCAATTATTAAATAATACTAAAACTAATACTAATACGAAAAATTATTCTAAGTGCTGGAACGATAATATTTATTCTTCCTTCTATCATTTAAATTTTTTGTTCTTTTATAAGATATATTTTCAATTTATACTTAAATACTGTTGCCGATTGAACCTACCTAATGGGTGGTGGCAAATCGTTAATAATCTTAGTAAAATTTACAACTTCCATTAAAAGGTTTTAAGGTTTAGTGAATTTAATTATCACTATCGTCTCACAATAATGATTATTAAATCCGAAAAAGTTCTTTTTTTTGTATTAATACCGTTGTTGACAACCCTATTAAACAATATACTATAATAAGTATTGTTTGCTTTGAGCTAAGTATTCTGTTCGGAATTTCCTATTCAGATGGTTTTTCGTATCTATTATAACGATGCTTCCGTTTGGAAATTTGCATAATGATCGCCACTCAGAATATACTGTATGAGGTACGAGTAAGTAAACTATTATATGTAATCACTTTATATAATTATACCTTATATTATTTACCTTTTTTGTAACTCGTAACTCGCAATGCGTTATCGATGAGTGTTGATTTAATTGTTTTTTATAACTTGTTTGTTCTAATATTCGTTCGTATTTACCGAAAAGTATACAAATTATTGGAATGCCTGGACTTCATCCGGGCAGACAACGTTGGAGGCATTTTAAAAAATTGAAAATTCGGCTTCCTACGTTCACACTTACTTTCATTACGACAAATAGTTCTTTTTTTAATATTCCCCACAAGTTAGCCCTTGACTGCATCTCAACTGATGGTAAGTGATGATGCGGTCTAAGATGGTAGCGGGCTAACCTGTTAGGGGTATGGGTAAACTCATCACTTTTTGGTTAACTTGTATGTAGCAAACTTCTTCACCAAGAAATTTACTATTATATATTAAACCCTACCATTTTCGTCAAGTGCTAGGATTTGTGACGAAATCAAGCGGGTAACGCGGGGTTGGTGGCGATGTCCATGGCGCAGTGCGTGCGCTGTCCTATTATAAGGTGAAAGGTCTTGGGTTCGGTTTCTGGATCGAGACAGGTCCCGGGGGATGCTTCGGCCACGGCTGACATAGACATGCCGCCAAGGGTTCCGGTTTAAAGCCTAGTAGACACCGAAAAGGAGCGTTCACCTTATCGGTTCCGATGGCTTCTCTAGTGCTGCAGGTGGGCAAACGGTAATCACTCAACATCAGGTTTTTGACGACCTCCGTGGCGCAGTGCGTGCGCTGTCGCATTATAAAGTTGGAGGTTCTGGGTTCGATTCCCGGCTCGAGTCTGGTCTGGTGGGAGGCCGTGGCTAGTTACCACCCTACCGACAAAGACGTGTCGCCAAGTGATTTTAGATTTCCGGCACGATGTCGCGTAGAAACCAATTAGGAGCGTGGGATTACCATACTCCTAACAGGTTAGCCCGCTACCATTCTAGACAGCATCATCACTTACCACCAGGTGAGATAGCCGTCAAGGGCTAACTTGTAGTGTATAAAAAAAAAAAAGGTGACCTGTGTGCTCGTTTGCCAGAGTTGTAAATATAAAAAAAACCAATAACTCGATTAACGCGATAATCAACTACAGACAATGTTACGGTAATTATTCATAGATAGCTAGTTATTCATAGATTTATACACAGACATTGTACCACACTGATGTTACACATTGGCAACAATGGTGTGACGTCACCGCGTATCCCGGAAACAGCAGATTATCAGAGGCTGTTCAGCATTGACAGGTGCAGGCCGCTAATTGGGTGACTGGGACGGGTGTTGTTTATATATATAAGTTCAAAGTTTATACAAAACGCAAGCTTGTAGAAAAATCCTACTATAGTGTAAAAGGATTATGTAAATGATAAACAAGCATGAATTAGATAGCTCTTAATACACTACAAGTTAGCCCTTGACGGCTTTCTCACCTGATGGTAAGTGCTGATACAGTCTATGATGGTAGCGGGCTAACCTGTGGCGGCATCGTGCCGGAACGCTATATCGCTTGGCGACACGTCTTTGTCAGTAGAGTGGTAACTAGCCACGGCCAAAGCCTCCCACCAGACCAGACTCGAGCCGGGAATCGAACCCAGAACCTCCAACTTTATAATGCGACAGCGCACGCACTGCGCCACGGAGGTCGTCGAAATAATTTTAAGGGGCATGTGAGATGGTGATTTCAAAAAGAGAAAGAGGTTAAGTTTGTTGTGGGCTTCTTCTTAGACCTGGGCGAGTGTAGTTATCACCATCATATTACGAATAAAAATAATGAAGACTGTGAAATCAAAGCAGCAGTGAGGTGTTTTTTGCACAGAGATACAAGGGCAACCTTTTCCCCAGATGAAAATAATCCAAGTTAGCCAAATATATAATATATTTGTATTATATACTTGGCTAACTTTGTTCTTCTTAGACAAGGGCGCGTTTGGAAACTTTACTTTTAAGCTTACGAATGTTGTTATCACCATCAAATCTCTACTATGTAAATTATTGACGCGTTTTAAGAACTATTTGAATAAAGATCATGATTGATTGATTGATATAAAATTTTCGTGTCAATTTGCTTGTAACCAAATTCCTCCAAAACGGAATGTTCGTTATTTATGAATTTTTTAGTGTATATTCTAGGTAGGTCCGAGAATAGGTCGTAAACTATTTTGTACCCCTAAGTGATAGTGGTCGCCCGCCACAAATATTTGGCATCAAAAATATTTGTAACCGCACATTTTAACCCTCTTATCATCCCATTTTCAATAGCAATTTTGTTTTGATTACTGTTTTAATTCCTGTTAGGTGATGGTGATAACAACATTCGCTAACTAAATTCTAAAGCTATGAAAATTTACGGTCTTTTACTCAAGTCAATACTCTCTTAGTATTATGCAGTCCTGGTACTCATAATGACACCAACGGTATATACGACTGGCTCTAGATCATTATTCAAGGGCAAACGAAGACCAGCAAAACTTCTTGGCTGAAAATTAGGAGCCAGTGGTTCATAATCAGTACGAACTCACTGTTAAGGGCAGCAGTTTAAGTACATCATCATCATCATCATCATCATGATCAACCCATTACCAGCTCACTACAGAGCACGGGTCTCCTCTCAATATGAGAAGGGTTTGGCCATAGTTCACCACGCTGGCCATATGCGGATTGGCAGACTTCACACGCCTTTGAGAACATTATGGAGAACTCTCAGGCGTGCAGGTTTCCTCACAATGTTTTCCTTCACCGTTTAAGCAAGTGATATTTAATTTCTTTTTAAAACGCACATAACTCCGAAAAGTTAGAGGTGCGTGCCCGGATTCGAACCCCCGACCTCTGATTAGGAGGCTGACGCCCTAAACACTAGGCTATCACCCCTTAAGTTTAAGTACAGATAGCTTTAATGGCCACCAACCTCTGCTCAAGATGGCAAGAGAAAAAAAGAAGCACCTGTCTGTTACACTTCACATTAGCACTATCTATGTATATTGTTTAAGTTGTGAGTTTGACTCGTTAAGTGTCTACGTATTATTGTATCATGACATTATTTATATTATGACCTATAATACTACTTCCTGTAAGATGCTTTAGAGCTATTGGTTAATTAATTAGAATAGGAGGGGATTGTATTGAGTTGGAAGGAGATATGATAGGTTATAAATAAGAGAAGGTTGGCTATTAAAGCAGATACGGCTGACGCGCGGGAGTGTGCACTAGTTATGAAATATAAGATCTATATAAATGTAATATAGTTTGATTCTATATTTGTGAGATTACCGTAATGAATAATAATGGAATATATATCAATATAATAAAGATCTATATAATAAAGATTGAGAGTTTACATGTCTTTCAGCGGTAACGTTTTATAAGTATATCTTTTTACAGTAAATTAAATCTATTCTTCAACCATAACAGCTAATTGTTTGCGTGTCGCAGTGGCCGTCAGAATAAGATGAATGCTTATGAATTGGCACAATTTAATTATACACGTCATTGACGATTATTCGTTGAGGAAAAAAGATATCTTTTCTCTATAACAAACCCGTTAGTACTGGCAAAACCAGTTAGACCGGTACTGGAAATGTACTAAATATAATATTCAGTCAGTTAATACTGTTTTACTTGTAACTACAGCGCTGAAGCGGTGATAGCCTAGTGGTTAGGGCGTCAGCCTCCTAATCACATAATCAATAATGCACGCCTGAGAGTTCTCCAAAATGTTCTCAAAGGCGTGTGAAGTCTGCCAATCCGCACATGGCCAGCGTGGTGGACTATGGCCAAACCCCTCTCATATTGAGAGGAGACCCGTGCTTTGTAGTGAGCCGGTAATGGGTTGATCATGATGATGATGATGATGATGATGTAACTACAGAGTTCCGAGTGGATACTCAAGTCTGCGTCTGCGTCTACGTAGAATAATGTTCCCATTTTTTCCGTTTCCGTGATGGTATCAAATAGCTTATAAGACGCTTCTTCCAAAAGGGTTATACTTCCTCATTAAAACCGTTTTGAAATCAGTGGTTATTTTACATTACCTAACTGGAGTCCAGATTACTTCTTACAAACTTTTCTACCAGCCTGTGAAAGTCCCAGAAAATTCGAGCGCATCGGATAAATCTTAAGATAATATAGCAATAAAATCATAGACGTAATCTATACCCATTACCCATGTCTATACATTGACATTACGTCTATGATTTTATTGCTATATATTGAGTATTATTTTTTGTAAAGAAATAGATGTTAAGATTGAAACGTCAAGAAATCTTCACAGTGATAATTTGTGATTATACACAAAACAAAAGATTTTAAGATTTTTTTAGAAGAAAGAGGGAAGTGTTTTTCGGTCAGCTCACGGTAATGAAGACTTTATAGGGAGTTTTTTCAGATATTGTCTTTTTATAGTTTTTTAAGTAGCGAAGTTTTTTTTTTAATTCACCACAAGTTAGCCCTTGACTGCATCTCACCTGATGCTAAGTGATGATGTGGTCTATGATGGTAGCGGGCTAACCTGTTATGGTTATGGTAAACTCATACTCCTAATTGGTTTCTAAACGAAATGGTGCCGGAACTCTAAATCGCTTGGCGACACGTCTTTGTCGATAGGGTGGTAACCAGCCACGGCTGAAGCCTCCCACCAGACCAGACTCGAGCCGGGAATCGAACCCAGGACCTCCGACTTTAAAATGCAACAGCGCACGCGCTGCGCCACGGAGGTCGACAAAGTTAGGTTAGGTCGTAGAAGTTATTACATTAGTTATTCCTACAGTACACAGGACTTTCCTCTCAGCATGTATGCAGATATTATCAGGATAGTTTCCTACGCCTTTAAAGCAAGTGATAATAAATTACTTTATTTACGTATATTGTTTACGCATCACCTACGAAAGCGACGCAGGTAGAATTGCACCGTGGGGTATATGGGACTCCCCGGCGGCCAGTTTGGCGACCAAAATACCCACTAAACCCAGCGATATTACTTCGCATCGCCTGGTGGTTGGGTCACGGGAAAGCTCGCGCACTCGTCCGTAACCCAGCCAGCACAAAGTTACCAGGAAATCGAACTCGGACGCTCCGTAAGGAAGGCCGGTGTCTTAAGCACTCGGCTATCACCGCTTACTACACGGTTGTTGTTTTATTTTTGGTTCATCGCTTGGATACAGCATACCAGCTGTGTTTCTTTTATTTATGTAAAAAGGTTTGAATGATGTTCCCAGAATGGATATCGTACAGACGTTCTCGGAAATCCTCCGAGGTATGCAGATAATGTGTTATATTATGAGTATAGTGCTATAAAGTAATTAAGTATAAGACGGTACAGGCAGCAACAGAGGAACGTATTAGCACAGAGTAAGTTTAAAACCTGGCAAAGTTGCTGACTATACCTTACTTCGTCCATTCGTTCTATACATCATAAGAAATTAGTATGTGCTACCACTACGTACCAGTTATTAGTGTATTTTTTTATAACGAAAAACTAACAGAACCAAAAAATACATTTGGTATGAAATAGATTTATTCATTTTTGTTTTTTCACACAGTTAAAATCAGATATTCTTGGTAACAAGAAAATTTACCTAATTTAATTCTATAGGGCCTGTGATAGAACAAATTATGTGTATTATCTAAGTTATGCTACGTAGATCCTATTCAGACTCAGACATTTCGAGGTTGTACTGCCTATACTGCACCTGGCTTATAATAGAATTTAACATCAAATTCAAATTCAAAATAATCTTTATTCAAATAGTCCTTCAAAAGGCGTTTTTGACGTGTCAATAATTTACATAGTAGGTAGTGATTTGATGGTGATAACTAGATTCGTAAACTCAAAATTAAAGCTATGAGGGTTCCAAACGCGCCCCGGTCTAAGAAAAAGCCCACAACAAACTTAGCCAGGTAAATTTTATTTTTGTTAAAATCTCACATGCCACTTAAAAAGCATCATTATTTCTTTTGCACGTTATATAGCTGTAACGTAATTTAAATAGGTGACAATGTATTGACATGGTGTCGAAATCTAATATCATCAAAAAACGATATTAGACAAAAAATAAAAAAAATAAAATTATAAATAATAGAGATATACCTACAGTTTCAATTGTAGCAAATACCTACGTTTTGCTTGCAAAAGTTAATGAACTGTATAAATATTTTATTGTATATGGACAGAAAGTAAGTACCAAATATATACCTCATTTGGTTACATAATTACTAATAACTAAGGAATTATTTTGAATTAACACAAATGTTTTATATAAAATTAAAGCATAACAGCGGCGTCCAACGTGGCGTTTAAGATGGCGTTCAGCGTGCGACCAATCTAAAGACGCGCCGCGATTAAGTTAATATTTTTATTGGTTTTAACCAGATGTGCTGACGACCGACGCATTATAAAGTTGAAGGTCCTTGTTTCGATCAATCAAACATAAACTTTATTCAAATAATCCTTTAAAAGGCACTTTTGACGCGTCCGTAATTTACATAGAAGTGAGTAGATAACTACACTAATAAACCTAAAAATAAAGCTATGAGGGTTCCAAACGCGCCCTGGTCTATGAAAAAGCCCACAACAAACTTAGCCGGGTAAATTTTCTTTTTTCAATTCCCGACCGAATTCACAGTCTGGACTGGTGGGAGGTTTCGGCCATTGCTAGTTACCCTACCGAAAAGAAGTGATTTAGCGTTTGGGCACAATGTCGCTTAAAAACTTAAGTGTGGGTTTACCATATCCCTAATAGGTTACCATCCTATATTTTATCACTACTTACCATCAGGTGAGATTGCCGTCAGCGGCTTACTTGTAGTGTGTTAAAAAAATGGTCGCAAACTTAAACGGTCAACACTGAAATGTATAAGTAGTTATAGCCATTGTTGTAATCTCCAGTGAGTAATTGTAAATGAGTTTTCATCATCATCATCATCATCATGATCAACCCATTACCGGCTCACTACAGAGCACGGGTTTCCTCTCAATATAAGAAGGGTTTTGGCAATAGTCTACCACGCTAGCCATGTGCGGATTGGCAGACTTCACACGCCTTTAAGAACATTATGGAGAACTCTCAGGCGTGCACGTTTCCTCACGATGTTTTCCTTCACCATTAAAGCAAGTGATATTTTAATTTTAAAAAACGCACATAACTGAAAAGTTAGAGGTGCGTGCCCGGATTCGAACCGCCGACCTCTGATTAGGAGGCGGACGCCCTAACCACTAGGCTATCACAGCTAAATGAATAAATGAGTTTTATAATATAATAATTGTCACACATTAATGTAAATACAATAGGTATAGATAATGCGACGGCTCCCATTATTTACTAGCACTCTCCCACGACTACCGCCAATGTTTTTACAGCTTCCCGCGGAACTACGTATCCCAGAATAAGTAACGTTGTTATGATTTGGTAATTAGATAATGAAGGTTAGGATTAATCGGAAGAGCGGCGTATAAGTTGGCGTCCAGCTAGCGACCAATCTCAAGACGAACCCGTTTGATCAAAGTGTTGGGATTGGTCGACCGCAGGACTCAAACTCGACGATGAGGCCTTCATTTAATTCCTACACTGGTCATCAAGAGTTTCTAGTCATCGGCCAACCCTCCTCGTCTCGTCACCCATCCCCGCCATTTCGTCGTTCTTTCTGACTTTTCTTTATTTGCACGGCTCTAGATGTTAAATTACCTACATAGCCTTTAACCGTCACTAAGAAGTGGTTTATCAAAATTTCAAATACATATTCGAATGATATAAGATGAGAGGTAAGATGTAAACAAAATAATAAAATTCTTCAACTTTAATTAAGATATATACTAACCTTAGCCCGCGGCTTCGTTCATGAGAAGTGTATCTTTTAGGCTTTCCAAATATTAATATTTGGATAGCCTAAAAGATACACAGACTTTTATTATACCAATTTCAAAACCTCTATTTTTGTTCCATTAGGAGTTGAATTTTCAAAAACGGTTTTCGGAAGCCATCCCTATAATAGGTATGGTGGACATTTGAACTATTTATTAAGTACAGTCAGTCAGTCAGTCAGTCAAAATTCTAAATAACTTTTTTCATGTAAACCTAAATAACACATTTACCATCATTTTAATTCGTGAAGTGATGGTGATAACTACACTTGCAAACTTAAAACTAGAGGGTTCCAATCGCGCCCAGGTCTATGAAGAAGTCCACAACAAACTTAGCTGGGTTTTTTTTGATATCACCATCTAACATGATCAATAATAAATTATTATTGGCAATGGAGTCATAGCAATTCACACCCAAGCTTTTTATCGTTTATATAAGAGCCTTGATTTCGTATAAGATTTTTTTCTATAAGCTTGCGTTTTGTAAAAATTTTTTTAACTTATTGATAGACATCTCCAAGTCACCGTTTCCTGTTACATTCAGAGTAAGTATTGAGTAGTGCGGAAGCGGTGATAGCCTCGGAAGCGGTGATAGCCTAGTGGTTAGGGCGTCAGCCTCCTAATCAGAGGTCGGCGGTTCGAATCCAGGCACGCACCTCTAACTTTTCGGAGCTATGTGAGTTTTAAAAAAAAAAATTAAAATATCACTTGTCTCAACGGTGAATGAAAAACATCGTGAGGAAACCTGCACGCCTTAGAGTTCTCCATAATGTTCTCAAAGGCGTGTGAAGTCTGCTAATCCGCACACGGCCAGCGTGGTGGACTATGGCCAAACCCTTCTCATATTGAGAGGAGACCCGTGCTCTGTAGTGAGCCGGTAATGGGTTGAACATGATTGAGTAGTGGCGCGGTCGCAGCCCGCAGCGCCCCGTGTGGCGCGAGTGGCGAGGTCGCATCTGTAATGACCGCGTGCACACTTAAATGAGACTTTTTGCTCACGACTGAAGGCGCCGAAGATGTTTATGAATTAAGTTTTAAATTGGCACCCAGTGTTGTGAGAAAATAATTATGTTTCACATATTGATAACGCAGATCATACACGTTTATTAATACATATATATTGTTATGTTATATGTAATATCGCGGAATAAAACGCGTGGTCCAAGCTAACGTTTATTTCAAACTAACTTGCCAATTCAGAGGCGCTCTTAAGCTTAACACTTATAATGTGATTACCCACATATATACTACATTATAGAGTTTTAACTAGATATTATTAATATGTGGTAGGGCTGCGGTCGAGTGCCTGGGTATTCCCGTGACCCCGACACCAGGCGACGCGAAGGAGCATCGCTGCGTTTTAGTGGGTATTCTGGTCGCCAGGCTGGTCGCCGGGGAGTCCCACATACCACGTCGGAAGGGGATGCGTAAACGCATTTTCCAGCGGGGGAAAAAAAGATATTATTGATATGAATTCACTATCGAATTGTTCTGTGATGTAGTGTAAGGTGTGAACAAAATTAAAAAAGTTATCACACTTCATTAAAACTAACTACTACCTGAGAGTTTGAAAAGTGCTTACTTCGTTGTTCATCCGTCTTTTTTTACGTTAGCCGTTGACGGCAATCTCACGTGGTGGTAATTGATGATGCAGTCTACGATGGTAGAGGGCTTACCTTATTATAGGTACTGTTAACCCAAACTATTAAGTGGTTTCTACGCGACATCGGAACGCTAAGTCGCTTGGCGACACGTCTTTGTCGGTAGGATGGTAACTAGCTAAGGCCGAAACCTCCCAGAAACATCCTACCAGACCAGACACGAACCGAGAATCGAACACAGGACCTCTAACTTAATGATACGGCTTGCTGCAGCCGACGCGGTTTCCCTTATTTTGGTCGATATCAGCATGAGGTCAAATTATTTTATTCGTATATACAATATGTATACCGCGCCAAGTAAAAAACTTTTTCTTTCTTTCTGTATTTCCTTTATATCGTACGTTGCCACAGAACCCTCATATGCAAATTTAACTCGCACTTCGCCTTTTTTTATCGTAACTTGCGTTTGAAGATCAAATTGTATACCTAATCTACTTGGGTTTTTATAGCGTGCATTAGTAAATAGCTATTTCGCTTGAAGATCATTATGATTATGTATTTTTAGTACGTAAATACTTATAAAACAGGAATTTACAGACTAATTTGACCATTATATATATTCAGTATTCGTTTAGTTAACCTTTTTCCTTCTACTGTGCGCAATAGAAAGTGGTTCCCCGCAACTTTGATTCCACATCTGATCTCGTCCCGATCCCATCGGGTCGTAAGCCATGATTCATCCAAAGATCGTAGCGAACTAACCTGTTAGGGGTGAGAAAGTTACCCCTAATCAGTTTACTACGCCTACGCGACATTGTATGGGAATGCTAAATCGCTTAGCCGCATATCATTGATTAGGTATGGGTTTATCATACCCCTAACAGGTTAGCCCGCTACCATCTTAGACCGCATCATAACTTACCATCACCTTGTGGTGTATAATAAAAAGCTAACTTTTAACTATAGTTCATCATGATCAATGCATTCTCGGCTCACTACAGACTCCTCTCAATATGAGAAGGGTTTGGCCATAGTCCACCACGCTGGCCATGTGCGGATTGGCAGACTTCACACGCCTTTGAGAACATTATGGAGAACTCTCAGGCATGCAGGTTTCCTCACGATGTTTTACGTCACTGATGAAGCAAGTGATATTTTAATTGCTTAAACTATAGTAATAAACAATTAAATAAATTATACATATGTAATGTAAACGGAGTGGTGTGTGTGTGTTTGTGTTACTATTTTCATAACGCGAATTGGCTTATAGTTCGCATGTAAAACTACAGGGCAAAGCTATTACATGATATATGCGGTCATGATTATTGGTATTAATACAAACGTCATAAGATAACCAACATAAGATATACCTATTGTTTGAATACAAGTTATGGACCATACCTACTTTGAAATTAAAAAAAAAAACCTTTTGTAACGCCAAATAAAAAACGTCTAATGTTAGTACGACTTGCACGCGAAGGGTTCCGCATACGAAATAAACACGTATCTTGTATGTTATTAGTATTGTTTGTTTAAACGTATAACATATTGTATATAAAATATCATATTATATATACCAAATATATATATAGTTTATAAATTTGGCCTTTTATTTTTTATACTTGTACACCCCAACCCTGCCTTTCGTTAAATTTTTATCCTAGATAGTGCTAGGTTGAATGGTGCAGATCGCTCTTTAGCGATAAAGCCGCCTATTGCACTTCTCTTCTTTTCAGTTTTTCTTTGTTTGTCTTATATTTCTTCTTTTGTATGGTGTGCAATAAAGTATATATCATTTTATTTCATTATCTTGTGCACTTCGTATAATTTGCAACTGTTATTTGTGTTATAGCAATACATATTTAGAGAAAATCTTAACTCTCTACCTAATATGTTATTCCTGATGTTCGTATTACTAAACAAGAAACATACATCATCTTTATTAATAAATGTCAAAGCTGTGATAGCCTAGTAGTTAGGCCGTCCGCCTCTTAAGGGCTTCGAACCCGGCCACGCACCTTTAACTTTTCGGAGAGAGAGGAAACCTGCACGCCTGTGAGTCCCCCATAATGTTCTCAAAGGCGAGCGAAGTCTGCCAGTCCGCAAATGGACGGGGTGGGGGACTACGGCCTAACCCTTCTCATATTGAGAGGAGATCCGTGCTCTGTAGTGAGCCGGCAATGGGTTGATCATGATGATGAATGCGTGTCATGTTATATAGCCCGCTTACAGACGGATGGACGGCGGAGTTTTCATTCTAAGGTCTCGTCAGCACCACTCAGCTGCGGAACTCTAAAAATAACATCTGACGTAATTTATATGACCTGCAGGTTTGACGCACAAAAAAAAAATCTGTTTACGAGAGATGCGCAAATGGCTGGCTCAACGTTCCAAACACGTTTGCAGATAATTAGTACGTCGGTACGTAAATATGTTTGGATATTATATGTATATATAAAGAAACCCTTGAGTCATGAAGAGGTAATATATGTATATATATATATATATATAACAAAACAATTTTTCTTTTTCTACCTTTGTCTGTTATGGACTATGAAACATTAGTCAGACTGTGATAAAACTTTGAGAGTTTGTCCTGGAGATGCCTGCGAGCGTTGCTAGCCTAAAAGTAATAGAAATATTATCAAGTGTGAAGAGTCTGCTAATCCGCACATGGCTAGCGTGGTCTATAGCTTCAATATTCATATTGAGAAGAGACCCGTGCTCTGTAGTGAGTCGGTAATGGGTTGATCATGATTATGATGATGATGCCGTGTACCTAGCTAGGTTATTTTTTACTAGCTGTTTCCCGCGATTTCGTTCACGTAAAAATGTTGATGTGTGCGAACTGAAATCTTTTAGCGTGAATGTCACCATCACCTCACGAATTAAAATAATCAAAAATATATTATATATGAACGCTTCATAGATGCCTGTAATAGGTTAATATGAATAAAACTATTTTTAATATCTGAAAAAAAAAATGTGAAATCGTCTTAATTAAGTCATACATATAATAAGACACAGTACAGTATATATACAAACTTACCATATAATTGTTTTAATTATGAGTGTGACGTCATAATCACCATGAGGTATATTCGTGATGTAACTAAAATTTTAACTATGTCTCCATCCCGTTGGCTCTTTCGGATACGCAACTAAGCTTTATGATTTGATCCAACCGGAAAGGCGGAAACCTTTCTCACCGCTGCGCCATAGAGGCCGGCGTACGTGGCGCGTGGATTATTTTTATACCTTAACTGGTTCCGATTGCCACAAAATCTGCGTTAATGTTTCATTCAATGCGGGCCGGGGGCTGACCGTGACCGATTTAACACAAAACACCTTGAATAAATGCATATTCATACCAATATTAATGGAGTATTCGGGTATATCATATTAATATCTACTATAAAAAAGCACGTGTTTTTTTTACAATTTTAAACAAAACAAACTAAGCATTGGTATGACTTGGACACAGGTGGTGCAATCGCGTCTTTAAAGTCACACAATTGTGATGTTTTTGAAAGATTTTTGACCGTTTTAGTGTTCTATGAACGACCAACAATTTCGACGATCAATAGCGGGCTATAGGGGTACGGCAAGTTTATTAAACTTTAAGGGTTTACCTATCGGTTTCTACGCGTACCGGAACGCTTGGTGGTACGCGATTTTCGGCAGGGTGTTAACTAGACACGTCCATAGCCTCCCATCGGACAAGAGGAAATGTAGAAATTAAATTTCCAAATTGATCCTGCCGGAGATCGACCCCGGGACCTCCCAGTTATAAGACCACAGCGCTCACTGCTGCGCCATAAGAGCAAAAAAGCTACATATAGGTTGGTCGTGGTTGCTCTCTCGTATTTCTAAACGGACTTGCTTGTCATTCGTTTCTTATGTTTTTTAAATAAATAAAGGTTAGCGAGCGTGTCCTCTTATGTAAATTTATTCCCCCCATGAAGATATATAGAACCATACAAACTGCCAATGTGTTGGAAACTTTTAAGAGTTTTTGTATGCAACCAATCATAATTTTACAACAAAAAAGAATCATTCCTGACGGAAAATTGTTACGCAATTATAACTCCGCGGAAAATTTCTTTGTTATTCCGGAAGGTTGAAGAATACCATTCAGGGGGTTATTGATATTAATCATTTCTGTGTGTTGTTTTCTTTTAAAAAAATCATATTACGATATTAAGGATTATATAAACGATAAAAAGCTTGGATGTGAATTGCTCTATCTCCATAGGTACTATAGTTTATTATTCATTATGTGAGATGGTGATAACGAAAAAAAAAACCCCGGCTAAGTTTGTTGTGGGCTTCTTCTTAGACCGGGGCGCGTTTGGAACCCTCATAGCTTTAGTTTTAAGTTTACGAATATAGTTATCACCATGAAATATAATAACTACTATGTAAATTATTGACGCGTCAAAAGTGCCTTTTAAAGGACTATTTGAATAAAGATTATTTTTGAATTTTGAATTTGAATTTGTGAGGTAAGGAATCAAGGAGGCTTGCTAAACTACTCAACCCAAATACAGCAAAATATATCTCGATAGCTTAAGTATCTCTTCAATGCAATGCTGGGAATTTTGCATAACTGTATTCAGCGATGAGAATCCTTGCGGATACAAAGGTATCTGTAGATCACCTGCAGCCGCTCTCCGTGGACGCGGGAGGCCTTGGACCCTTAAAAGTAAATGGTCTGTTCTCACGGCTTAGTGATGACAAACCCTTTCTAAAACCATCCATTAATCATCTCTACTTAATGCAAAGATTAAATCTATAAACATTAAGCTTAATTTGCTATATTCCATGACCAATACTTCACGATCAACCCATTACCGGCTCACTACAGAGCACGGGTCTCGTCTCAATATGAGAAGGGTTTGGCCATAGTCCACCACGCTGGCCATGTGCGGATTGGCAGACTTCACACGCCTTTGAGAACATTATGGAAAACTCTCAGGCGTGCAGGTTTCCTTCACCGTTGAAGCAAGTAATATTTTAATTGTTTAAAAACGCACATAACTCCGAAAAGTTAGAGGTGCGTGCTCGGATTCGAACCGCCGACCTCTGATTAGGAGGCTGAGGCCCTAACCACTAGGCTATCACCGCTTCAATGACCAATACTTATAACTACTAAATTAGGTACATGTATGTTTTCATCTCGATACTACGATTATTATACGTTTTTTTTTTAAAATAAGCAATGAAAATAAAAATTTCGTTAATGCGTCGAGTTAGGTCAGAATTCTTACTAAACTTGATAAATGAGATATCGTTTGTAAATCGTCATATGAAATCCAAAATTGCAGATATTTTTATTAATAAGAATAAGCAAAAAAAAAAGTTCGAAGAAATGTTTTAAATTTGGCACTTATGGTAATAAAAGAATTATAAATGGAACGTTTTTTTTTATACACCACAAGTTGGCCCTTGACGGCATCTCGCCTGATGGTAAGTGATGCGGTCTAAGATGGTAGCGGGCTAACCTGTTAGGGGTATGGTAAACCCATACTCCTAACTGGTTTCTACGCGACATCGTGTCGGAACGCTAAATCGCTTGGCGACACGTCTTTGTCGGTAGGGTGGTAACTAGCCACGGCCGAAGCCTCCCACCAGACCAGACTCGAGCCGGGAATCGAACCCAGGACCTTATAATGCGACAGCGCGCCCTGCGCCGCGGAGGTTTTGATGAATGGACGTTTGTTACTCAATCACGTCAGAACGGCTGAAAGGATCTGTATGAAACTTGACGTTGGATGAGATTTTAGTATGGAATAGAATATAGGATGCTTTTTATCCCGGAATATTCGTTTTCCGTCAGCCGTCGGAGCTCACTAATTTTTTTTCAGATGTTTCAGCTTTATAGCAATCTGTTTTTCAACAATAAGCCACTTCTTTGTTTGATTGCTCAGGTTATGTTTTCGTCAAGAGCCATATTTGTGTCTAGCCCCCCTCACGGCTCTCCCGATGTCAAGTGACAAATCTTTTCTGTAGGCTTGGGAGGCCCGGCTAAGTTTGTTGTCGGCTTCTTCTTAGACCGGGGCGCGTTTGGACCCTCATAGCTTTAGTTTTAAGTTTACGAATATAGTTATCACCATGAAATAACTACTATGTAAATTATTGACGCGTCAAAAGTGCCTTTTTAAGGACTATTTGAATAAAGATTATTTTGAATTTGAAAAAAATTTCACGTCACGCGTCCGCTGGTAATAGCTGGCTCATAAGTCACATCCGTGCAGTTCCTCCAAAAGACGCTGCTGAAAACATTACAACGCGGATACCAAATATTATAACTGGCTGCCGTGAATCAAGCTTATATTATATATGTAGCTTGATTCATCCAATATTATTAAATTCTTTAATAATATTTTGTCAGATTCCGAATGTTTGATCACACGGTCAAATTCAACATAATTATGATATATTTAGGCGCAGAAGTGTGAAAATCAATTACAAAAATAACAATTAATTTAACCTAAAAATAAATCAGTTTACAATCAACAATTGGAACAAAATCAAACCAAAAAATAAAAAAAAGGAAAGTTCGAACCCAGATCACGTCGATATTTACACCTCGAGAGCTGCCAAAGTGCCAAACGCTCAAAGTGCGCTCCACTTTATATAGGCAGTTATTAAAATAGGGTAGTCTAAATATATATATCGGATAAATCAAATCAAATCAAAAATAGCTTTATTCACATAAACCTATTAAAGGCATCTATGAATCGTTCATTTCATTATTTCTGTTCGTGAAGTGATGGTGATAACTACCTAACTAAATCTAAGAGGGTTGATATCTCGCCCAGGTCTTAGAAGAAACCGACAACAAACTTAGCCGGGTTTTTGTTTTTTTGGTATGATCGATTGCGCTCATTTTTAAAGGTAAGCTTAATATAAAAATATATCTGTTGCATTTGCAATACCTGAGCATCAATAATTTCGCATGCCGATTAATACTTTTGAAAACTTAGTAGGATAACTTAAAAAGTTTATTGTATATTATTTTGCGGGTCATATCTGTCGCAGAACCGACGGCCGTTGGGGCAGACGTGTTCTGGACTGGAGACCGCGTACCGGTAAGCGCAGCGTAGGACGACCACCTGCTCGCTGGACCGACGACCTGAAAAGGATCGCTGGTGGCGGGTGGATGAGGAAGGCGGAGGACCGTGTGTGGTGGCGCGCTCTCGAAAAAGCCTATGTCCAGCAGTGGGCGTCTATAGGCTGATTGATTGATTGATTGATTGCTATATTATTTGGCTATTTGGTGTCCCATTGTACAAGCCTCCTCTCTTGTGGGATACAGGGAATAGAGTTCCAACCCGCCACACCGCGGGTAATAAAGCTACCAGTGAGCTACAAATATATCAAATATACCATAAGTAGGCTGTTGTAAGTAGGCTGTTGTTGGGTATGTTTAAAGAGACCTTATCAAGCGGGAGTACTTGTGAGAAACAAATTCAAATTCAAAATAATCTTTATTCAAATAGTCCTTTAAAAGGCGCTTTTGACGCGTCAATAATCTACATAGTTGTGATTTGATGGTGATAACTAGATTCGTAAACTTAAAACTAAAGCTATGAGGGTTCCAAACGCGCCCCGGTCTAAGAAGAAGCCCACAACAAACTTAGCCAGGTAAATTTTATTTTTGTTATCACCATCTCACATGCCACTTAAAATTATATAACAATTCCGGCAGTTCAGTAACAGCTGCAGTGAACACGCCGCGGGCCGGCTCGCTCACGGTGGCCACATTTATCAACATTGGACGAATATTATTACTGTATAATAAACCACGATATTTTGGTTCCATAATACACCTACACCTACTCAGGAGAGGCCATCTTTACACACATTGGTTTAATCATATCGGCGGTATGTCTTTGCCACTAGGGTGGTAATTAGCCGCGACCGAAGCTTAGACTAGAGTCGGGAATCGAACCCAGGACCATCCACTTTATAACACGGCAGCACACGCGCTGCGCCACAGAGGTCGTCAAAAGATGAACAGATCTTATCAACCATCCGCTAGGAATTGCTAGACAAGCGGTCATAGAAATCAAATTCCTTTTAAAATTGTGTTTAAAAACCTAGTGGCAGTAGGTAGATGATTGACTTTGGGGTACTACGAAAACAGTTTTGGTACACCGAACTATATACCTCATAAGAAAACCATATAAAAAGAAAGAAAGAAAATGTATTTATTCTCATATGGTATTACACACCGTAAATCTTATTCTAATCAGAAATTTTACGTTTGTCTGTAACACCAACAAGAAAGCCCAGCATAATATGCCGTGCCTTATTTAAAAAACACGTCGTTGATTTTCAACTGAGACCAGAGTGATGCACAGCAACAAAATAAAAACTTGAGAGGTGTCAAGGGACACCCGGATGGAACGAAGTTCCTTTCGATTAATTAGTGAAGGAATTCTAATAAAATTTTATTTTATTTAAGTTATAATAATATTTTTTTTATTATTAACAAATATAATGTTATATAAACTTAATCAGTAGGCTCAATTTTGTACTCCATCAGCAATATCCGGAACTTGTGCAGAAACACTGTCAGGATTCATTATTATTTTTTTTTTTTATTATTTATTATTTACAAAAAACATGTATACACTCAACAAAAATAATCGTCGCGACACCACACTGTTCAATGCGAAATAGAAATGAAAATATCTGGCTTGCTTTCTATAAGAGAGAGAGAGACAGACAGAGAAACACGCGACGCCGCACAGCACACAATAACAAAAAGTGTCGTGACAACTTTTCGTAAGAATTTTTTCCGTCTAGCCCCCTTTCACAACGCGCGATAAGGAACTTCGTTCCAAAAAAGTAATAATAATTATTAAAAGAAAAAATATCAAATTACAATAATTAACTAATAACAATAAATATATCGTACCAATAGAAACAGTCGATAGATGGACGACATGTCTTATTATGTTTTTCTGATAAAAGGAGCGGAACTCGTTGGATTCATCATAGTAACCTTGTTAGCCGGATGCGAAGCTTTGTTCGTCAATAATGGGATTAACATAACCAAAATCTACAGAACGATCCACAAACAATACTGCCAATTTCATTGTGCATTAATCTCTAAACTAATTTGACAGATCCGAAAATAATTCAATGCTGCACCATTTTAAAAAAGCAGAACAACTATTACATCTACTATTTTGAATTAAGAGATTTTAATATCCATTAGCTAGAAATATATGATTTATGAATAACATGTCTTGAATAACAACATAGCTCATAGTCTAACATAGCTCGGAGAACCGATGGACGTTGGGGTCCCAAGGTGCTGGAATGGCGACCCGCACAAGTAAACGTAGCGTTGGTCGACCCTCAACAAGGTGGACAGACGACATCAAACGAGTCGCAGGGAGCCGCCCAAGACCGTGGCAATTGGAACTCCCTACCAAAGACCTATGTCCAGCAGTGGACGTCTATCGGTTGAAATGATGATGATGATGATGATAATGTCTTGAATACCCATTGACAGTTGACACAATTACTTAGCGCATACATTTGCATAAGATAAGCGAAATAAGTATTTTTGAATTATTAATTAAGACAATTGGTGTCAGCCGTATTTATTCATCATTATTAATAAAACAACAATAATTTATAAAATATCTAAAACTAAATGGTAAAAAAGTTTCTTGCTACTAAGATAAGAACATACTCTATGGTTTCACAATCGGGATTTCACGATATTTGTAGATATAAATAAAATGCAGCGGCATGCGGGATAGATAATTAGCGTTGTTGTATGTAATACATGCAGGTTCCTATATTTGAAACCCGTATATCTACATTACAAGAATTCGAAATGGCTTATCAGTGAAGCACTCGTAGTTATAATAGATGATACAACAACGAGCCTAGTCATAATCATGATCAAGCCATTACCGGCTCACTACAGAGCACGGGTCTCCTCTCAATATGGGAAGGGCCATAGTCCACCACGCTGGCCATGTGCGGATTGGCAGACGTCACACGCCTTTGAGAACATTATGGAGAACTCTCAGGCGTGCAGGTTTCCTCACGCTGTTTTAAAAACACATTTTGACTTTCATCCCCTCTCCCAAGGGAACCGTGCATAATTCCGGGATAAAAAGTATCCTTAATGTTGAACCGGAGTATCGGCTACTCCTATACCCAATTTCATTCAAATCCTTTCTGTAGTTTCCGCGTGATGCGCGGCCAAGATACAGAAAGACAGATAAAAAAATTGGTAAAGCATCTTCCAACCAAAATTTTCAAAATATATTTAATGTACAGAATTGGTCCTGTTACAGTTTTGTTATATTAAAGTCTTGCTCGAGTCACCGCGCCCCACGGTCCAAAATCCCAACCCCAAAAGGCACAAAAATGTAGTTGCTATCAAGGTTTTGTGTTTTCATAATTCTGCTTCTAGGTCTGTGCCTGCTCGGGCCTTGTAGCAGCTGCACCCACCAGATATAACGAAAAAAAAACCCCGACTAAGTGTGTTGTGGGCTTCTTCTTAGACCGTGGCGCGTTTGGAACCCTCATAGCTTTAGTTTTAAGTTTACGAATATAGTTATCACCATGAAATAACTACTGTGTAAATTATTGACGCGTCAAAAGTGCCTTTTAAAGGACTATTTGAATAAAGATTATTTTGAATTTGAATTTGAATTTGAGATACGAAGTCGTCTGAATGTGTGATGCACTTAGAGTATTAGCACACGTGTAATATTTTAGTAAAATCAAAATATTTTAATTCTCTCTATGAGCGATTAAAATTCGAATAGCAGTAATCTGCAACTTAGAAAAGTTTTTGTTCCCCGCTACATTCGAGTATTATCTAACTACTTTATAATAATAAATTCTATTTAATTAATCAACGAAGCTGTGATAGCCTAGTGGTTAGGGCGTCGGCCTCCTAATCAGAGGTCGGCGGTTCGAATCCTTTAACTATTCGGAGTTATGTGCGTTTTTAAAAATTTTAAATATCACTTGCTTCAACGGTGAAGGAAAACATCGTGAGGAAACCTGCACGCCTGAGAGATCTCCATAATGTACTCAAAGGCGTGTGAAGTCTGCCAATCCGCACATGGTCAGCGTGGTGGACTATGGCCAAACCCTTCTCATATTGAGAGGAGACCCGTGCTCTGTAGTGAGCCGGTAATGGGTTGATCATGATGATGATGATGAATTAATTAACTGTTAAAGCGAATAAAGTACCCACGAGACAGGATTATCTAGTGTGGGTACCATCGGAAAACTGTAAAACTGTGTAAATGAAAGTATTTGGTGAAATAAATATTTTTTCATTTTCGTTCGGGCGAATCGCTTGCCCTAGCAATAACTACTAACAATACCCTTGTAAGAGCCCATCGCACTTATGAATAGACCTCCACTAGTCGGCCGGTCGGTTGTTAATACACATGTAATCATTAAGTCATTACGTTCAATTACTTTGAACATTATCACAGTGAACAGAACATAAAGCTAGTTATGTAAGATGAATCTGAGTATATCTGTTGTATAGGTGAGAAGCAATCTTAATCTTATTTTGTATCTTCTTTTTGTTTTTTCGCTTGCTTTTAGTTTGGTTATCTTAATTGATGGTGATAACAAAAATATCCGGCTAAGTTTGTTGCGGGTTTCTTCTTAGACCTTCTTGTAATAGGTGAATAAAGCCATTTTTGATTTGATTTATTATTTATCTTGTCTCTATAATCTATTGCGTTAATATTACTATTATTTATTATTACTATTATTTTCTATTATTTCCTTTGTATGTTTTGTAAAGGTATTTTTATTATCATTTTTATTTAAGTCGTGGATAGTGCTGTAGATTGTATATTAAATAATATTGATTAATGTTTATCTTAGGTTTGTGTTAAATAATAAGAATAAAATTGAGATAAAGGCAAACAACTAGTGACTGCTTTATATACAGAATATTTACGATGAATTTTACAATTTCCGTATGTTTCTATAAAGCTGTCATTTACTGCCTCATTTATCTAGTTGCTTGGTTCACTACGAAACCAGTGATTCTAGGTTCGAATCCCAAGTCAACCGAACGTGTTTGCTTGTGAGCTTTGTATAAAAAACACAGTTTTCACCATGAGTTAGAAATTTTGTTCACCCCCGTGCCTCGGAGCGCACGTAAGGTCATCCGTCCCATTTTTTTCATTACACTTTATTTATACACCACAACAAGTTGAGAAAACAAGAAAACAGAGACATTAAGAAAGATGTGGGAAACCAAAGGCGGCCTTATCGCTTACTAGCACTAACGTGTGCTAATAATTGATACAGCTGCCAACCCGCATTGACGCAACGTGGTGGAGTTGCCTGTATTCAAAGGTACGTTAATAGACTAAAATTTATGTAAAATAGGTAAATATCGCGACTCTTGAGATTCTTGTGCAAAAGGGTCTGAGCCATTTGTGTCATCTCGCGGTTATAGCGGAATGCTAAAATAACTAGTAAGGTTTTCATAGCACAATTAATATATAATAATAAAATGGGGTCCTAGCGATATAGGGCTTTTTAGGGAAATAGCAAAAAGGTTAGTCGACATCACAGGGGACCGAAGAGCTGCCAGCTACCTCGGACAACGAATTAGTCTTGCAATCCAAAGGGGAAACGCTGCCAGTATCTTCGGAACCTTGCCTAAAGGGACTCCTTTTAATAATATATTTTAATTATAGTTTTAGTTTTAGGTTCAATTTAAGGTTTATTTTAAGTTTTTAAGTGTTTATAATACAGTTACATTGTTTTAGTTGTTAATAAGAAAAATTATTTAGCGAAAAAAAAAAAAATAATAAAATGCAAAATTAAATTGAAATCCCGCCGATTCTCTGATATTTTTTTATTTTGACATGAATATGAGATATTTCGTATCTGGGTGTGAATTTTAACACTTTAATGCAACATAAAAAATCAAATAGGTAAACTCTTTACATAAAAAAGACTGATACATGAAGAAGTTGTAATTACTCCCTTCTATAGGATTATTTTTGTCCGGGAAAAGTTGCCTATGTAACTATCTCTGTGCAAAAAAAAATCTCACAGCTGCTGTGATGATGCATGTTTGAAGCATAAACTAACAAACAAACATACATTCTTATTACCTTGTAATATTAGTAAGAGTTTATCTTCGAATTCGTATTTACAGCCGACAGCGTCGTTTTCTAACATAGGTACAAGATAGTATAGTATGTAACAGCATTTAAGGCCGAGATATATAAAGCGGTCTTAGACTTTAATAACAATCATTATTCTGATCAACCCATTGCTGGCTCACTAGAAAACACGGATCTCCTCTCAGTATGAGAAGGGTTAGGCCGTAGTCCCCCACGCTGGCTATGTGCGGATTGGCAGACTTCACACGCCTTTAAGAACATTGTGAAGAATTCTTAGGCATGCAGGGTTCTTCACGTTGTTTTCTTCACCGTTGAAGCAAGTGCCATTTTAATTGCTTAAAAACGCACATAACTGCGAAAAGTTAGAGGTGCGTGCCCGGGCATCGAACCTCCGACCTAATTAAGAGGCTGACTAGGTTATCACAGCGTACGAAAACTAATAATATATAAAGTCATTTATTTGCCAGAATCTATGTACAATATTCAGATGTTAGTATACGATATAGTCAGTTTAGAGGCCATTACATTCTACTAAATAAATAGTGTTCTTTTTAATACAAATACAAATACAAATTACACATTATGATAAATTGTATTTCCAATCAAATAAAATAAATATAATTAGATGTCGATAGTTGATTATGTTTTACTTTAAACATTTATTTATATCCAT
Source organism: Lasiommata megera (assembly GCA_928268935.1). NCBI lineage: Eukaryota > Metazoa > Arthropoda > Insecta > Lepidoptera > Nymphalidae > Lasiommata > Lasiommata megera. The sequence continues at coordinate 515,251 of OV743329.1, read as the reverse complement.
TAAGTATTCTTTAACATCATAGTTTAATTTTTTGAGACGTATTTTTTATATGTCCGATGTGAGTCTGTCTTGTTTTTAAGACTAAATTTGGCTGAGCAAAGTCAATGTATATAATAAATTAACAAGCTTAGAAGATAGGGTATCTTCTAAGCTTGTTAATTTAAAATCCACCACAGAGGGCTTAATGTGCTGTAAGTGCCGAGAATAACTTGACAGAAAGCCTCCCCAATACCTAACAATTTACTATAAGTAGCCCTCAAGTTCTAATGCCATTTGGCTTCACCAAAACAACGTTGAAAGCCAAGGCAGGTTTTTTTGATGACTTCCAAGGTAGGTTAGGTAAAACCAGCGAGAGGGACATGCCGTGGTGGTTGTAAGTTCGGGTATACCCATCCGGGGGTGTGAGTCCAACATAACCTCCTTCCCGCCCAAGGGTACGGGGGTAGCTATAAAGCTTTTCCACCACGACAAAAAAAAAAGGTTAGGCACTATGGTCTTATAAGTGGGAAGATCTGGATTTGAGAGTTTGTAATTATTACTGAATTCTTTCTTTCCTGGTCTGGGTAGCTAGTTACCACCACAAAAGACGCGCCCCAAGCGGTTCGGCGCTCCGATATGTCAGGAAGTATGTGTTCCAAAAATCAGTACTTCTACACAAGAAAGCCCGCTGTTACAATTGTTAAAATGTCCAAATTCTAGATGGATTTAATATAAGAAATATATAGCTGTTTTTATTTATTAACCAGTCAAGTGTTCGGGAACATCACGTGTTCATTTAGAAAGCAATTTGTCGCACAGAATGTTCAAGGTGCTCTTGATGGGTTAAAGATTATCTGCAATGGAGGTCAATAATTTCCAATAGATATCTAAACCGATTTATTTCATGTAAAATGTATTTACATCTTAATCGCTTAAAAATATATGCGGGATTGCAAAACGGTTTTATGTGGGTTACAAGTACTACTGAGAAGAAGTGTTACTCTGATGGTGGGGTGTTACAAAACTAAGCTATATATTCTCATTACCCCCATGTTGAATAATCAACTATTGTAGTTTTTTTTTCGAACTGTCTATTAGCTGTACAAACCCTATTGGTTGCCACAGCGTAACCGGGCTGTTTGGCGAGCTTTGGAAAGAAGCTCTGCCAGAAGAAATTTTGAGCCCTAGGGCTCGAAGAAACTAAGGGAACGACTGCCTAAGGGCGCCTCCTTTGAGGCCGAACCTCGGCTTAGGCGACGTTTGGGATAACGGGGGGTCGGACGGTGAGTGGTCCGTACGTCTCCGAGGCCGTGGATGCAGCCCACGTCCGTACAACGTAAGATAGCGGGGATAAAACTATTGTAGTTCAACAGTTATCTATTATTACTACAAGTTAGCCCTTGACGGCAATCTCACCCGGTATTGAGTGCTGGTGCAGTCAAAGATGATAGCGGGCTAATCTGTTTCTTACTCCAAATCGGTTGTAACGCAACAAAACCTCACATTTTACAATTTTTTATTTTACTACACAATCTCACCTGATGTTAAGTGTTGATCCAGTCTAAAATGGAAGACGGGCTAACCAGTTAGCGGTATGGTAAACCCACACTTCTAATTGTTTTATAGACGACACGTTACCGGTAGCCTCAGCCGAAGCCTCCCAGAGAAAATTCTAAAATAATAAATTCCTATTTCCATATACTCGTAGCTTCACAGAGCATCAGCGGTGTGCGTTGGGCCTTAAGTCCGACAGGGACAGCGACGATCTTTTTGAGATTACATAACACTTTTTATTGCTAATAGTTTACCTCTGTCTATACATATATACTAAACCATCATAGCGTGTAATGTGAGAAATACTTGTACCATATCAATACAGTGTACAATAAGCGTGAGTTGAAACGGTAACTATATTTTGTGGTTTGTGTCAATAACCAAGAAAGTAAAAGTTTTCAATATTAAGTAACGACGATTGTCTGCACACTGTAATATTGTTAGATATCTCGTTATAAGTATTTTAGTACTTTCATATTTATACAAAAAATTAACATTAAACACAGCGACTTCGAGGACACATCGTCGGACGTCAAACCTACGTTCTGTTACAACCATTATCGAAAATATGTGTGCAAAAATTAAATGTATTAAAATATGGTATATGCAAATGTATCAAAAGCATGATTATTAATTCTTTCAGTTATATGGTTTTGTAATGTGATAACTCTATATTTCTCTTCAAAGTAAAGCTAGTAGGATTCCAAATGCATTCCTGTCTTAGTGTTAAGAACTAAAAACTTAGACGGGTTTTTCTTTCATCATTTGAAAGAATCTGAATTAAATTTAGCTATGAAATTAGAGCGATTCATTCAACTAATTTTTCAACGTTTATGAAATCCTTTATATTATAATTAATTAAATTTATTATACCTAATTATACATTTTTATAAAGAGTTTTTATAAAAAGTTTTATAAAAACTATACAATTACCTACCATCCTTCAAAATGGTTTCCTAGGAATTTGTTTCTAGTCTATTTGAAGTTTCATTTAGAATTAAGTTTTGTCCTCTAAGCCACCGGCACTTCTCATGCCCCCGAGATGTTTGTAATGTTGGCTGTGGCCTCGGTCAATAGAGGTTCTTAATTGCGTTTTCAGGTAACTGTGCGAAATCTTGATTAGATTTTTTAAATTTATTTGTTTCTAATGATCAATATGACTCTATAGTCCCGGATGAACGTCGACTTAGACAATCTCATTCTTTCTCCGCAGATTGGCAATGGCAGATTTGCACTAAATTTGTACTTATCTCTTCAAATGTGTCAAATGGTTTGATTGATGGTCTAAGTTCAAAGTTCATATAAAACGTAAGCCTGTAGAAAAGTCCTACTATAGTGTAAAGGATTACGTAAATGATAAACAAGCATGGCTGTGAAATATTGCTCTAATAAGATAGCTCTTAATATAATTTTAAGTGGCATGTGAGATGGTGATAACGAAAAGAAAATTTACCTGGCTAAGTTTGTTGTGGGCTTTTTCTTAGACCGGGGCGCGTTTGGAACCCTCATAGCTTTAGTTTTAAGTTTACGAATGTAGTTATCACCATCAAATTACTACTATGTAAATGATTGACGCGTCAAAAGCGCCTTTTAAAGGACTATTTGAATAAAGATTATTTAAATTTGAATTGGTACATACTACAAAGAGCCTCGTGCGACATATTCTGTTTGTACGATCGCGTGAAAGTCAACTTCAATTTATTGTGCAACATACGGCGCTCTTGCGATTCTTTGCAAATGGTTAACTAATTCCACATAATAACTCTCTGCACTCGGCACTCTGTAGTTTATAACCAATAATAAGATTTCAATGAGAACATACGAGTATTATACCAAATTGACGATTGTGGCGACCAATCATAAAATGTATTTTAACTAATTCACCACGGACAAATTTATCTCGCTTTTACAAATATTCGTAAATATAGCTGAGTATTTCATAATGCTTTGGAAACGACCTTGACATATCGGTGCATGTCGCGGAGCCTTTATATGCTACATAACTTTAATATGGAAAGCATATATTGTTCTAAGAAAAGAATTCTCTCGAGATACGCTTTTACACGTATCTTAGCTGTATTATATAATTATTATTTCTAGGTCCTTTGTAAATATTGATATATATTTTTTTACAAATCCTTTTACCCTATTGATTTTGTAATTTCGGAGATTACCTTCTGGATCGGAACTTAGATGACTCTTCATAATATCAGCGCGTACGGTTTTCAATAATAGCGAAAGATTTGCTGTTGCAATAGATTCACCTTCTCTGAAGATTATATCCGTACCAACTTAAAATGTCTCGCTAACAACTGGTCTCAAAGGTAGCTTGGCGTCGCCTTCGAGCCAATTTTAATTGTGTGTTCAAGACGTCAAGGTTCGCTTGACACAATTCTTAATATCATAATTACGCTTAATTATCAACTTAGTAATAAAATAATAATGACTCATTAGGTTTCCTGTACAGCCCAGATTATATATTATAAAAAATAACATCCATAAATACTAATAAAGATATAAAATACTCTAGGATGTTTTTTTATGTAGGCGGCTTCTATGCAAGTGAGAGTTATCGACAGGGTGTATCCAGGCCCCTAATTTAGATCCTCATTAATTAGGTTTATTTTATTACCTTGGGAGTTAAATAAAAAATAAAAATAAGGTATAAGTAATAAATGTTATATCAAGTCAAGGTTCGTTCGTCGAGATCAGTGACACTTCAAACGATTGAGAGTGGAAATCAATTGGCTTCTGAATCGTAAATTTTTCGTTAATCATCATAAGTACGCAATTCGCATGGGGAAAGCCAGGTGATAAAACAATAAATGCAAACATAAGACCCCCTTGCAATAGCGTATGTTTATTATTAAATGCAAAGATGTCTGCCGATTTTGTCGTTTCATGAAATGAACATAGCTTGTAGCCTAGACGGACATTGGACACGGACCCAAGAAGTACCCGGAAACTCAGAAATTCTCAGGTTACAATTAATAAACTTTATAACAATCAAATCCCTTGTTCCGCCAACTTCACAATGGCAAGTAGAATCATCCGATTTGACGGAGAATTATATACTAGCCTTACCCACGGCTTCGCTAATAAATATCAGAGATCATCCCAATAGAAATGAATCATATGATAAATATATTTTAACAAACCATTTTTTGTTATAAAAAGTATCCAATGTTAGTTCTGCTAACCTCCAAGAATAGGTACAAAGTTTCATGATTCATGATCGGTTAAGTAATTTTCGCGAGAAAGCGTAACAAACAAACTTACATTCACATTTATAATATTTGTAAATCATAATCCGTTTACTCGTTGGTCGGCAATATGTTATGAATTGAAATGTCAAACAGGTTCAGTAGACGTTACATCAGATCAACGACCAGCGTGCCTGACCTGCATACCTACATTGCGGTGTTCGCGAGTGGCTGACGACTCGGAGATTCGTCTGACAAGTCATTTATAGATCCAATTGTAATGTTCCACAGCTGGGCACAAGCCTCCTCTATGTTAAGAGAGAAGAATTAAGAGCTAACCTTTCCTACCACTTGAATGCTGGTTAAAAAGCTGTGATAGCCTAGTGGTTAGGATGTCTACCTCTTAATCAGAGGTCGGGGGTTCGAACCCGGTCACGTTCTAACTTTTCGGAGTTATGTGCGTTTTTCAAACAATTAAAATATCACTTACTTTAACGGTGAAGGAAAATATCGTGAGGAAGTCTGCACTCTTGAGAGTTCTATAATGTTTTCAAAGGCGTATGAAGTCTGCCAATCCGCACATGGCCAGCGTGGTGGACTATGGCCAAACCCTTCTCATATTGAGAGGAGACCCGTGCTCTGTAGTGAGCCGAGAATGGGTTGATCATGATGATGATGATTAAGCTTTCCTTAAAAATTGAATCCGCTGCCCGACCCACCGAGACGCATCGCCCGTCCGCGCTCTTACTGCTTTTACTCGGCTCGGTTCGTGGGAAGAGAGTTTGAACGAACTCTTATTTCTGTTTTATTATGACATGTACATAGATGTAAGAGGCAATATAGGCTTGATAAGCTCCTCGTATGACACCACCAGTTTCATAACTGGGTTATTGCAAAAACGTTACCGCAAACCCCAGTAACTATCAAACAATATTTGACTGACGTTGATTATGATTTAAATGAATTACTATAAATAAAACATTATTTATTATTTATCAAAGCAATTAAAAAATAATATTCGCGGTTTTACGTAGTTATGCAAACTATTGATATCGTTGGACATTTAATAATTTCATAATACAAAACAGGAAAGCATGCAAGATCAAGTTGGTGAAGACTAAATATATATGTGCAAGGTCGCTCATACCTAGTTCCACATGAAATTAACAAGTAGTGGGGTTCACTTTCGAAAACGTATAATAGGATGTAACACAGTGATTTCGTTAACTGGTGTAATAATATTCTACGTCTATAAATTAACATTCAAGAAACTTTTGCTTTTATAAGATTTTTTAGGGGTATTTAGACCTACCAATACTTAAATTGAAATGTATTAAAACACATTTATTTCCGCGAGGTTAGGGTGGCACAATAACTGAAGTATTTCTTATGAGAAGATTGCTTGGAAGCATTCGAATGCAGTTTCGTCTCTAACCAAATACAAACTTAGGGAACGTTTAATTGTAGAATGTTGATGTTCAAAAAGAGCGACTCGTGAGTTTCTTGCCTGTTTCTTTACGGTAGAATCTGCCTTCTGAACCTTTACTTAAGTGTCATTATGAACAGATACTCTTCACGTTTTTAAATTGCTTATATATATAGTATGATGTATCGTGTGGATGTCAGACTTTCTAACATGTTTCCAAAAGATTCTCAGTTATTTTGGTTATGTTACCCGACGGCTGCCAAGTATTTTGGAAAAACTTATCGTAGTGGGCTAGGTAGAGGGGAAAAGACCGTGTGGCCGATCGCCTAGCCGCTGGACTGATCCCGATCAGTGAAACCACTCACTGGACTTCCGCTTACGACCGCTATTACAAAAGCAGAGGACCATACAGAGTGGCATGCTTTAGTTACCAACGTGACGAAGGTACTTTCATGTCGACACATCCTTCATAAATGAAGTGTGCAACCAAGAAGAGATATCTATAGTATGTTATGTGATTAGGGTGGACATCATCTGGTCTGAATTTACATGAGTTGTAGTTTCCAAAAAAGTTCTTTAACGCGGTTGCCGGTGGAGTTATCTAATAGATTTGGTCACGAATTGAATAAGTAATCCCCTCTCTTTTTTCAATGGTAAGATTAGAGTACAGAACTTCTTGCAAAAAACATTTGTTTATAGGTATCAAGAATTATTGCAGATTAAAAAAAAGGATGAAAAAATAAAAGTTGTTTACTCGTAAGCTTCAGTCGATGGATGGGATTACCCTAAAAAGGTCAAAGTTGCTTTTGACACGGGCTTTAGGGCCAACCAAGCAGTATTGTTTACTAGTATAAACAATAAACTAATGGTAGTTTAGAATGAACAAATACCTCACCGCCTGGGAAGTGAGCCGCGGTGAGATTGCCTCACCAGACAATATGGTGATTGTTTTGTCGCGTGGTTATTGCTTAAGGTTTTTTACATAATGTCTCATATAATTGCTGATAAGATTCCATGATTACATACACAGTGGGACATTCCCTTAGCTTTTATAATATACTTGTGCGCACCAAAATCATAACACTCACTTGTTTTATGATAGTTGATAGTTAAGAGATGTCAGCTAAGAAAGGATATTTGGAAATTCCCCCCCCCCCCCAAAGGGGGTAAAATAGGGGTTGGAAATTTGTATGAATTTTCTTTGTTTTTAGAGTTAGAGACACAAAAATTTGCATTAAGATTAATAATAAATAAAAAACAAATACATAATTTTTTTTTAAATATTACCTGTTGAGGGTGGTAAAAAAGGGGATGATAGTTTTTGCTTATTTTTTTATTATGAAGTCAAGCTTACAATTTTGAAATGCTTACAAGCTTGAAATTTTGAAAATAGGTTTCTTTTAGGGCGTAAGTTTATACTTACGCCCTAAAAGAAACCTATTTTATTTCATCCGGTTAGATTTTTTTTCATCCAAATCTACCCCGAAGGGGATAAAATAGGGGTTTGAAGTTTGTATGAAAGTCCTATGTCTTTTAATTTAGAAACACGAAATTCGGCAATTTGACATTTGCCTGTAGCTTACTTTCTGAAGCAGGGCATTGGCCGTTCGGGTAACCTCAATCTCAAGGGAAATCAGTAATTCTACGCAGACGAAGTCGCGGGCAACAGCTAGTACATTATATTACTGTCCTATCATGGTCCGGAGTAGTTAACGAGATCATGAGTAACCTAAAGCGCTGATGTATTTGTTATTCGAATCATCTCGGTAAACCACCGAACGTGCAATTAAATGCCAAATTACAGAAATAAAAGTCAGAATACATTTCAATTATAAGAAAAGAATTTAATTGTTATTTTTTATTTGTATTTGTTTTTTATTGAATTCTTTTTCTTGCGAGTGTTGGTTCATTTTTATCAATTACTATTTTTTAACCTATAAAAAATGTTTTTCTTTGTTTAAACGTACAATTGAGGGTACTGTTATAATATATACAATTTAAATAAGCGTAACCAAAACCACAACCAATTTTCTTTCCCCAGATGGTCGCTGGCTTTTGGATCAAATAAATTGTAGCTAGAATACCTATTGACGTGGTGTTCATGTCCTTTTTTTTGGTTTATCCACTACAAATGAGCCCATGACTGCAATCACATCTATTGTGGTCTTTGATGGTTTCGGACCAACCTGTTAGGGGTATGGCAGTTCTATTGAACCCATACTGCTAATATTGGTTTCGAAACGCTAAATCGCTCTGCGGCTCGACTTTTCTAGGCTTTTTTCTGAAAAGAAAACAAGATCATACGATGTCTATCATCTTGGGACAGAATCACGTAGATTTGAATCGTGTTGCATTGTCTACTAAAAAAACTTCTCGAGATAGAATTCAAAGTAGGTGAGTATCAACATTCATAAATACGCACTGAATCGGGGTCTGATCCTTTTATAATTCGGTTAAAACTTACGTCGACCTCGCAACCAACAAAACACAAGGCTCCATAAATACTTCTTAGCCGAGGTTTAAGCGTTAAATACTTTATTTAAAGTAATAAAAACTAAATATAAATTAAACACAGGTAGTTCGGTAAGTACCTACGCTCAATTAACATTTTCATACTTATTTAATATAACTGTCCGGCATCAGTGCAATTAGTTAGAGGATTCTTACTTCTTTGGTAGTTGGTTGCGCACCAGAAGGTTGGAATGTTTAATATTCCTGATGACGTGTTTTGATAAATATTACTGTTATGTTTTTCACTATTATATTAGTATGATTATTAGTACACCAGAACGAGTTAACAATACAAGAAAACAGAAATATGCGGAAACTAGTATGATAAAGTATGATAGATGAAGTTCTGAAGACCTCCGCGGTGCAGAGCGCTGCGCGCTGTCTCATTATAAAGTTGGAGGTCCTGGGTTCGATTCCTGGCTCGAGTCTGGTCTGGTGGGAGGCTTCAGCCGTCGCTATTTACCACCCTACCGACAAAGCGATTTAGGGTTCCGGCACCCGATTAGGAGTATGGGTTTATCATACCCCTGACAGGTTAGCCCGCTACCATCTTAGACTGCATTATCACATACCATCAGGTGAGATTGCCGTCAAGGGCTAACTTTTAGTGGATAAAAAAAAAACACAATAAGGCAAGCTCATCGCTTACTAGGGATCTCTGTCAGGCAATTTGTCTGCACCATTTTGGTTTTTCGAACGAAAGTCTGCCTTTTGTCCGTTCAACTTAACGTCTATCTTTGAATAGTTTTATTAAATTATTACCTTTTTAGTTTACATTGATATAATCTAGTAAATTTGCTTCGCTACCGAGAAACGGATAAATTTTTCCTACGACCTTTGTATTGTGACTAAGTTGTTATACAGCCTGGGTTATAATGGATCTCGTAAGTACTAAGTAGGAACTCCGCAGCGGAAACGTTTGATTAATATTCTTGGGTAAGATTAGTATTGTATAGTACCAACCTAGGTAAGCATTTCGTTTGTGTATCATTATATTAGTAAAAATTGTGAAGTCAATATATATATATATATTAACGACTAGCTGACGCCCGCGACTTCGTCTGCGTTGAGTTAGTGTGTTTGTTTGTCTTTCAATCACGAAGCAATAGATTACTAACCCGAATTACTTGAAATAATTACTAAACTAAAACAATTGGTGGGAGAAGTGGGAGGCGCCCGAGACGTGATGGCACAGGCGGTGGCATGCGCGTGAGCTGCGCGCGGTACTGGACAGTACTTGGACATTGCAACATCACTTTATTTTTCTAAAATAAAAGTAGCCTAAGTTACTCCTTATTACATCAGCTACCTGCCAATAAAAGTCCCGTAAAAATCGGTTCAGCCGTTTCAGAGATTAGCCGGAACAAACAGACAAACAGACAAAAATTGTAAAAACAATTATTTTGGTGTATGTACCGTATACATATTCATATGCATGTAGTAAAAAACGGTTATTTCAATATTACAAACAGACAATCCAATTTTATTTATTTGTATATATGAAGTGAGACGACGTTGAAGCGAGACGTGGATTGAGAGCTATTAAAAAAAATTTGCTGCGCGGTTTATGAAGACTGAAGTAATTATTAATTCAATCGTGCAGATTTACCTGTTTTTCGCTGATTATAGCAAATTGAATTCAATGCACATTGTGAATCACGGACTTCCGCAAAGTAATGATTCTGTCCTATATTAAGTTAATAGTAATTTAAACAACTGATGCCATCCAAATACAAATAACTTTTCGCATTTACTGCTGTGTCAGTTATTTTTTTACATGAAGATGTCGAATGAAATTTATATCTGTTTCTAGTATGCTTAAGTTTTTTTTATTTATAAAGACTACAGTTTTCAGTAGTCAATGTTTTATGAATTATAAAAATATAAAAAAATTCTGGACCCGGCGGGATTTGAACGAAAATCTCTAGTTGCCTATACACAATTTTTTACTAATATACTTCGCTAATTAGGCGACGGTCCGACGTTGAGATTAATGTATGCCTTTTTACCAGTCTTATAGCGAGTGTAAAATAATCTAGTAGGAAAAAATATTGCAAAGAAAAGTTACTTTGCGATTACTCGATGTAAATAATATACTTCCACAAAATGTAATCTTCTATTATCCAATATTAATTATAACATGTTTGTAGATACACAATTAAACTAAAATTTAAAAATGGTAATTTAACAAAGCGTGACTGTCAATTAATAGCATCACGAAGTTTCTTGCTGATATTGCGTAGATACCTATAGTCATTATTATCGTCACAAAAAATACAATAAATTAGTACCGTAGATTTAAGTACAGTCTTGGTATGGATTCCAAGGATATTCCATTGGATGATGGAAATCCTTTGTTTAGTAACTTATCCCTTAGATCAATAGATACCTTTCAAGTAATAACTGTACATACTACAAAATATCCATAAAATACTTAGGTGTTCAGTTTAAAATGGTAGCGAGTAGAGATGGGCCGAGTACTCGGTTTATACTCGGTACTCGGCGTACTCGGCGGGTTTTTTGATACTCGTACTCGGCCGAATAACTCGGTGTCTAGGCCGAATAACTCGGTTTAAATCCCGAGTATACTGTTTATGTTTTTATTCAGTCTTTTTAGATACTTTATGAAAATTAATATATTTAGGCCTAGTTTCACCATCTCTGTTAGATCATTAACACCTCTATTACATTATAATAAGGGATTAGTAGTTAACTTTTGACACATCTCTCAAGAATTCAATATGGAAATTTTATTTTTGATGACACTTACAATGTAACAGGGAAGTCAATGATCTAACAGACTATGGTGATATTAGGCCTTAGGTAGATATAATAAAAAACAACAGTGTTAATCAAAAAATATTTATTTTGATTGAACCGAGTTACTCGGCCGAGTACTCGGTTGGGAAAAAATTGGACCGAGTAAAACTCGGTACTCGTTACTCGGCAAAAGTGTTACTCGGCCCATCTCTAGTAGCGAGCTAATCTGTGACAGTCGTCTGGCAGTCATATCATACTCGTACTCCTAGCCGATGTCTACGCGATATCGTACCGGAACGCTAAATCGTCTATCGTTCCTGTTTGTCGCCTCCAACTAGAATAGATTCAGAAACAATATCTACTTAAATGCCAAACTTGTCCTCTATACTTATAAGTATGTACATACATATAGGTAGGTACATTAATATTTTTACCATTTTTAGGTAAAGGTCATTCTTTTTTTACCTTTCGATTGGTTATCAGTCTCTCGCCATTTGTGGCACATGTTTATGCGTAGGTACCTACGCCTCAAGAGAGTTAAGTGCGAAATAATTTTAATCAGCTGGAAAAATATTGAAGTAGGTATTTACAATTTGTTAAATATAAAAAGTTATCGACGTCACCGCAAAATTAACGGTATACCATTTTCTGCAATAGCTACCTACTTATATTCAGAAAACCAAAGGTATACTAAGAAATAATTGTTTTATTACAACTTATGTATCTAAACTTAGAACTACCAATGCGTATGCATTGATCACTTACAGGCTAACTCAACATGCGTAATCTAAAACTTCCTAATACTTAGGTAAACTAAGACATTCTTAACATAAAATCTATAATTATATTAATAATTAATAAGCCAAAAATACAAATTTTATAGTTAGCTAACAAAAGTAACAATTTAAAAACAAGCGATATACTGATATATTTTTTAGTGATTCATGAGGTGTTTTTAATTTCGTTTCTAAATAGCGCAGTGGAATGTTGAAATATGTCTAGGTTAGCTTTTCTGAACATATTGTTATAGGATAATGACAATTCTATTAAGAGGAGGTTCCTACCAACGTTACTTTTCGATACTCTTGCCCTAATGTTTACTAGTTCTTTATAAACGATCTTGCGTTTTGATTTGGTTTTGCTAGCCGTACTCTATCTAATAAATTTGGACAATCAAGATTCCCATTTGTAAAAAACAAAGATTCAGATTCCTTCAGATCCCGATTCGATTCGCTTGAATAGTGTAAGGGTTTTCTAGCGTTTTAAGAGCTCCGTGCCGTAAAAAAATCTTTTGCACCCTCTCTATCCTATCCTTATATACTCGGTAGTACGCATTCCATGCAACAGAGCAATACTCGAGTCTACTTCGTATGAATGAGTTAAAAAAAGCGTGAGTTTCATTGATGACTTTTTAAATTCTTTGGTACTTCGAATATATAAAAGGTAAGACACTACTCGAATAGCCCTTTTCTCATTTCCGGCGTAAAAAGCTAATCTGTGAATCTAAGCAAAACAGCCGTTGCGAATAAAAGCCGTATACATTAATAAACACACAGACTGCCCAATACAATACAATAATGTGGTTCTGTTATGGTCTATATAGGTTCGCCAATCACACAATAACTACTGAATGCAATTTAGTTCAATTAAAGCGTAGTTAGTCATGGGATTCTTTGTATACAGAATCCTTTGTCAATTTTGATTCATATATAAATTAAATCTAATTTCATTAAATGAATGTAGTTATCACCATTATGTCACGAATTAAAATAATGAAAATATGATAAATGATTATATTATGTTATGAATAAACGCCTCAGATGCCTGTGATGGGTTTGATTTAAAGTATTTTGAATTTTTGAATGTTTTATACCAATTAAGACAGATTCAGTTAGATAGGTATAATCAGTTTAGTTTTGCCCAATTTGAGAGAATCTAGTAAATATTGGAAATGTAGGACGAATTTTCGTACTGGACAGTAGCCAACTCCTCACTTTAGACTATTTTTTTTTTTAATCTATTTTTTTGGGACTTTTTTTGCCGCACAGCAGACCTGGGCCACTTCTAGTGGGGTATGTGGGACTCCCTGACGACCAGAATATACACTAAAACCCAGTGCCTCATGGCTGGGTCACGGGAACGTCCGCCGAGGCAGACTCTCCACCGGAGGCCTATGATCGAGGCCCCCTAACTCCATCCCAGGCGCGCCAGGAACATTGGACGCGCCTCACGAGTCATCATCAGTCATCACCTGGAGCTCATCGTCAGGGGGGGGGGGGGGATCGTGCGGCCGTCGCTTGCGCAATTTTAAGGCATAAAATAAAGAGTTCAAGTGCAGACAAGATAATAATGAATGCTTATTTAGCTATTCACCTGTCTACTCAAAATAATAATTGCCTATAAAACTAAAAAGGCCATAACTATATCGTTATCAATCTTTGTCTGTCGCGAAGAAGAAACAACGGAAAATAACAACTTAATATAAAATAAAGAACCTATAACTTATAAAGGCAATAAAATAATTAAGATGATTAAATTAGGCGTTTTTTATTTATGTACATGCAACTTTAAATACGTAAATCTTAAACAAATTGGTGCCTTACGAATCATGTCGGCGTGGAATGGAGCCAGTAATGCTGACTGAATTTCCATGGTGAACAGCCCGGCTGGTTCTTTGCGCAAATAATAAGGCAGTCCTAATTATTAATTCTTAATAGTCTTGTTTAAAAATAATGATAACATTTCTATATCCCGCACTATACATAAATGACACGCAGCAAAAGGTCGAAAACACTGCTTATCCAATAAATTAAAAGTAAAAGTAACCAAAATTCACTTACAAAAACAACAAGATCCCTGGGTATAATCTTCTTTTTGTTAAGAAACAACTCACCGCACTATGTAAATTGACGTATGCTCAAACGTTCGAAGTGAGGATATAATAAAATAATTATAATAACTTAACTACCTACGTAAGCAAAGTTTATAAAACTCGCGATCTTTTCGATATAATTTCGCAACTACAAGCAACACCTCGCGCCGCGAATGTTGAAGTAACACTGACGATTGAATCAACAAAGGCTTCGACGTAGCATCAGCTTATGTCACAACTTCACAAGGCATCTCGTTATGACGGCTTCACACGGTACATCAGCTGTCTACTTTTAATGTAGAACGAAAATCGATGCCTCTAGATAGAGAACACCCTCCTGGGTAATATGCTTTATAGTCTATATGTGTACTTGTGTGGATGTGTCACAGTCATCATGATCAATCCATTACCGGCTCACTACAGAGCACGGGTCTCCTCTCAATATGAGAAGGGTTTGGTCATAGTCCACTACGCTGGCCATGTGCGGAATGGCAGACTTCACACACCTTTGAGAACATTATGGAGAACTCTCAGGCCTGCAGGTTTCCTCACGATATTTTCCTTCATCGTTGAAGCAAGTGATATTTTAATTTTTAAAAACGCACATAACTCCGATAAGTTAGAGGTGCGTGCTCGGATTCGAACCGCCGACCTCTGATTAAGAGGCTGGCGCCCTAACCACTAGGCTATCACAGCTTCAATATGTGACATAAATATATGCGGGTTCGTGCATAAGCTTTTTTTCGGGCTGTCTTTTAGCTGTGCTAAACCTACTGGTTGCCACAGCGTAACGGGGCTGTTTGGCGAGCTTCGGAAAGAGGCTCTGCCTGAAGTAATTTTGAGCCTTAAGGCTCGAAGAAACTAAGGGAACGTCTGCCTAAGGGCGCTTCCTGTGAGGCCTTACCTCGTCTTAGGCGACGTTTGGGATAACGGGGGGGTCGGATTTGTTGGATCGATCTAATTTATTATATAGCAGGCATAAAAAATTGGGAAATAAAAAGTTAGGCGTCAACACTTTCAAATTCAGCCACGGTCCTGGGCCGCTTGTATCCAGCGGCTCCCTGCGACTCGTTTGATGTCGTCTGTCCACCTTGTTGGGGGTCGACCAACGCTACGTTTACCGGTGCGGGGTCGCCATTCCAACACGTTGGGACCCCAACGTCCATCGGTTCTCCGAGCTATGTGCCCCGCCCATTGCCACTTCAACTTCG
Organism: Lasiommata megera; assembly: GCA_928268935.1. Lineage (NCBI taxonomy): Eukaryota > Metazoa > Arthropoda > Insecta > Lepidoptera > Nymphalidae > Lasiommata > Lasiommata megera. Next base: position 499,735 of record OV743329.1, on the reverse strand, counting down.
CAACTCGCTGAAAAATTAAATAAAGGTATTTAATAATAATCCGAAATTATGTCATTTATATCTGTGCTAGTTTTAGATTTAACTTCCAGCCGTCAAATACTTTCAATTGCATCGATCAGTAGAATCTAAAGCTTGTCTCGAATGATAATTCCGATGACCAAGCAGCTGTTACGTGCCTTGTGAAATGTGCAAACAATCCGTCAATGATGCGCTCGCGCAGATTCCTAAATTCAAATTGATACAATAATTTGTTCACGGTAGCTACTAACTATATTCTCCACGGGCTTCATTATCAAGGTTTATGGTGGTTTGGAACAAAAGCCTGAAGGTTAATGTGATCAACATCACTTCCTCACTGGAAGTTGGATTTGTTATCGAAACTATTATGTAATTTCTATAGTGTGTTTGTCAATGGCTAGCTTGTCTTTCTTTCACCATATTTTTTGGCGAAGAGATAATGTGCGGCCTGTTTCTACTCGACATCGTACCTGAACGCTAAATCGCTTGGCGGTTTCTCTTTGCTTGTAGGGTGGTAGAAAGCCGCGCTTCCCACTAAGCCTCGAGTTTTTATCGAACTCAGGACCGACCATTCTAAAATAAGATGCTTCGACACATAGGTTGTCGACTAGTATCAGATGGCATCAAAGCTTAAACACCTCGCGCTGGCTAACATAGCTTTTTTTCCACTACAAGTAAGTCCTTGACGGCAATCTCACCTGGTGGTAAGTGATGATGCTGTCTAGGATGGTAGCGAGCTAACCTGTTAGGTGTATGGTACTCCTAATAGCTTGGCGACACGTCTTTGTCGGTAGGGTGGTAACTAGCCACTGCCGAAGCCTCCCACCAGACCAGCCCGAGTCGGGAGTCGAACCCAGGACCTCCAATTTTAAAATGTGCCAGGGCACGTGGTAGGCCACGGAGGTCGTGTAAAACAGCGAGCAGAACAGCGACAGCCGGAGAAGCACCCTGAGCGTAAAACTTATATTGCACTGGCTGTAACTGTAAGCCCATTACGACACTGGAGCCACAGGCAATAAACTTTAAAAACTTGCGTATTTAGGTTCGTTCTAAATAAATGAATGAAGGAAAATACTAATTTGTAAGTGTATAAATATGTAGGTAGCTTTGCTCCTAAAATAATTGCTCACAAATTACGGTTTTTGCCGATAAATATGTTAATAAGGGTATAAATTATAGTGAGTTTGGTGGTTTATAATTTTTTCACGCAGTTAGCATTGTAATCGTTCTGGAACGTAAACCAGTTTATATGTTTCGCCATTATCCACCGCTGACGACGCGTTTTGCGACAGTCACTGACCTCAGAGACCTACTTACTTTGACAGACCAAGACCGAATCCTCTTTAAAAATATCAAACATGATGAACGATTGTTCATCCGTTATCACCATTACTTCATAAATTAAATGATAAAAATTATATTATATATGAACGATTCATAGATACATAGCCATACATAGCCTGTAATAAGTTGATATGAATAAAGCTATTTTTCATTTGATTTTGATTTATCTTGGTCAATTAATATCAAAATCTATACAAATATCTGTTGTCTACCATATAATTAAACTAATAGTTCTTTATTAATATAATATAATAAAACTACATAACCCATTTGTGAGGACTTTATTTTTTTGTTAATAAAGTGTTTTTTTGTAAGAATGTAAGTACCTACAGGAAGATGAAAAACACCGTATTTGTACAGAAGAAATGTAAGTAAAGGTGGTTTCGGACAGATTTTTGTTTCTAGTGGACTTCCATAGTTTGCGATCATTTGCGATCATTTGCGATCACAGCTTTCAACACTGGGCGGATGAGGCGGCAATTTGGCTTTCAGATCAGGCATTAAAGGTGGAGTAAAGAGTTTTGAAATTCATCTCCTCAGTGAGTTTTGAAAGCAGTAACACGAATGCGACGCCCTTATCGCAAGCGAAGCCGTTGGCAAAAGCCTCGTATAGACTTGGTTTCTTTCGTTTAGACGTGATACATTGATTGATACAATTTTTTTTTTTATTCTATTCTATCGTCACCTTTTCATTATCTGTCAATTTAATATATTCCTTCCATATTTTATATAACTACTATACTATACTATATTACAGAAATTATTTATTTATATTATTTTTAAATAGTGCGTAATTATTAGTATGTATATATGTATAAGTGTTGCGATTTCCCGCCTTTATATATCTGTCGGCTTCTATCGAATAGGCAGCCTGGAAGAGATCGCTATTAGCGACAGGATCGCCATTTGCTTTTATATATTTTTTTTTCCACTTTTGTTTTGTTTATATATGTGTATAATGAAGTCGTTGAAAATAAATAAATTTTCTTTGTACCGCACTCTCGTCTTATATTTTTCTTCGTTCTACTAAATTTATATAAATAGAAAATTATATTTTATATTTGTTTAGAATTAAATATTATATTTACATGCATTTTTGCGCCGTCCATGAATGTTTCCGTATAAGCCAAGGTTGACGGGTAGATAATGCATAACATTTAGATCGCCTTTTCTTGTTATTAATTTCTTGTGCAATAAAGTTAAAACATGAATTATTAATATCAATGACTCTGGGGTATACCCAGTGAAACTGCGTCACTATCGACTAAGCATACCTACTCAGGTATACCCAAGTGAGTTTTAACAGCTTTATAATAGTTCCTTTGATAGCTTTATTGCGGAAAATCAACAAATTATCAAGATAATTGATGACACATTCCCAATCTTTGTTGTTCAATTTATAGACTCACTTTACATTGCAAGAAAACCTGACAGTAATAGATGCACTATAACATTTGCTTTAAGGTGCCCATTCACTATTAATTTAGAAGCCAGAAGAGAGAGATTTTTTGCTTGCGTATTGAAACGAGGAAGTTGAGAGAAGGAGGAAGACTTGGTCGACGTCCCTGGCGTGCTGCTGATCATTGGTGGTGCTGAGTCTTATAAACGGGATGTCACGGGTTCAATATCCCGCAATTCATTTTAAATTTGGGAAATACCACCACCACACTACCGACAAAGACGTGTCGCCAAGCGATTTAGCGTTCCGGCACGATGTCGCGTAGAAACCAATTAAGAGTGTGGGTTTACCATACCCATAACAGGTTAGCCCGCTACCATCTTAGACTGCATCATCACTTACCATCAGGTGGGATTGCCGTCAAGGGCTAACTTGTAGTGGATTAAAAAAAAAATTTTTTGGGCTGGTCTGGTAGGAAGTTTCGGCCGTATTGTAGATCCGCACCGAGACCGAGACGATGTCTCGCAGTTCGGTGATAAGAAATACCGGCAAATGCCGGCTACTCATGCCGTCACGGATTCAGTTGGCATTCGGATGGCAGCCGGCGAGTCCCGCACACTCCGCAGGAAGACAGGATGTGTCAAAGGTTTCCCCAGCGTCAAAAAAAGAATAAACAAAATTAGTCCCTCTTTTAAAGAAAATTGCATAATATTTTTTAGTGAACTATCGAATCAAGCAAAAAATAAGTTCAAAGATTTAATTGAACTTATTTAAAGTACCTAATCCCACATTAGTGAAGTTAGTTAATAGAAAAATGTTATTACGTATAATGTAAAGGATAACTAAACGATCTTGTCGATGAATTTCTCTAACTTCTTAACTAATGAAAAATTTATTATATATCTAACCGGTAATAACAAAAAAAAAATTGACCTGGCCAAGTTGCTCAGACCTTCTTCTTAGACCTGGGCGCGTTTGCCCCGTAGCTTTAATTTTTAAGTTGGAGAATATAAACGAATCGAACGGTAATCGAACCCAGGACTTCCCACTTTATGATAAGACCGTGGAATGTCTCGCTCGTAGGTAATTATATTTATAGAAATGTGTTAACTTTAACCTATAGCATAAACAAATATCTAACGAAATTGCTCTAGCAATGTTGTCAAAATACCACCTTGACCCAATAATAGAGCAACAGAACAACCAGCGGTACTAACATGCGTTATCACTGTTATCACTGCTATCGTATCAGGTGTCATGGCGGCGTGATAACTGCAGTTACTGATTCATTAGCAGGTCTCGATGGGCGGTAACGCGTCGACGCCACATTGCCCGCCAAACTTTGCATAAAACTCGTGTTATACATGTCAATTCCGTTAATAGTTATTCAATACAATAAAATGATAAAAAGGATCACATTAAAGTGAAGTGTTTCAATCATATTGATTATTGGACTTTATCCAGTGTTGTGTACAAGTGATAAACGTCCATTTACAATACATAGCTATATTTAAAGGACTTTTTGTAAGATACATACCTATAACTGTATAAATATACCCTATAATTTTAACTACTTACATGCTTTATATCCTCATAAAATTTTAAGCAAAGGTCGGAAAAATAGTGGTTGGAAAAGTGTGAAACAGTACCTCGTACCTTGTATTATAAATCCTTTTTATGTACTTAAGCAAACCGATATTTCTGATATTTCTGGAACGATTTAAGAGGGACTTCAGAATACCTTAATTAAACATAAAATACTGTTTTGGGTGTTTTTAAAAATATTTATTAATAAACATTAACAGTGAAAGGTTCCTACTATAGTGTTAAGGTAAAGTTTTCAAAATTGGTCCCAATGCGTGGTGTTGCCTTTTGAGAATTGGTGCAAAAATGAGCATCAAGAGAGTGGAAGCAGACACCGAGGAGCTGAGGCCCAAGGAGAGCCCCTGCTACTTCTGTAACGATGCCTTCGAGATGGGGAAATTGCAGGTGAGTGGGTTAGTGCAGGCGAAGACCCTGATCGTAGATTGACTGAAACGTTTCCGAAATAATCAAAAAAAGAAAGACTCATTTTTAGATTGTAAATTTTTTTTTTTTTTTTAATTATTTAATAAGTATATTCATTTGTAACTGCTAGTAATACATATATGACTTAAAATAAAACTTAGATTAACCTAAAACTAAAAATCTTAAAAAATAAATAAAAATTTAACATCATTACTAAAATATACAAGGTTCCGAAGATACTGGCAGCGTTCCCCCTTTGAATGGCTAGACTAATTCTTTGTCCGAGGTAGCTGGCAGCTCTTCGGTCTCCTGTGAATTATATTAAAGTTCAAGTTTTTGGGCGCGCTTTAGTGTTTGGATAACAAACAAACTGGAATGACGCGAATGTGGAATCAGGCCCTGAGCGACCGAGTTGATTCTATAATCTCTATATGAACTGGTTAAATACCTACCTATATTACGTCAGCGAATTACCGTTTTTGGTATCTCAATCTCATGGACAAGGATTAATGCTTAACTACTCCCAATGGTTACTTAAAACGATTTTTTTAGGAGAGTGCGTATATGCATTCTGTTGCTGTGTCATAAAATGAATGTTGTAATACAATTGCATGAGTATGAACTATAAAGGTTGTGACGTGTGTATATATATATATATATATATATATAGAGGTTATACATATTTATCTGTAGACCTCTATATATATATATATATATAAAAATAAATATATATATCTATATATATAGAGGTCTACAGATAAATATGTATAACAATTCTGCAGACCCATTTAGTTCAATATAGGGGTAATCTATGTCTTAGGTACGTTATGGACGCCGGGATAGAGTCCGAGCGAATGAGGGATTTTAGAGTAGGTAACTCTTAGGAGTAGCGAGGTCACATCTAGATTCCTGAGTGTAGCGGCCGTTTAGAGGCACCCGAGACGAAGACGGCATCACCCCTGCGTTAACAAAATTTCACACCTCGCACACCTCATCTCAATACAACGTTTCGGAGATAAGATTAGAGGGATAACTTTACGCAACCATTAATCGAAGAAAGATATCAATATACTCGTATAAGACTCAATTTATCTTTCTATGCGGATTGTTACTAATTCAAGTCCATATGGATTTAATGGACTTCAGTACAAACCCACGAAATGTATCGCGCATCAAATATAACCGTTCTCATAGTTTAGCGTAGTAATATATTAAAATGCGACGTTTTGAAAATGAATCACTCAGAAGTGACAAAATACTTTTGATGAATTATTTTCGGTATATATTTCGGAGACTTTGGAGATAACGTAGCATTCCACATTATATTTTATCTGTCTATAACTACCTATCTATTTACATAAATCTACGATGTTACAAATCATACAAATCCATAGCAGGTCTTTTATTAATAAACGTTTAATGTATAAAATTATCTAGGGGCAAATCCAACGAAGTTTTTAATTTGCTCTTTTTCTTATGCCAACGTAATATTATTTCTCTTCTCTCCCGCTACTTTTGTTACTATACTTGCAGCATTGCACATTAACTTGAATATTATTAGTCTGTTCTGTACTAACTGGATATGTGGTCGTTGGGCGAACACCTCTACTCAGGCATGTTAATAAATAAAAAAAGGTTTTAGCTTTGTTAATCATAATTCCTGTGGTATCTTGAAAGGTTGATAGCCCTATCCGTAGTCCGTCTCATTTTGTGTCGCTGATTTTGTTTTAACACTTTTAACACAATAGCAATTAACAATTATACACCAAATTCTAATGATAGAGGTTGACCATGACCATGAGAACTTAGTGAGTTAACCCAGTTGTATTTTGGCATGTTAAATTTGCACTGACAAGGATCTGGGTGGAGTCCTAAATCGTTAGTTGTAATAGGAACTGTTAAACCGAGCAAGGTAGCCCGCGGTGTTTCGGCTCATTCGTTTTATACAGAGATCGTAAAGTCAATTAAAATTCTCTCATGATTTCCCAGAACCATCTAAAGCAATGCGGCAGTATACTAGAGCAGTGTCCGCTGCGCTGCGGAGCCTGGATCCAGAGGAAGCACCGGGACACCCATGTGAAGGAGTGTCCGCAGATGGAAAAGGTATCTGGAAAGGTGCAGCGCGTATGCTGTCGTATTATTAAATGAGAGTTCCTGAGTTTGATATTTAACACGAGTTTCATCTGGTGCGCTTCGGCCGCGGTTAGTCACCACCCTACTGCAAAAGACATACCGCCAAGCGATATGCCGTTACGGTATGATGCTGAATAGATCTTATCTGTAGCGTTTTTATTTTTGCATTTATGTCGTTTTTCTCGGTGCTGCAGGTACACTTTATATTATTAATTCATCAAAAAAACTTTCCAGAGCAGAGATGTAGCGTCTCCGAGCCATGTGAGGCTCTCCGATCCAGCCCCACCAGTCATCACAAACCACACTTGGAATCCCACATCCGTTCCCCTCGAAGACTGCGTCAGCTACCTTGAAAAAGAAGTCACTTCCATAAAGTAAGTAGGTACCTATTCTTGCCTTATTTTTTATTTTATACACTACAAGTTAGCCCTTGACGGCTATCTCACCTGGCGTTTGGAACCCTCATAGCTTTAGTTTTAAGTTTACGAATATAGTTATCACCATGAAATAACTACTGTGTAAATTATTGACGCGTCAAAAGTGCCTTTTTAAGGACTATTTGAATAAAGATTATTTTGAATTGTAATTTGAATTTGGTGGTAAGTGACGATACAGTCTAAGATGGTAACGAGCTAACCTGTTAGGGGTATGCTAAAACCACATTACTAATTGGTTTCTACGCGACATCGTGCCGGAACGCTTAATCGCTTGGCGACACGTCTTGTTGTCCGAAACCTTGGATTTAGTCTGCATTGTGTTGGGTGAGTAACGTAGCCCAGCGCCTGCCTGAGATTCTTTGGATTAAAAAAGTCCTCAAAAATGTCTACCCTATTTCTGCCATCATAATCCACCGGCACTTTTTACCATATATACCTACAGATTAAGCTTCGCTGAAGAATCCAGCCACCGTGACCTGCAGTCTACAGAGCTGGAGAACCTACGTTCCAAGCTGGTGTTGGTTGAACAGCGAGCTCAGCACTTCCTCACGACCCTCGTGTCTATCAGATCAGCAGTGGACGACGAAGCGGAACGCGCTGCAAATTGGGCTGCGCAATTTAAGCATGACTTGGCTAATGTTCAACTGGCATTACAGGTATTAACAGCATTCAAGTTTATGTCACCATTTCAACGACACTATGGCACACGTAGCTCTTCTCTTATTAGACTCGGTTGGAGGTAAGGGTTCCGAGTGATCACCGCATATATTTACCAGTATTGCTCTTTAAGCCTTTTGCCACTAGAATTGTAGAAGGGGAAGCGGTGATAGCCTAGTGGTTAGGGCGTCAGCCTTATAATCAGAGGTCGGCGGTTCGAATCCGGGCACGCACCTCTAACTTTTCATAGTTATGTGCGTTTTAAAAAATTAAAATATCATTTGCTTCAACGGTGAAGGAAAACATCGTGAGGAAACCTGCACGCCTGAGAGTTCTCCATAATGTTCTCAAAGGCGTGTGAAGTCTGCCAATCCGCACATGGCCAGCGTGGTGGACTATGGCCAAACCCTTCTCATATTGAGAGGAGACCCGTGCTCTGTAGTGAGCCGGTAATGGGTTGTTCATGAAGATGATGATGATTGTAGAAGGCTCAGGCATTTGGTCTGCTTAAAGTGTAGTTGGCCTTTGGTCGGTTTTTGGTAAACCAATCTGATACACAACATAACCGGCCCGCTGAACTAGAGATTAGTTTCATATAAAACAGAAGGTGCCTTAATCGTAAGTATTCTTAATTTTTAGTGTTGCTTGTGATCTTCCTAATGATTCTTTAAGCATATTAACATGTCTTACTGGCATGTCTCCTATTGCAGGAGCTGCAAAGCCAGCAGCTGACTACGGTGATGAGGCTGGAGAGTGCGGTCAGCAGCCTTGTCCACGAGCAACATGAGAGGGAACTTCTGGAGCAGGCATTGACGCAACATGACAATAGAATACGTACAATTAAGAGTCTCGGTAAGTTAGAAAGTTATTGTTGCAATGAGATTTCTTTAATGGGCAATCTAATTTCCAAAGCCAATTATTAAGAATTTCATGACAATTATTTTTATGCTGTAAAGCCTGTATGTAAATTTAAATCTTGAGATTGCAAAATTATAACTTATAATATTACGTGGGCAGTTTCGGGCAAAGAGACCAGACACTCTTGGTAGAACCGAACTACAATTATAAGTATGGTAATTTATAAGGAGCAGACTATACGCTCCACCAAGTACGAATGCACCACCGCAGCTCAATCACCGGTCCGACCCGACCGAGTGCAATCAATGCAATGCGCCGTCCCGCGCCGGTGAGTCTTATAAGAACCTGCATACGTCACTTAGTGTTGCGTAAAGAGAGGGGACGATGCCACTCTTTTGTCTGTGGTACATGACTCCAAAACTTGAATACTGGTCAATTTTGGAAGCTAAAACTTTCCTCTATAGTTATAAAAGAACTTTTTTCAACATTCGGAACCCATTTGGATATCGGCTTGTTTTTTCGGAGCAATTTGATCATACCTTCTGCTGTTATATAATTCGTATCTTCGGGGTCAATGACTCTCGAACAATGCATTAGCTAGGTGTATATACTACAAGTATGGATTATATTCTCTGCTTATGTAGACACAGGATGATTTTTATTCTCAATAAAATTATAGGCGTGGTATATTTAAAACCTTATAATGATGAACATTATTATAAGGTTATAACTTCATAACGATTAGCCTAGTGGTTAGGGCGTCAGCCTCCTAGGCGTAAGAGGTCGGCAGTTCGAATCCGGACACGCACCTCTAACTTTTCGAAGTTATGTGCGTTTTAAAAAAAATAAAATATCACTTGCTTCAACGGTGAAGGAAAACATCGTGAGGAAACCTGCACGCCTGAGAGTTCTCCATAATGTTCTCAAAGGCGTGTGAAGTCTGCCAATCCGCACATGGCCAGCGTGGTGGACTATGGCCAAAACCCTTCTCATATTGAGAGGAGACCCGTGCTCTGTAGTGAGCCGGTAGGTAATGGGTTGTTCATGATGATGATTATGAATAATGAACATCTATTCTTATATATAGGTTGTATGAATGTTTGTTAAATATTAGTTTTCCTGTATCTTCATGTGGTCATTTACGATTTTGCAGAAGAAGTGATCGAGTACATTAAGCAAACGGTAGAAGAAGAGAGGGAAAGGAATGCGGAGAGTCGACAGATGTTGGAAACTGAGCTAATGGAGTCACGCAGGTCTTCGGAACAGCTGGCGCAGCTGTCCGTTCTCAGGATGCAAATCCAGAATACTACAGCTGAAAGACCTGTAAGTTCTTAAATATCTTACCTTATGCTAAAACTTCATCTATCCCCATTTTTGATCCGTTTATATTATATAATATCTAACGACGCATATCATAAAAAAATCCACAATAAATAGGGATATATTAAATCGGTGGAAAATAAGGAAATACTGAATTTAAAAAAAAGTTTATGGAAATTCGACCGTGCCTTCACACCCCGCAAAGCACAATAATTTGACGACCGCGATCGTGCAGCGCGAGCGCAGTTGTATACGGGGACACAGCGGGTGGTCCCGGGTTCGATTCCCGGCTCAAGTCTGGTCGGAGGCTGCGACTGCGGATAAACCTACATTTCCTTACTTGCAAGGACCAATACCGCTAAGCCATTTAGCGTTAATCACTTAACATCAGGAGACCCATCGCTCGTTTTGCCGCGATATTTATATTTTAAAAAACAGCCGTTTCTGGTTTTTAACTAACACGTAATAATACGACCTCCGTGGCGCAGTGCGTGCGCTGTATTATAAAGATGGAGGTCCTGGGTTCGATTCCCGGCTCGAGTCTGGTCTGGTGGGAGGCTTTGGCCGTGGCTAGTTACCACCCTACCGACGCCAAGCGATTTAACGTTCCGGCACGATGTCGCTTAGAAACCAATTAGGAGTGTGGGTTTACCATACCCTTAACAGGTTAGCCCGCTACCATCTTAGACTTGCATCATCACTTACCATCAGGTGAGATTGCCGTCAACGGCTAACTTGTAGTGTATAAAAATAAATAAAAAATAAAATTAAATATCCCTTGCGCACAACCAAGTTGTATCACCTACTTAACCTAACCAGGAGCCACAGTGGAGCCACATCTATTTCTCCCTCGAACTCTTTATCGAGGAGGCCTGACTCTAGCAATGGGATTTTAGTGAGGCTGATGATGATTATGTTGCGTTCTAGGCAATAGACCGTCTTGCAGTCCTGGAGGTGGCGACAGCGGACGCTCGCGCTGAAACTGCGGAACAGACGATGAAGATGGACAAAGTGTCCCGAGACCTCAGGGCTCTGACCAAATCCTACCACAAGATGCGCAGTGAACTAGCCGATTTTCAAGGCAGAGTCAGTATGGACAACCCTGATCTTGGTGGAGATAATGGTAAGTCTTTACGGATCTCACTCCAATAGACAATTTTTAGAAATCCACGAAAACGTAACTTAGTATTTGTACTACTCTGTATAGTATGTATAGTATATATGTTTAGCCTAAACACATCACACTACTCTATGAGCCTGCTCTGATATCTGTGTACCTAATACCCTACAACTATTCAATTAAAGGCCAGCAGCCATTTAAAGGAAAATGATAATAAAATTGTAGAAATTTAAACACAACATGATTGCAATATCCTATTATATTATTGCCTCTATACGACACGTTAATGCATAAAAAACCTGTTAGGGGTAAGGTAAACTCATACTCCTAATTGGTTTATACGCGACATTGTGACGTAACGCTAAATGACTTGTCGATACGTCAAATTCAAATAAAAATTCCAATTAGTAGTAGGAATCGAACCCATGACCTCCAACTTTATAATGCAACAGCGCACGCACTGCGCTCCGAAAGTCGTCCATCACGTCACGGAGGGTAGCGGAAAACCCGCTAAACTAACCCAGGACCCACCCATTGTGTTTCTGAGCCAAACACGCTAACAATTTGACCGAAGAGGCATTTATGTTGTGAAAGCATATAGCACCATATTATACGTAGGCCAGTTACTGAAGCAATAGTGGGCGAGAACAGAAATGCGATAAAGAAATCTACGGGCTTGTAAGCTTTTGTATGCAAATAGGTCCGATCATCACAAAAGAATAATCAAAACAATTACTCCATCCGGTTATTTGCCAAGCAACACTGGTTAGGAACGTACTCTGGTATTAATATTTTGTATTTATTTATTTATTTGGACAACCAACAAAATTACATGTAAAATAAATAAACTTAATTAGATATTATGAGGTAATTTGGCACATGTAATTCTACTTATAGGTAGCCACATCATGCATAAATATTGTAAAGGTCGTACGTAATAACAAATTAAAACTGTCACCTGACTTAAAACTAAACTAAGTTAAATTAAAACAAATAAACTTCCACAAAGAAATATAAACCAGACTTGTACATCAAAACGTATTTCGGATCTTACCTTTAAATTTATTGATATTGTCACAGAACAAATCGATAGAATTGTCTTTAACCGATAGTTCCTTGTACAGTCGACTTAGCCGGGGTATTAAGGAGTGATAACTAAGATTAGTTCTAGTAAAACTATGTGTAAAGGGATGAATGCAAGGCTATGATGCCGAAAAGCTCAGAGAACGGTCCTTAAGTTTACTTCAACCTTGTCAATGTCAGAAAGAGTTAATCTCTTTAAGAAATTCATTTATATCTAGCTTCAAGAAATTTGACTATGTCAGCAAAACTGTGCTCGTCCGTCGTTGGCGATCGAAAAGGTAACACACGTAAGCATCTGCGAAAGTTTAAAAGACCAAGGATTTAGCAAAATATTAGGGACAATTAGAGACATTTACAAGAATAATATGGGTAAAATAATATAAGAAAACCTGGGCCGAAGCTGCCCCATAGATTGTAAGACAGAGCGATCCGCTTTCATCTACAGTATTTATAGATATTCTTGAAACAATCTATAGTCAAGAAAAGGAGGCCAAAGAAACGCACAAAATCAACACCTGCCATCACTCAACTAACATAACATAACATAGCATTAAATAATTACTTAATCTTGTATGTAAATGTATGTGAGGGTAGCTAGAAGAGATCTCTTATATTAGTGCTTGTCATCACCGATTTGGTACAAAATTAATAAATAAAAGCAAGAAATAAAAGACAGTTTTTTTAGATACATGTATTAATATACGTTTTCTAAGAAAACAAAAACTTATTAATAGTTACATTAGATATGATTATGCGTAACATACATGATAAGTCTACGGAAGTTTATGCTTCATCTTATGAATAAGTACATATTTAAATACTGGTAACAGTACATTATTGACGCAAAACAGATCTTAATCTTACCATCAAAGATTATCTATAGTAAAGAATGTGTTACACATGTATTGGTAAATATTTATAATATTTAGTATATATTAAGATTGCATATTGCGCATTACCCTCTACTATTAATGACTAGTTTCCCCTAGTTAGTCCGGAGATTTCTTAAACAATAGGACAGCCCTCACATAACAGTGAGTTCGAACAGTTCCATTATGTGTTATTTGTAATTAGTTTGTGTGAATCAGAACATATCTAACATCTGTGGCATTACAATCATCATCAGCTCTACGATTGACCTTCATAGGGATTTCCATAGACCACGGTATCGTTCAGTGGCTACTTGCGAGTTGCGATTTGATTAAAATCTTTTAATTAGAATTTTGCGGGGGTACCGTATATCTATTTTGTCGAGCTAGATCACAATTCCAATGGGCCTTATTTATTTCGACCTCGCAGAATATAGGCGTCCATCGACTGAGTCGATCTCTTTGTCTATCAAATTCAAAATAATCTTTATTCAAATAGTCCTTAAAAAGGCACTTTTGACGCGTCAATAATTTACATAGTAGTTATTTAATGGTGATAACTATATTCGTAAACTTAAAACTAAAGCTATGAGGGTTCCAAACACGCCAGATCCAGACTTAGTGCCTAGGTCGAGTCATCACACATCTGGGCTTTAAATGGGCTGAGCTCGAAAATCTCTGATGTTCTGCTACATTGCAACGTGAGATTAGTTTAGGAAACACTTACAGCTTTAATAATATTACTTCAAAATGCTTGCAGGCCACCTCATATGGAGAATAGACAACTTCGCGGCTCGGATGAAAGACGCCAAAGACAACGATGCCGTCCTAACCAGCCCGCTGTTCCGTACTAGTAGATACGGCTACACGTTGAAAGTGAGTTAACGTTTTCACAATGATGAGTGGGATCTGATAAAGTTTTGTTAAGCAATGTAATCTGATGAAGAAAACCTCGAGAATGCTTACCATTTAATGTGAAGGCTTACTTTAGGTAATGAGGATTATTTTTACAACGATTTATCACCTGTTCGTCTCCATAAAAACGATTATTTGACAAGCGCCAGTTAAAATACTTCTCGTATATTTTTTGGGAATGACTGGTCGCCACCAATTACTGAGTTCCAAAATTCTTCGATAAGATATGGTAGTTTAGGCAAATAAGCCTCTTAACTCCCAACTCCTAAAAATACAGAATATGGCTCGATATTTTCAGGAGTTACCTAGCAGGAATCGTCGCGTAATGAAAAATCTTTATGACCACGCGAGTTCTTCGGCTCCTTGGGTTGGCTATTGGCTGGTCGCCATTATTGTGACATCAAGTGACTTTTATCGACTGGTGGTTCTCCACGTCACAAATATTAATGAGTTTGAATTCATTGAGGTTGTATGCATTTTGTAGGCCGAGGTCCAGTTGAACGGCATCGGCAAGTGGAAAGGGCGCCACATCACCAGCACCGTGCGCCTCGTGACGGGCCCCTATGATCCGCTGCTGGAGTGGCCGTGCGACCTCAGGGTCAGCATCGTACTGCGGGACCAGCCTGCTAATAAGAACCAGGTGGGATAAGTAGAAAGCATTGGGTTTCATTGGCTAGCTGTTGATACGTTAACGTAGTTTACGTTGGTTGGATTAGAATGTTCAACTGCATAGTACGGGATGCTGGGTTTGGTTCCCGAAATAAGCCAAAATAAAATTTAAGGTTTTACATCAAATCGAATTGTCCGAAGCAGTTGTGTATCCGATAGGAATGATCGTTGTAGTAAAACGAGACCGTCCGTGTCACTATGTACATGGCGAGTGGTGATTTGAATGTGTCACTTGGAGCACTATACCGGGAACTGGACTCCGCCTACTGCCCTTTAAGGAAGAAGGAAACTTAGCTGACCGATAGTTTAATGTACTCTTAGGGGCACAGGTCATGGCACACAACAGAAAAACTCTATACCAAACGATTTTTTTGTCTTGAATCTCGAGTCTAACCAATGATCGATATTCGCCCATGATTCGGCGTCGCACATGACCTACCTAATCACTACCGCTAGACCAAGAAGGCAGTCTGATTTAACTATTATTAAAATATTTAAATGTTGCCTCTTTCAAAAATCTGTACAAAATTATTCCCATCCCCCACAGGCAATGGACATAGTGAAGTCGCTCGACTTTCGCCGCAAGTCCTCGTCAAAGAGACACGATTACGACGAAGCGGGCGACGAGAAGACCAAGTCTACGGAAACTGTCGACAAGAGCATCCTGCAGATGAAGAGGCAGTACGTCTTCATCCCGCACACAAGTCTGGACAAGTTCGAATACATCAAAAACGACGTCATGTTTTTGGAATTTCTTGTTAATCAATGATGTTGTTGTCGTTAAAGTATACCACCCTAATAGCGACGGGTCATACACGGTCATATAAAAAGGGATGTGACGGTCCAGTAAGCGATTAGTATATTACACAATTTTGACAGTAATTCTATTTATTTGGTCATATCAGATCAACCGATTGACCATCCACTTTACGACATAAAACTTTTATCGGGAGATCTGCTGAAGGTTTTTTTTTATATGCATAGCGAGCAAACGAGCAGGCGGGTCACCTGATGGTAAGTGATTACCACCGCCCATGAACATTTGCAGCACCAGAGCACCAACCGCCAATGCGTTGCTGGCCCTTGAGCAATTTGTTAATCCGCCCTTTGAAGATCCCCATATTATAACCATTAGGGAACACAGAAGATGGAAGCTGGTTCCACAATTTGCAGGTGCGTGGCAAAAATGACCTGGAATAGCGGGTGGTGGGAGGGGACCAGGCATCCAGGTGGTGAGGATGATATTAATTTCTGCGACGAAATTTCTTGTTTCAAGCGGCGCATTGAGACTTGTTTGATGTTGTCTGTCAACCAAGGGTCTCCATTCTAACACCTCGGGACCACAACGTCTTACAACGTTTTATAACTATATAACTTCAAACTATAAAACATATAGCAAAGGTACACAATCCCCTAAGACCAACAGTCCAAACTGAGGAACTGAGGAGTTCTTACACGTTTAATATGTATGTACACTACATAAACATACTTTTAATTCTCAGATCCTGTTTACCCAAATATAGTTAAAGCGGGAAAAGGGAAAAAAGTTATTCCCAGACGTTTACATGCAATTGTAAAATATATCTACTTCGCATGTAGATCTTCAGATTTCTTTTTGCATGCCGTGACCTGTATGTACCTATTATTTGAATTTATTTTGAGTAGAATTTTGTAAATCCTATTATTAAATGACAATATACGCTAATATCATGACATGATTATTTTTACATTCGAGCTTGGCATAGCGCTGCCGCCATTTTGATTTCGTACATCGGCCTCAGAATGGAAAAAGAGAAAAGCTAAAAAATGCGTTAATTTGCAGGCCAGTACCAGATTTATTCAATAAATAACTGCATGAAATTCAACATAAGTTAATAATTCTGAGGTTATTATTAATTTAAAATTATGTAAAATATTGACGTAGTTATAAAAAGACGCAACCCATACATCAGAAAAGTTTAAGACGTTTGTCAACTTGGATTATATGTAACTAATGAAAAAATTGGTCCGTCTGTTTGAGCGCTCCGTTGCCACAGACGGACTAAAACACTATTTTATTGTAACCCCACCTTTTTATCAATATAAATTTGACGGAGATAATTTTAGTACTTGAGACGATGCAATGTAGGTATATACACCTTTTCACCTATTTGTTTGTTTTATTTGGACACCGGCCGATAAATCCACAAAAAGTTAAAATGGCGGGCGCAATGAGTCTTTAACTTTAATTATTACAGTTTATTAATTCTTTAGAATAGCCTTTTCTATCTGTTGTATGCTATGTCTGTATAATAGCTGTCACGTGAACAGAGTTGCTAACGTTTGATTGTATCCATACCAACATAGGCAAGAGACTACGGTAAGCGGGATGGCCCGCACTTGAGCAGCGTGGTGGGTCTAATCTCTATATTCCCTCATTCTTTAAGTAATTCTGTGATCAGAACTGGGATGACCATGCCTTGTTATGTTTTTTACCTGTGTCTATAGAAAGCATCGTCATTGATCAGTTGCTGCGTTAAATCAACCAATCGCATTATAATATTAATGTATGATAGGTAAGACGCACTTATCCCTCCCTAACTGTAACACTGTACTCTTTTTACGTGGTATGACTCAAACAAAACAAGAACGTATTAGAATAAAGTTATTAAACTGTCTACATTGTTTTACTGACAGAAGATATACCTAACTAAATAATGAGATCTTTACGTCCGTTCGATATGGAGACCAACACCATAAAAATGGAAACAAGCGAGCGCCAATTAAGTCGCAGGGAGTCACTGGATTTTTTTTTTTATTCACCACAAGTTAGCCCTTGACTGCATCTCACCTGATGGTAAGTGATGATGCGGTCTAAGATGGTAGCGGGCTAACCTCTTAGGGTTATGGTAAACTCATACTCCTAATCGGTTTCTACACGACATCGTGCCGGAACGCTAAATCGCTTGGCGACACGTCTTTGTCGGTAGGGTGGTAACCAGCCACGGCGGAAGCCTCCCACCAGACTAGACTCGAGCCGGGAATCGAACCCAGGACCTCCGACTTTAAAATGCAACAGCGCACGCGCTGCGCCACGGAGGTCGTCAAAAATCCTTATCTAATCTGCATCCTTATCATACCGTGGCCCATGGAAATTATAAAATGTCATGTCCAGCAGTGGACGACCGATGTTCTCACCCGAAATATTTTTTACCCGGAATGTGTTGTAAGGGGTGAGTGTAATCTGACAATCTAATTTTCCAGAAGTCTCGCTAAGCTTTATAGTTCATGGATTACATTCCTGAAAGGCAGTCCTATATATTCAAATATTCTTACTCACACAAGCCTATCACAGGCACCAATGATGTTTATTCATATATTTTTAAAACTAAGTATTAAAGTAAGTTATTTATTTAAGTTTATTCTCGCTGTGTTTTATCCTAATACTAAGGTTGCCTTGCAGAGATCGCTATTAAATATATAATATATAGGATAAGAGTACCTTTTATATTTTACTTATATCCTTTTAATGAATAGAAGCAGGCGCCACTTTGCGGAAGTCCATGATAAACAATAAACAGCAAGTATAATTTGCTATATTCCGCCGACAACCGGGAGATTAGCATAGTATAACACCACACAAGTGGAGGATTTTGTGTGGTGTTATACTATAGTAATCTCCCGGTTGTCGGCGGAATAAAGCAAATTATACTTGCTGTTTATTGGTTATATCCTTTTGTTATTTCCTTAATCTGTATTGGTATGCTAATACAGTAAAACCTCTTTAGTCCGAACCTCCGTAATCCGAACGTCAAATATATAAAAAAAAAAGTTACATAATATATATACAAAATATGTACGTACATACATATACTTTTACACCGCAAATGCATTTCTCTTCTTTCTTTAACACTTATAACCCGTTTTAGGCACGTTTTAGCTTTTGTTTTGTGAAAAGCATCCGGAAGAATGAAGATAATCCGGAACACCCCCCCCCCCCCCATAGTATAAATAAAATAGTATAAATAAATATATTTCCATTATTGCGAGGTGATGTTGCTAACTATATACTAAAGTTACAACTTACAATAATGACAAAAATATATGTAAAATACCGACATGCTTTCAGTTAAAACTATGGCTACATTGGTTCTTTATAAACCCTGGTTCAAGAAGACGATTACAACGAACCTGTGTATGTATTAATAAACCTACAAAGATATTTATTAAACTACAAGTTAAAATCGCAACGCTAAATCGCCGGCAGAGAGAGGTCAGGTCACCACTGAGACATTCGCTGGTGGCATGTGTCATGACATGCTATTTGCAGGCCAATGGAATACAATCGTAAGCCAATGCTTGCAGTTTTCCGAAAAGTATAATAATACCACTATGACTCTGTCATAGATCTTTAATATTTGTTTTGGTCTCTCTTGTCTGTTTTTTTTTTGTTTTTAGTGTATATTTGTTTTGTTTAGACTTTGTTTTTGTTATAATGTTATTATGTGTAATCATTTAATTTATTTAATTAGTGTTATTGGATATTGTCCGTTCTAATTAAATTAAAAATTAAATAAATAAATAATAAATAAATAAATGCTCTCGTAAATACATGAAACAAAGTAAGAAAACCGTTGCCAACCGACAATTGCTAAGGTTTTTCTTAAAGACAATATCGTAAGTAACTTTACTGTATTAACTTCATGGGCTCAAAATTTCTTTTGGCAGAGCTTCTTTCCGAAGCTCGCCAACAGCCCGGTTACGCTGTGGCAACCAATAGGGTTAGTACAGCTAATAGACGGTCCGAAAAAAAAAAATTATTGTAGTCCATTTCTAAATTTTGACAACCAACTCATTTCGTTAAATGCTATCTAGCTATTAATTTCCATTGAATACTAATGTTTTCAAAGGCGTGTTAATCTTCTCAAAGGCGTGTGAAGTCTGCCAATCCGCACATGGCAGCGTGGTGGACTATGGCCGAACCCTTCTCATATTGAGAGGAGACCCGTGCTCTGTAGTGAGCCGATATTGGGTTGATCATGATGATGATGATGAATACTAGGTATAGAATTGTAGACAGTTATGACGACCCTAATGTAGGAAACTTTGTAAGAGCTTACAAATCGTTAAAGTCTTGGGCGGGCGGGGAGAAATACAACGCGAGCGGCGGTCTATATATATGCGGCCGACATAATATGGCAAGTTGTTTTATACCACTTGAGGGTTCAATTATAATATTCAGACACGTGAGAATTTGGAAATGTTTGGTGTTTTATATGTAGGATGACTACGGGCGGGTGCGTGACTGTCGGTAATTTAGATAGACGTGGGTAGGTTCGGGCAATGAGACCAGACACTCTTGGTAAAACAGAACTACAATTATAAGTATGGTAATTTATAAGGAGCAGACCATACGCTCCACCAAGTACGAATGCACCACCGCAGCTCAACCACCGGTCCGACCCGACCGAGTGCAATCATTGCAATGAGCCGTCCCGCGCGGGTGCGTCTTATAAGAACCTGCATACGTCACTTAGTGTTGCGTAAAGAGAGGGGGCGATGCCACTCTCTTGTCTGTCGTACATGAAAACTAGATGGCGCTGCTCTCTAATTGCCGTCATATAAATAAAAAAATTATATATTATTTGACACGTAAACTCATACGCCTACCAATTATAACAATGAAAAACACATGATTTATAATCAGGCTACACAGTAATGTGTGAATTAAAAAAGTTTCGCCTCTCTCGCTCGTGTTTGGTTCTTGTGCTTTTGTATAACCAGACCTGCGTCAAGGGGTACCGCTTCAGAAGCAGCCTACAGCAGCGACTTGTACTGCGCCAGGAACTGCTCCTCTTCGGCCAGCGACGTGTTGAGGTAGTCATCCTCGTCGGCCCATATGGCCGCCCGGAGGCGACGCAACGCCAGCTCCCGCTGTTTTTTCCTTAAAAAATAACTAAATTTAGTCGCAGCTTTTATTCACAACAAAAAAAATATTATTTCATGTTCAATATATCACTATAAATGTATTCAGGAGTTCCAGCACAGGTCTCACCTTTTCTCCATTATTTCTTTCCTCCGTGCTGCTGCGGCAGCGCTTGTCGACGGGTTTGTCGGATCACCTTGCAAAGTAAGAAAAATAGGGGTTCAAACTCGGGACCAATAATGATGATCACGGAATATGGGGCTGATCTTTTCGTTATTATTGCGATTGAATACCCATAAACCTTAATTTGCTATGTTCCGAAATCCAAGCAAATTTGCGCGGTCCAATTACCGTACAGATCTATCACAATGCGCTCTCAACGCACTGACACCGCAGCATCCATCAATGTTGACTCCACTACGCAAGGAGAGCGCTATTTGGAAGATCTGTTGTGTATAAAGTTAGAAGAAATTTTATCCGAGTATATATATATGGTATTTGAAAGTAGCCATGGACATGAAGAGGGTCCTATGGCTGTGCCACGTGGTTGGGGATGTACCTTAAATATTGCAGATGGAACATTTTACTGAAAAAGTCTTCGTTTTAATTTAAAATGCGATTTAAACTGACATAAAGAATATATATAACAACTAGCTGACCCGGCCACGCGTTGCTGTTGCTAAAGTTTTTGTTATATTACATTATAGTAAACAATCTAGGAACAATAAGAGAACATCAGTCACGGAGTCCACTATGCTTTTTCACACAGATGGTATTTGTAAAAAAATATGGTGATCTCCTTATTTGACTTTCTACTACTATAACCCTTTAGTACAATGAAATTATTTACGAACAAAGACGAAAATGTTGATGTTGGTATACAAATTCACTGGATTGAGATTTGAAGGGAAAGTACGTTGAACACAATTAATTAAAATGTTCTTACACTTGATATTAAGCAGAAATCAATAGGTACAAAATAAAAATTTATCAGATTTATTATTTCCATTTAATTTTATAACAAATATAAGTATATTACAGTATAATACAGTAAATAACATGTGACGCTTAAACTCATGAATGAGGTAGGCAAGGCAGACAGTCTTAAACTTTTAAACATTAATATCTATTTTTTTTAATTATAAATACTTTCAATTTCAATTTAATTTCACACCAATCGGTGTACAATGTTTTTGGTTGACCTATCTTTAGCTAACACAAATGGATTCGACGGTTTCCCAACACGTGAACACGCAACATATAGTTGCCCATGAGAAAAACATGGATTTTCCAAATCTAAACCACAAATGGACATTGTTTGACCTTGAGATTTATTTATAGACATGGCGAAAGCTAAACAAATTGGAGCCTGTAGCCTTTTGAAGGGTATGGTAGAATCTGATGGTATCGTCGGAATACGTGGCAGCAGGACCACTTTTCCTTTAAACTTCCCAGCCAAAATGGTTGCTTCAAGAATGTTTCCGGTGATCTTTTTGATGACCAAACGCGTACCGTTACATAATTGAGGTGGATTCAAATTACGGAGGAGAATAATAGGGGAACCAATCTTTAATCGAAGATTATGTGGTGGCATTCCAGGGATATCTAATGAATTTAAAAATTCAATCGGAAAATTTACACTTTCATTTTCATCAACAACAGTATCGATTGATTTAAAAGACATCAGATCGCCTGGT
The DNA here is from genome assembly GCA_928268935.1 of Lasiommata megera. Taxonomy (NCBI): domain Eukaryota; kingdom Metazoa; phylum Arthropoda; class Insecta; order Lepidoptera; family Nymphalidae; genus Lasiommata; species Lasiommata megera. The sequence goes on along the minus strand of OV743329.1, from coordinate 477,304 downwards.
AACAACTGTTGTATCTGGAAGTTAATTTCGTCAACATCAACGTTTTTGGCTGCCAAAATCACCCGTTGACTAAGCCATTCATGATTCAAATAATTATTCTGTATATCCGGGAAAATACTCTGAATCATTTTTATCCTGAACAACAGTGCAAAAATTGTCTGGTAGTTTAATGCATTGCGTATTTGGTTGCAGTTCTATTTTAACGTTCCCAATATCTAGTAGTTGTTCGGAAAATATTTGTGCTGATGGATCATTTTGCAATTGTACTCGCATATTTATGGTCAATCGAAGTGTTTCAACACTGCGCCATAAGAATGATTGTTTCAAACATGCATTAATCTCATCCGCGAAAGTAGAGCGAGGTATAACCGGTAATAATTTCAATAAGAATTGAAATACTAATTTAATCGTTTAAATATAAGAAAAAAAATCTGAAAAACTTGTTATCATAGCACATTGAAATAATAAGTGCTAAATATTTTTTAATAGAGGTTAAATAAAAAAAATATTTGTACAACTATTGAAAAAGTGTAGGAAATTGTGTATCATTTTTGCATTGACATTTTAATTAAATTTTATAATTATGTGATAATACTTACATACATATATTCAAATTAAATTATAAAGTTTTGATCAATGAAGCACAAATAAGTAAAAAACAGGATTAATATCACTGTATTATCTTCATTATAATATGAATTCAATTTACACTTCAGTCTAAGTAACACGTGGCCGGCTATGCTAACACCAAAAATTTAAAAAGTGGAAATAATTGAATTATACGGTATTTCGTTTACTACAAAATAAATTTAATTAATTTTATAGCGTCAACAACACGTGGTAATTATGCTGTTAAAATGTAGCTTATATGACACGTTCGTAGATTTACCATAGCAGCGCCATCTATTGATTACTTACTCAACCCAGTCGAAAGGTATCGACATCTGTTAGAATCATTTGGAGTTAACAGATAATTGTGACTGTCAAATAATAACAAACAAATAATTAGCAATAAATTAAAATTGCGACTATAATTTGAGATTTAAACTATCCTATCTCTCAAGTTGGATCGAACTGCACATGGTGTGCGAATTTTATTATAATCGGTTAAGTGGTTTAGGAGTCCATTGAGGATAAACATTGTGACACGAGATTTATATATATTAAGATAAAGATGAACTTTCTGCCTCGTTTAAAACTAAAAACTAGGCACTTTCCGAGTATCCGAGAGGCGTATCTTGGGTACTCACATGGTTGGCTGTACCCCCCTACGAGGAGGTCCACGGCTCTGTTGATGTTGTTCTGCGCCAGGCGGAGGGCGCTGCGGGCTTCCCCCACCGGGTAGCCCATGGCGACCAACTGCTCACCGGAAACAAACAAAATGGTCAACTACCACTCTAGCGCTAGACGGAAAGCCTGATGTTCCTGGACCAATTTCACCATTAATGCCTCACCTCGCCGAGTAGTTTGTTGTCGGGCTCCACGAGCGAATCTTCCGAGCTCGTATTCGCCGGGCTCTCAGACTCGTCACTGGCCCCCAACTGTTATAAATTCAAATAATCTTTATTCAAATAGTCCCTTAAAAGGCACTTCTGACGTGTCAATATTACATAGTGAGATGGTGGTGATAACTACATTCGTAAAGTTAAAGCCGCCCAACAGAAGCCCACAACAAACTTAGCCGGTTAATTTTCTTTTTGTTATCACCATCTCACATGCCACTTAAAATTATATCTTGAATTTAAATGAATTTCTATATTTTTAATTTCTAATTGTTTGCAGTCTAGCAGCGAGTTTATTTTATTATAAATTGAATAATATCACATACTTATTTTTAAGTTAATTAAGTTTTAAGTTATTAGTTAAGAGTTAACCTAAGAAATTGCGCTATAGCCTCTCCATGGAATTTAATATTTTTAAAAACATTATTTTAAAGGGTTGGGTTACAAACAAAATTTTTATCTACTTACGAAAATAATCAAAATAAGTATATGTTCGTTATTAAAAAAACTAGTTTGCCGCTATGGTTTTATAAGCGGTAGGTTCCCAAAAGGGGCAATTTGGATTTACTTAATTTCTATGGTCTGGGGTGGTAGGAGTGTTCTACCAAGCCGAAATAATTAAAATCTATCATCTGAAGATTGTAGATTAAATTGATTATTAGACTCGGGAGTAAGCGATTTTGCGTTATGGTACGAATGAGTTTTCAAAAGAGGTTAACCACGAAACCCCGGTTAAGGTTGCAACCCTGCACGCTCCGTCTTAGACGGCATCGTTACTTCCCACCAGTCAAGAATGCAGTCGAATGCTTACTTTTAGTGGCATGAAGCTAAGAATTCCCGTGTTAATTACGCAACAATTGAGTGACAATTGGCGTAAACAAACCATTCGAGTTACTGATCCTGATAAGTGACTACAGAGCGCTGTGTCAGCGTAAGCTCACCAGCTCGGGCTGTTCCTGTATGAGGCGCACGGCGTCGGCGACGCTGTTATTGGCGCTGCGCAGCGCGATGATGGCCAGCTGGCGCGGGAAGCCCATGCTCTGGAGCGCCGTCACCAGCTGCGGCTGCACGGCGGAGCCGTCATCGCATTTGCCCAGCTTCATGCGTTCCCTGGCCAACCCATCATAACATTAACAGATCATCACCAACCGTCATCAAAAGTCTACCGGTGACTCGCTGATGGGCGATGCGTTTTATGTTTCACAGAAGAACCTCTAACTACCACTGGACTATACTCTAACTTCCACTAGACTATCGAAAAAGTTAGCTAAGCCTATGGGTTAGTCTAATCTTTAATTTGGAATTGATATACGTTAACGTTATAAGATTTAAAAGTCAAATACGCAGTGATAACCACTGCATAAGCTGTGCTCACATGTACCGCTTACCTCTCTTGTTTGTGCTTCTCCCGGGCCTCCTCCCTCTCCTTCCTGCGGTCCTCCAGGTAGTGATGCGCTCGATCTAGATCCCCGCCAGTGGCCCGCAGCCCCGTCATGGCCTGTCCCCTGGACCAGCCGAGCTCCATGAGCGCTTGTACCGACGATTCATCGACCTAAGTAAGGATAATTTGAGCGGTTTAACTCAGTTTTTTTTTTTTATATACATAGCGAGCAAACGAGCAGGCGGGTCACCTGATGGTAAGTGATTACCGACGCCCATGAACATTTGCAGCACCAGAGGAACCGCCAATGCGTTGCTGGCCCTTGAGCAATTTGTTAATCCGCCCTTTGAAGATCCCCATATTATAACCATTAGGGAACACAGAAGATGGAGTTTTACTTGAGAGAAACATTGCATGCGCAGTGCGTGCTATCCTACTAACTTTATGCATTCTGAAATTATTCAATGTTAATCTATATGCTAACATAACATAGCTGATTTTGTTTGTTCATTTAATTGCAGTTATCTCAGAAAGTACAGGTTCAAATTGAAAAATTATTTTTGTGCTAGATAGTGTATTTATCGAGGAAGGCTGCAGGCTATATAACGATCAATACAATTACTGAAAAATGTTGCAAAACAGAAAGTAATGACTGCCTTTTTCCGATATTCGAGTGCGTGCGCTGCGTTAACGGTTAAAGTTACGCAAAAACTATACCTTACTGACTTGTGCTTTCAAACAAGTTCTTACAAACTAAACTACTAAAATACCTCAATACACTAAACTACAATCAAACAGAAGATCTTCTGATAGAGATAATATAAAAAGACATAAAACATGTGAAACACAATATTCACGAAATAGCACACGTACACACGCAGACACAAGCGCACACACACACACACATACAACACACACATGCACGCACACACTCAACACATGCTAGCAACTATGTTTGTATCATAGCAGGAAGTTCCCACTTTCCAAGATACAGTTTACACTAGTTTGGAAAGTGGGAGATCTTAAAATTATTTATCACTGTTATTGTTAGTAAATAAAATAAATAAATAAAAATAAAATAAAAAACATGTCTGCCACAGCAATGTTGACTTACTACCTTATTTTATAGACTTTACACTTGTGCCTCGATAACAGATATGTCGAGTCAAGGACGTCCGAGTTGTTTTTTGTAAGGGTGGGTTTGTTTACTTTCGCTCATAGTAATTAAAACCACAACTTGCCGGTTTACACTTTTATTGCGATAATAAGAGGTCCGAATAGTCCGACGTCTCGAGCGAGAGAATTTTTGAAAGGCATCGACCGCCCGTATTTATAGCACAAAACATTCTTGTACAAAATTGATTGTCACTGGCCAAATTGTGTTAGCAAAACCATCAATAGCTAAAATGCGGGTAATTATTGAATTCTTGAGGTTTTTGGCGCCGCTTTATAAAGTTAATAACTTCTTCGCGCCGGCAGATATGATAACAGATATGGTGGTAAGCTGCAAGTGGCTCGTACTGACCTTGAGGTGCCTTAACTCCGCCTCCGCCTTGTCGAACAGCGCCCGCGCCTCGGCGCGCTTGTTGCGGTGGTAGGCCGCGATGCCTTGCAGCAGGTACAGGCGCATGAACAGCACGCGCTCGTTCGCTGCAACGTCACCACACCATCAAAATTATCATCATCAAAATTAAATAAATAAATCATCACCAATCGTCACCGGAATTGGACATTTTCATCAAAGGAAATTAAACATTAAAAAAGACCATTTCATGATTTCGCGCTAACCGCTCAATTTTCGTAGAAGGACCAGAGTTACCGACATAGCTCAGCGAGTTGCGAAGTTGAAGTGGCAATGGGCGGACACATAGCTCGGAGAACCGATGGACGTTGGGGTCCCAAGGTGCTGGAATGGCGACCTCGCACCGGCAAACGTGGTCAGACGACATCAAACGAGTCGCAGGGAGCCGCTGGATACAAGCGGCCCAAGACCGTGGCCGTTGGAACTCCTTACAAAACACCTATGTCCAGCAGTGGACGTCTATCGGTTGAAATGATGATGATGATGATGCTCAATTTTAGATCACAGTCATTGTAAACCATTATACACGGACAACAATTACTTTGTATGTCTTTCAACCTGCGTCATTTTGTTCAAAATTTCAACATTTTTATATAGGATGACTACATTAAGTTATTAAAAAAAAAATTGTATAAATGACCTTTAAATTCTTAGAACTGGGCGCGTTTGAAATCCTCCTCGCTGTTTTTATAAGTTAAAGAATGTAGTTAACGCCATCACCTCACAAATTAAAATGTATTTATATTATATGAACGCTGGCTTCATAGATGAATAAGGTTGACATAAATAAAACAATGTTAGATTAGATTCCATTGATAATTAAAGTGACCCACCATTGGTGCCCTTGAGCGCGATGAGCCGCTGCTGGTGCTCGCCGTAGGTGGCCACGAAGGCGGCCTCGGCGCGCGCCAGGCGGGCCGCCGCGTCGCGCGCCGCCGACAGGCTGCGCAGGCACAGGTAGCACCACGCGATGTCCAGCTGCAGCACCGCCACGTTGTCCACCGAGCCCAGGATGGAGGCCCTGCACTCGCTGCCAAATCGTCCATCACAATCCGTGCAACCACCAACAAGCATCCGTGTAAACAGCAATTTGTTTAACTGTCTCATTGAGCATGAGAAAAAGAAACTTCTTTGTCACAACTAAAACTTGTTTTTGTTGAAAATTAAAGGTCCTAGGTTCGGTTCCTGGCTCGAGTCTGGTCTGGTGGGAGGCTGCGTACGTGGCTAGTAACCACCCTACAGACAGACAGACTACAGAGGTTTTGGTTTTAGACTTACTAATGAATTCGCATATAATAGCTAAAGTTCGCCAGCCTGTGGGAGGCTTCGGCTGTGGCTAGTTACCACCCTACCGACTAAGACGTGTCGCCAAGCGATTTAGCGTTCCGGCACGATGTCGCGTAGAAACCAATTACGATCATGGGTTTACCATATCCCTCACAGGTTCACCCGCTACCATCTCAGACTGCATCATCACTTACCATCAGGTGAGATTGCCGTCACGGTATAACTTGTAGTAAAAAAACTTCTTATTCTTATACTCTTTATGCCGCACCATCATTGGACACCAAACTCACTTCAATTGCCGATCCGCCTCCAGAAGCAGTACAAGAGCCAGCGAATAGTCCTTGTTCTTGGACGCGGCTCGGCCCCGCTCGTGAAAAGTCAGCCCCACCATCAACGCTCTCCTTTCCGCAGGGGGTAAGTTCACTGTTTTACCAGATTGGTCTTCTAGCTGCGATAAACATAACAATAAAATATAATGAAATCTTTCAAATTAGTTTTACTCACTTCCAGATATCAGAATACAAAATGAAAATGAAAATTTATTTGTTCACATATCTGATAAGGCTGAGACCTTCTGTTAAGTATAAAACCTGTGTCAGAAGGACTCGCTCTTCCCATTATAAAATATTCAATATACATAACCAGTTTATAATATTTAACAAGATTGTTTTTTATCTACTACTAAAACTTACTAACACGCAGCATAGAAATTTAACACATCCCAGTATTAAAGACATAACAATATTTTACATTCCTTTTTGGTTTTCTACTAACTTAACTACTTGGTTTACTAAACATTGTTATTTATGTAATTGGCTATGCTTTGTTTATCAATATAGCAGCTGAAGTTTGTGCCCATACCTTCATATATTCATCATCATCACCAAGATCGTCAACATATTCAGAGAGCAGAGTGGCATCATCTAATGTAGATTTCATTGTCATATACATCTTGTCTTTCTTAACCACTTGCTCTGGAGCTTCTGTAAGGATACAGACATAAAAGTTGGAGCAATGTTCCATTGTAAAATATTAGCAGATAATTGAAGACTTCAGGTTTAAAAGCTTTAATTAAGCTGTAGAATTGGTTTTATTGTAAAAAGCCAGTGAGCTGAGTGTGCCATGCATAAGTAACAAAAGCTATTTCTATTAATCTAGAAGAAACTGTATTTTAAGATTGTGATGTTTATAAACAATAAACAGCAAGTATAATTTGCTATATTCCACCGACAACCGGGAGATTTGTATAATATAAACACCACAGTAAAGTTACCTTTTCGCGTTGTGAAGTCAACATCTCCTGAGGCTGATCCGGTGTCGGGTCGAAACGTGCGCAGAGGTTCTAGTGGAAGATTTTGTGTGGCTTTATATTATACAAATCTCCCGGTTGTCGGCGGAATATAGCAAATTATACTTGCTGTTTATTGTTTATCATGAACTTCCGCAAAGTAACGCCTGCTTCTATTCATTATGTGATGTTTATATTATGAAAAACAATATAAAATTCCAGAGAATGTGGATGTTATATCATCGTGCTTGATGTTTGTTTTCTCTAGGCAAATTAGATGTGTAAAGCTGTACAGTTGCAAAAATTTAGTAAGTATGACTAGAGAGCACACATTACCTCGCTATCTTACAAAAATGGCTATGAGTTTACTTTATAAGCAGTAGAAAAAATTACCACCACCATACAAACCACACCAACCTATGGCTTGAAGAAATCATCAGTAATTTGTATTTAAGAAAGCTGCTTACATGTTTCTATAAAATTTTACATGGCACGGCAGCATATGCATTGAAAGGGAGCATTGATATAAGAGACCATTTAAACCTATTATGTGTTGCAAGTATGAGGAGCTGCTTAAAGCTTCTCAAACTTCTACACTACGGACCTGGCACGCTTAAGGCGAATCCATGGAATGATAAGAAGCTAGCCTTATTTCCAGCATGCAAGCATTGGTGCTGTGGTTGAGAAGAGAGATAACAAATAAACAAACTCACATTCCCATTTATAATATTAATGTGGAGTAGGGTCAGAAGTTGTCACCGATGTTCCCATACGCAGATTCTGTTCAGAGACACATAATATGCTGCTAGAAGGCACACGGTAAAAACCATAAGGGCTGGCCATTGTAAAGACTTCCTAGGATGCCCCCCCATATCCTGGGTTCATTGGAAATCTGTGACCTTGCTGGCCTTCTAGGCTTCTAGAGAGAGCTTGAATAGCTGGAGTTATCATATTGGAAGAATGGATCTGTACGTACCACATACTAAGAAGATTCATGTATGGGAACAGATACAACAGAAGAAAAATGCTAATTGTGAGTTGAACTCACACACATAGGATTCTGTACCAATATCTGTAACTGTATGTAAAATTTTGTGAAAATTCAACAGTAACAAATGGTATTTGCAGTGGTTGTGCCGGCTGTGGGCAACATACAATTTTTCATTTATAAAATTAGAATAGATTGGTATAGCAAAACAAATACAAATAAAAAAGAAACAGAAAATTACAACTCACTAATAAAATAATAGTTAATTAGCCTATTAAATTATATTATTACCTATTAGTTCATGAGATACAGCCTGCTGACATAAGACAGAAGAGGCTTAGTAATCGGGCAATATTCCCTATCGGTAAGGAACTCTAATAATTAGAAATATAAATAAGTATAAAAGATCTTAAAGGTTTGGGGTTGTGTATCAGCTAAGATGGGCTCCACCAAAAGATAGAAAGATGCTTACCAGCCATAACTAGAGCCATTAGTTGAGCTCCATTCTTGATATCTTGCTTCTCTAAGCTTTGAGCTGGCTTTATTAATTTTCCATTATATATCAGTTTTATTCTAGAGAAAAAATAGAATTTTCACTTAATCATAGTACACAGGACTAAAGACAGTTTGTAGATTAAAATTATGCCTCTTTAATTTTGTACATACTAATTTCTTATATTTTATGTCAAAAAATATTATTTAATTATTTTATTCTCTACTGGCTGGTGCCCGCGACTTAGTCTTTGTTGCGCAGGATTAGTATTTTGAGTAGGTTCTAGTAGCATGGTGTAGAAAAGAACTAACATTATGACATTATCATGCAGATGGTAAAATTTAATCCTACATACATTTATGACATTTATGACTATAAATGTTATATATTTTGGACAGTTCACACAATATCTTTATAAATAGTAGCCTATGTGTTATTCTGATATTTAAGCTATATTATTTTAAAGTTTCATTAAAATCCATTTAGTAGTTTTTACGTGAAAGAATAACAAACATCCATCCATTCATCCATACTTACAAACTTTTGCTTTTATTATATTAGTAGGAAGTAGGATGTTGAATGGGGAACAAAGATGAACCTGACATTGTGCCAAAATATTGCCCGGCCATGAATGGAGAATGGTTTTGCACATAATCATTATCATAATTGTATAAAATGGTTGGGTGGCTTAATTTGCTCTTCATAACACAGATTAAAGATCAAATTGGAAGAAACATAACTCGTTAAAATGCAGGGTTTCAATTTCTAAGCCTCTGATGGATGAGGCAGAAAAAATACCTATTTTTAGCAACTCCCAGCAACTCGGCAAGTGAAGCAATCAGCTCATCTCCACTAATGGTCAGCTGCTTTATTATCTTTATGGAACAAGGCTTCTCTCCTGGCATTGTGGCTCTAACTTGAATTGTAGCACATCCTGTCTCCTTGAACTCCTCATTAGCTTTAAACTTTTCTATTGAGTGCATTTGTAGTTCATGAAGACCTTGAATGACTAAATCTTCATTTATATTTAGTGATGTGGCATATTTAGTAGCCAAATCCTGAAAACAATCATTAGAGTAAAGTTACAGGAACAGCAATAATTATACATATAGATTTAAACTCTCAATTTATTATTGACTGTTCTATTGTTCAAGGCTTTCGATTTTTTTACTATTAATGATTCATTGTTTCAGCTAAACCGTGGTTTCTTGACGCGTTTCGTTTTAGCTGACTCCATGGCGAAAACAAACTGCGAAATTTAGCAAGCACAATTCGTTAGGTGACATCCTGAGATGGCTCAACCTAAACTGATCCTTCTACAAGTTAAACAGTTTAATATTAACAAATAAACCTTTAGATTTTCCGAAACTCCATCTTCTTCATTGATAAAGGGAGCCTCCCACAATTTAATCTTTTCTTCGTTAAGTCGCGCTCGTAATTTTATCAAAAGGTCTTCATGCTCCAGGCTCTCTTCCATTTTGCTTCAAATACACGCCCAACCAATGAAATGATTTGCAAAATTACGATTTATTAGATGCTCAACTCACAGCTAAAATTAGTAAAACTGACCAAAACAACCATAAACCTTGTTTATATTTTTTCCCTCTTTGACGATTAGACTCATGAAATCCATGACCACAGGCTAAAAATTTTAGGACTGGCTTCTTCCATTTTAAGCTGTAATTTTTGGAATATGCTCAGGAAACCAAATAAATATTCTCAGAGATGGCATATAGCTCGGCATATAGCGACCGAGATGGGACTGCCACTGCACTAAATTTGTGATTATTGCAAAGTGATGAAACTATTTCTCATTAGTCTGCAATATTGACAGCTGACAGGCGTTAGGCTGCAATATAGACTATTAAGTTAAGACGTTAATATATTGTTTATAATATTGTAGGTACCTACAGGAGAAAGGCGGGAGACTTTGTATATGGCGGTCGCAGTTTTTTCACGCTTTTCTTGAATTAATGTTTGTTGGCTAATTTTAAAAAGGACTGGTGTTGGTTGTGTTGTGGACAGTTTTGGTGTCGTTTGTGTAGTGGCTTGTTTTCTGAATGGTTAACAGGTATTGATTTGGGAAAGGTTTGAGGGAGCCGCGTCCGCGGAGTGCGAAGTTTCCCGCCATTTCTCCCTAACTTCTACATTGCTATGAACTTGACATTGGCTAGTCTGTGCAAAGCCATAAAAAGAGAGAACTAAATAAAATAATAAACTTGACATTGGCTAATCTGTGTAAAGCCATAAACCGAACCAAAAAAAAAAAAAGGTATCTACAGGTGATAGAGAGGATATCATAGAGTAAAGCAATATACTATAATTCTAATATAGTAGCTAGGTATATGCCTATTACATATTACATTCTTACCTTACCTAGAACTTCTACTAGAAATTAGAGTTATGAATAATATTATTTAGTTAATATTGGGTTAAAATCGTTAAAAATTAAAAAAGATGTAATTGTGCTTATTTTGTGATACCGTACACCGGTTTTTAATGGTTGACTTAGTTTTAGGCTCTATCTGTAAAGCACAAGGAGGAAATTGGATTTTTTTTTAGGTATTCTGCGCCTATTGTAAAGGTAGGTAAATAATAAAACTACAAGTATATTATTTTCTTAACCTTTATTTTTTAAATTTTTTCTAAAAGTTGCTTGATCGGTTCAAGGTAGCCGGATTCTTTTCCAAGAGCTACAAGATCCCTAATAACCCTTCTTGTACGACGCTCGGTGTCAATTTCCCCTTCATCTGAATTAAAAAAAATTAAAAACCCTTCCACTTTTTCTACTGAAAAGAGACGTAGATTACTGTATTTTAGTTTAAACTGTAGTTTAAGCCGTAACGTGGCATTTTCAAATATATATAATTCCGAGATCTGAGCTTCCTGCTGAATTTTTAAGATTAGGTAATTGATTAAAAAAAATATTTAGGTCTAAGTACCAATATAATGATATATTTGCACTATTACCGATCGGAATTTTGCACTCCCTACCTTCTTCAGCAGTTTCTCCGCCTCGCCTGCGAGTGTTCAGTTCCTTCTTGAATTGCATGGAGGCGCGGCGCCATATCCTCTTGGCTTGGTCCACCACAGGGGACGCGGCCACCTGTTTAGCCAACGCGCGGATGTCTTCCATGTTGGCGGTCAGCAGGATGTAGGAGTTACACGTGTGCAGGATTAAAAGCATCGCTTGGGAAATTATTAATCTAATTAATATGCGAATACTGGTGTAACTGCCTCATTGATGTAGTGGTTAACATTTTTTATTATTATCATCGATCTGTCACGAGGTCTCGAGTTCGATTTGGTGCAAAGTTTGGTGTTGGTACTTGGAGTTAGGGAATTGTTTGAATGCGGTCTGGCAGTGTCTCCTTGTCATAATATTGTGATCATAATCCTGCCAACTCTCCTACACCCGCGTGGAGAGTCTTACCTCTCATTCCTTTTTCTTACGAGAAGGTCCGGCGCCCAGTGACATCCCATGTTTAATTGGCCGAGGTGTGAGCATGATAATGAAGTCAGCAATAAATTATTTGTATTAAAGCGAAAGCAACTGTTAAAGGGAATAAGGTACCCACGAGACAGGATTACCTAGTGTGGTACCATCGGAATACTGTTTAACTGTGTTTTGGTGAAATAAATATTTTTTAATTTTTTAAATTTTTTCATTTTTATTTCGGCAGTACAAATGTGTTAATACCGTAATACCGTCTCTCAACGTCCTATGAGAGAGGGTTTTAGCACGTGGTAAAACCACACTGCTTTCTTTTCTTTATGTGCATCTCAGACAAACCAGCAGACGGGCTACCTAGATGTTATGTTATGACGACCTCCGTGACGAGTATGGTAAACCTACGCTTCTTACTGGTTTCTACGCGACATCGTGCCAAAACGCTAAATTGCTTGGCGACACGTGTTAGTCGGTAGGGTACTAGCTACGGCCGAAGCCTCCCACCAGACCAGACCTTAGCCGGGAATCGAACCCAGGAGCTCCTACTTTAAAATTCGACAGTCGTCAACCTACTTATTTAAACAAGATACTTACCCAGCAAATAGATGTGACCCCTCATTTTGGTAGGAAAAATGGTTTTGGTCAATTCTACGCTAAAATATGCACCCCAACCGAAGAAATCTAAGGTGAAGCTAATAAAAATATATTAGTAGTTAAATTCTTAATTAACAATTATCGAATTTTATTGTGTGTAAAATTGTTGTACTCCTTATTGTAAGTACAGTAATTAGGTACATAAGCAAGATTGGTATTTCTGGCTGGGTTGCGGTCGAGTGCGCGGGTGTTCCCGTCCACCAGGCGACGCGAAGGAGCATCGCTGTGTTTTAGTGGGTATTCTGGTCGCCAGTCTGGCCGCCGGGGAGTCCCACATACCCCGTCGAAAGGGTTCGCTTCCGGAGGGGATGCGTAAACGCATTTCCCAGCGGGGAAAAAAAAATATTTCGGAGAACCAAGAGATGTATCAAACATTTTTTCGTTATGTTTTTACGGTGTTACATTAATTATTAATTACAACAACGAAATTATGCTATATTTAAACACCAATAAAAGTCATATGAATTCTTCAAATAACTTTGTGTGTTTGTTGTGCAATTTACGCGATCGATCAATCAAGCGCGGCGCACTAAAATACACAGGGGGTGTACAGTCTTTGAAGTAGCAAAACGTGCTCAATTTTCAGGCAAACGAGCTGTGCCTGAACGTATTTGGGTGTTATTATCTGAAACCTTGATTGTCCTGAGTGAATCGTCTTTAGAATCAATATGGCAGCTGTATGACGCCATTTTTAAATGTAAATAATCGTGCTGTGTTCGACAACGGTGTTGATTTTAATCACGTAGGTAGGTGACACCTGGATTTTACGTTGTTAGCATAATAAAGGGTTTACGTTTTAAGGGTATAATTTTTTTTTTTTTTTTAATACAATAAAGTTATCCCAATTCCTAGCACAGTTTGAATCTAAAATCAGTAACTTTGGTAGAAATTAGAAAATTGAGATACTCTTCGACATTTGACAGTTGAAATATGACAAAATACGGGTAAAATAAAAAAACATTCAGTCGTTTATTTGCAGCGCAAGCGTTTTGCGAGTTTCGAATAAAACCACAGAAAATTATGTCTGAATTAAACTAGTTTTTTTTTTATAGTACATAAAAAAAACAATAAAGCCGTGGTATAGTATTTCAGTATTCATTTATTAAAACATTGCAAAGTTTCACCAGAAAGTTATGGCTTGCTGGCACGCGTGACCCCTACACTGTTGGCAGAAATAAATAGCTGTTATTATTTGTTTTTATATCGATTGTACCTATATTAATATTATATATTATAAATGCGAGAGTATCTTGTTTGTTTTTTATCTATAGGCAGCTCAACAGCTTCAACCTCTTCCTTTGACGACCTCCGTGGCGCAGCGCGTGCGCTGTTGCATTTCAAAGTTGGAGGTCCTGGGTTCCTGGGAAGCTTCGGCCGCGGCGATTTAGCGTTCCGGCACGATGTCGCGTACAAACCAGTTAGGAGTGTGAGCTTACCATGCCCCTAACAGGTTAGTCCGCTACCATCTTAGACCGCATCATCACTTACCATCAGATTAGATTGCCGTCAAGGGTTAAGTTGTAGTGGGTAAAAAAAAAACGATTTTGATGAAGTTTGGCATGTAACCTAACGTTACCTATACCTACCTAACTTGTATCCTAGAGATGGACATAGAACACTTTTTATGCTGGCAAAGTAGGTAAATGAAAATTTTTTCAAAGAATTTATTTACTAAATCCCTTATACGCATGTTTCCTATCCACCTTCACATCTAAACCGTTGTTGGTGAAATTTCTTTTTGTAGATTTTTTAGTTTATATATGTATATAAACTGTTGTATGATAGAAAAATACAACACCTACTTGTAGCCCACGGTTCTCGCGTCATTGCGTATTAAACCCTTAAAAACCTTATAAAAACATTGGTAGGTAACAGCTAGTTTTTGACAAAAGGTTACCATTCTATGCAAATAAATAAATCGAGTATGGCTTTCAAAAAATTAAAATATGTTTGAATGATCAATTAAGCTTACCCAAGCCTCACAAGAAAGACCCTTGCACTGCAAATTATAACAGATTTTTTTTAGTACTTTATCATAACTTAGGTATATTATTAAGTAATTATAAAATAAGGGTGCTAGTCTCGCGCTTTCGCCGCCGCCTTTAGACGCCGTGCATGGCGAAATGCGAAACTCTGCGAAATATCGCAAAGTGCTAAATATAAAAAAAAAACACAGTGATTTTGATGAAATTGCCAGAATTCTGTCAAAACACTTTTATATATAAACTGAAATGGGTTGTGGCTCCCGTTGAAGTATGTTATCGTTGCATCTCTTTCGTTAAGGGTATAAAAATATAGGGCGTTATGTTATTATATACTAACCGTGAGGCTTCGGCCGAGGCTAGTTACCACCCTATCGACAACGATGTGTAGCTAAGCGATTTAGCTTACCGGCACGATGTCGCGTGAAGACCAATTAGGAGTACGAGTCTACGATACTCTTAATAAGTTAGCCCGGTACCATCTTAGACTGCATCATCACTACCAGGTGAGATTGCCGTTAAAGGCTAACTTGTAGTGGAAGAAAAACTTAATTTCTCAGCTGTAATAGTTTGACAGTATTATTTCCGTAAAAAAATGAGTTTACTAGATATGATAGTATCATTGGTTGTATCTATCTGTCTGTCACCAGTTCACAATAAATTTAAACTTACACTCGCGACGCAATGATCGCCTTCACACTGAAATTTAAATTAATATTTTTAACTTACCACAGAACATGCCGGCAAACAGATTAACAAATCGCCTAGTCATTAGAACGCTGTTCACTCATACCTATATTTAGTGATTATAGTATTGCGTTGCGACCTACCTTTAAGCAGCTTCCGTTAAATCTGATTCATTAATACTACTTTCATTAATAACTATCTTTCACAACTATTTTAAATGTGGAAGTTTGCTCGGACGGTCGTATTTGTTACTCAATCACGCCAGAATGGTTGAAAAAATACTTTAATTTTTGGGTATAAAAATATCCCATTCCCATATTCTCTAGAATACAATATACCGTAGGGAAATTTTATAAAATCGGTTACCAAATACATATACTAGAATTTAATATGGATATGCATTGAGCTTACCCCAGATTTACACATGATGCCGGCACACTAAAAAAGAAAAAAAAATCGTCAATTACCTATTTCAAAAATAAACGTTAGTAACTTGGGTACCTACTCACTTTTACTTTAATACTCACCACTGAAGAACAATTAGCGCCGTAACACTGAAAATAAATTATGTTATTAGCTACCTATATAACTAACTAAATATAATAAAAAAAACGGTCACATGGAAAGGCAAGAAGAATGCTGGCTGCATTTCCGCGTTCAATAGCCAGGCTGGTTCTGTGCGGAACCAGCACTTCGGTCAGGCAATCTTTTAGTCTCCATAGTCCCTGGGTAGGCTGAAGTAAGTACTTACTGCAACTGAACATGAATTTTCCGTACACTGAAAAAAAAATTGTTTTTTTTTTATATATTAGTCGGTAATGCAGCTTCATAAATTGATATCTACCCAACTCACTATCAGTTGTCAGCATAATATATCCGAAGCAGGGTATAAGTTTACCCCGGAACATACGTAACACTCCTTGACATGTTCTATCATATCTATCATAAAAAGTTCCGACGAAATTGGTCCCGTATTTTTCGCAGTAGACGATAAATTATTCAACGTCGCAGTCTGTCTGACTGTGTATTTAATTTTTAAAATCGTTACTTCTCTCCTTCAAGTATATGTAGTTTGCGTTTGCCAAGAAGATAATATCAATTATCTATAGGAGGTTGGAACTAAAATTCAAAATTCAAAATAATCTTTATTCAAATAGTCCTTAAAAAGGCACTTTTTACGCGTCAATAATTTACATAGTAGTTATTTCATGGTGATGGTGATAACTATATTCGTAAATTTAAAACTAAAGCTATGAGGGTTCAAAACTCTTTCGATTATTCGCTGTTCGATGAAAGAGAGATGAAGGGTGGAATAAAGTCTGAACTGTCTAAAGTCTGAAAATGAAGAAGGAACTATTCCTTCCTGCGCACGGTCCGTAATATATCTGGTGGATTACCGGCATACAGGCAATATAGCGAAGACCTTCAATACTATAGCTCAAGTAAGAAGTTTTTCTTTGCATTTAAATAACCAAACGCGACCCTTGGTCACACGCTCGACCGTAGACAATAGGAAGATCTTTTCCCGAGCCAGTGTTAAGATCGGAAACTGTTGATCTGACATTTCAGCTTAGAAAGTCGTATATATAGCGCTCGTGTATGAAAACTTCAATAGCGCGATGCAGGATACTTGTGGCGCCATCTTGTATGGTGAGGTGGAAAGCGCCTCAAACACTATATGGTCTAATTTTATGCAGTAATTTTATATACTTAATTGTTTTGATCGACCGTTTTATTGCTAAATTAAATTTTTTTTATTACACACTACAAGTTAGCCCTTGACGGCCATCTCACCTGGTGGTGTAAGTGATGGAAACGGGCTAACCTGTTAGGGGTATGGTAAACCCACACTCCTCATTGGTTTCTACGCGACATCGTGCCGGAACGCTTATTCGTTTGGCGACACGTCTTTGTCGGTGGTAACTAGCCACGGCCGAAGCCTCCCACCAGACAAATACTATTACTAACTTTATATATAATTGATTTACTAACTTTGGCACGGCAATGCTGTTCGTCAGTCAGCTGTGAAGTAAAAAAGCACCAATAAAATGTATTATTAACGTAACGTGTTTTATTAAATTTATTAATAATATTATTAATTTATTTATTTAAAGCTAAAGAGTTTTTTCATTTGTTTATCGCTGAAATCACCAGGCGTTGACCTAATTCACAAGGGAGGTTTAGGGATCAAACTTCGGGATCCAATCCTTGGAACGAAAAAAATAGAGAAACCACTTAACGATAATATGCGGACTGCGTGGCAGGTCATGGTATATTGGGTAGAAAAGCGGATTAAAGCCTGTATGGACCAAGAGTATTACATCAGCAAGATGAACCTTATAATTTGCTCACAAGTCAACTTTGCTATACGTAGGGAAAGCGTGAAAATTTATGCTTTTTTTTATACACTACAAATTAGCCCTGGACGGCAATCTCACCTGATGGTAAGTGATGATGCAGTCTAAGATAGTAGCGAGCTAACCTGTTAAGGGAATGGTAAACCCACACTCCTAATTGGTTTCCACGCGACATCGTGCCGAAACGCTAAATCGCTGGGCGACACGTCTTTGTCGGTAGGGTGGTAACTAGCCACGGCCGAAACCTCCCACCAGACCAGACTTGAGCCGGGAATCGAACCCAGGACCTCCAGCTTTTATAATGCTGAGGGCGTCGAATTATAAATATCTAAAAACAGGCTGTCAAAATGTGACTCAGCAACTACCGCGTCAACAGACCATTAACCCGCGTGACGTCATCTGTGGGTAAAGTCTATAAAGTGAATAAACACTGATTATTGTAGATTTTAAGTCACTCAAAATATATATATATATATATATATATATACTGGCATTCACGTAACCTAGTTCTATGGTGATTATATTTAACTAGAACCACTAAACTAATTCACCCAGTTTTTTATACTTCTATTAGGTACCCTCAATTTTAAACTTCTGCAGTTTTATTTAGTTACAAAAGAAAATAATCACAAAAGTATCATATGTATGAATATTGAACCTCGGAACATCGGCTGATGATTTAAAAAACAAGCTTACCCCAGCGGTACAATTATTTCCGGAGCACTGAAAAGCAATGGAAAATTTGGTTTAATATTTTTATAAAGAATTCTTCCTTATTTTTATCTTTTCACGTTCAACCGAGCTCGTCCAATTCAATTAAGCAATAACTGCGGCAATAGCAAATATTTCCACAATAAAAAAGTCTAATTTCTACTTTCACTCTGAACGTATTCGGCCGTTTGAACTTTAATGTGACTTTTATTAGTGAACGCTGAATCGGTGCCCGGATCACGATCAGTGTTTGTCCGTACCCTTTGAGAGTCTATTTTAGTGGGTTTAAATAACTTTAAGCCGATACAGACGCGGTCCCGAATCGTAAGCTAGTCACACATTGATTAGTATCACGCGCTAAAACGTTTATGAGCACGCCTAGTCACGTGGGTAGCAATAATATCATCCTGTTTTTGTCCTTGTTCCGCTCAGTAATATAACAACTTGATGTCATGATAGTTAATAGACCATAGAGTGGCTAGAGCTACTTATCTTTAAAGTTTATAGAAAAATCGATATTAACGATAAAAAAGCTTGGGTGTGAATTGCTTTATCTCCATAGGTACCATAGTTTACTATTGATTATTACAGCCCGGTTACGCTGTGGCAACCAATAGGGTTTGTACAGCTAATTGACAGTCCGAAAAAAAAATATTGATTATGTTGAGCCCTAGGGCTCATTATTTCTTCTGGCAGAGCTTCTTTCCGAAGCTTCCTAAACAACCCGGTTACGCTGTCGCAACCAATAGGGTTAATACAGCTAATAGTCAGGCCGAAAAAAAAAATTGATTATGCGAGATAACAAGTAAAAACCCGGCTAAGTTTGTTGTGGGTTTCTTCTTAGACCTGGGCGTTATTTAAACTCTCTTAGATTTAGTTTTAAGTTGTCGAGTGTAGTTATCACAATAAATATAAATACAGAAATAATGAAAAATGTGATATATATGAACGATTCATAGATGCTTGTAATAAGTTTATGTGAATAAAGCTATTTTTGATTTTTATTTATTGTTCAACATATTTCAATACAAATACATTTTAATTGTAAATTTAACCGTCCTCCAGAAACTTTACGTTTATAGGTTTGATTTGATTTGATTTGATTTAATTTATCACGTAAAATCCACGGATCCTATTGCTACGAGTATGCTTAAAACACGATTCTGTTAATATTTACCTCTTCGTGAAAATATATCTAAATTTTGAAGTGATATCAAAGGTTTCATACCTATGGTAGGTTTTGATAAAACACACCACAGTTACTTACCCGAGAAACAAACGTGAACTTGTGATGGTCGTGACCGCAAAGCTGTCGCTCCTTGCAGTAGGCATAGTGACATTTAATATTTTACATGAAGCATAGAACACACGAAATTTGTCTAGCGAAGGTGTTGAGGAGTAGATCTAAACCAAATTCCTGAGACCCTTATGTTCCTCCCTGTTCCATCAATGAACCGGCCTCTAGTCTTCTGCGGTCTGTGTGATATTCCAATTTGTCATTTATTCACTGTTTGCGGTTCTTATTACGTACCATTCATTGCCCATATCTTACTTTTGATCATATTCGCCTATTGAAATAGTTCTTACGGATCGTGATTTTAGAAGATTTGTAGTATTGCCTAATATTTTTTTTTAATACTCTACAAGTTAGCCCTTGACGGCTATCTCACCTGGTGGTAAGTGATGATGCAGTCTAGGATGGTAGCGGGCTAACCTGTTAGGGGTATGTTAAACCCATACTCCTCATTGGTTTTTACGCGACATTGTGCCGGAACGCTAATTTGCTTGGCGACACGTCTTTGTCGGTAGGGTGGTAACTAGCCACAGCCGAAGCCTCCCACCAGACAAAATTGTACCTACTGCATGTAGCGAATAACGTCTAAGCTTAACCGAACTGAAAGTTCAACCATTTTGCTCGAAATTGAACTAATTTTTTGAATTGAATTAATTGAACGAAATTGAAAAAATTATCTAATTTACCCAAACCAGCATTCAGTTAATTTTTGCCCTTGGTAAGGTTTAAACACTATTATTAATAATAGGTAACTGAGTAATTGACGTTTTTATGCATACGGGTTTTGAAAATTTAACAAAACCTAATAAGGGTGGGTTCATGGTATTCATGATGAAACATCATGTGTTGTATATGCGATCAGCATTATATCGTTTTGCTGGTTGAGCTTATTTCCAATGTAATGAAATAAATTAGGCTCCTCGGCTTTGTTTACCTTTACGGGATGGCGACTTTTTTAAATCAAGGCTGGTTTTTTTTTCTTTTAAGATATCATCGGGAGTAAGTCTAATAACCAAGATTTACCGTTCTTGAATAAAGTAAAAATATAGCAGGTATTAAATCCGGGATTTTTCCTATGACTTTAAAAATTAACTTAAGGAAAAAGAGCTTCTTACGATAAAAATTTTCTCCAGCATAGTTCCTGTTTCCGTGGGAATATGGGGATAAATAGTAATCTATTATTTATTGTTATACGCTGATATTCTAACTATCCATTTGTGAATAAATTTTAAAACGATCTAGACTCAAAGCATAATCCACTAAACCGATGAGAAACAAATAAATTCACTATATTAGTTAAATTTTTTTCAAATTCAAATTCAAATAATCTTTATTCAAATAGTCCTTTAAAAGGCACTTTTGACGCGTCAATAATTTACATAGTAGTGATTTGATGGTGATAACTACATTCGTAAACTTAAAACTAAAGCTATGGAGGTTCCAAACGCGCCCCGGTCTAAGAAGAAGCCCACAACAAACTTAGCCAGGTAAATTTTCTTTTTGTTGTCACCATCTAATGCCACTTAAAATAATATTAAGAGCTATCTTATTAGAGCAATATTTCATACCCATGCTTGTTTATCATTTACATAATCCTTTACACTATAGCAGGACTTTTCTAGTTAGGATTTACAGAATCGTCTAATCACAAACTTATAAGTATAGATAGATTTTATGTCCACTTCCCACGCAAACTCCTATTTCTTGTGAGTTTCTCGGAGACCTATACAGACTACTTCAATTGGTGGCATTGACGAAAGTTTATATTTGCAGAAGTTTCAATTCAGAACACTAATTGATAAATCTATATTACGAATGGTACAGCCACAGACTTACCCGAGCGTCACAAGCGCTACACACGATGCACTGAAACAGAATTGTTGAGCAGTTCAGAAATATGCGGTAAACCGCTGCTCGCGATTGGAAATTAAAAATATTCAGGTTACGTTAAAAATTCAAATCCCCAATTCCAATATAGCGAGCGTCAAAGGATGATACGGGCAGCTATATGGCCAGCATATTCTGACTTTCAACTCCATAGAGTTAGCCGATCTCGTCTATGTAGCTATAGGACCGAGAGCTGTTCGGTAAATAAAGCGAGCCGCTTTATCTTAAAAGTTCGTATTGACAGATGACGAGGGATTCCTATTTGTTCCCGGTCTCACTAACGTCGTCTTTATTTCATCTTACAAGAATTGAAATGCTATCGCGAACTCTTTGGAGAGTTTTATATCATAATTTATTATGTATAACAGAACTTATCCAACACTTAACATTTATTATAAAAAATACAAGATCATCTAAACGCACTTGTCTGTATCATCATCATCATCATCATAATCAACCTATTACCGGCTCACTACAGAGCACGGGTCTCCTCTCAATATGAGAAGGGTTTGGCCATAGTTCACCACGCTGGCCATGTGCGGATTTCCTCACGATGTTTTCCTTAACCGTTGAAGGAAGTGATATTTTAATTGCTTAAAAACGCACATAACTCCGAAAAGATCTACGTGCGTGCCCGGGTTCGAACCCCCAACCTCTGATCAGGAGGCTGACATCCTAACCACTAGGCTATCTATCACAGCTATATAAAAGGAAAGGTGACTGACGTATCACACTGGACGGATCGAGCATAAATTTAGCATACAGATAGCTTTTCCTAAGCGTGTACTAAGAAAGAACTTGGGATATGGGGGCTTACAATGTGTAAGCTTATCAGATTTTAAGATGGTCGGTTAAACTGAGCAATTCCACGACCAAAAGCACATTAATTATAAACATTATACTTTGTAGGCGCTACACTGGAATGTAGCATTGATCTCGCGCCACTATATCACGCATGTATTAAATTCCCCGAGCCGATTTCCCAGATTGGATTTATCCTTGATATTGGATTGCGGATGGATTTGTATTGTGCCTGTGTGATATTGAAATAGGCCTTTATGCCGCTCGTGATAAGGGCTGTTGTGGATCCTTGTTATCGCGCGATGGTAATGAATGTATGACACGGAACTACCTGCCAATTTATTAGTAAGTAGCAGTACTATTACTAGCAGGTACTATTTCCGTTCAGTTTCCTAACATGTATTAAAAATGGCCTACATGATTCAAAATGGCATAGAATGTTCCTACATAATTCGTTTTTCGTATTCTTCTTATATACTAGGTATATTAAAAGAATACGAAAAAAGAATTAGGTAGGAATAGGAAATAACTACTTCATTTAGTTGATAATAAATGCAAAATATTGGTTGGTAAACGTATCAAGATGAAATTAGGCATGTCGGCACGAAGGAGTTATTAACTTCATTCAGCGGCGCCAAGAACCCCAAGAATTCAATAATTACCCACATTTGAACTCTTGATGATTTTGCTAACACAATTTAGACAGTAGCAATCAATTTTGTACAAGCTTGCTTTGCTATAAATACCTTCGTACCGATAGGTCGATACCTTTCGTGGCATTCTCGCTCGAGGCGTCGGACTATTCGGACCTCTTAGTTATTGTCACAATAAAAGTGTAACAAAAACACAAGTTGTGGTTTTAATTACTATGCGCAATAGGTAACAAAATCGTAAACTCTCTTACTAAAAAACAACTCCGACGGCCATCGCTCGTCATACATAAAGATTGATAATAGTTTGGCTTAGCACAAAAGCTATTTTTATCCTTGAGAAATTTTACCTACAGTTTCTGGGAAAAAAAGTGGTTTAAGTGGTCAAATTCAGTTTCTGTGAAAAAAGATAGAACAAATTAAAAATTGCATCGTGCAGATTTGCCTATTTTACGCGGATTACCTACAGCAAATTATGCTGAATATTTAATGTACTATTTCTATAGATATATTGAGGTTAATTGGAGATAATGTTCGACGAGCAAGCTTAGCGTGTATGTGCTCATAACGGCCTGCATCATTGGAAATAACTGTTATTGGGTTAAGCACGCATATACTTGCAATAAAATTTCTAATTAGGTCACTCACTCTTTAGGAAGCAAACTGTTGGTAAAACTGTTAGTATCTAATTAGTAATTTTAAATCTCGTGCTATTATATTTTGTTTGATCAAAATATATTTATATAATAGCACTTAAGTCAAACTGGCCCTCTAATCTGAGCTCAACGGAGATCGGACAACGATCAATTATCTGAACTCGCAGCTTAGTTAACAGTATCCCTAGTGTAAGTTGTCATGTAGACGAAGACAACGCTTAGAGTTAGCGTAAAATAAGAGTTAGTTAATAGTTTAGCCGAATTCAGCTCGGATGGGCAGCGTTTGGGAAACTTCGCGACATCTTTTCGTCCAAAATCCCTCAGTGCCTGAAGACTAAAGTTTTCGAACAGTGCGTGTTGCCAGTGATGACTTACGGATCCGAAACGTGGTCGCACACTATGGGCCTCATAAGAAGGCTCAGAGTCACTCAACGGGCGATGGAGAGAGCTATGCTAGGAATATCTCTACGTGATCAAATCATAAATGAAGAGATCCGTAGAAGGACCAGATTTACCGACATAGCTCAGCGAGTTGCGAAGTTGAAGTGGCAATGGGCGGGGCACATAGCTCGGAGAACCGATGGACGTTGGGGTCCCAAGGTGTTGGAATGGCGACCCCGCACCGGTAAACGTAGCGTTGGTCGACCCCCAACGAGGTGGACAGACGACATCAAACGAGTCGCAGGGAACCGCTGGATACAAGCGGCCCAGGACCGTGGCCATTGGAACTCCCTACAAAAGACCTATGTCCAGCAGAGGACGTCTATAAGTTGAAGTGATGATGAATAGTTAATCTGTGATTGTATGTGGCTAATCAAACGCCATAAGTACGACTCTATCATCTCGACAAATTAACTCTTAATTGTATGTGTCGTTTGCTAACTTGATAAGTTCTCTAGGGGTTGATTAGAAGTCATTAAATATGCCACACCAAAAGAAGTATATCTTCAAAAACAATTTTTATAAAAATATAGTGACTACATAGGATAAAAGCAAGATGAAAGAAGAACCTATAAAATTCTAAAAAAACCAATTACCTGTAATTGCAAAATAGTAGTGAGTACTTGAAACACGTACTGTTTCATTGTCAATCAGGCACATCCAATCTGTATGGTCAAAAGTGAAAGACAATTTCACAGTTTCCACATAATGTGATTTTGTATGGTATTTAATGTTGATGACATTTTGATTGCGAATTTATACGTCCACATTCGTGCTGTTATCTTGCGTTTTCGATTAACAAAACACCGTCCACTCGATAGTTTTTTTTTTCGGACTGTCTATTATTATTGCTGTGCTAACCATATTGGTTGCCACAGCGTAACCGGGCTGTTTGGTGAGCTTCGGAAAGAAGCTCTGCGAGAAGAAATTTTAAACTCTAGGGTTCGAAGAAACTAAGGGAACGTCTGCCAAAGGGCGCCTCCTGTGAGGCTTAGGCGACGTTTGAGATAACGTTGGGGTCGGACGGTGAGACTCGATAGGTTTTGTTACGAAAATGCTAGCAAATTAACCATACCTGCCTAATATTAGTTGCATGAATTTGTTTGATGCAGCAATATAGCAAAGGATTGAGGGGATGTTTTGGATAGTACTTTGGCATCACACCGGAACGCTATATCGGTTGGCACATCTTTGTCGGTAGGATGATAACTAGATACGGTCGAAGCCACAAACAAATTCAGTTCTCCCAAAAATTATTTAATGTACGGTTCCAAGATGACCATATCTGTAAAAATTACGCAAAGATGGCAAAGTTTTTTTTAATACCGCGACTGTGATAGCCTAGTGGTTAGGACGTCAGCCTAATCAGAGGTCGGGGGTTCGAACCCGGGCACGCACTAACACACTTAACATAACTTTTCGGAGTTATGTGCGTTTTTAAATTAAAATATCACTTACTTCAACGATGAAGAAAAACATCGTGAGAAAACCTGCACACCTGAGAATTCTCCATAATGTTCTCAACGGCGTGTGAAGTCTGCCAATCCGTACATGGCCAGCGTGGTCGACTACAGCAAACCCTTCTCATATTGAGAGGAAACCCGTGCTCAGTAGTGAGCCGGCAATAGGTTGACCATAATGATGATGTAATTAAAAAGTAAAGCTTATGATACCTATATTATAATAATTTGCAATAATATAATAAATAAATTTCAAAGAATTTGAAATCCGGTTTCATAACACATGATATCATTTCTGGAAAGAGTCCGTACAGAAGTTAAAAAGATTAATTGTATGGACCTTTCAAAAGGTCTTAATAAGTAAGTCGACTTGTAACAATTAACGAGTTTTAGTCTTTAGTGTTATTTTGTATTAAATCTATATGAAATATACATATCATTTATGTAACACGCGTTGTTATTGCACGCTTGTTAATTTTTATAATACTAATTGTATGTTAACATTTTCCTGAATATTACTAGGCTAATGTTGATGTGGTACCGATATGGTACACAACTCGACACTGAATCTTAGTTAAGTTTTAAAGCTACCAAGGGATGCTGCGGGTTATTGTCTTAATTTTATCACTCGATACTCATACCATCATATTTATACGTTATAGTCGCCAGGGGAACACTGAGTTTCTGAGTTAAAAATGAAATACAAAATTGTTCGATGTGAATTATGTTGTCATATCGTCAGACATTATATTTTGTCTATTGTTATTTAGCACAATAATAGCACCTTATCTTATCTATAGACATGCCTTCCTGACTCCTCCCGTGCGTATTTTAATATTTCTTTATTTCCATAAGTATACAAGTGCACGAAAGATTGATAAATATTTTATTTTCGTCAAGATTCTATCCTTACCAGTACATATACATAGGTATGTATCTTACCTTACATAAGTTAAAGTATGACTTGAATCGAATGATAGTGTTTATTAATTCAAACAATATAATTTTTTTTTTTGAGTCGATGTAATCAGATAAATTTATTCAATTATAATTAACAACTAAAACAATGTAACTGTATTATAAACACTTAAAAACTTACAATACACCTTAAATTGAACCTAAAACTAAAACTAAAATATCTTATTAAAAGGAGTCCCTTTAGGCAAGGTTCCGAAGATACTGGCAGTTTTTCCCCTTTGGAGTGCAAGACTAATTCGTTGTCCGAGGTAGCTGGCAGATCTTCGGCCTCCTGTGATGTAGACTAACCTTTTTGCTTTTCCCTAAAAAGCCCTATAGCGCTAGGACCCCACGGACCAAGGGTCTCGACACCGAATGGGACAAAATCATATTCAGAGCCTAGACCCCTGTTATGAATGATAGTTATGTGATGAAAATTGTGATTCTTTATGATATCCGTAACCTAAAAATTTAAGCGTTTACTCCCAGGTCAAACACCGCAACAGTGATCTAAAGCAAAGCGTACTAATATAAAGTTAATGGTAACCTTTTGATTGACCCTTAAGTGTGTTGTTCACTATAGCTTTCAGGTCTGATCGAGCGATAACAACAGATATGAACTGTGCAGAACTGTGGCCATGAAACAGCCCCGACTGTTTGTTGACTGAACGGTTCTGGGCTTAACATTATTTGCCGACCTCTGCGTCGCAGTGCGTGCTAAGACATACCGCCAAGCGATTTAGCGTTCCGGAATGATGGCGGATACAAACCGATTTGGAGGATGGGTTCCAACGTACCTGATGCTGCAGATACGACGTTTATCACTTAACACCTGGTGACCTGTCCACTCTTTTGAATGGGATGTAAATATAATTAAGATTAAATTCAATAGAATTATTTATATAACCACTATCATTAAACTTTATAAACTGGTAAAATTCAATTGAATTGAATTCAATTAATTTTAATTGCGAACCAAATTGAGCCTTATGGCATGCTATACAGGATAAAATTTAAATATATATTATATTTAAAAATTGCGCCGTTACCCTCATCTTTTATTTAATTCTTTTCCCAAGGGTTGTCTGGAAGAGATTGCTTAAGCAATAAGACCGCCTTTGCATACTCATGAATTAAGTGTTCCGTATTGTTGTTTCATTAAAATTTGTGTGCAATAAAGAGTACATATCTATCTGTCTATCTATAAATATAATAACAAAAAAGAACAAAATGGCATAGTTATCAAATGGTGCTGTTGGTGGTGATTGTACCATTTAGTATATTGCATAACAACTACACTAAAAATCGAAAGAAAAAACACAACCAGTACAACACTCAGATTTGACGACCTCCGTGGCGCAGCGCGTGCGCTGTTGCATTTTAAAGTCGGAGGTCCTGGGTTCGTTTCCCGGCTCGAGTCTGGTCTGGTGGGAGTTACCACCCTACCGATAAAGACGTGTCGCCAAGCGATTTAGCGTTCCGGCACGATGTCGTGTAGAAACCAATAAGGAGTATGGGTTTACCATACCCTTAACAGTTTAGCCCGCTACCATCTTAGACCGCATCATCACTTACCATTAGGTGCAGTCAAGGGCTAACTTGTGGTGAATAAAAAAATAAAAAAAAAAACACTACAAACTGTAGTCCTTCTTTTACAATTGTTTATTGTATAATTATCTAGAAAGTTAAAAACCCCCAAGCAGTTGTATATTTTTTTATCGCAACTTGTTCAACAGTACTTATTAAACATAAATCTATGCGGGGAAAATTTGAGACAATTTCGTGACGAAAATGAATTGGGATTTTCATTCTTTCGGCGTTTAATTAAAACCCTCGCATCTGGGGCGGCTTATCATTTAAAAAGAAACCAGACAAACTTTTAACACGGGAAATTATTAATGGGTAAACTAGACCAAGAGATGAAGGCGATTACTTTCAAATATATTAAACGGATCTTTAATTTTTATGTAAAGTTTAGTCCCGCGGGAATACCAGGATTGGGGATTTCTTAATAAGAGACGTTGGCTTCATTATAAAACTATATTAACATAACTGGCATTACAAAACAAAAGATATATAAAACCTACAAAAGAACTACGTCCTGTCGTGCCCTGTGGACGTGCTTTGACGATGACTTTTCCAGCCTCGGTTCAGTTATGCAGCAACTGAACCAACTGAGGCTGAAAAAGCAAAGTTGAAGCTGAAGCTGAAGTTTTTACTATAATATAAATAATATTCTGCTTGCGACCAGGTTAGATCTATAATATACCTAATAAAAATGTAACAGAAAGAATTCTGTACATTAAAGATAAGGGTTTTCAAGGAAATAGCAAAAAGGTTAGTCGACATCACAGGATACCGAAGAGCTGCCAGCTACCTCGGACAACGAATTAGTGTAGCTATTCAAAGGGGGAACGCTGCCAATACCTTAGCAACCTTGCATAGGGGGACTCCTTTTAATAATATATTTTAAATTATATTTTTTACAGTTTGTAGTTTTAGGTTCATCAGAATAAAATATATTTTAAAATAATGTACATCATATAAGTTAAATAAATAATAAAATGTTCTATTATTCTCGTTGCCTTATTTGCGGTCTCTTAGACTATAATAAGAATTCAAGCCCACTTACACCGTTACTGCAGTAAAGCTGAAACACTTCTGCTCAGTTTGCCGATTTTCTAAATTAGGATCAATTTCTAGATGGTTTCATTTGGTCCATTAAGGAAAATGAAATTTTCTAAATTGGTCCGTTCTCTTAAATATAACCGCTAGGTTTCACTGCGACTTCATTTACGTTTGCTTTGGTTTTTAAAAATCTCTCGTAAACAAGATCTTTAAAGCAGTAAAGATAATAGAGATTAGTTTTCATTATTATTCTTGCAACCGTGCCAAGATAGATAACAAAAATACTAGTAGATTAAAATAAGGCACACTATCGAATTAATAATATTTGTATGGATTCGTCTTTAGTAGAAGGATTTCTGAATGAAACATCTTGTTTTTATTCTTATTGGGACGAAGTTCCTTATCGTGCGTTGTGAAAGGGGGATAGACGGAAAAAATTCTTACGAAAAGTTGTCACGACACTTTTGTTATTGTAAGCTGTGCGGCGTCGCATGTTTATCTGTCTGTCTGTCTCTCTCTCTCTTATAGAAAGCAAGCCAGATAATTTCATTTCTATTTCTCATTGAACAGTGTGGTGTCGCGCCGATTATTTTTCTTGAGTGTATACAGGTTTTTTGTAAATAATAAACAATAAAAAAAAAAAAATATTACAATTCCTTCACTAATTAATCGAAAGGAACTTCGTACCATCCGGGTGTCCCTTGACACCTCTCAAGTTTTTTTTATTTTTATCCTAGTCGTTATACATAGAAAGTTTTTTACTTAGAAAGCCAAACAAGGTTTTATAAAGGAATAAAGCAAGATCAATCCATTTGAGGATATCTTAAAAACATTTCAGTCTTTTATAAAACGACTGCGACTCCGTTATATAAAAGCCCGCTAACCTTTCCTGAAAAACTTTTAACACTGGGTGTTACGTTTAAGCTTCTACTATATGTATGTTTCTACAATACAGCAGCAGAAAAGATGACATCTATTCCATTGTGGAAACCTTGACAACCCTAATTCTCTAGTTTATAAATCCATATTTTTCTCAAATGCAAAATAAGTGTTAACTTTCCAACTTTGTCGTGAAAATAAAGGAAACTTTATAATAAACGCGCCATTCTCTTACGCAGCGCTTTATCAAAGTTTGTTTAAATTGGCTTGTTTTCGCGAACAGGCTGCTTCGCATTAGCCTACGAGCGACCCAAGCAATTATAATTAGGGAGACCTGTTCGCGTACTGGAAAGTAGACAATTTTTTTATACTACATATTTCGACGACCTCCGTGGTACAGTGCGCGCGCTGTCGCATTATAAAGTTGGAGGTCCCGGCTCGAGTCAGGTCTGGTGGGAGACTTCAGCCGTGGCTAGTTTCCACCCTACGGACAAAGACGTGTCGCCAAGGGCTAACCTGTTAGGGGGTGTGGTAACCCCATAATTGGTTTTTACACGACATCGTGCCGGAAAGCTAAAACCACCACGGTCGAAGCCTCCATGCATTTAAATATTGTTATGCCATGCCCAAGATATACCGATTTTTATATCACTATAAATATTCAAAAAGATCACGAAAATCAGCAGCACTATTGGAGCCATCGATGCGTTGCCGCCTCCACTCATCTTCTTAATGGATTTGTTCTCGGCATCATACCGCTAAATCGATTGGTACCTATGTATTTGTCAGTCGGGTGGTTCATATTAGCCGCAGCTGAAAACTCTCACCAGCCGGGAATCGAACCCATGACCTCCGATATTATAGTACGACAGAACACGCGCTTCGCCACAGATCTCAAAAAGAACGCGTAGTACTCGATATTATTTCATATTATAATTAACTGTTTTATACTCATTTGATAATTATTAATAGTTATTTAGTGAACTAATTAATAGATACTATTCATACATCTCCAACATACTGTTAGAAATTATATTATAGTTCACTTTATTCAATATTTATATTACACATATAAAATCTGCATCAAGACACATCACGGCTCACTTCAAGGACGAGACAACTTCGGTTTTAGAACGTAATGTGAAAAATTAAAAAAGAACGGAAATGGCGGGAAGATAAAAAGAGCGGGAACGAGGCGGCCGCGGTTTTTGGGGAGTACGTGGCAAAGCGCGGGTTATATAGATAAATTGATAGTATAGTCACGGTATAGTAGTTGTGTATAGTCAAAAAGCAATAAAGCTAGTTGTAAATAAAGCCGAAGTGGTTATTAATTTCACCCAGTTTCTAACAATACGGACCCTTATTGCTTAAGTCAGGATTGCATTTAGTCGAGTTTTAACATTATTATTTATTTATTTATCATTAATATAAAAGGAATATAATTAATTATACAGTAAAGGCACCGAAAAAACCAAAGAGGTTTGTCCTCGGTGCTAATCAGTAACTTAACAGCTTAAAACTAGAGGAATTGAGTAAGCATATTAGGCATGAAAAGAACATTTCCTGAGTTAGACGGTCGACACTAATGAGTCAACCGTCCAACTCAGCCAAGAAATATTCTTTTAATTTCTGTTTGACATTTTTAATGTGTAATTTTTGGAACGCTGGAGGTAGTTCGTTCATGAATCGTGGAACCAAATACGCGGTCGTTCGCTCGCCGTACGTATTGTTAGCGCGCGTCATGTTAAAGCGGTTGGCCGCCATAGCCCGCGTCTGTATAGGATGTCCTTTTTAAATGAGTAGAAATCTTCTCATTGAATATAATTTGACTATTCTAATAAAGCAGTATCAGATATAAAATATAATATTAAGTACACCGATCATCGTAAAAGTTTGAATAAAAAAGGTTAACGGGCTTAATTTCCTTTTTGCGTCTGTTTTATTTGCGATAGCAGCCGGGCTCGTGATGATTCGCGTTTTATCGCACCCTCCTAAACTCATTATCCCCGATTGCACCGTTCAACTGTAGTTGGACGCTCTTTGTTATGTTTTTACAGGAATTGCAGAAAATGAAAACTATTATTATTAAAAAACTAATTTAAAAATAATGTCGTCGTTAGCTGGGCGAGGCCGTGTCAAGTGCTGATGGTGCTAATTCAACTTCAACGTTTGTACTAGTTTTTCTACAATAAATAAAAAAAAACTGAGTGTAAATAACCTAATTTACTTATAGGAAGACTACGGGGCGGGTGCGTGTCTTCGTCGGTAATTTGGGTAGACCAGATACTCTTGGTAGAACAGAATAACAATTATAAGTATGGTAATTTATAAGGAGCAGACTATACGCTCCACCAAGTACGACTATGCACTACCGCGACTTGAACACTGATCCGAACCGACCGAATGCAATGAATGCAATGCGCCGTCCCGCGCTGTTGAGTCTTATAAGAACCTGCATACGTCACTTAGTGTTGCGTAAAGGCGATACCACTCTCTTGCCAGTCGTACATGACTCCAAAACTAGATGGCGCTGCTCTCTGATTGCCGTCATACTATTGACTATCGTTCGTTTTTTTTTAAAACCCTATATGCTATATGTTAGCTCTTAAGTCGACTTGTATGTTAAGCCAAGAGAAAAGATTAGCTTTTGCTTTTCTAACAAAACGATGTTGTTTAATATAAGCGGACTATAGCGTATTATAAAGTAATGAGTTTAGAGGAGATTGTCTCGTGTTTAAATTGTTTTGACGCAATTTTTTGCCCTCTCTTGCTTCGAGGGTTAGCCGCGATAATCCTTATCGACGGAACGTCTCCACTGGAAAGCAATAATGACGTCGGAGATTACAAAAACCTTAACCAGTTTATTATTATATCTAATATATGTACTTTTGTGTTATACTTTAAATATTTAAAATAACAACATGTGGCAATATATCCTGTTAAGAGGAATATTTATTTTAATGTCTTCTGAAAGCTTACTAAGTCAAGAATGAATTTGCAAAAAAAAATTATCGATTATTTTGAGTTCATAGGCCTTTTTTTTTGTTTACGGGGGAGAAATCTCCTAGTGAGATACCCGACTATTGCTTTGGGGAAAAGCTCAAGTTATGTGGGATTTTTACCCACTAAAACCCCCTCGGTGGCCACCATCAGCATAAAACAGTGGGAGGCTCCGGGATCTTAGGCCTAGTAGGTATATATAATATAACAATAGATAAATACTCGTAACTGAAAAACAAGAGAAGCGTTGTTTAATGCAGTTATAAGTTTGTATCGACAGTAATTTGATTAGTCCTGTGAAACACGGAGACTGGAGTTTCTAACTTCGACGTTCGCTTCATACGTTCACGTATTCATCCATTTATAGTAAAATTATAAATGCGAAAGCGTGTCTGTGTGTTTGATATTTACGTATGTTCGGTTCAACAACTACACCGATCTTGATAAAGTTTGGCACGAATACAGCCGATTCGGATTCGGTTTTTGCTTTTAATTATATACACAAAGACAAGTTCGTTAAGAAAAAATATTTTTCGTCCATTGTTATTGGTGGCACATGTTATTATTTTAATATGTAATTAATATTTTACTGCTTAATTGTACCTACGGTTTGTTAAAAAGAACTATTGTCATCGTGAAGACGGACACTGTATATATATATTTTTTTTTTGTCGTGTTTTTTTTTGTACACTACAAGTTAGCCCTTGACGGCTATCTCACCTGGTGGTAAGTGATGATGCAGTCTAGGATGGTAGCGGGCTAACCTGTTAGGAGTATGGTAATCCCACGCTCCTAATTGGTTTTATGCGACATCGTGCCGGAACGCTAAAATCGCTTGGCGACACGTCTTCGTCGGTAGGGTGGTAACTAGCCACGGCCGAAGCCTCCCTGTTTTACCGCACACCCGGGGGACCCGTTGTATACTTCCCGGACGACGGACACCTTATACCTACTTTAAAGGTCAGAATAAAAGACTTTTAAAACGTGTACGATATCACGGGTAAACGCTAGTATGTAACATGCACAGTGTATGTACACAGAAATCCAACGTTAGCTTGATGGAATGTGTTTCAAGGAATTCTAATTATTAATAGCATACTGTAGTCTAATCTCGCGTCTATTAGTTTACGAACAGTTTCTGATATTGGAGATTCATACCTACACCATAAACGGAACCTATTGAATGGTACGAGTACATTGCTGATAATATAAGATAGAGATGTCGCTCACACTTGTCCCGTGAAGAGACTTAAAAATCAATTTGAAACTATCTAGAATCGTAAAAGGTGACGTCTCATATTTTTAATCAGAGAGCATTTTCTCTTTTATTAACATTTGTATGCTAATTGCAAAGACAAAATCAAGTTAAAAATGACATGGCGAGAATGTATATAGAGCTGTGCCCTAATTAAAAGATTCATGTTCGTGAATATACAGTACATCAAATTAAAGCTTATAAGTGTGTGTTTACATCCGTTTAAGTTTTATGACCAGAGACCAAGCGAGAGATCGTACTTATAATAGAAAACAAAAAAAGTAAGCCTAAATATTTTGATGACATAGGTAATATTCATGAACAATACGCTTTAAAATTAATTATATCAGGAGTAAAATTAAAAAAGGGTTACACATTTAGTTTGTTCTAAAAGTAATTTTCACTTATGAATAATTACAAAACTTTTATGTAGGTATTATGAATTGATTATTAGGGCAGAATCCAGCCATGTCATTTCTAAAAATTCAAATTGTCCTACAGCCTTACGGTAATTTTAATGCATACCTACTTAAAAATTCTTGCATTGTAGGCAAATGCAACGTTCGTAAACTTTGTAAAGTCTGGGGTTTCGATCGCGCCTGTGTTAACAGATTGTAAGCCGAGGCCCAGAATGTATTTTAGCAGAGAATTCTTTCAACTTTATAGTATGGTAACCATTTAAATATTTCTTCCTTTGAAATCCATGGGGATTTCATGCAATCACTTCCTGTATATACCTTGCTTGTCAGTCGCCGACAAAAGTGATTCAACCTTGCTAAAGATTATCCAAGACAAAAAAAGACGTGTTGCACGCGGTGACTGCCACGGTAAAGCTATTTCATAGCATTTTTTTATCAACTAAATTATTAATATTTCAAAAACAACAATGAAAATAAAAATATTAAAAATATTGAGGTTATTTTTGATAAAATTAATTTAAAAAAAAGCAAAAGGGAAATGAGTAAAATTTAACTCTAGATTTGATTACAGACTTTCAACGGGACAGGTGAAACTAAATAAAAATGCTTGTCATAATAATAAAAACTAAAAAAACGTGATAAAAAAAATAAAGACGTACCCCAGGCTCGAACCTACCTTTCTGCACAAAAAACATACGTGATAACCGCTGTTCCGCGACCCTGTGATGGCCGTGGCGAAATATCTCTATGGTAAAAAGTATCACCGCTGTGCCCGTCGGAGTGGGGAGCGTGAGGTTTTTTTTCGTTACGGAATTTCTGGATTCGGTCCCCGCGCTCAAGGCCCTCGATAGAAGCTATGCAATAGCTTAAAAACGTTATAAAGCTTTGTTATCTATGGAGCAATCAATTTAAAAACCACAGACAGACGTCAAGTTTGATTGATGTTAATATTGGGAAAAAATTGTTATAAGGCGATAATTTGGTACCTACCTATAAAATTATCATGTCAGTTACTATAATTATCAGTCTTATTTTGAAAAATCTTGATATACACAACATTAGAGAAATGATGTTTAAGCGCAAGTAAATTTAAAATAACACCTTAAACACATATCAAAACATAAAGGAAAGCTGATTTCCCAGTTTTTAATTGCGTGTAATTCAATTAGTACAGTGTAAAACGGGAAACCGAGTTTCAAACTTTGCTACACGTGCGCTTTGTGCGGCACAATACAATACGTACATACACATTACACTCCCCTCTTACAATTCTTTAGCTTGCACTTTTTTCATAGCACAGTGGGATAAAGTGCTCAAATCCTCCACTTTGCTACAATGCTGAATGGCGGACTTTAACGATTAAGCCTTTTAAAAAACTAGCACCAAAAAAACTCTGTTTGCAACTTTAGTAAGAAGCAAACTTGAATAAGGCATGACGATATGGAACCCTAGCTACCAAATCCATAAGGATCGGATAGAAACCGTCCAGAGGCGATTTACACAATTTTATTCAATTCTCAAATATAAAAGATTAGATCATGATCAACCCATTACCGGCTCACTACAGAGCACAGGTCTCCTCTCAATATGAGAAGGGTTTGGCCATAGTCCACCACGCTGGCCATGTGCGGATTGGCAGACTTCACACGCCTAGAACATTATGGAGAACTCTCAGGCGTACAGGTTTCCTCACGATGTTTTCCTTCACCGTTGAAGCAAATGATATTTTAATTTTTAAAAACGCACATAACTCCGAAACGTTAGAGGTGCGTACTTGGATTCGAACCGCCGACCTCTAATTAGGAGGCTGACGCCCTAACCACTAGGCTATCACTGCTTCAAAAGATTAGATACCTAATTGCAATCGACTGGACACTTTTAAATTAATATCACTGTCGGATAGACGTAAAATTCATGACATGGTCTTCTTGCACAAGCTCGTAAACGGTACATTTAATAACTCTGAGTGGTTGGGCCAAATCTCTTTCAAGGTTCCAATTCGAATTCCGCGCTACCCTGTTCCACTTTTCACGCACCAAATTTATAGGACTAATCTTGGTCGCCACTCTTTGATACCCTGATTAAGCAGTTTATACAAACATTTTGTTTTTAAGGATAATTGAATCGATATTTTTACTGACAAACTGCACAATTTCAAGAAAATATTAAAAACACTTGTCTAGTTAGGTTTTGCATAGAGCGTATATCCGAGTATATATCCCTTATTCGTTATTATATTAATAAAACAAATATTAGTGATTCTTTCCTTTTGTAATTTCTGTTTTTGTTATTTGCTGTGCAATATTATATATATGCGCATATTATATTATTAGCGTCCTATTAGCGTTGACTAGAGTTATGATGAATGCTGTACCTACCTCTCAGTTGATTTATATGTGTATCTAGCACCTAAGGTTATGGAAAATAATTTTATTTTTACATATAATTACATATAATTCTGTTGGCGGCGCTCCGAATAAATAAATAAAATAAACAACTCAATATAGCAAAACTTGGGTACAGAGCGTATCTTGGTGGGATATATTATCATCATCAGCCAAGACGCATCCACTGTTTGACTTAGGTCTCCTTGAAGCTACGCCAACTCATCTTAATCTAGAGGACGGCCCACACTCCGTTTCCCAAGACGTGGGTGAGATATATATTTACATTAACATAAATGCCATCGTACAAGTTTGCTTGTGAAGGCAGATCATAGCAATGTCCCTGGGAGAGTGCAAAGTGGCGCCTGCTTTTATCCGCAGTATCCTGGGGCCGTGCTCGAAGTTGTCGACTTCGGGCCACTGATCCGCCACCCCTGTCGTATTTAATTGGGGCCCTAATATGATACAGGCGTCATCTTTCGCGACGAACGGAAATATAATATGAGTATCTGCTCGTAAATTGCGTTAACGTGTCACGCGTAATGCTATTATTGTTGGTACAAGCCCACTGAATAAATACCATTTGTTTTCTGTGTTTCATACAATACTTTTTTTTTTAATATATAAAATATTTTATCTTCTAGATCAGTGAGTTGCAAGGCAAAGGACGGGGTCGTAATTCGGAAGTGATGGACGTATCAGTGAATGATCCCAAGGGGCTGGAATGGCAACCCCAAATAGATGGACAGACATCAGGCGGGTCGTATCAATCGTCATCATCATTTTTTTTTTTTATCCACTACAGGTTAGCCCTTGACGGCAATCTCACCTGATGGTGAGTGATGATGCAGTCTAAGATGGTAGCGGGCTAACCTGTTAGGGGTATGGTAAAGCCATACTCCTAATTGGTTTCTACACGACGTCGTGCCGGAACGCTAAATCGCTTGGCGACACGCCTTTGTCGGTAGGGTGGTAACTAGCCACGGCCGCAGCCTCCCACCAGACCAGACTCGAGCCAGGAATCGAACCCAGGACCTCCAACTTTATAATGCAATAGCGCGCGCGCTGCGCCACGGAGGTCGTCATCATTGTCAATCGGTTGATGTGACGAAGATGATGCTGATGATATTCTAGAGCTACCTCGGTCTAGTGGTTTGTCATGTAGGTACTACTACGAGTCTTAGGTTCAATTAGTGGCGTGGTTCGGAGTTAGTAAATTGGTGGGGTCTATACCCGTGCTTCGGAGAGCAAGTTTTAGCATATGTCCCACTTATTTAGCTAACGTGTGATAATGATCTATATCGCATTCCTATGCGAGAAGAGGTCTGAGCAGCATTGGGATGTCAATAGGCTAGCTAATGGTACGTGGACATGCAGGCGGGTAAAGCTGTGGTTTCCACTAGTATGTCCTAAATAAGTTAAGGATTTTAACATTCAACGTTTCTTTACTTGGGCAATTTGGAACGTCGGTACAAAATAACAAATTTAATTAGATGCAGCCTCCAACTTGGAATTTGCAACTTTTAACAACTCCCCAACTTCGCAATACGTATCGGAACCTGGCCTTTAGTCCGCTTACAAGCAAACTGCCGGACCATTCACAGAGCTCCGGAAAGTTTATTTTCAATTTGTCCAGCGGATTGCGAGCATGGTGTTTTTAGATTTATAGTTTTGCGGTTCCGTAACAAAATGGAACCCTTATTTTGCGACTTCCGTACGCACTCAAATACCAAAGCTTTCGATGTGAAATTTGCCAAACATGTAGGTATAACGACGGCAGACTTAAAGTGAGATAACTAATCCGAATGGGTTTAGTACCAAAGTGACGAGAGCGGGATTAACTACTTATTCGATTGCGTAAGAGTTAACTTCTTGTATAGGAGTAAGTTTTTCCAGAAATACCAGCATATTCAAACTGATAGCTCTGTTTCAAAAATAGCGTGAGGGCTTTTGAAGTTAAATCAAAATTCGATATTCGGTTTTGCTGCAACCTTCATCAATCCATACCTTCGGCCATCTCTAGGAATTTACAGGATATGCTCATTTCAATAAAGATGACTGCTCAAAAGATCATTGTAAGTAGATTGCGTTTATGTATGTACCCGATAAGAAGAATAAATTATTAATACAAAATAAATAAATTATTAAAGTCGTAGACTTTATATCACAGTTTAACGAACTAAAAAATCCATCTATTGAAAATAATATTATCTACTTAATAAATATAATAACTGCTAAAGTGCCAAGCCACGTAAAATAATTTGCAAATTGTGAAACAATCTTTCACTCTGTTTGCTCAGAACTGCGATTTTTAGTTATTCAAGGGGCCGATTAACAAATTTCTCAAAAGCCGGCAATGCCTTGGTGGCTCCTCTGGTGCTGCAGATGATCATGGTCATCAGGTTACCTGTTTGCTCGTTTACACGCTATTTATATTAATAAAATTAATGCTGACTACTAGCCTGTTCTTCGTCAGCCCTGCGAGTAGCAGAGGAACAGTGGCGCATTCCCGACCCTAATTAAAACTTGTGTAACAAAGTTATAATAGAAAAATAATGAGAAACGTACACCATTTCGTGCACCTTCGCAGCCGCCCATAACTACTTGGGTACCTAGTTTATGTATTGTTTAAAGTTTATTTGTTCTTGCCTTGATTGAGGTGTGTTGATACCATTCAAAAATGAGTATCAGGAAATAAGAAGAGGTTTTTAAAAGTTATTGACGATTTACTTAGATAACTGTATCCGTTAATTTGGGAGATATGAATTTTAGTAGATATAAAATATGTTAAGCTCTCAGGTAATGAAATGTACATTTTTACGTACATTTTGGCTTATGAGGTTAGCTTGGCTGAGTCCATTTCGAGTATCTGCCAAATCAGCAACCGATAATAAAGCTTCATTGCCTGGAATTGTTAATAATTATTCCTGCAGGGCTATTGATCTTTCGGAGATATATTATAATAAATACGCGTAATCCGAGCTACCGTTTATTTCAAAACTGTTCTTACATTCCAAAATATTTCTTAGGCTTATCCGTTTATTATAAGACTACCCACATATATTCTTGTCTATATGTTTATCCAAGGTCTTATATCATTCATGTAACATATTTATATATTCATATAATATATTTATATATTTTTATATATTCATTTCAAATTACAGCCAAATCATCATAACAAACATTCACATATTTAAATTTAGTTTATTAATATTATATATTTTTTTAAAATATACACATTGATGTACATATAGATCGGTGAGATCCAGACAAGTTTTAGGTTTAATGTAGTTTTATTTTATTGTTATTGTAATATTATGAAGTTAAATATAATTACGGACTGAATTAAATCATTATAAGTATATACATTGCTTTATTTTACATAGATATAATTCATCCAGCAAACATTGCAGTTTCCCACACGTGATACTCGTCTAATCCATCTTACGACGATCTCTTCCGTAGAAATAAATCTCATCTTACTACTTACTATGATTATAACTTTGTGTTTCTGTTACTAAGAGCATAACTTCAGTTCATTCGTGTATTTGTCTTATCTCCCGAATCAATATTGCGAATGTATGATATATTTACAAATAAGAATAAGATTATGTTAGCTAACATATTGTTCATACTACGTAATATGAGTTTCCCTGAATTTACAAGCCAAACCTATATAATACAATATTTATATAAACATATTCTGATTGCTTTAGATTCAATAATATTGTGTTGTAAAGAATGATTCGAAATCACTTCCTTCACAAACACTCTATCTATAGTCTCTGTGGTTCAACTGAAAAAACTGCCGTAAATACTTTACGTACGTTAAGAGCATCGCCATATTATTTGAGGATTACCACAGGAATAAAGGTAAGAAGCCCGTTTGGAACCCAAATATTTTCAATTCGTTGGATAAATTTTATAGGTAAAAATTCAATTGATTCCTAGATAATTATGGTGTGTTTATATTTTATATTTAAAGTATTATTTACCAAAACTCATAATCATCGTTATTGCCCGCCAACTCGTATTGTGGCAGCACAGAAAGGCAGCACTAAATCAAATCAAATCAAAAATAGCTTTATTTATGTAAACCTATTACAGGCATCTATGAAGCGTTCATAAATAATATATTTATCATTATTTTAATTTATGAGGGGATGGAGATAACTATAATGAAGTTTTAAGTTTACGAATATAGTTATCACCATGAAATAACTACTGTGTAAATTATTGACGCGTCAAAAGTGCCTTTTTAAGGACTATTTGAATAAAGATTATTTTGAATTTGAATTTGAATTTGAACTACACTAACTTAAAATTAAAGCTAAGAGGGAAGCCGATCCAAACAAACTCAGTCGGGGTATTTCCCTTGTGTTTTTTTTTCAAAACC
Organism: Lasiommata megera; assembly: GCA_928268935.1. Classification (NCBI taxonomy): domain Eukaryota; kingdom Metazoa; phylum Arthropoda; class Insecta; order Lepidoptera; family Nymphalidae; genus Lasiommata; species Lasiommata megera. The sequence goes on along the minus strand of OV743329.1, from coordinate 435,831 downwards.
GGTTCCCGTGCAGTTCAGTTCAGTGTAGTTCAGTCTTCTCTTAAAAGCAAAGCTTCACTTTGTAAGTGGAGTGGAACGCTCGCTAAGTGTCTCAGATAATCTTAGAACATACTTAAGTGTAACTTTTAGGCAAGAGTCACACCCGCAACATTACTATGAAAAGTCAGCGTATTCAAGAGATAAACCTACATACAAACTTTTTTAGATTTTTTAAGTCTATGATTTTTTTTTGCACAGTAATATTTTCATTTACCGACAGAAACATAATACGTTTGCTATTTTTTGACGTTCATAAATTGTTGTTTTTGTAGTAATCAAAAATCAAATCAATCAAATCAAAAATATCTTTATTCACGTAAACCTATTACAGGCATCTATGAATCGTTCATTTTATTATTTCTATTCGTGAAGTGATGGTGATAACTACTCTCGACAACTTAAAACTAAAGCTATGAGGGTTCAAATCTCGCTCAGGTCTAAGAAAAAGACCACAACAAGCTTAGCCGGGGTTTTTTTTTTATCACCATCTCACATAATCAATAATAAACTATAGTACCTATGGAGATAGAGCAATTCACACCCAAGCTTTTTTATCGTTTATATAATCCTTAATATATTATTATAGACAGTGGCGCTGTCACCACTTTCATAAATAAGTTTGCCAAGCATCAATATTTAATTTTATCTTACATTTTGTTAAATGGGCAACCTTGTAAAATAAGAAAACTTTGTAAATATTGCATTTTTTTTAATATTTTTGTAAATTGCATCATTATAGTTTCAATATTATCTTACTATTTTTTTTTTTGCTTTATGAAATACTGCAGTCCTCTTATTTTTATTTGTCCGTCTTTGTTCCAAGGCCCTCTTGCTCTGCGATGTCTAAAGCATCAAGTTGAAACTTATATTGAATACTAAAATCAACGGTCGCTCCAAGTTACTAATTAAACGTATTAAAACGGTACAGCCTTCAAAGCGTGTTTTTTATTGAGAATTCCGCTCAATGACTGCAATATAAAACCTACGAGGTACTTTAAGGTGATCTAAAGCCCTAGAACTTGTCAAGAAGATAAACTATTGGTGAAATTTACGACAGAATTAAAATGAAAAATCCGCCACCTATTACTGGAAATGGGGAGTTGAAATAATAAAGATTATCAGATAAAAGATTCTATAAAAAAACATGGAATAAGTTTTTTTATGTATGTAGTTCTTTTAAGGAATAGTTCCATCACATGTAATTCCGTGATTGTTATATATGTGGGAATTATTAAATGTTTCCGGGTAATAAGTGCATATGCCTCAGAGTTCAGCGTTTATACTTTCTCCATTTAAAATGTTAGCCAGATCGGTTCAAACAATGTGACGTGGAGAGTGCAACGAACATCCCAACATAAATTTATTATAGTTGTAGCATTGTAAAATATATTTCTGTTCCCTCTAGTGAAATTAAACGCCAAACCCTTTCAAAAGGTTTGCGAAACGAATAAAAATATTTGTAGACGAGTTAATATTTTATTATCAAAAAAATTACTTAATTAAATTAAACTGTTTAAGTAATAAAACTAATATACTTACCTTATTCAAAGTTTAACATTCAAAACTGTCTGATGGTTCAATTAATATTAGAGAAAAAACTCGCATTATTATAAATAAAAAATAAACATTTATTTTATTTAGGTTGGTTAGGTCCACGTACGAGATAATATTTGTTCCTTTTAGTTATTATTCGCGTTTCTTTTTGTTATTTTCTATCGTTATTGTACCGTCATAACAAAAATATTTGCTCTAATTTCCCCCCCTTTTATGTGAAGCTTCTATGAAATGAAATTAAGTTCAGGGAACATGGAAAACTTTATGTTAGCACACGTGTAGATTATACGGATTCGCATTTCATCTTGTTTTTAGTTTCTGAAATGAAATGTCCTCTAAATGGATCTTCTAAAAGGCTTCCAGAATATTCCTCTTAACGCCTATACCTATACCTACCACTTATATCGATATTTGGTGACGAGATTGATAGTATCCTGGAAAAATACCAAACAAACGTAGCTTAACTGGTTCGATTCAGAGCTTTTGTTTACTTTTTTGGAATTTTCTAATCAGAGGTCGGCGGTTCAATCCCGGGCATGCGCCTCTAACTTTCAAGGTAATGTGTGTTTTTAAGTAATTAAAATGTCACTCACTTCGACGGTGAAAGAAAAAATTGTGAGGAAACCGTCACGCCTGAGAGTTTTATAAAAACCTCGTCTTCGCTGGCGAAGTCGGTGTATAGCCTATGATTGTGTGGTAGGTGGTACGGGTATGTTTTCAGTAGTCATCTGATCGTCAGGGTCATGAAGGATATGTTTAGGTCTCCTCTTTCGGAGAGGAGCGCTTAGGTCGGGGGAGTAGGGATGGACTATGGCCAAACCCTTCTCATATTGAGAGGAGATCCGTGCTAGTCAGCCGAGAACGGGTTGTTGATGATATAAGTATCATTTAATGTTCGCGAGTTTATGTCTCGGTGAGTAGCTACTTACTTTTCAAATGACAGTAATTTCAATTGTACAAGCCAGTTTTAATAATGTTCGAGACGTTCTGCTTCCGGCACTGAATGTAACACGGCAATGTTCAAAGACAGTAGTAAGTTGAAGTAAAGGTTCTAAACTTCGGGCTTTAACGCGAAGTGCCTTTGTCTTTAAGTCAAACAGTCAAAGGTTTATATTCTCTCACCTAAACTTCATATAGAGGAAATGTGTCCAGCATCAATTGAGTGAGCTGACTCATTTTTTTATTTATAACCTAGTCAAACCTAGTCACCCCACTGTTTGGATCACATCATACGAAGCTTTGTTAGAAGAAGTACGAGATAAAGTATGATCAAACTATATACAGACTACGGCAAAAATGTTTAAAATATTCTTAAAAATAAGAAACAATGTTAGATATTTTTTGCTATAATATCCTTGAATAACTAAATTATTTTCGTACTAATATAATTCCTGCTATATTTAGCTTTACATTAATAACTCCGACGACCTTCGTAGCGCACTGCGTGTACCGTCGCATTATATAGTTGGAGGTCCTGGGTTCGTTTCCCGGCTCAAGTCTGGCCTGGTGGGAGGCTTCAACTGTAGCTAGTGACCACCCTACCGACAGAGACGCCGTTTCGCCACGCGATCTAGCGTTCCGGCATGATGTCGCGTGGAAACCAATTAGGAGCGTGGGATTACCGTACTCGTAACAGGTTAGCCCGCTACCATCCTAGACAGCATCATCTCTTACCAACAGGTGGGATAGCCGTCAAGGCCTAAGTTGTAGTGTATAAAAAAAACCTTTATAATTCAATTAAAATGCCGTACGAATTAAGCCGGCATTGGTATTTCATCATGATCAACCCATTACTGGCTCACTACAGAGCACGGGTCTCCTCTCAGTATGAAAAGGGTTCGGACATAGTCCACCACGCTGGCCATGTGCGGATTGCCAGACTTCACACGCTTTAGAGAACATTATATATTATAACTCTCAGGCTGCAGATTTCCTCACGATATTTTTTTTTACCGTTGAAGCAAGTGATATTTTAATTTTTTTAAAACGCACATAACTCCGAAAAGTTAGAGGTGCGTGTCCGGATTCGAACCGCCGACCTCTGATTAGGAGGCTGACGCTCTAACCACTAGGCTATCACCGCTTTTATCGGCATTTACGTTATTTTTATTTGCCAAAAGTGTCGGTATTTAAATAATAATAATAGCTTTTATAATTAACAACGCTCGACCGCGTGAATTGAATTACTGTTAATCGGCGTAAATTCGGCGTTACTGTTGCAGTCTGAAAAGGGAGCAAATACCACTGCTGCCACGCACGACTGCTGCCTTGCGAAACAAACCCACCCCTATATTATATCTATATCCTCGTGCTGTTGATTATTAAACTAATATCATATACAAGCATAACCATGAATGTTGGTTGTTGATTCACGCAGAAACGAAGCAAATTTAATTGTCTTTATTAAAACGTTTTTAAAGTGCTGGATATTAAACTGTAAAATTTTACTCGGGAAAACAAATTCACGCAATAAAATTCGCGAGTAGAGGCCGGTTCTCGATAAACCGGTTCTCGTGTAATTCAATTATGTAAATTGGAGTCTCGCTGTCGATCTCCGTGTCAGAAGCGCGTCAGCCCCAGATGCTGCGAGCTCAGCAAGATCGTATCTCTAAATTAAGCTATCTTTGGGCACGACGACCTCTCTTATATTTTATATGTGAGAGGACCCAGGTTCGATCCCCGGTCGCGACAATAGAATTTGTCATTTTTGAATTTCCTCTGGTCTACTGGGAAGCTTCGGTCGTGGCTAGCAACCTACCGAAGAAGACATTCTGGCCAAGCATGTCAGCTTCGCGACTCGTCAGAGTCATTAAGTGGTACATAAACAAAAACAACTTTAAATGGTTAAGTGGTTAAAGCGTCGATATACGAGTAGTTTTTTGTCCTTATTTTGACGAAATATCAGTCTCTATAAATACAAAAAGTATTTTGACCTTTGAAATTTACCATTAGTACAAGATACCATTTCTTGAAGGTCGTAGAAGGTTTTCGAGTATCACAAGCAGCAAAGTAAAATTTATCTTAAAATTTTCAGTTATATTCATTTCTGTACCCGGAAGATGCAAACGGCACCTTATTATTAGTAAAAGGGGGTGCCATCTGCACCTTGCGCGAACGATTCTTCGGTCTGTCAGCGCGGTGTATACCAGGACAATTTTTTAAAATAATTAATAAAAAAAAAGTTAATTAAAATAAATCAGCACATCGGAAATGCAGACTGGTACTACTGGTACTTAATGGTATCTACATTGAGTTTACGGCTTTACTTGTACAACCAATACTTTTCAATCTAACTAACTTTTAACCGAATTTGTACTACACTTTGCTTTCCCAAATACATTTTATAAGTTGGTCAACTATAACTCATTGTTTTCGTGAAGATCTTATTTAACATGGTGGCGTGTTTAACATATATATTATCATCATTTCAACCGATAGGCGTCCACTGCTGGACATAGGTCTTTTGTAGGGAGTTCCAATGGCCACGGTCTTGGGCCGCTTGTATCCAGCGGCTCCCTGCGACTCGCTTGATATCGTCTGTCCACCTTGATTTGGGTCGACCAACGATACGTTTACCGGTGCGGGGTCGCCATTTCAGCACCTTGGAACCCCAACATATATATACCCATACCAAATACATGACAGCTTTAAATAAATAGTCTGTGAGCTAAACCGTGGACAGACAAACAAGCAAATAACATGACGAAACTATAAGGGATCCTTGTTGTCTGCGGAACCCTTAAATCGAGTGTGGTACTTAGCACGATGTTATGTGTTAAGGATCACATTAAGAGCAAGTGAGATGACAATAACGTTACAGTTTTCCGATACATGGAGTATCGGAAACAGACCTGGTACTAAGGGTGCCTTTATCGTGAGATAGCGAATGTTTCTTACCATGTTGTGTATTCGTCAAACATTTGTCATAAAACCCTGTTTGACACGACTTCAGGAATGACGAGAAGTTAGCTAACTTAGTCCCTGGAGAACAGAAAAGGCACAAAGACTTTATCTTAGGTCGTTGGGACTTCATTATATAAGTTGTAAAATATCTCGTATGCCATAATTTTGAAGCTACTATGAGAAGCATCTCTCAAACTTCGAATCCTCTTTACTAAAATAAAAAATAGAAAGGGAATAGAGGATTTTCTTCGTCTTGATTTTTATATCAAAATTTTCACTAAAGCACATTTAGAGATATGTCTTGTCACTGAGAAGTGATAGCCGAAAGAATACGCAATTAAAAATGGTAATTGGCTTGGTCTCAGGCAAGCCTACGTTTAACACTTTCACCTTCAGTTAAGGTTAGCGAACAGTCAAATAACAAGATATAGCCGCTTCAGAAACACGCTTGCTCTTAATAACATAATAAGCTAATTTGAATAAAAAGTTTTTGGCTTTGACATATTTTTCCCACTGTGCGAAACGAAGGTGATAATTAGATTCCCTAAGTTACAAAAAGAAAGAAAGATTTTCTTAATTCAGTCCAATTTACATGGTTTTATTGTAACTTAATGAGTAAGAATTAGTAACTAAATTACGACAATGAGCACATAAAGCGGCGGCTAAACTAACAAACATGTCTACGGGACGCCAACTACAACTATAAGTTTGTTTGGAACTATAACCTAGCAGCACCTACAAATAAATCTTATTACAATTTAGATCTATTTCACTCAACTAAATTGCAGATAAAAAAAGAAATACTAAATCTGCCTAAATAATACACACACACACACACACACACACACACACACACACACACACACACACACACACACACGCGCGCGAACTCACTAACTTACACACTCACAATTACACATGCACACCCACTTATTTGTTAACTTGTTCACCCTAGTCAGTTTCATTTAGTTACATTTTAAATTTTTACCTATTTAACATATTTTGTATATATTGTGTAATCTCTTTGGCCTTATTTTATGTTTTTCTTAATTGTATACCAATGAATTATAACGCTGTTGATTAATTGAAAATAAATAAATAAGTTTGTCTCTTCTTTTCACTATTTGGCCTTTGACTAGACATAATACGGAGACGATGGACCTGAACAGACTTAATTCCATTCTTTATTCCATCAAGAAACCAGCGCCTTGAGAGCCGCAAATACATCGTTTATAGCAGAAAACCTAAAGACTGGCATCACAAACTCATTAAATAGGTACATAGTCTGTATTATTACCGTCTTCAGAGAATATGTATAACCTTCTCGGTTTTAATCAAATTCAAAATGTGAGATCTATTTTTGATGTCGTCTGTGGAAACCGCAGCCTGTCTGTGGTTGCAAAGGCGGCAATATTACACCAGTGGCACGTGTTTTTGTACGGATGGTACTTCTGTTAAAGAATGGCGGCAACGCGGAATTGTTGTTTAGCTATTTCACGCCATTGTTTTTACTAACTGTGTTATGACTGACTGGCTCACTGGCGGTAGCAGAAAATAAATGCAGTAAAGCTATTTTCAGATAATTAGTGTCACTCGGTGTTGTATTAAAGTTTATTTGTAAGTTTAAAAGACGGAATTAAATGCGCCAGGTAAATTAAAACCTTTCTTCCAAAAATATCATTTAAATTCTCACAACGTCCTCGTGACGTCCCATAGCTTCTTAGAATCGCGGCGATAACGATGCTAAAGTTATTTGTAACTATCTCGGTTGGCATGTTCGCTAGATACCGATATAATCATTGTAACGTAGTTATAATTGCGTAATATTACGCGATTAAACGATCTATTAATTATATAGCGGCGGGAAACATATTTGTTGCTATGTGATTTTCATTAATAAACGTTGTATCTTTTAGATGGTATTTCTTTTTTTCACAAGTGTTCCACCGCTTTGTTTAATGAGACAAACTGGCGGCAATTAATTGCGAACAGATTACCCCGGAGGGTACGTTAGTAGGTACCCACTGTTATACCCATTGTCAAAGGGTTCCAGTGTGATATTTAATCAAATTGTAATCCGAACGAAGTCGCGGGCGTGTGCTATTTGTGTATTACTCGTAGGTGTATAATATATCGAATGAATCTGAAATCTGAAAATCTCGCACTTGGCACTCTGCTGATGGAAGCAATTATATCATCAACAATCAATAGTTCCTGCGCAGGCTCTGAAATATCATTGCACATATCCCAACTATTAATATGAATGCCAAAGTGTTTGTTTATTACGTAAAACGTCTAAAATCTAGCTTGTAAAATTCCTTCACCGATGGAAAGCTGCATTATCAGCGAGTAGGCTAGACAGGCGGTAAGGAGAATAGACATAGATGGTATTTCATCCCCACATTTTTGAACAGGAACTATGACTATAGGTACAAAACAGATTTATTAGAGATTAGAGAGCTCCTTCTACATCTTTTTAATCCGTCAGAGAAGAAGGGCTCTCTTTAAAACATGTTTAATTACATTAAATATATAAACATGTTTTAGAGCTCAAAAGAATTCACCATTTTATGTTTTCTTAAAGACAAAGGAAAATAAAAATGTTAATCTTTGTATAAAAACGGGTAACTATTTTATACTAAGGAGAAATGTGTAAAGAATTCTTTCGCATTTATTATAATATCATAGTTTTAAGTTTGTATTTTTATTAAACGTCTATTATTTTTATTAATCTATTTTTAAATCTATTTTTATTAACGTATTGGCGTCAAATTATGAGATCTATTTTAGACGAGCGTTTCATCGCGTCGCGTCGTTGAGATAAACTGTCGGCAAGTAATTGCGAACGCGGTAGGTGGTATAGATGTATCTACCCTGCTATCAAAGGGTTTTAATGGGATATTTATATAAACTTTATCCCCTTGGAAGAAGTCGCAGACGTGCTTAGGTAATTGGCGTGGCGTCACCTGGACCGGAGTTTCAGCTGAAATTGGGCGTCACATGGTTTGTGGTGGGCAGGACTTGCAGCACAACACTGTGCTGACACCTCACCTCGCACCATTTGGTTTGTTAAATTTAACGCTAACCATATCGATCGTCATGAAATTTGGCACATATATAGCTTTCCATATATACCTACGATTATTTTAAATGTGAATGTAAGTTTGTTTGTTACGCTTTCACGCGAAAACTACTAAACCGATCAATCTTAAACTTATGACAAATATTCTTCTAGGAGGTATAACATAGGAACCTTTTTAATTAAAAAAAAAAAAAACTTGAGAGGTGTCAAGGGACACCCGGATGGAACGAAGTTCCTTTCGATTAATTAGTGAAGGAATTGTAATAAAATTTTATTTTATTTAAGTTATAATAATATTTTTTTTTATTATTATCAAATATAATGTTATATTAACTTAATCAGTAGGCTCAATTTTGTACTCCATCAGCAATATCCGGAACTTAGCAAGCAGTAGCTCAGCAATATCAGAAACACTGTCAGGATTCATTATTATTATTTTTTATTATTTATTATTTACAAAAAACCTGTATATACTCAACAAAAATAATCGTCGCGACACCACACTATTCAATGCGAAATAGAAATGAAAATATCTGGCTTGCTTTCTATAAGAGAGAGAGAGACAGACACAGAAACATGCGACGCCGCACAGCTTACAATAACAAAAAGTGTCGTGACAACTTTTCGTAAGAATTTTTTCCGTCTAGTCCTCTTTCACAACGCGCGATAAGGAACTTCGTTCCAATATAACAATACGAAAGATAACGAAACGGTTTGTTAAAATATAGTTATCATATTGATTCATTGATATTGTAACGAGATCTGATACTTATTAAGAGGCTTCAATGCGAGCGAGGATATATTCATTTCGGGGAAATTAACAATCTCTTATCAAATTCAATCATCTAATTTAATATTTTATTAAAGTTTTTAAAATAAAGTCTAATTCTAATTCACATTTCTAATCCACTGCTGGGCCGAGGCCTTCTATCTCATAAGGAAACGGCATTATATCGAGCTTAGACCCTCGTAAACTCTTTTGTGACGACCTCTCTTACGTAGTGGTGTGCTATGGCTTGAAGTCCCGAGTTCGAGCCTCGGCGAAAGCCATTTGATCTATCTATTTAAAGCGAATGCTTTAAGTAGATAGATCAAATGGCATATGGTATGATGATGTCGCGAAGAAACATATGGTTATGGATATTATAGAACTGCTATACCCTATACCTGTTTGGGGCATAGCCCGCTATCACCACTTACCACCAGGTGAGATTGCAGTCAAAAGCCAATTCGCAGTAGAATAATAAAAAAGACGCCCTCAAATTTTAATAAGAACACGGTCACAAAATTGAGGAAGCGCCGTGGAAACACATAAATAGGATTTTCAATTTTGAATTTCATAAAGTAATGCCTTTCTCGTTTCAGCAAACAGCTTTTTGCGAAAGCAATATAAATGTTAAGTAGATGTATTAGGAATCATTTTTGCGTGAAATTATATTATGAAGGTATCTCAGTATATAACATACAAGCTATTAGAGAACAACTGTATATGTGGACATCAACAGGAAATTTAGGTGTTTTTAGTAATGTAAATGCTTATTGATATATTAACGAAGGTAAAGTTTTAATTATATACCAATGCTATAGTGACTAGTAGAAATAGATTAATTCTGACTTGAATTTTATTAGTACTTCTTAACTACCTTGTTGGTATGTTTGTCTATGGACGTTTTCTAGGTTCGATTCTCGGGTCGAGCCAAACATTGTTAGGTATCAGATTGCTGTAACAAGAGTACCTAAAATATCGTATGGAATTTGGCAAACCTTATGAAATTTACAGATTCCGAATATCGTTTTTTTTATAAGGGTTCAACAAGACGTTGAACGAGCGAGTAGATCATTTCGAAATTATCAAAACGTTAATATTTCTATTGGAGGATAGTATTTATTCGATGACCACCTTGCCGCAGTATTGAGCGCTGTTGTCTTAGAAGTTGAAGCTTCCGAGTTCGATAGCCGGAAGTGGCTTCGATCGTGGCTAGTTACCACCCTTGACACAAACGTGATGCTAAGCAATTTTGCGTTACGGTAAGATGTCGCGTTTAAACAGATGGGTTTATCATATGGGTGACACGTCGCTGTCGGTAGGGTGGAAACTAGCCACGGCCGAAGCCTCCCACCAGACCAGACTCGAGCCGGAAATCCAACCCAGGACCTCCAACTTTATAATGCGACAGCGCACGCACTATCAAGGTACACGCAAACAAAAAAGGATTGTTAATTCTTAAACGTCAAATACCTTGGCATAGATAATATAAGAACACCGTTAAAGCACCGCTTTGTAGGTGATGATGTGAAAACAGATAGATAATATAATACGGTCCATTTAACTCTGACGTTACAGTATTTTGATACACGCCAAGATGGCGGGCACACAAATTGTTAATGAAGCACAGTCAACAGAGTTAGTAAGTTAGTAAGTGTGCTCAGCAAACTCAGCCATGTTATTATCAGTACCGAGTATTAAGACTTGTGGCTTACAAGTGGCTCTCAAAGTACTTGGTCTAAGAGGTAGTCGGAATGACTGAGCGTGAGCATATTATTATAATTATACGTCGCTATAAATTTTGTGGAAGCTGGTGATAGCCTAGTGGTTAGAGCGTCAGCCTCTTAATCAGAGGTCGGCGGTTCGAATCCGGACACGCACCTCTAACTTTTCGGAGTTATGTGCGCTTTTAAAACAATTAAAATATCACTTGCTTCAACGGTGAAGGAAAACATCGTGAGGAAACCTGCACGCCTGAGAGTTCACCATAATGTTCTCAAAGGCGTGTGAAGTCTGCCAATCCGCACATGGCCAGCGTGGTGGACTATGGCCAAACCCTTCTCATATTGAGAGGAGACCCGGTCTCTGTAGTGAGCCGGCAATGGGTTGATCATGATGATGATGATGATAAATTTTGTCCTATCATGTCGCTATTTCAAAGATAATTTCGGTACAGTTAAATTCTTTAAAGGGGTCTTTATATGCATTCAGAGGAAGTTTTACGTTCAATTTTACGGTTGACGAGTAGCTCGCGTCGGCGTAATATTCGTTATAATTCTTTTGCAGACGTTCATGTGTATGTTTAAGGTTTAAATATGAACAAGTACTGCACGGGTTTTGAAATTATTTGAGTCGAACAAACATTTCATAGCGAGTAAAAGATATATTATAATATGTACTGCACATGTACTGTAATGGTATAAATGCGAAAGTGTTGCTTCAAATTTTTCAAATTATGATATCGCTGGACTAAAGTTAACTACCCCGTGTATTATTCGAAGACTTGAACCACGTTTTGACGACCTCCGTGGTGCAGTGCGTGCGCTGTCGCATTGAAAAGTTGGAGGTCCTGGGTTCGATTCCCGGCTCGAGTCTGGTCTGGTGGGAGGCTTCGGCCGTGGCTAGATAGGTAGATAGATATTCTCTTTATTGCACACTACAAACATGAATTCAAAATAACTAAAACAAAAAATTAAATAAAAAAAACAAACATAATGCGCAAAGGCGGTCTTATCGCTAAAAGCGATCTCCTCCAGACAACCTTTTGTGAAAGGAAAGAGTTTAAAATAGATGGGGAGTTAAAAGGAGATGGGGATGGCTAGTTACCATCCTACCGACAAAGATTTAGCGTTTCGGCACGATGTCGCGTAGAAACCAATAAGGAGCGTGGGTTTACCATACTCCTAACAGGTAAGCCCGCTACCATCCTAGACAGTATCATCACCACCAGGTGAGATTGCCGTAAAACTTGTAGTAAATTAAAAAAAAACCTGCTTTATAACTTTAAAATTAATTTCATCAAAATCCAAGTATGGATAGGTACCTCACAAAAGGCCTTTGAGCATACCTACACAGGGTTTCTCACGATTTTCCTTCACCGTATTTGGGATTCGAACTCGGTAATCCAGAAATGCTTGCAATGCTGGCTTGGTAAAACATCTGAATAAATTTACATGATTTGCTAAGACCTAGGCTCTTCCCATCTGCAACAGTTTGCGTTTGTCTATTTAAAGCAATTTATAATTCATTTTTTAAATTGGCCAACACAAGCACCTATGAAACGACGGCGATAACTTATAAATAAAGCTAGGTTCAAAAAGTGCCCTTGTTTAAATAGAAGCTCACAAAAAACTTAGCCGAATTCCAGATTCACGTCACAAAAACCTTGTATAGCCCGGCTAAAAATATATACAGTTTAGGGTGTAATGGAGAAACCATTTCATTGCTACTTCGTTTACCACAATATAATATATATTTCGCCGAAACCGAAATGGAACTCGTTTCGTAAACTGCCCCAGTCTGGTGCGCGCGTTTGGCTCCATTTCTCGTTATTCTCAGAAAAGCGACTCGAATTTAATAGTTTTCCCACGTGTACAACTGTATAGAAGGTTTAACGACCTAGCGGTACGAGTACCAACTAAACGAGTTTTAAAATTGGGACTTGAAGTACAAACGATTAATCTCGCTCTTTGTTACCCGCGGTGTTAAAATCCCGCGGGGACTGTTTCTTGTTCAGAGTTAAATGGCACAGCACATCTCCAAGCTGTCTATGACGCTAAGGCTGGAGAAGGGTTTACGTTTCACTATCACACTCTGCAAAACAACTTCACCGGATTAATAAGTATTATTATTGAACGAATGAACGAATATTGAACGAATGAATGAACGAATGGACTGAAATTGATTTGAAATAATAATAAATACAGATTAGTGATAGCCTAGTGGTTAGGGCGTCAGCCTCCTAATCAGAGGTCGGCGGTTCGAATCCGGGCACGCACCTCTAACTTTTCAGAGTTATGTGCGTTTTTAAAAAAAATAAAATATCACTTGCTTCAACGGTGAAGGAAAACATCGTGTGGAAACCTGCACCCCTGAGAATTCTCCATAATGTTCTCAAAGGCGTGTGAAGTCTGCCAATCTGCACATGGCCAGTGTGGTGGACTATGGCCAAATCCTTCTCATATTGAGAGGAGACCCGTGCTCTGTAGTGAGTCGGTAATGGGTTGATCATGATGATGATATAAGCGGAGTGTGCTTTCAAGATGCTATTGTTTATATAAAGCCCATAGTAGGCTCTCTTTTTTTTTTTGCCCTTATCCCACATTATGTGGGTTCGGCACAACACGTCTTCTTCTTCCACTCTCTTCTATCAGAGTCACCTCACTATCCACACCTTTTACCTGCATATCCTCTTTTGCACAATCCATCCATCTCTTCTTTGGTCTTTCCTCTACTCTTTTGCCCTTTCACGTTCATATATAACATTCTTTTGGTGACATCACTTTCTTTCTTCCGCATTATATGACCATACCAAGCTAGCCTGTTACTCCTCATCTTTTCTGTCACTGGCGCTACTTTTAGACTTCCCCTTATATATCATTTGTTATCTTATCCATTCTTGTCACACCACACATCCATCTCAACATTCGCTATCACGGCTATCGAAGCTTAATGTTTACTTTCGTAATAAAAGTTAATACATAACTTATTTTAACAAGGTAATGTCCGAATAAACAATATTTTAGGGTGCCTGTAGTACAGTTCAGGGATTAAATACATATAACTGTAATTTTTGCACGATCCTCGGATTAGAATGCACGATTGCTGCAAACAAAAGGGACCCCCACATTACACGGTTCTACAAAACTGCTTCCGAAAAGTTCACTTAAACTTTGCGAGCTCACGGATGTTACTCTGGAAATAATTTTTCTAGTAACGGAAATGCTAATGACACTCCAGTGTGAGTTTTTAGCAAACGAGCAGAATAAAGTCGATATCATTAATTTGTTAAAGTTTTTCGATTTCGATTCGTACCTATACTTACTAGATTTGTGTGATTCTCTTTACCAGTAGGCGAAGAAGCTTAAAATCTTACTTCTGTTAAAAATACAAAAATTTGGTTGGTTGATTTTTTTTGATTAGTGGCATACCAAACTTTTTATCCCAGAAATTGTACTATTCTCGTGAGGTAGATTTATAGATGTCAATTTGTACACATACAGATTTCCACGCGAATATTGTTTTGTATGTTGATGTTATGGTGAAGTGCAAACATGAGGTATGTTTGCACTTCCGTTGTTTACAGTTTAAAGCTAAACTAAAAATTAAACAATATGCTCATTATGATGAAAACAAAAAAATGTCACGTCAATGTCACTGCAAAATTACCTGCACTTTTTGATACCTACAACGCTGTCCTGAAGATAATGCCTCAGAAACAGTTATAATTATTATAAGTTTTACATTTATTTTTAATTTATATTTTTAAAATCTTTTGGACAAAACTTATCTTATGGACAAAGAATGAAATAAATTAATTTGAATTAGAACTGCCGAAGAGAAATAGTACCTGAGAATAGTGGGCTTAGACACCAAAATTAGGCTTGAGCAAACTGCATAATACAATGTGGTGACACTCGCCGCATTCGTTAAGCTACGTGACGACTCCAACGACAAGCGATAGCGTGCACACGGCTCGCAGTTTGGTTAACCGCTCTACAGTTCCGTAGTTATAACTGGCACTTACACTGCATTGTCACTCACCACCAATATGAGAAGGGTCGGCCATAGTCCACCACTCCAGCCATGCGGATTGGCAGACTTCACACACCTTTGAGAACTTTATGGAGAACTCTCAGGCATGCAGATTTCCTCACGATGTGATCCTTCACCGTTGAAGCAAGTGATATTTTAATGCTAACTTATCATCATATAAAACGTAAAATTTTCGCATTATTTCGGTAATTAACAACAACGTAGTTTTTAAAAAAGAAACTTTATTTAGATTTTAATTTCTTTCACAAAGATATTTTACATAATAGAGATACTTAACACGTATTATTATACAAAATCTATGTTAGACATTTATTAAATTATTACATCAATCATCAATGATAACAAATTTAAATTTTTTAATACAATTATTTGAAAAGACTTTTTGTGCGATACATAACTCTTTTGGCTAATAACAATAGAAGAGTAAACCCTTTGGACATAGGTAACTCTTGGCGGTTGTATTTTTTAGTCATAACCATCCTCATCGTTTATCAAGGGATGGATCTATGACGCATTGCAAATTCATCCAATATTATAAATACAAAAGTGTGTAGGATAGTTTATATTAGTTTATTTGGACACAGATATATCTTTCAGAAATAACTTTTATCAGAGGAAATAATTTTTATGAATAATATTCTTCTATATTTATGCTATGCCAGCGATGTCGAGGGCAACTACTTTATAATACAATCCAAAACTTGTTTTATTGCGAATGAAGTAACTTTATCGTATTATAAAACATCAAAAATATTTCATTTGTTATAAAATGTAAAATTACTGTGTTGATTTTTACTTGAATTACTAGACAATAGTTTATTTGTAGAGATTCAAAAATTCCACTTTCACGTAAAACAAAAGACTTAAATATTTAATAATTAAAGTCTTTTGTTTTTTAATAATATTAAAATGTTACATTTGCTTCAAAATGTCAGGACTTCGGCGAATTTACTCCTGCCTCTATTCAATACTTTAGTAGCAATTGCTGCGACTGTAGGCCATTATCTCTAATGCTGGCTATAACTTTATTTGTATTATAAGTATTGAAGAGACGGGTCGTTGGATGGCGCGGCTGAGCGATCCACCAGGTTTGTAGTTTACAACTCACAGTCGTACCTGCGACTGTAGTCTTGGAGCATCAACTGGCTCGCTTCGGTGTTGTTCTTGCGCCACACGCTGTTCTCGCGCCGGTTGTGGTCCCTCCACCGGTCGCTGTCGCCGGCGCAGCAACTGCTGCGGCGAGCGCGCTGCTCCCCGCGGCTCCGGCGCTCGGTGCCGTGCGACCTGACCCTCACCAGGTGGGAACCCTCCGATGTGTGGTTCACCATCGTCTCTCTGATGCTGGAGTGGTCTCGGTAGCGACTCTTCTTTCTGCGCACCTTCTTGCAGCATAACGTCTCTTTGAAAGCTATCCGGTACCTATGAGAAACGTATGATTTGTGGGAAATTGCAACATATTTAATAAATCAACACTAATTAAGAATATTTATTTCTTTATCGGTTGTATGAGGGTAAGTACAAAAACAATAAAGACAACAGGACGGTCTTTTCTTAGTAGTAACTGATTAAGTAAATAATTTTTGTGTTATTTAAAGTAATTAGCCGTTAAGCCTGGGTAATTCTTAAAAGAAAGATTGTGTATGCTAACACCTGTCAAAGTTTGTTATTTCATTAAAATGAATGAGAGGATCCAATGAGATGTTCAATAATTTGGGACAGGACTCCTCAACGGACAGCACTAAATGATTCTTAATTTTAATAAGCTAAAAAAATAAATTTTCAATAACTTGTATACAATAATGTTGTTTCTTTATATTTATATTTTTGCATCGCAATCAATATTTGTAAAAGTACTTAGTCAAATAAATCCCAAAAATGAAATCAACGACATAATTAAAAATATATAAATTCCAGGCCATACACCGTAACCGTGCGAAGTCACGAGCAACAGATAGTATCTTAAAGCAATAAAGGCCTACAGTTAACGAACACAGGCGCTAGTTGCGTCCCTGCCCACCACAAACACTGCACTTTGTGCAGCGTATATGCAAATGTACCGCCTACAAAGAAACAGGGTCAGGACTATATTTTTAACAAAGCCGTCACGGTGCCAGACATTTCCTGATTGGTACTGATATTAAATGTAAGTTAGGTTACTGCTGAATAAACAGCTTGTTGATGGTTAAAACGTCATTAAAATAGGTCCAGTAGTTTCACAATTAATTGATTACAAATAAACCATCAGACAAATAATCCTTATTCAAATTGGCCTTAAAAAAGAGCTTTGCATACATGCAATTAGTTATATGGTAGTACGAAGATGATGAAAACCACATTTGTACAACTAAAAGTAAAGCTACGAGTATAATATATTCCAAACACGCTCTGGTCTAAAGAGAATCCCACAATAAATCTAGCCGGTTAATATTTTTGTTATCACCGTCTCACATTATCACACACTCATTAAGGGCAACCTAGTTAGAGCAAGAATGCATCCTCCATATTTTTTTTCAATTACGTTATCTTTAATGAGATTTTTTCATAATTTTTACTTTTAATGGGTCCCTATAAAAAACTTTAAGCTCATTGAAGGACAACTGTTCTCTTTTTTTTTTTATTTTATGGCTTTACACAGATTAGCCAATGTCAAGTTTATAGCAATGTAGAAGTTAGAGAGAAATGGCGGGAAACTTCGCACTCTACGGACGCGGATCCCTCAAACCTTTCTCAAACTAATACCTGTTAACCATTCAGAAAACTAGCCACTACACAAACGACACCAAAACTGTCCACGACACAACCAACACCAGTCCTTTTCAAAATTAGCCAACAAATCTTAATTGAAGAAAAGCGTGATAAAACCGCGCCCGCCATATACGAAGTCTCCCGCCTTTCTCCTACTGTTCTCTTTGTAATATTACTATAGATGTACAGATAAGATATTCCATCACTTTTATCGATTCCTCAGACTCCTTTTCATGCAAACGAAAATAGGCTACAAACTATTTAGTAAACTCTCATTTTTCAAGAAGAAAACTGATAGCATACCCCGAGTATTATTGGCTGTACAGGTGGGCAGAGGAGTCTCACCTGTGGCTCATGATGTTGTACAAGATGGGGTTGACAGTGGCGGAGATGTAGTAGAACACGCCGGCCGCCAGGAACAGGTACTCGTTGATTGAGTGGTAGTGCGCCACGTCGCTGCCGTAGATGAAGAACAGCCGCTGGAAGTGGAAGGGCGCCCAGCACACGAAGAACGCCACCACCACAGCAGCTGCGAGAGCAAAAACGTCAGAACTTTAAACCTTCATCTGCCCTGCCTAGCAAATAATAGTTTATGTCCTATGTACGCAAGTATAGAAAGATTTCTTACCCAGCATCCGGATGATGTTCTTGCGTGACTGAGCCTGACGGGCTTCGCCGTGCACGCTGCCGTTGACTCCGTTCAACGTCCCTGGACTGCCGGGATTGTGGGTGTGCGTCGACCTAGATAAGGACAAGGATCAAACTCCAACCCAATCACTCAAAGGAAGGCCAGCACTTAACCATGAAATCACAAAAATGGCATGCTTGGACGCTATTTACACCAGGGACACATAAAATAAAGGCTCTTACATAAATTAAAACCAATAAAGTAACAGATTTATCAATCCCCTAATATGAATGTTCGTATATTAAAATGCTTCCCTAGAGCGGATTATCTGCCGACTGAAAATTAGTCCTAAATCGAACGTAAAATTGTAAGTTGGAAAATCGTAAATGGACCAAAGAGGTTTGCTTGTCAAATCGACGTTATTCTTATAAACGATAAAAATGCGATTCTGTAGACCTATTAAAGAATTGTGATTCTTTATTTCCGTTTTCATTGTACAGTCCTCGTTTTAATACTTGGCCATGACTTTGATTCTATCAGCGGGAACTTGGCGCTTAGTACCAGTTGAGCCCATACTCAGCGTTTGCATACAATCAAATTTTTCATCGACGGATCGTTTGAATCGATCGACCGTAGACTGCCCATGGTCAGTAGCGATTAACAGCTACTTACCACACCAATCGCTGGCATCTATCGAGGGACCTAAGCTAAAATAAAATTGTCTGAAATCCCGTTGTGCACACACAAAAAAAAAAACACTTTTCTCCAAATAAATTGGCAGCTGGAGACAGTCGTTTCTTTTTCTTTTCTCTCTTTTTATGGCTTTGCACAGATTAGCCAATGTCAAGTTTATATCAATGTAGGAGTTAGGGAAAAATGGCGGGAAACTTCGCACTCTGCGGACACGGCTCTCTCAAACCTTTCCCAAATCAATACCTGTTAAACATTCAGAAACCTAGCCACTACACAAACGACACCAAAACTGTCCACGACACAACCAACACCAGTCCTTTTCAAAATTATCCAACAAACATTAATTCAAGAAAAGCTTGAAAAAACAGCGCCCGCCATATACGAAGTCTCCCGCCTTTCTCCCGGAACCAGTCGTAATTAGGTAGGTAAGCTTTAGTTTTACGTATGTTATTTTTTCTCTCTCTGAAAAATGCATCCAGGGAGTTCTGCTCACTAAAAGTACTAGAACCCGCCAGTCATGGCCATGCTCACATAACAGTCGATCGCGTCGCTGAATCGCTAATTCCATAATTCATGAACTTCAATTACATTGCTGAATAAATTTGCATCAGATATGCTCTCATCACCTTTCTCTTTTTATTTTTCAGCCAACATTTTTGTTTTTCCATAAAAGAGCAATTACGGTTCGTCATCGCCTGTAACGCGCCTGCCCAAAAAAAAGTAATAATTTTTTTCTTAATTAAGGGACAATGAAATAACCTCCTCTAGCTTACTTGTACTAGCTCAAACAAGTAAGTTATGCTGTGTTATGTTGTATTTTTGATGTCAGAAATATAAGAAGGTTGGAAGATTGTATAAACATTCTATATTTTACAAAGTTAACATTAAACATTTAAAGGGTATTAAAGCTATGATATAAGGAGTAAGTTAATAGGAAAAGTCCTATGTTATTGGAAATTTTATGTTACTTTGTGTAAAGAAATACATAAGAATTTATAGAAAAATCATCATCATCATCATGATCAACCCATTACTAGCTCACTACAGAGCACGGGTCTCCTCTCAATATAAGAAGGGTTTTGGCCATAGTCCACCACACTGGCCATGTACGGATTGGCACACTTCACACGCCTTTGAGAACATTATGGAGAACTCTCAGGCGTGCAGGTTTCCTCACGATGTTTTCCTTCATCGTTGAAGCACGTGATATTTGAATTTTTAAAAACGCACATAACACCGAAAAGTTTGAGGTGCGTGCCCGGATTCGAACCGCCGACCTCTGATTAAGAGGCTGACCCCCTAACCGCTAGGCTATCACAGCTATATATATAGATAAATATCGCTTGTAAAATAGGCGGCGAGTCGTACGCAACCGCTGGTTTCTAATAAATTTGAGTTCAAATTAGTTTTATCCAATGGGCAAGAGTTCAATATTAAAGAAATGCGGGTTACGTTTTTGTTCTGATTGACAAAATAAATGGCGGGCTATTTGTCGTCACAACTGTCGTCAGTGAACATGCGAGGGTCGGTTCGCGCCGCCGTCGTTAGCAGACAGCAAACAATTAGTGGGCTTTTGGATGGAGATGGGTGGCAGAGCGGTGAAGTAAGGGTCGCTGGAGGTATTTCTCATTTAGAACACAGGAAAGCTATTTTAGTAATTAACATATATAACTTTGAACCATAAAAAATATGTTACAATTTGAAAAACATTCGTTGTTCTAACGAAATGTCACCCCTGGGAGAAATTCACGTTTAATTATACTATCCTTACAATCTCAATAGATGAACACTCACAGCTGGATTTTGTAATATTATGTAGAGATTTTAATATTTTACAGTTCTGTGCCGCTCGAGTTTACTGACTCTGGCAGTCAAATATTGTATAGAAGCAGACCAAAAGGTCTTCAGGAAATTTGCATACACAAGATTCACGATAATGTTATCAGAACCATGTGGTCTGCTAATCCGCATCTGACCAGCGTACCGGATTATGGCCTGAACCTTTTTTTTCTGTGAGACCTGTGCTTTACAGTAGACGGGCCCTGGACCTAATGTTGTTAAACAAAGCGGCTACGGAATTTACAAATAACATATTATTTGTGACGTATATTCCACTCTCCCACTGAACCAATGTTAGCAATGTTCTTCGTAAGGATAGGTTGGATCTGGTGCATTATATAAATTCCATAGTATACCACTAGAATACTATTTATCCCGAGAAATAGAAAGATTATAAGTAGTTAAGGTGTAAGAGCAAACAAACAAACTCACATTTACAACTATAATATTAATTAAGTTACATCAAATACCAACAAGTTTGACTTTGCTATGATCCGCCAAAACCAGGCTAAATCTAAAAGCCAGGAAACACCTACACAAGACATAACTTCCAAAATACGTTCTCTACGCTTTGACACCGAATCCCCCCTTCTCAGTAGATGTTGACTCCACAACTTACAACTTTATAATAATTAAATAATACTGTTTAAAGTTAAAGTAATATATGACTCATTTTCATTTTGTTGCGGAGGTGCCCTCGGGTAAGACCGCAAATATTCACTTTGTAATCCAATAATTTAAAGCTACTTTACAAACAAAGCTTCACGGACTTAATACAAGTACAGTTGTAGCATGTTCAACCAAGTTTTACGAACAAACAATACATTTTAGACGAACAATAATAATGTTTTCTCGAAAAGTAACTTCTATAGCATTGCATTCCACTAACAACAACAGACCCAACTATCGCCCTCACGTACAAACTCTGCTGTCAAAGTGGTAATTAAATTAACCGGGACAAAAGAACTTCACTTGCAATCTTTTAATTAAAATGTTACGTCTCTAAATTGTAATAATAATTTAAACTGTGTTTTTGGTGCATTAAAATTCCCAACCTTTTTTAAATATGCTTTAATGAATAGAAGCAGGCGTTACTTTGCGGAAGTCCATGATAAACAATAAACTGCAAGTATAATTTGCTATATTCCGCCGACAACCGGGAGATTTGTATAATATAACACCACACAAGTAAATGAAAAAAAAAGTCAACTTTTTGCGCTTTACTTTTCGCGCTTGTAAAGTCAACATCTCCTGAGGATGATCCGGTGTCGGGTCGAAACGTGCGTAGAGGAAGATTCTAGTAGAAGATGTTGTGAAATCTCCCGGTGGTCGGCGGAATATAGCAATTTACTTGCTGTTTATTGTTTAACTATGCTTTGTTGAGCCTGCTGGATAAAATCCATTAGGATAACCGGAATAAGCATTTCGCAAACTGTACAAGAACGCTATGGCCACAATGCAGCATTTAGTAAATAAAGTTGGAGATCCTGGGTTCGATTCCCGGCTCAAGTCTGGTCTGGTGGGAGTCTTAGGCCGTGGCCCTACCAACAAAAGGCGAGTCGCCAAGCGATTTAGCATACCGGCACGATGTCACGTAGAAACGAATTAGGAGCGTGGGTTTACCATACTCCTAGCAGGTTAGCCCGCTACCATCCAAGACAGCATCATCACTTACCACCGGGTGAGATAGCCGTCAAGGGCTTACTTGTAGTGTATAAAAAAAAACGCTAGCAGTACAAATGACGAGTAGGTGCTCGGTGAGCAGACTATGAGCCTAAAACGAAGTGTCCTTGAAGTTTCCATTTCCTACAGGATCGTCTTACTTCACGTCGACCCATCTCATCTCATTTCACAGACGAAACGCGTATGTCACTTCACGTAGACGAGGTCAATAGCTGTACTTATGGCACAATTAAATTAACTGTACAGCTCCCTTAAATGTTAGCCGCTCACGCTTCTCCCTCTTAGTGCATACTTTAACGCGTAATTCAACAGAAATTATGATTGTTATAACATTATAAGGAAAATTAAACCTCTGGAGCATCTGTACGTTGTACTCGGTTTATAATATTACTACAATGTTATTTATTAAAAGTTTGTAATGTATAATTTTTTCTACTATACTATCAAACGTATGTGTACTTAACACGTACTCGAGTACGTGTTAAGTACACATACTCGAGTCAATTCGAAATTTATATTGAATGTCAACTATTGATAAGCGTATATTGAATATCAACCATTGATAAGCTCACTAGTTTAATGTCAATACATATTTGAAAATTGTAATTTAAAATGTAACAATCTTAAGATCAGAAGTAAAAACGTTTAGAACTCTCGTAGCTTTAGTTTTAAGTTTACGAATGTAGTTATCACTATCAACTCACTACTATGTAAATTATTAACGCGTCAAAAGTACCTTTCAAAGGGCTATTTGAATAAAGATATTGATTGATGGATAGACTGGACTTCACAAGACTCTTGAGAACGTTATGGAGACCTTGCATGCATTTCCCTCAAGATGCTTTTCCTTCAACGTCAAAACACGTGATATTTGATTGTAGGTACTTGCTGAGAACTGAACACGCGAAAATAAAGTAATAACCACTTTTTTGTCACTGCGTATGGAAATCAAATATAAATCTTTTTATAACTGTAGACGGATGCCACGGGAATGGGGACAAAAAAAAATTAACAAAAGATACATACCCCATGACGTACCTGATGCGCAATCCCATCCGGACGTAGAGGCACAGGATGATGACGCCGGGCAGGACGAAGAAGAAGAAGCTGCTCAGCTCGCAGATGTACCAGGAGGGCAGCTCCAGCATCGCACAGAACGCGGACTTCAAGGAAGCGTTGCCTGACGCTGGTGACCAAAAGTAGATAGTTAAAAAAAAATCTTCAATAACAGAACTAAAAAGCAGAAAATAAACTTTATTTCATACGACTACTGAACCATGATTACCGTGTCTCAATTATTGCATTGTTATAGGTGTGCCAAGTTTAAAACCATCTCGGCGTTTTCGAAAAATCACGTTCAAAATATTCCGTTACATACATACCAAGCTAATAAAAACGTGTGAAAAATATTTGACGAAACGCCTGGCAGATGTGAAAATAACATCATCCTATATAAAAAATAAGCATGGAAAGAGGAAATACAGCAAAACAATAATCTTATGAAGGTAAGCGGAAATTTGACACGCCAACTTTTATCCGTCTGACCGCATTCGAAGTTTCACAATAAAAGTTGATGAACAATGATTTCTAGTAACTGCTTAGCAAGTTGCACTGAAATTAAATAAAACTATTCCGATTTTTTTTTATTTATGTTCCAAAAGAATTACTTACTATCGGAACTGTTTGGTTGAAATAGACATTCTGATTAAAAAAATCCGACATATAATTGATTAACTTTGCAACAGGTGCTTTTTGACGACCTCCGTGGCGCAACGCGCGTGATGTCAGATTATAAAAAAGTTGGAGGTCCTGTGTTCGATTCCCGGCTCGAGTCTGGTCTGGTGGGAGGCTTCGGCCGTGGCTAGTTACCACCCTACCGACAAAGACGTGTCGCCAAGCGATTTAGCGTTCCGGCACGATGTCGCGTAGAAACCGAAAAGGAGTATGGGTTTACCATACCCCTAACAGGTTAGCCCGCTACCATCTTAGACTGTATCATCACTTACCATCAGGTGAGATTGCCGTCAAGGGCTAACTTGAAGTGGATATAAAAAAAAAAAGGTAATATCGCCGATAGTGCTTACGATGTAGGTAATCTCGTCAACACTGGAATTATTCAAGAAAAGCTAAACCACTGCGATTGTAACCTTATAATTTCAAAACTTCCGAGTTGGCGTGGAAGCAGTAATTTGTAGCACAGAAAACGTTTTTCTATTATAAGAAATAAACTGACTATTATAAGAATTAATACTCTATTATTAATTCCTGTTTCCACTGTGTTATTAAACATCCTTTTCTACGACATCCGTTGCGCAGTGCGCGCACTGTCGCATTATAAAATTAGAGGTCCTGGGTTCGATTCCCAGCTCGAGTCTGGCGGGAGGCTTCGGCCGTGGCTAGTTACCGCCCTACCGACTTGTCGCCAAGCGATTAAGCGTTCCGGCATGATATCGCGTAGAAACCAATTAGGAGTGTGGGTTTACTTTACCCCTAACAGGTTAGCCCGTTTCCATCCTAGACTGCATCATCACTTACTACCAGGTAAGATAGCTGTCAAGTTTGTTTTCTACTAATCGATGGAACATTTATTGTATTTGACCCGAAACATAGAGATTTTCTATATTTTTGTTTTGACCCGAAAAAAATATAATTTCTATATTTTTGTACTAGAGATACAACGTAATCAGAGGGTGGGATTCACTACTTATTCGATCGCGTCAAAGTTAACTTCATTGTATAGAATCGAGAGAGCGCCATCTGTTGTGTAACAGAACTCTTAAAATGTTGATAGTTCTACTGCAGTTTAAATAAATGCATTTGTACATCTTCAATGGAGTTATGTAAACTGAAATAGAACTATTTCCAAACTACGTCATTGCAGCTGGCTTTGAAGGATGTACCTTTAGAATTAAAGGAGAAGCAAATTGAAACGCGCTTCCGAAATCTAATCCTGCTTCAAGATAGACTTCATTACACGAAGTACTTTGCGATTGATACAAACAGACAGATTAAGTACTGCACAGTCGATACCCATTGGCAGGGTTGTAATGGAATTACCATCTTGCAGATGAGGTGATGCAGCATATGTTGCTCACTAGTGGATGGCCGAGACTTCGTCCGCACACAATTTTTGATAAGTTGGCGACCTCCGTGGTGCAGTGCATGCCCGGTCACATTATAAAGTTTGAGATCCTGGGTTCGATTCCCGGCTCGTCTGGTCTGATGGAAGGCTTCAGCCGTGGCTAGTTACCACCCTACCGACAAAGACGTGTCGCCAAGCAAGCAAGATTTAGCGTTCTGGCACGATGTCGCGTAGAAACCAATTAGGAGTGTGGGTTTACCATACCCCCCTAACAGGTTAGCCCGCTACCATCCTAGACTGCATCACCACTTACCACCAGGTGAGATATCCGTCAAGGGTTAACTTGTAGTGTATAAAAAAAAGTAAACCTTAACTTTCAGTAATGATTATCTGTTGAATGGGTAAAATATTGAATATGACTTATAAATTATAAGAAGTTTTTGGTTACAAATAAAATGAATTATATTACAAGTGTCTCAGACGTAGCGTCTGCGCTAACTAAAATTTCTTAATTCTGCATCTAAAATATAACATTTAACGGCCGCTCATTATTGGTGTTTCTTATCTAAGAATATGTTATGTTGAATATATATATAAACCATCGCCGACTCACTACAGAGCACGGGTCTCCTTTCAATACGAGAAGGGTTCGGCCATTGTCCACCACGCTGGCCATGTGCGGATTGGCAGACTTCACACGCCTTTAGGAGCATTATGCAGAAGTCTCAGGCATGCAGGTTTCCTCACGATGTTTTCCTTCACCGTTGAAGCAAGTGATATTTTAATTGCTTAAAAACGCACATAACTCGGAAAGTTGAGGTGTGGCCCGGGTTCGAACCCCGATCTCTGATTAGAAGGCGGACGTCCTAACCACTAGGCTATTACAGCTACATATATATATGTAAGTCTTATAGAGGATTATTTGAATAAAGTTTATATGATTGTTTGATTGATTGATACTATAAGTGTCAGATGTTTTATTCGTGAATGTGGAACTTGGGGTGCCATGCTGAAACTATTCAAGAGCTTGGCATCCCTCCTACAATTTCCTTGAATTGCCTGATGAACTAGATGGAATGGAACTTACGCGAAAGATGCGCTCTTTTGAAGAAAATTTCAATAAATATTTGTAAAAACGAACAAAAAACTGTTTTTATGAATTTTCAACAATAAAAAAATAAATGTTTCGCATTTGGAGACTAGCCTGCTAGTTGCACATTGCTACTTTACTTGAGCAGTAGGCACGCCTACAATTTTCTATTGAGGTCATTATATTATAGCATCTAGCGAGGTTTTCTAGCGATATTGGAATAGTTCGTATTGTATTGCTTTATTGGCAAAGGGTGAAATACAATTGTAAATCGACGTTTTATGTAAGTAGTTTAGTTTCAATGTTTCTGTTAAGTTCTCGGCGAAGATGAATATTAGCTGGAAGAGATCTCTTATGGAGAAAAGCTTTAATTTGTCATACTTCTTATATAAGTGTTCTTTCACAAATTTGGCACAAAAAAAAAATATATAAAAAAAAATAAAAAAATAGTATTCGGAATAATACCTATTCGGAATAATTAAAAATTTAAAATATCACTTGCTTCAACGATGAAGGAAAACATCGTGAGGAAACCTGCATGCCTGACAGTTCTCCATTATGTTCTCAAGAGGTGTGTGAAGTCTGCCAATCCGCACATGGCCAGCGTGGTGGACTATGGCCAAACCCTTCTCATATTGAGAGGAGACCCGTGCTCTGTAGTGAGCCGATATTGGGTTGATCATGATGATGATGATGATTCGGAATAATATAAAATTTTTCACATGAGAAATATATGCATAGTTATTTCGATAAATTTATCAACATTCATCATTACAAGCCCATTACCGGTACACTACCAAGACGGGTAGAAAATCTATCTAGTTTATTATCATGCTGAGACAGCATAATAGCTAAGGCCCTATCCAGCACGCTTGTCAAGTGCAGATTGGCAGACTGCACACGCTTTTAAGATTTTTATAGGGAACGATAAGGCATGTAGGTTTCGTGACGAAGTTTTCCTTCGCCATTAAAGCAAATGAATAATTGGAAATTGCTTCAATTGAAAAACGTACATAAGTCTAAGAATAAGAATTGAACTCGAAAGGAGACAAAAGTCTAAACCACTACGTTTTCATCTAACGTAACCTTTATTAAACATAAACATAAACTTGTAAGTAATCAAGGTGGGTGAAATTTGTAATTTTTCATGTATTCCGATCGAACTCCCACCAAGCGTGAAATTGACAAACTTTGTCCACTTTTCGAAACTTCGCCTGAAATGGTTATAATAATAACTCGGGTAATTTCGTCAGAAGTTTCAGTTTCATTTCATAAAACTTAACTACATAAGTTATCTTTGCTTAACTGGATTATATAAACTAAGAGATTAGAAAGCGTTTTATCGACATTTACCTACGGCCCACGTTCTACCCACGCACATTATGGTGCTTCAAAAGACGAGAGTCTATCTCATATTACATAAATATATTTGAGAGCAATCCATACAAACTCCTTATAAGAATTACCGATTTGAACCTGATGATAATTAAAGATCATATTTGAAGTGAAGCTTTTACCTAAACCCACTCCGGGGTTAAACACTCGAAATGTGCAACGTGCGAACGAAAGTGACAACAGATTTCCCGCACACCGCGTAAGTTGTTACAAATAGCTTATTTCTATGAGAAAGGCGGGCGATTAGACGCGGTTGGTCGTGAATCAAAGATTTTATGGCACAAATTTACTTATTACCTACAACGTCATCATGATCAACCCATTACTGGCTCACTACAGAGCACGGGTCTCCTCTCAATATGAGAAGGGCTTGGCCATAGTCCACCACGCTGGCCATGTGCGGATTGGCACACGCCTTTGAGAACATTATGGAGAACTCTCAGGCGTGCAGGTTTCCTCAGAATGTTTTCTTTCACCGTTGAAGCGAGTGATATTTTAAATTAAGTACTTAAAAACGCACATAACCTTGAAAAGTTAGAGTTGCGTGCGATTCGAACCGCCGACCTCCGTACGAGGCCGACGCCCTAACCACTAGGCTATCATAGCTTACCTTATACCTACAACGTGAAAGCCAAAAATAACCCAAA
Source organism: Lasiommata megera (assembly GCA_928268935.1). Classification (NCBI taxonomy): domain Eukaryota; kingdom Metazoa; phylum Arthropoda; class Insecta; order Lepidoptera; family Nymphalidae; genus Lasiommata; species Lasiommata megera. Next base: position 406,910 of record OV743329.1, on the reverse strand, counting down.
AAAACACTGTATGTAAATTATGAAAACACGTGCCTAACGTGATGTAGCTACGCTACCGTTACGCTGTAACACAACATTCCAATAGTCGTTTCCGCATGGCCGCCATTAACGCTTCATGCGCCTAATTGGATAGATCCGCCATGCTTGTGTTGTGCGGCATCATCAGAGCCCGTTACGATTTATGCAAGCCTGGTATAAAGGGCGTATTGAAGTCATTCATCATTCATGGTAATGATAATTTGTGTTCCACACACAATAAATATTACCAATATTGCAAAAAACAAACGTCGTGGCGACTATAACATCAGTTGCGTTATTCTGTGTTTTACAAAATGGGGGCCACAAAAACACAAAGGCAACACAAAAAAATTAAGTGTGTCTCCAGCCAAGAACAATTTTTCACCGGCAGATATTACTGTCAGTAAATCATATGAAGCTATGATGGCCTAGGCTATATAGATTTACTGACAGTAATATCTGCCGGTGAACTGTTAGTCAGTGGGACCCTTTACCCGCCACTGATTGGTTTGGGCGGCAGCTGGTTTTGTTTTGCTTTAACAAACGTGATTTTCAAACCGCCACACTAAAAAGTTTCTATTTAATTCGCTAGTTCGTAGCAAATTGGAAGCCAGCGCTTGTGTTTGAAATTCCTATCAAAAAACCTTTGATCTGCAAACCATTTTAATTTAGCTTTAAAACTTTGATTCGTTAGGAACACAGAAAGAAGTCCCCTCACTTATACAGTGTGTATATACACTCTTCTTCTTAGACCAGGGCGCGTTTGGGACCCTCATAGCTTTAGTTTTAAGTTTACCATTCATAAACTTGGTTGTAGTACCTAGTTATCACCATCAAATCATATTATTGATGCGTCAAAGGATCTTTTAAAGGACTATTTGAATAAAGATTATTTGAACTTGAATATATGTAAATATTTCTTTGTATACTGTTGGCTTCCTAATAAATAAAATAAAATAAAATAAAATTCATACATTATTAAAAGCAAAATTAAAAAATACCTTATGAATCAGTAAAAGAAAATTTTATATAAGCATATGGCTTGTTATTAAATTGTTAGTTAACATAAAATTAGTATTTTGGCTTTTTAGTTAATATAATTTTATAGTTGTAGATTATTATTTTTTTTTTTTTTGGCAAAACATGTTTTAGTTTAAGATTATTTTAAGAGACATTATTTATTTTAAGAGACAGGTAGCTATTTCGCTATCTTATATTTTTATTACAGTAGCCAAGAACTTGGCTAAAAATGCTGCTTCTTTTGAGCAGCTTAATTATGACATTGAGACCTTGGAAACCATTCCAAGCAATATTATTTTAAACTAGGTAAGAAGACAACAGAGGTTTACTCTAGCTTTAATAAAACAAATACAATTAATAATAAACCACAATTATTAAGATTAGAAAAAAATGTATGTACTAATAAATCCACTGTAAATTATATCAACTTGGTTCACCAAAATATCCAATGTATAAAAGGAAAAGATTTGGAAATTGAATTGTTTTTAAACAAATTCAATATTAATATTTTATGTATTACTGAACATTGGTTGAAAAACCATGAATACATATTTAATTTTGGTAATCACCAGGTTGGTAGTTCGTTCACCAGACTTAATGCAATTCATGGTGGCTCTTTAATCTTGCTAAATAAAAACTTAAAATATAAGAATAGAAAAGACATTGTGAGCCTGTCTGTTGAACGAACAATAGAGCTAGCCTCTGTCGAGTTAGAGCAATTTATTGTTGTTGTTGTATATAGACCACCCTTATCAAACTTTGAACTTTTTGAAAAGGTAATGGATTATGTATTATTTAAGATATCAAAAACAAATAAAAGGCTAATTGTCTGTGGTGACTTTAATGTTAATATTTTAGAATGTAACTCTTTGACAGTAAAGCTTTTAAGTCTATTCAATACATACAATTTATCAAATATGTTTATGGAGCCTACAAGAATAACCTCTAGCAGTGCCACATGTTTAGATAATATCTTTACTAATATAGCACCAATTCATAAAAATATAATAAGTAATTTAGATTCTGATCATCTTGGCCAACTAATTCAGTTTAAAAGTTACAAGAAACCAGAATCTACACAAAAAATAACTTTTGTGCCGGTCACCTCAAATAGAATAGAAAAACTTAGGACAAGCTTAGTGAAGGACCTTCCATTCTTACCTTCAACCGTTGGTCCTAATGAAATGTATAACTCATTCTTTAATGTATTTAATTCTGTATTTAATTCTATATTTACGAGTAAGTCTGTTCTGATAAGAAATGCATTAGTTTTTAGTGAGTGGGCATCAGTTGAACTGCATACAAAAAGGCAAGAATTATATGAACTGTATGCAGAACGACAATACAATACTGGTGTTGAGTTCAAAGAACATGTAAAATTATGTTCCAAGAATTTTAAACGTGATTGTATCTTGGCTAAGTCACAATATATACAAAATAAGATAAAAAAATAGCTCTAATATAATAAAAACCACTTGGAACATCATTAATGAGGAGACAGGAAATGTTACACAGCGAAACAGGGACTTTGAACTGAATGTAAATAATCAATGTGTAACATCGGATGAAGAGGTTGCTAATGCATTTGAAACCTTCTTTACCGATATTCCTGTCTCCACAACAAAACAATTGAACTCTTCACCAGATTCTGCTCTCTCTTTATTAAATGTTAATGTGCCTGAATGTAGTAGCATCTTTACATTCAGTCATGTTAATAGTTGTGACGTTATTAAGGCCTTTAAATTAATAAATAACAAGAAAACTAATGACTTGTGGGGCATTTCCGTTAACATTGTTACATCCTTAATTGATATTGTTGCAACTGACTTGGCAATCATATTTAATAATTGTATAGATTGTGGTGTGTTTCCTGACTTAATGAAACATAGTAAAGTAGTTCCACTGCTTAAATCGGGGAGTACAGCCGACCCCAGTAATTTTAGACCAATTTCTGTACTACCCACTTTCAGTAAAATCTTTGAAAAACTTTTATTAAATCAATTACTGAAACATTTTAATAACAATAATTTATTACACAATAAGCAATATGGCTTTACAAGGGGTCGCTCAATGACCGACGCTGGTGTTGAGTTAGTACACAATATATTTGAAGCCTGGGAGGAGTCACGTGACGCACTTAGTGTCTTTTGTGATTTGTCCAAGGCGTTCGATTGTGTTCAACATGAAACATTGGTCAGAAAATTACACCACTATGGAATTAAGGGTATAGCTCTAGATTTAATGATATCTTATCTAAGCGATAGAATTCAAAAAGTTGAAGTTAATGGAAAGCGGTCTAACGGTTCATTTGTAAAAATAGGAGTCCCTCAGGGATCTATTTTAGGGCCTTTTCTGTTCCTCATTTACATTAATGACCTTCCTTACCTTGCTAAGGATAGTCATGGGATAGTATTGTTTGCTGATGATACATCACTCATGTTTAAAATTAAGCGTCATGAGAGAGCTTTTGACGATGTAAACCACTATCTCGCTAAAGTAGTAGAATGGTTTGAAGTCAATAATTTGGCACTAAATGAAAAAAAAACTAAATGCATTAAATTTACATTACCGAATGTTAAACATGTAAATACCACTGTACTGCTTAAAAATGAGGAATTAGATCTGGTAAATACTACAGTTTTTCTTGGAATAACTTTAGATGCAAAGCTTCAATGGGGCCCTCATATAGATCATTTATCGAACAGACTTAGTTCTGCTGCATACGCGGTTAAAAAGATTCGCCATATGACAAACATAGAAACGGCTAGGCTTGTATATTTTAGTTACTTTCATAGTATTATGTCATATGGTATTTTATTATGGGGTAATGCTGCCGATATTGAAACTATATTCGTGCTGCAGAAGAGGGCTGTTCGTGCAATTTATAATATGGCTCCAAGAGAGTCATTAAGAAAAAAATTTAAGGAAGTAAAAATAATGACATTGCATTGCCAATACATATTTGAAAATTTAATGTATGTCCACAGAAATATAACAAAATTCAATAAAAAATGCGATTGCAACAATCTTAACATCAGAAGTAAAAATAAACTTGTGTTGCACGCTACTAGACTACAAAAAATTAGAAATTCATTTAAAGGTAATTGTATACAATTTTATAACAAATTGCCTAATGAAATTTCTGGGATGTCTCTCAATAAGTTCAAAGTTTATATAAAACGTAAGCTTGTAGAAAAGTCCTACTATAGTGTAAAGGATTACGTAAATGATAAACAAGCATGGGTGTGAAATATTGCTCTAATAAGATAGCTCTTAATATAATTTTAAGTGGCATGTGAGATGGTGATAACAAAAAGAAACTTTACCTGGCTAAGTTTGTTGTGGGCTTCTTCTTAGACCGGGACGCGTTTGGAACCCTCATAGCTTTAGTTTTAAGTTTACGAATGTAGTTATCACCATCAAATCACTAGTATGTAAATTATTGACGTGTCAAAAGCGCCTTTTAAAGGACTATTTGAATAAAGATTATTTGAATTTGAATTTGATTATTATTTTAAGTTTTATATTATGCATGTCGAGTTAGCCTGTAAGTGAGTATAAATTGATAGTCCTAAGTATTCATAATTTGTCTTAAAATATATATAATTATTTCTTTGTATACCGTTGGCTTCCTAGTAAATAAATAAATAAATTAGCTACACGCCAAGGCGAGACAGGCAGAGGCGGCGGCCGACGTGGATGAGTTACCGGGCGGGTAGTCGTGGTAGTTGACGGTGGTGTAGTGCGCGAAGGGCGAGGCGGCCAGCAGCGACAGCGCCCACAGCGCCAGCACGATGCGGAGCGCGCGGCGCAGCCCCGCCACGGCGTAGATGTGCAGCGGGTGGCAGATGGCCAGGTAGCGTTCCAGCGTGAACGCCACTATCGTCAGCACCGACACGTAGGATGCCCTGGTGAAGTAAGACAGCGTCAGCAAACACCAAGTTAAAATCTCAATTTCCTATTGACTCACATCTCATAATTGTAGCAGCTAAAAATACCTATTCATTTAAATAAAGTCACGAATACTAAGAAACTGTTAAGCCTACGATCTTGATATTAGTAAGGTAGATTTTTTTGACGTGTAGGCGTCGTTTGAGAATGAATATTATTCAAATAAAGAGGTTAAATGGAGGTTGGAAGGTACTATAAAAACTTCTGTATACGCTTATTGAGTAATACCTACTGTAAGTGGTACAGTAACAATTTTATTACATATTAAGTCTACAAACTGAATTTGTTCAAGCATTGTAAGTGAGACATGCAATAGATATACCATTTTTATTTTACCTATAAGCGCTTTTATTACCAATGAAAAGTAAATTTAAAATTCACGATGATATTTAAAACCGTATGAGTCGAAAGCAAGTGCTATCACTTAATAAATGAAACGGGAAAATTTATTTGAACTGGGTACTTTATTCTGAGAAAACAAAAATCAACGTCAATGAAGTTGCGGGAAAAATACGCGGAAATGTCGATTGTCGAGCTACTACAGTATTCAGCAACAATTAACATAGCGTAATCGTATTACTTGTAGCCCAAGCGACAATCTCCGATGGGAAATCGCTTCAACGCATTCAGATGTCATTGTGTATAAATTTGACGGTGTACGAAGGTTACGCCACGTGTATACCTTCGATATAATCTACTTTAAATTAAAACAGTTTCGACACGTCATTTATTGGTCCATTTATCTAAATTTGTGCTGCAACTCTGCAAAACGAACAGAAGTTATACAATACCTGAGAGAGGTAAAATATCAGATCCGTAACTTGAACGAGGTAAATAATTAAAAAAAATTGATGTTTTTTAAAATATACCTACCTTTTCTTATCAATGAAATAGATAAAGAGATATAGTTTTTTTTTAGATTTGGTTTAATGTTATTTTACCTTATTATATTATTTGTTTAGACAAACTAAAGGCCACCTAATTAATACCAGCTGCAACTTAGAGCTATCAGTAGGAGCCAAGAGCCGGCAGCGTTCACCGATTTAGTTAAATATTAACAAGCTAACAAAAAACTTGACTATATTTGCTATAAACTCAGGTACCAAATAGTTTACCGTACCATGTAAGGTATTACACACTAGAAAATAACTCATCTAAAACTAAGGCAATAGAATAGAACATAGAAAAAATAAAACACAATAATCTAATACCATAAATACATACACATAGAAAATTTTTGGGACGGAAAATCATAGTTACGATTGTATTTTCTTTAACCCTAATCCACATAGATGTTCATTGTTATATTTAAGTAATATTAAAACTACATTTATGTCAAAATATATGACAAGTTCCTGTAAAACCGCTACTGACACAAAATTCTCGGTCCACTGGACGCTTCGGTCGAGCCGCTAAAACATATGGAGGAAAGAATAATCCCAAACCCAGTCAACCAGAGAATTGAAGATAAATCTTATACCCAAGTATATCATAAATAGGACCCGGCTGCGTAAAGCAGGCTTGCTTTATTCTAGAAAATTCAATGTCACTAAACTGTCACATCGACTGACCCGATGTTCTAGGTTGCATAGGGACGCGACGCGACGTCGCATAAATTACAGTTAGTTATTGGAATTAGGAAGCCTACTACGATGTTACTCGAGAATTCATAATTTCCACAGAAACAGTGAAGAAAGAACAAATACCATCATCATATGTGTCGGCGCGAAGAAGTTATTAACTTTATTCAGCGACGCCAAAAACCTCAAGAATTCAATAATTACCCACATTTTAAGTATTGATGATTTTGCTAACACAATTTAGACAGTAACAATCAATTTCGTACAAGCATGCTTTGTGCTATAAATACGGGTGGTCGATAAATGCCTTTCGCGGATTCTCTCGCAGGAGACGTCGGCTGTTCGGACCTCTTAGTTATTATCGCAATAAAAGTGTAAACCGGCAAGTTGTGGTTTTAATTACTATGAGCGAAAGTAAACAAAATCGTGACGTCACCCTTACAAAAAAAAACTCGGACATATATCCCTTGACTCGACATATATCAAGAGCATAAAATTCATGATTCATATCTGAAACATTGAGGCGCGTACCGCCGGCGCTAACGGCGCAAACAAACAAGTCAAAAACAAGTCCGCGCAAAGTCGGCTCTGGTCGCAGCCCGATTTAAGGAAGCAAGAACGGAAAGTATATATAACTTTTGTAAGTTCGGCAGGTCCCACGACCGAAGCCTTGACATTTCTTAACTAATACTTAAATTCGAAAGTGACTCGCTACGTTTTCACGCCTTAGCCGCTGAATAGATTTAAATAACAACAAATGAACTATTAACGACCTCATGGTGCGCTGTCGCATTGTTAAGTGGGAGGTCCTGGGTTCGATTCGTGGCTAGGTACAACCTTACCGACAAAGGATGTATTTCCAAGCGATTTAGCGTTCACGATGTCGCGTAGAAACCAATGAGGAGTACGGGTCTACCATACCAAGTGCACCTTACCAAGTTATCCAGCTGCCATCTTAGACTGCATCATCACTAACTACCAGGTGAGATTGCTGTCAAGGGCGAACTTGTAATGGAAAAAAACACATCCTAGGGAAGGCTCAGACAAATAGACGGAACAGTACGTTTAGTACGTTTAATATGGACGAAGGTAAAAGTTGTATTTATTAGAAGTTTTAGACACACAAAATAAATGTTAGTCATGATGAAAATAGCGTTTAAACGAGCACGCGGGTCTCCTCATGTAGTGTTAAAATAATAAGGATACATTGCCGTACGTAAATAATGTAAGCCTTTAATCAAGATATTATGTTTAGTTACGATAAACTAGCGTTCTGCCCCTACTTCGTACGGTTAACACTAACGAAGGTTATTTTTACCAAAATAATGTTTTATAAAAGAAGAACATAAGCTACTATAAAGTAAGAATATGGTCGGCATTTCTATAAACTTTTAAAATGTAAAAAGTAGGTATAAAAGTTAGGTAAATATAAATAGATAACTACAATAGTTGGACATATGGTATCGCGAAGTTTTTTGTAAATATTAATATGTTCTTTAGTGTTCATTTTCATCAATATTTTCCGCAGCCCACGTAATGAAAGATATCTTATAGCTAACTATTTTACACCTGGGGAAGATCATCCCTATTTTTTTTGTTGATATATATAGACTGTGATTCCATCATCACCTGGCGCTTTGCCATTCTTAAGTTGTTTGAGAGCCCACCCAATCTCATATAGGCTGACGTCCGGGATATCTTCGGTGTAATGTCGGGTCAATTTAGCTCTCGGATCCTTGGCTAAATTTTCTACAGGCTTCTGTGTTGTAGTGTACAGCTGACCATAGAACTTTTCAACCTCACCCAAGATCTCAGGTTTAGAAGAGATGAGACTACCATTGTCCGTCTTCAGTCGCATCAACTGACTCTGTCCGATAGACAGATCTCTCGCGAACACTTTAGAGCCTCTGTTTTGCTCGATTGCATTTTTAATGCGCTCCGTATTGAAGTGCCGCAGGTCACATGTCTGTGATTTAGAGATCTGCCTATTAATCCTCCTATAGGCGGACGCGTCCACTGAAGATTGTAGTTTCATCTCATGTCTCTCTTCCATGAGCTTGAGTGTATGGGTTGAAAACTTTCTTAATCTATTTTTACGGTGAGTCTTATAGAACTTGGACCCGACCGTATGGACAGTTTCCACCAGCCTGTTGTTCAAATCGTCCACTATGTCGCAATTTGCAAGACAATCGAACCGGTTCTGCAGTTCCAGTTGAAAGCTCTCGGGGTTTTGTATATGGGCTCGAGTAGGCCGGAGTGTAGACTTTACCAGTCTAAACCTTTCCAGCTGGACGTTAATATTCAATGTGCCTCTTACCATACGATGATCGCTCCCGGTTTTCACCCTGTTGATCACAGAGACATCATTGAATATGTGCCGCTTTGTTGACATGATAAAGTCAATCTCATTCCTCGTGGAACCATGAGGGCTCATCCAGGTCCATTTCCTGTGTGGCGGCTTCTTGAAGAAGGAGTTCATCATATAGAGGCCCTCCTTCTCCATGAAGTCGGCCAACATTTGGCCCCTGTGGTTTCGTTGCCCATATCCAAATTGCCCCACTCTCAACTCTGAACCTGTACGCTCACCAAGTCTTGCGTTAAAACAATCACAATCACAGCAGAACTCCTGAAAGCGGGTGGAAAACCGATACTTATAGTCCTTCAGCGATTGTTCAATTCCGTCATTCAGCAAGGCATAACGCCAGAGGCGTGGCGCAGGAGCGTTGTGGTTCTGTTCTTCAAAAAAGGTGACAATACCTTACTGAAGAACTACAGACCCATCTCGCTGCTGAGCCATGTCTATAAGTTGTTCTCGAGAGTCATCACGAATCGTCTCGCTAATAGGTTCGACGACTTCCAGCCTCCCGAACAAGCCGGTTTCCGGAAGGGCTTTAGTACCATAGACCACATCCATACACTGCGGCAGATTGTACAGAAGACCGAAGAGTACAACCGGCCACTTTGTTTAGCATTTGTGGACTATGGGAAAGCCTTCGATTCGGTGGAAACTTGGGCTGTTTTGAGGTCACTGCAGAGATGCCGAATCGACTACCGGTACATCCAAGTGTTGAAGTGTCTGTATGAAAACGCCACCATGTCAGTCCGTATACAGGACCAGACGACGAAGCCGATACAACTGCAGCGAGGAGTGCGACAGGGAGATGTCATCTCCCCGAAGCTGTTTACCGCAGCGTTGGAAGATGTTTTCAAGCTTCTGGATTGGAACGGACTTGGCATCAACATCAATGGCGAGTACATCAATCACCTTCGGTTTGCCGATGACGTAGTCGTAATGGCAGAGACTCTGGAAGACCTCGACGCAATGCTCAATGACCTTAGCAGAGTTTCTCAACAGGTAGGCCTGCGTATGAACATGAGCAAGACAAAAATCATGTCGAACGCTAATGTTCTGCCCTACCCAGTAATCGTTGAGAGCTCTGCACTTGAAATTGTAGACGAGTATGTATACCTAGGACACACAATCCGATTAGGTAAGTCCAATTTCGATAAGGAGGTCAGCCGCCGAATTCAGCTCGGGTGGGCAGCGTTTGGGAAACTGCGAGACATCTTTTCGTCCAAAATCCCTCAGTGCCTGAAGACTAAAGTTTTCGAACAGTGCGTGTTGCCAGTGATGACTTACGGATCCGAAACGTGGTCGCTCACTATGGGCCTCATGAGAAGGCTCAGAGTCACTCAGCGAGCAATGGAGAGAGCTATGCTAGGAGTATCTCTACGTGATCGAATCAGAAATGAAGAGATCCGTAGAAGGACCAGAGTTACCGACATAGCTCAGCGAGTTGCGAAGTTGAAGTGGCAATGGGCGGGGCACATAGCTCGGAGAACTGATGGACGTTGGGGTCCCAAGGTGCTGGAATGGCGACCCCGCACCGGTAAACGTAGCGTTGGTCGACCCCCAACAAGGTGGACAGACGACATCAAACGAGTCGCAGGGAGCCGCTGGATACAAGCGGCCCAAGACCGTGGCCGTTGGAACTCCTTACAAAAGACCTATGTCCAGCAGTGGACGTCTATCGGTTGAAGTGATGATGATATAGACTATGTTATACAGGGATAACGTAGCATTCTAATGGTTAAAGAAATGGAAAATTTTGAAATTGGTCCAGTAGTTTTTGTGTTTATTAGTTACAAACATAGAAAAATACAAATCTTTCCTCTTTATAATAGTAGTGTTGATAAACTATTATTATTGTTTTTATAAGCGAGTACCGCCGCCCATGAACATCTCAACAGAGGAGCTGGAGTTTTTACCTATTTTTGTATTATTCTGACATAAACATAACACAGATATGTGACATCACACCGAGCCCCGAATAATCTGCATTGCTGATTCAAATCTATATGTATGAGTAATTTAAAGATAACGGAGGAGTACGCCCTTTGTTCACGGGAGTTAATCAATTTTCATTGGGCCGTGAAACTGTATGATGAAACAGCGTGACTTCACGACTCAGTAAGTCGGCGAGTGCTCTTACCTTTCATGCGTCCCTGGTCATGCGATGGTTTGACTGCTTAGAGTGGCTGTACAGTACACACATCGAGGAGTAATTACCCACCAGGCGCATGCGTGCGCAGGTCAGATTCTCGGCTTAGGTCAATTTCATTTACATTCTCATCTAACGAGCTGATGCCCGTGATTTCACATATATTATGGTTTTTAATAGCACCTGATTGAATCATCATATTTCACTTAAGTCAGTAAATGGATGGGTGACCAGCTTATTAGGTCTGAAGGAGAATTTGGCATCCGTCGTTAACATTAACATCTAATAAAATCTTCATGTAAGTGTTGAAATCGTATATTATTCACATATTTTGTACTACGTTTACCACCGGGTAAGATAGTTGTCCAGGGCTAACTTGTAGGATATAAAAAAAAAACTACACACATTTTCACACGAATATTCATGCACACGGTTTATCTTCTAAGCTTATTAATTCTATATTCTTTATTTAATCTCACTGTCAGATAGACGAAGATTTCATGACATGGTCTTCTTGCACAAGCTCGTAAACGATACATTTAATAACTCAGAGTTGTTGGGCCAAATCTCTTTCAAGTTTCCCATCCGAATTCCGCGCTACCCTGTTCCACTTTTCACGCAACGAATTTGTAGGACTAATCTTGGTCGCCACTCTTTGATACCCCGGTTAAGCAGATTATACAAACATTTCGTTTCTAAAGGTAATTCAATTGATATTTTTAATGACAAACTACACAATTTCAAAAATAAAATAATAAAAACACTAGCCTAGTTAGATCTTGCATAGTGCGTATATACCTGTATATATTCCTTATTCTTTATTATAAACACAAGGTTACTTTTCTATTCTTTTGTTATAAGTTCCTTTTTCTGTTTTTTGTTATTTGCTCTTTGTTAATCTAAAAATTTTGCATACTATATTATTAGCGACATATTAGCGTCGACTTAAGTTATTTGGCATGCTGTAGTTACCTCTAAATTGATTTATATGTATATCCTAGCACTTTATTTTCTTGCATATAATTCTGTTGGTGGCGCTTTGAATAAATAAATAAATAAAATTCTAAGGTTTTATATGAAAACTGAAATAATAATCACCTTTTCGATCGAATATAAGCGACCTTTTTTTTTATTCCACACAACGTCATGTCATAATATTTTGTTAGAAGAAAATACACAGAATTATTTTCATTACTGCATATAAACACAAAATTTGCACAGATTCATTTCGAACACGTTGAAAACTGTCAATGAATAAACACGACTTACCGACTTGACAGTTTGATTTAACTCCATACAACGAGAGATCCCCACCTGTCAACAGGTCTGACAGATAAACAAGGTTAGTTCTCTCTTTTTATGGCTTTGCACAGATTAGCCAATGTCAAGTTTATAGCAATGTAGAAGTGAGGGAGAAATGGCGGGAAACTTCGCACTCTGCGGACGCGGCTCCCTCAAACCTTTCCCAAATCAATACCTGTTAACTATTCAGAAAACTAGCCACTACACAAACGACACCAAAACTGTCCACGACACAACCAACACCAGTCCTTTTCAAAATTAGCCAACAAACATTAATTCAAGAAAAGCGTGAAAAAACCTCGTCCGCCATATACGAAGTCTTCCGCCTTTCCATAAACAAGGTTATGTAGTAACTCGTGGGTATTCAAAGTAGTGGTGGTGATTATCTGTGGGCGTAAAGGTGTAAAACATATGTTTGCCCGGCCACATTTTCATATAAATAGAAAGATATCGATGATGAAATCTATAATCAAACCGCACCAGATTCACAATAAAGCAATGGAATTGAATTGGATGTACACAGATAGGTATATATAAATTATTTTCAAGAGTAAGCCGCTCCGCATGGAACCCATTCGTTTCATGCATCGCCTGAAGGTTTGATCGTAAGAAATAGCTGAGTAGGGTCACCAACTGGGGTTGTATTTTACATATCTTGACTTTGATATGCACGATACTATCTCTCCGTGTGTAAGTTAAATCCTGCTAGAAAGCTATTTTTCTCGTATAATCTTTTTTCATAAATTTGATTGTTTGCTTGCAATGAGAAAGTAAATTACGTAGCGCTTTCACGTTATCGCGTGATTTATCAGTCTTTTTTAACCAGCTAACGAACAAATATCCCTAGTTGAAATTAAATGAAAATAAGAAATATAAGACAAACAAAGAAACACACGCACAGAATAGAAAAGGTGCAATGAGCGGCCTTATCGCTAAAGAGCTAGTTCTATAAATTAGATAGTTTGTACTTGTTTTGTTCTTCGTTTAGACAACAGAAGAGTAACGGAATCGTCTTTCCACATAGTTTGTGACATACTACATGGCTACTTTTGGTCCCTGAATGAGAGTTTCCTATTGAAATCATCTAATGAGTATTCTATAATTATCTCTTTACGATATTGTATGACTGCACTGAATCCGATAGAACTTTTCATTTGTCTTAGATCTCGAAACAATATGTCTTAACAGAAAGATTTATGTGTCTACGCAAAAAGTTTATATATAGTGATATAATTATATTGTCCGAATTAGAAACAAATGGTGCATCTGTCAGTATTTTTAATGTTTTCCTGCGAGATTTGGTAACTAAATATACACTGATTTTGTAAGAGATGTACTTATATATTTTTTATACTTTGAGAGATTAATTTATTTTTTCTTCAGTTTATGTTTTGGTTAGATACTGATCGGTCTAAACCGCGCTATCTGCGTCATCACGAACGTACTTTCCTAATTAATATTCATAATGCATTAGTGCACAAATAACCATCGCGAGCATCACGCGCGTGTGTCTCATCTATATTCCGTTAATCATTATACGGTTTAGTAACTTCCAGCATTTCCAGTCGCACAAAAAGCGGAAGTTTTTTTTTTGGAACTTTATGTACACCACTAAATATATATAGCATACAAAAGGCGGCCTTATCGCTTCGACATATGCGGATTATTCGTAAGTCAAAATCCATATGTTAGCATTATGTTGCTCCAATTTCGTTCCCTAATGTAGTGGTTTATAAAATCCCGGGTACGTTTATTTACCAGGACAAAATATCTTCTTCTTAACTACTCGTATCTCTGCGCCAAAGTTCATCAAATACGGTGCGGTCACCAAAAAGAGAATACATTTTCGCATTTATATTAATTATATTGTATAAGTATATGTAGACCAATCAGAAATGAAGAGATCCGTAGAAGGACCAGAGTTACCGACATAGATCAGCGAGTTGCGAAGTTGAAGTGGCAATGGGCCGGGCACATAGCTTGGAGAACCGATGGACGTTGGGGTCCCAAGGTGTTGGAATGGCGACCCCGCACCGGTAAACGTAGCGTTGGTCGACCCCCAACAAGGTGGACAGACGACATCAAACGAGTCGCAGGGAGCCGCTGGATACAAGCGGCCCAGGACCGTGGCCATTGAAACTCCCTACAAAACACCTATGTCTAGCAGTGGACGTCTATTGGTTGAAATGATGATGCTGATGATATGTAGACCTCAGAGCTACTATTTGACATTATAAAGGAACATTTCATGATTATTTCCTATTATAAATTAATTTTCATGCTGGTAAAACAATGTTTGCTACATGCATCTTCACTTAAACGAGCAAGGACGATACAGTTTCCAGATCCCAATCCAATGCGGATCGGCAAATTTACATAACACAAATTATTCAAGTCGTACACCATCCAACTTGAAGGTAATTGTGACAATATAGATATTTAGAACACAAAATATTTAGAAATAATATTAACTACATATGAAAAAAATGGCCAAATATTTATTTCGTTACTAATTGTTTCTTTTAACTTAGTATTCAGAGTAATCTTGAATTCCTCATTAATAAAATATTCATCATCTGAAGGTAGAACGGTAGAGCTCGAATGTATGTTTACCGTCTCAATCGTCGGTACATATATTCTGATGAATAATTCAAATCAAATCAAATCGACAATTCTTGATGCAAATAGGCACGGCACTTACTAAACGTGCATACATAATAGGATGGAGAAAAAGTTTCTTTACATTTTATATGAACCTCAAGGCGTTTTCTTTTCAAATTTTATTCACATTTAATTACAGTATAAAGGTGCCATCTCGTACGATGAATTTTCGCCGACTTATGTAAAATGATCCCGTTACTATAGAATTTTTGGGATTTCTGATCAAAATAAAGCAACAAGTAATTTGGCTATTAATGTTATTCTGACACTGCTTTAAGAATTGTGAAGAGACCGAATATGGAAATCTGAAGGCGCAAGGTGCTAGGTTAGGAGATCTTTATGGCAGATGTTTTAACACCTCCCAGGCAAACCTTCGCTGAATGGTAAAAAAAGTGTGTAATGATGACCTTCAATCCCATCATCAACACATGTTATTAATGATTAAACGAACTTACCTGTACGTGAAGTTCAATCATAATTACTCGAAGGGCTTCGTTCGAAGATATTAGCAATGTATACATTGTAGTTTCACGTTAGACTCGCCGTTTCGCACTTTATTTCGGAGGAAGGTAGACTAAAAACAATTTTGATATTGTGTCACCCCGCCGAGATTACGTCATTAAGTTTAGAGAGTGCTGAGCTGTTTAAAATAAATCTTAAGTATGTTTCACATCTGGGACCTGGCTAGTCCATAAGTAAGTAGTAAGGGAGGGAGGGTTGCTAATATCTTCGAACGAAGCCCTTCGAGTAATTATGATTGAACTTCACGTACAGGTAAGTTCGTTTAATCATTAATTACCCTCGGGCTTCGTTCGAAGATATTAGCAATGTATACATTGTAGATGTTGAGAGATGTTAATTGTCGTGAAACATACTTTTAAGCAGATATTTAAGTTTTTTCTTAAAATCAGACAGATTTGATTTCTAAAATCTCTTTAATCATAAACACAAATATCTCCCAAATTATTAATATAACTGAAACATTAATTCTTAAGTTGGTTGGAATCAACTCTAAATAATAATTTCAAAAATGTTTATAATATACTAAGACTAATAATATAATAATTGCATTATTATTTTGTGAAACGGAATATATTAAACACTTAAACTAAATTGTTTATGTAAAATACATTATCAATTTAAGTGTTTAATATATTCGTAGCAAATTCTCTATTCAAAGAAGTCTCATTAGATACAATTCTATTGTAGTATTTTGCGAAAACCAAGGAATTTGGGCTCCATCCTGCAGTACTTCTAATAATATCTAAACTAACTCCAGACCTGAAGGCTTTTAAGGAAGTCGAAGCGTGCCTAGTACTGTGGGCAGTGAATATAGATGTGTCTATTCCACTCAAATTTAAGGTATTTTTGACCCACCTACTCAATGTCTGAGAAGAGACTTTACGATGAGGATCAAACAATGTCTTCACATCTTTTCGTAATTTCTTGGTTCTTTCAAAATAAACTTTCAAAGTGTTCGCGGGACATATTTGCGGTCTTTGCGAAAAAAAAGGTAAATGTAAAGTTGGTTGTAAAGCTCCTAACCGTGAAGTCTTTATCAAGTCTGGAATTTTAATTAACACTTCGGTATTTGTAAAAATAATATTATTTATATCTATTAAAGAAAATGTTTGAATTCTGTGGGCGGTGACCAGTGCCAACAAAGTGATTAATTTTTTACTTAATTGATCGAGGTTTAAATTTTCATTAGGGTACCAATCTGATAAATAATCTAATACTTGGTCAATATTCCATGTCAGATTATATTTTGGCAATGTAGGGCGTAAGCGAAAAACTCCTTTTAGATATCTATTAATTAAATCATTGTTAAGAACATCCTGCCCCAACAATAAAGAAAGAGTGGATCTACAAGTGTTGATTGTTCCATATCTAGCATTTAACTCAAAAGTATGCGATAGAAAACTCAAAACATTCGTAATTGTGGCATTAAAAATATGAAAATTATGTTCTTGGCCGTAAGTATACAAGTTTTTAAACAATACAATACATTTTTTTTAAACAAGTGTCATACTGATTTAGTGTATTGTCTGCAAATGATGCTAGCATCACTGGGACGGCTGACTGTGGGACTCCTCTTCGGAGTAGCGAAGTCCGGATAAGATCCCTACAACCAGGTAATCTGTGGGTGTACTGCGCGATCGCTACAATGAGAAATTATCAAATTATCTTCATAATCAGTTATTTTTGTGTTAACAGTTTCTTGTTAAGTGGATGCGTTCAGTTGTATGGGCCTATTGATACATCAATCACTGTGCATTTATTGTTAACTACCTATTTATCACAAGGTCTTAAGAATACATAATTACTGAATTGGAGGAATTGTGTAAAAGAAAAAAAAACCTTGCATGATATAGTAAATGATTACACAGGATTTATTAGAAGGATTATTTCCATAATTACTGTGTAATATTTATCAAAAGTGGGAACTATATGTCTCCCATTCTATTTTTATACAGTATTGCCGCCGGAAAATTTGACAATTTTTTGGTGATTATTTGCAAAATATTTAAGTACTAAATTAAACTGCCAGTAATTCTGTAGTTGATATGAAACTGTCGTTACTGTTCACTCCATGGCTCACAGGCAGTATTTCCTCTATATAAGCCCCCTAAACCCATTGTTGAGGCATCAGTAAGTAATTCTGTGGCATAAGCTACCCTTTATTTTATAAACATACCCTTTATTTTATAATATTGTTTTACCGCCAATCAAACACAAAGAATAAATTATCTGTTAGTGTCATATTTCTTTTTATTTAATTAGCTATCTGGTAATTTATATACTAACTATTTTGTATTTATAATATTGCCTAAACATTTAGAAGATCGACTGTGGTGTAAATATACATTTAGCTGCATTTATAATTAACTAATCATTAATAATAACGCATCTTTTAAGTAGCGTACATAAAACTATTTTTAGATATTGTTTTAATAGACGTTCTAGACACTTAAGAACTCATTTAAATTACATATAGAACGTTTCATTTTTAAACGTATGACCTTCATATGATAGACATAATGACACAGCTCCTATGGACAGAAGATTATCTATAGAATTTCATAGAATTATTTTCTGTTAAAGTATAGTTTACTTAATTAGGTAACTAGCCACTGAGTGTACCACTGAGTTTGAAATTGGAATTTCATATCAAAGATATAATTGTGGAATTTCTAGTAATCAATGTCATTAGATATAGATCCATTATAGAAATAAGACCAGCAGCCTACCGGTTTTACCATTTCTATCGCCTGTGATGTTGAAGCTGTTGACGCGAAGTGTTCGACGTGGCAGCGTGCTGCGTCGACGTCGTCATTCGCCTCGCCACGTATTTCCGCGCTGTTGGTTGAAAGCCCCTCGCTGCCGTCTGTGGCGGCGGCGCGCGCGGTCTCGCGGGGGGCGCCCTGTAGTTTAAAGACTGCCTGCTGGTATCTGCAGTAGCGGTCGTAGGTTTTGGACCTCCCGGCCGTGCTGTATATCTTATATCAGCACCAGATTTATTAATCATTTTTGCTGATTTTAAAGTTTTAACTAAATTATTAATTTTTGTTTTTTCTAGCTGTTCCTTTAATTCCTTCTTTACCGTAGTAAGAATAAAAAATCTCCTTATAATTGAGTCACTGTGTTGAATATCACATAGGATTCGAGCCGTATCCATTAAGAGCTTGAGTAGCTCTGGATTTGCATCATTAGATGTTAAGAGTAAGGAGATAGCTGCAGAGAGTGTTGACAGCGCACAAGTCGTTAAAACTTGCTTGTTTTTATTAACTTGCAATTAGCCGGAACTAAGTATTTCTCCTTAAGTTCTTTTCGGTCTTCTTTATTCAACCCAGTAGTTACTATGTGACTTAACCTAACAGCTAAGTCTTTTTGAATATTTTCACCATATTCTTTGATGGTGGTCGGATCCTCTCCTAAAATAGTCAGTAGTTCTGGGTTTAATGTAGGCTCTGTAAGATGCGGTGGAGCATCAGTCGATTCAGCAGAGGTATTTGGGTCAAGGGGGGGTTGGTGTGGCGGCGTGTTGGGAACAAGAACAGCCGCAGTTGCAACGGTGTCTGTAACATCGGTATGAGGAGTATTTACATTGGTCTGTTCCAATTCCAGACGTTCGTCCAAGTAAGAACATCCTTTCTGAGGTTCTGTGACGTCACCGTCAATGGCGGCATTCGGATCGCTGCCTGTGAAGCAATATGCTTCGGTTATTTATAGTGAGGGTGTATGTGAGACTCCGGTATGAGAAACACGCAACCCTGTATAGTATGGGTGTATGTGAGACTCCGATATGAGAAACACGCAACCCTGTTGTAAAGGTATATATGTGCAACTCCCATGTGAGAAACACGCAACCTGTGAGAACTTTCTCTAAATTCAGCAATATATCTACAAAAATATATAAATTGCATTTTATATTTACTCACCGCTCGGGTCTTGCAGCGTAATACTATCGCTGTCGGATGACGATGTACGACGTTGGCGCTTCCTTCTTATCTTAAGTTCGATTTTTCTTAATTTCCTCGATAAATAATCTAAATCACTATCACCACCTTTTTCTCTCTTCCTTTTCGGCATAATAATACCTTTTAAGCTACTTTTTATGTAGAAAAACCACTAATTTAGGTTTTAAATGTACGAAACAGCGATGCACTAAACTGTGAAAATGACGTAATCTCGGCGGGGTGACACAATATCAAAATTGTTTTTAGTCTACCTTCCTCCGAAATAAAGTGCGAAACGGCGAGTCTAACGTGAAACTACAATGTATACATTGCTAATATCTTCGAACGAAGCCCGAGGGTAATTGCGAGTTAACCCAGGTTTTAGCTAGTCTGAGAATCCAGAACGACTTTTGGACCAGACATTTTTCACACGTCCTTGTGTGCACCTAAATATCAAGCTTTTGTGTGCAAAACTGTTTATTGATAAACATCGATATGCCGATCTAGCTCCGTGCGTCACTTGACTAAGTACCAGTATACGTTATTGTTAAATGTTTAGCTATAGTTTAACATTTTTTAACCAATTATCATTGAACAGACATGATAATTGGCTTAGAAACTTTGTCTTTTTAAAGAATCGTTTTTAATTTGTTTATAAGTACTATCGTCTTAACCTTTCAACTATCAAAACAGTTCAAAGGGCCTGTTAGAATAAGTGATTCAAAAGCCCCTTGACTTCGCATCATTTAACGATTACAAAGTTTCCTTCCTTCCGTATAGTTTTGCTTCTGTATTTTCAAATCGATACTAAGGAGATTTTATCCCGATTTCGGAGTAAAATGATTGCTCACCCAAATGATTGCCGACTCAAACCAAGTGAAATATTTGCGTGTTCTGCATACCGTCCTGATAAAATTCCAGTATAACATTCCAGACACCAGAATAACAGAGGTGAATTCTTGATGGGACGGTGAAATATTATACCGGCTAAAGTGCACCAGATAGGGTTTGACAGGAAAGGAAATAGAAAACTTAAGTATCAACCTTACTGATCTTTAAGTTTTCTATTTATAATATACATAAAGGCCTTTAAAAATTGGGAATATTTGCCTGTTGCCCGCGACTTCGTCTGCGTAGAATTGCTGATTTCCCTTGAGATTGAGGTTACCCGTGTGGCCAATGCCCTGCTTCAGAAAGTAAGCTACAGGCAAATGTCAAATTGCCGTATTTCGTGTTTCTAAATTAAAAAACAGGACTTGCATACAAATCCCTATTTTACCCCCTTCGGGGTAGATTTGGATGAAAACAAATTCTAACCTTATACTTAAACTAAAAGAAACCTATTTTCAAAATTTCAAGTAGACTTCCAAACCCTATTTTATAATATGTGATGATTCAATAATATCACAACACAAAATTAAAAGATTTTATATATAGGATGACTACGGAGCGGAGGCGTGTCTTCGTCGGTAATTTGGGTAGACGTGGGTAGTTTCGGGCAAAGAGACTAGATACTCTTGGTAGAACAGAATTACAATTATAAGTATGGTAATTTATATGTGGTGCGTCTTATAAGAACCTGCATAACCCACTTAATGTTGCGTAAAGAGAGGGGGGTGATCCCACTCTCTTGTCTGTCGTACATGATTCTAAAACTAGATGGCACTGTTCTCTGACTGCCCCCCTATTTTACCCCCCAAGGGGTGGAATTTCCAAATATCCTTTTTTAGCTGACATATCTTAACTATCAACTACTTGCTAAATTATAGCTTTATACGTACAATAGTTTTTGAGATCTCGTGTTTAATCAGTAAGTATGTAAGCATGTAAGTAACCTTTGGCTTTTATATATATAGATTTTGCTTATATTAATTTAGCACTTAAGATATTTTTTGCATTGCAAAAATTATGTGCAAAAATTTACACAAAGCCGTTGCTTGAAATAAAGAAAAACGAACAAACCCACTTTCACACTTGTAATATTAGTACGGATGAGAGTTTAGCTCGCTGATCGATTTACAACACACAAAACAAGCTGTCTTCATTGAGAAAGCACGTATTTAGATTTACACGAAATTTTGTATCGGTATTTCTCGCTTAGAAACTTTTTCGGTAAAAAACGCGTGGCTAATGTGTACATAAAGAAACCATTCGTATAGGATCCGCTTTGATTATGTAACCTGCGTAAAGGGAAACGCAATTTCGTAAAAGGTTTACGAAAATTTACGATACGATAAATATAATAATTTTATATTTTAATTAAAGCTCAAACAGCGAAAACGTATATTGTGCCCCCTTTTTATTGGTTGATCATTTACAAACAAACTAATAAATATTCTTATCTTTATAATTTTATTTACAATTTAGAAATTTGCTCATATTGCAAATTTGCCTGGAAATGTATATATATAACACTAGCTTATGACCGCGTTTTCGTCTGCGTTGAATTTGTGTGAAAGTGTGTTTGTTTGTCTTCCAATCACGAAGCAATGGGTTACGAAACCGATAATCTTGAAATAATTACAGGATAACCTGCAAAGTGTCTCCTTTCTAACAAAAAAAGAATGAATTAAATCCGAGTACGCGTTAATGAATTACAACTAAATACACATTTTGACTTCCTTCTCCCTAGAGAACCGTTCTGAAATCTGGAATAAAAACTATCCTATATGTTGAACCGGAGTATCAGCTACTCCTATACCAAATTTCATTCAAATCCATCTAGTAGTTTCGGCGTGATGCGCGGCCACGATACAGACAGACAGACAAAAAAATTTTAAAGAAAATGTTTTTGGCTCAGTTTCGATTGTAAAGCATCCTTCAATTAAAATTTTCAAAATATATTTAATGTACAGAATTCGTCCTGTTCCAGTTTTATTATATTATAGATTTATCATAAAATATACAAGCTTTAGAAAATAATTAGTTTTTTATTTTCACTCCTGAATATTTTAAATTTCATACGCGTATCCTTTCCAGAATCGCCCTTTAAATTTCAGTGAAGGTAAGTCGTGAAGAGTGAATACTAACGCTTCCGAGATGAGCGCGCGCAGCTTGCAGAACACCACTCCAAGGCTGTACGGGTACTGGTGCCAGTACACCGACAAGTCGTTCGGTAGGCCTGCGGACAAAAGATTACATTTTAATCCACTTACCATCAGTTAGTTCACCATCATTAACACAATTCTATAGTTTTTTGATCGTTCTAAAAGAATAGTTAAGAGCAGAACTTCACTTTTATTTTATTTTTATTTTATTCATTTATTTGTAATCCAGAGTTTAAAACCATTTATTTACATTTCAGGCTTAATGATAAAATAAGGCCAAATAAGATTACAATTTATATAAAAGAAAATACCAAACAATATATGCAATCTTTGAAATTTAGCAACATAATAATATTTAGCAACATAATAATTTAATGTTTTGATATTACAAAAGTGTGTCTGTCTGTGTTTGTATGTGTGTGTGTGTGTGTGTGTGAGTGGCTGAGTGTGCATGGAAGAAAGAGACCGTGTTGGTGAGTTTTAGTATGTGCTATGATGCATGTACTATTATAGATATTAATATACCATACGATAACTATTATAACGTAAGTTACACAACTAGTAATAATTATATTAATTAATTACATTTTTTACAGTAGTTATTATAGTGAAAAACTTTTTTACAACTTTTCCCAATGATCATTACTTTAAGAGAAATTTTTTATAATAAATTACGCGGTGACAACCATAGAGTCAACTGTGACGTCTAAAGACAAACTGTCTCTTGGGTTACTTGAGCAAAATAAAAGATTAAGGTGTAAGGTAATATTCTAAAAAAAGTGGTCTTCTCTTATAGTTTAAACGTCGCTCATCCACTATTTGACCACGCGTCGTCAAGGCATCGATCTGAGTTTACATCTCATAGTTAACGAGTAGGCAACCCCTCTCCATTGTCTATTTTCATAGGTTTTTCCAGTCTCATTATACTCACTAGCTCTTACTTACCCTATTTTGGGCGGAGTTGCTGCCGAGTAAGGTGCCGTTGTTATGGTGATAACAAAAAGAAAATTTACCTGGCTAAGTTTGTTGTGGGCTTCTTCTTAGACCGGGGCGCGTTTGGAACCCTCATAGTTATCACCATCAAATCACCACTTTGTAAATTATTGACGCGTCAAAAGTGCCTTTTAAAGGACTATTTGAATAAAGAATTATTTGAATTTGAATTTAAGTGATCGAATGGATTTGTCATAAACACGCAAACATATTGTAAATATGAGGGAAAGTCATTACAAATAGTTAGGGGTTAACAAGTTTATTTTTCTGTTGGTACCATTGATTTACCACTAGCCGTAGATAGAGCGTGGGATATCGATGTATTACAACCCGTCTAATACACTAGACATCTGGCCGTTATATTATCTATAGCGGCGCGTAGTGCTTTGTAATTCATTCGGATTATACGGGTCTAGTGTTAGAATTGGTGACTTTCGTCTAGCCTAGTCACACACTCAGGGAAAGGAGTGCACGCGTCGCTATTTGTGCACTGTTTTTCCGTCCCATTTTTTGAGCGTTAAAGATCGACCTACGGCTAGTGGTATATCAATGGTTGGTACACTTAACTGAAATAAAAAACAACCAATAAGCAAACATAACAAACAAAGAAACATACCAAATTCTTTAAAATTATTTTTTTTACATTTAATATACGTTTTTTGAAACTATTAACCTGAAGTTAGTTTATTTTCTATAGTTGTAGAACATACGATGACAGCCGATACATCCCACACAAACACACACAGCGTCGCGCAAACGAGATGAAACAAATAAAGGGCCCTTATTGTTATATCAAATTAAATTAGTTGCCGACGTCGTCACTGGGAGGTAATTCGTAAAGAAAACTGAAGATATAATTTTCCACGCATCTACTGATGGGCCGAGCTGTACGCATATGTACACGCGCCGACTTCGCTAAATCATCATGTCTTGAGCACAATTGGGCTAATAATACTAACCTGGCTACACCTAACCTTGCCCTGTTGGATAAAATTGCAATACTGTCTACTATTTCTGCAGAGATGTTTCGAAAATACCTAAAAATAAGTTATAAATACGCATAGTGCGTTACATACGTAAAAATGCTTATTTTTGAAAAGGGTTTATCTAGACAGACCGATGAATCGATCAACATTTAAGCCGAGAAGTCAGGTGCCGACTTAAATTGGGCGTACTAGTTGGCAAGTCTGCGTTACTAACTTAAGAGGAGAAGGCTTGCTTCGTTATTTTATCTCGGCGCAAGACAATTTCAATATTAATCAAATCTAAAACATGCTTTGTTCAAAAAAAGACAAACCTATTCCTAAGGGTGACATTAATTTAAATACTATCGTAAGGAGGGGCGAGAATTCCATGACTTTCACAGTGGTAGTTGCGACTTCTCAGAAATCTGTTCATTGTTATAGGCAAAAAGTTCCAATTAAAAAAATAATTAATTATTAAAAATAATCATTAAAAGGACACAACAGTAATCTAGTTGACTCTGAACTTGCAAATAGTTGATGACGTCACGCGCCTGCGACCGTGTCTCGGCGGGAATGAACGACAGATAAAAAAAAATTTAAGCTTTACTTCTTAATTTAAAAATGCGTGGTGCGTGGTGGACTGGCCAAACCCTTCTCATATTGAGAGGAGACCCGTGCTCTGTAGTGAGCCGGTAATGGGTTGGCGATGGCGTCAAGCGGGAATATGAAACTATATTAACGCAATGGCGATCGTCAACAGGAGTTGATCATTTTTGCAGTGTGTTAACAATGGAAAAGGGACGCTGCGCGGTACATTTAATATACGGAATTGCTTCCACACCCTTATCAATAACGCTTCAATACGCCGTCTGAATAAGACGCATCAAATTGCGTTCATAAAATAAAACGCCAGCCTTATTATGGGGCTTTAAACTAGTCGATTGAGACTTCTTGTTGTAGTCGATTAAAACTTGCCACAAAGTTTTGCAACAAAACCAAAAAGCGGAACTTTGAATAAAGTAATGTTCGAGATAATTTTGTTCTCCTTTGCACGGAATTCTAAAGATAATAAGGTATTTTGTTCAGAGCATAAACGACTTCTGCAGTATTGTTTCAAGGGGTTTCGATCATAAACAGGACGTATTTTCTCTTTCAAGTTTAATAGACACGCACACACATCCACACTCATATGCACTCACTCACACACCCATCCAATCACTCATTTCTCACTCATGTTTAAATGTTATTAAGTAAACTTTAAGGCACAATAGTTTATTTTTTATTGCACATCTGGAAGAGACTGACCCCCAAGATACGGGCTAGCCTAGTTTGGGGGTCAGGGTAGTTTAAGAAATTTTGTATTAAGTCGAAATAAATGAATATATATATATATATATATATATATATATATATAAATAGGCCATTCCAAGTGTCTCAACTTTCTGTAATTAAATATAAAAGATACTTTTGATCCGAATATACAATTTGTTACATTTTAGTGAGACGGCATTGATAACTCCATTTGTTAACTTAGAACTACAGTTACGAGAGTATGTACGAAGCCCACAGCGAATAAAGCCGGGTATTTTGTCAGCCTAATCTTTTAGTATGAATTAAAACAAAATAAAGCACATAGCTGTGAAAGCCTAGTGGTTAGGACGTCCGCCTCCTAATCAGAGGTAGAGGGTTCGAACCCGGGCACGCACCTCTAACTTTTCGGAGTAATGTGCGTTTTTAAGCAATTAAAATATCACTTGCTTCAACGGTGAGGGAAAAACATCGTGAGGAAACCTGCATGCCTGAGAGTTCTCCGTAATGCTCTCGAAGGCTAGTGAAGTCTGCCGATCCGAACATGGCCAGCGTGGTGGTCTATGGCCGAACCCTTCTCATATTGAGAGGAGAGCCGTGATCTGTAGTGAGCCGATATTGGGTTGGTTATGAATTCAAATTCAAATTCAAATTCAAAATAATCTTTATTCAAATAGTCCTTAAAAAGGCACTTTTGACGCGTCAATAATTTACATAGTAGTTATTTCATGGTGATAACTATATTCGTAAACTTAAAACTAAAGCTATGAGGGTTCCAAACGCGCCCCGGTCTAAGAAGAAGCCCACAACAAACTTAGCCGGGGTTTTTCTTTTTTTCGTTATCACCATCTCACATAATGAATAACAAACTATAGTACCTATGGAGATAGAGCAATTCACACCCAAGCTTTTTTATCGTTTATATAATCCTTAATATCGTAATATGATTTTTCTACAAGCTTTCGTTTTATAAAAACTTTGAACTTATTGATAGACATCTCCAAGATATCAACAGGTAATTTATTATAAAATAAAATACAATTTCCTTTGAATGAGTTACTAATTTTGTGCAGTCTACTAAATGGTACTACAAGTTTACTTTTACTTCTGATGTTCAGTGCGTTACAGTCCATTTTTTTCTTGAATTTATCAATATTTTTTTGAACATACATTAAATTTTCATATATATATTGGCTATGATGAAAGCACATAGCCATATAAAAGTGTTAGTTACGCGTTGACCACCTGTTATTATACTGTCAGAAGTGGAATTACCCTGGATCTTGATAAAGCCCGTAAAAATAACACGTGGAGTGTGATAGATTTACGAGGGTGTAGTGCGACAGTTTGCTATCTCGCTCATCAATCGTTATAATTGACGGCCCACCGCTGGACACCAGCCTCCCCTCTCATGAGCGAATGGATAAGCTTTTATCAATAATATAAAGTCATATAGGAATATGAATAATATTACTCTTAGATAATAGATTGAGTAATCTAGACTATTCAAAGTAATATTCGTT
Source organism: Lasiommata megera (assembly GCA_928268935.1). Taxonomy (NCBI): domain Eukaryota; kingdom Metazoa; phylum Arthropoda; class Insecta; order Lepidoptera; family Nymphalidae; genus Lasiommata; species Lasiommata megera. The sequence continues at coordinate 379,580 of OV743329.1, read as the reverse complement.
TATCGATATATTTATACGAATCGCGCTTTAACAAAGCGTTTATTAAATCAAACGTTTTAAAAATGATTATATGTTAGAATAAAACGTGTCGCCAAATGATTTCCGGGACGAAAACCAATTAGAAGTATAGGTTTACTATCTCTGTATCTCTCTCATCTCTAACAGGTTAACTGGCTACCATCTTAGACTGCTTTATCACTTAAGGCAGGAAAAGATTGTCAAGGGCTAACTTGTAAAAGATTAAAAACAATAATAACACAAACGTTTATTAAACAGTTCAAGATTGATGTGATGATCGAGTGATTTTCAATCACTAGTAAAAATGAACTGGGTGCGACAGAATTTATCTATACAAATAAATAAAATTTGATTGTCTGTTTGTAATATTGAAATAACCGTTTTTTACTACATTCATACGAATATGTATACGGTGTACGGTATGTATGTGTATAAATAAATAAATAAAAATAAAAAAAAATTTTTTTTTTACAATTTTTGTCTATCTGTCTGTTTATTCCGGCTAATCTCTGAAATGGCTGGACCGATTTTTACGGCACTTATATTGGCAGGTAGCTGATGTAATAAGGAATAACTTAGGCTACTTTTATTTTAGAAAAATAAAGTAATGTTGCAATGTCCAAGTACTGTTCAATACCGCGCGCAGCTCACGCGCATGCCACCGCCTGTGCTATCACATCTCGGGCGCCTTCCACTACTTAATCAATATCCGATTTCACTCCTTCTTGTTTTTTTAGAAAGGAGACTTTAATGTTTATCCTGTAATTATTTCAAGTAATTCGGGTTAGTAATCTATTGTTTCGTGATTGAAAGACAAACAAACACACTAACTCAGCGTCAGCTAGGCTTTATATAAAGACATCTAGATATATAGTTGTAGAAGTTTTAAAACGTATTCTTCACGTCCAAGGAAAATAATTCAAAGATGCCAAAAATCCAAGCGCCAGGCAGGACATCTCAAACTTCACAAGGAATCCTTATCGTGTAATTAGATTCTCACTGTTTCCGAAACCTTTTCAACTTGTCAGGGAAAGTTTTGCGTTTGATAAATCACCAGTCAACGGAAGGTGACTTTTGAGCAATTCTTAAGGTAGAAACTTACTAGCGTGCTTTGTCGCACGAGATTCGTTTCATATATTTAGTTTATATATTGTTACCAGAATGTTTTCTGATATTTTTAAATAATAAATAGAAGCAGGCGTTACTTTGCGGAAGTCCATGATAAACAATAAACTAGAACCTCTACGCACGTTTCGACCCGACACCGGATCATCCTCAGGACATGTTGACTTCACAAGCGAGAAAAGTAAAGACTTTACTTTCTAGTGGAAGATTTTGTGTTGTGTTATATTATACAAATCTCCCGGTTGTCGGCGGAATATAATATAATTATAGTTGCTGTTTATTGTTTTTCTGATATTTTTCTTTGGTTTATATATTGTTACAAAGAACCTTATTCTTTTTCTTAAGGTGCCTCTCCTCTAGGGAAGGTTGGTGGTCATAATGGCATATTTCATCTTGTCTCTCGCGAGGCTAACAAGTTGGGCAGCACGCGCGATACCCGTCCACTCCCTGATGTTTCGCAACCAAGATTTCCTTGATGCACCTTGTCCACGCTACTTTGCCCATCATTATGAGTTGCAGGAGCTTTACCTGTCATGCCTAAACATATGCCCCAGATAAGCAACTTTTTTCTTTTTGACAGTCTTCCAAAGTTCGCGCTGGCAACCACCACGTCGCAAGACTTCTTCATTGGTAACATTTTGTGTCCAGCTATCTTTCTGAATAGCTTTATTACTAATTATTAGAGTTGACACTAGATGTTGGTACTAGTATTCACGAAATTTATTCATTTTGCAAACCCTACTGGTATTTTCCTTTTTTTTTTATAATTCTAACGTTAGAATTTAATCGCATTTAATAATTCCGAATACTAGCATACTTTATGGAGTGTAGGTACGAATATAACCGGATAACGTAGCGAAGTCAGAAAATCAATTATAAGTAAGTAACAAGTAAAACAAGCGAGTGTGATTCTAAGTGACCTTCGGTTATCATTCTATACCACAACTATGACTCGCTGTTGGAAGTGTGTCCGGCAACCTTGTACTGTAGGTAATAAAAATCTCATCAAGAGTTGTTTAATTGTGTAAAACGTGTAGCAATATGTTAGAGACGTATAGGTGATTCAATTGGCAGATCTGTCCAATCTAATTCTATCACTTTTTTTTTTCATTTTGGCAATATAGATAGCGATTTTCTATTCTGATATAACGATAGCCTAAATTCCAACTATTGAAATCCTCTAAATACGATGCTCTAAAATAAAAGGAAAGTTTTAAGAAGTAGTGGTTCGAATCAGCCCTGAAAACTGTACTTTTATTTGTATTAACATTTAATGCTCTTTTCCGTTAGTTTATTACCCTAGCATTCTTTATATTAACATATTAAACTAATTGTGAAATAATGACTTAAATTAATGATCTTCATTTTATTAAATAAAAAATTAAACTTTTCCATTCGTTTGTTTTGTTCAGCTTAACCTATACAATATATATATGTCCGAATATATCTGCACCGAACTATATAATATATATGTCGTCTAGATATTTTCTAATTTCTAAGTTATCTAACTTGTCTCTGGTCTAGTCTGATGAAAGGATAGGTTAGTCACCTCCCACCGATAAGGTTAAAGTGGCAACCCAAATAATTTTCCGAGCTTTTCAGTTTTGATGCTTCGTAAAAACAGATAAAGTATATATCTATCTTATAAGGTATAATAGACAGTTTCAATTCGCTTTATGATCATTAAAAGTTCGTCTAAATATTAATTAATTGCCAAAGCGAAGTGAAATTCAAAATGATCATTATTAACATCAACTTAGTTCATTAAGTAATCATTATATATTATGTTATCTGATACATTATATATACTATTCGAAGTTTTATGAAATATTTATGTTATGTGTATATAATGATATCGTGATCAACCCATTGCCAACACACTACAGAGCACTCAATATGAGAAAGGTTTTGCCATAGTCCACCACGCGGGCCATATATGGATTGGCAGACTTCACAAGCCTGGAGCCTTCACACATTGTGGAGATATCTCAGGGGTGCAGGTTTCCTGACGATGTTTTTCTTCAGCGTTGAAGCAAGTGATATTTTCATTGAAATAAAACGCAAATTACTCCAATAAGTTAGAGATGTGAACCCGGGATCGAACCCCAACCTCTAATTAGAATGCGTTTGTCCTAACCACTAGGCTATCACAGCTTAATTGGTATAATGATAGTGAGTATTTAAAAGTAAAAATAGACTGAATGCTCGCATGCATGGGTGCATCGTGCTGTGTGCATGCATGCATGGTCAAAGTATGAAGTTGCTGTTGTTATAGTAATGAACACTTTGAAGGGGCAAAAACCGTCATAGTATTTTTTTTTTTCACGCTGGGAAATGCTTTTACGCATCCCCTCCGGAGGCGACGCAGGAAAGACTGCGCCGCTTCCGACGGGGTATGTGGGACTCCCCGGCGGCCAGGCTGGCGACCAGAATACCCACTAAAACCCAGCGATGCTCCTTCGCATCGCCTGGTAGCTGGGTCACGGGAACACTGATGCACTCGACCGCGGCCCAGCGTATGAGATTTTGGAGAGAAAAAATTTTACCTATTAAATTCTTTATTAAAAAAAATTACAATGTTCGGTTTCCAAATATTTTTTTTTTTTTCATATTTTGGAGACCATTTGGTTTCCAAAATGACTCTGATCGAAATCCAACTCAGCGGAAACGCAATATCAAAGCTACGTAGAAGACTGACAATGAAAGGACAGGAGACAGTACAAAATGTTTTCACATAGTTTGTCGAATTTGTATCCCCAGATCTATCGTAAAGGCATAACTAAACGTCCTTTTAGATGGCAGCAATGTATTTTATATATCTTAGTAAAAAATGAGTTTAATTTTTCCATACAAATCGACAATATAATTTAACATGTAATACTTGATATGTGGCTTTCTATCTCTTTCGTCTCCTTCATATACCTTTACCTTTGTATAAGAAGTAAAAAAATATTTCGCTTCCAAAAATAAATGAAATTGTGAGCTAAGAAATATAGCCTAATAGGCGGGTAAACTTTAAGGCGGCTAAACACTGAAATGTATTTAAATTAAATGTAAGTATACAAATACCCCTCCATGAATAGAGTAGAATTAGATATGTATTGGAAGTGTCAATAAAATGCTATTCGCTCGGTGACACTTTGACGAGTCGTTATTTCATCAGAACATCAAAGGAAATAACGAGAAACGTCGCGTGTTTTTGATACCAATTGAATTTATTTAGTGGAAACGTTTGTAATTGGGTGTATAATTAGATTCAGTGGAATCGAACTCTTAGGGCTTTATGCCAAATATTTAATTTAATGTGATGATTCAATAATATGTTACACAAAATTAAAAAGGTTTTATATAGAGGATGACTGGATGGGGCGGGTGCGTGTCTTCGTCGGTAATTTGGGTAGACGTGGGTAGTTTCGGGCAAAGAGACCAGATACTCTCGGTAGAACAGAATTACAATTATAAGTATGGTAATTTATATGTGGTGCGTGTTATAAAGAACCTGCATAACCCACTTAATGTTGTAAAGAGAGGGGGGATCCCACTCTCTTGTCTATCATACATGATTCTAAAACTAGATGGCACTGTTATCTGACTGCCGTCATATAAAATAAAACATGCGACGCCAAACAAAAAGTGTCGAGACAACTTTTCGTAAGAATTTTTTCCGTCTAGCCCCTTTCACAACGCGCGATAAGGAACTTCGTTCCAAAAGTTCTCTTCTCAATTTAAGTTTGTCAATGTAATCGGGAAAACACTCGATTCTTGGCATATAGCAAATAATCTTATCAATTTATATTTTCTTTAATAATCTATCACGTAGTCTCATTGTTAGCATGTTGGATGCATCACGTTATCTTGGAGAAAAACTGTTAGGTATTTCATTTACTAGTCAATAATTTATCAAGCCCAGAATAAGGAAGTTAGCGTTATCCAACCCTACCCTACCCTACCTACCCTAATCTGTGAGCCTAGCCTACCTTTAACCTAGCTTTGGTTCCTGTATATAATAGCATCTGCGGCATATGAAACAGTAAACGATAACTTACCTATTGATTGACTGACTAACTGATCGACTAGCTGACTAACTTTTTTTTTTATATACACTACAAGTTAGCCCTTGACGTCTATCTCACCTGGTGGTAAGTGATGATGCAGTCTAGGATGGTAGCGGGCTAACTTGTTAGGAGTATGGTAATCCCACGCTCCTAATTGGTTTCTACGCGGCATCATGCCGGAACGCTAAAATCGCTTGGCGACACGTCTTTGTCGGTAGGGTGGTAACTAGCCACGGCCGAAGCCTCCCACCAGACCAGACTCGAGCCAGGAATCGAACCCAGGACCTCCAACTTTATAATGCAACAGCGCGCGCACTGCGCCACGGAGGTCGTCGATTATACTTATACTGACTGATTATAATAATAAGACACAACTCAAACCACCGAACCGATCGGGCAGCAATTAGCATACAGATAGCTAATAAAACGTATGCTTTAACTGTGAATAGTTTTAGAAAATTAATCTCCTAACAAGAGAACGGCGAGCGTAACGCAAGCGAAGCCGCGAACAAAAGCTGGACTGCAAAGAATTCTCAATTAATTAATTTTTTTTTGTAAGACTTTTTTTGATTGAGTTTGGTGATTAAATGCAGTCCGATATCTTTCAAGTAGTCGAATAATAATGACTTAACCAACTGTCTATATGTTTATTTTCAAGGCACGAAATCATCCGTGAACAAGTCTGACCCGTGTTAGAAGTGTCGACCTTTATCTTATACATAACTAGCTGTTGCCCGCGACTTCGTTTGCGTAGAATTGCTGATTTCCCGTAAGATTGAGGTTTCCCGTGCGGCCAATGCCCTGCTTCAGAAAGTAAGCTTCAGGCAAATGTCAAATTTTCTTATGACAGTTCATTAGTTTACTTCATTTATTTATTTTACATTTAGAAATTAAAAAACGTAGGACTTTCATACAAACTACGAACCCCTATTTTACCCCCCAAGGGGTGGAATTTCCAAATATCCTTTCTTAGCTGACATCTCTTATCAACTACCTACTTGCTAAATTATAGCTTTATACGTACAATCGTTTTTGAGATCTCGTGTTTAATCAGTATGTAAGTATGTAAGCGAAGCGGTGATAGCCTAGTGGTCAGAGCGTCAGCCTCCTAATCAGAGGTCGGCGGTTCGAATCCTGGCACGAACCTCTAACTTTTCGGAGTTATGTGCGTTTTTAATAAATTAAAATATCACTCGCTTCAACGGCGAAGGAAAACATCGTGAGGAAACCTGCACGCCTGAGAGTTCTTCATAATGTTCTCAAAGGCGTGTGAAGTCTGCCAATCCGCACACGGCCAGCGTGGTGGACTATGGCCGAACCCTTCTCATATTGAGAGGAGACCCGTGCTCTGTAGTGAGCCGGTAATGGGTTGTTCATGATAATGATGATGAAGTATGTAAGTGACCTTTCGCTTTTATATATATATTAGATATTGTGGCATATCGCTATTTGGATCTAGAAACCGATCCGCCAATAGAATAAGAAGAAAATCGCTTGATTAATGCGATCGACCGTCCTACAGTCTTGCAAATAAACGATTATCAATTTGAAGCTTTGTGATGTAATTGTCTATCACACAGATTTATAGGTCTCGGTTGAAGCTGAAAACTCAATTAATTGTGTATTATGTGACTAATTTATTTTCCGTTTCACCGCTATCGCCTGCCTGTTACCAGTTAATATTCATTAAGGCTTTTGAGACCCGGTTTAGCGAAATCGATTCCGCCGCCTTCCCGTCAAATATGCTGAATACTAATTTATTACCGGATTGAATGGTTTTAGTCTTTGATTTAAAATGATTTGCCTGACAATAGCTGTATAATCCAACTGGAAGCTGCAGCGCCACTGGGCAGATTAGTAAGCTACGGAGATAAACTGTGCCCGAAGACTTTTGAGGCTCGAAGAAGCTAGGGGAACGGCTTTGAAACCTCAGCTAGGGTGACGTTTGACAGGGGTCGGACGGTGAGTTGTCCGTCTCCGAAGCCGTGGATTGAGCCCACTCTAGATGACGTACGAAAACGCGAAATGTGTAGGTGAGTTATATTCAGATGTCATCTGACCGTTAGGGTCGTCAAGGATATGTTTAGCCCTCCTATTCTAGAGTAGAGCGCTTAAACCTATTAAATTAAATGTCAATTTAATGCTAATTTTTATATTTCGTTAAGCGAGAGAGAAGGGTGATATAAATAACATACACAAAGAGTGTTCGATATACATTGTATATAGCTCAGTCGGCTATATAGGCAGCGGAGGCTTAATAATAGAGTCCAGTTGACACTGAACGTGGACTGAACCATAAAATCTGATGATGATGTAAAGGTGTTCACTCACCGAACAGCAGCAGCAGCAAGTCGCTGAGCGCCAGGCTGAACAGGTAGTAGTTGGTGTCGGTGCGCATGGCGGGGTGGCGCACGATCACCACGCACACCGCCACGTTGCCCACCACGCCCGTCAGGAAGATCAGCAGCAGCGCCGCGGTGATGGGCGCGATGCGCGCCAGCGGCAGGCGGCGCGGCCCCATCATGCACCACAGCATCTCGTCCTCGCTGCAGTCGAACGCGCTCAGGTTCGTGCAGCGCGCGTAAAACTGCTCCGCCGTCTCGTTGGCGCGGAGAAATTCTTCCATTTTCCAAACTCCAACGGATTTTTACAGATCCTTTATTTATAATCACTCCCGTTTAATAAAATAACCTACCAAATTTTGCATGGAAAACATAAAATATGTACCAACGAAAGTAACTTCACCAAAAATATAATTAACACTGTTATATTACTCTATGACTTCGTTGTAGTCAACAGCCCGTATATAAAAAATACTCTGTCGTCAGCGTCTCCGATGATCAGATTAAAAACGGAAAGATACAGCCATCATGTCAGTATTAATCTTTTTAAACACTGTTTTGTTATTTTATGTCTTATATATAGTATAGCAATGAATACAATAATGTAATAGTTTGAGAATAGGGGGGAGAACGCGTGATGCTTGACGATCGAACGTTAGACTCTTAACAAAAATCAGAATGTATTCTGTTGCAATGATGTATTTTTTAATAAAATGAGTGTTTTTGCAGCGTTTGTCTGCAAATATACTTTGTTACTTTTGTTGAACCGGATTTTATGAGAGCAGAACGCGATTACTGATATCTCTTGGCCGAACCGATTATTTGGAGACTCGATGGGAGCAGCTTAAGTTCCGTCACTGTAACTAATTCTATAATTTACATACAAAAAAATAACAATAGGCCTCATAACTCAACAGAATACGCAGCGTCCGATAAAGATATGAGTCCAATATTGAGTAGTGAGGGTTATAAAACTCAACAAGTTGTAGGTTTTGAGTTTGAGTTCTAAATTTTGCCCGCGATTAAGACCTCTATATTTAACACAGAACGTAAGGTATGACGGATCAGATGCAGATCAATCATTTGTGCTGAGCGACATGGGTATAGCCGCAGGAACGGATTAGGGGTGCTTCTACGAGATAAGAAGTTTGTCCACCACATACAGAATGTACACCCACCCCTGGGGTTTCTACGAATAGCTGCTAAATAGTTTGATCTAAGGCCTAGTGTTGAGTTTTTAGGAGGATAAGTTCAGCCGGCATCGGATCGGTGGCTCCTATAGTGCTGCAAGTGTTCCTTGGTGGTACACTCTTAACAGAACACACCCATCCACATATACCCGCGATTTAAAATATGAAAAAAAAATATATATTAAGGAACGTCAAACCGAATTAAAATAAAGTGCGCCCTCAAAGATAAATTACGCGCTTAATAAAGAAAGCGCTTGTGACGTTTGCTTACTTGAAAACTTAAAAAGTATTACTTTTGTGTTATCTAGGAATCACCTCACCTCAGCAAAGTAAAAAAAAATATCATAATCGCGTCAAAAAAGTTTATAATAGAAGTAAATACTTCAATAAAGAAATATATTCATTTCGTAATTTCAATTATATATAAATATCCTATCCAATATATCCTTATATAGACTTTTATGAATATAAATACTCATGTATTAAATAGTTGATTCACTTATACGTATTATTAAAACTCGGTAATATTAACCCAAAAACGTAAAAACTTAGACGCGGTACGTAGGTCTACGCGACGTTCAGTGATCTACGGAGCTACGTGCGTAGCGGGACACGCCTGCACTCAAACTGAGCCATGCTCCATTAGCCCGCGGCGGTGCGGAACCTCTCTCTTATCCCGCGGACTAATGTACTGGATGCTCCTTGATCTTCTATGCTTTCTATCATATGCCTCGGCTTTATACAAGTTTTTCTTTTTAATAGCCACGTTGCTCGCGTCTCGTTTTTGTTTTTTTTTTTATATATCATGCACATGCCATTCAATGTTGCTTAAAAGTGATGAACTTATCATCATCATCATGATCAACCCATTATCGGCTTACTACAGAACACGGGTCTCCTCTCAATATGAGAAGGAATTGGCCATCGTCCACCACGCTGGCCATGTGCGGATTGGCAGACTTCAAACGCTTTTGAGATCATTATGGAAAACTCTCAGGCGTGCAGGTTTCCTCACGATGTTTTCCACCGTTTGATGCGAGTGATATTTTAATTGCTTAAAAACGCACATAACTCCGAAAAGTTAGAGGTGCGTGCCCGGGTTCGAACCCCTGACCTCTCATTAGGAGGTACACGTCCTAACCACTAGGCAATCACAGCTTCAACTTATATTGCAATACTATTTACATAATTTCAATGAAAAGTAAATAAGTTTTATGAGAGACTTTTTTTCATAATCATAGACACTCGATTTTTTTTTAATAAAACGTAACTATAACAGTTTTGCTATTAACATTGGAATATCTAGTGATTTTGGCTTCACTGGCGCATTGAACAATATGGCGACGTAAATATCAGGTTACCTGAGCTGCAATTTCTTATTCATGTTTGTCGTTTGTTTCAGTCAAATTGGTTTAAATTTTAAGATTACTCTCAATGTTAATAATCATATAAAGGCGATGGTGGCGGACTTTGGTTTTATCCTTTTCTGCGTGTCTCGAAGAGCAGGTTGAGCCGTAGGTCCCAGTCATTATCACTAGCACCTTATGATAGCGTCTTACAAATAAATCTGGATTAGAAGCTCTTTTCTAAAAAAAACATTTAAAAAAATATATAAAATTATTTCGCGCAAACCGAACAAAGCGTGACAAGAATGTTCTTAAAAGTTTAGGCTATTTGAGGATTTTGGATTTTGGAATATTTTTATTCCTTACTTTTCAATTGCGTCTAATATACAGCACCGGTAAAAATAAGACAATATAGATAATCTGATCACAAAGCTAAGAATAAAAGTGAGGTAGTTTCCTAATTTTATTATTTCCCAGCGTTCATATAAACGTTGCAGCGTGAGGCGCGCTGCTGTGTGCTTGCGGCAAATATTAAGCTGTAAGAATCTGCTCGCTTATGTGCTTACGCTTACGCTTCAACAAAGGATATGGCAGTTCATTGAACTCATGATGTACCTGGTTATTAAAAAGGAAATATTAATTCTATCGTTAAAATTATTTATGCCACATTCATCTCGCAGTGGTGAGGGCAGTGGTTATAATTAGGAAGTCCCGGGTCCAATCCCAGGCTGTGTCAATTTAGGAATTTATTTAGAACAAAGACGTGCCGCCAAACGATTAAGAGAAGTCGCGTGGAAGCCGATGGTGTATAGGTTTAATAAAACTGCCATGCCCCTAACAGGTTGTTTTTTCTTTTTTATGGCTTTAAACAGATTAGCCAATGTCAAGTATATAGCAATGTAGAATTGAAGTTAGGGAAAAATGGCGTGAAACTTCGCACTCCCAAATTAATACATGTTAACCATTCAAAAACCTACCCACTACACAAACGACACCAAAACTATAATGTCGACGATACAACCAACACCAGTCCTTTTCAAAATTAGCCAACAAACTTTAGTTCAAGAAAAGCGTGTACAAACTCCGCCCGCCACATACGAAGTCTTCCGCCCGTAACAGGTTAGCTGTTAGGATACATCAAACCTTACTTATCACAGATGAAAAAAATTGTGACACTGACAGCGTCCTACGTGAAATATATAAATGAGAAAGGCGGGAGACTTCGTATATGGCGGGCGCAGTTGTTTTTGCTTTTCTTGAATTAATGTTTGTTGGCTAATTTTGAAAGGACTGGTGTCGTTTGTGTAGTGGCTAGTTTTCTGAATGGTTAACAGGTATTAATTTGGGAAAGGTTTGAGGGAGCCGCGTCTGCAGAGTGCGAGGTTTGCCGCCATTTCTCCCTAACTTCTACTTTGCTATAAACTTGACATTGGCTAAACTGTGCAAAGCCATAAAAAGAGAGAACTAATAATAAATATATATAAATTTACGTTCGTAAAAAGAAACAAGACATCTCTTCAGCTTTGTCATGTTGGCACACTGAGACAGCTGAAATAGCTGGTCCACCTAATCATGACCCCGCAGTTAAAGTGCAGGAACTCTCACGTTACGTGTGTAAGTTACTATGGAACGGCGAGCGTTTCCGTTCCGACGATTCTGTATATACACAAGTGCCATTCAAACTTTACGCACCCATAATTTTTCAGCTTTATAAATCTGAAGTGAAGTACTACGCAGTTACGGGTTTTATTCCAATTCAATTAATTTCTTTATTCAAATAGTCCTCTTCACAGACGCTTCATATTCTGCTTCGCCCACGTTATTCTCGTTTTTTAATTCAAATCCTGGAATCGTTTTTTTTGATGAGCTAATACCAGTTTCGTGTTGCGAGGCTGCGATCTATTTCTGTATAGAGTTTTAAAGTTTATTTTGTATTCCTTTGGGAAAGATTCCCGCAATATCTGTATCAAATGTCTATGAAATCGGTGCTGTGGTTTTGCCGACCCTAAAGAACGAACAAACGTTTTCGCATTTTTAAAGTTAATGTAAACATATTATATGACATTGCCTGGTTGGGTTATTGCTTGGTTAATTGGATTCGGATTATGGTACTGGTATGATGTTCGATAACCGCATTGAGTCATTCATTGAAAAGTGGATATGTATTTTCGGGTGTGTACAACCTCGTGTCTCGGAGATTAAGCTGTCAGTTCGGATTAGCAGTAAGTGCACCTTTACACGTGAACGAACACGTTCACTCTATTCTTGAAGGCACTGCGTAAATGAAGGTATGTGTGTCAGACACCACAAATGACTGTGCCCTACGGCGGGAAAAGGTCTGTCTGGTCTGGCTTCGGCTGTGGCTAGTTAACACCCTACTGACAAAGACGTGTCGCCAAGCGATTTAACGTTCCAGCACGATGTCGGGTAGAAACCAATTAGGAGTGTGGGTTTACTAAACCCCTAATAAGTTTGCCCGCTACCATCCTAGATGGCACTTACCACCAGTTGAGATAGTCATCAAGGGCTAACTTGTAGTATCTAAAAAAAAAGATTAGAGGAGGCTTTCATGGTTGTATAAAAAGTTGAAAATGTAAAGTTGAAATGTAAATCAGACCCGTTTCCAGGATTGAAGCAATTACGTGTGTCCATTAAACTCAACATAAGTAACAACAATTTACTAGCCTTGGCCTTTTTTATTTCTAAAATCCGAAATACCCTAAACAGTTTTGGGCGCTTTGCGGGATAACAAAACGGTTAATTCTAAATTGGTAAACAATAGCGTAAATGAACGCTTCGAAACATTCCATTGTAATCCGGATCAGAGACATGCAAATCATTTTATAATTCCGTGAACTACCCTCAGCCGCCGCCGCCGGTCTAAACGGCAAATACACAGTGCCATGATGGCATCTTGCTCTGGGGACACGCACTTTCGAATACATTGTTGTTTTAAAGAGATTCTCATAAAGTAATGAGATAGGCTTCTGTGGGACAGTCATATATGTGACGCTTTACGAACATACACTGTTTCCAGACTTTAGACATGAAGAAGCGGAAAACTTATAAGATGAAAAATTAACTGTAAAAGTTATATAAATGTCGGTTTAGACATACAAACAACAATGTTTAAAATGCGTATTTATGTTACGCCGTGTCTTACAAATATTCATATTATGTCATTTATCGTAGGCAGTTTTTCGAATAATAGCCGATAGCGAGAAAATTAATGGATTTAACAAAATCTAAATATCCCTTATTTAGATTTTGTAAAATGGACGAAGAACTTCTAGTTGTAAATAATATGATAATATTCACATCGGAGAACAGTATCACATATCAAAAAGCTTTGTCGATGTCGCGAGCAATTAGACGTACTCGTACGCGCCGACCCGCCTTCCACACGTTACGTAATGATCGGATATTACATTACTGCATTATCAAAGTGAATAAGACCGTTTTAATTATCATGTTGGCATAATCTTCTTTTAATTAGTGGTTAACATGCGGACCAAGAGTTTGTTCTTAGATTCGATTGTCAGTTTGTCGTCCTTAGTTTACCATGGAAAACTAATTGTTGTAGTATTTCATCGACGTAAAATTCTCTAATTTCGCGGTAACCATGGATTTTTTCAGAATAAAAAGTAGCCTATGTAATTCAGGGTAAAATCTAACTCTAACTAGTCAGACAAATATGTAGATTTAGCAGTTCTGGCGTGAAGGAGTTACAAACACGTATAAATTGTTCCATTCATAGTATAAATGTGATTTGTTCAACGGCGATTCCGTAAAAACTTATTAATTTCGTGGGCAATTAAAAATTCTTATTGAACGAAGTCGTGCGACAGTTTCGTGAGGGCGGAAAGCTGCCCATTTTATATTTTATTGAGAAACCGAAACGCCCGGGTATTGACACATACACAACTCACGCTCCATAGGTACATAGAGTAAATATTGGAAAACGCGCGTGTACAGAGACATCGAAGGGTTTATGTAGTAAATAACACCCTTTCCCTATAGTTCTAGCGCTGGCTCGCTACTTTTATTGAATAAAAGTGTTTATTTGACTTTTTATAGAATACCGTTGAAAATAACCTTATTACTACGGACTTTATCATCGCTTGTGACAACAAGTAAGCGAAGTAAAGCTACCTACTTTTCAACAAAGGAACTTTTGAATTCTTCAAATCAAAACCATTCTGGAACTTTCTTATTATTTATGATTCCCGAGTAAGGGAAGTTGTAGGTCTCTCGTCGACGGTTTCGAGTTGTAACGTATGACATACACGTTTGTTTGAAAGTAAAGCAAAGTAACTATTAAGTAAACCAAGTGGTCAAGTGCAGGAAGCCTAAGTGGCCAAAGTAATAGCCGAGGTGGCTATTACTTTGGACTACGATTAACTTGCGATCCGCTGTTGATTCTGAAACCTTGGACTAAAACGCTGATTCAATTTCAAGACAACGCCATAGTTTCAGCAAAAACCTTTTATAAGTAAACTCAATTTTGCGGTTCTGTGTTATCGAATCCAACCAAAATCGCCCGGAACAGATTATTTTGACAATCTTACCTTACCGGCATATATGAGAACATATGCCGGTTTTCCGGAATAATCGTTGCTACTACTTGATAAACTTTTGACAATACAGTTTAACTAATAATATACTTTAAAAATATTAAACTTACTTTATTGTCAAAGCTATAGTTTATATGTGGGTAGTCTAAGAATAAACGCTAACAAAGCCTATGAGTGATTATGCATTGATATATCAGTTGGAAATAAACTTTGGATTGGAAACATTGTTTTTATTTTATATATACATTACAAGTTAGCCCTTGACAGTTATCTCCCCTGACGGTAAGTGATGATGCAGTTTAAGATGGCTAACCGGTTGGGGGTATGGTATACCCATACTCCTAATTGGTTTGTACGCGACATCGTGCCGCTTGGCGTGGGATAGGGTTGGGTGGTAACTAGCCTCGGCCGAAGCCTCCCACCAGACTCGAGTCGGGAATCGAACCCAGGATCTGCAACGTTATAAAGTGACAGCGCAAGCTCTGCGCCACAAAGGTCTTTTACGGATTACGCGTATATAATCCACTATGTTATGAAAACAACGATTGACTTGTTTAGCTTTTTGGACGATTTTAAGATCTCCACGGTGTGAGAAACTGTTTTGTCGGTCGGAAAGTCTCAATAAAACTGAACATGCGTTGTAAGGAGGAAGGACTGCGTCGAGTGGCCGATGTGCTTCTAAGGAGATCGAGTATGGGCTGTTTCATGCAAAAATAATTATTCATTAGGATCTTATCGAATTAACCTTAGCCTACCTCCTTAGGGGCAATCCCTTTTAAAAATGGAGGCTTGTAATGGGCAAATTTTACGATATGAGATTGCGATGCTATCTTTCAATCCAAATGAAGTTGCTGCAAATGCTTATATTTTACTACCTTTGCGGCTTCGCTTACCTTAAAATTTCGGAAACATTCATAAAAATTTTAGCCCTTATTTTGTTTACTTCTTCATAACGAAATTTCAAAAAATCCTTTTCTTTGTTGACTTGAGGATACGTATACCAAACAGCTCGATCTTATGTTGATATAAATCAGCCAGAAAGTGACTCAGCCAGCCGCCTTCTATATACGCATTAGTAGTAGGGGATTCGCCGCGAATCCCCTACTACTCGCATTAAGTCACAGATTACGAGGAGAAAAGGAATAAAAACCGGTCGAGTGAATGTGGAACGCGCACTGTACGTTTCATGGATGCCTATCACAATACATTACTTGTACCCTAACGCATGAGGTACTGAATTAAAGGTAATTTTGTTTCTACATGTTATTATTCCATTTTGCGTAATTAATACGAATAGCCATGCCAATTTTTTGCCTTCTTTTTTGACTATTAAGGTGGTCACAGCCAATCTAAAGCGGTACTTGTGGACTACGGAATTATTTTTAGGAACAATGGAACAATATAATATGTTTCACATTGACCCAATAAGCGAAATTAAGCGGTGATAGCCTAGTGGTTAGGGCGTCAGCCTCCTAAACAGGGCTCGGCGGTTCGAATCCGGGCACACCTCTAACTTTTCGGAATTATTTTCGTTTTTAAAAATATTAAAATATCACTTGCTTCAGCGGTGAAGGAAAACATCGTGAGGAAACCTGCACGCCTGTGAGTTCTCCATAATGTTCTCAAAGGCGTGTGAAGTCTGCCAATCCGCACATGGCCAGCGTGGTGGACTATGGCCGAACCCTTCTCATATTGAGAAGAGACCCGCGCTCTGTAGTGAGCCGAGAATGGGTTGATCATGATGATGATGATTGACTTTGTTAATTATCTATTAAAAAGCCTTAGCAGTAAAAGCAAATATAACGCTCTTAGGTTAGGAAACTAGTTTAAGTTAGCGCGTGCGCGCGTATGCTACAGAAAACTAACATTTTGGATTTTATCTCCTATATATAACTATAAAAAGCTATGCTGTCTACAGAAATTTGGGTAATATTCGTTAAGCATCCTAGAAGTGTTTAACTAATGATCATTTCATGGAATAATTATAAAGGCAGCGGCGTAGGGGTGTTCGTGTAACTCATTATAATAATGTTAGTAGGTTATTTACCGTGCGATAATTTATATGTGCAAAATTGGGCAGACACGATTTACTAAAATCAAATCTATAATCAAAAATAGTATTGCCTATTACAGGCAGCGTTCATATAAAATATATTTTTCATTATTTTAATTTATTAGGTGATAGTAATAAATACATTAACTTAAGACTAAAGCTAAGAGGGTTCCGATTACGCCCAGGTCTAAGAAGAAGCCCACAACAAACTTATCCGGATTTTTTCTGTTATCACCATCTCACAAAGTCAATAATAAAATACTGAGCTGTGTATATTTACAAAATAAATAAACACATGTTCGCAATAGTATCTTTAATGGAAGATACCCCTCTTTTTGATTCGAGAGATATATGTGGATGGATTCTGTGCGAGTAGGCATCTTAACTGGATAACGAGCTAAACGACTCTCATTGATTTAATCCCCGAGCGCACTTCGAGAAGGGTCGAGCGGATTATGAAGTTTCCTTTGATTTTTTTTGCGTATTTTAAGGAAAGCCCGCTGTAATGTTGGTAAATAAAAAAAAATTTTGGGTGGCTGAGGGGATATTTTGGCTTATGTAATTATTCTCTTTGGCCTTCGATTCCCAATTTGGGTATTTGGTGGTACAATGTTATGTTATGTTAAAAAAACTTATTCTATCGCCTAAACACTATTTTTCTGAATATTTTCCACCTTAGGTTCCTCCTAAATCACGTGGCGAGCGGGTGCCGGATGGCGCACCACACAGAAGAGTTGCGCGTCGATTTCTTAATAAAATATAAAATTTGTAACAAATCTTAATTCTAAAATTCCAAACAACATTGTGAGTAATTATTAAGTAATAATATTTTATTTACTAATTATATTATTATTACTAATTCATATAATAATAAGTAAAATAATGAAAATTATCAAAGTATTGATATTTGAAATCGTCAGTCTTGTAAATGCGCTTCAATCCAATCCACGAACATCCGTAAACACCGAGTAAAGGGCAGCGAACCGCAGTCTGTTCTATTGACAGGATGTAGTTGGTGCGACACGATGCCTCTGACGGCTCAAGAACCTGTTATCTTACCACTTCATGTACGAATAAATCACCCCAATGATCACTCAGCTTAATTTAAAAATAATAATAACATTAATAATAATTTATTTACAGATGTGGTAATTAGACATATAGAACCAAATACGTTTTGCGATTACACACGTGCAAAATATTTTTACTGGGGTTTTCTTAATTATTATTTTGACATAAGGCATTACCTATGTCAGAATAATAATTAAGGAACTTTAATCCATACAAAAAGGATATAAACCAAGACGTAATTGATATTGATATTGAAACTGAATCAAATGTATACAGTAGTATATAATATGCATGCTTGCATTTATATGCACCAGTATCAGAGCGCTTAGATAGCGCATTTCGTATATTTGCGCAATTTGGTGGATAAAGTTAAATTATAAATTTCAATGTTTCAAATTTCCTTGTTCTTCGCTAAATTTACATTGAAAAATATTTATTGCTGCCAAAATAGGTCGGATGCAATTGCTCGCGTTGCGATATCATATACAAGTATTATATTTCTCTATATTCTATTAACTTTATATTTATTGTTAAAATATGGGAAATTAGACGCACCGAGCCGCTCCAAATGTATCGATTATAAATGATAATAATCGATACATTTGGAGCGGCTCGGTGCGTCTAATCCATAAGCCAATGCGAGTAAAGGGCTGAGCCCAGCTGTGGGAGCAGTGAGAGTAAGCTGAATATAGTTCTTTCATTTTTAATTATTCTTTTCAAATCCCAAGATCCTGTGCCGCTCATATCTAAAAGCGGTGATCTTTTTGATTTCGTCTGTTCGCTTATTGGTGTTTTTCAGGGCAAGGTTCAACCACTCCAGTACTAATCCAAATGCCTTTGTATAATCCGATATATGTGCCCTACCCATTGCCACTTCATATTGAGTGTATTCCAGTTTCTTACATACTCCCCCACAGATATTCCCCAGGCGCACTTCCAATATCACCTGCATATTGATCAAGGAACCCCTCAACATATCAAGTCTTTGATCGAGGACGTTTATAGAGTGAATCGCTGTGGATTTAAACGGAAGCAAAAGTTTGTATTAGATGTGCTTCCATACGTGATTTACAATAAGCTAATAATGTTCATTACGGATAATGGACTTACAGCAACTGTCAGTCAACATCTCCTCAAGACGCTCGTATGTCGGAGTCAAACGTGCTTATGCAATTTAATTTGGAAATATCGTATACAGTAAATATTATGTAATAATAAATGAATTTCAAATTCAAATTCAAATTAATCTTTATTCAAATAGTCCTTAAAAAGGCACTTTTGACGCGTCAATAATTTACATAGTAGTTATTTCATGGTGATAACTATATTCGTAAACTTAAAACTAAAGCTATGAGGGTTCCAAGCGCGCCCCGGTCTAAGAAGAAGCCCACAACAAACTTAGCCGGGGACACATACATATATCTTGTTTTCACTGATTTTATTAAATAATATTGGATTAGATTTCAAATTATACATATACCGTCGTCAGCGTTGGATGAGCGGTATTAGTTGTAGCTGCAGGGCCTTCTGGTACAGGGTTCACAGGATTCATGGCGTAGGTCTCTGGCAAATAAAATCCGGCAATAATAATGAAACAACAATAGTCCTAATCGGAGTTGAGTAAACCAACGGTCCCGTGTTGAACGTCCGAGTCGTGCAACCACCGAGTAACTAATGACCGTGGCGAAAGCGGCGCTCGACTCAACACGATTCCGCTCACGTTCGGTCACTTTCATGACGTCATGTTCACTCAGTTCCGTTACAACAATAATCAATTGAGAGTCTCTTTTAGTCAATTGAGTCTCTGAGTCAATTGAGAGTCTTATAGTCGAAGACATATATAACCTTAGTTCGTCAGTACAAAACCTACGGAAGTGATAGGACTGCATTTTGGTCAAAGTTCACTTACCAGTCGGGTAATAAACGTAAAAAAATAGCCACTCGTGATGATCTGAATGAATAAACATTAAATACACGTGCCCTTCATGTGGTGCTAAATAGCAGTAAGGCCGAATTAGGTTGACGGTAAATAGGCAATACCTTTCTCTAAAACTAGAACACAAGCTGTAGACACAGACTGTGAAGGGCCTAAAAGACTAGCATGGAAGGATAAGAGAACCCATTGGCTACTATCCCAAGAAAGTTTCAAATGATAAGTAACGAGAAAGTTTATATTCATTTGGAGTCACAAGAAAATGGTGTAATGAAGAAACTCATCCGACTAGTATTATAAACGCGAAAGTTTGTAAGTATGGATGGATGGATGTTTGTTACTCTTTCACGGAAAAACTACTGAATGAATTTTTGTGAAACTTTACAATAATATAGCCTATAAATCAGAATAACACATAGGCTTTAATTTAGAAAAATATTGCGTGAATTGTCCAAAATATGACGATAATGACTTTATAAATAAATAATAAAGCAGATTGAATTCGGCGCTCTCAAACACTAGCAGTTTTTAAACCAACGTCAAGAAGTATTAGGTATCTGTCACTATAAATAATATCTATTTCTTCTTATTTTATATATTAATATGTATATATTATAGAAGTTATGTATTAATGTTGTTTCTCACTCGTATGTAATTATTAGTGTAACTGTTGCGATTTCCCGTCTTTTATATTTCTGTTGGCTTCTCTCGAATAGGTAGCCTGAAAGAATTCGCTTTTAGTTATAACGTCGCATGTAGCTTTTATGTTTTGTATTTCTTTCCATTTTCTTTCTGTTTATCCTTTATATGCAATAAAACTAATACTATCAATGCGAAAGGTTGTTTGTTTGACTGTTTGGTTGTAACCTAGAATAATCAACACATATGTATGTTTGTTAATGGCAGGGCAGGGCAAGGTTCCTGTGCAAACCTTCACTGCGTATACTTTTGACAACATCCGTGGCGCAGTGCGTGCGCTGTCGCATTATAGAGTTGGAGGTCCTGGGTTCGATTCCCGGCTCGAGTCTGGCCTGGTGGGAGGCTTCAGCTGTGGCTAATTACCAAACTACCGACAAAGACGTGTCAAGCGATTTAGCGTACCGGCACTATGTCGCGTAAAAACCAAGTAAGAGTATGGTTTTACCATACCTCTAACAAGTTTGCGCGCTACCATCTTAGACTGTATCATCACTTACCATAAAGGTGATATTGCCGTCAAGAGCTAACTTGTAGAGAATAAAAAAAAATCTATAACGATTTTAATTGCTATAACATGTCAACAGACGGGCGGCTCGTGTGAACAATCCGCAGAGATATCGCCAGCCGCGGCAGCCGACTTAACAAGCCACTTTTCCTCCAGGGGATTAAATAAGTCTCCTTAACTAAGACCCAATTTGTAGCGACCGCGAATTCAATAAATTCGTACATGTAATACTTAACTTCAGTCACCCGAAGACTGATCCAATCAAAGGTCTTTTATCGACAAATTGGCTGAAACAAACTAAGCTTAACCATAGGAAATGGTAAAGTGAATGGAACCATCGAACTCTATGCCTCTATGGCGCAGTGAAAAGCTTTCGTCTTCAAGCAGGTCAGCCACGGCCAGTTATCGCCGTACCGACAAAGTATAAATATAAGTACCGTATTACTGCCATACGATAGAAAAAGCTAGCTCGCTACCTCATTAGACGGCAACATACTTCACTTACCATCAAGTGAATTGCAGTCGATTGATCGAATCGTAACGGTAAATCCGTATCAATGGACCCAAATCCTTTAACAACATTATAATAACATAATTTATATTATTTTCATCTTTTCAAGTTTGTATGAAAGTCCTATGTTTTTTAATTTAGAGATACGAAAATCCGCAATTAAACATTTGCCTGTAGCTTACTTTCTGAAGCAAGGCATTGGCCGCACGGGTTCCTCAATCTCACGGGAGATCAGCAATTCTACGTAGACGAAGTCGCGGGCAACAGCTAGTATTTTATATAATCGCGGCGGTGCGCAGTGTTTTTGTAAGACGAGTGTTAATTATTGGCGGCCCAAGGCCCCTCTAATCAGAACAGACTCGAGTCGGAAATCGATCCTGAGACCGTCCACTTTATACTACGTACGTGCATGGAGGTCGTCGCTCTCCAGGTACTGAGGATGGAGCTGCTCACGAACCAGCTCTTCATCAATGCTGCACTGTTTCGTGATCGCTTAGCAATGATCGACCCGAGTATTTTATATTTTTTATTTATACACTACAAGTTAGCCCTTGACAGCTATCTCACCTGGTGGTAAGTGATGATGCTGTCTAGGATGATAGCGGGCTAACCTGTTAGGAGTATGGTAAGCCCACGCTCGTAATTGGTTTCTACGCGACATAGTGCCGGAACGCTAAATCGTTTTGCGACAGGTCTTTGGTGTAGGGCGGTGACTAACCACAGCCGAAGCCACCAGACCAGACTCCAGCTGGGAATTGAACCCAGGACCTTCCACTTGATAATGCGACAGCGCACGCACTGCGCCACGGACGTCGTCGTATCCCCAAACATCTCTGAACCAATAGCGATAGCGTTATACAACATGGCGTCGCTGAACACCGCTGCCCCTCAGAGGTCACACGTGAATCAAACTGAATAGCTAAACTTCCTGGCTGAATGTAGATTTGTGTGTAATCCAATCTCCGATTCCGTCTCCGTCTCTAAGGGTTTCTGATTGTTTTGCTTTACTGTCCCGTGGATAATTGCGTCGCTTAACTCATTTTATAGCTAGGGTTAAATAATTTACTGTGTGAGTTTGGCCTTTGCTTGACTCGGCTTTAATCACTAGTTGAATTCTGCGAGGAATCACCTTCTTAACGTTATCTATGTTAGAATATGTCAATCGAAATAGTGGTACCACCGTAGCACAGCGAATTGATAAGTGATCGTTCTATACAGATGTTGAGTCAATGCGTCGCTGAACTTAGGTAACAGACAAACATAAAAACTAATTTACATATTATGAACTAGAAGCGCCCGCGTCTTCACGCAGCCATAATGTTCGAAGGTAAGGTTCGCGTATACCTATTTTCCCACTCACGATTCACTTATGTATTAATAGTTATATGTAGATATAAGATATCATACATAAGGCGTATTATGTTTGTTTCTATCCCATAGGAATTCTGCATTTGTCCCAGTTAAAAGGGGTAAGTACCCAAAAACTATCTCTCTAAAAATTAGAAAGAATAAATCTAAGTACACACCTTCGTATACTTAAAATTATATTATTTATGAATATTATTATTTTACATGAAAAAAATGCTTTTTTTATCTACCAAAAGTTGGCCCATGACGGCAATATCACCTGGCAGTGATGAAGCCGTCTAAGATGGCAGCGGGCTAACCTGTTAGAGGTAAGGTAAGTCCCGAATTCTAATTGGTTTCTAGGCATCGTGCCTAAACGTTTAACCGCTTTGACAACCTCCGTGGCGCAGTGCGTGCGCTGTCGCATTATAAAGTTAGAGGTCCTGGGTTCGATTCCCGGCTCGAGTCTGGTCTGGTGGGAGGCTTCGGCCGTGGCTAGTTACCACCCTACCGACAAAGACGTGTCGCCAAGCGATTTCGCGTTCCGGCATGATGTCGCGTAGAAACCAATTAAGGGTGTGGGTTTACCATACCCCACCAGGTTAGCCCGCTACCATGTTAGACTGCATCATCACTTACCATCAGGTGAGATTGCCGTCAAGAGCTAACTTGTAGTGTATAAAAAAAAAAAAATTGGTAACACGTTTTTGTCGGCCAAGGTCTCCCATCAGACCAGACTCGAGTCGGAAATCGATCGTCTAACTCTATAATGTGTTTAATTATAAAGTGAATTAAACACCCAAGTATTACAAACTAAATCTGATAATCATTCGCAAATCTGATTCAGCTCCGAGATAGAACTGAATTTATGTTTGGTATTCCAAACAGTGCGGCCCGCCCCCAACAATGCTGGTAGCTTCTATTATGTACGTATCTGCCTTGTACTGACGCGCCGTAATGGAAATTTCGGAGACAAAGCTAAATCCACCCTCCAACGTATGGACTAAGTCAATAGGTCTCGGTCTTTGGCCTAGCGGTGAGCATGTTGACATAAGGATCAGAATTATATAGAAAACGTGAATAACGGATAAATAGATTGTATTTGTAGATATTATACTTAAAAGAACATGAAGAGTCAAGCGTCGCTCAGCGCGTGTTATGTTATAGTCTGTCTGACTATTCTAAGCTAATAGCCAAATAAACACAGCTGGCGGGTGAATGATCATCATCATAGGTCATTTGGAAAGGTTACTTTTGTCTGGTGGGAGGCTTCCGCCGTGGCTAGTTACCACCCTACCGACAAAGACGTGTCGTCAAGCGATTTAGCGTTCCGGCACGATGTCGCGTAGAAACCGATTAGGAGTATGGGTTTTCCATACCCCTAACAGGTTAGCCCGTTACCATCTTAGACCGCATCATCACTTACCATCAGGTGAGATGCCGTCAAGGGCTAACTTGTAGAGGATAAAAAAAAACTTAGAAACAGAAGTGTAGCGTTAAACCCGATTCGATCGAAGAAATGATTAAATTAAAAGTAAACGACGTAAAGGTAAAAGTATTGACCCGACGAAACGATTAGTAAAGTACAATAGTTTTTATTTACGTGGATGTTATAACCAAACTACAAAAAACACTCTTTCCTACTACTGATTCTGCCTACCTTGTATAGCTACCTAACTACCGACAAGTTAGGTAACTAAACAAGGTAGGTAGAATTAGTCTTCCAGTCAGGATCAGTCCATAGTTGAATTATTGGTGTCGCCTACTCCCGAGCGGGGAGTGTCAGTTAAACGGTCGGTTATTATCTTAATTTAAGTATTGGCATACTCAAACGAAGCGGTGCTGGCCTAGTGGTTAAGGCGTCAGCCTCCTAATCAGAGGTCGGCGGTTCGAATCCGGGCACGCACCTCTAACTTTCCGAAGTTACGTGCATTTTTAAAAATTAAAATATCATTCGCTTCAACGGTGAAGGAAAACATCGTGAGGAAACCTGCACGCCTGAGAGTTCTCCATAATGTTCTCAAAGGCGTGTGAAGTCTGCCAATCCGCATATGGCCAGTGTGGTGGACTATGGCCAAACCCTTCTCATATTGAGAGGAGACCCATGCTCTGTAGTGAGCCGGTAATGGGTTGATCATGATACTCAAAATACCAACACGTTTTTAATTTCTTTGCAAATATGAGGAACATTTTATACGATAAGGAAGGAAGAGGATAATGCAAGGTATAATCTGGGGTATTCTTGCACACAAGAAAACTGGTATATAAAATTCGCGAATAAAGCATTTTCAGGTATTCGTTTCAAACAGTTTTGCGTACGCATTAACTATTAACATCTTGGCCGTCTCCGTGTCATCATTGTCCGTTTGGCTAGTAAATTTATTTTTCGGGTGCATAATATACAAATAAACATAAGTATATAAAAAACAGACAAAATTATAAGCAATTTCAGACACTTACTACAAGAAAGGAAAAGAAGGGTCTCACAGAGCCGCGCGTTTAGCAAACATACAAACAACCACAGTTTCGCATTTAAAATATAAATCATAGTCGGATTTATTGAATAACATATTTATTTTTAAACTGATAACAATGCTACTTGGACTGAACTGATAACATGAGTGTTTTTACAAATAAATGAAATAAGGGGATCCGTAGAAAAAGCGGAGTTAAACATTTCCGACGAGTTGCGAAGGTAAAGTGGTCATGGGCGGGGCAAATAGCCTTAAGAACCGATGGGCGTTCGTGTCTGAAGTTGTAGGAATGGTGACCCCGCGCTGGAAAACGCAGCGTTGGTCGACCTCCAACTAGGTAGACAAACAACGTCAAACGAGTCCCAGGTCGACTCTATAAACAAGAGACCCAAACCCCCTACGTACCTGTGTCTGATTATCCTGTTACTTAATTAATCTTTCTATTTCAAAGATACAAGAAAAATACAGTAAGCCGTCTAAATCCGACTGACACAATCTTCGCCGCAAAGTTATGATGTCGATGTTTATCCTTATGATATTCACAAAGCCTAGAAGTACCTGCATACGTGATCTATGAGGAAAAAGATGAGAATATATAAAATATTGAGAATATAGTATTTAACATTAATTATACATTTTTTACCGGTGCGAGGTCAACATTCCAGCACCTTGGGACCCCAACGTCCATCGGTTCTCCGAGCTATGTGCCCCGCCCATTGCCACTTCAACTTCGCAACTCGCTGAGCTATGTCGGTAACTCTGGTCCTTCTACGGATCTCTTCATTTCTGATTTGATCACGTAGAGATACTCCTAGCGTAGCTGTCTCCATTGCTCGTTGAGTAACTCTGAGCCTTCTTACGTTGGTCGACCCCCAACAAGGTGGACAGACGACATCAAACGAGTCGCAAGGAGCCGCTGGATACAAGCGTCCCAAGACTGTGGCCGTTGGAACTCCTTACAAAAGACCTATGTCCAGCAGTGGACGTCTATCGGTTGAAATGATGATGATGATACATTTTTTACTTCTTACATATAAGCGCTGTGTATAAAAATAACTAAGAGTATATTATTGAAGAACTTTAAGAACAGGTTTACCCTTAGGTTCCATACAAATGGCGCTTTTTATATTACTGAACGTAAGCGACTAAAGGCGCGTTGCTTTTATGAACTTCCCCTTTGTACGGGACGATTTTTTCACGTTTTAATGACTATGATGAAGATAATTAATGGCTCACAAATGGTAGAAGTTCTGTTTATAGGCGAGTAGTATATACGTGTGTGACCCATTACGTTCCCGCATAAAAGGGTTGGCGGGCTTTAATGGGTTCTGACACTGATAGATGACCTTCGAGACATGAAGCAAGAAAAATCCGTCATGCAATATTACACTTAGCGACTCGGGTCAACGTTACCGGACCAGCGGAATCTAATAAATAATGCTATCGCAAATGGATGACCTAACCCTTCTTGCGTAGTTCACCGAATCAGTTTACTAACGCGCATTCTTAAACACATCAAAAATATCAGTATCGCGGTGCGTTTAATTTTAAGCCGCTCAGTGCGAAAATATCTTTATTAAATGTGTATAAAAACATATAATATTAAATACAGAATCAGTGTCCGCGCTGGGCCCTAACGACGCGTGGCTTTGTATAAAACATGCTGATATAATATTAATTACTCCTCGTAGAAACATAACATTATTTAGTGAGAAAACCTTTGAATGTTGTATGAAGCAGATGTAGGTTTGTTAATATAAAGTGTTGTGTTTTGTTTAAAACGAAGCTTTGTTAAAGTAGCCATGAGGCGGGTAGTGTTACTTGTGTGCGTTGTTCTGCTGACGCCCGAGGGTGACAGCCGCGTGTGGACGCCGCTAGGTAACCCTTTCGTTACGATATACCCCTGCAAGGGCACAGTCGACATCGCTTTGTTGTTGGAGGCCGGCCTGCCGCTGGTGGACAACAACCACTACTATGTATACATACGCAAAACCATCCCCGCGCACAATGTCACCAAAGTTACGTTTGATGCTGCAGTTAATATCATTGTCACAGTCAAATCGGTAAGCACACTTTTTTATGATTAACTGAATGAGACGATTTCATTCTGAATTAAAAAGTATCTCCAGGATATGACTACCTCTTAATAAAAATAAGCTTCAGTAACATTTATATAACAAAGACCGTAATGATCTATACGACCATCGAGTGTGGTTTCTAGTGGGAGTAGTTATCCTTTGCCCAACCTTAGGACGTAATGCTAAATGGCAGTAATTTAGGAAACATGGGCAACAAATTTTTAGATTTATTTTTATACAATTGGATTGTGCTATGGAGAGCTATGCTGAGCTGGGTGTTTCTCTGAGAGATAGAATCCGTAACGAGGACATCCGTAGGAGAACCAAAGAAACACCGACATAGCCCAACGGACATATCTGTCGCAGAACCGACGGCCGTTGGGACAGACATGTTCTGGAGTGGAGACCGCGTACCGGTAAGCGGAGCGTAGAAGGACCTCCTGCTCACTGGACCGACGATCTGAAAAGGATCGCTGGTGGCGCGTGGATGCGGAAGGCGGAGGACCGTATGTGGTGGCGCGCTCTCGGAAAGGCCTATTGTCCAGCAGTGGGCGTCTATAGGCTGATTGATTGATTGATAATCAGAATTAATTAAAATACACAGACTAAGACTGTTCGGTTAGTCATTGTTGAAAGTAAGAAACATTAATGGTCCTAATAAGTTTCCTTGCGGCACGCTAAACCAATATCTTTTTATCTTCTTTTGAAACTTAACCTAAGTTATAACCTAAATATTATAATATATTTAGTCCATATGATTTTAAATTGCGAAATATATGCGCACAGTTGGGTTGGCGCCAGGCTTTGTGCTGAAAATTAAATGTTAGGTCGAAACTATATGTAGAATTTCTAACAGAATGGTATGAAATAATTTTATTAGTGATATTGTACTATCTATAGTTGCTTTTATTACTGTTTTAGAATGATGACAAATTTTCAAGGATTCCGTTATCTGATGGTGCAAGCTTTACACTTCAATTTGCCGAAAAACTCGCGGGCCTGAGTTTTATTGTGAAGGGAACCAGGCCTGGCGTCACCCCCTACCTAACAGGACTGAGTATTGACGATGTGGAATATTGCGTTAACCGGAATTGGGTAAGAACTAAACTTATAAAATCCAGGCTCAGACCTGCTTTTTCTTGGAAGGAGGATCATCTGAACCTCCACGCTGTTCCAATGCAGGTTCCAAGGGTATTATGGACTGACACATAAACGACAATGACATGGTAAGAGACAAGGAGTTAGGAAAACCCAATTTCCTAACTAAGAGTTAAAACGACAATTTCCTTATTGGTTTCGAGACAGGAAAATAAAAAGCCAACCAACCTAGCAGCGGGTTCTACTCCAAATCAAATCAAAATATCTTTATTCATGTAAACCTATTACAGGCATTTATGAATCGCTCATATCACATTTTCCATAATTTTTATTCGTGAAGTGATGGTGATAACTACACTCGCCAACTTAAACCTAAAGCTAAGATGGTTCCAATCACGCCTAGGTCTAACAAGAAGCACACAACAAATAAATCTGGGTTTTAAAAATCCAGGGCGTCATTCTGGTCGTCAGTGGCTGTTGTTAAATTTCGATAAATAGCTTTTAGCAACAGAATGTTTGTGTAATATTGTTTTTTTATCAGCAAGTAAGATTTAGTTCTTAAGTACGTTTTTTAAATAAGTATGCATCACCAGAAGTCTGGTATCATTCATGTTAAGGTTAACTGGTAGTGACCACTACTAAAGCGATAAGGCCGCCTTTATTAAACTGCTGCGATGGGCAAAAGATAAAGAGTATATGTAACTAAAATATATTAATGGAAAATGTAATGAATTCTAATTTAATTTTATGTCACTTGACTGATAAGTTATAGGGATTTTAATACAGATGGACAAAATGCAATTTCTCCGAGGATAAGAAGCCGATCACAAGGTCCGGAGTTCCGTTCCCGGGTCGAACTTAAAACTGTTAAACATTGGATTTTCTGTAAAATTACAGCCTGGAATTATAAAATTTGGTGTGTACATGTGGTGTTTACTTTTGGAGGGCATGTTGGAGCCATGGTTATTTTTACTCATAATAATATGTTTTTAAGCCCACCGAGTCCAATTAAACTCTTTCTTTGGCCTAAGCGTGTGCAGCAGTGGAACGGCAATATCTGGCTGATGAAGATGGTAAATTTGTAAGACATAAATCTGGTGCAACTGTATGTTAACAAAACAAAATTAATTTTCAGGAGTCGTTTAAAAAATACGCTGAAACGAATGCGCCAAAAGATGGAGAATATCAGTGGGTACGTAGTCTAGTTTAAATTGCTTCCTACAAGAAACGTTTCAACTCTCGGAGCAGCACAGCTCTAGTGATAGCTATGTAGGTGCACATAGCTATACCAAAGAACTCGTCGTCATCACTTCACAATTTCAAGAGTATAACATATAGTGTAACATCGATAAAAATTTAAAAGATGCTACACTTAGTAATCGTGAGTTGACAACCTAAGATGACAGTGAGAGTGTTGCGCTAGTTCAGACACGGCGGGAACCGCGCGATTATAGAATCGCGTGGAAATCGCGCGGGTCTTATTTATATGAGTTATAAAGTAATCGTTCAGACATGACAGCGCGGTTAATCAAACCGCGCGGTTACCGCAACCCAACCGCCAGAGAATACAATCGCGCTGTTCCCGCGCGTTTCTATTACTATTGAGTCTTTACTTCGCGTTC
Organism: Lasiommata megera; assembly: GCA_928268935.1. Taxonomy (NCBI): domain Eukaryota; kingdom Metazoa; phylum Arthropoda; class Insecta; order Lepidoptera; family Nymphalidae; genus Lasiommata; species Lasiommata megera. The sequence continues at coordinate 349,539 of OV743329.1, read as the reverse complement.
AGTTGCGTTGCGGGTACCGCGCGGTTAGCACGTCACAGCTCGTGAGTTCGCCATGGATCGTTTCGACACTCAACTATTTATTGATGAAGTGGAGAAGAGACCTGCAATATGGGATCTTCAGTGTGAAGATTACTCAAATAAAATTATCAAGAACCGAGCTTGGCAAGAGTTGGTGGAGATATTTTAAGTGACCAACACTTAATATTGGATGCACCCAATACCGCCTTTTTCTTTTCTTTTTTTTTAAGGAGCAACCACAGTAAACACACTTCTTTGTCGACCTCGATTCGCAATTCGCGATTCTGTAATCGCGCGGTTCCCGCCGTGTCTGAACTAGCGCTTAAAGTCTGAGCAAAGTCAAAAGAAACTTTTCAGATGTCAGTTTAAGTGAAATAGCAATTATGCTTCATAAAGTCGACGTCTCCAGATATGTTGAACCCTTTACCCTTTTTGACTGTATGAATGTAACGGTTCCAAAGCCGGACTCATACAAAAAAGCCACAGTGAAACTATGCAGAGCTTATTTTTTAATATCTTATGGTGACGCGTGTCAAAAACAAAGATATTGTACTGGTAAATAACATCTTACATGTCTGGTTGTAGCAGGCTAGGAGAGTCTGTAGCTTCTATGCGCTTAAACTGTATCTACTTTTACCCTCCAATGTAATAAATTTGAAAGCGTCAAGGCGTGGAAATATTACAAAATAATATCATTTTAGTAAATCGTTTTAGTTTTAGCCCAATTCAATAGCAACTGTGCTTCCGGGATGACAGGTAGCCTATGCCCTTCTGCGTCAAATGAAGTATTCCTGAGCTAAAATTGTCGCGAAAAAACATTTTCGCATTCATTATATTCGTAAGGATTAAGCTCATAGTTCATTTTGTAAATCGCCTTCTCTTTTAAGTCTATCAAAAATGCTGACCTCCATTGCGGAAGACGCAAAGTAGATCATCAGGAGCTCACGGTGGACGGAGCCTCGCAGCCCGGGGACTGGCCGTGGCACGCCGCCGTGCTCAAGGCAGAAGACCCTTCGCGGAACTCAAAACCCGAAAAATACCTGTGCGGAGGAACGCTTATCTCGGAGAGGTTTCTCGTGACAGGTAGAGAAAAAGAGTAACTTGGCATGACGCCTGCAGTGGCGATGAGTTGATATAATCTGAAATTGTGTGCGGTCGGAGGTCCTCGATCAGGAACGAAGTTCAGAGGGCCTATTACTTTTCGGTAGCAACATTATTTTCCATCCTGTTGGCGATCTGTACACTTTAATTTTAGTACTTCCTACTAATTAGCAAAAAAATAAAAAAAAAATTGAAAAATTAAGCTCATTTAAAAATGAGTCTTCAGAACATAGCAACTACCTGAGATTATAAAAAATATACGAGACAAAGTAATTTTTAGTAAAGTAAAATCTTCCTGGCTTAATAAATGTATCGACTCTCCATTCACAGTTGCTCACTGCTTAACCAGGCCGGGTACCAATGTGCCCCAACGGGCGCAAGATATCAGAGTAGCGCTTGGGAAATATGAATTGACAGGCAAAGAAGAAGAAAGCAGAGAAAAAGAAGTAGGTACAACTCAGAAATTTGGCTCCGCGCGTAGTGTACCTAAAAACCAACAATCTCGTCTTTTTTTTAAGTCCCATGTCACATGTTGATATTGTATCTTATGGACTTTAGGGTCCAGTTATGATAGACAGATAGATAGATGCTGATAGTGCAATGGAATAAGTTTATATTAATAAAATATAAAGTAACAATAAACAGTTTTCTTTAAATAAAAACGATCGTTATTGTTTTAGAAAGTATGGATATACGAGTACGTTGTTAGGGTTCAAATTCATCTAAGAGAACTGTGTTATGCTAATAATAGCATTTGTTTTATTTTCAAATATCAAGAACTTTAATTAATGTAAAAAATTGTCTCATAAATCTATAATTATTGTACGCAACCCACCATGCAGCTCTGAACTTGATTAGCGAACTCGGACGTTGGGATCTTGCGGATGTGAATGAAACCAGAAGCTTGCACTGAGACTATAACAATTGATAAGTAAAAACACAATAAACTACACGGCCGGCAAACGAATTTATGAAATGAGTTTGCACAAACGATAGCGCCATACAAAATACTCTTAGCGCCATCTAGGAATAGTGCGAGTTACTAGTGAACATTATCATTTTCATATAGACATTTAATGTACAGAAATAGTCTAAACAATAAACAGCAAGTATAATTTGCTATATTCCGCCGACCACCGGGAGATTAGTATAGTATTATTAGTATAGTAGATTAGCGCGAAAAGCAAAGTTTGCTTTTCTCGCTTGTGAAGTCAACATCTCCTGAGGATGATCCGGTGTCGGGTCGAAACGTGCGTAGAGGTTCTAGTGGAGTATTTTGTGTGGTGTTATACTATACTAATCTCCCGGTTGTCGGCGATTAAATTATACTTGCTGTTTATTGTTTATCATGGACTTCCGCAAAGTAACGCCTGCTTCTATTCATTATTAGAAATAGTCTAGTTACAGTTTAAATAATATCGTTTTCATTTCTAGGTTGACAGTATAATTGTCCACAAGGATTATAGGTACGAGAATTTATTTAGCGACATAGCTCTACTCAAGCTGAAGTCTGCGGTGCAGTTCACGGCTCGCATACGGCCCGCGTGTCTGTGGCACAGGAGCGCTGCGGCTGAGCGGCCGATGGACAATGTCATCATTGGCACTGTACGTTCAGTGGCTCTCGGGGAGTAGCATATATTTGGGTGGTTTTCTGATGCTAGCTATAAATATGGTTTTTGTAAACTTCTATGTACAAATTTTTATTTGTGTGACCCAGGATCACCCTTGGCGAAAGAGGGCTTTTTTATGCACGTAAAAGGCTCAGGAATTAGAGAAACGATGTATTAGATTGATTGCGTGAAAGAGCGCGACAGAGGGTTAAAATTAATTCAAAGTTGAAAGGAAGAAGATGTGGTATGAAAAAGAAATAATTGCGAACTATTTGCATAGCCCACATCATTTTCTTATCAGTTCATGTGATAGTTAGCGTCATGTTACAAGCTCCAAAAAGAGATAGGAATACTATTTTCACACGACTCACTCGACAATTCCTTATGACCTGTGCACTGATAATTGTAGTAGTGAACTACTGTCATATTATACTTATAATATCCATTACCTGTATAATACGGGTGGCAATGTGAGTTGAGTTTAGAAGCATCCTGCATCCGTACAAAATTCTGTTAGTACTAATTCTGTTCATAGTAAGACAAAACATTACCCGATTGTTGGGTCGTCTGGAGGAAACGCTTTAAGCGATAAGACCGTCTATTAAATTCATTTCTTTTTTTATTATAGATATCTCTCTTGATTTTGTATTATCGCCTGCCTCTCGTTACAGCTGGCAGGATGGGGATACTCCGACAGCGATACCTTATCACAGACTCTGCAGCAAGTGAACCTGCCGATGGTGGCCACCCTCACGTGTGTGAGAACAAACCACGCCTTCGCCCATTTGTTGAACAGAAATGAGTTCTGTGCGGGATATCATAATAACGGTAACTTCAATTACACAAACGTCCAAGGCTAAGTAGTCGTCGACGCTGACATTCAAGGCCATCAGTTCAGCTTATCTCTATGGCATCGAGTAAAGATCAGCAGAAACTGTTATCAGTGGCTTGCACAAGTTTTGAACCAGGGTTTGCAGACTTAAGATACAGTGTACAAAAACTATCAATGGATTTTAAGGATAGGCAGTGCTTTTAAGCATGTATTATGTATTTAGTGCAGATTAATGGGTCTAAGTACGTACGCAAGTATGTTCCAATCAGGCCAAACCCTTCTCACATTGAGAGGAGACCCGTGCTCTGTAGTGAGTCGGCAATGAGTTGATCATGATGATGATGATGATATGTTATAACATTAATACATATAATAGTAATACAAGAGGCTAGAGTGTAATCCAAGAAACAAAATTATGTGATGTATACAATTACTATAATTGCAGGAACGTCTCCTTGCAGAGGGGACAGTGGGGGCGGATTTATGGTAAGATTTGTATTTTAACAACACGGAATGTAAGATGATGCCTAGTAAGACATGCTTGGGTTAAGTCGCCTCACGTAACTCTTGATTACATTGAACCTCTCTCTAGTGTATATTTAGACCTCCTTAGGGCAGCGCCTGCGCAGTCGTATTAGAAATTGGGCAGTCCTGGGTACGATTCCCGGCTCGAGTCTTGTATAGTAGGCTCCGAACGTCGTTAGTTTTCCGACAGACGTGGGGGCACAATGTACGTGACATTTAGAAACCAATTAGGAGTATGGATTTAATATTTCTAATAATTTAATTAGAAACTATAACAATCATTTAACAGCCACAAAATCAGAAGATATAGTATACAAACAAAAATTATCTTAATCGACCTAAATTCTTTAATTTTTTTTTATTTGCCAGTCGCAAATAAAAAAAAATTCAATAATTTAGGTGTTCCTGACTGCACGAAAGAAAACATTTAGTCATGTTTTACTGCTACAATCTAATCAATGGTTTCAGTTTATAATGGATAACAAAATAAAATAACAAATATTGTAATTGCAAGGTAAAATTATATTTTATATGCCACTAGAATAGAAGTGGCATATAAATAATGTATATATATATATATATATATATATATATATATATATATATATATATATATATATAAATTTTAAACGAGTCCACTGATAAAAATGTAAGAAGAAGACATGTTCCGACCCCACATAATACGGGCAAGAAAAAGAAAGAAGCGCGTCCACAAAAGGGATTCTAGACTAGTGTTGAGATGGCATAAGAGAGCGTCGTGTCGTTTGACTTAACTGCACGTGGATCGAATACAGTTTAAACGCTTTCTAAACCTTCTTACTCGCAATGCAGAAGCTTATTAAATTAAATTTTAGCCTTAAAACGAAGGTTCCAAGGCTTAATCTTCTTTAGAAAGATTAGTCAACTGTGCAACATTAAAAACATAAAAAAAATAATGCTTTCAGGTTTTTATTCCTGATAAGAAACAAGACGACAGCGGGAAAGTGTCAGGGGCGTGGTACTTGAGAGGGGTGCTGTCCAAAGGGCTAGGAAGCGAAGACTACTCGTGCAAGGACGATTATGTGATATTCTCGGATATTGCGGCGCACGGGGACTGGCTTGATAGCCACTTGGATAACCACGACGCCTATTAGTGCGAGGCATGAAGACTCATGACATTTACGACTTCAAATACCACCAACCGAGCCATGAAGATGTCTGCCAAACGTGACTCCACTCACCCGTGTTTTGGGAAAAAAATATACAAATAAAAATATATCTGGTAAATATTAGAGGTGTTTGTTTATTTGTACTTACTCGTGTTTTATTTCCTTAAATTTCCGCTTTCTTTTAGGGCTTTTATTTAAATGTTTAAATGTTTGCACGCCTCCGAAATGTTAGTAACATTGTGCGGAATCTCGCCTAGATCAGTTTCGCTGTAAAACAGTGTATAGCTTCCAAATTGAAAGCTATAAACGTTTCAAGTTTTATCAATATGTCGACCTCCGTGGCGCAGCGCGTGCGCTGTTGCATTTTAAAGTTGGAGGTCCTGGGTTCGATTCCCAGCTCGAGTCTGGTCTGGTGGGAGGCTTCGGCCGTGGCTAGTTACCACCCTACCGACAAAGACTTGTCGCACAGCGATTTAGCGTTCCGGCACGATGTCGCGTAGAAACCAATTAGGAGTGTGGGTTTACCATGCCCCTAACAGGTTAGCCCGCTACCATCCTAGACTGCATCATCACTTACCATCAGGTGAGATTGCCGTCAAGGGCTAACTTGTAGTGGATAAAAAAATATATATGGATGCAGTGTCCTTACAAATTATCAACCAGATAAACAAACTTCTAATTTATAAACTTATCAGTATGGCTTTACGTGAGGAACTTTTTGAATTGCAGTTTTGGTGATAGAACTTCCTGTTTCCATTTTATTTCCTGACCGAGCTGCAAATTGTTTGAGATAAACGTCTTTTACAACAAATAATAAAAATAAAATAACTTTGAAAATTGAAGGTGGTCTTTATACCAATAATATGTTTTTGTGGTGAATTTTACTAGTTTGTATTTATTCAAACGCCTTGTTCACTAGGTTACATTTATTTGACATGTGTTTATACGCTGGTAGCCCTCAGTCGTCCAAGTGACTGTCGATCCAGTCCCTGTACTTGTCCACATCCGTGAAGAGCACGTACTCGTAGGGGTCGCATATGGGCGCGTCCAGGCGGGCTATCGTGTTGGACACGACGCCCCGCACGTGCCAGGAGCCGGTCACCCGGCCTCGCACTGCTTGCACCTTATCCGGGATGAACACCTGGAGTAAAAGCTTCGTTAAACACCCAAAGCCACCCACCTCGATGCTCCAATAGAAATAATCCAATTAGAGGCCGAAAGGATAACTATCACATTTAGCTATGTGGCTTAACCTGCTGCAAATGTCGGATAGCGACATTGGATAAATTTGTCTAGTTCCGGGCTAGGCGGTACTTGAAATTGCTTCAAGGAATTAATTTTTTTTTTACTGGAATTATTTGAGAGAAAAGATAAGTGTAAGAACCTACAGAAATATATTAATATCAAAGGTACCTGGAAACCACCCCCACTGTCGCCGTTGCAAGGCGATGTCCCTGAAAACAAAAATACTATCAACCATTTGTTTTACAATACGTAATAGCGGGCAAACGAGAAAGCTGGTTACTTAGAATCTGTCAGTAGCCTGAAACCAGAAATTACTTTATCCGCCCCTTAAACAACCGCAAAAAGTTTTTGAGGGAAAACTAAGGCATCCAAATGGGGCATGAAATTTGATCTTTTATGGAGTAAGGTGGCGTCAGAGAACTGATTCTGATAAAAAATAAACCTTCAGAACAAGAACAGCAAGATACAAGGTATCCTAGTATAAAAAGAAGCATCTGCTGCTTTGATGAAATCAAAAGGGTCAGGGTTATTGAGGAGATCGTACTAATAAAATATTTCATTTCATTTCAAGGTTAGAAGCTATTTTACACCACGGGACACATCTTACGAACCGAGAAAGAAGAAAAAAGACTCAAAGACGCTATGCGAGAATGTTGTGTGGAGCGGGCTCTTCAACGCGGTGTGTCGGAGTGTAATTTTGTATGGTAAACAATAAATTTTCTTATCAGTACTTGTACGCAGACCGAATTGACTTATAAAATCACCATTATGATAGCCCGCGCAGAACTTCTTGTTATTCAGCGCCTTCCCGTAGAACAGCGGGTTACTTCGGATGCAGGTGCTCTCCGAAACCATCGGCATGCTGGCTTGCTTCAGGGTCTCCGACAGCGTGTCGTTGCTGTTGAAGCCCCACCCAACTACCTACAAAAAGAAACAGAGAAAAACAAAGCAAATTATTGTAATGAATGTGAAGAAACCTGTATGTCTAACAGTAATGTCACAGTAGTAGAATCTTATTTCTTTTCTTTTCTGAGAAGGGAAACAAAGAAAAAGCGAGCCTTGTAGTGGATTTTTTAATGAAGATCTAATAATGGATGATACAATATGACGTCAATCCGTTGTTCTGTTACGTAATAGAAAATCACACAAAAATAGTAATAAATTGAAATGGTTAAGGTTAAGAAATGATAACAAAGGATTTAACGATTTCGTGATTTGAAAGATTGATATAAATTTGTGTTTATTCAAGAACCTCAGACCAACCAAGAGTGTAACCAAAAATGTCAGTCATGTTGTAGCAGTACCTGCTGCTCACATCGGCAATTATATCGTACGGTACTCACTTTTGAATTCTTATACAGTAGCTAAAGTACATCGAATTGCTACTTATTATTATATCTCTAAAGCGGTGATAGCCTCGTGGTTAGGGCGTCAGCCTCCTAAACAGAGGTCGGCGGTTCGAATCCTGGCACGCACCTCTTACTTTTCGGAGTTGTGCGGTTTAAAAAAATTAAAATATCACTTGTTTCAACGGTGAAGGAAAATATCGTGAGGAAACCTGCACGCCTGAGAGTTCTCCATAATGTTCTCAAAGTCGTGTAAAGTCTGCCAATCCGCACATGGCCAGCGTGGTGGACTATGACCAAATCCTTCTCATATTGAGAGGAGACCCGTGCTCTGTAGTGAGCCGGTAATGGGTTGATTATGATGATGATGATTATATCTCATATTTATCTACTGAAGGATAACTTCCGGTTATTGCGGCATTCGCTGTTAAGATCAATTCTCTCACAGTGCTATGGTTGAAATCTATACAGTGTGCATTGACTTTGCCCAGACAAAGTTTAAATTGAAAAGCCTAAAGTTTATGTTGAGACAGTGACGGTGCATAGTGTAAGTAATACATCTTAACCTATGTTAGTACTTACAACTTCTTTTTCTTGACCTTATCCCACATTATGTGGGGTCGGCACAACCCGTCTCCTTCATCCTCTCACTTCTATCAGCCGTCACCTCACTGCCCACACCTTTTACCCGCATATCCTCTTTTACACAATCCGTCCATCTCTTCTTTGTTAGTTCGTCAGTACTTACAACTAAAACACTTATTATAACACAATCGACTTATTCTACTCAAATGCTGGACACTTAACTTTTAATTTTTTATCTCGCTTTATAAAGCTCGGCGTAAGTGTTGGAGCAACGTTCTCACGCAATCTTGAACTAGGGGATAGTTGACTCTAATTATATAAGTTAAGAGTATTTTATGATTGTATAATTTAACCTAAATTATTAGTTAAGTGTACACACACTTCGGAAATGTGCCTCACTTGTGTCGACAGTTTTCAGGGAGTATTTGTTAGTCTCATTGAACGCAATGGATTAGTTTAGTGTTCAATATATATTTTGTTAAATTCAGCCAAAGTTATGCGAATCATAAAAACACTTTTAAGTTAAGAAGTTAAGATGAAATATGACTTACGGTGCCAAAAATATCTGCTGTTCCGGTAGCGTTTGTCAGCAATTCATTAGATCTCCGCGACCACAGGCATGCCGGCTGTATGTAGTCGGTGAAGGGCACCTCCGTCCTCAGCTTGAGCAGGGCGATGTCGTTAGACAATTTGCGGTATTCATAATGCTCGTGAATGATTATTCTGTGAACCTGGAAAACGGAAAGGTACCTTATGCTAAGGGATCAATAATACAACCTGCAAACTATTTACTTAATTCCGGAAGACATTTTGCATGTTATGGGAAATTATAGATGAGCTGTATGCAGTGCTGTGTAGAAATTTAAGAAGTTATAAATCACACTGCGCAGATTTGGCTGTTCTATACCGCGGACTTCAGCAACAACTTAAATAAAATAAAATTTATAAACGATCTAAACATCAATCCCCAAAATTGATATTAATTTTTACATACACCATAATATATGAATTTTTGCATACATAAAAAAAAACCATGGGGGGGCCCCCATGGCTTTTTTTTTTTATCGAAAAAATCATCCAGGGTATAATTTATATCCAATAAAATATTTAACAAAATTGGATCTTTTGGCATGAAGAAGTAAATAATATCATCATATATACACTCATGCACGTATGCATCCTCCGATTAAATTAAATAAACCACAGTAACAGGGAAAGCTAAGTAAATAATTAATGTGTAATTGCAAGTTTCTTATTACTTACTCTTAATTACTTAAAGAAGTTCGGTCACTTGGTGACAATATCGCTCCTGCTGGAAGTCACAATTATTTCTATTGTTGAGGGCAATTGAAAATCTACCCCACTAACTTAACTCCGTCATAATACAGCCTATTATGATGGAGAGAATAAAAAAAACTAGCTAAATATGAAACATCCTCAGTTTTGGAAATAAAGTATAAGTGCCCCACAATTATACTCAGCTAAGTATATTATATTAAGTTATCACTTATAACAAGAAAACAAAAAAAAAGCAGGATGCCCGGCTGTTGTGTACCTAACATCATAATTAATAGCAGAATAACGTTGAGATGGCATGACGCGAAAGCATTATGTCATTCGCCGTGACGGCATGCTGGTTGAATTCAACCGAGTACTGCCGTTACTTTCTATACATCGATGTACCTACTTTCCTTTCTTCGGATTCTTTGTCTCCGCCCTTCAAGTTATACTTTCCCAGCACCACGCTCAGCACATCTGTCGAAAACGGAGTGCCCGCAGACGTGGCGCAGTGGGCAGCTGTGAACAGTGTAACGGTCACTTATGTTAGAGGGCGACTGCTGCTGAACTGCTCCTTGGGAACAATGCTCCGCGTGACTCTCATTATTTGGTCATTGGTTTAAAAGTAAACTTGTAGTACCGTTTAGTAGGCTGCACAAAATTAGTAACTCATTCAAAGGAAATTGTATTTTATTCTATAATAAATTACCTATTGATATCTTGGAGATGTCTATCAATAAGTTCAAAGTTTTTATAAAACGAAAGCTTGTAGAAAAATCATATTACGATATTAAGGATTATATAAACGATAAAAAAGCTTGGGTGTGAATTGCTCTATCTCCATAGGTACTATAGTTTATTATTAATTTTATTCATTATGTGAGATGGTGGTAACGAAAAAAAGAAAAACCCCGGCTAAGTTTGTTGTGGGCTTCTTCTTAGACCGGGGCGCGTTTGGAACCCTCATAGCTTTAGTTTTAAGTTTACGAATATAGTTATCACCATGAAATAACTACTATGTAAATTATTGACGCGTCAAAAGTGCCTTTTTAAGGACTATTTGAATAAAGATTATTTTGAATTTGAATTTGGTCTGGCCATCGTGCTGGAGGCTGCTCTTTTGTTGCTTATAAGTCTAATTGGCGGTTATTAAGCAATTGAGCATTCCAGTTCAATACCACGAAACCGATCGAGCGTCAATAAAAACATCATACCCCTAAAGGATAGCAGCCCTCTAACATAACTTACGGTCGATGTTAAAAAGCAATCCAATCTAAAATCTTCAGATAGCAGGTTTACTTATCTAGTGATATCCTTTTTCTACCTTCAAATTCAAAAATTCAAATTCAAAATAATCTTTATTCAAATAGTCCTTAAAAAGGCACTTTTGACGCGTCAATAATTTTCACAGTAGTTATTTCATAGTGATAACTATATTCGTAAACTTAAAACTAAAGCTATGAGGGTTCCGAGCGCGCCCCGGTCTAAGAAGAAGCCCAATCTGCTATCTGCAGTTTTTGGCTTAAAATGTTGGACTGCATCATCACTTCCTCCCAGGCGAAAGAAGACGAATTAATAATAAATAATAAGGTGGTATAAAAAAGGGTCCCTCACCAGTTAGGACAAAGTTTTTAGTTATAAGAGTGCCGCCGCATATGTACTTGGAGCTCGCGCCGCGCGCTGTGTACAACGCCACGTGCCAGGGCCAGTCGCCCGGCTTGGTGGAGGCGCCGCTCACGATCAGCTCCGTGTGGTCCACCTTCGGCCGCCCGCAGTCCGTCGGCGCGTTGCCGGCTTCCGCGGCGTACTCGTGCAGGAAGCCCTACGAACCCACATGTTCAAGACAAGTTCAAAAGTTAACCCCGGGATTCTTGGCGTGATTGTCTAGCAAGACATGAATAGTGTTTACACATGTCAGAAATTAGACCCGGTATTGGTAACTTATGAAAACAGCTCGTGCTCGCTAAGTTTAATGAATACCTGACAGTTCTGCGTATGTTCTCAAAGGTGTGACGTCTACAATTCCACACTTGCTTCTCTTCCGGATCAATGCTATACTCCTCCGACAATATGAAAATTATATTGATACAAATATATAAATAGTATGCAACCAGCGCTTGGTGATAATATCCGAAAAACGCCGGAGTCGACAGAACAACTGGGTATAAAGTTTTTTTCTCACGTGGCGATTCTAGCCTCGTTTAAGAAATAGTTAAATCAAAATGATTCAGTTACATCAATACAACAAGTTTCATATTAACGACCGTCTCACCACATCAGGGTCGTCGCAGTGCTGCACGTCGTTGATGGTGAGGCTCGTGATGTAGGGTGTGAGGCCCGGGACCGTGCCCTTGACTGAGAACCCGAGGCCCACGTGCTGCACGAAGAAGCGGAGCTCCATACTGTCTCCAGAGAGAGAATACCGTTGAAACTTCTTTTCGTCCTAAATAAATAGCGTATTATCAAAAGTTTCACAGTTATGCGTCTGACCAGAAACACAAAAACAGGTATAATCCAAAAAAAAACTTTTACAACTTGAAGATAAGTAGTAATTGTAACCGAAAATTATACTATACATTTGATTTTATATTATTATACGTACAACCTCAAAACAAAAAGATTTTATAAAAATTCCTTCTTGGCTAATGTTTAGGCTATTAACGAAGATGATACAGTTCTTGCAATTCACGAAGGCGAGCGGGATTTACTTGTGGTAAAGACGTATCTGTATATGTGTAACAGTGTGCGTGAGATCGAAAGCGGGTATGGTTAGCATAAAAAAGTTAAAAAAAAACTATAATTTATTATACAATATTTTTTGTTGCAAATAAGAAAAATAATAAAATCACTAAATTTCTAGGTTAATTTAGTTCGATTATAACTGTTACTTTCAAACTCATCAGTACCACTGTCACTTGATTCACCACATTCACATTAGCGATAATTGCTCGTCCCAACAAACAAATAATAAAACATACGATTAAATATCCAAAACAGAAAATTGTTGCATTTCAAAAAACCTTTTCGATTCAACATAAAAAAATGCCTTACCTCGCTATGAACACCTTTGCGTTTTGACATGCTGACAGTACTTCGTAGCAATAAGCGTCGTCGTGGAAACAATACGATATAGACACGCACACTGCAGCAATGTGCATATACACGTTCAACCACTAGTAAAGCTCACTCGCCTTCGTGAATTGCAAGAAGTATACTATCTGTACATATAGCATAGGCTAGGCTCGTTTACTTGGGAAGATGAAACATAGAGCAAGATTCATTTGACCCGTTATCAATGTTTGCTCACAACTGTTCTCGTCCCATACTGTCGCTTCTTAGGGTTCGTCTCTTAGGGCTATTGTTGTGTAGTGTTGTTTGTTTATGACGGATGATATAACAACAAAAACTTACCGATCTGACCGTGAATGTGATGTTAACTTCCGAATCAAAAAACACCCTGGTCACGCTGTCCACGGGAAAATTCTTGTTTATGTACACATAGTAGTGGTTATTGTCCTTCGAGGGCAGGCCGGGCTCGAACCACACCAGGATGTCCCGCGTGTTCTTGCAGGGATACGCGCTAAGTATGGGACTGCCGACGGGCATCCACACGCTACTGTCACTCTCCAGGGTCATCAGACCAAAGCATACAACTAACGCTATCCGTTTTATTGCCATTTTGGAATTCTAACTCTTAAGCATAAAAAAACAGAATTGTTACACTTTTGATATCGTGTCGAGTTTTATGGTCAGTGTTGTGGTCATTTGTATCCAGAGCATTCGGCTGAGTCGGAACTTCTATAATTGATAATTAGATTATAAAACACCCCTTGTCTTGACCTATGTTTTTATGAATTGTTCTGGTGAATAATTATTTTCTAGAGGAAGAGGAGTTTTTTTAGTTATCTAGAGGAGTATACAAACCCGCCATAAACCGTTAATGTCAAGGGCATGTGCTAATAACACTAACCATACTAACTAGAATAAATAGATTCTTGTTGTTTATCGTCCTTTTTTATAAATTAACTTATTTTTACGTTTTCACCAGACTGCTTTCTTAGTTCAGTGTTATATTATATTGGTTAATAATACTACAACTTCTGCCAAATTAGAGAGCTCACTTAAGGATATTTCAAATGACGTCACTTCACCATCGCACACACAGGTGTAGAAATATTTCTGCCACGTGATCTAAAGTTCACTCTGCTTACGTTCACTCAAACATAAATAATAATTAGGATTTAATTTTGAAACGAAAACAACGCGCAGCGCACGGCCCGCTGCACGTGTTCACGTATAGCTGCTTATATTATGAATGTGATGCGAAATTGTATTATGTCAATTAAAAAAAGGCGACAGTACACTGTGCGGCGGTGGGCGATGTGGCTGTAAACACGTGTTGCATCATCATCAAATGACTCCGGTGTGATGGAATCTGTAAACTGCATGATTGTTTGCACTGCATGAGGATAGCACATTTTTAAGGTTTTTTTTTTCATCCACTACAAGTTAACCCTTGACCGCAACCTCACTTGATAGTAAGTGATGATGCAGTCTAAGATGGTAGCGGGCTAACCTGTTAGGTGTATGGCAAACCCATACTCTTAATTGGTTTCTACGCGACATATCGTGCCGGAACGCTGATTCGCTAATTCGGTAGGGTGGTAACTAGCCACGGCAGAAACCTCCCACCAGATCAGACTCGAACCGGGAATCGAACCCAGGCCCTCCAACTTTATAATGCGATAGCGCGCGCACTGCGCCACGGAGGTCTCTCAATTTTTTTTTTTTGTGATAAGATTTATGTTCCCACTCTATTAGAACTAAATACCTGTACCTACGTGGTCAAAAAAATGTGTTATAAAAAGGTTCCAATAAGCTCTGTAAATTTAGCACGCTACTTTGACTTGAGTTATTGAACTACTGACTGAAAGGGGATGATGATACTTAAAAATATACAAGCGTTTTAATTCGCTCGCGTATAAAACACTTCGTCAGGATTCGCTCTAACCTCGAACCGGTTCACCCAAGTTATAATCGAACAGGAGATAACCTCTAAGAAAAGGATAAATATAAATAAGTTTATATATTTGCACTATAATTTATGATTGTACTGTATCAAATCGATATTGATCATAAACGGGTTTTGTATGTGATGAACTTGGTTTTGAGAATAATTTAGAAATTTATAATTTTTAGAACCACAAAGCGATTAAGTGTTGGTGTCAATTCTGGTGACGACAGCGTCACAGCGGTTATTAGTGTGTGTAACTCCTGCTGGTACTAATTTTGGCCCCGAAGAAGGGAATCGAACCCGGGATATAATATAGCAAAGTTAATTAGCCGATCGTGACGTGCTAGTGCGGCAATAATTAAAATTAATAAACTCAAGCAATTCCTTTATATTATTTTATGCTTCAATATAACTAAGTTTTTGACGACCTCCGTGGCGCAGTGCGTGCGCTGTCGCATTTTAAAAGTTGGAGGTCCTGGGTTCGATTCCCAGCTCGAGTCTGGTCTGGTGGGAGGCTTCGGCCGTGGGTAGTTACCACCCTACCGACAAAGACGTGTCACCAAGCGATTTAGCGTTCCGGCAAGATGTCGCGTAGAAACCAACTAGGAACGTGGGTTTACCACACTTCTAACAGGTTAGCCCGCTACCATCCTAGACAGCATCATCACTTACCACCAGGTGAGATAGCCGTCAAGGGCTGACTTGTAGTGTATAAAAAAAAAAAAAGTAGGTTTATTAATAGGTATCACGTTTAAATAACGAACCAGGAAACCTTACGTTCCGTTTTTAATATAAACATACTTAAATACAAAAAAGTGATTATGTAGTACCTCGCTGGTCATACCTGTAGACATCCTTACGTAGAAACACAACCAACGAGAGAGCTCTCATCGATCTAATTTCCAAACGCTCGTCAGGGAGCATCGAGCTGATCACTCGAGCTCTTTTGATGTATTTACGTCTTTAAAATGACACTGCGATTTTATTCTATAAGAGTTCACCTCATACTACCTACGCAGTGCTCTATTTTTTACTGCATCATACACAGCTTTTGATACCATCAGCCGAGTTCAGGCCACTTATATCATAGGAAACGGGATTCAGGACTTAAACAGTTCATGTTGCTCGGATGTGGGTTTGAGAGCTTTCACGAGGTCCAGAGTTCAGTTCCTGGGTCTGGGTCTTATTATATGTAGTAGAAAGATTATTATATGTATATTATTTACATGGATAAGAATCGTCCTCCTCATTATCGTCGCCTTTTGAGGTAAGGACCTCCTCTTCTTTTAAGGAAATAGGAGGGGCGTATGCTCATATCCCTACGTTAAAACCTTGAAACTGACCATGCTTATACAGCTCATGACTATAGGAAAATATATGGCAGAAAACCACTCTACCACTCGAACACTATTTTAATAAACGACCCTGTCTGACGCCTGCTACATCGTAACTCTATTACCAAATGTTTTATACTTAGTCAACTAGATTTGAATATTTGTTCAACAACAACCAACTCCTGTTTTGCCTCCTTAGGAGATGAATTTCATCCATCCAGCCGCTTAAAATGTTGCATTAATAGATAAGGCAGAAAAACGATAGGTCATCCCATTGCATCATAATAAAATAAGTAACTTCATCTTGGGTAGAAGCCGCCCATACTTTGGTGAAGTCTAATAAGATATAAAATGATTAAGTTTTATTTGCTCCAAACCGCAAACACATCATTGTTTAAGAAATCTTTTATTTACGCGGTTTATCGCATTGCATAGATCAGATATATTAAAAAATCATTATTAAGTACTATTTAACAAAAATTACAATTGTTATATATGTCGGCGCGAAGAAGTTATTAACTTTATTAAGCAGCGCCAAAAACCTCAAGAATTCAATAATTACTTACATTTTAATTATTGATGATTTTGCTAACACAATTTAGACAGTAACAATCAATTTTGTACAAGCATACTTTGTGCTATAAATACGGGTGGTCGATGCCTTTCAAAGATTCTCTCGCTCGAGACTTCGGACTGTTCGGACCTCTAAGTTATTATCGCAATAAAAGTGTAAACCCGCAAGTTGTGGTTTTAATTACTATGAGCGAAATTAAACAAAATCGTGACGTCAGTAATGTTGATGTCACCCTTACAAAAAACAGCTCGGACCCCCTTGACTCGACATATATGATCAAAGGAAATCATGAGTGTTTGAGAGGGCTTTTCTCTTTCGTTTACTTTCCTATACATAGCTGGAAATCAATTCGCGTTCTAATTACTCAATTTAAACTTTAAAGAAATTAAAATTTTACCTAAAACCATTTTCTTCTTTTTTAATTTAAAAATATCAAAAGGCCTTAATAGGCTGACGATCATTCAAATGAACCCCTTTAGACGCGATCTGGGGAATCTGAAAGGCTTTTTTCATTAATTGAGAGAATCTCAGAATAAAAGGAGACAATACTTATTAAAAAGATTCGAAGTAGATTCGACCGATCGCACTAATAAATGTTTTTTGATTGAATTTATCAGAATTTCAGAAGTTTTATTCAGTAAGTAGCAGGTACACCGAAATAATCAACTTAATAAAACGTAAGCTTGTAGAAAAGTCCTACTATAGTGTAAAGGATTACGTAAATGATAAACCAGCATGGGTGTGAAATATAGCTCTAATAAGATAGCTCTTAATATAATTTTAAGTGGCATGTGAGATGGTGATAACAAAAAGAAAATTTACCTGGCTAAGTTTGTTGTGGGCTTCTTCTTAGACCGGGGCGCGTTTGGAACCCTCATAGCTTTAGTTTTAAGTTTACGAATGTAGTTATCACCATCAAATCACTACTTTGTAAATTATTGACGCGTCAAAAGCGCCTTTTAAAGGACTATTTGAATAAAGATTATTTGAATTTGAATTTAATGAGTATTAGTTTGATAAACAAATCACTGGCCCGCGAGATCGTTACAACTGTGAAGATGCTTCGCCACGGGTAAAAAAGTCAAAGTACTTTTTGTTATGACGTGTTTTTGTCGCAAGGTAAAGAAAAACATACATCAAAAAACAGGAATTGGACTCGCCGGCCGTTTACTTAATAATGAAACGTATCGAAAACGAAAACTTAATAATTAAGTACTATATGCCCCTATTCCGTACAGACAGGCCTACGCATAGAATTTACTGCCGATTTTATGCCGGTATTTGTCTATCAGCAGTGGTTCTAATTCTAGCAATAAACTATATAAATTTTTGCTTTCTGTATTCCTTCTCCACAACTATAAACTTGTAACTATTAAAGTATTATTAATTTGTCAAAAATTAATAATACTACTACTTATAGAATTAAGTTGGTTGGCACTTACAAATGTAAGGTCTAAGACTTATAAAAAACAATTGCTATGCGTGTCTCACAAAATCTGCACAATACGGCTGGACTGATTTCAATATTGTTTATTTTGTGATGATCCTACCAACCTTCCCCATCATATCCCGGTACCTAAACCGGTAGCCCTCGCACTGGAAGAGCTGGACTAGTGTACGCATTAGATAAAGGAGAGCCATGCCGTGGGATGGTTTTGATAGGCTGAAGGTAATGCATAGCAAAGCATTATAATCGTTAGATGTGTGGTCTGTCACCTTAATCTTCTTTCTTATTATGATGTATTATGCAGACATCCAGATTCAGACAGTAAATGGTGTTCAAAAATGATAAGGATGGCTCCCATACAGTTCAAGAATTGAGATCCTCCTACTAAACCATGTTAACAAAAAAGTATAGATCATTCTCCATCTACGCGAAACTGGCGAAGTGCCGTATGAGTTGGCACAGATGAAAGCAAACAATAGAAATGAATATCTTGATGTATAAAAACTACTAAAAAATACCTGTTAAAAATATAATTATCTTAAATTTGGGATGGAGAATAAGCTATTGTTTTTCTGATTCCCGAATGAATTTTTAAAGCAATTACATAACAATAATTATTATAAATTTATTATAATAAATTAATTATACTATATTCTATTTTAATAACAGTGTGACATTCCCAATACATGCATTAGTGGTTGCTTTACAAACATTGAAGCTCAGGATGCTTTATGATGGATGATTCTTTATCAGAGTGATGCACTATTGAGCCTTTGCAGGATTGTGGATCCAACACAGAATGTGTAAGATACATCAGCCTGATCACTTCTGCAAGTGCTTAAATAGCAACTATTTTACAGTCCTGTTGAAGGCTTTAGTATCTTGTGAACGTATAAGCTTATGGGTGAAGAGTTGCGGCCATTAACAATGGAAGATAAATACAAAAGGAAATTGTGTTTTATTTTATAATAAATTACCTATTGATATCTTGGAGATATCTATCAATAAGTTCAAAGTTTTTATAAAACGAAAGCTTGTAGAAAAATCATATTACGATATTAAGGATTATATTAACAATAAAAAAGCTTGGGTGTGAATTGCTCTATCTCCATAGGTACTATAGTTTGTTATTCATTATGTGAGATGGTGATAACGAAAAAAAGAAAAACCCCGGCTAAGTTTGTTGTGGGCTTCTTCTTAAACCGGGGCGCGTTTGGCACCCTCATAGCTTTAGTTTTAAGTTTACGAATATAGTTATCACCATGAAATAACTATGTAAATTATTGACGCGTCAAAAGTGCCTTTTTAAGGACTATTTGAATAAAGATTATTTTGAATTTGAATTTGAATTTGAAAAGATTTCTATTATTTTAACATCTTTCTCCGATGCTCAACCACAGGTAAAGTGAAATTCAAAAATACCTGTATTCAAATTGACCTTTAGCAAATTTTTACATTGCAATAAAACTATGGTTATAAATATATTCAAAGGTGTAATATATAAACCATTTGAATACCTATATTTATAATTAAAAACATTTGTTTTACTATTAACTACTTTGTCTTTTGTCCTTGGGTTTTGAATTTTACATGTAAATTTCTCAGTACCCACTCAAACATAGAGCCCTGATGCCCTTTATTATATTCCAATTAATTGTTAATATTCACTAACACTCTGCCGTGCCTCCTAGCAATCAAAGCTAATTGGTTGATGATGATGGTTCAGCTCTTTAGGTCCAGAATAATTAATTAATCATAATAATTAAAAGTAGGATCTATAATCAAAAAATTTATTTTTTTCCAGTATTTGCAGAACAGAATATTTAATTTCACCATTTATAATGAACTTGAAAATTATCAATTTGAAAATACTAAAAGATAACAATAATTAAGTTTACTATGGTTCAGATTGATGTTGTTACCTTAATTTGTGTTTTTCTGAAAAAAAAGAAAAAAAAATTGTGTTGGAAATCTGGGGACAGATAAGTCATCTAGATTATCTTCAAGGAGGCAAAATCTCGGAACTTTCTTTATCTCTCAAGTCTCATACAATAATTTTATTGTAACACATGGTCCTGATGTACTGGCCAGCAAGGTCAGCTGATCTCAACCCCTTTGATTATTATGTCCTAGGAGTAGGTAATAAACGAAATCTACACCCTACTAATAATAGTGCAATTGAATACTTGCAACCGTCAAATTGTAATCCTGAATACAGCAGTACTGTCCTTAAGACATCAAATTCACCAGTTTTAGTGTTTAAGTACACGTATTTACATGTATGTTCAATGCACTTGCCGCCAAGCCAGCGATCCGGTACAATGCCGCGTAGAAACCGACAAGGGGCATGGGCTTAATATAACTACCATACCCCATACATAACAGGTTACCATTTCAGACTGCATCACTTACCACCGGTTAAAATAGCAGTCAAGGGCTGGCCTATAAGAAGTGTAAAAGAATTACAAGAACGAAAACGTATATAGGATCTTTGCTAGCAACTGCTTTTGCAAAATTATCACTACTATCTCCGTAAAAAAAAAGATAATATTTATATTCATGCCTTTCATCGAATTTCAAAGTCAAAGACACAGATTAAATAAAGTGCTCTGTGATATTTGAAAGATGTCAAATTAGTTATTAATTAATGATGATAAAGATGAGACCTACACACAAACATTAAATACTTACGCATTAAAAAACATAGGTACCAATTACCAATGTATCTACTTTGTGAATTGTGACTAACGGACAGATCACTGACGACTGACGAGTGACGGATCACCGTGGAAATAACCACAAAAAAAAAACCGTACAGATTGAGAGCAGGGCCCAGAAACCAGTGGATGATGCCCCGCTCTACAACAGTACACCTTGCTCTAGTTGCTATTACCGAAACAAATCAAATGATACTGCTGAATAAATATTGTGCATGGCTAACAGCGACAATTAGAATTTTAACATTCTTATTAATAAAAATACCATTGATCTGTATGTGTTAGAGATAAGAGTTATTTTTAGGGGCAGACTACTTCGAAATTCGAATTTGTTTTACACGACGGAAATAATTATTGTATTACAATAATTATTTCCGTCGTTTGCCGTTGCATAATATTTATACTGTATACGCTTTAACCACAGAGTACTTTTTATTTATGGACTTTAACTTGAGCTATTGGTAAAGGTCGACCTTGTTAAAAAGATAGTGAAGGAAAAGAGCGTGCAGAGGCTAGATTTTTTGTGCACTACATTCGTAACCTTTATGTTGTGGAAACATAAATAGTAAAAATAATTTGAAGTAAGGAAAAAAGGTAATATTGTTCTTTTTTTTTCTTTAAAAAATTCTACACGTGAAAAGATTTCAATGCATATTAAGTTGATATTTAAAAATTATTGAAGCTGTATCTTAAGTTTGTTCTGCTAATGAAATTTGTATCCTCTTTGTTGTGTATAAAAATTAATTAAAAATGTTGTGTAATTATACAGTCTGAGATTTCTAACTAACCAGAGACAGTAGACCCACGTCCGCAAAAATATAAATAAAAACAATAATTTAGGTTAGCAGATATAGCTAATGATTCATACACAGATATAACTGGAATAAACAATTAAAATAAAAACTGCAACTATACATAAATTCTCCTTAAAACCAAAATATTTCACGGAAGTAATTAAGTTAAAAAAGGTGAATTAATAATTAACCGCGCTTTTGTAACAACAATGGTGCCAACTTGTTAAAAAACACAGTTCTGGATTGCCAGTATTTGAATTATACAGCCAATCTCATCGCCCTATGGCGGGAGAGGCTTCACGCGCCGACAGCCGGCCACCGTACGATCGAGGCGATCCGGCCCGTCCTCGAGCTCTGGATGGGTCGGAAGCACGGGACCGTGTCCTTCCACCTTGCGCAGATCCTTTCGGGGCATGGTTGCTTCGGGAGGTATCTGTGCAAGGTTGCAAGGCGGGAGCCCACGGAGGAGTGCCATGAGTGTGGCTACGCTCAGGACTCGGCGCAGCACACGCTGGAGTCATGCGTCCAGTGGTCGGTCGAGCGAGCTTTACTCGTGGCACAGGTGGGGCCCGACCTTTCCCTACCCACCGTGGTTCGCTCCATGGTGGCTAGTGAGACGTCTTGGGCCGCCGTTGCCTCCTTCTGCGAGGAGGTGATGAAGCAGAAGCAGGCAGCGGAACGGCGCCGGGAGCACGACGCAGACGCGCATCCTCTCCGGCGTCGTAGGGCGGGGCGCAGGCGACGGGCGCACGATCGCCGCCTGCCACCCTGACGAGGAGCTCCGGGTGATGGATGAGAGGTATCCTCACCCGCCGAGCCTAATCCTCGGGTCGTAAGGCGCGCCCAATGTTCCTGGTGCGCCTCAAATGGAGCTAGGGGGCCTCGATCATATGGCCCCGGTGGAGGGTCTGTCTCGTCGGACACCGCTGGTTGGGTTGCGGTCGAGTGCGCGGGTGTTCCCGTGACCCAGCCACCAGGCGACGCGTAGGAGCATCGCTGGGTTTTAGTGGGTATTCTGGTCGCCAACTCGGCCGCCGGCGAGTCCCACATACCCCGTCGGAAGCGACGCCGTCAAAACTGCATCGCTTCCGGAGGGGATGCGTAAACGCATTTCCCAGCGGAAAAAAAAAAAAAAAAAAAAAAAAAAAAATACAGGTACCATAGACCTATATGTCATTCTAAAATAGAAATTATTAATTTTGTTAAAAATCTAAATATTTCTACCCTTTATCATACCACAGAATGATACTTTCATTCATTTAATGTGTTAAAATATTTATTATAGCTACAATACGCTCAAACCATGGCTTAAATAATACATTTATTTTCTGTGGAGGTTTGAGATTTTTAAACTGTATCTAAGCATAGACATTTCTTGACGTCCGACGCCGCTCTTTCACCTTTTGTTAAGTTGCCATTGCTGTTGCTAACGCCATTTTTGTTATACACTCGAAGCTTCATAAGGTGATTTTTTTTTACTCATAGGCGGATTACATTGGTGCGAAAGAGAAAGTCGAATAAGATAGTATTACGAAGCTGCAACTGACCCGAATATTTTCTTCAAAGCTTATTTACGACGTTTCTCATTGTCTATGCTGTAGATACGCATCCCGAGCGATACATACGGTGTAAAGTTTAGTAACAAATGTATAGTAAAAATGAAGGAAAACGCTGTACTTAAGTGGCAAAAAGTGTACAATCCCAGTGGCCCTCAACCAAGACCCCGCCATGGCCATCGCGCGGTTGCTATTAAAGATTTGATGATAGTTTTCGGCGGCGGAAATGAAGGGATCGTTCACGAGCTTCACGTCTTCAACACCACCACAAACCAGTGGTTCGTCCCTGTCACGAAAGGAGAGGTTCCTCCGGGATGCGCTGCCTACGGCTTCGTGGTCGACGGCACCCGTCTACTTGTGTTTGGCGGCATGGTAGAGTACGGCAAGTATTCTAACGATCTGTATGAACTGCAAGCTTCCAGATGGGAGTGGAAACGTTTAAAGCCGTTGCCACCCAAGCAAGGCCTGCCGCCTTGTCCACGACTCGGCCACAGCTTCACACTGCTAAATGGTAAGGTTTATCTTTTTGGTGGATTGGCAAACGAGAGTGATGACCCCAAGAACAACATACCGAGATATCTGAATGATCTGTATACTTTGGAAATGTATCCCAATTCATCGATGACCGTCTGGGATATTCCACTGACTTATGGCCAGTCTCCGCCCCCGCGCGAGTCGCACAGTGGCGTCGCCTACACAGACAAGAACACTGGGAAATCCTCTCTCATCATATATGGAGGTATGAGTGGATCACGTCTTGGAGACCTGTGGGTGCTGGACGTAGATAGTATGTCTTGGTCGCGCCCAGATCTTGGTGGTCCAGCTCCCCTACCACGCTCCTTGCACACAGCTACAGTCATTGGCCATCACATGTATGTGTACGGGGGATGGGTGCCACTGGTGCCTGATGAATCTAAACTTGCAACGCATGAAAAAGAGTGGAAATGCACCAACACCCTTGCTTCTCTCAATTTAGAAACCATGACGTGGGATAGCATTGCCTTAGATAAGTTTGAAGAATGTGTGCCAAGGGCCCGTGCTGGACACAGTGCAGTGGCTATTCAGACCAGGTTGTACATCTGGTCGGGGAGAGATGGTTACAGGAAAACATGGAACAATCAAATTTGCTGTAAAGACCTCTGGTACCTGGAAGTTGGTGTGCCCCCGCAGGCTGGCCGCGTTGCCTTAGTCAGAGCAGGTACTACTTCCTTAGAGCTGAGTTGGCCTGCCATGAACACTGTAACCACATACCTACTCCAAGTTCAGAAATGTGGCAAAGTGACCCCAGCGCGGTTCCCTGCCGCCGCCGAGCCAGTTGCCGCGCCCCCGCCTGCATCGCCCGTCGCTCAGCCGGATGCGGCCAAGGCCTTCGGGTTGACTTCGCCCGTAGCCGGCGCTTCGCCCGCTGCGCCGGCCGAGCTGCCGGCCCGACCGGTCGCGGCGATCGCGTCTCCAATCAGCGCAATAGCCGCTCCTATCACTTCTACTCCACAGAAGGTTATGTCGGGGGCGATAAGGATGCCGCCCCAGTCGGCCACCGTGAAGATATCCCCCAACACGCCTACAATCAAGCAGACATACCAGGGTAAGGTGGTCAAGTCTCCGGCGCCGGGCTCCTCGCAGCAGATCAAGGTGGCTGCCGTGACACCGCAGGGCGTCACTCGCATCGTGAGCGGCGTGGGCACGCCCAGCACGGTGCGCGTCTCCACGGCGCAATCGTCGCAGCAGATAGTCATCGGCACGGCGGGTGGCGTGGCGGGCTCGCCGCGCTTCGTGCAGGTGAAGACCGGCTCGGGCGGCATGCCTGTGAAGTTGGGTGGTGGTGGCATGCCCGTCAAACTGGCCGGCAACGCGGTGCCCCTAAAGATCGGTGCCGCCAACATTCACGGCAAGATAGCGCCCAACAGCGTGCAGAAGGTGGGCGCGCCGCTCAAACTCGGCCCTGGTAACGTGAAGATTGGCACAAGCAATGTTCTGGTGAAAACGGCGGGTGGCATGCCCGTGCAGGCCGGCGTGCAAGCCAAGGTGGCGGCCGGCGTCCCTGTGAAGATAGGCGCGGGTGGGCTGCCCGTGCTAGGTAGCGGCGGAGCCATCAAACTGGCAGGGCAGCAGATGAACGCGCCCGTGTACAAGATCGTGACGGCCAAGTCGGGTGAGCAGGTGGTGGCTACGACAGCGTCGGGCGGCGCGGGTGCCACCGTGCTGCGGCAGGCGGGCGGCAACGCCGGCATACCCGTCATCATCAAGAAGACGCCGGGCGGCGGCAATCAGGCAGGTGGGACGCCGCAGTACGTGACGCTGGTAAAGACATCGACGGGCATGACCGTGGCTACGGTGCCTAAGATGGCCATGATGCAGAACCGGCCCACGGTGCCGGTCAGCGCGGCACAGGGGCTTGCGCCGGGTGCCACCATTGTGAAACTGGTGTCAGCCAACTCGGTGGGCGGCAACAAGATCATCACGCTGCCGTCCAACATGCTGCAGCTAGGTAAGGCGGGCGTGGGCGGCAAGCAGACCATCGTCATCACCAAGTCCGCGAGCCAGGCACAGCAGGGTCCGCCGCAGTGAGGCCCGCGCCGCCGCCCCCGCCCGAAAGAGCCCGAGCCCTCCGCCCATCCCCGGCGCGGAGGTATCTCTAGATTGTAAATTTCCATGAGAACAGCAGTGAGGTGATCGAACTAAACAATATATACGATAGGATATTTTAAATCACTTGACAAGTTTTTGTACGTTAATGGGTCTGTAGCAAATGTTCTCCTGAGAGATTTATAAAATATTTTATTTACTCTTGTAATAATTTTATTTGGCAGTTGTCTGTTTGCACCGTGAGTCCTAACTAGCAATGATCTGTCTATATTGTTATACAGCTCAAAAAAATATTTGTTTGATGCTCTGTCTGAAGCGAGTATTTCTCACATGTGTGACCTAGTTGTTACTGAAGTACGTGAAAGTGCCTGCCTAGTGGTCCTCCCTGCCGTGAGAGTGAAAGGACTTTAGGTGAAGGGAGAATTAGCTTATCACTTGTAAACTTAAATAATTAGATTTTAAAAAGTTAATTCTATTTGAAGTTTATTATTTTGTGTTTATAGATTTATTTCTAAATTAGAATATTTTTGTATGTAATGATATAATAAGGAGTAAATAATATACTGCGAAGACCACAATCATGACCAAATACTGCCAACCAGAACTTGAACTGTGCGATGTGCACAAGCTAATATGGCTTTTCAGTAATAGCATACTGCAAAGATTCCTCTCATACTGTATATTATGCCTTTACAATCACAGATTATCAGTTTGTTCTTGTTTATACCTGCTAAAGGATACCAATTGCAGTGTGTGTACCAATATTAATCTCTCAAGTCACTGATATTTTTCACTACTGACAAATGTGTGAACCAACTTCTTGCAGTTTCCCCAATGTGAATTGAGGCATATCTGTGATTACAATGTTTGATTTCCATCTTTCCTTGCATCAGTTTAAGTTCTGTGTTTTCTTGAAGGGTGTCACTGAAGCTTTGGACAGATGGCTGGGCATACTCTGTATTGGATAGTAATATATTGATGCCTGCTTTTAATGGCTGAATTCCAGGAGTAGCGCACCAAGTGCAGAGTCCTAGTACCAGCCATTAGAAACATGCTTTAGAATTAGATAAATCACAATATAATATTATATTATGCACTATTTAAGTTTTCTTTATGGTAAACTGTTGTTGATGTTTATGTGGTGTTTTCAGTGTTGGATCTATGGTGTGGATGTGTTCCATCATTTTTATAAGAGACTATTTGTGATTGGAGGCTATTTTTATTTGTTTCTGCTCCACTGATTTAAATGCCTGGCTAATTGATAGGGATTAGCATTAGAAACTGACTATGGTGGACTACAAAGTGATAATGATCAGAAATGTTGTGATTTAAAGAGATAAATTCATTAATACTCTTTTGAGTAGTCAGAAATGAGGTGATATTCATAAGTTAAGAGGATTCCAAACATATCCTGATCTGAGTTGAAACTCATATTTCTCTTTATAGTAAAGAATAATAGTCATGTGAATTTTTATAGTTTTATTAAAATTGGCAGTACAGAATGTACTATTTAAAAATCAGGATAAGCTTTAAGCTCATTTTAATCTGTCTGATATAGTTCTGAAAATACAGACTAAACAATAACTTCAAAACAATTTTTTTTTTTTACTTGAATTTATCAATCTTGTCTGTAAAATAATCCTCTTTCAAAGAAGCATCACCTAACTAACCATTTAAAGATTGAAAGTATATGATTTTGAGTTAGTACTACTATGATGTTAATGCAAAATGTGTGTAATCTTTTTATTCGTGGTAAAGTGTCAACCAATTGGAGTATTCATTAAAAAATAGAGAAATTTGTATTGGCAGGTACAAAATCTGGCCTTACCATGGAGCTTCTTATTGGACATTCAATGGGATTGAAAAGTTTCAAGTAATAAAACACATAAATGTGTTCCAAAGCTTGCTTATGGTTGTGGTATTAATTCTTTAGAGATTTGCCCATATTTTTGATAGGAATTAATTTATTAATCTCATGCATGTGTTTATAATGGCTATTCTTTTTTTGTAAATGAATTTAAATTATTAAGTGACTTCAAATTGAAGTAGGTATACTTTTGCATCTTTTTATTTTGTCATAGTCAGTTTAATGCCTTTTTAAAAAACGTGCCTGAGATAGTATAGTCCGAAGAGAATATGTTCGAAGATGGGGTAAGCTATTTTTAAGTTGGTGCTTAGTATAAGATGAAAGTTAGTAAAGTGGTTTGGTTTTACCCTTTGAACTATAATCTACTACATATGCAGTCCCAAACTAAATCTAGCAGAAAATCATTCCGATACTTTTATTTGTGGGTATCAGTTGAGTGTGAAAGAACACTTTCACAATGAATTCAGGCTCTCAATTTGTTAGATATTTAACATTAGCCATTGACATCATATTTAGTATATTATGTATAGAAGGGGCGCGTCGTAAAGGCTGAAAGTTTTTAAAGTGGTTCAGCTTGAGTGTAAAAACTGGACTTGGCAATTTTTGCTGGGTGTAATGGAAGCCAGGCAATTTGAAGGGCTTGCATTTTTTTGCAAGTCTGAAATCAACTGACACCCATTAGGTCTTTGTTTCGTTTGTAACCTTTTCCCGCGGTTTCACCTGCGCCTTATGAATTTGAAAATTACATTTGCTTTAGATAATTCATTAAGCCTTTTTTACAATAGCGGCATCATTTTGTTTTTATTACAACGCGGGTGAAACGCTGTATGCCATCAGATATGTATCATATTGGCCTTTTTATAATATAATAAAGAACTATTCGAATCTTAATAAATAATAATAATCATTGATTTGTTTGTACCCCACGTTCTCCTAAACCTTAAATTAGATTGAACTGAATCTTGTTCTTGGATATTTCTATTCTGGAATTCCCACTAAACCGTGAATTACAATTTGAATGGTTTTGCTTTTCCATTAAACCTTGTTATATAGTAAATAATCTAATTCATAATGTCTTGTTAACTTTACATATGGAAGAACTACCATGTTGGAGACTTTCAGCTTTTACCAAACAAGCCCCCGCCCTATTTGACCACATCTGATAAAGAAAATGGCGACAGTCAGTTGTAAAATGGGCAGTTCGAGTCAGCGCATTTGTCAATCAATTCGACATTAAATAAAACAATATTTAAATGTGTATTGCTTTTATTACTTTATTTTATTCTTGGAACAACTATAAATTTCAGCCAGAACTCTATTATCTTGATCATTGTGCCGTATCACTCACTCCATCAATGGAGGGAATGATTTTGCACCCACTGGGTCATTTGAGTAGAAAATGGTTATGTAGTTACCTTACACTCGAATGGTAAAAATTAGACGCCACGAAACTTTAAATTTTGAGATTAATATGAAACCTAGCCGTTAACCATCATTGTTATAAACTATTGTTTATCGCTCGATGTCGAATTGCTTTCACAAATGTGGGAATACCCTTAATATCAATGATAATATACCGTAATATTAATGTATTTGACATAATATAGAGGATGCAGAATATTTTCATTCCAAACAAAACTTTTAAGTTACAGCTCATGTAATTTGAAATAATAACAAGATTTTTTACAAATGAAAAGTTCTGCATTTCGTTTTTGTAGCATAAGTTTTAGTTGTAATCTACAGTAATAAGTAAGCATATGAAGTGTAAATATAAGTAGATAAATTTAATGTTATAGTTTGTTCATATTATGTTCAATTGCTTGAATAAACGATTTGGATAAAGTGCGCCTTTCATTTGATGATGTCGCAATATTTTGTAACATACAGCATTACTCTACAATATTGTAAACCTAAGCTTTTTTATAGTTTAAACGTTATGCAATGTCTTCTTATTGGATTTCCATTGAAAATATATAAATACCTACTCGAGTTACTTTTTCTAATGGTCTTGAGAAAACTAGTTAATGCTTTTATACATTATGATGAAGATATGTTTGTTGGTAATGATAGCCATAAATGAGTTACTAAAGTAATATGCTATTTACATTAGAGAACCTGTATACGTAGATAAATTAGGTCAGGTATAAGCAAAATTATTAGCCTTAGGTAGGTACTGTTATTTTATTACAACGCCATCTATTATTATTTACAGTAACTATGTGGGCGTATGACATTATACTATAGAAAGACGCTTGAGTACCTAAGTAACTTAAGCGTCATGCTGTCTCTTATTGTTCAAATAGACGTAACTAGATGTCACTAGTAAACACTAAATTTGTTGAAGTCTTAAACTTGATAATTTTTTTTTACTTATTTGTAAACATAAAACTTCGTATAATGTTGTAAAACGGCGACATCGGTTTGTCGACAAGGCCTGGTCTTCTTTGATATTTGAAACTCGTCAATCGCATAGTTGAACCAGAAATAAGCCGACGCGACGTAGAGAATCGCTCATTCTTCGTGAAACAGAGAAATCTCTCCTTCGCATTTTTAACCTTATATTATGGCTTAAATACCACCATGAGATAATTATTTCTACGATTGTTTCGTACCTTGAGACAAAAATTGAAGACTGACTTTTAGTATTTTTTTCTTAAAAAGTTAACGAATTATACCTTTATATTTATACAAAACAATAACGAAATAACTATGTTAGAACGCTTCATAGGTGCCTATGATGAACTAACATAACTAAAATAAAAATATTATGACTTTTATGAAGTACTTTGTAGTAATATTTTGAAATTACAGTATATTCGTAACAAAAACAGAAACCCCTTCAGTTCGTAATAGTTCTATCGTAAATAGAACTTTGAATTGTTAAAGATAGTAAGGCAAGTAAGTACCTACTTACTTGCCTTACCATAAACGCTGAGTAAGTATTAAGTAGTTAAGTACATATTCTAAGTATTATCACGATGCAAAAATCTTTCATCTGTAGGTCTCATTCCCAGTTCATCAATATGCCGCGTCACGATTCCTTTCCGTCGCACAAGAAAATGCATTTAAAATGAATTCAGTGTTTCTCGTCCGTTCTAAGATCTATTCTACCGATCATTTTACTGATTACTGTTCGACTGTGGCACTGAAATCGTAACGGACTACATCATTTGCATACACCCACAATGGGTGACCGCAATTATCTATATACTGTATAAAAGCGAAAGGTCGTTCATTGAATAATCATTACATGCAATGAAATGCATGCATGCATGCAAAGAAAGGATAATTGAAAATTCCCTCACTAAAAGTGTAAAATATTGGAGGTTGGTATGAGAGTCCAATGTTTTTAATTTAGGTACAAAAATATAAATATACCCGTTTTTTGAAAATCACCGATAAGGAGTAAAATAGGTGCTGACAGTTTTTGCTGGTTTTTTTTTACTATTACGTCTCGTAACTTGATTTATAAGCATCTAGAAACAAAGTACCGGACTGATATTTGATGTCCCTAGGTAACACGGGACACCTCCATCTCGAGGGAAATCAACAATTCTTCGCAGACGTAGTCGCAGGCTAGAGCTACATGAATTCATAGTTCTTGTATATGAAACTGTTAAGAACCTATTTAGTGAGTATATGATTAGGTAGGAATAGAATATTTATTGAACCGATACTGAACGCTTAAGTTGGTAAATTATTACCTTAACTGCATCTTAGTATAGTGGTTGAATTATCCCACTACGCAACACGAGGCCCTGGGTTCGATTCCGTGGACAAACAGGTTTGGATTTTGGATTTTTTCGTTAAAAAATGACAGTCAACCTAGAGTTAAGAAATTGAAGGTAGGCTACGAAAGGTCTAGGCTCTAAAACTCTGTAATAGGGTTAAATACAGAGTTTTATAGAATAAAACAATAAAATATTATTTCATAAAGTTTTTTTTTGTTTAAGGTTTTTTTTTACAAAAATATAAATTCTGCCATCTGCATTCACGAATCGATTGACAGCTATTAAATCCAGACAGCACATACTGGCATTGGTAGAAATAACCATAGACTTGAGACATATTATCTCTGTCTTTGAGGCTTTATAATCAAATCTTTCTTGTCTATCCAAGGTTGTCCGTGTTCTATTTAAACCTAGTCGAAGTAACAAGAGTGGTGGCTCTAGGCCGCAGATTTGAAGAGAGACTTTAATACATAAGGAAAAACATAAGTAACCGTAAGTGATCTGAAATACAAAGTAAAATACAAATTAAAGGAGTACAAAGTAAAAGGGCCATGGTACCCATCCGCCAAATTCCTACGCTTTCTTTAGACCGAGCTCAAGAACAAAGAGGACCACTAACCTATCTATTGATCTGTTAAAAATAAAACCTAATAGTACTAGGTCCAGAACCTATCAATAACAAAAGGGAATGTTATATTGTTATGTAATTATTATTGACTATGTGAAATGGTGATAGCAAAAAACCCGGTTATGTTTGTTGTGGGCTTTTTCTTATTGGAATCCTCTCAGCTTTATATTTTAGTTTTAAGTTAACGAGTGTAGTTATTACCATCACTTCATAATCTTCTTCGTCGTTACACTCTTTGCAGAGCGGTCGTGGTCATCACGAATCAATGTCTTTAAGGCCAGATGTTATGCGCCTCACAAGCATTCGCCACTTCCCTCTTCCGGCCGCAAGTCTGGTGCACTCATGCAAAGGGCCACCCACAGCAGACTTTATCTGATCGGTCCATCGCATGGGTGACCTTCCTCGCCCTCTGGTGCCTTCCACCTTGCCCTGCACGACAAGACGCTCGATGGAGTCACTCTCACGCCGGGAGACGTGTCCAAAAAATTTTAAAATGCAACTCTGTACTAACGACGAGAGTCGTTGTTTAATGCAGAGTTCTTGGAGGATAGAGACGTTGGTGCGAAATTCGGTCCATGAGACGCCTAGCATTCGTCTCCAGCACCACATCTCCAGAGCATCAATCTTCTTCTTTTCGACTAGTCGCAAAGTCCACGTCTCCGCAGCGTATAAAAATATGGGAAAAATAAGTGTTTGAACTAGTCGGATCTTGGTAGTTTTTGTTATATTCCTGTTCTTCCATATTTTCTTCATCTTGTCCATCGCAGTTCTTGCTATCGCCATACGTCGCTTAACTTCTTCTACGCAACCTCCATTGTTCGAAATTAAAGCACCAAGATATACGTATGATTGGACGACCTCGCAGTTCGCAATCTGGGTGACTTCTGGCGAGTTATTGTTGGTTCGGTCTACAATCATCATCTTGGTTTTACTGCGGTTAATCTTTAATCCGAACTCTAGGCTCACGCGCTCCATTTTGAGAAGTAATTCCTCCATATGGCGAGCACTGGTCGCAAAAAGGGTGGTATCGTCGGCGTAGCGCGAATTGGATATTTTGTAACCACCAATAGAAACACCGTCGGTCCAGTCTTCAAGGGTGATGCGCATAATGAGCTCTGTATAGGCATTGAACAAAAGCGGTGATATTATGCATCCTTGGCGAACACCTGCACTGGGATGAAAGTCTTTTGACAAAACATCATCCGTCCGCACCGATGCAGTTCCCTCTTCGTAAAGGCGTCTAAGAAGATGAACTAAGTGTTGCGGTGTACCCATGTCCAGCAAAACGTTCCAAAGTTGAGGCCATTTCACAGAGTCAAACGCCTTAGAGAAATCAACAAAGCAAATATATGTCGGTTTGTTGAATTCTCGTGCCTTCTCTATAATCTGGCGAACAATAAGGATTTGCTCACGTGTACCCCTTCCTTTAACAAAACCAGCTTGTTCTGGTGCTATCTGCCTAGACAGAAAGGTCTTCAGTCGCTCATTTAGAATGTGTAGCAAAATTTTGCTAGCATGTGATATAAGTGCTATAAGGCGGTAATTGCTACACTTCTTAGTAGAACCCTTTTTATGTAACGGAATAAAAACCGTATGAGTCCAATCTGCTGGCCATGTTCCCGACTGCCATATCTTGGTACATATGATATGGAAGATATTGACACCTATATCGCCTAAAGCCCTTAGTGTTTCAATCGGGATTGCATCTCTACCGGTAGCTTTCCCATTTTTGAGATGCATAATGGCGGCTTTGACTTCAGATTTAAGTATATCTGGCTCTAGGTTCTCATATCCGGGGTCTGTATTTGGAAAGTTTTCCGACTGGTAGTCCTGGAACAGGGACTGGCAATAACTCTTCCAAACTTCAGTTATGTGATCTAGCTCAGTGACTACTATACCATCACTGTTTTCAATGGCCCAGGTCTTTGAAGTGAGTGATTTTGTGATGGATCGAATTTTATGGTAGAGATCCCTGGACTCATGTCTGTTAGCGTGAGCATCGATTTCCTCGCAAATATTGCAAAGGTAGGAGTTATAATCCCGCCTGCATCCTGCTTGAATTTGCGCTGATAGTTTATTCAAGTCACTAACCGCTGCCCCTGTTGCTTTCTATGCGCGTCTCCGTTCAACTAGCTCCAGCGTACCATCCGTCATCCAGTGTTGTCGCTTGTGTGGTACATTGGGTGATCCAGAAGCCGCAGCCGACTCTGTGATTAGCTTCTTGGTTCTTTCCCACAACATGTCAGGTGTCTCCTCAGCGAAGTTTGCGTCAGCCCATTTCACCCAGCTTTGTTTAGCTGCAGCGTAAAACTTTGAGTTATCTCTTACTTCAATTCTTTTCTGTTTTTCGAGACTTCGAGCCGCTCTTAGTTTTAGTTTAAACTTTGAGATCAGTAGTTGGTGGTCAGATCCGCAGTCTGCGCCGGGTAGTGTATGAGCATTTCTGATAGATGTTCTCCATCGCGATCTAACCAAGATGAAATCTATTTGATTGCGATATCTACCATCTGGCGATGTCCATGTATACAGCCTACGTGGATGGTGCTGAAATAGGCTATTCACTATCACCAGGTCATTTTCAGTTGCAAACTGTATTAGGCGTTCACCTCTGTCATTCCGTGTTCCAAGACCAAATCTGCCCACACATTGACCAAGCTGGTTTGCGTTTACACCAATTTTAGCATTGAAGTCGCCCAGTATTAACAGCGTTTCTCTTTGAGGGACTTTTGTAATAGTGGTCTCCAGTTCCGTATAAAACTTCTCTATAATGTCGTCACTGGCAGTGCTGGTGGGGGCATATATTTGCACGATGGTTAGATTCACTGGCGACGCTTTAAGTTTGACGCTGATGATTCGGTCACTTACTGCTTCGAAGCCCATCACACAGTTCCTCTGGTGTGCGGGTATTAAGAGAGCAACTCCATTCTGGCTGCTGGTGTCATTGCCAGAAAAGTATACGGCATGGAAGTCAGTGAGGAAGTATCCGTTACCTCTCCAATGAGTTTCACTGAGGCCACAGATGTTCAGGCCACATCTGGTAATCTCTGTTTCCAAGATGTTAAGTTTCCCGGGGCTAAGTAAGCCGCGTACATTCCACGTTCCTATCGTTTGAATTTGACGCAACTTAACAGATATTCCAGTAGCTGAATTTCCATGGGGAGCCTGGTCTCCTGCTGTCCCATGGCCGGTAGCACATTTCCCACCGTCTGCCCCGGAAGCAGAGCGGCGCCGGTTGCTAGGCGGATTACATGGCGTCAGTGATCTCTCTGTTTGTGTTTCCATGATGACTTTCTTGGGAAGATTAGTTACAGTGGTTTCCCCTTGCCTTCTGCACCAATCATTTTGAGGATTATTTAGATCCCCAGGCTGCTGAAGCCTCTTCTGACAGGTTGCCCCGCCAGGTGAGAGTGGTTATCCCGCCACAGCTCGGTCGCCATATCCTCGTCCGTTGTCTAGCAGGGGGTACCGCGTGCAGGTGAGGTTGACATTTGGGGCCGACTGGATGTTGTTGTCGTTCTCCCCCTTACCACTTCATAATGAAAAATGTGATATATATGAACGATTCATAGATGCATGTAATAGGTTTAAATGAATAAAGCTATTTTGATTTTTATGTACAGATTATTATAATTATTAAGACTACCACTATCACCGATTGTGTCTAAGATCTAGGAGCAGCATCATGATCTGGGCTAAAATTAAAAAAGGTGCGAATTAAAAAATAACCTTGCGCAAAAAGTAAAATGTTGTAAATATTTCAGTCCACTATTGCGAGCAAACGTGGTTCATAATGATATATTGCTATTTTATACCGACAGGCGTTCTTGCTGCTTGTTTACTAAAACAACTTTATTATCTTCAGTTGAAATACCCTTATCTTCCACTGAATGTAATAAATTGTCCCAGTGTGATAAATAATCAAAAACATTGATCATTTGTCTTTTAAAACAGGTACTTATCGGGGAAACCAAAGCATTACCAGCCTTTAAAAATGAGCGATTTAATGTTCCACATTTTTGAAAGTTTCCCGTTAACACAGTCGGTTATTTGAATAATTATATTTATTTGAATAATTATTGAAACGACAGCAGTCAAATTTTGGCAATCATTGAATCATTGGTTTAGTTATCATTAGGTATACTTTA
The DNA here is from genome assembly GCA_928268935.1 of Lasiommata megera. Lineage (NCBI taxonomy): Eukaryota > Metazoa > Arthropoda > Insecta > Lepidoptera > Nymphalidae > Lasiommata > Lasiommata megera. The sequence continues at coordinate 313,458 of OV743329.1, read as the reverse complement.
ACCATACAAGATCAGATTTTTTTTTTAAATTTAATAGTACAACTGCCATTCGTCCCCGGGTTGGTGTTTGAACAGGGCAGTGACAGTGTGGTTTCATTTGTGGTCCGGGTTAAGACAGCGGTTGGCGTCGCGAACAACCCACCATCTGGCTTCTCCGGCCCCAACACTGTTTTTCAATTTACAGAGTATTCAAAAAAAACAATGATAAGACTTTAATTTTCAAAAATTTGCTTCACACCCTCTTCGACAGATTTTAAAGATGGCAACTCTATTTGGATGTCTCTTAATAAATAATCAGAAGGTAACGATTAGCTATGTAGTATGTGGCAGGTTGTAGAAGGGAAATAGGCAGGTCAGTGTCAACCCACTAGACCACAAGTGATGATCCTCAAGCAGCCCCGGTTGCTGGCTTCAGGTGCGGCGGCGACTACCTTCTTCTTCTTTATCTTCTTGCCGTTGGCGTCGTAGCGTCTCTCCTCCTGCAACGTGACGAGCACACTGTCAAGTAAGTTTATCAACTCGTTTCCTGCCAATTACAAGGCATGGGTCTTTGGACAGAGTTTGGGCCGTAGGGCACCACGCTGATAAAGTGAGGATTAGCGGCATTCACACGCGTTTGAAAACATAATGATCTCTCAGACATTCAGATTTCCTAACAGTTATTCATTCACCGTTTAGTTAAATTTATTAAGAAAACAAAATTGGACGTGAACTGCAATAAACGTGAAAAAGTTTTTTTATTTTTATTATCCATAACCCATACAAAACTCATAAAATACTGTAACTATAAATAATTAAACTAGAAATAAATAAAAACGATCACATAAATACAATATTTACATCAAAGTACGCAAATGTATCTTCTCTACAGGGACGGTTTATTAAACCCCCAGGCCCAATGTAACCTTTACATACGCGCCTTACGACGTTACAAATAAACGCAGATAACGTCGGTAGTCCGAATAGCCCTTGCAGTGTTTTATCATATTCTGATATTTGTTGGGCGCCTCGTATTTTTATTTGTAAGGTCCCAGCAGTGAGATATTAATAAGATGATAATGATTATGGGCGGGGCACATAGCTCGGAGAACCGATGGACGTTGGGGTCCCAAGGTGCTGGAATGGCGACCCCGCACCGGTAAACGTAGCGTTGGTCGACCCCAACAAGGTGGACAGACGACATCAAACGAGTCGCAGGGAGCCGCTGGATACAAGCGGCCCAAGATCGTGGCCATTGGAACTCCCTACAAAAGACCTATGTCCAGCAGTGGACGGCTATCGGTTGAAATGATGATGATGATGAATGATTATGATAATCTGTAACATTCATTAGCTACTCCGTTGTAGCGTTTAGAAGTCTTCTTTGTAGTTATTTAATTTTTAATTTCATGAAATGTAACTGCATTCAACGCATTGAAGATATTCATACACACGTGACAACATGATGTGACAGTTTAAACAAATTTAATTTCAAGAATACATTTCGAAGATACTGGCAGCGTTCCCCCTTTGAATGGCTAGACTAATTCTTTGTCCGAGGTAGCTGGCAGCTCTTTGGTCTTATGTGATGTCGACTAACCTTAAGTACCCACAACGCTGGTATTCTGTCAGTACCGTGCCGAGGTAAGGCCTGCATTTTAAACTTTAAAACCATCATCTTAAAAATCCTTTCAAACTACGGTATTTAAAAAAAAGAGATACTTATAAGAGTTTTCACAGCATCAAAGAGTACCTCTGTACTGGCTCTTCAATCATAATAAAACTATTGTGCCAAATACGATAATATATCTTATATCTATCGTAAAATCTTTTGTGTGTTAATTAAATCTAAGCCCGCCTACATCAATTATAAAATTGTAAATATTTTAGAAGAACAATAACTTTGTTGCACGCAAAACGTAAAGAATACCGACAAAATATAAAATAAAACAAAACTGTAACCCTTATTTATTTGTCTTGCCTTATTGCTCAAACTAAGAAATATATACATAAAATACTATTACTAATCAATTCAATAAAATTACCTACATGTAAATATATATAATACACACAAATCTACTATATAAATTTAACCATAATAACATGACATTTATAATTCGTGGCCTTAGACGTGGGACTTATATTAACTACGAAATGTTTAATCCGAACCTCGCTACGGCCGGACTCCATCGAAATGTTCGCTTACTTCACAGACGATGTTCGGTTACTTTGACGACCTCGTAGCGTAGCGCGTTCGCTCTCGCATAAAGTTATATAAAGTTGGAGGTCCCGTTTTCGATTCTTTGGTCTAGTCTGGTCAGGTGGCAGGTTTCCACCGTGGCTAGTTACCACCCTACCGACAAAGACATGTCACCAAGCGAGGGGCTAACTTGTAGTGTATTAAAAAAAACAGTCTAGACTGTCGGGAGAAGAGATCATTCTGAGCATAAATATAACGAATCTTCTTTTATTAAGTTAAATTAATTAAGTACTATTTTGTTTTGTTAATTTGTAACGTCCGTGATTCAATATTCCCCGCTGAAAACCAGCGCTGCAGTTAGCTGCAGCTGGGTGGTTTATCATTGCCATACTATTTGGTCTATATCAGTATCAGGGCACCTTCACCTTACGTCAAATAATGTAATTTTTTTTTTGTTTTTTTTTCGGACTGTCTATTAGCTGTACAAACCCTATTGGTTGCCACAGCGTAACCGGGCTGTTTGGCGAGCTTTGGAAAGAAGCTCTGCCAGAAGAAATTTTGAGCCCTAGGGCTCGAAGAAACTAGGGGAACGACTGCCTCAGGGCGCCTCCTTTAAGGCCGAACCTCGGCTTAGGCGACGTTTGGGATAACGGGGGGGTCGGACGGTGAGTGGAATAATGTAATGCATGTATAGCTAGATATCGCCGACATAATATGCAGTCCTCTATCAAATAATGATCGCAGATACCTTTTCTCTTAATCAAAATATTCTTTCCACAGTTCTTTGCACAATTTTCTTATTAATTAAAAACTAAAGCAAAGCAGGCCTGCTTTGCATCGGCGTGAACCATTTTGTACGTGTAATGCGCCCGTAATGTTAAAGCCATCGCAAGGCACAGCCTGGCCCGTGGGCTGGCCGCGCCGAACCTTACAGCAAATGCTTGTATATGATATCGCTCCACGCGCCATTACCGCGTGGTGTAGTAACGAGCCAGTCGCGGCCGCCAGATGGCGTTAAAAGCCTTCATGGGAAACCTCATTGCTGCGCTTCGCCGCACCGACACACTGCCAGCGTTTTTCATAGTCTACCGGTAATGTCCGGGATACACAAGGTCACCCAACCTTGTGTAAGAGTGTGTTCAAGCTAGAGATTATTTATTTAATCACCGAATTAGTTTTGCTTTAATCTAGATGATGCATCAACATAATGTCTTGTCCCTGACAAGCATAATTGTATATTATTAAATCACTATCTTTTACCCGCGGCTGCGCTCGCATTGAAGCCACTAAATAAGTATCAGAGATCCTTACAATAAAAATGTATCGTAATGACACATAACACACTATATTTAAACAAACCATTTACCATTTACCATAATATGTCCAAGAATATGTGTACAAAGTTTCATGATGACCCGTTAAGCAGTTGTCGCGTGAAAGCGAAACAAACATCCCTACATTCACATTTTTAATATTAGTATATGTGAATAAGAAGTAAAACGCTACCGATTATAATTGCATAGTTTTGAATATAGTAAATATTTCTGTATTAACCTTCGTTTTAACTATCGCTTGAAGATTACTATCTGAAGCAGGAAATCAAACCTAGAACCCACTCAGTCCCATTTTATGAAACAAGAGCGTACGTACAAACATAGGTCATCTTTTGCACAGGTTGCGTTTAAGAGAACCGTACTAATAGTAGGTAATGTTTTAGAACTTTATGAGGTCATGTACACTACATATTTTGCTATTCTTCTTACTTAAATAAACTGGTTTGTAATTAAATGAAATTAAAAATATGGCTTGTAATAAGGAAAGTACGCACATTCCTGTGTTATCTTTTGAAACAAAATGAACCGGCGCGGTATTCGATGCTATCAGCAAACGCAATCAGTATGAGGCGCCGCTCGCACTCTCGGCGTTAAGTGACCGCCGTCACTGTATCGCGCTGTGCTGCGTTACATTTGGCGCACATTGTTATGAAATACAATTGGCACATTAGCGAAGTGCACATTACGCTAACCGCTCGCCGACATCGGCCGGCTGCGTTAGCATTTATGGGACGTCTTTTCTTGCTTGGCTTATGATTTTTACTAGCTTTTCAATAATCAAATCAAAATAGCTTTATTCATATAAACCTATTACTGGCATCTATGAATCGTTCATATATTTCACATTATCACACACACATTAAAATTTTTCGTTATTTATATGTTATCACCATCGTAGATAATCAATCATTAATTATAGCACCTATGAAGTTAGAGCGATTCACACCTAAGCTTTTTTGTCTTTTATATAATCATCATGATCAACCCATTACTGTGTGTTGGCAGACTTCACACGCTTTTGAGAACATTATGGAGAACTCTAAGGCGTGCAGTTTCCTAACGATTTTTTCCTTCACCGTTAAAGCAAGTGATATTTAAATTTTTTTTAAACGTACAGAACTCCGAAAAGTTAGAGGTGCGTGCCCGGATTCGAACCGCCGACCTCTGATTAGGAGGCTGACGCCCTAACCACTAGGCTATCACCGCTTCTTTTATATAATACTTAATAGACTAAGATGATAATGTTTTGAAATTAAAAAACATGACGTACGCGTGCTTTAGGTACCCGCGAGATGAGCGTTCTGTAGTCTAATTCATGGGTATGAAATATTGCTCGAATAAGACAGCTCTTAACATAATTTTAAGTGGCATGTGAGATGGTGATTACCTAAAGAAAAATTTACCCGGCTAAGTTTGTTGTGGGCTTCTTCTTAGACCGGGGCGCGTTTGGAACCCTCATAGCTTTAGTTTTAAGTTCACGAATGTAGTTATCACCATCATATCACTACTATGTAAATTATTGACGCGTCAAAAGTGCTTTTTAAAGGATTATTTGAATTTGAGTTTAATTGTGACCACCGCACAATGGTCGCATTTAATTAACACAATATTATATTGAAAATAAGCGGCGATAGTGATCAAATATCCGGCATTCCTTCAGGAAAACCTCTTTTCAGGGTTACCTTTACTTTGAATGTATTTATATTAAATAAATACACTAAAATCACTAGTTATTTTATTTATGAAATTAAGTTTTTTTTTAACTCTGTTTTGTTTTCCGCTTTGGATCTGAATTATAAATTAATTTAAAGCTATCATGTTACTCACATCGACAATTTCTCCGATCTTATACTTCTGCAGGATGGTGAGGGCGTCTGATGAGTGGTCGGACTCTTCAAACGCCTTGGTGCAGTCTGCGCCAGCTTCCTCCAGCATCACATCCCCCGCCGGATGCTGAAAATTAACCAATCATATTATATTATACTCACATTTTCGACGACCTCCGTGGCGCAGTGGGCTGTCGCATTACAAATTTAGAGGTCCTGGGTTCGATTCCCGGCTCGAGTCTGGTCTGGTGGGAGGCTTCGGCTTTCGGCTAGTTACCGAAAAGACCCTTCGCAAAGTGGTTCAGCGTTCCGGCACGATGTCGCGTAGAAACCCATTAATTAGGTGTATGGGTTTACTATACTCTTAACAGCTTAGCCCATTACCATCTGACGAATTTTCACTTACACCAGGTGAGAATGCCGTCAAGGGCTAACTTGTAATAGAAAAAAAAAACCTATATATGTAGCATTAATGTATGTCCTTAAATATTACAAATATTTAAGATAAAAGAATGGAATTCAACGCACTGAACATTTGAAGTACTAATAAAATTGTAATAGGCTGCACAAACCGAAATCTGGGAAATTACTCTCAAAAGGTTTAATATTTTTATGTCCTATTATGATATAAAGGATTAAATAAACGATAAAAAAGTTTGGACGTGAATAGCTATAACTTCGTAGCTAATTATAGTAAATTATTGACTATGTGAGATGGTGATAATTAAAAACGAAACCGGCTAAGTTTGATACGAGCTTCTTAAAACGGGTCGCGTCGAACCCACTTAGGCTTACCTTACGAATTAATATAATAAACAAATATATTATGATATTAGAAGCGGTGATAACCTAGTGGTTAGGGCGTCAGCCTCCTAATCAGAGGTCGACGGTTCGAATCCGGGCACGCACCTCTAACTTTTCGGAGTTATGTGCGTTTTTAAAAGTTAAAATATCACTTGCTTCAACGGTGAAGGAAAACATCGTGAGGAAGCCTGCACGCCTGAGAGTTCTGTATAATGTTCTCAAAGGCGTGTGAAGTCTGCCAATCCGCACATGGCCAGCGTAGTGGATTATGGCCAAATCCTTCTCATATTGAGAGGAGACCCGTGCTCTGTAGTAAGTCGGTAATGGATTGATCGTGATGATGATGATTATGATATTAAAGCTTTATAGATGCCTGCATTAGGTAAAATAAATACCTAATAAATCGATGCAAAAATAAATCATATCAAATGGATCTATGTTATCGTTAATTATTAATTTAATAATCAATGATAAGATAATTTTCGCGGTGCCCTGTCATTGGTTATACATGGCTGTCCATCAAATCAAATTAATTGTTTCATTTTACTATTTGCCATCGTACCATATATTTATATTTAACATCTATATTTTCTTCCTAAAAGTTTCATGCATTTGTGTTGAAGTCGTCATTTGATTGCACAGACTTGGAGCTCTCTCAGTCTTGTGACTCAATCATCTTTGATGTTATTACAGTGTATTCAGATTCCAACGAGTACACTTGACAGATAAAGAGCGAGTCAAATCTCTCGAGCGAGACTATCGCTGCACGTCGCGATAGGCCGTTATCAAAACGTGCAGCGGTCGCGGGCCTGCCGATAACGTTTTATAGCTTTCTCTTTGAATGGACGGAGCGAGCTGCGAACCAGACCGGACCTGATATGCTATCGGAAGGTAGCGCGAGAAGCGAAGGGTGACTGACTTACTGACTGACTCATTCATCCTTGTATACGAGATCGCGTGAACTAGGTACTTGAAATATGAAGCTAATATGTGGCAAGCAGGTAAGAAATTTCAAATGGGTTAGGATAGTTAAGAAATTCTAAACTGTAATTTTACATTAATCATGATGGTCATGATCGTCCCATTACCGGCTCACTACAGAGCACGGGTCTCCTATCAATATGAGAAGGGTTTGGCCATAGTCCACCACGCTGGCCATGTGCGGATTGGCAGACTTCACACGCCTTTGAGAACATTATGGCGAACATTAACTCTCAGGCGTGCAGGTTTCCTCACGATGTTTTCCTTCACCGTTGAAGCAAGTAATATTTTAATTTTTAAAAACGCACATAACTCCGAAAGTTAGAGGTGCGTGCCCGGATTCGAACCGCCGACCTCTGATTAGGAGGCTGACGCCCTAACCACTAGGCTATCACCGCTTCTACAAGTTAGTAGAAGCGGTACTAGTTAGTAAGTAAATAAAAATTAGATTAAAAAAATTACAGATTAAAGATAGGTATCCGTAATTTTTAAAAGATTTAGATAACGATTTTGACCCGGCTGTTGTCTCAGTAGGCACGTCTGTAGTTTTGTATCATAAAAGGTGGAAGCGAATTAAGTTATATTTTTATTTTACTACGAGATCGCCCCCAGGGCCATCTCACCTGGCGGCAAACGATGATGCAGTCTGTGATGGTAGCGGACCAACCAGTACGGGGTACGGGAAACTTATACTCCTAATTGCTTGCTACGTGACATTGTGCCGAACAGCTAAAACACGTAGCGGCACGTCTACGGTAACTAACAAAGCCGCAGCCTCTCACCACAGCAGACCAGAGAAAATCCATAAATGACCAATTATTAAATTTGCTTTGCTTTGGATTCAAACCTGGGAACTTTCGTGTATCATCATCATCATCATCATGACCAACCCATGACCGGCTCACTACAGAGCACGGGTCTCCTCTCAATATGAGAAGGGTTTGGCCGTAGTCCACCACGCTGGCCATGTGCGGATTGGCAGACTTCACACGCCTTTGAGAACATTATGGAGAACTCTTAGGCGTGCAGATTTCCTCACGATGTTTTCCTTCACCGTTGAAGCAAGTGATATTTCGTGTATAAAACCATTATACTCAACACTGTCACTCAATGAACACAAGTGACACATCGATGATCCAGATGAATCCCATGGGTCCAGCCGTCACCATTGCAGGCCGCCGGCCCTCGCGCGCTTGCATGGCTGTTTGTATGGTGACGAGTAACGTACCTGCGGCACGTAGTCGGTGACGTCATACACTGAGTCCTTGTATATCATCCACACGGGAGAGCCGCCCTTGCCGTTGCGGCCGGCGACGTCGGCTATCGTGTACTTCTGTACGGCGGCCATCTTTAATGAAGGAGAGAATTGCGAAGAAAATATTTTTTAACTGCTTTTGTAGGAACTTGGCAGTTGTATCAAGAAAAATACGTGCTGAAAAACATGAGGTGTGGAACGCACTTCCAGCACCTGTGTTTCCAGCCACGTATATCCTTAGTACCGTCAAGGCAAGAGTGAATAGGCATTTTCTAGACAAGCGCGCTCCAACCTAGAACCTCATCAGTGCTTTTTAGTACTGATTGTCGTCAAGCGCAAGCCTATCTCAAAAACACACTTTAATGTGTTAAAACCCATTGTTTAAATTTATACGTTAGCACGGGTAATGTAACGTTTTCTTGCAAACAATAAACAGCAAGTATAATTTGCTATATTCCGCCGACAACCGGGAGATTTGTATAATATAACACCACACAAAATCTTCCACTAGAACCTCTACGCACATTTTGACCCGACACCGGATCATCCTCAGGAGATGTTGACTTCACAAGCGCGAAAATTAAAGTCAAGTAAACTTTACTATATTATACAAATCTCCGTGTTGTCGGCGGAATGTAGCAAATTATACTTATACTACTAATATTAAAACAATAATATGTCACATAACATTCCACAATACTGCACGAAGGTAGGCAATTAAAACGCTACGCTTGCCAAGCAGGTTGGTGAGTCTACTCTTTCAGAGGTTAGTCTTGTCACGGAGCTGGCATACTGTTAAACCAGATCAGGTTGTTTGCCTACGCCTTATATGTTACTTGATCTCACAATCGTTCCACTAAATATGTGGCAGGAGGTGAATTAGAACCCCTTTTGAATATTACTATTAATAATGATTATAGATGGGACAACTACCTAACTATACTAGATATATATATATATATATATATATATATATATATACATTGTTAGTGTGTCATGAGAGTGGAATTCTAATATATATATATATATAAGAATTCTACTCTCATTCGTTCATTGTAACAATTGACGTTCAATTTTTAAACGATGTTTACAAAATGATAAAACTAAACAAAATAAACAGTCTTAAAAGTTATATGAAAATGATTTCACTTGTTGCGGGGTCAGACACGAGCAACCAGTGGTTAAGGCATCGGATTGCGGAACCTTCAATATATTAATATTATCTATACTTATAAATATAATAAAAATTCTATAAGCTCACTTCTTTGTTATTTTTTCTTAAACCACTGAAACTAATAATAAAATGTTTGTTTCTCATGTAAGTTATTAATGATAAGAACGTGATGATATCCGTGCTAATTGAACCTGGGTTAATTACCTGTATGTTATCGAAGATTCAGAGTTAAATCCTCGTCTAAGATAGCAGAACGCTGAATGAATGTTTGTTTGGTGCGGTGTCGTTATAATTTTACATTATAATTTTGACAGTTATAATTTTCAAGCTAGCGCCTTAAAGTTTTTATTCCGTTACGAGTTAGAGTTTGAAAGCATAGTAAGTGATGATGCAGTCTAAGATGGTAACGGGCTTATCTGTTAAGAGTATGGCAGAGCCGTAATCTTAAATCGCCTGGCGATACGCCTTTGTCGTTAGGGTTGTAACTAGCCACGGCCGAAGCCTCCCAAAACAAACTTGAGCCAAATCGAACCCAGGACCTCAAACTTTATAAAGCGTTAAAACACGCGCTGCGCCACTGAGGTCATTTTCTCGCGCGAAGTTGGAATTAGCGTTTTACATCCTCAATAAAGTGAATTAACAATTAGAAAGCACTACCTATATGAAAACTTTTACGCTTTGAATTATTAATTTATATTTCAAAAATATTACTGAAATGTTTCAGGGTCTCTGAGTCACTATTATTCATTGTTTATATAGTTCGCCAACCTTGGTTTGTCCTATACACTGTATATGCTATGTATGGAACACATGTAAGTATAGTACAAATTTGCTCACCTTTCCTCTTCGCTCGCTGTACTTCCCAGTCAGCCGCCGCCCCACTACTGGCTGATAGTGTATCAATATCAAACTTCGATAACACCTTACTATGTCATTGCCAATTTTTCACACAGGTACATGAAACTCATTGAAAAATACAACGCTTAGGCATCTAATTATAGAGATATCTATCGTCACTATGTTTTATAACTAATCCTCATGATTTTTTATCTATTTCCTACTTAGATTATAGCATACTAGCTGCTTCTCGACTTTGCACGGGTGGCATGATTAGTTACACTCCTCTCATATTTTGGATTAAAGGTTTAACCCTGCTTATTTGGCCCCTCATTAATTTAAATATATATGTAACTAGTGTAAGCTTCCTCCTAACTCTTAACTCGTTGTACCCGACCATACCTCATTTTTTGACGTCCTCCGTGGCTCAGCACGCGCGCTGCCGCTTTATAAAGTTGGAGATCCTGGGTTCGATTCCCGGCTCGAGTCTGGTCTGGTGGGAGGCTGCGGCCGTGGCTAGTTACCACCCTACCGATGAAGACGTGTCGCCAAGCGATTTAGCGTTACGGCACGATGTCGTGTAGAAACCAATTAGGAGTGTGGGTTTACCCACTTTGGGGGGTTTAGTTTACCCCTAACAGGTTAGCCCGCTACCATCTTAGACTGCATCACCACTTACCATAAGGTGAGATTGCCGTCAAGGGCTAACTTGTACTGGAAAAAAAAATACCCAAGTCAAATAGGGTCGGGTACATTAAGGGGTAAAAGGGGTACACTCGATAAAGTTTTAAGTACAAAAACCTAACAAATTTGTTCTGCACACGTACCAACATAAGACAATATCTTTATCTTCACTCTTTTAATACGTACTTAGGTACTTTAATTTCACACATTGTACTAAGAAAGAAGATGAAGATGATGATGATCGTAAAAACGCTCTCTTTTTGTCATCACCATCTCACCTGCCACTTAAAAATGATTTAGTACCCTATTCAGAGCACCAATTCATACGCAAGCTTTTTTATCATTTACGTAATTATTTTTACTATTAAAGGGCTTTATTAGCTTACGTATTATGAATCAAAATATATGTAACAATGAATGCAATTTACGTGGCCAATTGGTTGCTTAAATCCTTGTGATAGCGCACTAACTCTGCGGGACCTCACCATGTATCATCAAACGGGCAACAGGTAACAAGAATGTCTATCTCGATCAAGGTGTGTAAGGGCCCGCGTTTTTCTTCGCCTCATCAATAATATTGTTGTAATCTGTGTAAAGCTCCGAGAGTCCCTCAGCGATTCCCTTTGCGCGTAGGACTCTCCGCTCCGATGTCATTTCCGGTCGTTAATCACTACAAAGGCCCATCTCACAACAGCGACTTCTCCTCCTGCCCCCTCCCTCCCACAGGAATTGTACACTCGACACTTTATTAAATAATTGGGTCGTCATAAAGTAGTAACTTAATTAAGCGGCGGTTTTACAATCGTCAAATGCTTAGTCTATAAGTCAGGCATCGCGTTTACATTGCAGCAATTTTTTTAATAGGAAATCTCTTACAAATGTTATGTTATATTACGATTGAAAATTGACCAGAAGATGACGAAGTAATTTAAGGCTGAAACTCTTCATCACATTTTAAATATCCTTCGTCGAGTCCACAATCCAGATCAGAAATGCTTGCAATCGCAACAACTTCCTTCTTTAAGGCTCATGTTTGGAATCCATGTAAACAGACATAACTCGAGAATACTTTACGGAGCGTATTAAAAGGGCGACTATTTCGCTTCCATTATATTATAAGAGCAATATCTATTAAAATAGGAAGCTTTCAAGATCTGGTGTAAAGCTTTGCAGTAATAATCAATACTTGTAAAAAATCATCATCATCATCATGATCAACCCATTACCGACTCCCTACAGAGCACGGGTCTCCTCTCAATATGAGAAGGGTTCGGCCATAGTCCACCACGCTGACCATGTGCGGATTGGCAGACTTCACACGCCTTTCAGAACATTATGGAAGACTCTCAGGCGTGCAGGTTTCCTCACGATGTTTTCCTTCACCGTTGAAGTAAGTGATATTTTAGTTGCTTAAATACGCACATAACTCCGAACAGTTAGAGGTGCGTGCCCGGATTCGAACTGCCGACCTCTGATTAGGAGACTGACGCCCTAACCACTAGGCTATCACCACTTCAAAATTGTAAAAAATGCAAGCGTCTTTTATTAATTTTAATGGTTATTTCATCTCATAAGTAGGGTACCTAGACTTTGCTTTTAGTTCACTATCATAGTTATAACAAGCTTAATATCTGAAAAATTAATACGGGAGTATACGTAAAAGCATCCCTGCGCACTTAAAACCGCTGCGAAAATTCTTGTCTGCATTTTCCGTATAGCTCAAGCTTTATTTTCAATATTCATGAAAATGTTTTGCAAATATAAGAAACTATTACCAGATTAGCAGACCTTAAAGATGTCCACAGTTAGAATGCCAATGGGAAGAACGGCGGTCATTTCAGCTGACGACAAAATCTAACAAGGTCCCACAGTGAACTCTTCAGCGATGTTATAATCTTTAATTTTTGCAATTAAAGATTATATTTAACGTTGCTTATTGAACAAGAATTAAAAAAAAACATATTTATAAAAACGCACGGAAACGCGAGAAACAGTAATGCTGCTTATAGTCAGTTTACAGTTAGTCAGTAACATAGTAGTGAGTTGGTGGGGATAACTACATTCATAAACTTATAACTAAAGCTATTTGGGATATAACGCGCCCCGGTCTAAGAAGAAGCCCAAACAAACTTAGCCAGATAATTTTTATATTTGTTATCACCATATTGTGATATGGTGATAACCACTTTGGCCACTAGGCCACTTTAAATAGTTTAGTTACAAGCTATCTTATTAGAGCAATGTGTCATTATCTCGTTTATCATTTACATAATCCTTTACACTATAATACACTTACACTTTTCTACAAGCTAATTCTATATAATGACCATATTAAAAAGTTCACTTTAAACGCTTTCGGGATTCGCTACGTGCAGTAGTTAAAAATCATAAAGACAGACAAACTCTTTCATAATATATGGAGTATGGAATAAGGTAACGTTCATTAAATAAATATAATATGTATATTTTCTCTTTCTCTTCAGTCGTTCCTTTATTACTGAAGATTGTGTCCTGGGTGTCCTTGCAGCCTCGTGCGGATTAATCGGAGATAGTCTTTTTTATCCACTACAAGTAAGTCCTTGACGGCAATTTCACCTGATGGTAAGTGATGATGCAGTCAGTAGCGGGCTTACCTGTTAGGGGTATGGAAAACCCATACTCCTAATTGGTTTCTACATGACATCGTGCCGGAACGCTAAATCGCTTAGCGACACGCCTTTGTCGGTAGGGTGGTAACTAGCCACGGCCGCAGCCTCCCACCAGACCAGACTCGAGCTGGGAATCGAACCCAGGACCTCCAACTTTATAAAGCGACAGCGCGCGCTCTGCGCCACGGAGTTCGTCAAATTTGCACATAGAGTTCCTCAGCTGGTCTGCCCATCTGGTTGGTGCCGTCTGTATTTTCAATCAAGCATAAAATAGGAATAAGTTCTCGTTTTGAAACCGTGGCAGTTAAAATAAACATTTTTATCGGCGGACGTACGCCGGCCGCAGTAAAAGGCAATCGAAGTCAATTAGTGGTCCGCACTAAAGTGATCTTAAGTGACGCTCACTCCGCGGTTACGCCCGCGGCCCGCGCCGGCGACTCCCGATAAATATTCAATAGGAGAATATTACCATTTTACTTTATGCATCATTAGTATTGGAAATTAGGTGTGGCATAATGAAAACAAAAAGTTGGCTTGGCTTTATAAGCTTCTTCGGAGTCCAATGAGGCTCATGAAAAATATATAGGCCAAATTATATTGATTTACATGGAAGGTGAATTACCTTCCTAAATAATAAAGTTTAAGTATGATTAAAGAGAGATGGCGCTGTTCCATTACTTCCATATTATATGTATTTTAATTCAAAAAATTAATTTAATAAAATAATAATTAATTATATTTAATTTAATTTAGGCTTTTTAAGGAAATAGCAAAAAGGTTAGTGGACATCACAGGGGACAGAAGAGCTGCCAGTTACCTCGGACAAAGAATTAGTCTAGCAATTCAAAGGGGGAATGCTGCCAGTATCTTCGGAACCTTGCCTAAAGGGACTCCTTTTAATTTTAATAATAAATTTTAGTTACGACGTTAAATATTTATTTATTTTTTAAGATTTTTAGTTTTAGGTTAATCAAGTTTTATTTTGAGTTTTATGTAAAATGTTTGATGTATAATACAAATATAGTCTGACTTTAAAAAAAAAAACAAAATTCAAAAATATACTTTTAAATACATATATAAAAAGAGATTATTCTTTGCAATTCGTGTCAAACATTCCAACAATAAGAGTATTAACTAACGTCTTTTGTTTCTCAAGTTAACTGCGGCACTGATACTAAGACTGCATGTGTTACTTTCTGAACATTATTGTATCCATTATGTTGCGGAGGACTAAGCGAACGTACCCGTGACCCAGCCACCAGGGCACGTGAAGGTGCAGGGTTTTGTGGGTATTATAAACGCCAGTCTGGGCGTCGACGAGCTGAAAGCTGAGCAGTTCTGCCTGCGTCGCTCCCATGACAAAAATTGTATGATATTAGGTTTATCAATAAAACTCTTAATAGCTAGGAGTTTAAAAATAGACGATGCCCCTCCACATGCCTCCGCATGGGATAGCACGTTAAGGTCCGTAATATAATTAATATTGGAGCCCGCGATCGTGCCATACTCTAATAACACATTTTCAATCACCACTTGTGTCTTAATAATTGATCGTTATTTGTTTGTCTTGTGTCAAATTCGTTACTAGACAATCAGGACTCGGTTTGGAAAAGGATTGGTCTCGGCGGCGACGACATATTACTGTTCAAACAGAAAGCGTCGTGATTCGGAGACGTAAACGTTTGAGTAAACACCGCGTGTTGACTCGCCAGATTGGTTCCGGACAATCATATCGGCTGGCGGACATATTTCCCACTTTGTGACACATATTTATAGCATTTTTGACCGGCTTCAAAACTGGAAGATGGCTACAGAGTTGCGAGCAACAGACATTCACTCAGCACCTTTCAGGATCGATAGAAATTAATATGCTTTCTTTCTGCTCCAGACTTTTTCAGCGCGAAGACATTGCAAAGAAACGCAGGACGCACGATTTATGACGATATATTAGAGAGATAACATTACTAAAATTCAAGTTTATTGGTTAATTTTCAATATATTTGAATTAAAGTTAAGTTAGACTACTCGGGAGCATCCTCTGCCAAATGAAAACGCATATGTTATGCACAATAAGTGAAAAAACTGCTGAAAATATATAAAATCATTTGCAATAATTTTGAAAGTCGACTTAAAAAAGTTTAAGCTTATGAAGTAAAGTGTCGAAAGTTACAAAAGACTTAAGTCCAACAGCGGGCAAAGACGAGAATATCCTCGAATTTGAGTCTAGGATGTGTCGGGCACGTGGCCCGGACGCGCAATTGAAACGTAACATACATTCATTTGGTTGGGATTCAAAGTATACCGTGCATGCTTTGCTATGGCTGGTACGGTTCACCTCGTCTCATCACAACATGAACACTCTTCCTTGCTACATTCGAGAGTTACTGCTCGGTTTAATATCATCATAATGAGTACGCACTCGCCCTCGTCTTGGTCCAACATAAGTCAGCCCTTACAGCGGGCAGTAGGTAGTAGCGTTTATGACGTCTCAGTGTTAACTGAACATTTAAGTTAACGATCTTCATCCGTGTTAATAGTTCCTGTTACAATTGGTGTTTATGGCGGCGTCGTAAAGCGCCGTTATTGGACCTGGCCATTTGACGGAGGGAATTATTTCATAAAACCAGACACACGTAGATACGAGTCTATCGATATGCTAGTTTCTCATCTTCCTCAATCCAATAACGTCCCACAGCTGGGCCCAAGTTCTCTCTCACAAGACAAAGGGATAAAGATCTAATCCGCTTCTCCAATGCGGACCCTTTCATTTATTTTTTTATCCACCACAAGATAGCCCTTGACGGCAATCTCACGTGATGTTAAGTGATGATGCAGTCTAAGATGGTAGCGGGCTAACCTGTTAGGGGAATGGTAAACCCACACTCCTAATTGGTTTCTACGCGACATCGTGCCGGAACGCTTAATCGCTTGGCGACACGTCTTGGTCGGTAGGGTGGTAACTAGCCACGGCCAAAGCCTCCCACCAGACCAGACTCGAGCCGGGAATCGAACCCAGGACCTCCAACTTTGTAATGCGACAGCGCGCACGCTGCGCCACGGAGGTCGTCAAAAAACCCTAATGGAAGATGATGGGTTTTTTAATATCAATATTTATTCCATATCTCATTCATCCATTCTATATAAATCTAGTTTCGAGGAAAATGCGGCAGTCAACTATAAGGTACAAGAACACCTTATTTAGCTAAAGATCATCGTCAATAAGTGGCACACTATACGTCCACTTTCAAACTTAGTGTACAAGACAAAGTTTGTCTGCTTTAATATCAAAAGCGTTAGAGGTTATTTTGATGAGAATTAATTCAATACTATAAAATGTGCATTATAAATAAAGTATCCAATTGAAATGGATTTATGGCTCAGTATTTTGGCTGTAATGGCTTCCACATAAAATATAGATATATGCTGTCGCGGATTCTTATATAGAACTATTTAAGAGTAACAATCCTACTATTCTTTATATTCATATTTTTTTTATATACCATAAGTTAGCCCTTGACATCTCACCTGATGGTAAGTGATAATGCGGTCTAAGATGGTAGAGGGCTAATCTGTTAGGGGTATGGTAAACGCATACTCCTAATTGGTTTCTACACGACATCGTGCCGGAACGCTAAATCGCTTGGCGACACGTCACGGACCTCCAACTTTAAAATGCAACAGCGCACGCGCTGCGTTACGGAGGTCGTCAAAATCTAACTACGATTAACGATTAACCTGCAGCGCACGCCGAGATAGCTCTCAGATAGCAGGGTTATTTCCGACTCACTTGCTTACAGTTATATTTTGTCAAATTTACACAATATCTTTATAAATTATAACATATGTATTGGTTTGATGTATGCCCTATTTGACTGTGAAGTTTTATCAAAATCCGTTCTATACTTTTAGCGTGAAACAGTGACAAACATCCATCCACCCAAACAAAGATTCGCATTTATAATATTAGTAAATAAGTTATAATAGTAGTAATTCATATTGGTTGTCATACCAATATGAAATTGGTTTTTGGCACGACCAACATTCAATCATAATGAAAAACTATAAAATGTATGGCGGTGGACCCATCAGGCTGACAGTTTGTCACGGAGTGTTCGTAAGCCATATTTTTCAGATGATGCATTTATACGTCGCGTAGATACTGAAATCACTTTGTGCCAGTTGGTTTGGCTTGTCATTCAGTCAACCGTATTCATACAATTGAAATGAGAAAGTTAAGGACGAAGATTAAAGTTATTTTTCTATGATGGGAAGGTGTACGATTTATGGTAGATGAATCTTGACCAAGGAGTATACAAGCATTATTTGCGTCCTAGACGGTGCCTGTCTGCGACATACCCTTAGGACCTCTATTGAAAATCCGCGTTGCAGTTACTGAAAACAGACACAGAGTCGAGTAGGCAGTTGTTTGACAGGTTGTTTTGTTCAAAATTGATATAAAACGTAAGCTTGTAGAAAAGACCTATTATAGTGTAAATGATTATGTAAATGATAAACAAGCTCGAGTATTGGTTATATTGAAGTATTACTAAGATAGCTTATAATTTTAAGTGAGATGGTGATAACAAAAAATAGTTACCTGGCTAATTTTTATGAGGGCTTCTTCTTAGAACGGTGCGCGTTTGTACATGGGCATTTAACTAACAATTCATTACAATGTTATTGACGTATCAAAAATGTTTTTTATGAGATTATTCGAATAGATTTCATGGTTGATTGATGGTTTTTGTCTGGTGAGAGGCGTCGGCCGTGGCTAGTTACCACGCTACGATTTTAGCGTTTCGGCACGATGTCGCGTAGACACCAATTAGGAGCGTGGGATTACCATACTCCTAAAAGGTTAGCCCGCTACCATCCTAGACTGCATCATCACTTACCACCAGGTGAGATAGCCGTCAAGGGCTAACTTGTAGAGTAAAAAAAAAAAAAAAATTGAGTCAGTGTGCTGACCCCGAGCCACTAGCAATGCTATAGTGGTCCACTAACTTAGTGCGACTAAAGAACCGACACGCCAACCGCTGTGCTGCAAGCGTTACAGTTTGCTGGAACACCGCTTCATGGATAAAGAGCGAATCATCGACATCTTCATTTTATATCCCACTGGTGGACTTTAATTTTACTTTATACCCACAACACTGTACTGTAATGATCAAAGAAAAAACGATTGCTTTAAATTAAATTGAAAGATTTTTTGTTTTGTAATTATATTTTGGCTTGTAAGCTTAGCCCTTACTTAGCTTAAATTGAAATACATCTGGAAAATTTATGACGAATTCTGTCCACTAATTGATGCTAATCATCATGATCAACCCATAACCGGTTCACTACAGAGCACGGGTCTCCTCTGAATATGAGAAGGGTTTGGCCATAGTCCACCACGCTGGCCATGTGCGGATTGGCACACTTCACACGCCTTTGAGAACATTATGGAGAACTCTCAGGCGTGCAGGTTGTCTCACGATGTTTTCCGTTGAAGCAAGTGATATTTTAATAGTTTAAAACACACATAATTCCGAAAAGTAAGAGGTGCATGTCCGGATTCGAACCGCCGACCTCTGATTAGGAGGCTGACGCCCTAACAACTAGGCGATCACATGCTAATGAACGAACCTTATTGTACCAAAACTACTCTTACATACCTTGAAATGGTGAACAGGTAATCGGTTCTAGATTACTAGGTTCTGGGTTTGTAAAATCAATCGGGTCTCACTGAAGCGAGCCTGTACATGTAACATATTATTGGGCAAAGCAACAGTTTAATTCTGCTTCTTCTTCGTTTATGTTTGTAGTATTTTGCTCTCTGGACTTGGGCCTATTAGATTAGGGGTAGGAGATTATTAAAAAGCATAAGCCCACAACGCTGCTCCAATGCGGGTTGGCTTGCTCCGGAATACTTGTAACGAGTGGTTTCAAACCTTAAACCTTTGACACGTACGACCTGATCGTACCTTTTCGCGGGTCATTATCAACATTTTGATGACGTCAAGAGTGACGTCTTGCGGCGTTGCTCTCGAAAGGGGCGGAGCTTGGGGTGACATGCGCGAACAGGTTCCGCCTCTCGCCCTCGCGGTATATAAGGCTTCACCGGGCCAAAGGGCAACAGTGGTAATTGCAGAGCTGAGCGGGAATTTACGAGAGTTCCACAAAAGTTTACGCAGAGCTACTTCACGGTAAGTTCATTTTTTTTTTATTTTTTTTCCCCAAGCGCGGTCAAACGGAATTTAAACAAATTGTTATATTTTAGGCGGGATTATTTTATCTACGAGTTTGAAGCAGTACTTCAGGAAATAACGAAAATTACCAATAATCAGCGGTTTCATTATTTATTTGGGATATGAGAGCTGGATTATCCAATTTACTGACATAATAACCTTTGACATAAATAGAAAAAATAGTAACTACAAAATAAATAATTACCTTTTCGAGGTGTCTACTTTATTTCAAATAATACAATTTAGTTTCAATCAATTTACGCTTTTCATTCTTACTCACTTAACAACAAAGAGATAAGCACAATTAAATTAAATTGAAATCAACTTATTCGAGAGCATTTTTATTCAAATCAAATAAAATCAAAAACAGCTTTATTCACATAAACCTATTACAGGCATTTATAAATCGTTAATTTCATAATTTTTTTTGGGAAGAAAAGAAATATATATGTGAAACTCAACTTAAAATTAATTTGGAACCGCAACACAAAGCTTATCATAAAAAGTACTAACATTATTGACAGTATTTCTTCAATCCAAGCTTTGCCCCGCTGTTGCACCTTCGTTTAGTCAATAAAGTAAAAAATAAGCTATAATTTTCCATCGTAAATGAGCTAACCATACATATTTATCAAATATAACTATAGGTTTTACGATTAGAACGGTCACACATACTCTTTATAAAAGTGGCATTTTGTCGCGGCTTCGCTCACGTTCTTAAGATTCTAACTTCAAAGCTCTTTTACTTTCACAGAGATTACCCCATTATTCCCTCTTAGGGAATGAATATTCAAAATTTTATCTTTAACGATCGCTTTTTTATAATCTATGGCTAATCTCAGCCCAAATTTCAGTTTGAGCTGATCTTGATAGAGCATTCCTTCCGTCAATTAATTACCCTTTCTTATTTATAACGACGTAAATACAATGTAAAATTTTATTTAAAAAACAACCTGAATCACACGTTTTATTAGCCCGTACATACTCATTTCAATTTAAGAAATATACAGAACAAAGCAGGCTAACTTACAAAATAATAAGGTTTCCTGAATCGGACCTTGGATAAAGAGCCGTTATTTGAGGAAATCCCTAATATACAATGGATGACCTGATTTGCTATAATCCGGGAGAGCCACACAAATCTACGGTGTATTTTTGTTGTTTTGCAGTCATACAGAGTTTCCAATATACTACGTAATAGTCTACGCGGGTTCAGTTCTACACAGGGCATATTTTTTTACAAGCGAACAGTTTGTGCAGACATGGGGTATTTCTTCTTGATAACTACTTAATAATCGGGTTAAGTCTGTACTTATAATGAAATCGACACGATTCCTATACATTAATTATTTAAAAATGATCGGGTGAAGCTATAGAATAGATCGATATAGATCCAAAAGCAGATTTGGAATTTATTTTTGTCTTAGGTCCGTTTGTTTTTTTATCATATAAGACTGAACTCCTTGGCGGACAGCAGCAAATCTCCGCTTAACAAATAAAAATCACGTTAAATTAAATCAAAATAGCTTTATTCATGTAAACCTAGTACAGACAACTATGAAGCGTTCATATATAATATATATTGGGCCCAAGAGATTCATATAGAGATAAATTTTAAGAGTATAAAATAATGACACTGCATAACCAATATAAACGTATGTATGAAAATTTTATGCATATATTGGTTATGCAATGTCATTATTTTATACTGTTTAAATTTATCTGTTAATGACTTAGGGTTCCAATCGCACCCAGGTCTAACAAGCCCTCAACAATCTTAGCTTATAACTTATTTTGGTTATAACCATAACCAAATAAACCCGGCTCACATAGTCAATAATAAATTATAATCAGCTATGATAACGATACTATGATATAAGTTCAATTGATAAATTTGTTTGTGTGCCCCAATACTGCCATCTATAACTGTAATTATTAAAGAAAATATTGAGTTTCAGTTTCTTAATAACGCAAAACATTTATTTCATTATTTTCCATTGATTGTTGCTGCAATTGAGCAACGATTAATTAATAATTAATAAATTTAATTTATAGAGATACTAGCGATCCGCTCCGGCTTCGCACGGGTATAAAATATATAGCCTATGTCATTCACTGAAAAAATGATTAAAATCGATCGAGTAGTTTTGATTTATTCATTACTGCACGCGTTAAATTTAGAGTAAAACAATTCTTCTTGAACTAAATCTTGAAGATTTCCTGTTATCTTTGGAATATCTAAATTCATCCACTACATTTTTGCACGCTCCCGCCGCCCCGGCCGGCCGGAACCGCGGCAAACGCTACGTCCCTCAATTTTTAAATCTGTAATATCTTCGAAAATATTCATTTAAATCATAAGTTGGAAAGGGCCATATAGATCTATATTAAACCAACAATGTATTTAAGGTATTTAATTAGATAAGGATTAATGCTGTATTGGTTAAAATCGCTTCGAAAATTAGCCATATTGTCAGCCAAAAAAATTATCCATAAGAGACATATACCATTGCGGAGTTTTCTGTAGACCTTTTCAATGTGTACAGTACTTAGTACATTATTTTGATAAATCTTGTAGGGGTCGGCCTGCGTTTGCAGTGTAAGCGGAAAAAATTTAATTATTTACGACATCACATTAGAAACCTCAAAAATAACAATATTTCTTCACTATTGTATGTTAATGGATGTAATTATAAATGTAATTATAATAAAAATTATAATATATGTAAATCCGTTGCGTAGTTTAAAAGATTTAAGCATTCATAGGGATATAGGGACAGAGCAAGCGACTTTGTTTTATACTATGAAGTGAAGTAGTTCATGGCCAGAGAGTGGCATAGGGAAAGATATATCCCAAAAGATATGTTCGTTTGTTGTGGGATATTGGCTAAAAGGTTTCGATGAAATTTAGGTAGCGTCTTAGAATAAAGGCAGGATACCAATGAATGCTACTGAAATAAAAGCATAACGGAGTTTATTGAGTATGTTTTTAAAATATGTTAGGTTGCCAGGTACACCGCGCACACGGCTGATTTCCCACAAATTTTATAATTGTGAAATAATTATAATTATAAAAGTTTTGTAGGATATTTATAAGATACGCAAACACGCCATGTGAACGGATCTGGAAGTTAGTTACGGAGATAGATTATCATCACGTTCAACCCATTGCCGGCTCACTACAGATTACGGGTCTCCTTTCAATATGAGAAGGGTTCGGCCATAGCCCACCACGCTGGCCAAGTGCGGGTTGGCAGACTTCACACGCCTTCGAGAACATAACGGAGTACTCTCAGGCATACAGGTTTCCTCACGATGTTTTCCTTAAACCTTGAAGCAAGTGATATTTTAATTGCTTGAAAAGTTATAAGTGCGTGCCCGGGTTCGAACCCCCGATCTCTGATTAGGAGGCGGACGGCCTAACCACTAGGCTATCACAGCTCTATAGGTTATAATCTGGAATAAATGTGTCATTCCCGTGAGACCAGGCTGTCAATTTTCACACTTACACTTATAGCTGTCTACTTAGACATGTGAAACAATTCATCAAACAGACATAATCCTTCGAAATAACACGAGCAAAAAGCCGTCTGTCCTAGAACAAATCCTCAAACTCGCGAATAGATGATGGCTTCATCTCAGTTATTACTGTTTAACAAGCAATCTGTCTGTGTACCGACAGTTCAAATCAAACATTTTTTCTTCGCCCTCAACCCTCGAGCTTATTAACGCCTCATTTATTTTTTATTAATATTTTTAACCTTTTACGTTAGAAGAAGTGAGGGCTGACAGGTTATGATAGTCTTACTATTTTATCAAATAGTTAGTATTTTATCGATACTAATATTATAAAAAAAGAAAGATTGCTTTATTCGCAATCGAAAATTTATCGGTAACATTTTAATAATTCCTTTACCTTGAAGAAGGCTATATTTTATTGCAATAATAATAAGATTTCAACCTAAAATAATTGTATGAGTAACCCAAGCCAGAAGATTAAGCGTTATCGATCAGTTTATTGCTGTATCAATGTATATTCCGTCATTCGTCAGCAGCCATCAAGTATTACAATTAAATTCTGACTACCAATAACCATTGCCTTAGATTTTGTAGGATTAATAACGTTTATTAATCTACATCTAGTGACGGCTGGAAGATTGTGAAGAGTTGTCCGAGTGTTATTTTGGACATCATCGGCATACACGTGATAGAGAATTCTCAAGTTTTGAAAACTCTGTAGTTAACGTATAAATAACTAAAACAGCTTTTTTTATACACCATAAGTTTACGGCATTTCACCTGATGGTAAGTGATGATGAGGTCTAAGATGGTAGCGGACTAACCTGTTAGGGTATGGTAAAGCCATATTCCTAATTGGTTTCTACACGACATCGTGCCGGAACGCTAAATCGCTTGACACGTCTTTGTCGGTAGGGTGGTAACTAGCCACGGCCGAAGCCTTCCACCAGACCAAACTCGAGCCGGGAATCGAACCCAGGACCTCCAACTTTAAAATGCAACAGCGCACGCGCTGCGCCACGAAGGTCGTCAGCTGGAACAGAATGAGTCAATGCTAACATAAGTAATTTTTTTTATTTTATATTGACACATATTTAGTTTGATATTTTTATGGATTTTAACATTTTGATTATAATGCGTATAAATGAAGAAGCAGTGCCTGGTTAAGTCTCCGACCTCCCTTGCGGGGCTTTTCATTATCATTACCCTCATAACGTCTAACTGCTGGGCACTTGGCTCCTCTCTCGTATAAGAAAGGGTTTTAGGAGAAAACTTGTATTGTGTTTTTCTGAAAAAGAAACACACTATATAGTAGGGGAGCCCAAGCGAGGATTTCGGGATTTACTCGAGCGCGGCAGATTAATATACAGAGAGATACCTTGTACCCGGTCATGTTCCTCCACCAAACATGAGCCCCATATGTAAGGCCGCGCGTGAACGATACACGATCAGATTAGTAAAAAAAAATTGACCATCAGATATTCTCGAGCACGTCAGATTAAGGTAGGGTGAGTTAATTACATCCTTAAAAGCGTATATTCCACTAATCTGACAATTTGAGAGTGACGTAAAGAAAGGGGAGGGCAGCAAAGTTGTAAAAAAAAAACGTCATCTCGACATTCTCGAGCGTAGCTATTTTTTTTTTTATTTTGAAGGAAATAATTCAAGAATTATGAAAAATATATAATCTGACGATTTCCGCAAGCTGAAATAACAAAAATTCGCCGATAAAGTTAAATGCGTGTAGCTGGGTGATGCCTATATTTCCTTCTCCACGTTTCTATTTCTCTATCACTCTTTCTCTATTTATTACTCTCTCCGTCCCCACTCTGGTTTCTGCTGCCATGACGCCATCACAGCTGATCATAAAGACTTGTTCGAGGCATATTGTTTACAACGTGTTTCCAACGTTTTGGCTTTTTTTGCTATTTTAATATTATTTATGTTAATTAAAGTTTATAAATATTGTTCACCACAAAATACACATTGTATTTTGTGGTGAAAGTGCCTTACAAAAACTTTACAGTAGAAACATTAATCAATTAATGATAAAACATCAATTTTTTTTTAAGCCTTTTTAATTTTTTTTTTTATAAATACATGTATTCTACAAAAAAAGCATACACTTATTTATTTGCATGCTATTTCCTGAGCTTTCTATTAATTAAGTTCAATGATTTAAAAAAAAAACGTTTTTTTTTTGTTAGATTAGGTGAATCCCTCTAGATTATCGTCAGATTATGAGACAGTACGTTTAGAACATAAAGATGAACCATATATATCTTAATCTGACGCGCTCGAGTATTTCAAAATGACGATTTTTTTTTGCACATTATGAAAATCGCCGCGACTTTGCGTCACATCGGAATCGTCAGATTAGTGAATGAGAGCTTTTTTTTGGTGTACTTAACACTCCCTTAGAAAATCTGACGCGCTCGATTAAATATTTTTTTTTTTCATTTTCAAACCTTACATACAACCACACGCATCATGCAAGCGATCAGATTAACATACGTACATTATTAAAAATACGTAGGCCATTGATGCTATCAATATCTGACGCGCTCGAAGATGTCCATGCAACAGTTTTTTTTTTACATATTTAAAAATCTATAGCCGCTTCCCCCACCGATGGAAAGGTATATATCATATAACATTTTTTTCTTCTTATCACCTAAGCTTCGCAACCCAATAGGTCTCTATGACGCTCGAGTAAATCCCCATTTAGCATCATGGGCTCCCCTACCAATACGTTTTTGAGCCGTACCCGAATTTTTTAAATATTCTTATAAATAGATCAAATTCACAAATAACAGAATATAGAAATAAGGCACAATAAAGCGGAATAAAAAATGTTGCCAAGCTGAAATCATGAAACCTTTTATAACATCAGTGCATCGAACTTTAGAAGTCCCCTTTTTAGTAGTCGGATCTAAGCTGACCATCGAACAGCACAACATTTACTGATAGTACCACTTCCGAGCAAATTACCTCGGTGTATTCGTAGCATCGTTCCTTTATTTCGGAAGTCGTGGTTGAATTGCCTCCATTGGTTTTCGTTGGATTTATGCAATAGTATAAAATCCGCAAAACTTGGACTCCCTCAAATGGTCAGCCCCTGTCGTTGTCGACCGGCCTCAGGGTGTCAAGCCATGGGAGTTGTTATTATATTTTCAAAATTATCGTTAATAAGAACCCCCAAAATATGAAGGCAAGTAACATAGAGAGGAATGTCAAACTTTTACTCTGCCTGAGCCAGGCTGGACACATTTGTGCGCCTGGCTCTCTGGGGTCTCTATGTTCCAACGTGCGCCTCCAGCACAACTCTAGTGTCTATTGTTTCCTTTTCTCTTGCCTTGATGGTCTTCGTTTTAATTCAGTATTGGGAAGATCAGACACGGAGCAGATGACTCATGGTCGCTTTTCGTACTCGCTATGCGTTTTGTTATCTCCAGTACACAGTTACCATCGTTGCATATTGCT
The DNA here is from genome assembly GCA_928268935.1 of Lasiommata megera. NCBI lineage: Eukaryota > Metazoa > Arthropoda > Insecta > Lepidoptera > Nymphalidae > Lasiommata > Lasiommata megera. Next base: position 286,504 of record OV743329.1, on the reverse strand, counting down.
GCATTTGGCAGTAGATGAAATCTCCCACGATGTTTACAGATGGTATATTGATGGTGTGAGAGCAACATATTACCTGTCCTAATGAGCCTATTTGAAATCCGATGGCTCAAATGATTGACAACCTTTGCGTGGAACTACTTCGTAGATCAGGCTATCACCTCGGTACATATCTAAAGAAATTGAAAACAAAGGGCTGAAAACAAACGTTGATGATGTATTTGCTTTACTCCGGGCAGACAAACAAATAAAGGAATAACTCAACGAAATATCTCAATGACAATCATTAAAACATGTCCATTGCGTACAATGGAGAGGAGCATTCTGCCATTTCTGGATTTAACTTCGCCTTCTGTGACTAACTAAATAAGGAAAATGTTAAAACAACATTACAAATCGTAAGAAAAGTAGATACATAAAGTCCATATTGCACTTTACAATACTAAGATTCTAAAACCAAATAAAAACAAAAATAAATGCCCAAAAGCGGTCTTATCGCTTAAAGCGATCTTCTCCAGACAACTTTTGTGAAAGGAACCATTTAAAAGGAAAGGGGGATAGTGCAATAGTCAAGAAAAATTAGTAGTAGTAATAAAAAAAAATACATATACTCAAAAAATAAAAGATTGCCCATTTGATGCGTTCTCTAAATCGCTTGTCATATCGGTGTCCGGGTGTGTATATAATAGACTGCTTTTGTTGGAGCTTTGTTGGAAATTCGCAGAGATAAATTATCCCAGAACATGTTAAGGCGCTTAGGAACAACTATCATCAAATGTTAGCGATTGCTGGGCATATTATACAATCAGTCAACCCAACACTGGATTAATATCCGCACAATCCTAAAGTTTTCTCCACTGACCGCAACTAAAAACCAGAGCTAGTTCGCGGTTTAAATTCTTAACCATAAACATTCTTAAAATTTCTATTAAAGCAAACCAACAAACAATCCATTCAGATTTGAAGATCATTGTATATTAATTAAAATGTTTCATTCCCTTTTTTGTGAGTCTGGTTAAACAGTACGAGTATTAGAAGTTATGTTGTGAATTTATCAATGTGGGATTATGCGTATCAAGTCTGCAGTTCAAATACAATAATTGTAATCTTTTGCACTTATGTACTAAATTTTACAGTATTTGATACTGTAAAATTTAGTACATAAGTGCAAGAGAAAACTATTATTATTGTTTTATCATTTCAGAAATTCAACTTCAATGCTCATCTTAAATTACGACTTACAACACATTCTGTTAAAGTACAAAGCCTGGGTGCTTACCTTTTTAAAAAAAATCAAAACAGCCCATAACGACGAAGCCGAGTGCTTTCGTTAGTATAACTTTAATTTCTTAACAAGTTAACGAAAGAACGGTGAAGAACATTACGCCTGTAACAAATGGCAGCTATTAAAAAGTCCTGCTTAGAACCGTTAGTCGAATAATCGACCTTTTCCTATAAGTAATAAGATTCAAAATATATCGAACAATATTACGACATCTGGTAAGTACCCAATAGTGTATTATTCTTGACACTGAAATGTGTGCTCTATTTATAAAGACATAATGAATAGAATGTGGATTCAATATAATCTGTATAGAAGTTTCAATCTTATGCTTCATTAGTTAAATTGTTTGAGGCATTTATTAGTTACTCTATTGTGTTGTAATAAGCAAAGTTTGATTAATAATAAATAGAAAATGAACTTAGGGTATTGTATGTTTTTCAACTTCTCGGCCATTGGCATTTATAATGTCCGATAAAGTACATTATTTTTACATTTATATATAACAGACAAATGCGATTCACTGACCGACTGACCTCTCAAATCACTGATAGATCGGAGTTTGGCGAACGTTACTTTTTATTAGATGCTTCAGTTTTATCATGTAAGCCTGTAAGGTATTAATCTGCACTGTTGTCTAACACGATATCACTATCTATGTGATCATCATGATCAACCCATTACCGGCTCACTACAGAGCACGGGTCTCCTCTCAATATGAGAAGGGTTTGGCCATAGTCCACCACGCTGGCCATGTGCGCATTGGCAGACTTCACACGCCTTTGAGAACATTGTGGAGAACTCTCAGGCGTGCAGGTTTCCTCACGATGTTTTCCTTCACCGTTGAAGCAAGTGATATTTTAATTGTTTAAAAACGCACATAACTCCGAAAAGTTAGAGGTGCGTGCCCGGATTCGAACCGCCGACCTCTGATTAGGGGGCTGACGCCCTAACCACTAGGCTATCACCGCTTCTATGTGATCGTGTACTGTGAAATATTGATGTTTCGCCTTGCCCGTGAGTTTTAATCGAAAATCTACACTTTGAAACTTTCTATAATGCGCTCGTTGAAATGTCAGCCTCGCACAAAAGGTTTCAAGGCACGGGCGTTCAGTTTCACAAAATGATTTTTCAATATTTGATGAAACAGGGCGGCTTCCGTCAAAGGCCCTTTGAGGCGGTAACATCCGACGGACGCCGATATTATTCGGTAACAAGCATGCAAATAAGATACTCTGATTAAATTTTTGATCTTATCGAGCCATTATGTCATTGTACTAATTATTTTTTTGAATTTTTTTTACACAAGGAAAAGTATTTTAGTTTATTTATTCCACTGGAAATTAACTTCTCAAAACCCTCAATGAGCTTGACATTGATGAAAGAATTGCAACGCCTTTTTTCAAAAATTGATTAATTATAATAACTTCGGGCTAAGGACTCTCGCAGAAATGTCAACTCATCTTTTATTAAAAGACTCTCGTCAACTCATCTTTTATTATCATCATCAGAGCCTATGTCAAATATCCCACTTCTGCGCTGTCCTCATTGGTAGAGGAGTTAAGAATATGACCAATATTTTCCTTGCCCGTAAAGTAGTAAACGAAACAACACTGAATATTTGAAACGCAAATAGGTAGATCTAATGCCGACTCATCTTCACAACTAGAAAATTCTTATAGTTTTGTTTTTCTGTTATGTTATTGTGGCGTTCGATCCGAACATCGTATTATATTTCCGAACTAAGCTGGGAACGGATGCAGATATTAAACTCATCTTGCCGGATTTTTCCGACTCCTTCAGGATATGTAACGGGATCATATTTTCCGTTTTCTCATAACATCGCGGGGAATTGTTGCATTCAATAAATACAATGCAATTAAAAACTAAGATTGTACTCTTGACGAAACAATCAACGCTCGTGAAAGCCGGCAAATTGGAAGCTTTGTAGTTTGTACCATAATTTTAACAAAGTGTCGCAGACTACTTTATTTATTTTATTAAAGCAATTAGCTACACGATGATAAATTCAAGACTCAAGTCTCAGAACACTACAATCACACAGAATTTAATTTATAACATACATTACACATGTAAATAGCCATCCACTGTTTGACATACTCGTAACATGGAAACAACATGGTAATTTCACTCTCTAAATTAAAAATCCAAAAAAATGATGTATTTATTTTAATTTTTTGAGACCCGTTTGGATGGGTTAATCTTGTTGCTGGATATATAAGTGAATGCATGCTTATCAATATAGGTAAATTCAAATTCAAATTCAAAATAATCTTTATTCAAATAGTACTTAAAAAGGCACTTTTGACGCGTCAATAATTTACATAGTAGTTATTTCATGGTGATAACTAAATTCGAAAACTTAAAACTAAAGCTATGAGGGTTCCAAACGCGCCCCGGTCTAAGAAGAAGCTCACAACAAACTTACATATACATATATAAATATATTTTTTTCCAACGATTTTTTCTGGAACATCTCTTACACAGCCACACTTATTTGATAGATTTTGCGAATGGGTTCTTTTGTCCCGTGACCTCTAAGCACCCATCTTGAATAAATTTAGCATTTGCCTGTACATTGTTTTACACAGCTAGGCTACCGGGCAAAATAAAAAATTCCCACGCTTAAAGAAATTGAAAGTTATGAAAACATTCATCGTTAGCTTTATTGATTCATTGCCACGATATTGCATTGCACATTGCATCGGCAAGTGCCTTTCTCATATGAGAAAAAGGTTCTCATAGAAGAGAGGTGATAGCCTAGTATTAGGGCGTCAGCCTCCTAATCAGAGGTCGGCAGTTCGAATCCGTGCACGCACCTCTAACTTTTCGGAGTAATGTGCGTTTAAAAAAAAATATATCACTTGCTTCAACGGTGAAGGAAAACATCGCGAGGAAACCTGCATGCCTGAGAGTGTATAATGTTCTCAAAGGCGTGTGAAGTCTGCCAATCCGCGCATGGCCAGCGTGGTGGACTATGGCCAAACCCTTCTCATATTGAGAGGAGACCCGTGCTCTGTAGTGAGCCGGCAGTGTTTGAAATCACCATACGCTACTCCAATGAGGGTTGGAAGAACGTTTATTATAATATATTAGTGCCGATAGCCGCGTCAAAGCTATTTTCCTTAAACTTTAGACTGGTGTTGACAATTGCTTAATTTGACCCAATTGAATCGAACACAGAACCTTATAATGTACAGGAGAACATACTATCTAGAATAGTATAGAGATAGCAGATGCAGTAAAATATAAAGACATCAAGTAATTTTATGTCCTTAGCATCTATTACAGGATATAGTATTATATGAGATGATATAGAGTATTAATTGCTATTGATTTCTATGGACCCTACTATCTATAGGATCAATTTGATAGTGAGATGGGATCATGAGGCTGACCGGCGCGACAAATGGGCCGTATGATGGATGCCCCGCGCCCCACAGAAGGATCTCTTTAATAGCGTGTAAAGAGGTACTTGCTACGTACTCCAACCAACTAAATGATCTTATATCACTCGTACTGTTAAGTGGAGACTAGTTACTACCTAGTGTTCTAAATTCTTACTATTTTTTCTGATAGTAACCTTTCTTTTGGTGTTATCTTTTGCGCTATCAAACAAAATACCAAGTTCAATTTCTAATTCTAAAATCCATGTGTAAAATCCATCTCTAATTCAACTGTGTCTTATTATAACAAGGATTTAGAATATTGATGGAAACTGCAATGTATTAATAGATGGCGTTAACAGCCGCTACAGATTGCTACACACACACAGTCATGTCGGTATTGGTGGTATGTAGACCCAAAGAACGCGGGCTGCGGTTCCGAAATTTTGTATACAGTTTAAAAAATGATTTGCAAATCTTAAATTAGTTCTTGATATTATTTTCACTTTGATATGACATCAATATGTATTTGATATAATATCGATGTTTAAGAAGTTATTTCGGTAATTATTTTAGAAACGCGATAACGTCGGTCATTCTCGGACACAGCTTACAATCATTTTAGTTATCCGTAGATGCGTACATGAATTTACTTACGTGGTATTTATATCCTCTATGAAATTCGCCAAAAATACATTTTCATTTTTAACTATTTTGTCCTGAAGTTGAAAAAATAAAATAATCTTCCTACTCGGTTTCTAGCGTAGCATCGTTTGGAACGCTAAATCACTTGGCGGGCACATTTTTATCATTAATGTTTTGAAGACTGTATAAAAAACGTTAAATGTACATTCATAAAAAACCACGTCCTCATAATTAATTAACACAAAAGTGAATGTTAGGCTGTATATACAATGGAGGTGATTTCCATACAAATTACAGGCGCAGATGCTCCGACAAACATAAATGAAATTTAATTTAACCGACGACACTGCATACAAAAGAATATTAATTAAACTAACAAGTAAAATATTAATAGGTTGGAAAAAAACTTTCTTCGCATTTTATATGAAAACTCAAGATATTTTGTTTCAAGTTTATTTACATATTTTTGCACTCTAGTTTTATTTTGCTCGATGACTTTTTACAAAACCATCACTTATTCGTAGATGCGTACCATCTTGTAAGAAATGGCATGATACCGTTCCTGTAAAATTTTTGGGACTTCTGATCAAAAAAAGTGACAAGTAATTTCAGCAGTCTCCATCGATGATATCCTGACACTGAATAAAATTATCTGAAGAGACCAAACAGGTGGAAATCTGAAGATCAGGGTTACATAGCGGATGCATTAATACCTCCCAGCTAAACTGTCTTAGTTTTTACGGAGTGGAAGATCCGTTTCCGTTGATCAATTCCGGCCGCTGTCTCCCAATTTTTGGCTTTCATCTCATACAGCTCAACCAATAAAAACCCAGGTATTGGCAAAATCTGTGAAGGCTTTTCGATTTATGATCTCGACACTTTATCGCAAGGTGTTTCGTACACTTTTCATCAATTATCAATCTCTTCATAAACGATTCAGTTTAAAAAAAAATGTCAATAAAGAATCACAGTCTCCGTCCGCAATGCGACATTCCCAGTTGTTCATACTACCGTTGTTAACTACTGATATGCCGATCTTGCTCCAATTTTCCGAAAATGGCATTCATTTTATCCGCAACAGGGCCCGCGGCAGCTCGTCGAGGAGTCGAGCGTTGAAATCGACTCCGCAATTGCGAGAGTGCAAATTCCATACCAGGGGTTTACGGAGTCAGCAAATGGACAGAAATTAAACGCGTACCGAGATTTCATTTACAATAAAGAACAGATGTAGAGCCGAGTACACAATGGCGGCGATTTCCATACAAATTAAAAGTTGCTTCGAAAAATATTAAAGAAAATTCAATTCGACGCGAGAACTAATTAATTTATTTTTAATATGGAAGTTATTATCAATTTATATTCTATAGCAGCAATGGCGATCCTTTTTGCAATTACTCGTACGTGCCAATTTTTTCAATGAAAAGTATTCAAAGCTATGTTAAATCTCGATAACTAGATGAGCATTTATAGAAACACTTTTAAGTGTATCTTGATTAAAGTATAGAAAATGTTTCGGATCCGTAAGTCATCACTGGTAACACGCACTGTTCGAAAACTTTAGTCTTCAGGCACTGAGCGATTTTTGACGAAAAGATGTATGACGCCTCTTGGCCTGGTGGCCAGATTTTGGAAACGTCAAACCGGAGCTCCGTCAGTCCCTGGGACAAAACACATTTTAATTCCAAATAGGCAATTGATTTAAGGACAGTTATTAATTTGCTGGAGGGTGGCGATTTTTAATTTGTGCAAACAATATGTTACGCTCTTCACGCTGAGCCGACGCGCGGCGCGTCACGCGACATGTTTATTCATGTCCGCACATTTACACCCGAGCTGGCTTTTAAAAATTGGAAACGTAAATATTAACGCAATCAAAACTGATTGTATGCTTTTTCCTCCGCACACAGAAAAGTCGGATTAAATTGGCAACTTTGCAAAAAAAACCTAATATTTATTTATTTACCTAATAAGCACATTTCACGCGACAACATCGTTAAATAGCAATACGCACTTGCGCTGGTTAATCATTAATTGGATCACTACTTTCTCTTACTGCGTGCCTCGGGGAGCACGAACGCCACTGACTCCACCGTACACATACTTCGATAATAGACATGCAGACGGTGTTACAAGAGGACAGTAAAACAGTTAATAAAGGAGCCAAAGCAAATAAGCTGCGACGTCTCTGCAGCAGCACTCACCGCCGCGGCACAGAGAACTTCGGAAGTTCGGATTGCTGTCTCCGCTACCAAGCTCCATCTCTCATCGAAAATCCAGATCCTCAACAGATCTTCACCCACAGGCCTTCTACTGAAAAACGACTGTGTTAGACGCTGTGATAGCCTACTGGTTAGGGCGACAGCCTCCTAATCAGAGGTCGGCGGTTCGAACTCCGGGCATGCACCTGTAACTTTTCGGAGTTATGTGCGTTTTAAAAAAATTAAAATATCACATGCTTCAACGGTGAACGAAAACATCGTGAGGAAACCTGCACGCCTGAGAGTTCTCCATAATGTTCTCAAAGGCGTGTGAAGTCTGCTAATCCGCACATGGCCAGCGTGGGGGACAATGGCCAAACCCTTCTCATACTGAGAGGAGACCCGTGCTCTGTAGTGAGCCGGTAATGGGTTAATCATGATGTTGATGATGAGTTATATAACAACAAATAAATAGTTAAGCGTTATCATTTAATAAACGAATTAATAATCCAAAATGAAATAAGGTGTAACGAATGTCGTAACTTCATTTGACTTGCTCTGTATAGGAATGAAAATAATCCTCGTCGAATTATAATTATTTTTTGTAATTTTACATACTCACTTAGTAATTCATTCATATTTATCTAAATACATTAACAATCTCATTAACAGGAGTTTTTTTAACATATTACTTAATCCTAATAAAAATTATAATAAAGAACGTAATTTGGCAAATTTTCAAACGTACTTAGATGATTGTTTTATAACCATTTCCGCGGAGCCCGGCGGGTGTTTTCTGTAAAAACAGGTAAAAATTAGAATCGTATAATTGTAGGGAGGATATATTATGTGAAGGTATAATTATTTTCTTTTTTTTTTGTAATTTGGCAATGACCGATTGCTGTCATAAATATTAATAACTACGACCGACAATGCTTAACCGACGCCGACTTTGAGCACACTCTTGGATTATAAAGTTAGAGGTTCTGGGTTCCATTCCCGGCTTGAGTCTCTTCTGGTGGGAGACTTCGGCCATGGCTAGTTACTACGCTACCGACGAAGACGTGTCGTCAAGCTATTGAGCGTTCCAGCACGATGTCGCGTAGTAATTAGATAGTATACCATAGTAAACCCATACTCCTAATTGGTTAGCCCTTACCATCTTAGGCTGCATCATCACTTACCATCAGATGAGATGCCGTTAAGGGCTAACTTGAAGGCCTAGACATGACAGGGCAAAAAAACTACAACCTAACAGCGTGTTACAATTAACACGTTATAAAGTTTTGTAAAACAATTAAATTATCAATTATTTTTAAACAATTAAAATATCACTTGCTTCAACGGTAAAGGAAAACATCGTGAGAAAACCTAAACGCCTGAGAGTTCTCCATAATGTTCTCAAAGGCGTGTGAAGTCTGCCAATCCGCACATGGCCAGCGTGGTGGACCATGACCAAACCCTTCTCATATTGAGAGGAGACCCGTGCTCTGTAGTGAGCCTGTAATGGGTTGATCATGATGATGATGATGATGATGAAAGTCTTGTACAGTTGTTGCTCCTCCAGGAAGTTTTTCATTATAATGTAGATAAACTCTAAATCTCACCACGGAAAATGGCTGCATCACGTCTCCTTCCTGAGCTCACAAGATCGTGTACACAATATAACACATAGTTTCAATTACCGCACAGCAGTTTGTAAATGCTAATCAAACAAGCGAGCGTGCTGGGCGAGCGGCGCGGCTTCATTTACATTCCAAAAACACTCACACACACACGCTTACATGTTTTATATACGTGCTAAGGCTTACAAGCGGTGATAGCCTAGTGGTTAGGATGTCAGCCTCCTAATCAGAGGTCGGTGGTTCGAATCCGAGCACGCGCCTGTAACTTTTCGGAGTTATGTACGTTTTTAAACAATTAAAATATCACTTGCTTCAACGGTGAAGGAAAACATCGTGAGGAAACCTGCACGCCTTCTCCATAATGTTCTCAAAGGCGTGTGGAGTCTGCCAATCCGCACATGGCCAGCGTGGTGGACTATGGCCAAACCCTTCTCATATTGAGAGGAGGCCCGTGCTCTGTAGTGAGCCGGTAATGGGTTGATCACGATGAAGGCATACAAGGGTTTTAGACTGGGTATTAAGCGGACAGGTGACTGAAATAGCACCCGCGTGCAGCTTCTGCACTAAAAGATGGAAGAGAAACTTATTTAAAACTAATTAAAATCATTTGTACATTACACGTCTGTGTATAACGCTGTAAGCAGGTTATAAATTCAAATTCAAATAATCTTTATTCAAATAGTCCTTTGAAAGGCACTTTTGACGCGTCAATAATTTACATAGTATTGATTTAATGGTGATAACTACATTCGTAAACTTAAAACTAAAGCTATGAGGGTTCCAAACGCGCCCCGGTCTAAGAAGAAGCCCACAACAAACTTAGCCAGGTACATTAAATAACGCGATATTGCTCTCTTTCTCCATCTCCCTACGTTATATCGTCTTTCCAATTTTTTAAACACAATGTGCGTCAGTTGTCAAAATTAAAAACTCAACTAGGATTTACTTAAAAAATATTTTTAAAGAAGGCAGCGTTGCTACCAATACGTAAGTTTTATGACCGTTTTTTATACCGTCAAGTGATTCTCGCAATATATTGATTTGGCCGTGATACCGATAGCTTCTGTTAGGATAGTCGTAAATAACTTTACTGCGGCTCAAACCTTTAGTGTAGATAGTGCTCAATGATCTTTAATATAAACAATAAACAGCAAGTATAATTTGCTATATTCCGCCGACAACCGAGAGATTAGTATAGTATAACACCACACTAAAAAGTAAAGTCAACTTTACTTTTCGCGCTTGTGAAGTCAACATCTCCTGAGGATGATCCGGTGTCGGGTCGAAAGGTGGGTGGAGGATTTTGTGTGGTGTTATACTATACTAATCTTCCGGTTGTCGGCGGAATATAGCAAATTATACTTGCTGTTTATTGTTTATCATGGACTTCCGCAAAGTAACGCCTGCTTCTATTCATTATATCATCTTTAATATGACGATAAGCAAATGATAATGTCTAACTCGATCCCCAATTTATGGCGAGATGTATAGACAGACACATCGCCAAAAATCAAAGCATTGTTTGTTGATATCAACTTAATTGAAAGAAAACTGACAAACGCCATGAATGATCGCAACCCTCGTCCTCAACGAAAATATTATCAGAAAAAGGACTAATAAATTAGTTACATCAGACGAAAAGACGGATGCCGTTTCACAGCGGTTCGAGCAGAGCAGGGGGAGGGGGGGAGGCCGCGGCGAAAATTAAAAATTTCAATTTCAGACTCATTTGCGAACACCCCATTTATCTTGATTCCGACAGCGAGCTTTTATCCGACTATGTTTACACGTATTGGTAGGTATTACAAAACCTCATGGGAATAATTTACTTTTGGAGTATTCAAATTATCTTATGGAATCGAAACATTATTATCTTCTTGCAAATTATTCCAAAATTTGCAAGCGATTTGGGCGTGATAAAGTTACAGACAAACAGGAAGTTCTAGATATATCTTAGTTACATATAATAAACTACTTATATGTAACTAATTACATATCACAAGTCTCGGGCATCACGTCGAAATATTACGTTTAAAATTATTCTTCTACGCGTTGGATTAAAGACACCAGGAGGAGTGTTGCGTGGTTTGAATCTCTCTGCAAGACTATCAGTATCCACCGAAAGTTTATCATTATATACTCGCGCCACTTATTCTGTAACGCGTTAGATATATACACGTACTCGTGTGTACACGCAGCAGACCGCAGAGCTCGTGCACGCGAGTGTTCCACACACGTAACGCGAGCGCCGCAGCGGCCGCGCCGGCACGCGCCGCTGTTTGCATTGCGCCCGGTTCAGAGCCCGTAATGAGCGGCCGGGCCACATCTCGGTCGGATTTACTCGAAAAATAATGAATCGTGTGATTTTAGCGATTACATTCACACTTATGCGTCGCAGATCGCGCTGAGATACGAACCCGTGGCGGCGCGGTGCGGGCGCGGTCGTGTCTCAATCAGCGAGCACAATCGTTCGATTCCCCATTCGATTCGGGCTTCTGCCTCTAACGACCTCCGTGGCGCAGTGCGTGCGCTGTCGAATTATAACATTGGAGGTCCTGGGTTCGATTCCCGGTTCTAGTCTGGTCTGGTGAGAGGCTACGGCCGTGGCTAGTTACCACCCTACCGACAAAGACGTGTCGCCAAGCGAGCTAGCGTACTGTCGCGATGTCGCGTAGAAACCTATTAGGAGTATGGGTTTACCATACTCCTGTTAGACGAGAAAGCATGCCAAGAAGATAATTCTATCCTACTCTTGTAAGAAATCTGTGGGATACGCAGCACGTGCATATGTTAAAGATGACTAATAAACATAGCTCAATCCAAAGGTCATTGGGTGCGCAGCCAAGTGCGTAATTTTCGTTAAATAAAATACTTCGAGTGCGTACATCGCCAGTGGGAGGGCAGCGTTACCGCGGCAGGATAGCTGTAATCTGTGCGTCGGCCGGGCCGGCACGCGTTGTGTGTTTGTGTTACACCTCCGATCCGGGAGTTACTACTAATGACAATAAAAACAGGAATGTGTAAATACATACATTACGGTGAGCCACCTCTGGATAGTAGGCGCAAATGGGGATAAGATTAAATCTTCTTCCTCTGATATTGTTTATTCGCGCATTTTGTCGAAATGTATATTTATAACGTAACAAGTAACATTTTGCAAAAAATAATTTTCTTAATATAATGATATAACAAAATTCATATGGTTAAAACGATGAAACGCTTTTCGATTTATAATTTGATACTTTTTTTCTTAGAAGGAATTTTATAACTTACCTATTTTACCTTAATACCATGCCTATTCTTAAAGTAAGATTTCTCAACATTTTTTAAAATTAGATGGAAAAAAAAACAGAGTTGGTCTTTGTTTGCCAAACACCGCAGTGAATGAATGAATCAATGTTGAATGGATCACCTCGGACGACCAGTTAAAAAAGTGCACTGCGAAAAAGAGGTTCTTGACAAAAACACTAAGTTCGCTTCGCCTTCGCTTGAAAATCGAACTCGGGCCCTCGCTATCTGTGATGAAACATGACAAGCACTAGACCAAGGAAGCAGTTACAAAAGCCAGGCGTCGATATGAGCTCTAAATATTGTAATAAAATATTCGATACTGTCGAGTCGTGTGACACAGGCTGCTGGCACACGAGCCGCGCGTGTTTACGACGCGACGCCGCGGTATCGCGCAGGTTTACGACGCGCATCGCTTATCCGCCAGCGGCCTTTACTACCGCCTTAACGGCCACTTGTTTTATCTCAGCTCTGAGATACAACTCTTCGCGAACATTCTATAAAGCTCGCAGTGCAGCCGAACGTAGCGAAGCTTCCATTGGGCTTAGACATGGTCCAAGACATTTCTGGTGAGACATGATCAGTAACGATGCTTATAAATTTACACAATTCGGAGCCGGCGCAATTTTGAAACTTCTCCCGTGATTTCACTCGCGTGTTTTATTCGCGAGTTCTTTTCACACACTTCCCATCAAAAAGTGAAACATAATAATCATAATATTAATCGGTGTCTTAAGATAAAATGTGTCCAGTGCATAATTCCAATATATAGTTTTGATTGGACCGTATATCATTAGCTGAACACAACATATCATCATCATAGTTAATAACCAAATACGAGAGAACTGATACTAGTTGTACAGTAGTTATGAAATATACATATTCTTCATGGTTGGAGCGCCGACGTCACTGTCGTTTTATTAGGAAAATTTATTTAGATTTCAAATGGACTTTGTACGTATAGACTATTGGGATTTTTAAATATTCCTGTTGAATAAGCAACGTTCGCAATTGAAAATTATCCCGTGTGTCATTGATATTTCCGTTTCCGTGACCGCATATAACATATAAACCTAATTTCGAGGAAGTTTGCTATAACCAACTGTAGCTGTACTTGTAGCCCATCGACGAAAAGAAATTTTTTTTACTAATCCGTGGATATTTCCGGGATGATAAGTGGCCTATTTGTCAATCCAGGTTACAATGTATCTGCGTTAAATATGTCGTCTCTGCGGTTAAACGAGAATTCTGGTAATGAATAGAAGGCAGGCGTTACTTTGCGGAAGTCCATGATAAACAATAAACAGCACACCGAATCATCCTCAGGAGATGCTGACTTTACTTTTCTCGCTTGTGAAGTCAACATCTCCTGAGGATGATCCGGTGTCGGGTCGAAACGTGCGTAGAGGTTCTAGTGGAGGATTTTGTGTGATGTTATACTATACTAATCTCCCGGTTGTCGGCGGAATATAGCAAATTATACTTGCTGTTTATTGAGAATTCTGGTTTTAATTTCTAATTGGGAACCCTATGAAGTTCGTCGGAAGCAAGAATCATTCTTTTTCCCTCGCATCTCAGATTTTTAATCTTCGATAATGAAGCGGCGCGCCCCGGCGCTCGCTAGTTGAGTCGCTCCGCTCCTTTCAGTTCAAACGGCGACAAAGAGAACTGAACTAATGACGCGTACAGCCGCCAACTGAGAGCGGGAAACTGCGGGGATCAGTATTAACGCTGCCAACTGATACCATGTTTGCACTCACCGCCTTTCAAAAGATCTTTTATGATGACATTTCTGGCGCTGTGCTGAGCAATGTGATCCAATAAGTTGGCGGTTCAGTATCGGATCTCTTTTTGGCATTTGGAAATATAAAACAATAAACAACAAGTATAATTTGCTATATTCCGCCGACAACCGGCAGATTTGTATAATATAACACCACACAAAATCTTCCACTAGAACCTCTACGCACATTTACTTTTCGCGCTTGTGAAGTCAACATCTCCTGAGGATGATCCGGTGTCGGGTCGAAACGTGCGTAGAGGTTCTAGTGGAAGATTTTGTGTGGTGTTTCATTATTTGGAAATATATCATTTCTAAATTTTCCGTGGTCCTGTCTATAGGCCTTGACTAGTTACAACCCTACCGACGAAAACGTGTCGCCAAGCGATATAGTGTTCCCAATTGTATGGGTTTACCTTACCCCTAACAGGTTAGCCTGCTACCATCTTAGACTGCATCATCGCTTACCATTAGATAATCTCATCTAAGGTTAACTTGTAGTGTATAAAAAAAGAACGTGACGCTAAGCAATGCAAGCAAAGCTAAATTCCGGAATGATGTACCATATGAAAAGCTGAGTTAACAGGCTTTTTATTCTTAATTACTAGTATTAAGTAGTTTTTGAGAGTGCAATATCACTCGGAGATGGCCTTCGTCTTCTGCAACTTGAAGTCCTAGTTAAAGCTTTACCGATCTATCACCACCGGATAATTTCCTTTCCGTCAGACACGGCAGTACTCTCTTGCCTTGGAGTTGGTGATCCTCCTCTGGGTATACCCATCTTTGGTACATAATCGGCAGTGACGCCTAGTCAGCTGGCTGCCTCTTGACAGTCTGCATATGCATTATGTTGGGATGTTACTCCATATCTCACAGCATGTAAACCCGCGACCACAGCCACTCCACGCAATTGTAGAATGGGTTATCTCTCGACCCTGCCTCCTATGAAAGAAACACCGAGTATTTTTAAAATGAATTTTACAAAGATAATAAAAGACCAGCATAAGAATCTAGAATCGCAAAAGCGGTAGCATCGAGCCATTTTTTACAGCCTTCTAAATGAGCATTTGCATTGATTTTTTTTTTTGTAATTTTGAACGTTTGTGGGAAACTCATTAAAAAATTACTTTATTTTTTAAAAAAAATGTATCTTTTTTTATCACGAGATTTTTTTGTTTAGAAAAGTGGTTATCATTTAATTTTTAATCTTTCAACCTCACTCTGAATTAAGATGATAATAAAGTGGGTAGGTGTTGTTAAACATGATAGCAGCGAGTAAACTTAAATTTCTACTTTCACAGCACACAAATAAACACAAGTCATTATCAAAAAAGCTCGGCCGAGGGCGAGGGCAAGTTAGCGGTAATGCTATAAGTAGATCTCATCTCGGCCTCATTAGTGCCTCGTTACGGAGCACGGCGGAGCAAGTGGGGGGAGTCCTCGCCGCAAGTCAGCGGCCACTTCGCTCAGCATTTGTTCAGGACAACTTACTTTTGTATATTTGTCCTCTGCACAGATGTCATTTGTAATGATGAGAGCGCGTAATATTTTTCTTTTTCGTGTTTGATCTTTATCAGTTTTCTTGTCTATTCATACCGCCTAATATAATAGAGTAATGTATGTTTAAAGACTGGCAGTACTTCGTACAGACTAAGACGTCATAGATATATTTACGCTACCTGCAAGATAACTGAAATGTATACTATAATAAATAGGCTTACAACAATCGTAAAATTGTTACACAATATCGTTGACTGCTCAACAAGGAAATTGTGTTTAGTAACCACGTGTCTAGTATCTGTGTTGAATCGTCACTTGGCAGATTTCCATATTATGATTGACAAAGCATCATTACAGTCACTTATAAAAATTGTTTATAAACAATATCCTGATTTCTTCTATTAACATAAATGAAGGATTTTAATTACCACCTCTTGATAAAATCGGATTGGCGTGCTGTCTATAATCTAAAACCTTCTATCCTGTGAAAGAGGTCCATCCATTAGTAGCAAATTAAAGGGCTAATAAAATGATGATGCAATCGTAACAAACTAGTTTTACGTATTATATTGCAGTTAAAAAAGGTAACAAATATCGCTTGAATAAGTATTCAGCTGTGATACTAACCCCCTGACCTCCCACATCGCGAACAAACAAACTGAATGAATAGCGAGAGATACCCGCACCTACCGGAGCGACAACTTTTCTCATTATGATAGGCAGCAAGTGTGGTGCAGCCATTGAAAACTGCTGAGCGATCATTTCGCTCATACTGAGTTGATGAACTACCTATAAAATATTTCCACTCGCGCATAATGTACTAGTGAACTAAAAACTTGCGTTGGATGGTAATATGAGTTTTTATATTACTAATAGTTTTTATCCATAACTTCGCCGATTTAAAGCTGGATTATAAGTTATAAGCTTCAGCTACAAAGTTTTAATATTTGAAACCCGATATCCTCTAGGGGATGCACTTTAGGGGATAAAAATCGTCTCTCAGTGAACACCCACCTCACGAACGCCTACCCGCTGTCAAACAGCTCGATCCAGTGCTCGATATGCTTTTGAGACGAGCGTCGATAGATGATTCAGGCACATTTTTCTTATAGGTACATAGATTATTGCGAGGTGATAGTGAACTTTCATCATCATGATCAACCCATTACCGGCTCACTACAGAGCACGGGTCTCCTCTCAATATGAGAAGGGTTTGGCCATAGTCCACCACGCTGGCCATGTGCGGATTGGCAGACTTCACACGCCTTTGAGGACATTATGGAGAACTCTCAGGCGTGCAGGTTTCCTCACGATGTTTTCCTTCACCGTTGAAGCAAGTGACATTTTAATTGTTTTTAAAAACGCACATAACTCCGAAAAGCTAGAGGTGCGTGCCCGGATTCGAGCCGCCGACCTCTGATTAGGAGGCTGACGCTCTAACCACTAGCCTATCACAGCTTCAAGTGAACTTTAATATCTACATATTTTGTTTACCTGAAACTATACTAGATAGCTGTATTACGTCCGAAGCTTACAAGAATGGTACAGCGAGGCTGATTCAAACTAACTAGTGACAGTTTCCAATTTAAAGTTGCCGTGATTTTGGTGTCGCAGTCGGCCATTAATCAACCCGATCCCCATCGGCGCTGACGCGGCGGCGCGGGAGCCGCCACAGATTGCTAATCGCGCAAGTTACTTGCTGTCTACTCTCATTCGAACAATTACTTCGGGTCAATAACTTTGTAAACTGATGACAGCGAATGCTATCTTCTCCTTGGTCGAGTATGAAGCGTGTTCTGCAGATCAGGAGTTCAAGAGTTTCTACAGAAACTGGGTTCGCGGGGTTGTGTCAAAAATTAAAAATAAGACATTAGGTTTCTCAGTGCCATCCTGAAGTTAAACAAATTGCCTCTATGACGCGTGTGTACGCAAAGCATGGCGACCCCCGTCGGACATATTGCAGCGTTCACAACAATACATACGGTGAGCGAACGACCGCGTATTTGTTGCCGCGATTCATGAACGAACTACCAAACAAAAAATAGATATTAAAAATATCAAGAACAAATTAAAAGAATATTTCGTAGCTGAGTTGGATGGTAGATGATGTGTCAACCGTCTAACTCAGTAAAAAAATGTTCTTTTCATATCACATGCTTACTTGGTTCCTTTAGTTCTATAATGTAACCGTTAATATCACTCACAGCCTAATAGTAAGTTGCAGGCTGGCACCGAGGAGAAACCTTCATTTTTTTTTATATAAATAAATAAATAAATTCTTTATTAAACAAAAACAAGCATCAAAATAAGTACATAAACAACTTGCAAATTAACTTATTAACGCACTTTAATGGTGATATATGTTCTTCAATTGTTATATTCTGTTACTTACAACTTGCTTATTTAGTTCGTTTCGTTTTAATATTAACATAACGATTTGGCGTAGAATGACAGAACAACTAATAGATTAATGCGGGGAAGCTACCGTCGCGTCGCAACGCTTCGCAGCTGATCGCGTTGCGTCGTGGCATTATGTATGTGTGTATGTATGTATGTACTTAAGCAATAAAATCTACTGCCCCTGATTTAGGTATATACCTGTATTTCAGGCGGCAGTACTCTCCTATATATGTGAGTGTATATGTGTGTGTGTGTGTGTGTGTGTGTGTGTGTGTGTGTGTGTGTGTGTGTGTGGGTGTTCGTTTTATAACTTAATCCGAACCTAAGCCTTCCAGCAGTTTTTCAGTTTCACTGTATGATTTTGTGAGTAACCACTCTTTTACACGTATTTTACATAGTTTTTTGTTAAGAGGATAAATATTTATAGCTTTATTTATTTTATTATAGAGTCTAGAGCCAATGATGTAATATTGCCTCCCAGTAAGTTTACTTCTGTGTCTTTCTGTCTGGAATATCATGTCAACTCTTCTCTTATGTTGATTTTTAACGTAAGTAGTGGAACAATGTTTTCGAATAATAGTTTGAAAAATAAAGAGTTGGCGAACTGATAAAACTTTACAGTCTTTATATAATTTCTTAATTTTTTTGTATATATAGTATTTTGAATGATAAATAATATTAAATGAATAAAGTTCATATTGATACGTATAGAATATACATAGAGAATAATCGCGGTAAGCAACGGCCTTTTTTTTTAAGTGAAAACTTCTTTAGCGGCGTTGAGCACTTTTTCTGTAATGGGTATAAAATCTTAAACTCGCGTCAGGACACGTGACCTGATCGAAAAAGCGTAAGACGGATGGAGAGTAGACAGCTATCCCCTCTCTACGGCGCGGCGAAAATGTATGCCTGGGCCTACTGTTTCGTTTAGGCAGCGCAGGGCGCTTGCGCGAATGTTCGTGTATGTTACAGCGTGCCACGCGCATCCATGGATGGTGACAGCTGATGGCTCGACCGTCTGTGTAGTGATCACATTGTTGTGTATTCGTAAAATTCGTGAATGTAAAGTGCTTAAAATATGGAAATTGATATAGATAAACTTTTTAATGTAAAATAATTGTAATAGTTTTAAAGTGTTAAATTTTTAATGTAATATAAATTGTCATGTTTGTGTACGATAGCGCAATAAATGAATATTGTATTCTACCACATAAATGATAGTACTTTTATACTGATAAAGCAATTGGTGCAAAATTATTCCATAACCATTCCAAAATATCAAACATGCTCAACGTTAATAATCAAGTTTTCCCGGAGTGCAACCCGTCTTTTGTTTTTTTATTGGGACTGTCTTTAGCTGTGCGAACCCTACTGGTTGCGACAGCGTAACCGGGCTGTTTCCAAGTTTCGGAAAGAAACCAGAAGAAATTTTGAGCCTTAGGGATCGAGGAAGTTAAGGGAACGTCCTGTGAGGCGGACGATATCTCTTCGATAATCGTTTTAATTAGGTAGCCGGCCCTGGGACCCTCGTTATCTCGGAGATGATAGCCGATAACGGGACATCACCACAAAAGCGACCGCTTATAGTTTAACTGATTGATAATTATATACGCGTTGAGAAGCTTTTACACGAACCAAGAGTTATTGATATTATAAAAATACATTTTTAAATACCAAAATGTTCCTGGTCACTTGATGTGTTAAATAACACATGTAACTAAAATGTCTTATTACTAAATATATTACAATACCGGTTTTCTGAACTAAAATCTAGCCATCTATGAGCCTGACAAGACATGTGAGCAGAAATGAATGTCTATTCACCTGAGACGACTACGACATTGATGTCAGAAAAGTAAATATATCCTTAGAAAAAGTTTTCTCAGTGATAAATAAAAACTGTTTTTGACACTCCTAATATTGGCACTCGAAAATAAATGTAACATTTTGTTCCTCCAAAAATATAGTAGGCCGGTGAATGTAAAAGAGTTTTCCGCAAGCGGCTGACAGCGCTGTCACCGCGGGACGGCGCGCGTTCTGAGCCGTCAGCCAAGTGTCGGCGACAGCCTTTGTAATCCTTATTGAAGTTAATGGGCCAAATTCCCAAATGCGAACGAAGTGATTTTTCTATAAACATTTGACAGTGTGTTCCCAAATTATGTCTTCATTAATTAATCTATCAAATTAATAGTCTAAAGACTTAAAAGCTTAAATTTTATTTTGATATTTAACTTTAAAATTTTTCGTTTTATAGACCGACTTAAAGAGCAAATATGTTTGGAATTTAAATAGATTTAAGATATTTAAAAAAACAACATTTTTTTACACTAAAGCTCTATTGGGATAAGAGGATGCTCGAAGATGTTTCATATTGAAAATATTAACCTCGATGTGATAATATTTAGAGCAGTTCACCGACTGCCCGTTGGTCGGTATCTGGTTGCCCTCTTACGCTCTCACTTTCGGTCGATGGGCGTCGTTTGCGTCCTTTTAAACATTAAACTCCCATACAAGTTGGTTGGCTTTTGTCATCGGGATATCAGATAATAGTTCTATAGCAGGCAGGGTTTCTCGTAACTGTGGGAGAAGTGATTGAACGAGATAATTCATATACAGCCAGCATTGTAAACGCTCCTATTTTTTTCTTTCCGGACTGTCACTGTACAAACCCTATTGGTTGCCATAGTGTAACCGGGCTGTTTGGCGAGCTTCGGAAAGAAGCTCTGCCAGAAGAAATTTTTAGCCCTAGGGCTCGAAGAAACTAAGGGAACGACTGCCTAAGGGCGCCTCCTTTGAAGCCGAACCTCGGCTTAGGCGACGTTTGGAATAAAGGGGGGGGTCGGACGGTTAGTGGTCCGTACGTCTCTGAGGCCGTGGATGGAGCCCACGTCCGGATGACGTAAGATAGCGGGGACCTCGTCTTCGCCGGCGAAGACGGTGTGTAGCGCATGATTGTGTGGTAGGTGGTACGAGTATGTTGTCAGTAGTCATCTGATCGTCAGGGTCATGAAGGATATGTTTAGGTCTCCTCTTTTGGAGAGGAGCGCTTAGGTCGGGTGAGTTAAACGCTCCTAGTGCGCAACATACAACCACGGTTTGCGATGTGTATACACTGCATCTCAGGACTTTTGACTTATAAGTGCTAACGGCTGGGCCGCCATATCTTATCCAGAACTATAACTACAATATACATTTCACTTTGTCATCACGGGTAAGTAATATGCAAATTAACCGGTGTAGTATTCAAATTGACGAGTTACCAGCCGAGTGTCCCTTTCTATTATTATTATATTCGTCTCGGCTGATTATTATTACTCCTCGGATTGCATCTCATTAGAGAGCTTCATGATTTGATATAGATTTTAATGTTAGTGCGCGTATGAGTAACGAAGGCTTACATCCTTAAAACCACTTTTTGCTGCCATGGCATCATATCAGGCTGTTGATAGATTTATAGGTATGTATAAGTCAGTGTAGTTGAAGCGGTGATAGCCTAGTGGTTAGGGCGTCAGCCTCCTAATCAGAGGTCGACGGTGCGGACGCACCTCTAACTTTTCGGAGTTATGTGCGTTTTTAAGCAATTAAAATATCACTTGCTTCAACGGTGAAGGAAAACACCGTGAGGAAACCTGCACGCCTCAGAGTTCTTTATAATGTTCACAAAGGCGTGTGTAGTCTGCCAATCCGCACATGGCCAGCGTGGTGGACTATGGCCAAACCCTTCTCATATTGAGAGGAGACCCGTGCTCTGTAGTGAGCCGGTAATGGGTTGATCATGATGTTGATGATGATAAGTCAGTGTAGTGATTGCGTCGATTATGTACAACATATTATGTACAATAAGACGCGTTTTCATATTTATAATATTGGTATAGATATTTTTGGCTAATCACTTCTATCAGCCAGTTCGGATCGCCATCATCGTCATGTATAAGATTTGTAAGCCGAAAACGTCAGAACGTCCAACACTGTATAAATTGACTTTTTCATATTGTTTCAATCAAAAAAACCAAAATAACTTCAAAACAACTACACGGATTTAGATGCAGCTTAGAAAATATACTGATGAAATCAATTACGCAGAATGCATATTTCAGAGTGTCTCCGGCGGCCAAATGCTATCCTTTCACCTCCACGCCTCTGAGAGCACGTTCACCCCGTTTGCTCGGGACAGTAATAACATCGATCATGACACACGCGTATTACAAATAATTATCATTGCGAATGGATTATTTATCGTCCGACATTTACAGTTTACTGTATCGCTAGTTACTATGCAAATGAACCTGTATTTCAATTTCAAATTTAGCCGTTATTGCGTCGTGCTCCAGGTAGCTCCAGCTCGGCTTTGCCCCACCAATTAATAATAATCCTACACAAGCGAATTGTTACGTATTAGCTATAGATGTTGACTATGTATAAATTAATAATACGCTATAACCTATACCGTATTATCGATTTCGGGAAAAAGTTTCTTCGATTTTAAGTCAATAATCCATTTTATTCGACAGACTTTTGCCATCAGATCCCGTTGATGTAAAAATTTGGGGATTTCAGAAGGTGCAAGGTCAGGGCAATATCTGGACTGCTAGAAATCGTGCCCCACGTAATTTAGTCTTCCGATATCATGTCTCATAAAAACTGAGCAGGGAGTGATTCCTAGGCCGATGCCGTCTTAGACTACTGATTCGTCACTTACCAGCAGTAGAGATTACATTCAACAGCCAACTTGTATTGGTGCAAAGATTAAGTCAAACTTGATATTCATAGTGCATTGTAAGTCCTCTTATGCGTCGACCGATGGAAGGCAGTAGGTACCCGGCGGCGGCCGCCAACTTTTCGATAATGTGTACACTAAACTGATATTAATCGCTCATCGCCCGGCGCCGCCTCCTCTCTCCGCCGAGGATTAAGCCGAACGCGTTTTTAATTTGTTTCGCGTTTAACTTCCACTTTCAGTTCTTCCTGATTTTAATGAGAGGATTACATCGCGGTAAGTTTGTTCTTGTTTCGTAAAACTCGCACTTCCAGAACAACTTAACATACCCGCGAAGTTATTTGTAAAATAAAACTGACTGACTGTAAATGTATGTATCTTAAGTCAGAAGACATAGAAATTAATTAACAACTTTATATAAGGTGTAGATCTTACTTTTTAAACATTTACAGATACTTGTTATGTCACATGGTGATTGAATCTAATTCCTAACGATGGGGCATCACGCCGCATCAGCCCAATTCCGAAACAGAAATGTCCAGGTGCAATCCGATAGCATCACAGACGCCACTTGGGAATTTATAATATCGGAATTTTCTCTGCTCTGATCTAGTGGGAGTGGGGTTTATGCTGCGGCGAATACAACCCGAGCGACAAAGCGTTGCCGCCAAGCGATTTAGCGTTCCAGTACGAGCTAAGTTAGAATATTGTTGACGGGTACAGTCTAATTACTTATAAAGAGTCCTCCAGTGCTATCTTACACGCCTTCATCACATACGATATTTATTTATGAAGTATTCGTATTTGTAGCAAAGAAAATAAAAAGATAAGATAAGATAAGATAAAAAGTTTGTAGTATTCGAAAATAAACACAATTTTAATAGATTATGTATTGCTTCATTCTCTCTTTTTAAATATTTAATAAATTAACAAATAAATGACAAAATGTTATTACTATGTTTAATTGTACCTACATACTTAAACTACTGATGAATATATAAACTCACACACACACTTTTAAGTAATTAATAATTTTAGTACATTCTTTTGACACATGTATAATTAATTCTACAATACCTAATTATTTAACATAATCATATTGTAATTGTACAGAATCCAATTGTATATAGATCACCGCTCACTCTATAAACTCAATTAATCCTACTAATCAATAAACATATTAACAATTTGCATGTCAAATAGCGTGGTTCAAATTTGCATTTATTTTCAACATCCATAGATTTATCAAATGTATCAGCAAATAAATTAATTGAAAACCCAACAAACGTTCAGATTATTGGTTTCTTAATTTTAATGTTGAGCTCAGACAGACGGCCATTTCGATTGATTTTAAGGTTTTCATAAATCACCACGGACCTACTTAACTGAAGCACGTACTGTGGCCCAAAAGGACCAATTTCAGCAGTATAGCTTATTGGTTGTTCAAACAGAGTCCAAATTGCATTCGGCACGCGTTATGACGATTGGAGCATTACCTTCAAATAACTGGAGCACATCTGCGTTCAATTATTATTGAACAGGCCACTTGGCGAAACTTTATATTCCTTGATGGTAAACTAACGGCCCACACAAATATGTTTATTATTTCAATTTTCTCACTTAGTAGATACTGAGTTGTGGATGTTATGGCCTGGATTCTGAGTTTTTCCCATTGCTGGAGCCATTAGTAGTTAATAAGGGAGTTTATGAATGTATAATATAGTTCACTGCACAGCACAGTGCCTACACTTTGGATTACGAGTTTGTTAGAAGCACGTGTTAATTGAGTATATTATACATCACTTACAAACGCAACGTCTTCGATGTTATAAAAAATTGAGTTATTTGAGTCGTTCTACACTAAATAGCACTACAGTAACAAATTCATAACATTTATATATTATAAAAAAAATCGTATACTCGTCTATAGTGGACGTATTAACCGCGATACCAAATGGTGATCTGGTATCCACGGTGGTAACACCACCGTGTTAGCGCGGATTTGAAACTAAGTTACAAACTAAACCGACAAATAATTGGTACTGTACTGTTACAAATCAATATGAAGTGCCATCACACTTAATATAAATTCAAATAATCTTTATTCAAATAGTCCTTTAAAAAGCACTTTTGACGCGTCAATCAATAATTTACCTAGTAATGATTTGATGGTGATAACCACATTCGTAAAGCTATGGGGGTTCCAAACGCGCCATGGTCTAAGAAGACAACAAACTTAGCCGGTTTTTTTGTTATCACCATCTCATATAATCAATAATAAATTAGTTTATAAATTATAGTACCTGTGGATATAAAATAATCATTTGACAGTTAGTGGATGGTAGCCGGCCGTAGTTTGTAACATTATTTCAAATCCACCGACATTGGAAAGGCCTTAAATTACTAATTACCAATCTTAGGCGGCCCACAGCGAAACATATATTTCAGATATATTATTAAAGAATATACAATTTATTTGAAAAAAAAACGTTTAATTTCCTTTCCACTAACAACAATGTAAGCTTGGGGCTTCACTTTAAAAAAAAACTGCAAACCGCTTCACCTCGCTTGTCGATAACAATGGCATGACACAATAGACGTCTAGCAGGCAATAGGCACTCACCTGAACGGCGCTATGCATACCTGCTCGTACGTAGAGTTTTTATTGCAAACATAACCATTTGCCGTTAATGTACACAGTAGTAATGCGTATATACTCGAGGGCATCAAAATATATATCTTAAATCTAAAGCTGTAGCAGGCATATTATGATAGGTTTAAAAGAACAACAATAATCGGGAAAATGACATTCTTTAAACTGTAACTTTTGCCCTTCTTGTAACTAAGACGCGTTCACACGCGATACTTGGCACAGATAAGGCAACCTCGTTACCCCCATTATCACAACTGAAGAGCTGTATGGCCGCGATTTAAGCAAGTTATATTTCGGCTAGCGGATGAAGATATAGAATCCTTTGTTAGGATAAAGGACTTCGAAATAACGAAACCAACTTTCTTGCATTAAATTCTACGTCGATATCATATCGATAAACTGCTTCACAGGTATAATACTTATCCTTAAACCGTGTCTCGGGTTTGGTCAAAATAAATAAGTATTTGTTAAGTTCTCCATATCAGTTTAGAGGAAATTAAACTAGTTCTGTCCCTGGCTTTTGGATGTTCTTTATAATCTAAAATCAAATCAAAATCTAAGATTTAATTTCTTTTTATTAATGTAAAGAAATGTGAAGCGTATCTTTCATTATTTTAAATGATGCGATTGTTTTAACTTAAAACCAAAGCTAGGAGGGTTCCAAACTTTATCAAAACTTGTTATAAAATAATAAAATAACAGTAGCTAGTGTACCGTATGAGTATTTATGACAACGAATTGGAACACAAGTGAAACTAATTATGTCTTGAGAAAGTTAACTGGTGTCACGGTAGCCGGTTGTCCGCTTCAAGGAATTCCCCATAAATATCTGATGGGTATCGATCGCCGTGACGTATGGCGGCGTATGGATTACAAGGAACCCACGTCACAGTTTCCCGAAGAGACCCATCAATAATGCAGCGGCAAACAACTGCCTTCCGCTAAACGGCGATTGATGTGCATCCGATACATATTGCAATAACCCAAGTGTCTGGAACCGGCTTCAGTGTGGACGGTGAAAACCCTATCTGGTTCATGAATCGACTGTGTGCCTGGGTTCGCATACAACGGTTTTATATTTCATGTATTTAAGAGGTCGGTTGAAAAGTATCTAGTAACATTTATTTATATAATTTAATAGATTGGTAAATTCTACTATTCTTCGCACTAACGCTATCTATAAATCAGCAAAAATCATAATTTTTTTCAGTAAGTTTGGTCTTTCTCTCTATCAGTAGTTGGTGTTTTAGAAGTTTTTTAACAACCACCCACAAGCGCGACTTTAACACTTCGCGATGAAGAATTCGATTATAGACTAAAACTTTAAATAATTTACGAATTCTTACTAAAAATTGTGAGGTAGCAGAAAGTAGGGAAGCTATTCCCGCGACACTTTCCAAGCACGGAGGCAGTGACGTGTACTCAGTCCTATGTAAATGACAAATTCTAAGAATTTTAAATGAGAGCAAAAGAGTAGAATGAATTCCTAATTAACTTTTGTAATTATGTACAAATATTTGGTCCACCGGGGAATATCAGCAAAAACATTCAGATTCAATCAAGTTTCTCTTCTCCTTTTTTTCATCTTAATCATTTTCTCTCTGTTGTTTAAGTAACCAAAACAATTATGATTATACACTGTCGGTACAGTTGTCTGTAATGGATGAAGCGCCATGCGCAGGAGCTCTCTGATGCAGAATATAAGCTTACGATTTGTATGTTTATTAAAAGAACCTTGGACGTTTTCGCCCGCAACGACGAGTTATCATTGGCTTGCGTCAATCTCGATCTGAATATCTGGGCTTTAGTAGACAGGCAAGGTTCTTGCGAAGGATGACACGAAGAACAATGGGTGACAAAATCTAGTATCGGATTGGTAACGATGAGTAAGGTCACGTAACCCGCACTTCAATTGGCATAATAATACACTCTCGGAACTGATTCGGCTAGATACACGATGCAGTAACTAATAAAATTTTCTTTCTTTTCCAGGTAAGCCGTCGTTGCTGCTATCTTGAAGGACGGTAGTTGTCTAAGTAAATTATTTATTCATCAATTTAACTGTTACTTGTATTATTCCACTATTGACACATCGGTTGAAACTTAAAACTGAATTCATGGACGACGCTCGTCGAGACTGCTTATAAAGTTGAGCTGACAGACGATATATTGGCTATATTGTTTTAATTCGCTGTGGCATCGTCGGTGGCACAAACCAGAGCACCCATGTATACTTTATTAGTAAAGTTAAAGTTAATCAGTGATCGAAGTGCAACCTTCAAGTTTACCGGCAAATTTCCAGTTGATCTGACGGAGCTCTCTCAATTCCCGCCAACAAAGTAAAAAAGTTGCATGTTCTTATGATATCTAAAAATATATTTCAAAGTTACCGGGATATATACCGGGGACTGTATACCGGGATAGGATTATCAGTCTGAGCTTTCAATTTAAGTTCTGAAATGAATCACGAAATCAAAATCTAGACATCCAATGACATTTTGTGCCCAATCAAGAATGTCGTGTAAAAGGTTATCCTTTAATTAAATTTTCGTAATCCTTTTATTTTGTGAAAACTCTCAATTTATAAACAAGTTGGAACTTTCTCGGGAACTTGTAATAGATTGTTGTTCTTTTGTGTTCAGACTAAAGAGAAAAGAGACGGCGCGAACAAATACTGTGCTCGTAAAAGTAATGTGTTCGTGTCACATACGAAGCCGTCGTTTTTGATTTCATAACAGCAGGTTCGTATAATCAAACCAACGCAATTCAAAATCAAATCAAATAACGTTACGTCTACGAGTAAAATAACGGAGAACTTTACTGCGATAAAATTGTATTTCCTTTTGTGCACAACATTTACGAGTTCCTCAGTTCAACGCGTCTTTTTATATACATCGAATTGTTTTTATCGATTTAGTGTTAGAAAAGAAGGGGTATAAAAGGCACATTAAGATTTCCTTACAAAAAGGTTTGATTTACCTTTACTATTTCAATGCGTTTAACGAAGTTTGTTAACAGGTCTGTTTGCAGTCAGTTTCTCAAGTTGTGATTTATTTTGTGTTGCAGTATTCTGTCTATTTCTTTTCAGTCTATCACTTTGTTCGTTCCGAAGCGCAGATAAGGCTGGTGCTGAGATAAGGTTCTTATCTCGATTGGTCCGCACTCTGTTGTTACTCTGTAACTTTTATGAGATTAAAGTGATAAATGTAACAATAGACGAGATGTCGCGTTTTAAAGCGAAAGGAAATAAAAAAAAAATCGATTCATTTACAGATGAATACTTTCTACCGACAAAGACGTGTCGCCAAGCGATTTAGCGTTCCGGCACGATGTCGTGTAGAAACCAATTAGGTGTATGAGTTTACCATACCCCTAACAGGTTAGCCTGCTACCATCTTAGACCGCATCATCACTTGCCATCAGGTGAGATGCAGTCAAGGGCTAACTTGTGGTGAATAAAAAAAAAAAAAAAACTACTGAAAGCTATTATCTAATTTATTTTACAATTCCAGTACAATAACTAATATTGATAGAATGATTCATGCACAGGCCAAGAACGAGTGCATCCATCCCCCAAATTCGTGTGAAATCCTAAATACGTTAGAAAATATTTTATCGATAACATTTGCCTCCAAAAAATCCTGTACCACCGAGCCACGGTCCACCAAAGGCTGTGAAACTGATGATGATGATGATGATTAAATTTGAAATTCTCTGCGTTTGTACAGAAACAGCACATCTCACTATATTTTTTATGGAAATTCTGCTCACTTTTGCATTTATAATATTAAACTGCGTATGTGAATCAAATAATGGGCTTTGAATTGTATTTTAATAACTCGTAATAAAATGAAACATTAAAGTTTATATCACAAATTGAAACAGTAGGTACCCACGTTACTACGTATTATTTTATACGGTATCGGTCGTTAAAATCCAAATGTTGGAGGCTTTAATTAATTTTGTTTGTCTGAATCGGCTTTAAGACCGATTACTAGCTGGCTGAGCCGATAATCGGCGCGTCCTATTATACCTATTAAACTGCCATCCGGCGGGAGGAGGTCGATGAAGACAATGTCAAATAGCTGTTTTTGATCAATTCATTATTGAAAGGTTTCACAAAAACCCTTTGTGAGTTGTATGGCTCTGATGAAGCAACGTTTACCTGCGCCAGTAGCTGGATGATTTACACTGCTCTCTCATCGTCACCTTGTAAAAATTGATACATGAGTGTAAATACGTCCCCAAACCCCACTGTTCCATCACGATTATAAGACCAAATTACACTACTGGCTACTCTTATCTCTTAAGTACACCGTTCGTTCTCGTTTCTCTAACAAAAAAAAAAACCTCACAGATTTATTCTTATACACAAGTGACGAGCTACTATTTTGTCCCCTAAGATACTGAATTAATAAATATAGTTTTAATAGCTACATACATATATTATAAATGGCAGTTCGGTGTCAGAACTTCACGAATTACGAATTCCACCATCAGGCGAGGGTGCAGTTAGGGGCTAACCTGCAGAGTCATCATCATGATCAACCCATTACCAGCTCACTACAGAGCATGGGTCTCCTCTCAATATGACAAGGGTTTGGCCATAGTCCACCACGCTGGCCATGTGCGGATTGGCAGACTTCACACGCCTTTGAGAATGTTATGGAGAACTCTCAGGCGTGCAGGTTTCCTCACGATGTTTTCCTTCACCGTTGAAACAAGTGATATTTTAATTGTTTTTTTAAAACGCACATAACTCCGAAAAGTTAGAGGTGCGTGTCCGGATTCGAACCGCCGACACCTGATTAGGATACTGACGCCCTTACCAATATAGGCTATCACCGCTTCTCAACCTGCAGAGTACTACAATAAAAGCACCCGCCTCCGACTCATGGCCGCGCCGCGTGCTGGCAACAACGGGGGGATTAAACCATGGAGATGGTGTTGTACCGTGTTGACGCGGAAAGCGCTTTGAAATAAATAACATGTTATGTTAATGGAGAGCGACGGGGATATAAATATGTCGTACACGTACAGTCGGTCACGGCGACTCATTATATAAACGCAAATTTCGCTTGAACGGCGTCAACGGCCATTTCTTTCTAGCATCTCAGACAATCCTTAAAAATGTTTCCGGCTTGAAACCGCAAATTTTGATTGTGCTCATGTACACCCTTTCTTACCATGTCTTAGTTTACACGGCTGTGCACATACTCCATGATGCGTGATTTCCTTCTACTGAGTGTTAATGCTTCAGAAGCGTCTTTAAAGTTGAAAGATTTTATTAGGCCCTAGAGTGGTTTATTTTTGGCAGTTTTCTCCAGTGAATGAGGGTATGGTTATTGCAATAAGTTTGTCGGGATTTTTGCTAGTCTTTATGGTATTCCTCAGGCAATAGGAACCTATTCTGCACATGTCTGCAGTTTAAATGGTCAAAAGCCGGCACACACACAAAAACACAGAGGGTTTCTTATTGCTCCCGTTTCTGGCTTTTCATTATCAGTAATCCCTTCGTGCCCTGGAAGACGAACTAAGTTGTGATGTGTGAGTGCAATATGAAACAATACTCATAAAAAGAAAAGGGAATTCATGACACACAGCCCGCTGACAGACGAACGTTTTTTTCGGACTGTCTATTAGCTGTGCTATAACCATACTGGTTATAGCACAACCCTAACCATAACCCTATTGGTTGCCACAGCGTAACCGGCTGCCAGAAGAAATTTTTAGCCCTAGGGCTCGAAGTAACTAAGGGAACGACTGCCTAAGGGCGACAGACGGACGGATTGATAGCCGAGGCATGGTAATAGCCATGCACGACTATACAGGCACGGGTTCCAAAAAAATTACTATAGTGTTACCCACAGTCCATTTATGCCCGTGCTACAGTCAATTTTAATAAGAAAAACGATTTTTGGAGGCTGCCTGTACATTCGTTTACTAAAGATATGACAGGTTATTATTTGAAGCAAATATGCGGGGAGAGGGGTTGAGGAAGGAGTGGGGGGGAGACTAAGCGTGCGCTTCAATATTCATTAGCTAAGCAAAATCTGTGTACTGTTCTCTGCATAGTTACTAGTTACTTTTTGCTGTACCTACTCGTTAATCCTTCACAGTAGTTCAATGGAATCCAGTAAAAAACAAACTAAGAGAATTTACTTTAATATACTTCCCACATCTTCCCACATCTAGTTATGTCTCACAGTTGAGTGAAAAAAAGAAAAGAAAAGAAACCGGTCCGACCCGGAGATCGAATTCAGGCCTTCACGACCCGTAGTCAAACATGCAAGGTAGCGTTTATAATAAGAAACAAATCAAATAATAGCAATAAACAATATTTCAATCTTCTGTTATATGATCGAATAAACAGATGAACGAAAATGAATAATTCTCAAAACAACTTATTCAAACTACTAGTCAAATATTGGCTACAACGTCGAAGCAGCCACAGCGGTACTTCGCAACATCAGCAATATAGCGGCTTATTCAAATACAGGAGGGTTATTAATTTGTATTGGACGGGCCCGAGATACCGTAGGTGGCTCGGAGACACGCGTGCTGCTCGCTTTTCCCAATATCTGAGGTAACATTTTCTCTTAAAAAATGAAGACGTAAAGAATATAAGCGATCACAAGTTGCCGAGTCAGCCGCGAGGCGCCTCGTCAACGTGATGAAACATGTGCTGAGACTCGATTACGATGTGAGACTTCCTAAACTCGTTTGTATTTGCGCTAGATTTGACATTAACATTTTAAAGTCATTTCCCGTGATGAGAGTGAAGAAATATTTTCTAATCAACTACGCACGTGAGTAGTTTTTTTTAAATATACTTACTCATTTTTGTCGGATTCCCATTTCAAATGACTCTCGACGTCATATATAATTTTAACTTTTTAATTTTCTTGTATACGCTCCAATATCCGAATTCCTTTCAGTAGATTGGAAGAAAAAAAGTTGTAATAAAAAAATAGAGATGCAAATGACCTTTTAAAGATTTCGTTTTGCCATTATGATAATACACAGTCATTGCATATTTCAAAAATGTGAATCTTTTGGAAAATTAGCTTTTAGATAGGATAAGAGTTAAAGTATGCAATATACGTGAGCTTTTATAAAACGAGAGTTTATGCAAAATATTTCTTGTATGTAGCCTCTAAACTTCTCAAAGAGACTGGCTTTCACAGGGGTTAGTATTTTCACACATAATATGTCTTCGCTTGTTACTTGCGGAAATATTCGTTCTTTTGAAGTTAATTTATTGGCAAATTCAATTGTGTGTATATACATACATATAGCTGCTGATGTAGCATAAAAGTTTTAAAAAATCTGTGAAACTAAGCCACCTTGACTGTGATCAGTAAATGGATGAATGGAGCAACTTTGAATCTTTGAAGGCAAATTAGGTATCCATTGATGGCAGATCCGATCATCAACAAAGAATAGTATCTAATAATCGTTTGAGTGGGATCGAAATGGCATCCCGCTACGGAGTTCGGCCCACCATTAATACAGGATCTAAACCAAAATTAAACAAAATCATACTGATAGTCAAGTTGTATTATTCCCAGTGTTGCCTAACGTCATAACCATGACCATAAATATGACCAATTGCATTTTAATTAATTCACCAAATTCTATTTTGATAACCGAGTCCAATTCATTCATTAATACATTTATATTATTCTTATTAATGAAATTTGTATAGAAAAGAATTCTAGAAGGCCGGCTAAAAATTAACTAATATTTGAATTATATTTAACTGACACCGGGTTCTAAGACCATACATCAAAATTACAGACTTCACCTACAAGTTATAGCAATAAATATTATTTGATAGGTCTGATTCCCAACAACAACTAAACGGGTCGGGGCAAGCGGAAACCCGAAATCCAGCCATCTCCGCTACTGTCTATTATCTGATAGTATATTTATTTGGATTCTCCTAAAGAGGTACTTTTACCGATTAACTAACCGATGTGTTTTATTGTTTCCTGCCAGTGATTATAATTAATTCGATATTTGACAACCTCCGTGGCGCAGCGCGTTCGCTGTCGCATTATAAAGTCGGAGGTCCTGGGTTCAATTCCCGGCTCTAGTCTTGTCTCGTGGCTAGTTGCCACCCTACTGACAAAGACGTGTCGCCAAGCAATTTAGCGTTCCGGCATGATGTCGTGTAGAAACCAATTAGGAGTATGGGTTTACCATACCCCTAACAGGTTAGCCCGCTACCATCTTAGACCGCATCATCACTTACCATCAGATGAGATGCCGTCAAGGGCTAACTTGTGGTATATAAAAAAAAAAACAGTGTTTAACATGACATTTTGCACATCTATCCTAGTATTAGGCATATTTTCATTACGGGAAACGGGAAATCTCAGTTCATCAAACAAATGTTTTTTGTTTATTTAGAGCGCTGTCGCTATATTAGTACTGTTCGAGGGTTTATTGTTTAGAGAAGGCTAATGCCTTCTCTAAATTAATAGATATAATTGTCTTACAGAATCTATTGGCAGAACTGGGCAATTATATTATATAATCGCTTTACTATTAGCGGCCACGGGTCGCTGCTTGATGCGGATTAGGTAAACCCATTGTTCACGTATTGTTGTTAAATTCCATTCCATGTTACACGTGGTAAATCTAGCCTGGCCGCTCTTCCAGCCAACTGGTACGACCCATGACCTAGAACCATTGATTTATATATTTTTAACAACTTATATGGTAGATAACGTAAGAAATCTAACGAAATCCATCTTAATGACACATAACACATAAAACACCCATATACAAGTAATGTCAGATCCCAACTTTTGTGATAATTGAAATTATCATGATCAACCTTTTAACGCCCCGCAGCTGGGAAACGGTTTCTATTCTCCTAGCAAATAGTGTTTTAGAGCCACCACACTGCTCCGATGCGGGTAGGCGGACTTTAACGATCATAATAACCGAGCGCAATACGGTCACCGCCTGTCTCCTAACTTCAAGCTGGTACTAACTACTAGTAACTAATTAGTAACAAGTAATGTTATGTTACAATTGTGATCAATTCAATTAATTATAGTTTCGAAAGCTGATGAAATTGTTATCATTCCCATATGTAAAGGAGCAGTGCGGGGCGTCGGTCCGTAAGCAGGCCTACGGGGTGTCACCGCTTCGGTTTCCTATTTATAATGCAATATCGATCCGATATTAGCCTCACCTATTATGCCTAATTGGACGTGTGGGGTAAATTTAGCGCTCAATGATCTCCTACAACCCTCCTCCCCCCACGATCGTTTTTAATCCACCCTTCTTATTAATACTGTTGGAAAAATCAATTAATCGATTTTCTTTCTTTGACCGAAGAAAACTTCATCGGTCACGTCGGCTATTTCTAAAGATACACTATAGGCCAATACACTAATGAAAAAAATATAGAATTGCAATGGAATTTTATACGGGTTTTCTTGCGCTATTTATTATGCTATTTATATTCCCATAAAATCTAAGTTCACCTGATTGTAAGTGATTATGCAATCTGAGATGGTAGCAGGCTAACCTGTTGGGGGCATGGTAAACCCACACTCCTTATTGGTTTCTATGCGAAATCGTGCCGGAACGCTAAATCGCTTGACACGTCTTTGTCGGTAGGGTGGTAACTAGCCACCAGACATCATTCATCATTGTTCATCCATGGTCCCGGCTACCTGGTGTGCCAGATTTCATCAAAACCAGTGAAGTAACAAGCAGAGCAACTCATAAATACGCTCACTTTAGCATAACAAAGCGTTTTTCATTCGCACTAAAGTTATTTGTATCGCTGGAATATTCGTTTGGGCTCTTTCCATGGAGTGAGACGAATCGACTTTCAAATCTCGTATATAGTTGAGATCGCGGTG
Source organism: Lasiommata megera (assembly GCA_928268935.1). Taxonomy (NCBI): domain Eukaryota; kingdom Metazoa; phylum Arthropoda; class Insecta; order Lepidoptera; family Nymphalidae; genus Lasiommata; species Lasiommata megera. The sequence continues at coordinate 251,125 of OV743329.1, read as the reverse complement.
CATCTGTTTATTTACCGGGAGCGAACGTCGCCAGCTCGCCCGCGCCGGAAGCTTCCCGGCTCTCGATGCCGGGAACCAATATTTAAATACTGGAATGCAGCGACAACTCGAGTTTGAATTAAACATGGCTTTCGCATGGAATCGGTTCTTTTAAAATACGCGCCAATTGGGAATGTTCAGTATTATCATCAATCAAAGTATCTGAGTTGGTGGGTAAATCAGCTGCAACGATTGTGCTCAAGGCTCCTTATTCCTCATTTCTATAATACTTATTCTATAATATATATACGAGAAAAGATGTAGAACGTCAGTTCACCACGCTGATCCAGTGGAGATGGGCAGGCTATAAAGCTGGCGACCCTATTAAGTAACATCGTCTCCCGCGTTGCTTGAGCAGCGCTAATACAAGCAAAGAAAGGAATTTGAGTTATTTGTAAACAGTCAAAATATTATTTAGCCATCATATAAATCAAATCATTTATTTAGACACAAGCTTTCCCACACTTTTTTATAAAAGAGCGTATGATTACATGTATGGAACGCCATACTATAACATGTTCTTCTGACTGTATCCTCTATAATTCACAATTTATGCCACTGATCATACATGAGGTCTTTATTCAATTCTTATACTTTTATCCTCTATACTTTTCTGGATAGAAATCCATAGAATAAATCCACTCACCCGCACGTTTCCAAAGCTAAAAAGATTTTCAGAGTATTTAAGCATACATACAAAATGCTTTAATGAGAGAATGTTATAAATAACATAGGAAAGAAAAATATTTTTTTTACCCTTTTTTATGCGCCCCACGCGCTTTTCAGAAATTAGAACGTATCCTGTGTTTAACAACAAGGTCAGATGTATTTGTAAATGTGCTCAATTTCTTCCGGAAATGTAAAATTGCTAGCCCAACAGACAAACAAACAATCAGACACTTTCGTAGTCATTTTATTATCAGTATGAATTCCATACCATATATTTCTTGATCCACTGTGCATTGTATGGTGCTCTTTTAAAATATAAGCACCAATAATTGGTGACCGTTATGTTGGTTGCCCGTCGGGGTCTGCACTCCGCGAACATACTCGTAATATCATTATTGCGTCAAAGCAACCACTATCAATATTCGCGGAAACATTCCCACTGGCTGCTATTTGGTGCGCGCGTACTGAGCTTGCAAATATTGGGTACGTTTAGCAAGTACTGTCGCATCTAGGGCTTTCCATACCATCATTATCATGATGGCCTATCAATATGTAAGTACCGGCCTTTTGTCACTATGAGAGGGAAATAGGGATTAGGCCTGCCACGCCACTGCAATGTTTTTCGATTTTCACTTGAGTGATAATCATTGCTTTATAGGCTAATCCAAATTAAACTATATTATAATATACGTTGTATAGATAGATAAAAGACTCGATTGTACCTAGATATAGGAAACAAGGCTAACAAAAACAATCAGACACTCAACACATGCTTTGACTTTATATATTATGTATATGTAAAGTCCAAGTAGATATTAATAATAACAATCCAAAACATCAATCTGAAAAACAGAATATGTGTCAAATTGACAAAAATGTGTAACATCCGCGAGCTCACAATTATATCCATCTTTTTTTTTATACAGCTCTTGACGTCATTTCATCTGCGGTAAGTGATGATGCGGTTTAAGATGGTAGCGGACTTACCTGTTAGGGGTATGGAAAACCCATACTCCTAATTGGTTTCTACACAACATCGTGCCGGAACGCTAAATCGCTTGGCGACACGTCTTTGTCGGTAGGGTGGTAACTAGCCACGGCTGAAGCCTCCCACCAGACCAGACTCGAGCCGGGAATCGAACCCAGGACCTCCAACTTCATAATGCGACAGCGCGCGCACTGCGCCACGGAGGTCGCCATCTATTAAAACCAAGCGCCACTGGAGTTTCTAAAGTGTCCTGTTAAGAGAACAAACCCTCAACAATTTGGGGCGACCAGTGTTTGAAGGTAGCTGACCAAGCGAGTCACGACACGCCTACTAAAGACCAGACAGGTTTATTTTAAATTAAAAAAAAATGTGTCTTAATTTTATTATCCTCGTATTTAAATAGTATACGTTTCGCCAACCCTTGCTGTATTCGTTACGTTATCCATTAAATCGGTCTCGAATAGATTCAGCGGCGACCGGCGCGTCTCTAAAGTGACACTTGTTTGTGTCATTAACGGAATTGTGTGTCAACTCAATATTATCTGCCAACATATTGTTCGATGTTGTCGAATTTATATTGCAAATGATTAATGTTTGTCCAAACTCCGAACTTATAATAATGTAACATATGTTCACACATATGTTTGTTTTAAAGGTTGTTATAATTTTACAGAAATATAAATTGAAAATGATTACACGTAGAGTGGGAACACTCAACAATGAATGCTGTTTTCGTAAATGTTTACTGTGACACTGGAGCGCGTTTGACAAATGTTTGTTTTGTGGAACTGAAGTGGACCAATACTGTAGTGTTTTGTAGCGTTGTGTAACCCGTCGATAAATTAAACCACTCGATACAATGCCGTCGAGGGAAAATAAAGATATTACCTAGATACCATTTATTTTCACCAAGATTTGTCTGTTTTTGCACACCATTGTATGTAAAAAAAATCTACTATTCTTTCATAATAATGATCATTTATTTGGCAGAATGTATGTACAATAGTCAGATGTTATTAAACGATGTCAATTGGTTAAGAGATCATTATATTCTACTAAATTAATAGTGTGCATAGTGTATGAATTGCAGGTGCAATAAATCACTCTAACTTATTTACCATTAAATTGTAAAAATGATTTCTTGACGTATTACAAGTCATCATCAACTTCAGCTATTGTCACAGGTGGGCGTGGGGCAACTCTCTGATAGGACTGAGTTGTAGCAAGTTCACAAATTCCTCCAAACTCCGAACCACAGCGCTGGCACAGGTTAGACACGGATACCAACTATACAAAAAAATAATGTTTTCTACGACCAATATTATGTTATTTACTTTCAAGTAAAATGCTTGCACAGGGAAACATAAAGCACTTGGTCGCCAGCAATAAAGCTAACTTTACTACTTATTTTATCACTTGACATAGGAAAATTAGGCAAGTTCTCATTTGTATCAATTGTATGGTACATGGTCATCGGTACTGTAATTTTCTTATTGGATCAAACATAAAATATATTTATACAAGAATACACAATATTTCTTTTTAGTGTATGCGTTTTTATTCCTATTTATATTTTAGCACCTATTTCTGCAAATGAACAATAGATTAAGGTCTCTTAGGTATTGCCTGTTTCTCCTAAGCTAGCAATAACCATTTTATTACCTTGAAAGTCTTACGTAGAATAACTTAGCAGCAATCAGAATAATGAAATAAATCGCTGCCTTACAGAATCAAAACTGTTTTCTGTAATTACAATGATTATAGGGTTTATTAATGAACTTATTCTTACACCATAGATTTAATGTCACCTACTACACAGAGATAAAGTCTTAAGTAGATGACACTATACTTCATTTTATTGAGTATAGAAAGCTGAAACTAAATCGCTTTCAACTGTGGAGCGGATGCGGAGAGCTTGCGGAGAGTTGGAGCGAGAGATCTAACAAAAGGAGGAACGGCAGCTCGTTGAGTGCGCTTTGCTTGCATTCATTAATTAAGTCTGAGCTGTAGACACGTTCTTTAAGAGAAAAAGCTTTTATCATTATACGGTTATACAATTACGATGAAAACTTTTTTTTTTTTATACACAACAAGTTAGCCCTTGACGGCTATCTCACCTAGATTGTGATGATGTAGCCTAAAATTGTAGCGAGCTTCTAGTACGGCCGCTGTATTTAATCAATCTGTCATAAGTTTTGAACGCTTAATCGTTTGATGACACGTCTTTTTGTTGTAACTAGCGCTGGCCAAAAGGAAATCTAGAAATTATAAATTCTAAAAATGACTCTACTACTGGATCTAATGGCCCTACCTATATATACCTACTAGATCTAACATAGGGTTTCCCACTTCCAAGAACTTTTTTTACCTGGCTAAGTTTGTTGTGGGCTTCTTCTTAGACCGGGTTTGGAACCCTCATAGCTTTAGTTTTATGTTTTCGAATATAGTTATCACCAATTAATCACTACTATGTAAATTATTGTCGCGTCAAAAGTGCCTTTTAAAGGACTAGTTGAATAAAGATTACTTGAATTTGAATTTGACCACAACGCTCAACACCGTGCTAGAGAGTACGTGTCTGAAAATAATATTATATTATTGATATAACTATTGGCTGTTATGAATCATCTGCTAAACCAAAGTTAGGATTTATTGCATTAGCAGTCGAGTTCGTAATTAATTATCTGGAACTTAACCTGAACTTGGTGAGGCGAGCCGTGAGCGCCGACACGTGAACCGCGTTTAACGTTAACTCGATAACTGACAGTTACTAGTGGCGGGATGCCGGCGCCTTCACTTAACTTGCCTCAGCTAGTTAGTTTAGTAGCAGTGAGTACGGAAACTAACTTTATGCTAAACTTAATTACACTGAAGACTTCGACTCGCTCTATGCCTTATGCTCTGCGTCGTTGGTCCAGTAGCTAACATGTTAGCTGGACTGTGGAGGTCCTGAGTTTGATGCCCGGCACAATTAGGTATTCAGTTTTGGGAGTTAGAAATTGGGGTTTCTATACCCGCACCTTCGTGGTCCCGGTTACTATAACTAACATATTGTAATGACTAATTCCCTCCATAATACCCTCGTTATTCTCTCTTATATTCTCGTCGTTCTCTCTTAATGATGACGATGACATCTGGTACTATTTGTATCTAGTATTATATATTGCCTAGATCTTAAATAGGTAATCGCCGTAAATTCAGCCCGTGAACTATGACCCAATGACCCCTGAGCGGGGTTCTTTTGTTAGCGCGCGTGATAAAGGGTGCTCTGGAAATAGACGTGAGGTGCACGAAGCGGTCACCGGTGTGCCTGACCTCTCCACGTCACGGGGAAGATGCTATTAAAACAGCAATCTGAAAATATATTCTGTGTGCTACTCACCTATTTTTTAAGTAACCGAAAATGTAGTAGCAGTGCTCAATTTGGAGAAATTATTAAAATTCCAGGTTATGAATAATTTAGTTTACATATAAAAATAACTAAAGAAATACACCATTGCCAAATAGAATTGATCATTAAACACCCAAATACAGACAATGCCATGATGCCACACACATGGTTACCTGAAGTTTATATACATAAGGACAGAAATAAACTGCTCTTTGTTGCTCCCGCGGGTCCAGTCATTGGAGAAAGAGAACTGCACTCCCGGACGGGCACTTGTATTTTCATTGAGGTGCATAACTCAGCCCCCTCGTCACGGCTACGCACATAGTTAAAGAACATTTCTTTGTTAAGAGTATAATAACATAAAGGAGTAAAATTATATATTCTTATTTGTTTAATATGGGTATATAAGAAAACCTATATAAGAAATCCAAATGTGATAAAGAAGTGTGTAAAAGTGACAGATTTTTTTATTATCCGAGCGTCAACTGTAAACCTAAATTGTTAATAGCGGCAAATTGGGCCCCACGATACATGATTAAGTTTTTTGGCAAATAAATATTTTTCACTTTAATTTTTTTTCATTTTTCACTTTAGCCAACATATAAATTATCTTAACTTGGGCACTAAGCTCTATTTTCTTCAAAGCAAGTTAAATACATAGTTTCATATAATAGGGATCCAGTGATGCAACAGAATGTCCAAAAGACAAACGAAATTAGTTGCATCAGACATTTGTTTGTTTTACACATATTTTAAGTAAAAATCACCTAAACTGGATGAAAATGTTGAATTCACGTTTCCGCAAATTAGTTTCACCAACACAGTCAGAGATTGTTAGGAAGATGCTAAACTTCTGATTCTGAAATGATCAGGAAATGACGGGGGATTACTTACCATGACATCACTTTTAGATGCGAGAGTCATTTACGTTTTCATAGTCTTTGGGTCTATTTAAAAACTGATGTACGGTGGAGATTATACCTACCGGATTAACTAATTCGTTCGTCTGGTACTTCGCTATTTAGGAATCACGTAGACCTCGCTTATTAGTTAGGTTATTGGGTTTAGCATATCTTTTAGTGATAATTTTTATAAGATTTTGTGTATATCTGTAAATAAATTTCCAGTATCTATCATCCAATACCATAAAGGTAGGTACGGTGTAATTTACCTCCGTGTGGGTCGTATTGCTGACTTTTAATGACAATTATTAATGCCCACAGAGCATTAAATAGAGGTTCACAACTCCAATGCCTCTCACCGATGACTGAAAATGAAGACGTATAGTCATGAGGAACATCCCTCCCCAGTTAATAACATGTCACACTTGAAACTTCTAAGAAAGTCACGAGAGTTCTACTTTGAAGAGTTTAAAATAAAACCTGAGGCGGTTCTTGTAAGTTAAAAGCTTTTAGGGCGCTGATGCAAGCGGGTGTTTCAAAGACACTGGAAATAGCTCGTTTTAATGTTTTCACTACAATTTTATTTTTCATTCATCATCATCATCATGATCAACCCATTACCGGCTCACTACAGAGCACGGGTCTCCTCTCAATATGAGAAGGGTTTGGCCATAGTCCACCACGCTGGCCGTGTGCGGATTGGCAGACTTCACACGCCTTTGAGAACATTATGGAGAACCCTCAGGCGTGCAGGTTTCCTCACGATGTTTTCCTTCAACGTTGAAGCAAGTGATATTTTAATTTTTTTTAAAACGCACATAACTGAAAAGTTAGTGGTGCGTGCCCGGATTCGAACCGCTGACCTTTGATTAGGAGGCTGACGCCTTAACCATTAGGCTATCACCGCTTCTGTATATTATTATTTTTCATTAAGCAGTTTTAATTAAAACGTTTAGATAGATTATGTGTAGATAAACGATGGAAACCAAAGTTGTACAGTTTTATTCCGTGTTAACAAACGAATCAGGGGTCAAAAATTTAAATGATCTACAGTAATAAAAGTTTAGATGTATAGATTTTTTAAATTGCATTTAGCATTGCATTGGTTTTGTGACACAATTATGAATTGGTTGCATCCTACAACCACCTCAAAACCCTCGCGGTTTAGTGCATCGGAAGGTTGAAGCGCAATATAGTTTATTATATTTTAAAGTATGTTATTTTTATTTCTGTTCCTTTGCAATGAACGGATCTTTTTTAATAATTACTTTTAACCGCTCAGATAATAATAAAATAACGCTATTATTACTCATCATTCTCAGCTTATTAATTTCTCACAGCTGAATACGGACCTTGTATGAGTGAGGGTTGTAGGGGTTCTAGATCGTAATCCACTACGCTGCCCCAATGCGGGTTCGTTTTTAGCGCCCACTATGTTAGTAACGATACTCAGTACAGACATAGCGGCATGGGGGTGGACAATAATCCCATTTTCAAACTCCGAAATATAACACAAACCCCTTATAGCTTTGCTAGGTATTAGGGGTTTGTTCTGCAGTACAAGTTGATCGCTAGAACAAGCGGGCAGTTATAATAATGTATGAAAGGCATTTTATTTATAGGCCGCCGACGTAGAGCGCTGTGAATTAACTTCGTCCCGCCCACGTCGACACGCGGCTGGCATTTAACCCGCTCAAGTGCTTACAGAGCCTCTCCATACAGCACCGCATCACGTGACGTACTGGCTTATTTATATATGAGTTGTATAGCAAATTATTTGTTTTTATAAAATGTAAGAAAATAGAGCGGAGAGTCGGTATATAGAAGAAACTTCTACTCCAACGTATCGCAGTTAAATTAGAAGTCATTTTCGATAACGAACAAGAATATAATGAGTAAGGTATAACTGTAGTACAGACATTTGAGACTGGCTGGATTTACTAGATTGGATGTTGCAATAATTTTAAATAAATTACATGCTGATAAGATAATATACATAGGTCTTGTAACCCGGCAAATTGTAAGCTAGATAGCGGAGGTTAGCAAATAATTATTTTGCAGTAATATTGTACAGTTAACTGTACGTCATTTCTGATACGTTCCGAACCAATATTTATAACAAACACAAAGCAGCGCCATAACTTAAACACTTATAAACTAGGTAATATTTTTGTCATCACCAAAGTTACTTGACATCACCTTGTAAAGACGACGATGACGTAAGACGATGGCGAGAGATCTCTTAATTACTGCCGTCAAATCATCAGTACCAGTTGACCTCGTGATGCTCTTTTATCTTTTTTTTTTTTTATTTACCACAAGTTAGCCCTTGACTGCATCTTACCTGATGGTAAGTGATGATGCGGTCTGAGATGGTAGCGGGCTAACCTGTTAGGGGTATGGTAAACTCAAACTCCTAATTGGTTTCTAGACAATATCGTGCCGGAACGCTAAGTCGCTTGGCGACACGTCTTTGTCGGTAGGGTGGTAACTAGCCACGGCCGAAGCCTCCCACCAGACCAGACTCGAGCCGGTTATCGAACCTAGGACCTCCAACTTTAAAATGTAACAGCGCAAGCGCTGCGCTACGGAGGTCGTCAAAAGTCGTTTTGATGTTATGTGTCCAATTACGATGTCCACACAATACAGTGATGTATAGTAAAGAAATGTTTGAAATCCTTATCAGCGTGTACAAGACGCAGCGGCTGTACCGCCGGCGACTGTTCGTGTGTAAGATGTATTACTGTGGAGTTCTCTTGTCAAGCGTGTATTGTTGTTACAGATGCGGTGCTGCGCAGCCGCGCTGTTCGCGCTCGCCGCGCTGGCGGCGGCGGCGGCCGACGCGCCGCAAGACGCGCCGCCCCAGGTGCGTACCGCCGCAGCGATCACCGAGGTGCGAGCACGAGCTGAAACGAGCGAGCGCAGCTTGTCGCCATGTTTCGTTTATTTTATAAATAACTCGGGGACCCTATGTTGTTTAAGTTATAAAGCTGTTTCTATACAAAGTTTTTAAAAAATTAGTTAGTTAAAAAGGTTTTGCCTTGTTTTCCGGGATTCAAAGTATCCTACGTAAATTTCCAGGATGTTGGCCATATGTATTTTAAATTTGGCAAGATCATTTTAGCTTTTGAGCCGTTTATTTGAGCTTGGTTGGATTAAATGTGTAAAAATATCAAAGCCAGCGCGTGGCGTGACACGGGCCCCACTCTCAGACCGATCCTAAACAAATACAAACATTTTCTGTATTCCTGTTTCAATCAATAATTCTCGCGCCATGTTTTGCCTAAAACGTGTGAAAATCAATTAATTGTTGTTGGTCGTGCGAGGTGAGACCTTTTTCTAAGCGAATCAAAAAGGAGAATGTCCACAAATGGACTGCAATGTAGTTTTGTTTCAGCCTTGATCACGCATTTAATTAAATATAATAATTACTAGAAGTTAGGCATTCATGATCTCATACCTACCTACTTACCCAAATATTTTTTCTCTAGAGGGAATAAACGGGAGGTTGATAGATGCCATTTAAAAAAGTAATTAGGATAATATGATTGTGATCATCAGTGTAATTATCGTCCTACGGCTGGGTTCAGAGTCTCATGAAGGCTGGCAACCATATAAAGCATAATTTGATCAAGCTGCTGACAGATCCTTTGTAAGGTTTGAATATCATGGTGTGAAATTTTGCGAGAATCTCAGGATAGTTGCTGTAGAATATTTTTTACAGGTTTCCATAAAAATAATTTCCAACTCTTGGTAAATTACCAACCACTTAGTAAAACATTGAAACATTTCATAAAAGTGAAACAATGAGTTTAATTAGTTACGGCACAGCCAATTGTAAGAATGTATTATCCAGGGAGCCGTCCGCAGAAGGCGCCTCAGGTTTTGACAACAATGCCGGCTGTCCGCGGCAGCGGCAGCGCCAGGCCTGCAGCAGGCGAGCGGCTTTTGTCTGCTCGCACAAAGCCTCCGATTGACAATCCAATAAACTATGACGCAAAGCTTTTCCAACTTATCTCTTACTATGTACAGGAGCCTTGCCAGACGCAACATATCTATAGATAAATGAAGTAGAAATGACAATAGGAACACTAATATAACATTATAAACAATTAAACTAGGGGTTGCAACTTTCAGTCGTTCGATAATTTCATTTTATTTTTATTAGAATAATTGTAACATCAGTTTATTTGTACGATAACGATTGCTTCCAATCAATAAGTATCTGGCTTTATAAACTTTGTTTTAAAAAGATAGTTATGTACATCACAATATAAAACTACATTGCTGTAATAAATCAATCTCGCAAGTAATCTTCTGCAAAACCTCAAAAATGTTGATACATTAAATAAAATGTACAAATTACACGAAACACGGTTTGACGAAGCATTGAGTAAATATGGCAATCTCGACCCGTTTAGAATCATTTAAAGCAGCAACCGCTTATGAAATTAGGAGAATTTGCTCCCTCCGGCCTCCGAGCTCCCTCCGGCCTCCGCGGGCCTCTCCGCGCTACTTGTTATACTGCATGGACTGTTAATTTTAACGATCTCGAAATTTAGGTTATGTTGAACATTTCAGCTTTGTAACTGAGCTCTAAACATTCAAATGGCGGTAAAAATTAAGCAATATTATTGTTTCTAAAACTAAACAATTATTTATGTATAAGTAGTTGTGCCAGTTTTACTCGAAACTAATTGAAAGGGGTAAAAATATAGCTATAAAACCTTCCTTTATAAACGGGATAACCAATTCTTAATCAAGCTAGTTTCTCCTGAGAGTAGCGCAATGTAAGAAATGCAAGGTGAGAAGAGGTTGAAGTTTGGTCTCATCAAATTATATGACAAATTCATTAAGTGGCTACTGGTTCAAAGGGATGGCCAAGTTTCTTGCTAAGTTCTTTGCGCAACAAATAAAACTTTTCCGCTTAGCCCGCCTTGCAGCTGTCATCTCATTTATAGTAATTAATCTGTAGTCTACTTTCCTTTACCTTACCTGATAATAAAATACCAAAAAACGAAGCCAACTTCTTTAGCAGCTTTTAACTTCATACAGCTAGAGAAATAAGCAAACTATATTGTTTCGCAATATGGCATTGTTCGAAGCTAGTGAAGAAGGACTCAGCCAGAGGATCAGCTATTTTATATTTGTTTATTGATCATACTTAAATTCCAAAACTAGGCTATGCTAGGTAAAAAATAAATCCGTACCAAGAATCCGTTTGAGCTTGCTTTAAACTTGGGCTTTAAACGCCGGCTCCACGCGGCCACGCTGCATGTGCAAAGTGAACCAAAATAAACACCGCTCTGAAACAAATGAACGTAATGACAACAAATAAGCAAGAAAAAAACTGTATTAAACGCAAACGGCTAAGGCAGCTAAGTACAGTCAGGTACACCATTTGTATTTTCATATTGGTAATTAATCTTTTTTTTATCCACTCCAAGTTAGCCCTTGATGGCAATCTCACCTGATGGTAAGTGATGATGCAGTCTAAGATGGTATATCGGTTTCTACGCGACATCGTGCCGGAACGCTAAATTGCTTGGCGACACGTCTTTGTCAGTAGGGTGGTAACTAGTCACGGCCGAAGCCTCCCACCAGACCAGACTCGAGCCAGGAATCGAACCCAGGACCTCCAACTTTATAATCTGACAGCGCGCGCGCTGCGCCACGGAGGTCGTCACGGAGGAGGAGAGGAGGTACTCTTTCATATCTATGGTTTAAATTGGCTTGCACTGATTAATTAATTATTGAACTAAGTACAATACATATTCCCACAGTGAGCTGCGCTGCATAAAGCGAACTCATCCACCAGGGTAGGGAGCAGTTTAAGTTATAATTATTAGTAGTTGTAGTTTTCGGATAAGCTTCTAGTTCCGACAGCTAACTTAAACGTTCGGGCACAGCATTCAAGATGTTTAGATTTGATTCTCAATACCGAACAGTTGGTTGCTAAGCAAATAGAAACAGCAATATCATCATGATCAACCCGACTACAGAGCACGGGTCTCCTCTCAATATGAGAAGGGTTTGACCATAGTCCACCACGCTGGCCATGTGCGGATTGGCAAACTCCACACGCCTTTGAGAACATTATAGAGAATTCTCAGGCATGCAGGTTTCCTCACGAAGTTTTCCTCCACCGTTGAAGCAAGTGATTTTTTAATTGCTTAAAAACGCACAAAACTCCGAAAAGCTAGAGGTGCATTCTCTGATTAGGAAGCGGACGTCCTAACCACTAGGCTATTGCAGCTATGAACAGAAATATATTAAAGTAAAAAAATAAATGGAGCCAACTCAGTACTTATTGTTCAGAGGCAATCTAAATGCCTGAAGCTGCAATTATATACATAAACAACTAACACAACGAGCTCGCCTTTATTTCTGCAAGCAGTTAAATAACTTGGTAAGCCTGTTTCCTCGGACTCAAAGCTAGTTCCGAAGCCGCAACAATGCATTACGCCGACCAGCAGACAAAAAATGAGCAAAGGTTCCTGTAGCCATTACTGTACGTTGAGAGTTTTAATTTTAAAATAACCTGCAGTTATTGTTTAGTTAACGTAATAGGTATAGGATTCAAATTAAATGCGAACTAGTTAAAATAAGATTTTTAAAAAATCCGGATGCACGTCCCACTGCACTGGTCCCCTGTCTCATAGGAGTGAGGGTTTAGAGCAGGGCCTCATTACGCGCTTTGGCGAGCTTTAGCTATCAATATCCCATGTTAGAAACCGGGATATAAGTAATGGTTTTCATATGATAACTTGGTCATGTTGGAGTAAATATTTTTGAAGTAGACTTTTGGTGACATCAGTTTTATTGCGATAGGAACTTAAACTTGTTTTCTGAAAGCCGTTGTTGTTTCTCGCACCGCAAACCGATATTTTAGAAAAGCAACAAAAAAGACTCCATCCTTATAAACCGCTTTAACTAAGTTCGGTAGCAACCCTCTCCTTTCCTCACAGCAGTACAATTAAAATTCTTTTCCAACAAATACTTTAGCACCAATATCTTTTACCCAGTCGTGTGTTACTAATTAAACCAGTTAGGTATTACCATTAACAAAGCTTTGAAGCTTGTTTTTTTCAATTCGACCGCGGTTCGAGCCTTCCAATAGTTTAAAATACTAATTAAATCTTCTCACTTGTTCGGTAACAGATATTAATGTTTCTTAGCTGATAATAAATACATCGGTACATTTAGCTGAATTATCACTATCATCATCGGCAGAGGTTACACCTATATATATACAATCCTTATGTGTAATTGGTTACTTCTCTGAAATTAGTAAAATAATTAAAACAAAAAAACGTATACCTACTTAAGTACGCGCGTAGGAAGTTTTACTTCTAAGTTACGGCTTTAATCAAAAAATTAGAAAAAATCGGGTTCGAAAATTTTTCTGCCCTTTTATTTTCATAATAGCTTTAAAATCTTACAGAATCTCACAAAATTAGTGCACTTGCTACAACTGATTGTTGTTCAGGTGAGGAGTTGCCTGCACAGTCCCTGAAGACCGTCGTCAGATCCCTATTAAATTTAAATTGTCCAAATCATTTCAAATAAAACTTCTCGAAGGTTCATTTTTAAGGGATGTTACAGAGTCACGGTTTCGTCCAAAGTCACGGTAAAATAATAATCTCCTGTTTTGGAAAGCCGGTGATTATTATATATAGTATTTTTAGTAAGAATCGAAATTTGAAAGATTCAAAATTAACAGTTATTAAACTAAAATTCAACATTTAATTAAGATTTGTGTGAGCTTCTACAGAACTCCTAAAACGTCTCCAGCTGTCTACTCGAATCCAGTCCGCCTTTGTTTTCTTTGAAGAAGTTAAATTACCTCGAGTGGGGCGGCGCGGAACGTCCGCTACCTCGATAATCGGTTCAATATTATAACCTTCATACAAATACTATATATTGAACGATGATCGACCATACCATATCTAGATTATTGTGGAAATAATAAAAATATGTAGTTTAAAAATACGTAGTAAAAACACGCGACTTGAAGTCAGTCAGTGACGAGGGCCTGGAGTCTGGAGGACCATATGAGTATGATTTTGAGGAGTTTACTATTAACCACTCACGAGTTTCCCTACCCATCCCTCGGCTCCATCATCAGACCAATATACCAAACAATAGTTTATTCACCAGAACTATTATTAAAACCATTATTATATTAAAACCATTAATAAAGATGCATATTAAATTCAATTCTTTGAATTACAAAAAATAACTTTTTCACTTAGCTTAATTTATTATCGTTCATAAATATAAAATGCAAGCACTCCACTCCACTACTAACTCAAATCTGTATAATTGCTGTGATTCATCCGACAGACTTTACAGAGCATCCTCAGGGCTGGTTGACTCCACAATGAAAGTTTCTAATACTTCTTAAATTTAACCCAAAGTTCAAACAATATTTATATTTTTCAATGTAACGTGTGGAACTTTTAGAAGAAAATTCAATATAATTCCAGAGAGGAAAGGTTAAATTTCCACTCTAATAAATACATAATTACACCAAAAACAACAATTAATATTCCGATCGCCAAAATACGATCGTGCTAACACTTCAGTGCGGTCATGTGTCACTAATCTAACATAATTAAAATCACCGAGAACTAATCCGACGGAAAAAGAGATTCCGACCGACAAACTTAAACAGATAAAGCTATACTCCACTTTCCCTGGCTCAAAGGGCGGTTTGTGTAAAACGCGTTAGTGTTAACGGGTTTAGTTTGAACGCAAATGGTACTGGTTCCCTGGTACCTAAGCTACATGTGTATTAAAATCCAACTTACTCATAAAGTCACTAACATTTTAAATTAAATATAAATAAAATATAACAATCTCTAAGTCAAGTGTTATTTTCAGGCAAACGCCGACGTAGAACTCACAGAAGAGGAGAAGAGAGCGTGGTCAAGTTTACATGGAGGCGGAGGTTGGGGCAAAAGGGGTTGGCAAGACATGAGCTCCGCCTGGGGCAAACGGGGCTGGCAGGACTTAAACTCCGCGTGGGGAAAACGAGGCTGGCAAGATCTTAACTCAGCGTGGGGCAAAAGAGGATGGCAAGACTTGAACTCGGCGTGGGGCAAGAGAGGATGGCAAGACTTGAACTCGGCGTGGGGGAAAAGGGGCTGGCAGGATCTGAACACCGCATGGGGCAAACGAGCGTGGAGGGATTTATATCAGACTCCATGGGGCAAACGAGGCTGGCAAGACCTTAACTCAGCTTGGGGCAAACGGGGCTGGCAGGATATGAGTTCGGCGTGGGGTAAACGGGGCTGGCAAGACATGAGCTCAGCTTGGGGAAAACGTGCACCGGTTAGTATGTAATTGTTTTAGTTATTGCCGTCGTTACCAGCTTAATGATACAAATACAACGCGTCGAGACTCTCGCTGGCCTCTGATTAATGGTAAACAGTGATTCTTAGTTATAATAATGGGATCTTGTATCGTACTTATATACAAGGTGTCTCAAAAGTAAGTTCACATTTGCTTATCTTATTACGCGAAAGCAACTATTCTGAGGGGCGCGGGGGGTATGTCAGTCGGTAGTCTGGCTCTTGGGAATTTAGTCGCTATGGAGCGTTTCTCTGGTGCGGACCGTGCGTTGTGCGTACGTGAGTTTTACAAAAACGGTAATTCGGCGACTGTAGCGCGTAGAAAATTCTGCAGTATTCGACATATTCGTCACTTAAATGATGCGCCTAGCACTCGTCTCATTGCAAAATGGGTTGAGAAGTTTGAAGAGACTGGGTCAACTCTGGAGAAACCAAAATCTGGGCGACCAAGAACATCAAGAACAGCCGAAAACGTGGACAGTGTTACTCAGTCTATTCGAGATGATCCAAACCTCTCGATTCGGAAGCGTGCTGTTGCTTTAAATGTGCACAGATCTTCATTATGCCGCATTTTACACAAAGATTTAAAGCTGCACCCGTACAAAATTCAGTTAGTGCAAGAACTGAAGCCTCAAGATGCTGGTCAGAGGCTTGCCTTTGTAAATCAGATGATTGAGCGCTTTCCAACGTTCACCAACATCTTGTTTTCCGATGAAGCCCATTTTCATCTGAATGGGCATGTAAACAAGCAAAATTGTCGTTACTGGAGTGCAACCAACCCAAAACAAAAACATCAGAAACCGCTACATTCACCCAAAGTCACCGTATGGGCAGCGATGTCGGCGCGAGGAATTATCGGCCCTTACTTTTTTGAAGATGGAAGGGGACGCACACTCACAGTGAATTCAGAGCGTTCTGTGGAGATGTTAGACGAGTTTTTCGTACCCCAACTGCAAAACTTTCCTGGTTACAACCAAAGAACATGGTTCCAGCAGGATGGAGCAACTTCACACACGTCCAACAGATCTCTGCCTCGAGTTCGAGAAATTTTTCCGAACAAATTAATCTCCAGGCGAGGTGACATAAATTGGCCTCCACGGAGTCCCGATTTAACGCCTATGGATTTTTTCCTGTGGGGTTATGTCAAATCAAAAGTTTACGCTAATAAACCGACTTCCCTGGCACAATTAAAAGAAAATATCCGTCATGAAATGGCAGCCATCACGGAGACTACCTGCCGAGCTGTCATAGGCAATTTTAGTGCCCGACTAAATGAATGCCGAGAGCGCAACGGTTTACATTTGGACGATGTTATTTTTAAAAAATAAATTCCCAAACAGTGTACATCAATATAAAATAAACATTTTTTCAATAAAGCTAAGACTTTTCTTTTAAAAAAAGATTTAAATGTGAACTTTCTTTTGAGACACCTTGTATAAATACTATATATCGTATCGTGATTTTTTTCATAGTTTTACATAAATCCAAGTAATCCTCAGGCAGGTAATTTAAACATTGAAAAATCTGTCCTTATAAAAGTGCGAAGAATTTAGTTAAGAATAAAAGGTTAATGTTGGCCATCGTCCAGGAGAAGTGGGCGAACTTCCACGGCTCGTGGGGCAAGCGCGCCGCGCAGGCTCCGGACTACGAGGACTACGAGGTGACGTACGAGCGCGACGTGCCCATGCCGCAGGTACGGACCTTCATTTTACCACCACCTGCCCTTTTTCTTTACGTGGGTAATCCTCATGGATACCACGCCCGGGGAGGCACGATGGGTATGTCGGACTCTTACCGACTAAACCCCCACGGTGCAATCCTTTCCCGCCGCCTGGGGGCCGGGTCACGGGTAACGCTCGCGCACACGTCCGCAACACCACCACCTGCCCTGCGCGGCCCGTGGTGTCAATTAATCAAATTTTATTTTCAAACAGTCCTTATGTACCAAATTGGAAATCTTAACCACGCGGGCAAGCTTACGGGCAACAGCTAATCCATAACACATATCCGCGAAAGCTATTATCGTCATACATTGCCAATAAATCTAAGTGAAAGGGAACAAAAATCAGATAGCATCATAAAACCAATCGGCCAAGTCAGCACCGGCGCGGCGGGACGGCAGATGAAATATTGCAGCGGAGATATTGGAGGCCGCGCGCACACCGCCGGTGATTGATCGCGTGCTCCGCGTCACGATAGCGTTTTAATGGATTTGACTCTCCACGAACACGAACAAAAACAAAAAGAATCTGTTGAATTCATCTGACGACACGCCCACCTTGAAATGGTCTTCGCGAGATTTATTTGCATAGATAAACAAGTGAATTAAATAATTTGATGTCAAATCAATCATTTTCAATTTAAATAAATACGAGTAAGTAGTAAAAATCTCTCGACAAGCTTTTATATCAAAGTTTTGAAGTAAAAGTTAATTGTTTTCTTTTTAGCGCATTTAAATAGAAGCTTGTTGTTGAACTTTTAATTTATCCATCTATACTTATAAATAAAACTGTGACACAGATCAACCTGATCTGAACTTTACATTGAATTCATCAAATCATTCGATGGGAGAGTTTACTGCATAACTCGGATTGAATATGAAGGCAGATTCATAGAATTATTTTTTCTTGCTTATTAAAACTAATACTAATAATAGTTATTAATATTAGTTTTAATAACATTCCTGTCATTAGGAAGCCACGGACGCCCAATTCTCCTTCAAACCTCCAAAGTATCATCTATATATATATTCAGAAGTCCCTCATCATTTTTGTTCAGGATGAAGCCGAGAACGCACCCCTGGATAGTCCCGAGAAGAAAGCCTGGTCTGCCCTGCACGGCGCCTGGGGCAAGCGGCCCAACAAGCAGTCCCAACTATACAACAGTGGTAACTATGCCTACTTATCGTTTAGAGTGTTAGAGCTTCCACATTCTTTGAAATTCTTACATATAAAAACAGAACAAAAAACCTATAGTAAGTAAAAATAAAACTAACTTGGTTTTATAACCGTAAAGTCACGGCCGCGTAGAATATTGGCAAAACCTGTACATTGACGCGCTCAGCAGTCTCTGACTGAGGCCGAGATCTATAGAACATAGTTTGTCTTTGCTCAGCTAAAGTAAGTGTTACGAGACAGGTTTATACCAGGCGCATAGCTCTCGTCTCGTTTTAACACTTATTTCGAGGTTAATAAGTAACACTCTATGGCATAGACAGACATACTTGCGCTGCTTACTGCCAAATATTTTATCTTAACAAATAGTTCATTGTATGATGAAAAATAAAAGCCTTTTACAAAATATCCGTGCACGCTTTATCGACTTGATAGCTTTTTCGTCGATCGGGCTCTTAACAACAAAAGATTATTATTTCGTTTTTGTTGATTTGCTTACTGCAAATTATATTAACTTTACGTTCTCGACATTTAAGCTGCTGTAATTTTGACAATATTGTAATACTTTTACATTATTATATTTACTCAGAGGTATATATAGATATGCTTCCGAATATATATTGTATAATATCCAATTTAACATCAATAAAATTGTGACATATATTTCCAGTAAATAAACAGTAATTTGATGATTTCGGACAAACTTAAAAATTAGTTCAAGTGATGAATCTTATTTATAAATATTAATCTTTCCGAACCTTGCTAATATTTTGAAATACTGTTTAAGAGATTCAAAGATACGGTCGGTGAAGGTATTAATTTAGCTTAATTCTATTTTTTTCACCATTCGCGATCCATTAACATTCATTAGTCAAAACTTATGACATCGGCGACTGCCGACCAGAACTTTTATTTTCTTTAACGCTCTGTTGTTTCTTGAAATGTATAAATTTGCAGCCAGTCTACCCTCGCCCACAGTGATGTTAATGAGTTATATCATTTATCACCTTGCATAAATCTTACGCAAATGAATCACGAAAAAAGCTTTACGTCTTAGGTTCGAGTCCAGCGACTTAAATAATGACAACACCCCATTGTTGCATGGTCTGTTATCGACGCCAAATTCAGGGTTTATTCCATGATTTTAATTACTCCACTTCCGGTATTATTGCTCTAACCTAACTTATACATTAAAAACGGAACGTAAACACATTTGTTATCTGCTAAAATCGTTTAGAAAGACAAATATACGAGTTAGAATTTAGTGTTTCGTGGTTTGAGTTACGATTGCTATTGATGATTGCTATCTTAGCTGAAGACCGGGACGGTAAGTCTTGTAAGCGGCATTGAGTATCGGAATTGTTCAGCGTCGACCGAGACATCTGTCTGAGCTCAGATTGATTCGGTCGCGTCCATTTGATTGATCCCCATCGAGCCTCGACACAATGGCCGCCACCGTCGCTTCCATCTCACTCATTAAACTTAATAACGTTCTTTGTATTGTACAAAATAAATCGGTCTCTACCTAAATGGAGAGCCAGAAACAGTTTCATCTATTTAGGGCTTTGGTGCCGGAAATACGAACATATTATCATTAAAATATAATACCAATTTTATAAAGTAAGTATAAATGTTTGCTTGTGACCTATATGTTATAGCTTACATCCTAGACATAGGCACGTTAGCACACAAAAGAAATGGGTGGCAGGTACTCGATGGCATTGACGCGGGTAGTATAAAAACAAAAAAGATAAATGAAAAAGACCTCTTTCCAGCTTGCATTCGGCGATCTCTCATCGAAACAATATCACGCGTTTGATATCAAACAAAACAAAAAAACATTGTCTCGAGTTCAGTGACCTTGTAATCTGAGGAGGCTAATTAAAGTATTTTGCAGTAAAGTCTGTATAGTTCTTACAGCGTGAGACATTAAAAAAATGGCTTTTGTTGCCATTCTACGACCTAATTGCTACACATTGCAGAGACGATGTTTGTATCCTAGAGACGAGCACAGTATACTTATCCCTGAAAACTAAAAATGTTTCCTAGGGGTTCCTATTAACTAAAATAAACGAGAAAGACGTAAAATGCTCTCCGTGGCAAGGGGCAGACTCTTGTCCCAACCCTTGATCCAAGTCCTGGACCTCGAGATCCAGAAAGGAATGCTAACCATTATATGCCATTATTATTAGAAAAGTTAGTTATATTTCGAAACAACATTTACAAACTTTAATTGAATTCCCATTAACTAATTCGCAGTTATGTCGTTTAGCATGCGTTAGGAGTAAAGTGAGCTTACGGAGCAGCTTATTGAGTTTTATAAGTGATAGTGGTGCGAGGTGACGTCACAGGCGAGCTGCAACAAGTGAGCCGCGGCAGCTCCGCTCGCAAACGAGCCGTCGTAAATCAGTCCGCTGCCGCGCAGCAAATCCGGAAACATTCATTTTGGAGGCGAGAGGACTTCATAAATTATCCGTGAACGGAACAAGACGGGGTCTCGTTTTTTATGTTAAAATATTTAGATTAAACATGAAAATATTCTAAAATTTTCCTGATTAATTACTTAAGTATGAATATTTATAGAAAATGTAATCAAGGGATCAAGGATACAGATAATTCTTTTGTTTGTAGGAAAAAAGTAATGTAGAAATGCCTCTAATTTTTAAGCACTTAATCTAAAGGCTTACCTTTTATGAGCTCATTATGATGAAGCGGTGAGATAAAACGGTGGTTTTTCTATTTATACTTTAATGATGGCACTAGAAAAAATGCTTGGGCCAACTTTCATTATTCTTAGATTGGTTTGCGAGTGTCACTTAAGATATAACGCGATGTTAAAACACTGTATTAGTGCCAACATGTACCTTTGCAAATAAGAAAAAATCCCGTTAAATCTTTAGTCTTTTATTTCTACAGAGTTTCAATTTAAAACTTTTTTAGGTTTTTTATTTTTATTTGTTTGTGTATTCCGGTAACAATTGGAACGTGTTCTCCACATTTACTATACTAAAGCCATTATCAAAGAGCAATCTGATAGACATAAAAAGACTGAAAATCTCCGATGTCTCTGTTGAATTAAAAGAACATTTCGCACAGTTTATAGTATCGAGGTTTTAATCTGACATAAATCTGTTATTGAAACTCCGTCGTCACTGAGCAGGCGGCAGCCGTGTGCTTTGGACCGGTAAAAGCTGGGGAAAAGCCACTTATAAAGATTCCTAAGTTATCGTAAAGTCTCTTAAATATTGTAATATTTAAATACAGCTTTTCAGTTGGTTTGTTTTTAAAAAACAAGGGTCGACTTAACTTGAATTCCTGTCAATGTTTGCCTGATCAAATTCCCAACATTGCAGTAGCATATTTAAAGCATCATTTCACTTTAATTTCGTGACGCGACTCGCACCTTACTTGTGTGTAACCGGCCGCTCAAATGTGTGTAAGTGTGCATAATTAGCGTGTATTTAATGTTTGTTACCACTGTAAAGCGCTTCGTGAGATGATAGTAGGTACTAAGAGGAAAGTGAGGCACTTCGCCACCTAAAATTTTTGTGACATTCTTCTGTAATATAACCACAAAAAAGTGTAACACTAAAGGTACCAGTATAATAAATATCTTCGTTAATTAACGAAACATAACAGCAACTATTATGAATATATTTGTTAGTCAAAAATAACGTGGCAGCGTACTCTACAGCGGCGTACTACTGGAAGAGAGAGCCCGGCTGGACCAATCTCAGGGGCATGTGGGGCAAGCGGTCGGCGCCCCGCGACCCGCCTCTGGACGACGAGCACGGTAACCTCGCGCAGGTGGCGGCGCCTAGCAACCCTCTGTGTCACCATTGCTTGCCCTTCTTGACTGTCCTCCTAGTGTGAGCTGCACTCACAGCCTACATCTCTGTTACCGACGCTTTCCGTGATGATTCTTCTGTGACCGCGTTCCTTCTGGTATATACTGCACGTAGAACGTAGTGTATCTGACTGTTTCTAGTAATTTAGACTTCCTTAGAATCTAGAAATGTAGCTTTTTGCCACACTGTACTGCAGTAACCTCTTCTCATACAATTGTGTTCTGTTATTTTCTCAACTTTATCGTCTTTTTATTGTTTTCATTTCGAGATGACCTCACCTATAGTTTACACTGCACTTTATGCTTTCACTGTAGTCTTTTTGTTGTTGGAGACCCTTTCTAACAATATTTACTGTCTCACAAACAGCACTCTCTAGTTACCAACTGTAGTTTAAACACCATAGTCGTTGCACTTAGTTTAGTTGTCTAGAATTTATATCTGCAGTGTACATACACATCTATTTTAAATGATAAACCTATTCGTTTTTCTTCTTCTGTGATGGTCCCCTCACTATATATTTAGCATGAATTTTACTGTATTTCCATTAGCATAATAAAGTAGACCAGTAAAATCGTTCTATGCTGAGGTTTTCAACGTATGGTGACGAATTAGATTTTTCCACCCGCCTTCGTTTTCAACAAACTTCAAAATTCAGAAAATAAAAATTCTTATATTATGTTCTATATGTTAGTCAAATGGTCGCAAAAAGTTCATACAAAATGGTTTCTGTGCCGCCACACTGAAAGATAATCGAGTGTTGCATTGTCGCTAAAACTCAAAAACTGACTGATATAACTAATGAGGAACTGAAAACTGAGGTAATGTGACTTATATATAGTAACTTCACACCTTTTACAAAAACAAATAGTATTTCATACTTGCAAAATCGGAAAACATCTGTTTCCCAACAAAGTGCAGTCAGCGAGGCGGAAACAAACCGGCGCGATAAAGATTCTGTTTTATACATATTATACCAAATCCCCGAACCCCTCCCAGCGAGCCGCCGCGCGAGCGGAGCCCTGGGCGCGTGGTCACATGGCGCACCAAACATGTCATTAAATATTTGCTGTAATTAACTTTGATAAGAATTCGGATAGAAGTAGGTGTTATTTAGCAGCAATCGATGATATTAAATGAACATTTTCTGTTATTTATTTTACTACGCGAACAATCTCGAGAGGGCTTGACTTAAATATACACAATTACCCAGCGTGTACGTCCTTATTGCTGCAATCTCAACTTGCCTTTGCCTTATTGATTACTTATAATGAAAAATATACGTGCTGTTGAGTATGAGAAAACAAAAATAGCTACACATCACAAATCAGTGGTTATTTAATATGATGAAAACGTTGATCGCACACTGCCGCTGCACCCGCAGGAGGCGCGCGGTCAGCGACGACAGCCGCAGAAGTTACGCTGCAAACATCACTAGGTACTCTCACTGAAACTCACTCAATAACTTTTAATTACCTACATTTGATAGGCCATCTGAATCTTTGTCTGACGTAAGCACTTCTGCGCGATTTATGAAAACACTCGAAAAAAACAGCTTTTTATACACTCAAAACAAAAACGGATCACACCGATAGTGTTTTCAGCGATAAATGTGAACACAAATAACAAACGGGACGCTCCTGACGGCTCTCGCGGCGTCAAAGCTATGACTCCGATAAGTCTAGATAAGCCTGTCTGAACATTTAGTTTATGCGACGTCACCTATCTCTTTGTTTTCATAAAAACTGAAACTGTATCCGTAGCAGTTATATCTCAGTTAGAATACTATGTAAACTAATAACTGAGTATACATTTGAATAATGTAATAGGATCTAAAAAAGTATCACCACAGGGCATTTTCCTTTTTCCTTTTAGATACATTTTTAAGCAAAATAAAGATCTCTACGCATACTGAAAAAAGGAATATATCGGCCCTTCAGTCGAACCCTTCCCCGGAGTGGATTAAACAGGCACCTGCGACTCGTTGCCAACCTGACGCCAGTCAAAGGATCCCTTCTGAATGTATTCATTCAACGTTACAAGCCTATTTTTGCTGTACATTTTTAACAGTTACTCAATAAAAATAGAGTATACTGCACGGACAGCCAGACGTGTGAAGAGGTCATGTTGGACCTTTGACCCCGTCTCGGTGCTATAAGTCATCACAACACGCTATTTCGGAGACTTAGAGCTTCAGAAATTTTATGTGATGAGACGTCACGAGGTAGAGCAATATTTCTTGGACTATAAAATCCCGCGCTGCATGCTCTTGAATAACCCGAATTATTTATCCTCTTGTCCTGCAATCTGGAACTCGGAACAGAATTAGACGTGAGCCGCGGTACGCCGGTAACGCGTAACCGCTTGCTGTCTGCGAAATCCCTTTTACCTTTTACTTGCCTGTCATTCTTGTTTTTTCGTACAAGATTAATGTGTCACAACTTCTTGTTCGCGTGGCCAACGAGTCTACCCTCGTACAAAAAGATGTAGTCCAGTTGTTTGAAAACAAAGGTTCATCAAAAGATATTTTTTGCCATATTATGGCCAAAAACATATCAAACCGGATGTCTCTCATATATAATTAGACTAGCTGATTAGCTGACCAGGGCTGCACGAGTCAGATATATGACTACATTATATCTCCGAGAAAGGAGCTGGATTTGCCTGGGAATTTTTCGAATAGTAAAACCCAATACTATACCTTAAAAGACTTTATACAATAATGATTTTCCGTCAAACCGTTCCTGCAACTTTCTCACGGGAGTCGAACTTGGAGTTCAGCTTGCTAATAACTAGAAGAAAGAGACAGCTACAGACGGACAGGAAGTGAGTCAGATTGCTGATTGATAAACATCTTAACTATACTGCCCTTGTCGAGGTACGGTTTTGATTGCCATATTTGAAACCATTTAACAATAGCCTCTTGAAACGTGCCGCCAAACAGGAGTCGGTACTACAAACAAAACATACTTCAATCAAACGACTCCACAGTCAAATACCATAAAGGAAACGTTATATAAATGTAGGTACGTTAATAACCGAATTAAAAGTGCTTCGCGGGACAATTAAAAGCACCGGCGAATGTCCGAGCGACTCTCACAAAGAGAAAACGTATAAAAGTGCTAATTAACACAATAAAAGCTAATTGTTACTCCGCTCGCTCACCGCGCGCCCCTACATCCAGATACAACCTTTTAGGAAATTTATTGACTCGGGGGAAAGCTTGAACCTTGTTTGTCAACCCAGAGTTGCTTCTTTATAAATACGAATACAAATTTCGATATATCCTTTGCCGTGGGTAGGAATACTAAAAATATTGGATTGAATAGAATGAAGACAGGTGTCATCTTGTATCTTAAGTATATGGTGAACGTTTATCTTACTTAGCTTTATACTGTTCGGTGTACAACGAGCAAAACCTGCACAGAGGGTAAAACTTTAAAGAAATGTAGCTGCATAGAAATGCAATAAATTGATAAATCATAAATTGCACTTGTATAGGAAGATTCATCTAAACAGTTATCTTTGAATTAATAAAATAACTGTTTATATATTAAACTTTTTTTAAGAATTAGCGGTTACAGAGGACAGGAACCAGTTGGAATACATATCACAAAAGATAAAACAAATTGTTCACGTCGCTAAGTTCCGGTGGCTACAGCGTAGCAGCAGCGTGCGCTCGTAGCACCTCGTAGACTCGCTCGGTCGCGCGGTAACTGCTGACGAAATTTTAATCTTTGACCGTAGTAGCTTTTTGTCTAACAATGACAAGGCAAAGGCAAGGCATGACAATTCCTTTAGGCAAAAGCTTACTCTCTTCGGAGAAAGCACAAAGCCCACCATTCCGTTGCAATCTTTTTTTTCTTGCCCTTATCCCACATTATGTGGGGTCGGCACAACACGTCTTCTTCTTCCACTCACTTCTATCAGCCGTCACCTCACTACCCACACCTTTTACCCGCATACCCTTTTTTACACAATCCATCCATCTCTTCTTTGGTCTTTTGCCTCCTTTACTCTTTTGCCCTTCCACGTTCATATATAACATTCTTTTGACCATACCATGCCAGCCTCCTCATCTTTTCTGTCACTGTCGCTACTTTTAGACTTCCCCTTATATATTCATTTCTTATCTCATCCATTCTTGTCACACCACACATCCATCTCAACATTCGCATTTCTGTCGCATGAACTCTTCTTTCACCCGTTCTTTTTGCCGCCCAACTTTCTGATCCATACAACACGACAGGTGCAATCTATGTTTGCAAACCACTTTGTTTTATATATCCCCAATATAACTAGCCAAACAGCTGGTTCGTTTAGGTAACCACGCGTTACGCCTCCCTTCGACAGCCCCGTCTCCCCCCATCCTAGGCTCTGGCCAAGCCGCAATTATAATTAATCCTTTATTATTGCGAGTCGTGTTTCAGCGCCGTCCGCGTTGATGCCGAAAAGAGGCTTATGAAATTAGACCGTTACAACTTGAAGGGTCCTGGGCGCGGCAGCCATCGGACTTCGGACGAAAGTATCATAATGTAGCTTTAGCATACAGACAGCTTTAGTCAAATAGGCCTGGTTATATAATAGGCTTTATATGCTCATATAATAGGAGACTAAATCACTGACTGGCGCACAGGTCAATGCACTTGACAGATCGAGCTGAAATTGGATACAGATTTGGCTGACATATAATAAGTCCAACTATTACCAATGCGAATTTTAAAAAAGTTCTGAAATTAAAATGTAAATTAATCCGGCAATTAAATCTACGCTCAAATCCGTTGCGTTTTAATGTTTGTTGTGAATTGAAAATGTATATGTAATTGAAAATTTATATTTTGTTTGTTGCGAGCATAAACTCGTTAGCTGCGTCTCAACGAAAAATGACCGAATCACGAAACCCATTCCGTATTACAACTGCCTGAAGTAAACGACCGCGTACACTCGCCCGAGGAGTCGGAGGACGCACGGGACTGAGCAACAGGCATTGTTTATTGCCTTCCGATCTTACAGTCCTCAAGCTTACACCAAAAGCACGCGTACTCGAAAAAACGAGCAACTTGTTTTTGAAATATTAAATTAAATTAATAGCTATTCGTCGCGGTCTCACCCGCGTTAACTGACACTGGTAACAAAATAGTTTTAGGAAGTACTATCTATCTAGCTATTGGATGAGAGTAGGTCATGTACCTATTCATAAATAGGTGTTATAATATGACAGCTGTACACTATCACAAAACTGTTGCATCAATATGGATTGCACAGTTAAGTGACGTAACTTCACAACACTTACGAACAAATACATAATAGTAAGTAAAGCACCAACATAGTCAATATGCGAAAGCTGAAAAAAATATTATTCAGGCGGCAGTGTACTTTCATGTTTAATTAAATCCAAACAAGTATTTAATAGGACAGACTAAGTCTTTGTTGCGGCTTCTTCACGCGAGCTGAATCCTCGAGAATTTCCATAACAACATATACCTATGTGACGTTTGGAATCTGAACTGGTACAAATCAATACTGATGCGTTCTGCCATTCACTTATATTGATGAAATATTTCTATCTGTGTTCAAATGTCTAGGAAATCAGTTTCGACAAAAGTTTGTATCCTGGACCATATTTACTCCGCGTGGCACCGCACCTCTCTGCCCTAGGGAATACTCAATCTGGAATTAATGGTCCGGACTCCGCAGTACAGACCCCCTCAGTGAACGACTTCATATCGATTATATGAATGCTATTTTTTGCTGTATGTACGATAAATTTTTTGAAATATGTAGCTTAAAATGATGTTCTCTTACTACTAAATACTTGATATAGGTTTATTTACTGTTGTCATAATTAATAATGAAACCGTCATCTAGCCTACAGTTCATTTAAAACAGGGAATGTTTCAATTTAATAATTTCTCATCTATTTAATTTACAGGAAAAAATATCAGATACTGACGTACGTACGACGCATGTTTATATATATTTTTAACTTTTTATAACATTTGTTATTTGTTTTTGCAGACGGAGCCGGGGACGAGGCCTAGACTACTGGCGACTGTAACATATGTACACGAAACACTAGTCATACCCAAATATATTCACGTCTAAATATACTTTCCTATATTTAAGTTTAAATATTGTTACCCGTTACATAGAGCCTTATCGATACACTGGCGGCGTTCGCTCCTAGATGTTACATTATTTTATATACCGTAGCTGTTACTTCGTTATTGTTTCAAAGTCGCTCGTACAAATAAAGCTCTGAACCTATGCTACCTTCTACATTAGTTCTATTAGGACTTATTAGAACTGACAATGTCTAACCCTCAGGATCAATATGCAAGATCTACTGCAATATGTTTATATTTTTGGGCCTAATCCTCCCAATACTTTTACGTGAGATCGGACGGAGTACATCATATATGTTTGGAAGGGCTTTGGGCTCTGCATTGTATTCTTTCCACGTGTTAAAGATAAGCCGGAAATAAAAGCCTTGCTGATGTTATTATTACATTTCCGTTTTTGCAGTAACAGCCCCGACTGTCTCATCGCATAGTCATTATTTCTTAGCTGAGTGTAAAGTAATACAAAATTACGGAACCTTATCAGCCACGGGCGATGATATGCGACGATTAAGTTATTTGCAAACCAACAACTAACTATATATAAAAAAAAATCAAGAAAAATAGAACTTATTTTGAAATGTTAGATTCATACAATACACAATTGATTTAACAAAAAATATTATACCTGCGACTTAACGCTGCTACTAAACCGAATATAGTTTACGAAACGAGCAAAGAGACAGCATTTAGTGCGCGCCATCGACCTTGTGACGGGGAAAATTCAAAAGAGTTGTTTGCACCCCACATACCTAACCCAACGAGCACCTCACACCTCACATACAATTGCTCCTACGAAACACAACTTTGAATTACTAAAAAGGGCAGATAAAAATTTTCAAAATCTTGTGATTACTTATTAAATTTATCCGCTATTATTATTTAAATGATTCAAAAGAGAATAAAAATATTGATCCTGTAAGTTAAGCCAATGTCTTAGAATAAGGTTTCTTTGTTCAAATAAGAAGTTTATTTTAACTATGTCTGTATACGTAGCCTAAGTCGCGGCGAGGTATCTGTATGTACTACTAGTTAGTTGAATTAATTCCCGGGGCGTACGGACTAATTGTATTTTATTAGTAGATAAAGTTGATGTAAATGGGCGTCGTCCGATGTTGACGTTTGTCCAATAAAAGTTTTATTCAAAGCTGTGACTGGTTTTATTTCATATTCATTTACTATACTCGAGACGGTTCTTCACCACGATCGTCTTCCGGTATCGAAACATTAACATAATTGAGACGAATAGTAAGGTTTGATTTTATTTATATTTGTAAAGCTAGCGCTTGAATCCAAACAAGAAAGTAAGTGATGATGCAGTCTAAGGTGGTAGCGGGCTAACTTGTTAAGGGTTATTACTCCTAATTGGTTTCTACCCGACTTCGTGCCGGAACGAAAATAGAATCAAATCAAAATAGCTTTATTCATATAACACAGGCATTTATGGATCGTTTATTTCATTATTTCTATTTGTGAAGTGATGGAGATAAACACAATCGACAACTTAAAACTAAGAGGGTTCAAATCGCGTCCAGGTCTAAGAAAAAAACCCACAACAAATTAGACGGTTTTTTTTATTATCACCATCTCATATTATCAATAATAAATTATAGTACCTATGGAGATAGAGCAATTCATGCTTTTTTATCGTTTATATAATCCTTAATATCGTAATATGATGTTTACACCCCTTACCGACGGGTCTTTGTCGAGAGGTTGGTATCTAGCCAGCCTCCCACCAGACCAGACTCGAACCGGGAATCGGACGCAGGACCTCCAACTTTATAATGAGGTCGTCATGTGGATGTATTTGAAGTGATTACCTTTCCTCTGAATTATTCTCGAGTTTTCTCATTAGGACCACATTTGACGAACGGGTTTCGGAGACTTCAATATTTAGGCCTTTAAAGATTTCAAACGAAAGTATGGTATGAAGGTTGCTAAATCCAAAAACAATCCAGTTAATGAGAAAATCTGTCAGGTCGTCGAGCGTTCCCATCTAGAAGTTAAAGGACATCGCAGCAAGAGCTTCAAGCAGATAACACCTGGCGGCTGCAGTTGGATTGGTCGATGCTAAGGACGGACTTACATGTCGGTGTTTTCGTACCTATACTACCACACTTAAATTTACTCGTAGGCCCTGTGGCATCCCTGCGGAAACCTAGGCTGTGCTTAGCCTGTAAGCACAGCCTAGGTTTCCGCCATATCAAAACCCTCTTTATAAGCCACAACCGCTAAGCAAAATGGCCGGTTATACTTTTACGTCCTACTGCCATAGATTATGAAAGTGGTGCACGCTACTAAATTTACGATTAAAATTTAAAACGTATTAAAATTACGATTTAAAACGTTCATGCTATCGTTCAAGTTATTAACCATTAGAGCTTCCTATGAAACAGTTAATCTTGAAATCTAAGACGGAAAGTTCAATTATATTATTTTGATACACAGAGCTGTATGAATTAAAAAACACTTATTACTTATTCCAACCCCCATTTTTGTTGTTTTTTATTTTAAACTTTAAGTATTGCCACTTTCCCAGCTAACGGGGTTATTATATATTAAAATATTGTTTCTCAATAGAGAAATTAAAGTAGCACTTTTTACAATATTCTCCTCTTATTTGTCCGTTTAAATACCAACGAACTGGATCTCGTCTAAATATATAGTAAGTAAATAATCTCCAGACAAATGACCATTTATTGGCAGTACAGGATCAGTCATCAAATATCAAAGGCTCGCAAACACGTGTTATTGGCTATTGTTCGGACATCGCAAACACTCCGCCATATTTGACCGAACTCCATCCAATCTTACTAACTACTTGTATCACCATGCTGTTACACAACATGTCTAGACAAAGCAACGGACCTGTTCATATGCACGAATACGAGTTATTACAAGAATATTATGTTAGTCTATTTAAAAAAAGGACATAATATTCCTTAGTTATTTATCCAAATCCTATGAAAGTATCGATTATACGCCCGATGTGAGTCGCGTCGCAACACAAATACAAATCTAAAGCACACATCAACTCAAGACAACATTTGGCAAAAAAAAAATAGGACAAAAGAGTAATATAAAAACAATGTCATAATAATCACATGAAACACTTTGTTACAAATAACCACTAATACATGCTATATAAAAGTATAGATTTAAATATAAAACTGATATAAACTAACTATTATGGCTAGCAGTCAAGTGACAGTTTCCATGCGACTTTTTATCCTCGTATGTTTAGCGATACTGAAGTTCGAACCAACCAACCAACATAGTAGGTATCTCATAACAGCACAACATTCACTTTAAGCGAACTCTCGAGACGTACCATCAAATTTAAGTATATCTAAGGTTGTTATTTACTTTTTCTAGTAAAATTATACTGTTTGATTAGATTAAATCTTCTTCTTACTGCCTTTGGAAGCTCTGCTCCGTAACATTATATTTCTAATATACTTCCCACCTACGAAAGTGTTTTTCTCCCTATTTTCTTATACGAACTGCCATGATCTGAAATGCCCTTCCGAGTTTTTTTTATATGCTAACAGTGAGCCCTTGACGGCTATTTCATCTGGTGGTAAGTGATGATGCAGTCTAGGATGGAAACGGGCTAACTGGTTAGGAGTATGGTAAGCCTACACTCCTAATTGGTTTCTACGCTATATAATATCATTCTCAATGAGGACAGCGTTGACATTATGGTTGAACTGTTCAATGAAGTAATTCTCAATCTTTTTAATAAACATGCGCCTGAAAAGTCATTTATTGCAAGAGACACTTACAGTCCTTGGATTACCAGTAATGTTCGTCTTATGATGAAACTGCGTGATAAAGCACACGAAAAATATAAAGTAGTAAAAACAGAAGTAAACAAAATAGATTACAAAAATTTAAAAAATCTTACATATTTCAGTGCAATTAGTGAAAAGAAAGCTTATTATGATTATTATATAAATGCACAGTTACATAATTCTATTCGTCTTTGGAAAAACCTTAAGAAACATATTTTACCGAGCTTTAAGAATACTAGTGCCCTACCAGAACACTACGATAATCCCGATGCAATTAATGAACATTTTCTAAACATACCCGGTGATGATGTAATCGACCAGTCCATTTTAGAATATTTTGAGACTCAAAAATTCTCCACGGCTAATAGTTTGACGATCGAAACGGTAACTGAAAATGATGTAGCAAGAATCATATTGGGAATTAAATCAAATGCACAAGGAATAGACAAAATTTGCATGAATATGATTATCCTAACATTGCCTGCTACTCTAAATGTTATTACAGCTATAGTTAATAAGTCTATATCATCTTCCAAATTTCCTTCAAGCTGGAAAACTTCCTTAATAATTCCTCTACCTAAAAATAATAATCCATTAGAACTAAAGGATTTGAGGCCAATAAGTATTCTTCCATACATATCTAAGATACTTGAAAAGGTTATTTACAACCAAGTCATCAAATATTGTGAAACAAATAATATCTTACCATATTTCCAATCAGGGTTCAGGAAATATCGTAGTACATCTTGTGCTCTATCAGACGTTATAGATAACTTACTGACATCCCAAGATGCTGGTCATGGTAGCATTCTTGCTTTGTTAGACTTTTCTCGTGCATTTGACTCGATTAATATTAAACTTATGCTTGCCAAACTTTCTTACTATGGGTTTTCCTTAACAACAGTGCAATGGTTTTCTAGTTATCTTCTAAATAGAATGCAACAAGTGGTTGTACGTAAGTATGATGGTAGGGAATTGGTTTCGGCGCTAAAGCCTAACAACAGAGGTGTCCCTCAAGGATCTATTTTGGGTCCTTTATTATTCATTTTATACTCCGCTGATATAATTAACTGCTTGGAAAACTGTCAATACCACTCATACGCTGATGACCTTCAAATTTACATTCCTGTTGATCATCAAGACGTTAATAAAGCAGTCGAGCAGTTGAACAAAGTTCTTAATAACATTTCTCTATGGTGTCGACACAATGCTCTTATTCTTAATCCTCTCAAATCAAAATTTATGGTAATAGGAACTAAAAAGCAAGTTAGCAAAATTCTAGCTCACGAGCCAAAAATTAGTATAGACGGAGTACACATAGAACATGTTAATGAGACTCGTAACCTGGGACTTCGTATGGATGAAAACTTGCGATTCGAAAACCATGTAGTAGAAGTTGCCCGAAATTGTTTTTATAGGCTAAAAGTACTTTATAGAATAAGACCTTTTATTGACATTAATCTTAGAGTGAAACTTTGTGACTCACTGATACTTTCGAAACTTAACTATTGTATAACAGTTTACGGACCATGCATTTTAGGTAAATCTTGGCGACTGATTCAGCGCATACAAAATGCATGTGCTCGATTTTGTTTCACAATACCGCCGAGATCTCACATCACTCCTTTTTTAAATAATCACAATCTTTTAAATATGAAAAATAGATATAATCTGCTAGTAGCCACACTTCTATTTGGTATTGTCAAAAGCAAACAACCTCCATACTTGTACAGTAAATTAGTATGGCGCGAGCCAAGCTACGGGATTAGAACTATTGCGCCACCATTATCGATGCCACGTCACAGGTCTGCAGCATTTCGTGGCAGTTTTAAATATCTTGCCACTAAATGTTGGAATGACATACCTCCACCTATTAGAAATGTTACTTCAAAATTAAGATTTAAAAAATTATATCGTTCTTGCCTTCTTTGTATACAAAAAACCGAATGTGGCAATTGTTAATAGTTTTTAATGAATGTTCTTTTTATTTCAAATTTAATTTTTATTTCATTTTTTGTTTATAGCGTAGTTTTTATTTTTGCTTTAGTTTTTTTTTTTTTTTTTTGTATTATTATTATTTTTTATTTTTATTTTTTTCCAATAATTACTATTTTTAGTTTTATTTTTAAGTGCAGGACTTCCCTCAGCACGGTACTGACAGAATACCAGCGTTGTGGGTACTTTAGTATCCACAACATTAAGCTGAGTCAGTACCTTTTTATTGGCGCGACACAATATAAAAATATTAATTTAATGTGTGAGCAATAATGCAGAAGTTTATTTTTTTTTTTTTAATTATAAGTTTTGTTTTGTTATGTGTATTTTTGTAATCGTGCTAATAAATAAACGTATTTCTATTCTATTCTATTCTATTCTATATCGTGCCGGAACGCTTAATCGCTTGGCAACACGTCTTTGTCGGTGGAGTGGTAACTAGCCACGACCGAAGCCTCCCACCAGACCAGACTCGAGCCGGGAATCGAACCCAGGACCTCCAACTTTATAATGCGACGGTACGCGCACTGCGCCACGGAGGTCGCCAAAATGTATTCCTAATTGGACATCATCTAGGAGAGCGTGCTCCGATCTAGGCCGCATCATCATTTACCATCAGGTGTGATGGCAGTCAAGCGCTGTACTAAATATTTAAGAATAAAAGACGGAGTTGGAGCTGTAATCCGTGGCAGTGGTCACCCTACCGCCACTGGCACGTATCGAAATAGAACAATCTGCTGATTGTGTGCATTGCGGAGTGTGTGTACACGGCCGCGCCGCGGGCCGCGCGGAGCCGCCGCGGCTCGGGCACGGTTGTGTTACGGGGACTTAAATGAATTCCGTAACAGAAAACGAAACTTTGTGATAGATATCCGGTAACTAATCATATGATTTAGACATTGGCTTCATTTAGTGTGATTGTGAGTTTGATTACTAAGCTGCTAAACGTGACATGCAAAGAAGAACTGTGCACACCTTGAGCTATGTCCAAATATATATTCCTATTACAATTCCATCATAAAGTAAACTTAACAAAATATAAAAATATTTTGTTTGCTTGGAGGACACATCATGTCCAGGTCTTTTGATTTACTAATATTGAACTAGGTGCTATATACTATCGAACTGAATAGCTATTGATGAATTTCCCAAATCGGTTTATAAAGGATAGAGCTCGGAGGTAACAAACGTAAAAAATATATACAACCGAGTTGAGAGCCTCCATCTCCTTCTTTAGAAAAATAAAACTAACAACATTTGACGTTAATTAAGACGTATTCAGGATAGCATTCAGAAAGAGCTTAAGTCATTTTATCATACGTATTTAACTAGGCAAATGACTTGTTTCGACAAATGTTTGTGAATTATTTCAATAATATCAATATTATTAATATTAAATGATGTAATAACAATCCCGTTTCCTGCTATAGCGACCAGAGTCAAGGACAAGTTTTCCGTGTGTTCTCGTTATTAATATAAATAAGCCATGAAGATTTTTCGCCATTTAAAACTAGAAGAGACTATTTAAAAAAGTATTTAAAAGTTGTTATAATGGGA
Source organism: Lasiommata megera (assembly GCA_928268935.1). Taxonomy (NCBI): domain Eukaryota; kingdom Metazoa; phylum Arthropoda; class Insecta; order Lepidoptera; family Nymphalidae; genus Lasiommata; species Lasiommata megera. The sequence goes on along the minus strand of OV743329.1, from coordinate 215,573 downwards.
TTGAAACATAAGAATTGTAAGGACTAAATGCTCTGTTGGGAGAACAAAAGTTGGGCGAAATAAAGATAGCGATTAGAGGACGGCATCGCGGCTCCCTGATTTTAGATAAAGTGAATTGTTTCAATAAACGGAAATTGAGGTTTTACTTGTTTCCTTTTATCTGAGGGCGGCGGGTTTAAATCTTTTAATACTATAAAGTGCGCGCCTTGCCCGCGGCTCCGCCCACGTGCTCCATTTACCAAATCCCGTACGAATCCTTTGCTTTCTCTGGATGAATGTGGAATACAATCAACATTTTGATACTTTCATTGCGATGGAAGCCAGTTATTCCGTGGTAAATTTCTTTCTTATCGGATCGAGTTAAGTCATCAAACAAACGCTCTTAAAGTTTTATATCTATAAATTGGAAGAAATAAAATTATATAATATATTTTGTTTCATTTATTGTGAGTCAGCAACGGGTTTATTATGATGATGATTGTATCTAACAATCAACCCGATGCCGAAATTATATTTAAATGATCAATATTTCCAAAACTTTGTTCAAGAACTGTCATGTTTGAGCAATCGGGCAATATATATTTATTTAATTACGCTTCCGATCATCCTTATAAGTGAATTTACTCTTTCGGTATGTGGGCAAGTGAGCCGGTAAATAAACTCATATTCTATTGAATTGAGAGAGAATCGAGCGTGTTTCTTTATCCTAATTAGTAAAGAATAGATCGAGAGCCGTTGGTCCGAAGAGCGCAGAGAACACATCTCCAACAGCGTCTCACTCGGCCGGCAGCGTTCGTGCGAGCTGGGACTCTTTGTTTAAAGCTCCACGCTAAATTGCGGAGTCATTGTGAAAACGTTTGAATTACTTTAACATCGTTTATACGCTATTTATTGGTCCCCTAATTCCCGGTAGCGCGCTCGGCGGCAGTGTTTAGCAATTTAAATAGTCCCCGCGACTAGCCCCGGCTCTGCGGCGGAATACATCTCAATAATTACCGCTGAAGAGTTATTGTATTTGTTCCCGTACAATCCTTTCGTTATTATTTATTTATTTATACAACTTTATTGCTATATATGAAGCGGTGATAGCCTAGTGGTTAGGGCGTCAGCCTCCTAATCAGAGGTCGGCTGTTCGAATCCATCGTGAGGAAACCTGCAGGCCTAAGAGTTGTCCATAATGTTCTCAAAGGCGTGTGAAGTCTGCCAATCCGCAAATGGCCAGCGTGGTGGACTATGGCCAAACCCTTCTCATATTTTGAGGAGACCCGTACTCTGTAGTGAGCCGGTAATGGGTTGATCATGATGATTGCAATATAGCATATAACATACATCAAAATGACAAAAATAATCAGCAACTGGCATCCTTATCACTAATAGTGATCTCTTACAGGTAACCATTTCTTTAAAAGTGACACGGAAATTGCAAATTTATATATATATCTCTATTAGTGGTAAGATATACCATATAATATATATATAATTGTCGATACTGGTATATATATATACACATATATACCAGTATCGACAATTTATTTGTGCACGTTATGAACAAACCAAATGTAACAGTCGCTGAACCGACAGAGGTCGAGGCTGGACAGCATCATGTTATCTTTGGGCAATTATAACATATTACACACAAGCGATCAGTATTATGCGAAAGTACTTAATTTGTTTGTGACTTAATCACCCCCGAACGTATATGGATGAAATCATCCTTTGTGTCATTTCTAATCTATCTATTATAGTCAGAAATGACACAAAGGCTAATTCTATTCCGAAAAATGTAATGAGTAGATTTTTTCCTCGTACATCAAAATTTCATCAAAAAAACAAAGTCCGCGGAAACAGCTACTTATTATAAAAAAGTAAAAGTTCAGTAAGTCGGTTATCGTAATATAATTTATTAATTTTTTCTTATTTCTTTACAGGCTCGTTGTCACCTATCACCCCGGTTAGTAAGTTACTGTGTACCGAGAGTAGTTTACTTACGGATCTCAAAATGGCTGGCTTTCTTTGTTATCTCTTCAAAGCCTTATCCCCTCCGGAAGGCTACAATGCGGCAGTGACAATGTAAATGCAATGAACAGCATTGTACCGGCGTGGCGGGCGCGCGCCGCGAGTCCGCGTGAGTGCGCTCCCGTGTTCGCGGGCCGCGTCCCCCGCGACGAGAACCGCGCCCGTTGCTTTTTATTGTGCTGCAGTACAATCACGCGTAAGTACCGACGAAGCAACGGGAAACTATCTACAATATCAGGAGAAATAAAACTTCATTCCTTTCTTGTTGATACAACGTTTTCAGGAAAGAATAAAAATGATTTTATTAAAAAATTACGCAACTTACGAGTACATTGTTGCGAAATAAGGACAGAAGTTTTTACAATTTTATTATTAATAAGCCGTATAGTAAGCCCAAACTCCAAATTGGTTTCTACTCGACATCGTGCCGGAACACTAAATCACTCGGCGACTCGCCTTTGTCAGTAGCATGGTAAGCCCCGGCCGAAGCCATCCCACCAGACGGCCGGGAACAGAACCTCTAACTTTAAAATGCGAGGTCATCAAGGTTAAAGTGTTTCGCAATTTTGGGGTACCTTGGGGCAGAGTATGCGAATGTTACTTATAATCGTTTCCAATAAAGTCTGTGCTACCCACCAACAGTCCCATGGTATCAGATGAGTCACAGGGAACCAAGCGACGCAACACCTTGGCGAATCCGTCACCTGTTACATCATATATTATTATTAAATAAATAATTCTTATAACCCAATTAATTGAAACACCGAACCACAGCTGAATAGGATCTACAATCAGTTTAACAAAAAAAAAACTAATTCCCCCTAAATGACGTAACCCGCTGGGTAGCTCGCAGTATAGTCACGGTGAGCCTCAGTGACACGGGGTCAGTACATTTATCCTGCGCGATACAACGTTTATAAAAGAAAGGGCTTATGTAGGCTTTTATTGAATGAATATTTTTATTGGCCATTACTAGCAATATATTCATGGGCATTTAGATTTTTGTACGTTCTTTACGCAAGTTTGTCCTAAAAATAATAACTATTTAGGACGTAGAGTATTTTTAGGGAGTTCTTAAATATAACCGTGAAATATCCAATTTTTAATATGAGCAATTTATACACATATTTACGCATATTTCTATATATAAATAAATTATATATAATTTTCTTTCGTGCACAAAACAGTGGATATCCAATGTTAAAATATTTTTTTGCAAATTGAGATTTTTGTTAACGGTAATAGTAAAGTAATGTGAACCCCAGAAAAAGAAAACAAAGTGGCAATATAAGGGTATATTGCCACTTTGTTTGTTTTGAAAACTTTAAATTATTACAACTTCCATTGTTACAACTTTACACTGACCACTACAGCTTGGTTCATATTTCATTTAAATGCTGAATATAAGGTCACCCATGCGATGGACCGATCAGATAAAGTCTGCTGTGGGTGGTCCTTTGCACGAGTGCACCAGACTTGCGGCCGGAAGAGGGAAGTGGCGAGTGCTTGTGAGGCGCATAACATCTGGCCTCAAAGACATTGATTCGTGATGACCACGACCGCTCTGCAAAGAGTGTAACGACGAAGAAGATATCCTAAAAAAAAATTTTGAAAAGGAACCAAATAGTTATTAGTCACATTAACTGAGCTTTATTCGCACGTTAAAACAGGTTTTACTTTTGCTAGGAGCCATTTTCCGAATCGCCGGTTAAGCTTTAACTGATAGATAAATTTGACTACTTGACAGATTTCCAATACAATAACTTTCAAAACGTAATATTTATCCATCAGTTAAAGTTTATGGGGAGATTGTGGAACGGGCCGTAAGCCTAATTAGTTTAAGTAATTAAAAATGTTGAATAATGACGATGAACAGAAAATACTGTAATCCAGGCTCGACATTCACTGGTAAAGATTGCCAACAAGCCACGCACCTAGACGGCCAACGTGTAGAATTGTGGGACGTAACAGCCAGGTTCAAGTACTGCAACTCAGAGAAGACTGCAAGTGGCTACTTCGCTGAAGCAATTATCAGCTCCTTGATATAGATAACGCGGCACAAATCGTGTGTTTATCACGCCGCGTCGTAAAACCTTCAGTTCCACAATAAATGTACGTGTAGTACGTGACGGCAGCGGCGGCCGCCGCAGGGCTCTCAGCGACCTGCGAATTAATGTATGTCTGAGAATGACATACCACGTGGCTTGTGGCGGGAACTTGGCTCATCGTTTGATTGGGCGAAATTCTCACCTTCTTACTTTCTTTCGTATATGTATTGCGTATGCATGATAAAGTTATACGCAGGAGCGCGTTGTTTGGTTTGTGTTTCAATTACGCAGACGCAGAGGAACGGATTGTCCACTGACAATCCGTTCCTCTGGCTTTAAACTATCTCTATGGAAAGAACACTTTCTTTCCATAGAGATAGTTTAAAGCCAGAAGATTGACACATGTTACTTTTATTTCGTAAAAATATACAGTTTCCATGGGGTCTATCCTAAAATATCGAATGATTATAAACTTTATACTAACAGCGTGGAATACGCACGCATTATAATTTTTATTCTGACTCATATTACTTTTGGTAAATTTGACAAACACACATAACACACAAAGCCGCCGTAGAGCCACTGTCATATTTTTTTTAAATCGACCGCACTGAGTCATCGCACGCGTTTGTCAAGACTTTAACCGGCTTCTGTTTAATGTTCTAGAACACACTTCCAATCGTAGGTCATAGTCCTAGGTCAGTACAGTAGCCGAAATCACTGACCCTTGATAATTTTTTTAACAAGCAAATACCCATATTTGCTTGTCTTGTCTTGCTCTCAAAGTGGATTTTTTTCTAATGGTTTTAGTTTTATGGTTTGTGTGAGTATAACCTTCTAAAGAATAATATTAACTTAAGAAACCGAACGAATGGTACGGAACGCTCCGGCAGACGCCGCCGGCCGCAGCCCTGCCGCCGTCACTTAAACGACTCACTTAAACGATTGCCCCGCAGAGAGATTGCTCTGTCTCCTCTGGACGAGAACATCATTTTCTGTAGTACCCCCCCCCCCCCTCCCACTCCCCTCACACCTCCTAGAGACTGTTGAAATGGTTGTTTATGTGTCCATGTCCAATGTTTAATTTACAATTATTTAAGGAATGATTTATGTCCTGTTGTATATCACTTAGGGTCCTCGAGGAGTGGCAAAGCGGCGAAAGAGACGTCGCAGCTCTCGGTCAAATCGCATGTTTGAAGATAATAAGGACAGCTGTGCTCTCTGGGTAGGTCGGTGTGTGGACGGCATTACGACCCTCCCGCTGTAACAATTACATTTCAAAGGTTACTGAAGATCACGCAGGGAGCTGCAAGGAAAACAGAACTGTTCCAGCTAATTGTGGTACACACATTTGCGTAAGCCTTAATGCTTATCTATCGCTAAGTAAATATAGAGTACAGTAACTTATACTATTTAATTTGTGACTGGAATATCATATATCAATTATGTCAACATCCAAAACCAGAGTCTCGTATGTTGGCATAAAATAACATTGTGCTGACTTTAAAAAAATTACTTGTCGAAAAAGCGACCAAGAACGTACGAACTATTTTATTAATTATCTTAAACTACTCGAGAGAAGTTAAAACTATTTAAAGTACGATAAGTGTAAACTGTCCCGCGGTTTGATGAAAAAGGAGCCAACTTACGGAATCCACTAATTAGTTCACACTTCCTGCACATTGCTCGAATACTTACGAGTTCCAGAGAAGCGTCGACGCGCTGGCCAATATGTACCAGTAAATGAAAGTGCGCCTCGCTATTTAAATCGCTACAAAAGTGATCAGCGAGCCCAGTAGGTACAAGAGTGTCAATTTGAGATATTGAGATTTACAGCAGCCATCCTAGCTGCCCCTAGTTCAGAAGTCAAATAGGATTTTATAAAATTTCATGTAGAAAAGTTCGGCACGGCCCTGCCCTTATGATGATTTTGGGAGAAAATCTGGTTGCAATCTGGGGTAGAACTTAGCTTGTATAAATTATCAAAGTTATTAACCACTCTAGCCGCCTTTATTCATGCCTACAGTTTACCAAAATAATTTTGTAATTCTTCCAATCTTTACATAAAGATAAGTGTATTGATAAGTGTGTACGCCCAAAAAAGCTTATACTCCTTCGAGTCTATTCATTTGCTGAAGGAATGAAAATAAAACACTTAACGATACCTTTCGTTGTACAGTGTTTCGTTGTGCCGGTGCAAGGTTGCATACAACTATATTTGTAGGATTATTATTACATACCATACGGCTGAGCACAGGCCTCCGCTCTAGGAAAGAGAGTGTAACACATTTTTAATAACAAATTAAGTAAAGCTCTTCATTTCGTCCTCGGGCGTAACTTTAACTCCTTGACGTGACGCGGAATGAAGATTTAATTCACCCAGTAAAAGTACTTATTAAAGTTGCATTTAATTATTTGTACGACTGCAGTTGGAAGGGGCAGTCGACCAAAGTTTAATATCGGCGGCTTGGTGATATATTGCGCCTTTATCTTGCTTCACAGAATAAAAGCAGCCGAGTGTGGGCGTGCGGACATGTTTCTTTGAAGTTCTCAGCTCCGGAAGACTTCTATATGAATCGCCGCAATATTCCCGCACAGAGAATACTTCGGGTCAGTGCTTAGTATCTTGACAAAATGCTTAGAGGTCTTCAGAAATAAAAAATCATTCTATTACTTTTGTCATTCTATTATTTAATAATAAATTCAGTTATGGCGGTAAGTGTTATTTTTTTTATTCATACTGAACCTCATTTCAACCGATACACGTTCACGACAGGGACATTGTGAGTATTTTCACACTCTACTCCCATTACCAATCAACTGCAAGCACGACTTAAATTGAACAAAATGTATGTATCAGCACGTATAGGCTTCTCAGTTAATGTGGGAACATCTTGTATATAGGACCTTCAGTGGAACATTTATAAAGTTGTAAAAGTTTCCGGGAATGTAGAAGAGATTTCAATTCAATTTCCTGCACCCTTACATCCTAGTCGTGATCTTCTTCGCTCCAGTTCTTTTGAAAATCTTGTCGACCCTGTTGTTGTTAGTTAGCGCTCAGCGCTGTTTAGTTCCGCGGTACGTCACGTCCGGCGCTGCTGATTGCGTCCCGCGGGGCGGCGGCGCGTGACTCGATGCAATACCATCCCGCCCTCATAGATACGTTATGAGCCGTCATTATACCGACGTTGGCGAATCCCGGCCAGAGATGAGGCTATAACTCGCACGAGCTCTCCTTGCAAAGTCCTAACATAACGAGTTAATTTATAACTGTATAGTATTTTTTAATATGAATTATTTGCCCTAAAAGAAATAAGACGACTATCTATAGATATATACATATTATCCTACCGATCGTAGTCTTAACAGCGATCGGTAGTTTCCTCGTATTTTTTATTTTATTCGCACCGACCTGAAAATGTGGACAAAAATATTAATTTTTAGCTTTTCAGTTACTTAACTGATATTTAATTGATTTCTTGAAGATAGATTTATTTTTGAATTGTAATTTGCCGCATTTTGGTACAATGGAAAAATCTTACTTAAACTAGTTCTAGTCTACCCACATTAGTTTAGTAAAGTTTTTAAAACTCTCGAAACCTACTTTTCTTAGTATGAGCGCTTTTCGTTTATTTATATCTATGCTTTCAACTTTGAATCTTGACTTGCACAAAGAGTTACTGGTATGAAGTAGCGAAAGGTCAAAGTTTGAATCGACTTCCACGGGCGTTCGACACTTGTCGTCTATAAGAGACGACGTAAGGTTAGACTTTGAAATCAAACACAAATGCTTAAACTTGTTGTTCGAGTAGACCCCAATCCTAACAGGCTCTTCAAATTAAATATATCCTTCGAACATAGAAAACGATCAGACACTAGATCGGCAACCAGACCTTTCTTATAAAAACTTCAATAACTTTTGGGTCCCTTTGGATTAGTTTTTTTTTTAATCCACTACAAGTTAGCCCTTGACGGCAATCTCATCCGATGGTAAGTGATGATGCAGTCTAGATGGTAGTGGGCACACCTGTTAGGGGTATGGTAAACTCATACTCCTAATTGGTTTTTACACGACATCGTGCCGGAACGCTAAATCGCTTGGCGACACGCCTTTGTCGGTAGGGTGGTAACTAGCCACGGCCGCAGCCTCGCACCAGACCGGACTCGAGCCGACAGCGCGTGCGCTGCGCCACGGGGCTCGTCGATCGTCTGGGGGACGAGTAGCATTCGGGCTGATACATCCTGGAAACACATTATTTTGTGGGATATCGGTAGCCGGTGATCTCCGCAGGTCCCTTCGTAGCGGAGGGCGTAGTGGGTGACCCGAGGGGTGATTCACCCCGTGTGGTGAAAGAACTGTCCAGGAATGCGACCGGCGGTCCGGGGTGGGCGGAGAGCGTTCGCAGCGTTTGCTGGTGGCGATGATATGCCAGGTGCAATGGCATTTCTCCTCAACCTGTCTTGCTAATTGTGTCTTCGGAGGATTTGTATGCGAAAGCGTTCCCGTGACGCCCACAGCGATGTGTAGGGAACCGTGGGTTTCTAGTCAGTAATAATCTGACATAACCATTGTGCCTCATTATGAGAATTTCCCCACAGAAAAAAAAAATATCATTGATAGATAGATTTTGTATCACTAAAATTATTTGTGGAATAATTAATATTTGTTTTTATTGATATTGTAATGGACCCCGCTGCGGCACGTCCATCGCAGTTTCCACCTCGCTCCAAATACCTCGACTCCAATCAATCTAATATTTTTGTCTTTCCAGTCACGTTTAGCTGTAATCTTTTAATTTGTATTTAGTCCTGCATCATATTGGTGTACCTGCTCATTATATGGGATGAATTATTCAATCAATCTTTATTTTAAGATTAGGAGTAGATACCTACCTACGTAAGCATATTTTGTGTTCATGGTTTCTCGGGTCGACGCAGAGCGAAGAGCGCTCGACAGGTACCTACTTGATACTGCACTCATTATTATCGTAAGTAGGTTGGTTCATTGGCCTAGTGGTATTTATACCTACTTGTTAAACTACGTATCACGAGGTTCACAGACAGACTCCCAGGCTTAATATTGCTTAGGAGTTGAATTCATCTGTTAAAAATTGTCATTAACTGAGTTTGGATTTGGATTGGCGGTGACTATACAAAGAGGTTTACAAAAGTAGGTTTCTCCATTTTTGTTACCACAATACGGCCTTACAGGTTTAGTTGCAATATCGAATGAATGACTAAACATTCTGTTCAGTCATAAAGCGTCGGTAGGACACCGATCAGTTATTAATAGCATAGGTAGGTACTCAAATAATTCCAAGCAATTTCTGAAAAGATGCACAAATAATTCCAACCTTGTTTAAAAACTTCCATTTGAGAGCAATCTCCGGTGCACCTTGGCTTGCACGGCTCAATAGATCCAAAGATACACAGCAACAAACCGTTTTATTATGTAAGTAGGTACCTTTTTCAAGAAATAAAATTTCAAACGAAATAATGTTTTGTAACGCAAATCTTGAAAATCTGTTTTTTTTCTATTTTGTGCGTATTTATTTAACTTACATCGATTATGCGTTTTGTTTTATGTACAAACGTCCTGTAATATTTTAAATCTAAATAAATTTCTCTAAATATTGTTTAAAAGAACCAAAATTACGTTGTCATTCATTATCAAAGCATGCCTCGGTGCCATACGGGTACTCGGTAGGCAGTCTTCTTTAATCTAGGTCGACAGTTGTTTAATCTTTTCAACAGATTCACTCACTTAGAAGCATTGATCGGTATAAGTATGCTTTGTGGATTAATTGATTCACTACAGGGGCGTGTATAATTGAGACACTGAAGTGATACTTACACGCGCTAGTCCGCTGCCGGGGCCAGCGCCGCGTGCCGGCGTTAACGGCAACCCGCTCGCGCCGACACACGCGAGGCCTGTGCCTAAGTTATGGCAACTGATTGCGATACCGAAACATACGAGAGCTGTTAGCGGGCTAAACTGTCAGGGGTATGCCTAACCCACACTCCTAATTGATTTCAACGCGACATCGTGCTGGAACGCTAAATCGCTTGGCGACAAGTCTTCGTCGGTAGACTGGTAACTGCCGAAGCCTCCCGACTCGAGTCTGGTCTGGTTCCTAGCAGGCCAGACTCGAAGCAAGCCGGGAATCGAACCCAGGACCTCCAACTTTATAATGAGACAGTAAACGCACTGCGCCACGGAGGTTGTCAACACCGACTGCCACGATCTCGTGCCGCTTGCGTCCGCGGACTACTTGCGATAGATGTCGACTGTGCGCCCCATTCCACCGAACTATGTGCCCGTGTACGCGTAAATCTGATTCTTTTATCCTCAGGATCCCCTCACAGAAATTCTCTCCGTCACTCCAGCTATTTTGAGCTGTCTTCACAGGCACGTAGACATAAATATTAGCGATGAGCGACGCGTCGACGCCGTTACCTTACAAGGAATGACATTTGTCATCTGTGAAAGATATGACGTGGTTCCCCGCTGCCCAGCACAGATAGATTCAGTGGTTAGCTCTTTCTGGAATACCGAAAATATTTAGTGTATCGTAACAACCAACTCACCGAGAAGAGGTAATTAAAAATAAAATAAATATATCAATTTCTTAAAATTTATTTAAGAATTCAGTTGCAATATGTACAAAATTATAATTCATAAGTCCCCAGCGGCGCCACTGGCCAGTGGATACTAAGCACGCCCAGCGGCGCCTGCGGGCGGCGGCAGCTCGACCACCTACCAACATCCAACAACAACTCGTGGACAAACCGGGATTACAGATTCGAGGACGATTGCAAAGGATATGAGATTTTCAAGGGAACTAAGAAAATCTTTTTTAAGCATCTCACTTGCACAGCCGAAAGCAGTTCGTCTGTATGCGACACGAAGGCGCAGACCGTAAACGGCAAGTTGCGCCAGCGCCTAGCACCTGCCGAGCCGCCGCCGCCCGCCACAGGGGTCACAGCAGACCTGCGAGCCCCTGGCGTGGCGGTGCACGAGATCATAACAAACAATAAATAGCAGGCTTGTAATGAACGTGTTCAAATCATCACAGCGCCGGTGTCCCGGGTAGATACTCCATCTGAGGTGCGTTTCAACTGGATCGGTAACGAGACACGCATGGCTCGATAATCATAACATGAAGAGGTGAGCCGTTCCGTGTCGGCGTTCAAGTTGAAACGTACGTTTACCTGCGCTCTATATTTTAACGAATTTCATATATTCACATTAAAAGAGCTTCATACGAGTTCACTGGTCCACGTTCGATAAGTGCCGCGCAGTTCTACACCAGCATTTGTATAATTTTAATGAGATGCACATCGAAGAACCTTTTTTAAAAAAATAACTCTTCTTAAAATGTGAAAATACTTCATTTCGCCGTACACTATGGAGTACTGATGAGCGATTTGACTAAATAAAGTCTGTTTCTGTTCTGTTCTGTAAGTTTGACTGAGTAAAGATTTCAATAGTACGCGGTCCGTGCTGGCACGCCTGCGGCAGCCGGAGGGGCGCCGCGGGAATGTTTCTAGAAATTCAACAGTGACAAAAGGTAGACGAGCGAATACCTCCGAGGGCAAACTGCAGGCCGAACAACAACAGTCGTGAGACTCGTGTACAAGTTATAATCGGCGACTTTGCTAATGCATGTATAAATAGCACATTTTACTCGTTACTATAGTAACGAGCGAGCCTCATTCCACAAAGTGATTTGGTACTTAAAAATATATACAATAAATTACGCAATAATTCGGCTCATGTTATTAATTGTTCGGTGCACGCTCCAAAAATTTCCTAAATACCTTTAGTTTTAAGTTTGCGAGTGTAGTTATCACCATCACTACACGAATACAAAAAATGAAAGAGTGTTATATATGAACGATTCAATGATGCCTGCAATAGGTTTACATGAATAAAGCTATTTTGATTTGAATTTTACAGTCGCCTTAAGTGTTCTCGGCACAGCGTCCTCCCTCGCACCAGAGAGTAAACAACAAAACCTTACAAATATGTGACGGTGGCGGTAGTAACGTTACTGTTGAAATATTTTCTAAAATCAAACTCGTAGTGCAAGTCTGTGATTTGAGAACAAACACTTAACAAATTATTATTTAAACACAAAACAACACATATTATATTTTGGTGTATCTCGCGCTAGATTCCGAACGGCTGTAGAGTTCGGACAAAACTGAAAGTTTCCTGATCTCATCCAGGCCGATATTCGGAGCGACATGATAGTGCAGCTGCGCGAACATCAGCAACATCAACAGCATAATAAAATGGTTGTGATGAAAGCCGCTGTCACTTGTATATCACAACCGGCTTGCAATCCGACCTAAGTCACACTATCGATCGACCATTTAAAAAAATACAATATTCTCTATTGACCCATCTTGGAGATTATTATATTACGTTATCAAACCCACCACGCATCTCCAGTGCGATTTGGCGGGCTTACTCTGAGGTAATTATTATTGTCCAGTGTTTGTGATAATGGTTCCAATTCTATATTGAGCTATGCTATTCGATAGCTCAATGTTAGAGCAGTTGACGTGGAACAGAGTCGGCGCCGCTGGCCGCAGGATTAGTACCTTAACCCCACGACAACCCCACGAAAACGTAACGTTTTGACGTAAAATTCTTTATCGTGCCTTTTTTATAGTAGACTATGTTAGCATACACAATAATTGTGTGGGAGGTATTTGAAGGCATTAACACTGATTGGGAGTTTCATTATCTTCGGCAAGCGGGTAGTATAAAAACAATAAATATGACAGACGGTCTTTTTCCTTTTCCGGTGCATTCGGCGATCCCTCGAAAAACACGGTCTCGAGGTCAGTGCGTCAATACAACTGATATTTATTTAGTACTTTACTTAGTAGCTCTGGTTGCTTTATACAAATAATATTTGATGCTGAAATGTTTATTATTGAGATAGAATGTAGGCTTTGTTAGTTCGGGATAAAATAGTTATCTAAGGGTCTGTACACAAAACTGCGATGCGACGCGATGCGAATTCGCAACGCAGAAATTTGCGACACGAATTGCTGCGATGCGATTTCGTGCGGCAAGGCGACACGCCTTCCACGATAAGGTGACCATTCCTTCGACGACCGTACTGGACCTATTTTGAAAACTAGATCGTGACATCTTAAAAAGAAGTGTGCACTTTTTTATTGCTTAGGAGATATAGGCAAAAGAAACAATAACTAAAATGAAATTCTTAGCTATGTTTTGGGTCCATCCATTTATTACTATAATGAACGCCGAAGAGAACTATTTTGATCGAAAATATGAAACTGAGAGAAAAAAGTTTTTGATTATTTTAGAATGAGCATATCTTCATTCAAGGAGCTTTTAAGTTTATTATCACCACATCTTCAGTAACGATCGTACAAGGGGATCGTCTTGCCCAGACTCTGTCTCAGAGCCGACTGAAAAGTGTTGTCGACAAGTGTGACGTCACATCGCAAGAATGCGCGATGCGCATCAATTCGCAAGTTCTGGCGACGCGACGTGCGAGCTCGCAGGTTTTTACGATGCGACGTCGCATCGCAGTTTTGTGTACAAGCCCTAATACCTCAACAATGCGCACAACAACAAACTTGTGCGATCGGCGGACCGTAGTGTGGAATGAGCTCCATCAGAATGAAGACACATCTAACACATGATGTAAACAAGTATGGCGGACAGCGATTGACGATAATGTCAGAACATCGCTGGACGAAATTTTACGGCGCAATTGTGGTGAGGTAGCGCATTACGAGACGCCTGCTCTTTGCGGAACGATTGTTAGCCACCACCGCGAGCCGCATGACTACAAGTGGTGCAGGATGACCATTTCAACGCATCGTCTTCCCAATTGAACGAAGGGTGCTGTTTAGGAATTCAATGTTATTAAACTACAGCGTTTTGAAATTATTAATGTTTTGGAATTGTGCATGCAGGCATGTGTTAAACATGGCTGAAAGTTAATATAAACAAGTTTCAAACACCTTAAGTCATATCGATCAAAATGGGTACTCAGGTCAGGACTAATAAAATAGTAAAATAAATATTAAAGGATTTATAAAAATACGCTACCATCGTTCGCCGTGGTTACTAACCAGTCGGGGTAGTTGACGCGGCGGGTCGCGGTATATCGTGTACGAAAACAGAAAACAAAATTATATTAGTAACTTCTTATAAGGTGTATCATACATACGACAGCTGCTGTATCTCGGACAGCAACAGTTGGGACCAGTACAGTGACCCACTAACGACCCTGAAATAAACGCCTATCAAGCTTACAGGGTCACATGTTGCAGTTCATCGAATCCCTCCGAGAATTTGCGCGAAAATACTCATTCAAATTTATTTTCGAACTCATTACAACCAGGATTACATTGAAAACTGGAACCAGGAATTCAGTACATGATTTTGAATCGCCCAGCGTTGGTAGTTTTCGTCATTAAAATTTGACGATTACAGCACAGCATACGATCAGACATGACATATGGTGTATGTGGTCTACTTCACACATTACAGTCAGCTCCGAGGTCAGCTGTTTATCTTAAGTAATACTACACGATCAAAGTACCTGCATGCCAACAATGATCTGATATCTCTTTCTCGAAGCAGGCGGCCCGCAAGCTGCCACCGCCGCGTGCGCGTTCTCGACATTTACAGACGATGGCCGTTTGATATAAGCGCCCTTGGGTTCAGTTTACGATGCAGATGAATGCTAATGGTTGCCAAACACGATGTTAATTTATGAGTAATCAGTTAATTGCCGAGGTATTAAATGTCGCGCGGACGGGATCAGAGCTCGATAATGTTGACCAAGTATAATGTGGTAACCGATATTTGTATTTGTTTTTTGTTAAGAGAAAGCACAAAGTTTTCGTTTAAAGTAGTTTCCCTTCCACCCTGTATAATATAATTTACACGCGAGTCACTACTCGGGCAATACTTTGATGAATTGTATTGTATGGTGTGGCCGCTCCGGACACGAAACAAAATGTGAGGAACGATAATATGACACGCACATTATTGTTTGTGACACTTTTCACTGCGCCCGACCAGAGCTGCAAACAATTTCAGCACGACGGCGCAAAATGTCCCCGTCTGCTATTAACCATGTCAGTTTAACTGCGTGAGCCGGCTCGCGTCGCAGTGTCGGTAGCGTTCAAACACATCACGCAGTCCGTATTCCCGGCAGTCACTTTAGTCCACACAGCACTGGTTCGGTCCAGGCCCGCGCGGCGCTCACTCGGTGTAGGTGCACGTCACGATGTAGAAGTGCTGCTGCGGCTTCATGGTCATCTTGCTCAGGTACTTGGTGAAGGACGCGGCGCCGGCGTCGCAGTACACGAGGTTGAGCGAGTTGTGCACCGGCGGCAGCGTCACCAGCGCGCCGTCCGCCTCGCCGTCGCCCTCCTCGGGCGCCAGGTACAGCGTCTGGCCGCCGCAGATGGGGTGCTCCGGCACCCCCAGGTACAGCACGGCCTCGAGCCGCGGCTGCTGGTAGTGCTCCCGCGGGGGCAGCAGCTGCGGACAGGCCCCGATGCTAATGTAGTATCGCCCATCCCACCTCGGGCGCCGATATTTCAATTCAGGCATTGCATCGTGTCTGCCGTGACAAACATCGGCTACCGAGGTGGGTACAATTTTAGGGCGATGGATTAAATTGTGTCCTTCAAAAGATCGGCGAACGTTTAAGAACAAAGGATCCCGAAATGAAAGTAAGAGTGATGAGGCTGGAGTACTGGTGGGGCAGGTACCGTGAAGTCGCCGGGCCGCCAGCGCTGCAACTCGAGGCGGCGGTAGGCCGCCAGCGGCAGGTCGGTGCAGTCGGCCAGCAGGCGCAGGAAGGCGGCGCTGCTGAGCACGCGCAGCAGCCCGCGCGCCGGGTGCTCGTCCTCGGCCGCCTCGCCGCCCACCGCGCCCTCCTCCTCGCCGCCCTCCGCCAGCCAGGCCGGCGACACGCGCTCGTAGCGCCGCTGCTGCGCCGGCCCGCAGCGCTCCCACACCACGTCTGCGGAGGGGGCGCAATGAGCAGGAGCCGCGAGCCGGGGCCGCGCCGCCCGCTGGCACTCACCGGGCTCCGCCAGCGCCTGCAGCAGCTGCGCGCACTTGGCGGGCAGCAGCACGTCGCCCAGGCACACCTCGCTGGCGCGCTCCATCTGCGCCTGCACCTGCGCGCGCACTCGCGGGCTGAGGTACGTGGCCAGCAGCCACTGGTTCAGCAGCACCTGCGGCACGAGCGGGAGCGGACATTACGCAACCAGTGCTGGGTCGCGATTGCGTCAATCATGGATGCGTCGTATCACGTACCACTTGCGAGTGCGGCTGCAGGGAGGCGGGGGGCGGCGACTCGTGCGGCGCGGGCTGCGGCGCGGGCCCGTGGAACCAGCCGTTGATGGACAGCCGCGGCAGCTCCAGCGACAGCACCTCGCCCACCTGTGGAGCGGCGCTTTAGGAAGCTGCGACTGCTACATGCGGGAAGTGCTCAGCACTGGGAGCGCCCCGGGATGTAATCAAAAACAACAACCTACGCATCAAATACATTGTGCGACGTCAATTGTGACATCTCCATATATACTTGTATGTGCTGGCAATCGTTTTAACTTCGATTCAAAAGTTTAACGGAACCACGGCCAGGCGTTCAAATAACAGGTAAGTGCAGTCGCGAGGGGCACCTGGTGGAAGGATTCGGGCCCGACGCTGAAGAAGGCCAGCGTGTTGTTGGCGGGGTAGGCCCGCAGCGCCACGCGCTCCGGGCAGCCGCTCTCGTCGCACTGGAACAGCTCCAGCGCGCCGCCCATGTCGGGCGTCCAGCCGCCGCCCGTCGTCTCGCGCGCCTGCAGCCAGCGCGTACAACTTCAGAACTCCGCATTATGATTGCGCTCATTCCTCGTTGCTCAAAGCACGGAAATACAAAGCATCGAAATTCGAAGCACTTTGAATGCAGTCGAAAGTTCGGCTTTATTTCCCGTTTGAGTTTAAATTGATATCTTTTCATTTGACTGATTTGGGTCTAAAATCTTAATAGATTTGTTTACGTTTTGAATATGTCGTGGTAAAAGTAGAAAACTATCAAGAGACGTTCATTAACAAACTTCATTTCTTGCCGAGCTATGGGCTTGCCATTGAATCGGTATATTGTTTCTTAAACTATATGCCAAAGAAAGGTAATGTTGACTTGTTGATGTCATAGACGCGTCAAGTCGAGCAACCTCATCAGCGTCCCTGCGGCGCGCGTCGCCCGCGCCGTTGAGCAGCGCGGGCGGCGGCGGCGCGCGCGGCGCCCACGGCGCCAGGTACAGGATGAAGGCCACGCGCCGGTCGCCCAGACGGTCGTCGTGCACCAGCAGGTGGTCGCCGGGGCCGTACAGCGAGCACGACGCCGACACGGACGTCAGCTCGAGCCCTGTTACGTGCGACACCTACAACAGACAAAATTTAACTGTCAATACACATTATTCATTTTAGAGCTGGCCCGTTTAGAATTCATTTAGATTATGTTCGTTAATATCTTGTTCATATTAATCAATCGTTCGTACTAGCTCGACCCACATTCACCGTTGAACCAGTGGGACGTGCACACTTGGTAGGATTACATTACATTAAATTAATGATGCTCAACAATCTGCCGGGTAGGCATGTAAAAAATAATATTTTAAAATTTATGTTTATGTTCAATTAATAGTAAAAGTAAAATGTTAAATTTAATTATTTATAAATGTAACTATATATTGCTGTCTCTTAAATATTCTTCGATTGAATAGTATTGCTTCCTCATTAAAAATTCTTTAATTTTATTTTTAAATTTAGTAAAATTCAGACAATATCCGTCAAAACATCATATTCAATCATATATGGGAGGAAAATGGCAGCTGAGAGTTATATTATTACAGCTAGACAACTGATCCAACTTAAGCTAAATGCCTTGATGACTGTATAATAATGAAATTGTGTGTCTGTCTATCCTCAATGTCAGCACACGTCATGGTGAATATTGGCTGGCTCAACTGCAACTTCTTATTGAGAGTGACCTGAATTTGTTCCAAATACCATTATATGAAGACTGCATAATCAATATTATAATGCTGTACCAGATCAGATGAGCAGATAAACTTATCTGTTTCTCTGAAGTATGCTATATAATTCCAGGCTATGTGAAAATTTAATCTGGAGCCGTTCAGCTGTTTTGGCATATTTGAGTCACAAACATACCTTCGTCCATCCAAACTTTCCCATTCACGACAGTTGTCAGATATGCATAACAGATTCGTATTAAAATCATCTTCATCATCTTGACAAAAATGATTTGAACCTACCAAATTCATAACTTCAGTCTTCAGTAATTCATAAATTCCTCTTATACTACGCTGCCACGTCAAATTAGCTAGATCTGTTGTCTGATGGAACTCGTAGAGGTCCATCTTCTTCCGCGCCCAATCCAAGGTGTTCATGTCATCAACTATGTTGTTGATGATCTCAGAGTTCTCCAGCAAGTCATGCAGTCGGCACAACCGGAAGGGCTTGCATGTCAAGGTCACCTCAGCACTTGAGTGATCTTTGTCCTCGTCCCAATAGGTTTTTACTTTGTCTATTACTTCTTGTGACTGTAATTAGAAAACAGACAACAGATTCATTATCAAACAAGGGACAAATTAACCAAAACTATTCCTATCTGCCACATTTAATAAAACCAATGCACAAACAGGAGCACTCACCTGTTGGTAAGTTTTCCTAGTAATGACATAACACTTTGTAACTTATTTGTACCTAAATTAATATAATTCGTTGGTTAAATATAGGACATATTGCCAATGTTATGTTCACTTTTTATAAATGTACATATAAGTGAATGTGTAATTTTGTCATTTGTCTTGTCAAATTGTTATTTACAGTATCCTTAATAAATAAAAAAACATTAATATTATCTACAGTAACTGTTTCAAAATCAACCACAAAAATAATAGCCCTATTATACATACCTTCAAAATAGAATTTAACTTTGGATTGTCCATCCTATTTGCCCGAAGATTGAGTTGTGCTCTCACTGCTTTGCCTGTTATTTTGTCTTCTATTACTATGGAGTCATCTTCCCAGGAGGATTCAGAATCTGAACTGTAGTCTGATGAGCATGATGTTGAGGAATACTCTATAAAAAAACATTTTAGACGATGTACTTAAAAAAAAAAAGGTTTTTTTGCATTTTAAAAAAGTATTTGTATTCATAGGTAGGTGTGGTGTAACAAGCTTCCAACCACTACTCTGTCTCACTACCTCCATTACTGTTTTTGAATTTGAGTACTCTATATGCACAAATTGGTTAGAAACATTGGCAGACACTTCCAATCAAATGAATTGCTGAAACTTTACTTTGAAATGGTCATTTTGTATTGCACTGAATGTGAAAGATTTCTTTTTTCCATAGCTCTCAAGAGTTCTAGACTGTAGTCTATTTTTTATCCTTAAATTTCAAGGGTCTCAACTATTTGGATCACCCTTTTAAATGAATAGGAATAAAATTCAATTCACTTTGGAGTAATGTAGCAATGTATGTTACTTTAATTATTAAGTCAGTCGAAATCAACGTAATTCATGCGTGAAATTGTTTTAGGACGATCAGAAATTCAAATATGCATTGTGTTCCCGCGCAAAACAATGAGAATTTACTCCATCACAACAGAAAACATCTGTGCCAAACACTCAACTGACCTCTTCGGATCCGTTTCACCTCGTCCGCGGAGGCCTGGTAGGAGTTGACGGCACACACGTCCGAGTCGTCGCTTTCCGTATCGGATATTTCGATAACCGTACTGGGTATTTGCCGCTTGGCGGGCGGTCGTTGCTCTGCTGCGGTCGCGTCGCCGATGTTGCCTACAGCATTTTCAGCTTCTGTGTGGCTGGAAGACGGTTCTTCGGTTTCTTTGGTCGGTGAACTCATTTTCTATCACAAACACTACATAATCTACTAAAAAAACAATAGGAAACCAAAACTCAACCAAAATGATGCGACGCCTAACCTCTAAATTTGGTTGACGTTTGACATTTCTTTTTACAAAATATTGCCAGTTGCGTATGCAAAACGGGCAATAATTAAAATAAATAACTAAAATGTAAGTATTTTAACTTTCATTATAACGAAAGCGTTACAATATTTACCTACCCTACTAAAAGAGACTGAAATAGATTATGCTTGACAATTTAGTTTATAGATTTTGTTTTACATAACTGCCTATACAGTATACTATAAAAACATTAAGACGGTATACAGAAGTAGTGTCAATTTATTTCTTGTCTAGACAACTCACACTATAGCTAGACTAGTCTAGCTATATTGCGATCACTATCATCTAAGTCATCGGTCCATAAAATATGTCAATAACAGCAGGAATGTCCCACCAGTGCGTACTCGCTGAGTCTACCGTATCGCGGCTACCTTAAATGAATTTCTTATGTTTATAGGATGACTACGGGTCGGGTGCGTGTGTTCGTCGGTAGTTTAGGTAGACGTGGGTAGTTTCGAGCAGAGACCAGATACTCTTCGTAGAACAGAATTACAAATTTAACTATGTTAATTTACAAGGAGCAGACTATACGCCCCACCAAGTACGACTGTGCACTACAGCGACTCGACCATCGATCCGAGCCCGCGCCGGTGAGTCTTATAAGAACCTGCATACGTCACTTAGTGTTGCGTAAAGAGAGGGGTGATGCCACTCTCTTGTCTGTCGTACATGACTCCAAAACCAGATGGTGCTGCTCTCTGATTGCCGTCATGTTTGGTGTTGTTTGTTGTTATTGTTAATTAAGGAAGATAACAAGATATGGACCTCTGTACATGAATTTCATTTCTATTTCTCACTTCGATCTCGACATTTGTACATAATGGAAATTTAATTCTCTGACGTGGATTTAAAAAAATTAAAAGGTGATATCAAAGGGCACAACAATACATACAAACTCGAGCCAGATAGGCTAATTACAATGATTTATTGCCCAAAGACTCAGTTCTTAACGCGCGCTCTCTAATACCAATAGTTATATTATGAGGGCTAGGCTTTTTGAATATTTGTTTCCAGTTGACATCTCGATCAGCTTACCCCTTTCAGTGAAGAACTGAGCTGAGAGCAGTTTATCACTTTGAATCCACGCAGCCGCACTAGCGAATTCACCTACTAATTCAATTAATTAATTTATTATTTGGCTCTCTGCTTTATATTTAAAACCATATTCTTCAGAACTATGCAATACATTTGAATCCCATTTCCGTCTATCGGAGCCATTCCTCAAATAATATAATAATATAAAACCTTTATTTTTTATTTTTTTTTATTTAGTTATTATCTAATTTTCAGCTTTGTCGCATCAATTATAAAGTTGTACATTTGGAATTATTATATGTTTTATGAAAATAGCTACAAAGCTATAAATATTAACAATTATAGGATCCGTATTGAAATATCTCTTTCGAAATCACAAAGTAATTCTCAAAATCATTGTATTTAGAAAAATATTAAAGATCTAGCGCCATATTGATGTACATTTAATGTATTAATTTATTGTATGGACTTGTAGGCAATCATTCAATTAGTATAAAATACACCCCCACATATATACCTTATCATGATAAACTAATTTCCGCAACACAATATGGGGATCTTAACCATGAGATAAATGGTAGGGAATAAAAAAACAATAAACAAATCTACAATAAAATAGTATATACCGTAAAGCCAGCTCAAAATTACGATTCTTTTAAGTGTTATTTGTTTTTTGTTTTTTTAACTATCTACTACTAGAATATTGATGGATGGATGATTATGGATAACCGTTTCATTTCAATTAGGTACGAACATACTTAAATACATTTTAGTTTTTAATCTATATACACCGATTACAAGTAGTAGCACGCTACTATTATTATACCACAAAATACAATTACTCCAATTATACTCAGTTACTCCGGTAACAGCGCTGTCTATTTATCTATATATCTTCTTCTTCTTCTTGCCCTTATCCCACATTATGTGGGGTCGGCACAACACGTCTTCTTCTTCCACTCACTTCTATCAGCCGTCACCTCACTACCCACACCTTTTACCCGCATATCCTCTTTTACACAATCCATCCATCTCTTCTTTGGTCTTCCTTTACTCTTTTGTCCTTCCACGTTCATATATAACATTCTTTTGGTACACTTTTAACACTTTCTTTCCTCCGCATTATATGACCATACCATGCCAGCCTGTTACTCCTCATCTTTTCTGTCACTGGCGCTACTTTTAGACTTCCCCTTATATATTCATTTGTTATCTTATCCATTCTTGTCACACCACACATCCATCTCAACATTCGCATTTCTGTCGCATGGACTCTTCTTTCATATTTATCTATATATATAAAAGCGAAAGGTCACTTACATACTTACATACTGACTTACATACACACTGATTAAACACGAGATCTCAAAAACTATTGCACGTATAAAGCTATAATTTAGCAAGTAGGTAGTTGGTAGTTAAGAGATGTCAGCTAAGAAAGGATATTTGGAAATTCCACCGCTAAGGGGGTAAGATAGGGGTTGGAAGTTTGTATGAAATTTCTTTTGTTTTAGAGTTAGAGACACAAAAATTTGCATAATAATAAATAAAAAACATGTGCATAATTTTTTTTTTAAATATTACCTGTTAAGGGTGGTAAAATAGGGGATGATAGTTTTTGCTTATTTTTTTATTATGAAGTCTACAAGCGTGAAATTTTGAAAATAGGTTTCTTTTAGGGCTTAAGTATAAGGTTAAAATTTTTTTTCATCCAAATCTACCCCGAAGGGGATAAAATAGGGGTTTAAAGTTTGTATTAAAGTCCTATGTTTTTTAATTTAGAAACACGAAAATCGGCAATTTGACATTTGCCTGTAGCTTATTTTCTCAAGCAGAGCAATCTCGGGAAATCAGCAATTCTACGCAGACGAAGTCGCGGGCAACAGCTAGTAATATATAAATATAAGCAAGTGTATAGTCTGGCTAACGAAAGTAGACTGGAAAAGGGCGGCAAAATTAAAAATTGGCAGTTTGACAAACCCAAAATTAGTGTGACAATCCTGGTAATCCATAATTTGATACTTTAGAATTATTATTATTACACACTACTATTTATCAGCATGAACAAGTGCACTAATGGAAATAAAATGATAACTAGTAATCAATCCTGCGAATTTGTTTGCGTGGATTAAGGATTTTTATTCCTGCGGGAACTATTATTTTTCGTAAAAGTGGTTTATATGTTATTTCAGATCATTATCTATCTCTGTGCCAAATCGGTTCAGTCGTCGCAGCGTGTTTGAGTAACAAACATCCATCCATACATCCAAACTTTCGTATAGGAAATAGGATAATATACCATTTTTATAGACCTATGGAATAAATCTTTTCATAAAGAGAAACCTACTACTTGGTTGTATGAAAAAACAACAATATCCAATAATTTATTTTATTCACTGTAGTCAAAAACTATATGCTAAGCTTCTATATGCAAAGATTCGTGTAATGTGGCAAATAGTGACACCAGTGACTGCACTGGTGTCACTATTTGCCACATTGATAATAAAACTTTCTAAATTTTCTTGTGTAATTCTATCTATTCCTTTGTATTTAATTTCAACATGATCACACATTTTTTTCCAGTCCTCTGGTGTAATGCTCTCAAACGACTCTTTAATCACTTCTTTTAATTCCGCTGTAAGGGCTACATTTTTACTTGCCACTTTACGTTTAGCCAAACTCAATACAAGCTCAATAGTATTTAAATCGCAGTGATAGGGAGAAAGTTTCTAAACCTCATAGCCATACTGCTTTTGCATTTTGTTAGGGTAAAATGTAGTTGACACTTGTTTATGCATTGCGATATAAAAAGTTTGCAAATAATTCGAGTCTCTACTTTCGCTAACCAGGCTCTAGTAATAAGGCATAGACTTAGTTGAGCGTAGCGAAAAAATTCTATGTCTATGTAATAAGGGCAACTGACAAGACGTGACAGTGACAATCACAGATTATAATATATTGTGGCAAATGGCAATTGATGTCTACATGCTCTGTGATGTCAACGTAATGACAATTATTGATGTGGTGCTGGCACAGCCGTAAATGGTGTAATCAAAATAATTCTCTTTTAGCATAACATATTACTGCAAAAAGATGTGCGATTTGCCTGAATCGTTAAATGAAACTTATACCAGCCCACGATGCCAACATTTTGTAATAAGAAAGAAACGTCTGTGTCGTATGACGGTTAAACCGGGGAAATATTACTGTGGGGAGCATGAACCCCTACCGCAGACCGAGGGTGGGCAGGTACCTCTACATATCTTGTAACAAAAAAATTCAATAAATATGTTTTTATAGGCTTGACAGTAGTCCAAACTGTAATTATAAATTTCTCTTTATTTGTATTCTTTAAACTCCGAAACGAAACCGTATATTCTATTTCATTATTTAAAAAAACAGCATAAAATAATTGTAATTGTAGAGGAAGCCAGAGAGAGAGAGAACGACAACTTAATGCCCATGCAGTGACTAAATGTTACATTGTAAATAAATACCTTATAATTCAAAAAATCTGATTCCTGAATAGAGTCAAAGCAAAGTTCTCTATTAGGAAACTGCTTTGGATCTATTAGGAATGCAATGCAAAAGCAAGCCTTTAAATCTTATGAATTAGCTACAAGAATATGTAATAACATTTTTGCAGAGTAGGGGATAAATCTAAAATAATATATTATTTCAGCTATAAATTTTCAGGATGATGCTCGGATACCCTGCCCTAATGACCCGAAACAGTGAGTTGTATAGAAATTTCTTTTTTTTTCTATTTGAATTTGGAATTATGTTTATATTAATTAACAAAACTTATTTTTTCTAATTTATCTTGAAGTGTGACAGCACTGAGACGATGAGGCTAATAATGATCATGTATTGTACATGCTATCAGCACCTGCTACGCCAGCAAGTTGGAGAAGCACCTCAGAATATGCAACGCTCGTCAGCAACAGCAGCCGGATTACATTGTGCACAATGTGAACACTCCGGCAGAGACAGAAGACTCTCCTCGGGTGCCACTGACCCAAATACCACTGAAGAGAATATTGCAAGTTATTGACAAAGTAAATGTGCTTTATGATAGTAAGTGCATACCTTTTATAATCAACAATCTTTGTACCTTAATTACCTGTTTTTCTCCATTAATCTCCTGAATCATTTCTCACGGGAGTCTCCTATAATAGTGTAATTCCATTTATACCGAAAGGAACAAGTTAACAAAAAGTTAATGTTGTGAATATGTTTCACTGCACTAAACATATGTACAGCAAATGCAGTTACATAAACCAGTTATATTGGAAACTAGCGGCCCGTCCCGGCTTCGCACGGGTAGACATAAATAGGTACAGATATTTAAGTTATAAGCATGCTAATTAAAACGACAATGAATCACTAAATTAGAAAAAAACGTATGCTTATTTTAAAGCCTCCTTGTACACAACGTTGGCTGTGGTATTTGTAGGTGGCAACAAAACGTATTGAGTTAGTTACTCGATGCGCTGCGTGGTGGCCGCCGCCGGCATGTATTTATATTTTAATTTCATGATATCTTTTGAATGGAATGTCCGATTTCAATAATTCAAAAAGTAATTATTAGGTATTGAGACAGTCGTGAATATTAAAGTGAAATTATTTATTTGGATAAAAATTTATAAATGGTATGGATAACACGGTCTGATTTTGATCGGCATTTCTATCAATTTGTTAAATGTAAAAAAGTAGTTATAGTGACGTAACTACAATAGTTAGACACATGGTCTCGCGAAGTTTTTTTGTAGATATTGATATATTCTATAATATTGTCGAACATTTTTTTGTCCTATCATTAATACTCTTCGCAGCGTATGCGATGAAAGACATTTTATGGCTATTTTTTTACACCTTCGGTTGGTTTTAATAGGAATTTCTAAAGATTTCTATAGTAATCTAGTACTAAATATAGCCTATGTTACTCAGTGATAATGTAGCTTTCCAATGAAAAAATAATTATTAAAATCGGTCCAGTACTTTTTAAGTTTATTCGTTACATACAAAAATACAAATCTTTCCTCTTTTTAATATACTATTGTAGATTAGCCGTGTTTACGTCGCCTGTAAGTCAATAAAGCTGATGCGGCGGCTGAGGTTCAATAAAAAACAATCTATTATGTATTTGATCGCTGCAGAGTAACATTTCACAAATTTCTATTTAATAGGGGTCTAGTCCCACCCTGTTATTAGCAATATTATATTGCTATTTTTTGAAAAACGGAACCAACATTTAATTACATACAAAAGTGGCAATCATAGTACCCAAATTGATTACTTTCTCATTAGGAGAGATAACGTAAGTTCAATAAAAGATTGTAAGGTAGTACCGGGGGAACCGTTAGCCTCTCAACACAGACTACTACAAATGGAAATTAAACTGAAGATCCAAACTGCAAGTAGTAAGCCTAAAACCCAACCAAAACTAAAATGGTATATGATCGAAAAAGAGGAATGCGCGAAAGAATTTCAAAGGAGAGTGTTGAATAAAATGATTGATATGAATGGTAATTTAAAAACGAAATCGGTGAATGAGTGCTGGAATGAAATGGCTTCATGTATGAGGAATGTGGCGAAGGATGTTTTTGGAGAAACAAAAGGTAAAAGAATGATAAATAAAGACACGTGGTGGTGGAGCGAGGATGTACAAGAGGCAGTAAAAGGAAAAAAGAATGCTTTTAAAGATTGGAAAAATGTGAGTGATAGTGACATCAGTATGAAAGGTGATCTAAAGAAAGTATACATGGAAAAGAACAAGAAAGCTAAGAGAGCTGTCACTATCGCAAGACGAAAGACACAGAATAGATTATATAAATCACTTGATAGTCCTCAAGGCCAAAAGGATTTGTACCGTTTAGCGAAAGTGAGAGAAAAGAATGCAAAGGATATTTTACATATTAAGTGCATAAAAGATGATTTAGGAAAGGTATTAATAAATGACGAGGAAATAAAAGAGCGATGGAAAGAATATTTTGAAAGGTTAATGAATGAAGAAAATGATTGGAGTGGAGAATTAGAGAAAATACCACTCAACTTGGGAGTCGTAACAGAAGTGAGTATAGACGAAGTAAGAATGGCAGTGCAGAGTATGAAAAATGGTAGAGCGGTAGGACCAGATAGTATACCAGCTGAAGTATGGAAGTTTCTGAAAGTAGATGGATGGAGGTGGCTGACTTCATTTTTCAATAAGTTGTTGCACGAAGAAGCGATCCCTGAAGAGTGGTGCAAAAGTTCACTGGTACCTATATATAAAAATAAGGGTGATATACAGGACTGCAACAACTATCGAGGAATTAAGCTCATGTCACATACTATGAAGATTTGGGAGAAAGTGATAGCAAGAAGAATGAGAAATGAGAGTGAGGTAACACCAAACCAATTTGGATTTATGCCGGGGCGGGGAACGATGGACGCTATTTTCGCACTCCGACAACTGTGCGAAAAATACCGGGGTGCACACAAAAACCTGCACATGGTATTCATTGACCTTGAAAAAGCATATGACAGAGTTCCCCGTGAGGTTTTGTGGTGGTCTATGAAAAGGAAAGGAGTGCCTGGGAAGTATGTGAGTCTTGTGAAAGAGATGTATAGAAAAGCGACCACGTACGTCAGGTCAGAAGCTGGCGTTACTGGCATGTTCAGTGTGGAAGTGGGCTTGCACCAGGGATCGGCTTTGAGCCCTTACTTGTTCCTCCTGGTAATGGATGCTCTTACATCAAACATACAGGAGGAGGCACCCTGGTGCATGTTATTCGCTGACGACATTGTTCTTGTCGGAGAGGATCCGTCTGAGGTCCAGAGCAGATTGGCAAAATGGCAACATAAATTAGAGAGCGTGGGCCTAAAGATAAGCCAAACGAAAACTGAACATATGTTTTGTGATTTTGGCGGCCCCTCTCGTTTCTCCGAAATTGCCTTAAATAGTGTATCCCTACCAGTCTGCTCGGATTTCCGGTACCTCGGCTCGCTCTTCCAAAACGACGGTAATATTGACCGAGATGTGTACAATAGAATGAATGCGGGATGGATGAAATGGCGACAGGTCTCAGGAGTGATATGCGACCCACAAATGCCCCTTAAACTTAAGGGGAAAATTTATAAAACAGTCGTAAGACCTGTCGTGTTGTATGGATCAGAATGTTGGGCGGCAAAAAGAACGGATGAAAGAAGAGTTCATGCGACAGAAATGCGAATGTTGAGATGGATGTGTGGTGTGACAAGAATGGATAAGATAAAAAATGAATATATAAGGGGAAGTCTAAAAGTAGCGCCAGTGACAGAAAAGATGAGGAGTAACAGGCTGGCATGGTATGGTCATATAATGCGGAGGAAAGAAAGTGATGTCACCAAAAGAATGTTATATATGAACGTGGAAGGGCAAAAGAGTAAAGGAAGACCAAAGAAGAGATGGATGGATTGTGTAAAAGAGGATATGCGGGTAAAAGGTGTGGGTAGTGAGGTGACGGCTGATAGAAGTGAGTGGAAGAAGAAGACGTGTTGTGCCGACCCCACATAATGTGGGATAAGGGCAAGAAGAAGAAGATATTGCTGTCCAAGATCACAACCAAATAATCACAAAACTTACTACATATATCAGAACATTGTATGACGACTCAATTTGAATTCAAGTAATTTATCTTAAGGAATTATTAATAAAAAAATATTGCTTGATGTATACTTCTAAGTATTTATTTCATTAAAATTGCTCTACTTTGTATGCATTAACATTACTTTAATCAGTATAAATACATGAGCAAATCACCACAGCTAGTGTCTACTGACTGCGAATTGTGCCATACTCTTGTACTAATGAAAACAATTGACATGCTCCTAAATGCGACATACCATCCACAGACTATCAGAGTACTGAGCATTTTGAAACTCCCACTGCGAAGTTTCCCGCCCTTTTTCCCTAACTAACGGCTATTCCGTGTAAAGCCATGAAAAGAGAGAATGTGGCATATTTTCTTATTGTTTCCTGCTATATTCCAACTAGCTCGTCAGTGTCATTAAATCCGAATAAGACACGCCTTCGGGCCCGCCGCTGGTGCCGCGTCTACGGAACTCCGGTTTCAATGGATGTCGCTTGAGAGCCTGCCCACGTTTACTGAGAAATTGTTTACATGCAGCATATGTGAAGGACAACATCACCGCACTGCCGGAGCAACCGATCCACAGCGCGGTGCTGCGGGAGTTCAACGAGGCGGGGCGCACGGAGAGCTCGCGCCGCCACCTGCGCCAGGCCTCCAGCCTGCTGCGGCTGGTGGAGGCCGAGGGGCTCGTGGCCGACCACACGGCCTACGTGGAGCTGGGCGCCGGGAAAGGTACTAACAAGTTTACTGCGGCGGGGGCACTACAACCACAATTTAGAATGTTTAAATGATATATATTTATTTACTTTATATTCTTATCATCAAGTGAATGGCGTATTACCATTTTAAAATGCTTGTGTTCCTTTAGTTAAATGCACGTACGTGCGGCATGAGGCACGCAAAAATGTATATCGCGGGATCTGAGAGGATCGGATATTTTTCTTATAAAGCAATTTAATAAGTATTATTCTATAATGTAGTTATTTAGTATAAATGTTTGTAACGTGGAGCCCCGACTGCCGTGCAGGCCAGCTGTCGTACTACGCGTGGGGCGCGTGGTGCCGCGGCGCCGCCAGCCGCGTGCTGCTGGTGGACCGCGCCGCGCTGCGCCACAAGCGCGACAACAAGCTGCAGGACGCCCGCGTGCAGCGCCTGCGCGCCGACCTCGCGCATCTGCAGCTGGAGCGTGTGCCCGCCGTGCGCGCGTGCAGCGCCATCGTGGGCTACGCGAAGCACTTGTGCGGCGCGGCCACAGGTACACTCTTAGCAGACCGCCCGAAGACAAATATCTAATATTTTGGTCAAGGAAGGAACGGTTTTTTCCAACGTCCAAGATTCTTAGCATCTTAGGCCGAGATTAATGACACAGTTACAACGAGACAACGATACAGTTACGACTAACTTTTGCCGAGCAGACTTAAGTACGCTCCATAGATCTCTGTCTCAGTAGCGTTAGGCAGCGGGACACGTCGTGTACGCTGGCATCTAGCGTGTCATTGATGAAGGTTAGAAATAGTAGAGGTCCTAGTACGCCACCTTGTTGTACCTCCTCCTTGTGTATTGTTTGTATAGCCGATAGGAATCGTCTCTTGGTTGCTATTAACCGGTAACTTTGTTTTTGATTTAGTTATCTACAAGGCCGTCGCTTCAACTATCTGAACCGATCTTGTCCAAATACAACATACCTTTATATTGGGAAATAATATTTAATAATTATTTTTTTAATAAATAACATTTTTAATTATTAACATAAAATTTTGTATAATTAGGTTGAACAAAATATGAATTGTTTTCAAGAGTGTTTAGTGAGCGCTCCCTGTGAGGGTTGTTGTGAGCTATATGTTGTGAGCGCCGCAGATCTGGCGCTGCTCTGCGTGAGCGCGGACGGCGCGGCGGCGCGGCTGCGCGGCGTGGTGCTGGCGCCGTGCTGCCACCACCGCTGCGCGCGCGCCGCCTACCCCGCCGCCGCGCGCCTGCAGGTACGCCGCCGCCCACCGCGCACTTACCGCAGCCGGTACTCAAGTCCGCGTGAAAGATATTCGGTGACAGCCGTATCACATTCAAGGTCAAATAAGTATTACTGTGGGAACGTGAAACAGACAAGGGCAGCCTCGTCATCATCATGATCAACCCATTCTCGACTCGCTACAGAGCACGGCCCTCCTCCCATGAGAAGGGCTTGGCCATAGTCCCCCACGCTGTGGCCATGTGCGGATTAGCAGACTTCACACGCCACCGAGAACATTATGGAGAACTCTCAGGCGTGCAGGTTTCCTCACGATGTTTTTCCTTCACCGTTGAAGCAAGTGATATTTTAATGGTTTTTTTAAAAACCACTAGGCTATCATAGCAGACTACAGAATGCTAAAAATTACACATACACACACACACGAACGCGCATGCAACTCGAAAATATAATCGTTTATCTAAATGCAGTAGCAATGGAGTCCTTATATTATAAATGGGAGTTAACTTGTTACCATTGTTCAACTTGACCGCTGCAGTAACCACCAAGTCTCCACTCATCAAAAGCAGTGAACAGTGTCCTGGGCAACAGCTTGCACGACTACAGTCCGTGCACTGCGCGGCGGACTCCATGTCACCCATTTAATATTACGTTTCATGCTAAATCGAACACTATTTGCTTAGCGCACAATTAACTAAAAAAAATTGGGCTGCTTTCAGGAACTCGGCATAGATGCAGACGACTTCAACGTTCTACTGGGCATAGTCTCCTGGGCGACCTGCGGCGACGGCCGAAGCCGCGAACGAAGGCATCGGCACGAACGTGCGACGTCACAACGCGCCGGCAGCCCGGACCGAAGCGACCGATCGCACGACGCTGACAACATCGAAATCCTCGCTGCCAATGAAACGCACGAAACTGACACCCTCGCGCAACACTGCGGAGCGGCACTCCCGGCAGAGAGCCCTCCTCCAGACAGGGCCGAGTCGCGCGTTCATCCCGACTCGGAACCTGACTGCGGCGACCGCGAGTGCGCGCTGCGTGCCGATGACAGCCCTAACGAACCTGACGCGCCGGAACCCGCGCCTGCGGCGACAAGTGACACAAAGCTCCAACACAACGGGAGGGAGACGATAGCAGACGGCGCGACTAGCCAAGCCCAAGACAAGGACACAGATTTGGGAAGCAAGAACTTGAAGCTGAGCCAGCAGCAGCGCGAGGCGGCGGGGCGGCGCGCCAAGGCGCTGCTGGACTGGGGCCGCGTGCAGTTCCTGCGGGGGCGCGGGTTCGACGCCCGGCTCGTGTACTACGTGCCGGCCAGCGTGTCGCCGGAGAACCTCTGTATAGTGGCCTCCAAACGCGCCTAGTACACGAATTTTGTGAAATACCCGGAACTGTTAATAGTTTTTTTATTTTATTTGTATCAGATTCATTACTATCTATAATTTGTTTTATACCTACTTAGTAAGTAGGTATAAGTAGTTCATCTGTACGCATGATGCGACACGGCGGCGAGCTTTGCCGGCGGCCGCAGTGGTCGACCAATATCATAAATCAAAATAAAATTAGTTTCATTTACGTAACCTGATACATGCGGGTAAGCGTCCATGTAACGTACTTTCATTACATTTAAATTCGCGAATTGATATCTACATTCATCAACTTTATATCGTAATGCGATTTTTCTACAAGCTAACGTTTTATAAACACCTTCAACTTATTAAGAGGCATCTCCAGATTTCAGCTGGTAATAACCCTTCAGATGCACTCCGGTGCATCAGGATGTCAGCAGCAGTCGGCGAGTGCGACTAGTGTCAATGTCAACGTGCGGCCAACGGAGTGCAGCGCGGGATAGCACTGACATCAAGGTTATCAGACTCATTCGATGTGACGTCCTTAACATGTGACGTCATAATAATTAATAATATATTAAATTCTAACGTCTGCGAGGTTTACAAATATGCCGCGCACCAAACCGCTCTGGCAGCAATGCTTTCGCGCGAAAAACAATATTGTTCGCGGAAATTTGTATCATGAAGGTACGAAGAGGATCCGCGAGAGAGTAAATGAAACGACGAGGGCAAAATATAGTTTTGTATATTTATATCAATAATAATAATAATCGTTATCTAAAAGTCTATAATTATTATTTCTTCACGTACAGTTGTATCAACAAATGCCTCACCATCCACATCTCACACAAGCGGCCGCCACACGCCGTCGTAACCGTCACATCAATCTATGATTGGGGCGGGTAGATGATAGAACACTGTATTGCTGTAACTCCTCAGAGGACGGACTCCCAACTGCCCCCGCATTCAATCAGTTGTCTTAATACAGAAAGCATGACTCGACCGCGACGTTTGTATGCCCAGATCGAGTATTAAAATGGCAGTTTATCATTCCATCTGTCAGAATAGTTACTGAATACAGCGCCTGGAATTATCATACAATAGAGTACAGTCGTCGCAAATTTTGTATGAATGGTCAAACCGCCAACTACACAATACGAAACGTGGCTGCAGCGCACCAGCCCCACGTGCCGGGTACGTCTCACCAGCGCATTGCCTCGCATTACGAATCCACATTATTCTGATGATCAGTGAAGATACTTTTAAATACTAAAGCAAAAATCACCAACTTAATAAACTAAATTATTGGAATTTAGTAATCTTATTCACCCTGATAAGCTTATACATAAATACAACTTCTACACCTCGCCACCGGCAGTGACGCGTCGTTCACATGCACGTATTTCACGACTCGGCCCAGGCTGTTGCAGGCCAAAATAAATCTCACTTCGCGAGCTGCATTTACTTTTTGCTGTGTCATTACCTCGCAGCGGAGGTCGCTCGCTTGTTTCGCTTTTTATAATTAATAATAAGTGCTCGTTGAACACAACAAACTACCAAAATGAACAAACATACTTTGAATTGTACTAATATCAGGATAAACAATTATATTTTTAATTGTCGGTGTTGAGGTGGGCGAATACACAAACATACACGTAAACAAATAATAGATTCTCATATTGCCTTGTCGATTGTTGATTGGACAACATAGACATTTTGCAATACAAAAACAAAATAACTTAAAATTTTGCGAAGTGCCTACTTCGTCAACAATGTCTGTAACGAGCCATCGCTAATTATAAGTAAAGGCTTGTATAATTTTCGGCAACGATATATAATGGTTGTAACGCGGCATCGACTGTACGCTCGCTCTGACCTAGCGAGTACCGCAATGCATCCGACGCGTTATCTCTGTACACACTGCGTTGTACACACGGGCGCCGCACGCCGGCCAGGGGCAGCGAGCGCCCCCGGTGGGCTTCAGCTGCTCAACGTTACAAGAGTGGCACGTATGCCACAGGTCTCAGTATCAGTTGACATATTGGAAAAAAAATCGTGTATCAAAAAAAGTTACTTACACTTGAAACCAATAATTTCAAATGTTTATAAAAATGTATAATGCTCTTATAAATCAACAATACAAAACATAACCACTCGTAGCTTTTATAAGTTTACAGTTCCTCTACGCAGGTGAGTGTAGTCGCTGCATGCGACCACCACCACCATCACCACCCACCACCCATCACACACGCGCAACACAACGCAACACTTCCCGCTCCATCCGCCCACAGTCACACACCTGACCCGCGACTTGACGGAGCGATACTGGTAGCTGTATTCCAGTGTAATCGCTCGCGCTGAACATTACAGTTACGATCATTTAAAGTTATATAATGTTTGTTATTTCGCTGGCCGATGCGCGGCGCGCGTCAACTATTTACATGCAGGCGCCGAGTCCGCCTCGCGACTCGCCTGCAGACTGGTGCTCTGGTCGCAAGGTCCATGCGTAACACACGAATATATTTCAACTCGCCAATTTATATACTTGACGTCATTGCTTATTATGTATTTACAGATATCGATAAATAGAAATATTGTTATATAACCGCGACGTGCAACTCATACGGGCGCAGAAGCACTGCCTGATAAAAAGATTTTATTTTACCTAATTTCAATAAAATGAGAAGGTTTCGAATGTGCGCCCCTCATTACCGACTACCGCGGTTGTGTACTATATTGACCGTGTGCGAGATAGTGATTAATTTATTAGTAACTTTCTATGTTTTAGTGGTAGATTTACAATTATTTTTATATTAAAACTTATTTTATACATACAATAAATAACGCAACGTGCATGTTACCATGCAAGAGACGGCGGAGTAGGCTGTCGTTCAGTCGGTGAGATGTTATTGCCCGTACAGGTACACATTCAATAAGACGAAACAGCGGACGCGCCCGGATTATAAAAACATACGATAAAGCCAATTTTAACTCTGTATGACATAACCGTAAACGGATGGAAACAGGTCGCCAAGTTAATAAGATAAGCAATCTCACGGGCCCGGTTACTATTAAAGCTGTTTTTCATGAACTGCACACAATATGGGGAATATCATCTCACTGGTGTTGGGCACATATTCCGGTGTTCATATAAAGTTAGAAGCAGTATCGTCGTCTAGTCAAACCCTCCCACGTCGTAGATACAGTGCTCCGCGATCACAGACAAAACTAGTGTTCGCTGTAATCAGTGTCGGGAGCCGAGTAATTACAACTTATTGTCTAATAAGCATGTCTGTATGTAACCGCGGCGCGCCGCCCTCCCACTTGCGCACTCAAGTGAAGGCATTCCAACGGGAGCTTTATACCATTCGCCGTGACCTAAACTGAGGCAAGTGCAGTGCAAGTCACTGCACTTCTTGTCACACTGCACAGAGCTCACATTCGAGTGCCTTCATTTAAGTGGAGGCGGCCGCAGCCGAGCCCCTCAGCCCGGTATTTCATTATGATGTACAAATAAATACAAATATAAACCAGCGTTCAGTTAATGTTCGTGACGCTCACCCCGCGGGTCGGGCGCGCCGCCCGGTGCTCCGGTTCGACAGGTTTCACATTTCCGCCGCCCTCGGGAGCAGCGGCGCCGCGACCGACGCATTTGGCAAAATTATATCTGATGATTCGGTCATGGCTAGCGACATGAACATTAAACTGTTGAATGATTGACAAGCGGCACTGTCACCCCTACACTGTCAAATTAATTAACATATATATATTCAAGGCGCGGGCGGGGGCGGGGGCGCGCTCGTCCGCCGCTCGGCGCGTCAGTACCCGTAGCGCTCCTGGATGGACGACACCATGCCGTTGGCCAGCGACGACAGGCGGCCCGCCACGCGCGTCACGCCCGCGCGCACCGACTCGCGCACCTGCCGGCCACGCGACCCTCAGTACACACACACACACACATACACTGGAGTTTTAATATAAAAAACAGCGACGGTATCATTTCTGCTGAAATATATCTAGCACCGTGTTTCGGAGCCGACGCGAGAGGTGCCTCGAAATGAATACCGTTGGATAAAATTGTAACAGAGAAATAGGGATTTCGGTGCGGTAGTCTCCTGCGCCCAATCATACAATCGCGGCCACGGCGCGCACTGCACCACCCGGCCGGCCAGGCGGTGCCGGCCGAGGGTGTGTACGGAACCTGGCACATTCCATAATTGCACGATGTCGTACTTCAGATCGGCCACCGCCCGAACGGGCGCACTATTGTGATGGTTCGTCGCCTTAGGAGGCGGCAGGCATTGATATTGACAACTACATAGTGTGCAGCACTCACGTCGTCCAGGTCGGGCGCCGACACGCTGAAGCCGGGCCGCGCCGCGCGCTCGCCCGCGAACAGCTCCGCCGACGAGATGCTGCTGCTGCCCGCGAAGCGCGACAGCTCGCCGCCGCCGCCGTTGCGCTCCCACACGCGGTCCTGCGGCCGACGGAGCGCGTTAGCGGGGGCGCGCCTGCGTCTCAGCGGCCGACGCCGCCGTGCTCACCTGGTCGCCGAAGAACTGCGCGGAGCTGATGGACTTGGCGGAGCCGAACTTCTTGACGGCGGAGTCGTCGTCGTCGGCGGGCTTGCGCGGGCGGCTGCGCGGCGCGCGCTCGTCGGCGAGCATGCCGCGCACGGCGCGCGCCGGCTCGGGCTCAATGCTCTCCCACGAGCCGCCCAGCTTGCGGCTCGGGGACTCGTCCAGCAGCGCGTCCAGGCCGCGCGCGCTGCTGTACGGCTCGCTCCTGACCGGTTAACTGACAGTTAGTAAACCAACAAACCTACTTTTAAAATTGTTCAGTTATAACTTTCAGTATGTCAGGAGATGGTCGGTCGGACGTAAACCCGTTCTCGGAAGCGAGCTTCGTACAAAAATTATGTGAAATTGTGAAACGATTCCCGCATTTTAAAGTACTAATATAAATCAGTAGAGCTCTATCTTCTTCCACCTCTTTCCTTAATTTCAAGTTTAAGATCGTGCGTCCGTGCGTTGTTTCCAGCATTAAATACTGTTGTCTCCGAGTTACTGGCCCGGTGGCTCCCTGCACGCGAAGGCCGCAAACGAGGCATACCTGATCATCACCAGGACGCTGTTGAAGTCGTCCAGCTCGTCCAGCTGCTTGGGGGCCGGCGCGCCCTCCTGCTCGATGGCCGTCATGTCGGACGCGGCCGAGTGCGACACGCCCCTGCACAGCCAATATTATTCCTTCAAAGTTACACACTTTCAGTCTCTTTGTCAGGTCGCAAGACTCCAAATTTGCGTACTACTTTTTTTTACAAAGGTCACCTCATCTGAGCTGAGATGGCTGCCCGCGCGCCCCTGTGGAGGGACGCAGGCGTAGTGTTTCCAGCGCACCGAGTAACTATTATAAAGTTAGGGCTGCAACCGTAAGGGTTGTGCGAGTCGGCCTGTGTACTCACGCGGCGCTGGCGCGGCTGCCCGCGGCGATGCCGAGGCGCTCCGAGTGCGCGCGCGCGGGCGGCCGGTACGCCAGCCGCAGCGACGCCACCTCCTGCTCCACGGCCTCTATGCTCGCGCCGCTCTGCGCCTCCTTCACCTGCCGCCAAGGAGCCGCCGTGAAGCGACACTGAACAAATATTCAAACAACAACTCAACGCGTAATCGACGGTGACGAGCACTTACCTCCATCTTGAGCTTC
This sequence comes from Lasiommata megera, assembly GCA_928268935.1. Lineage (NCBI taxonomy): Eukaryota > Metazoa > Arthropoda > Insecta > Lepidoptera > Nymphalidae > Lasiommata > Lasiommata megera. The sequence goes on along the minus strand of OV743329.1, from coordinate 177,760 downwards.
TCGGCCATGATGGCCTCGCGCTCGATGTCGTCGAAGTTGGCGGCCACCTTGGTGGCGCCCAGCCCGCCTCTGCGCGCGCCCGCCTGCGCAGCACACGCACTCACACATCGAGGTGATACTTCTCTAAAACTATGTCAATACCGCCAGTACAATGGAACTTCTCAGTGACGCATTTATCTTTCACTCACTTGCACACATTGCGGAGTGTCAGCTCTGCTTTGTTTTGGAAATGGCGTCATAGGATAATTTTTATATTTACTTTTATGTACATATAAAAGGTAAAGATGGCTGAATCTCTCAGTTCTAGGCACTAAACTAGGCGTCCCTTACAAAAGTTTTACTAAAAGTAATATTATGTTGAGGAAGGACATGCATTTCCGGCGCATTACGCGGCGGCCTCTCGACCGAACATATACAATAGCGGTCTTACCCCCGGGCGGCGGGCGGCCGGCCGGCCGGCGGGCCTGCCTGCCGCGGGCGCGCCCCACAGCCGCGCCTCGGAGCTCAGGCTCTCCCCTCCGCCCGCCAGCGTCACCTACAACCGACGTGGGACGTACTTCCTGACCAAACTGTCGCCACCAATGTGACAGCGCAGCGGTTGTCTTACGTACGCTTGTCTTTGTAACACTGGTGGCTCTTTGATTTCCTAGAAAGCTTACTTTCTCAATATTAACGTTTTATAAAATTTGTGTAAATGTATCATAAGTCAAGAACTCGTGATGGCCTTAACGTAACTCAACATCAGGCTGTTTCAATCCAAGTAAACCCCAAAATCGTTCAGTTAATGTAGTGTAATCCTGAATTTAAAATTAATACAAACAAATATATAACAGGTTTACTGTTTAATAAGGTAAAGTGACAATATAATCATCTTAACAAGTAATTATGGCACAATAACATTCAATAATAAAAGTTTCATTCGGAAAATAATTTAAAACCACACATGCACTCCTCAACTAGATGAGTTTTTGTCTCATCTAGTGTAAGAATTGAAAAGCATCCATGTCAGTAGGATGGCAGCTAGCTGGCCGGAGCCTCCCACCAGACAGGTGCATAAAGCTTTTTGAAACAAATTCAGAGCAAAACTCATAACAAATTGGTCAAGTGGAATATACATATGATTCATCCAAATGTGAGAGTGCATGACATATGAAATGAAAATAAAATTCTTGCTTCATCAACTTATTGGGTAAACAAAAGAAAACAGTTATTAACTAGGATTTTAATGACAAAAGCCCTAATAATGATATTCAGTCATCATGTGGTTCTCCCAAGACTGATCTTTACTATCAATTTTCACATTTCTAGCATTGAAATATGAAGCACAGTGTCATACAGTTCTAGTATCTCTTGCTTGAAACACAAAAAAGCTGCTCTCTGCTTGTTGCTGACTCTTATAATGAACCAAGTGAAACCATGACAGCTGCCAAGGTGCTTAGTGGCAGTAGGTGTTACCTGCGCTGCAGTGTCATTAGTGTTAGTGGGCTTGCCATGCTCCGCAAACCAGTCTACCTCCTGCTCCTTGGCCTCCTTCACCTCCGCCGGTGCCGGCTCCAGGTGCAACTAGAAAACCCACTCATCAACATCAGCCCAATGCATACTGCTCCTATCTCAGAAGAAAGGAATGTAGAGCTATTGTGCTGGTACACTGCTGTTTGATTTAAGTAACAAACTCACACACTCATAATTTGTCTTTTTTTTTTCACAAACTAAAAAGCACTTTTGATGAGTCAATTTCACTATAGTACAAGGATTCCGTACCCACCCTGGTTTAAGAAAAATCCCACAACTAAGCTGGGTATATTTTTTTATTACCATCACATATTCTCACAGCAGTCTTTTAAGAGCAATATTTAATTTTCAAGCCTCGACAACTGTGCGAAAAATACAGGGGTGCACACAAAAACCTGCACATGGTATTCATTGACCTTGAAAAAGCATATGACAGAGTTCCCCGTGAGGTTTTGTGGTGGTCTATGAAAAGGAAAGGAGTGCCTGGGAAGTATGTGAGTCTTGTGAAAGAGATGTATAGAAAAGCGACCACGTACGTCCGGTCAGAAGCTGGCGTTACTGGCATGTTCAGTGTGGAAGTGGGCTTGCACCAGGGATCGGCGTTGAGCCCTTACTTGTTCCTCCTGGTAATGGATGCTCTTACATCAAACATACAGGAGGAAGCACCCTGGTGCATGTTATTCGCTGACGACATTGTTCTTGTCGGAGAGGATGCGTCTGAGGTCCAGAGCAGATTGGCAAAATGGCAACATAAATTAGAGAGCGTGGGCCTAAAGATAAGCCAAACGAAAACTGAACATATGTTTTGTGATTTTGGCGGCCCCTCTCGTTTCTCCGAAATTGCCTTAAATGGTGTATCCCTACCAGTCTGCTCGGATTTCCGGTACCTCGGCTCGCTCTTCCAAAACGACGGTAATATTGACCGAGATGTGTACAATAGAATGAATGTGGGATGGATGAAATGGCGACAGGTCTCAGGAGTGATATGCGACCCACAAATGCCCCTTAAACTTAAGGGGAAAATTTATAAAACAGTCGTAAGACCTGTCGTGTTGTATGGATCAGAATGTTGGGCGGCAAAAAGAACGGATGAAAGAATAGTTCATGCGACAGAAATGCGAATGTTGAGATGGATGTGTGGTGTGACAAGAATGGATAAGATAAGAAATGAATATATAAGGGGGAGTCTAAAAGTAGCGCCAGTGACAGAAAAGATGAGGAGTAACAGGCTGGCATGGTATGGTCATATAATGCGGAGGAAAGAAAGTGATGTCACCAAAAGAATGTTATATATGAACGTGCAAGGGCGAAAGAGTAAAGGAAGACCAAAGAAGAGATGGATGGATTGTGTAAAAGAGGATATGCGGGTGAAAGGTGTGGGTAGTGAGGTGACGGCTGATAGAAGTGAGTGGAAGAAGAAGACGTGTTGTGCCGACCCTACATAATGTGGGATAAGGGCAAGAAGAAGAAGAAGATTTAATTTTCAAGCCTTTTTTTATCATTTAAAATATTTTATATTGATAATCTTTTATACAACTTATCTATATAACTTTACTACAAGCTTACATTCAATATAAACTTTGTGCTTGTTGAGAGTTCCCAGAAATGTCATTAGAAAATTGTAAAATGTATTTCTAGTTTTAAATGGTCTGGAAGCCTGTACTCAGCTTTGTTTTATTATTTAGTATGCCAATGTTTATTATTTAGTAATTATGACCAGTTATAACTTTAAAAACTGTCAGATTGCTAAAATTAAATGGGATCTAAGTTGAGCACTCCATTCTATTTGAAAAATATCACAATTAACTACAGAGAATGGTAACCAGTACCTCACCCAAAGTTTTCGAACTATGCCAGATGGAACCATACAACTCATACTGAGGTGTCATAATGCTCAGTTAACTCCTACCACAAACAATGTTAAACATTATACCAAAATTGCAAGTAAAATATCCTACTGTTCAGTCTAGTGTTTTATTTTGGAAATAATTTCCTAATATATTATTTCCTGAGAATAATAACTAAGGTATTTCTATGTAAGGCTGTAGATAAAATTTATAGTTAATACCTTTGTCCCATAAGTCTTCATAGCCTGCTCAGACATGGCACTCAGTTTGTCTTTGTACAGCTGAGCTACTCTTGAACTGTACTTCTGCCGTGCATCATCTGTCACCAGGCCATGGGTGCGGAAGAACTGTGTCTATAACAATATATTAGAATAACATAATTTACTATTTTAATAATGATTAAAATAATGTACCAATATAACTGTTATAGTTTTCAGATTAGGTAACAAAGGTTTTCAGGGTTGGTAAAGAATTGTTACACAGTAGAATTTTAACAATTTTCAGTACCAGCCAGAATCAAGATATTTGCAGTGTTATACCCTCAATAACAGCAAGCTGTTGGTCTTGATTGTAATCACAAAGCTTATTTTTTTATATATATTTATATTGGCGGCCTGCCAATGCTTGGGACTCCCAGCCTAACTCCTGGTAACCTATGCAGCCTGCTAGCCTTTTAAAGGGAGGTTAACAGGGAAAACACAGAAAAATTGTAGTGATTGATTGTCATGATTTCGTCATACAGCATTGACATTGCCGCCGAGCTGCATGTTCCGCAACTGCTTCCAGGTCCAGTTTGTGTCCAGCTGCGTGGACCGCACGAACGTCAGGTGCACCCCGAGACTGCGGTGCACTGCCGAGCAGTCTAGACAGATGAATACACCGTATGTCACTGATGACCACGTAGGGTTCTTCGCGTTGCAGTCGAAACATACCTGCACACACGAAACCAATTATTACAATCAATAAACATCGATTCCTTTACACTCGCAATATGCAGAGATACCCACTTTGTTCGCCGGGATGGAACGTAGCCGTAAAAATATTGCTTCAATATCGCTTTTACTCGGGCCAGAGTCAGCCATTTTCGAGAATTTTGACGTGTTAATGTTGTCACGATGTCACTCGGTGTGCTACAGATTACATACATATACCTACCAGAGAATAAAATAAAATAGGTACGAACGTCTCATAACGTGAGACTGTTAAGAGGATGTTATATATATATAATAACCTATCTGGGTATATCGGGCTTGTCTTGTCCTCATATGGGTAATTTAATAGATTCTTCTTAAGTTATAAGTTTTTTATAGTTTTGTTTATTTTATAGAATAGTATGCTTGTAGTTTTTTTTTTCTAGGTAGTTTTTAAGCATGTTGTGGCAGCATTTAAGTGGGTCTGTAGTATTGTAGAATTCCTCTTCTTATGTGTATTTATAGTTTTTAGTGTTTTGTGTAGCCCGTTGTATGCCCTTAATTAAATAAATAAAAAATAAAAGTATACAGTTGGGGCAATACTGTTGTACAAAAATAAACTAGACTAAATTCTAAAGTCTTAAAATAGTGTTATCCTATTCTACAAAAAACATAATGACGTGGATGACATGCCAATTGTGTACTACAAAAATCTCTGAGCGAGATGGACAAATCTTAAAATCCTTAACCATTTCTGCTTAGAACACAACGATACAGGGCACTACATCATCAGAATATTATAAATGTCATAACTAATCGTTGAACATATCAGTGTGCAAGGTACTAGAGCAAGGCATCGAACGGGCGGTAAGGCACGTTGCAGATGGCGAGGCGCTGAATGTGAAAATGCTTCATGACTCCTACTCATACATACATACATCTCAACTAAAAGCCGTCTAAGCACACATCTCCCAAGACTATACTATTTTGAATCTACGTGTTTATATTTTCACATATCACAGGCTAGCCAAGCCTTCAGTTTTATTTCTACGAAGGCTTCTTCTTTTACAAGATTGCGTCCAATTCCTATTTTATAAATAATTAGAATTATTAGATTTCTCTATTGATTTCTAACTTTTATTTACTCTGTGATAGTAATAAAAAATAATGGCAAATCCATATCACGTCTATAACAATGACATAAAAATCTATGGTGTCTATTGTTCGTCGCTAGGGAAATTGTTGAGAGGACGCACGTTACATTAAATTCTGTGAAATTTACTCCAAATATATAAAACAAATGGAATTAATTGCATCTTCGTGGTGTGGAAGACTCAATGCTATGATATTTTTCGTCAGTAAATCCTTCCGGTTGATTGTTGAGCACTTTCAAGGGCACTAGAAATCGCTTTCGAGTGGCAGTGCCTCATCTCGCACTCTCTAAGTGCTCAATTAATGATGTTGACGTGCGTGAGCGTCGAGGTCTGCAAGTGAAAGTTCTGGACTAACTTTTCCTCAGTGAAAATGAGACTCAAGCGAGTGATATAATTCGGAAAGTGTACTGTGCGCTATTGTAAATGGAGAACGCAGGGTTTTCATCGGTTGACGGTTGCGGGGAGGACATCGAGCGAGCCCTGATGGACCTGGGCCCGCTGCTTGGAGTGTCCATTAAGGAAGAGGTGACCGATGACCTCGCCGATGGTTCGACGTCGCGGAACAACGTATGACCATGTTTTAACAAAAACAAAAGCTTTAAAACGAATAGAATCTTTGACACATATGTTTGCTTATATTTTATATTGATAACGATCAATTTATCAATAAATTTAGCAGCATTATAGTACTAATTTAAATTATAGTATACACAATTGATACATATAATTAAACTTGGGCACCAGGCCAGTATTTAACTTATTGTAATGTGTCATAACTTATTTAGTATATAAAAAGAGTTGTATATTATTCAGATGAGAGCTCTGTAGTATGTTTGAATTATAAAGTTTGTAAAAAGTTTAGTAAATACTCCCTAAAGTGTCAAAATCATTCTTCTTTAGTTGGTTTAGCTTGTTTTCCATAAAATGTTATACTCCCATGTATTATTACATCCTGTCTCAATAACGACAACCAAGTTTTTGTTGTTTAAGTTACCAAAATGAGTGTAACCTCACAGCAGTGTAGGTTCTTTTGTTGCTTAACCATATAGAGTGCTGGCGAGCATGACAGCACTCGTGAAATATGTTGATGTTTAGCTCGCTCTAGTCAAGGTCATTCGCGCGCATAGCTAATTTTTTTATATTTCTATGTGTACTAAGCTCACATTATAATATTATTAATAATTTTATTTCCCATAAAGGCGTGGTACAATAATAATTTGAATGAAAATTATCATTTTTCAAGTTGTGAGGAAAGTGATAGTGGGAGTGACATTGTGGTGCGTACACCCTGTAATGCAAATTTTGAGTGATAGTGATGATTATTATGATAGCAATAATATAGATATGAAGTTGACCAGTTTACATGCTTACCACCAGATACACAATACAAATAAACAAACTCCGCACGTATTGTTCGAACTACCAAGACCTGGACATCCAGAATACGATCCATTTGCCAGCTTTCAAGTGTTGGTAGATCACACCAATTTGGTTTTCCGGCAGCATTATACACCCAACCAACAGTTGAGGATAGATGAATCTCTTGTTGGAACAAATGCTCATACTGTGATCAAACAGTATATCCCCAGCAAGCAAAAAGTAAAAAGAAAATCAGCTATTTTGATTTCTACCTACAGTGACACAGCAATTATATCTGTCTCAAAGAAGATTGGAAACTACGAATGTATAAAAATCGGGAGCGACTCAATGCATTCACCACCATTTGGAAGGATGGCAGTCCATTCATCCTGCCAACCTTCCAAATGGTGATGAATGCATTGTATAGTGAGAAAAACATTTTCCAATAAAAATGACTAGATTTCAATTTACAACAAATATAATTAAAGATTTAGAAGAGAAATGGTTGCTCCACAAAAATAGACTAGAAACGGCTAAACGGACTACATCTTCCTCTCAACGTTTTGGATTTGAAAAGTTATCCAGGTATCATTTATGGTGCTGTGTAGTGTGCAGCAGCAAAGATTACAGCACTGTGAAGACGAACAATTTGATTTGTGCTTGCTGTAAGAAAGGACTCCATGCAGTATGGTAAAGCATATGTGTTAACTTTTTTACTTTTAGATTCCAGTTTTTTGTTGTAATTTTTGTTAACAATATATATTTCCATGATGTTTTTTATCCTTTATTATCCTTGTACAAGTTTTTATTAATAAAACAGAAAAAATTATTAAAATTGGATAATTTTTGGAGGAGATACAGTCTTTTTTTGAGACAAGGGTAAATGAAATCAAAACCAAAAGATTTCTCTGGCACTTTTAAGTTGATATGAGTAAAAATCAATGGCACTAAAATGGTTAAGTATCCTAGCCCTTAATAAACTCGACTGTCTACATCATGCAAACCAAACATTCTAAGAAATTTGTTCTTTTATTCACAAATTAAGAATAAATTTTATTCACTAATAAGTAGTAGTGGAATTATATGTTATCATATTCTTAGTTGCTCACTAACTTTCAAAGTGTAAACATGGCTAGTAAAAGAAAATCATAGTGTATTGATGAAAATATTTTACTGATATGTGCAATAGAAACAGAGAAAAGCAAATGCCAAAATACAACAAAATTACAGGTGCAGAAAAAAAGATGTCTGACAAAAATAACAGAATATATGCAAAAGATTATTTTTTTATGTACATAACTATTAGCTTGAAATAAACTTTTTCTTTTCAGAACACTGATTTCTCTTCTTTCGATTAAATGACAACTCTCTATTATTGAATTGGTTGGCGTGCTGGGCCCATAACCTATTGAGTGGTAGATGTGGCTCGTGGGATCGGTTCCAAACCAAAAAGACACTCAAGGAATGACGAGAAAACTATTTATTTCATCTTAAACATTTTGAATCTATTGTACACGAAACATAATCATTATGAAATTTATATAAAATACAAAGGGCATGTCAGACATTCAGACATGTTGCTTCTACAAGCGATTGTCACAGAATCTTCAAGTTTGACAAAATTCAATCTAAAGAAATAAATCTAACATTCCAAATTTTAAGTAATTCAAACATAATACATAAACCAACCAGATCAGAGTTGACATCAAAAGAGTATGTATGATCTGAGATTACCAATCAACATCTATAACACCATAAAATGTACAGTCCCTTTAGTATATAGAGTTTACACTGTAATTCAAATATATTGTGACTAAATAGTTATAGCAGAAGTAGTTGCGTTGTTGACTTGTTGTCAGTTCATCACAGTTTCTTTTTACTTGTGTCTGAGGATGATAACAAACCAATGCCTGGAGGAATATTTTGGCCCAGTTTTGGCCCTCTCAGTCTCAGTCCAGGATAGTGGTAAGATCAGACAGATATCTCCTTATTTGTAGTACTGGTCATGTGACTTTATTTTGACATGACCTTTTGATATAGTGCTATAACTTTTTGTGTGTATATCTCACTAGTGAAATAGTAAAACATAAGTTTCAAGCCAGTCAACAAATTCAGAGGCCAATAAGAAATGACAGATTTTTTCTTTTCACCAATTTTACAGTTTTAGTCTCTTTTTCATAAGAAAACTGCTATGAAATTAGTCTCATTTTAGAAATTAGTACATAAGTGTGACTTACTGAATATATCAGGCAGATGAATTCAAGCAATTAATAAAATCTACTTTTAATTCAGTGTCAATTAGCACCTTTAAAAATTAAACCTGAAGTTATAAGGAACAAAAAATGTGAGAACGTTATATTTAAGTACCTCTTCTTTTATTAATACTTATTAAGTGGATTATGCTGTTTAGTAATCAAATTTTCCTTTCTTAATTAGATTTGGTTTAGGGAGTTCTCAACAATCCTCTGAAACAAATGAAATATCTTCAGAAACAGCACTCCTTGAGTCCTCTGATAGTGCTCTTTTTGGGTTGATTTTCAAATATCATTTCTGGCCAATATCTTATACTAAGATAAATAAAAAGCTATGCAGTGAGTCAACACGCCTATAGACACAGCCTTCCATTTTATTTGAGCAGCTTAGTGTGGAGGGCGCGGCGGGCCCGGCGGCGCCCGTCGGCAAGGTGGAAGAAGGCGCCGACTCGTTGGCATCGCCCACCGCGCGCGCCTCGTTTCTGGCGCTCCGCTGCGTGTTCTGTCAGGGACTGCTGGCGCAAGCCGACGGCACACCCAAGCTCATGGAGTGCCTTCATTCCGCCTGCGAGCCCTGCGTCAAGCTCAAGGTCGACGAGAAGATGCCCAGCAGTGACTTTTTGGGTATGTACTATAATCTCTTTTAAACGTGAGCTGATAAATTTCATAGTTCAATTCCAGCTCAGACTGTGATGGTCCGAACACAAATAGAAACGAGTATACGGGGAGACCCACGCCTATGCCACGTGGAGGGGAACTACCTTCAATCTTTATTCAATACCTCGACAAAGTGTCGGAACTCCATCGCATAACATAATTTGCATATTTACGTATTATACTTTGGGGCCTAATGTAAGGTTTTGCTAACTGGTGGTGTCGACAGGTGCCGTCAACGTAACGATATCGTGTGCGGCGTGCCGCCTGCAGTGCCAGCCCACCAACATGATAGACCAGAGGTTCGTCCTCGAGAAAATGGCGATGGAGCAAGCTGGGAGTAACGGTGAGAACCGACTTTCTCGAATAAGGTGGCATTTCGGATTTGCCCGCTTTTCTTTAAATATTTAATTACCCCCAATCAAAGATCTTATAAATATGTATATGTAATACATATTTAAATATAGGGGTAATTTTTAAACGAGCCTTATTCTGCCACAATAAAGTAATATGCCCTGTACGTGTGGTCGCGAGCAGGCGCGGCCGGCGAGCAGCAGTGCAACAGCTGCGAGGACACCGAGCCCGCCACCAGCTACTGCGTCGACTGCGCCGAGTTCATCTGCGACAACTGCGTGCACGCGCACCAGAGGTACGCGCCGCGTACCGCTGCTGCGATGACGACACTGCAGTACCAGCAGCGGGAATCACACTTTATACTCACACGTGCTCCTGGAGTGTTGGCTTGAATGAGATTAAATACTATTATGATTGTAGCGTCAAGATATTAACTACGTGTAGGCAAACGAGGCAGGGGAACCATTTTGCAATGTTAAAATTAATCACAAATTAAGTAAACTAGCAAAACTATGGGAATGCTCGGGATGGTGTCTCATGAATGTATCGAGCGTTGTTTCACATAGAGCCGTTGTTCAGCGTAGTGCAGTCTGCAGCTGTTATTTTATTTTTAAATCAGTATTTATGACATTGTGAATTATAGCCGGTACAATATCTTTGTGTTCATTGTGATGTGTAATTTGTCGCCGGCGAGCGGCGGCTCTAGAGCGAGGCCAGTGACGAGCGGTGCGTCGTTGCAGGCTCAAGATCACCAAGGACCACACGATCAAGTCGAAGGAGGACGCCGTGGCGGAGCTGCCGGCGGCGCAGGGCGGCGCGCACGCCACGCACTACCTGTTCTGCCACAACCATCCGCAGGTATCCGGCGCAGCCCGGGGGACAAAGAACCCCCCCGGTCTCAACACACCTCTCTAATTTCGTACCCCTTGGGTTCAGTCAGACAGAACGACACAACTCAGCGCGCCAACCTCGCTGTCGCCTACCGAGTTAACAATGATTATTTTGACAATGTTTGTTTTAAATGTGGATTGTATAATTATAATAACCGATATGTCTTACTATTTAAAAAAGAAAGATATAGCGGCTGCCTGGAGTGTACTACATGAAGCCTTCGTTGATAAATCGGTACTAACTGGTAGTCAGAGACTGGGCTCCACTCACTCCGCTCGACAGCAGCGCGGGGCCGATTCATTTACTCTAGATATTAGATACGCATTGCAAATATAGTGGTGCGGCGAACGGCGACCGCCGGAGTGGTCTCTCGGCCACAGTGCTGACGATTCAATCATAATTTTCATAATCGCCTTTCAAATATAACACACTCAGCCTGTGCTCGCCGAGGTGTGGGCCGTGTGCCGCTGCTCCCGTGAGCGGAGGCCCCGCAGCGCTGACGACGCCGGTTTCAGGAGCGGCTGTCGCTGTTCTGCGAGACGTGCGACCGGCTCACGTGCCGCGACTGCCAGCTGCAGCACCACCGCGACCACAAGTACCAGTTCAGCACGGAGATGGCGGCGCAGGTGAGCCGGCGACGCATCGGCCGCTAAGATGCGTCCACCCCGTCTGACGCGCTCCCTTGTGCAGGCGCGCGGCAGCGTGGCGGCGCTGCTGTCCGAGGTGAGCTACAAGCGCGTGCTGCTGGGCTCGGCCATGAAGGTGATCCGCGACCGCCAGCACCTCATCGCCGAGAAGAAGAAGGCGCTGGTGCACGAGATCACGCAGACCGTCGTCAAGTGAGTGCCGACACCCGCGCCCGCTCAATCGAGCGCCAACAGTTGTGATGTCACCAATTATTTATTTCCACGATTTCCCGCGGTCGATGTCCCCCGTCCGTCAACATTACCGCTGTGACACAATGCATGACCCACGGAGGCCAGAGGCTGCAGAGATCAATTTGATTCTGCGAACTGTCAACGGCTCTATTCGAGCTGCGTTGCAGGAGCAGTGTTAGTAGTAGTGTGAGCGCGTCGGCCGGCACCCGGTGACGCAGCCCGCTGTGTGCAGGCTCACGAACGCGATCAACACGCGCGGCAAGCAGCTGGTGCTGCGCCTCAACGAGGTGTGCGACGCCAAGCAGCGCACGCTCAGCGAGAAGAAGGACGCGCTGGAGCAGCTGGCCGCCATCACCGACCACTGCGTGGACTTCGTCAACACGGCGCTGGACCAGGTTCAACCTTCTTTGTGTTCAGTTTAACTCGAGATATTGCAACACGCACAACACACGCTACCCTGTGTTTTTATTATAAGGTTAACCAATTTTACTCTTTTAAAAAATTAGTTCTTTGTACAAGAGCAATTTAAATATTGAGCTTCTATTTATTCCAAGTACTTTTGTAAATAATTTTGCTTTTCGAATTCCAGATCCCTTATTTTGCAACGGCGCACGTTGCGAGTTAATATCTGTCGATCGTTGTGTGTTCGTGTAGTAGTCGTCAGTATTATCGGCGCCAGTCGTAGACGCCGCGGCAGGCTGTTGCATGTATCGAAGTCAATTTAATTTCTGTCGGTGAAATAAACAGTATTATCGAGCATCAACTAAAAAAAAAATATTTTTTATCTGCCGATCGTTTTGGTCTCGGTGATCGGTTTGGAGGTTAATTTAAGAAGTCTTAAACGGGAGTCTAAGACGGGTTAAAGCATAAGCTGTCTTGGCTCTTCACTACACCCATTCTCGAACGAGTCATTATTTCGTCGAAAGTTTCGTCTCGATGACGAGGGACAGCCGCCTGGCGCGAAGTCGGCTCGGCGCCGCGAGTAGATAATCTGACACTACGCGTAGGTTCAGTGCGGTCGGCTGAACTGCGACCATAACCCCCCGTCGGCGCTTGCAGGGCAGCGACACGGCCATCCTGCACAGCAAGCGCACCGTGTCGGCGCACCTGCAGCGCATCAAGAGCCGGCGCGCCGACATCCCCAACCCCGAGATCCCCGTGCGCATCTCGCTGGCGCTGGACAAGCTGCCCGACCTCGTGCGCGGTGAGTGCGGCCGGCGGGAGCGCACGGCTCCTGTGCTGCTATTCCTATTTCCGGACGCGCTATGACGACGTGCTCGCTTCTTATTAAATTTCTACACGATTTGTCGGACAGCACATACTACGATATAGACGTAGAAAACAATAATAATTTGGGACCGGCCCCGTCGCGTCACCGTACGGGCGGTCACGATTACAAAGCAAAGGAGATTCCTCGAAATTCGAATTCGCCTCAAGCTCTGACAGCGGAGCCAGAGTGACGCGCGGTTGCCGAAATCGCCCCCACGCGGCCGGTCATATGACGTTATATCGAACGTATCTGCATTTCTTTTTTACATATTGTGTATCTCCATTTCCTATTGTTAAATGTTAAGAGTTATCTGACTCTGTGTCGACACGAAGGATGGAAGCCGGGGCTTTCCATTGCGAGACTAAGACTCTGTTCACTGCGCCAGGGAAGTCGTCGAAATCGACGCAGCATAGTTTCGACTTTCGAGAGTCGAAACTATAAAGTTGGACTAAAAAAATAATTTCATTTGTTTGAATAACTTGTACAAACCTATAGTTCCGGGATGGCTGACTTAATTGCTGAACGGGTGGCATGTAAACGTCCGCTCGGTTGCAGTGCTGTCCAGCATCGGCGCGATCGTGGTGGACGGCAAGGTGGACGGCGGCGCGACCGGCAGCCCCGCGCCGGCGCCCAGCACCAGCGCCGCGTCGCCCTACCACGCCGCCGCGCCGCCGCACTCCGCCGTGGTGGCGCTGCAGCAGGTGGCCATGCACCAGGTGACCCTCGCCGCTCGCCCTCAATGTTCTTATACATCGGGATAGTTCAGGGAGGACAGTTTAATAACGAGCTTCATACGAATGTTTCGTAACGGATCACGTCGGTATCGAGCCAGCCGGCGCACTGCGAGAATGAATCTAATGAGGCAGGCTTCCTGGCGACGTGTCTCGTCATCGCAAGTGTGTGCAAGTTCAAGGTGCGCCTACGCCTGGCCCGCCACTCATATTGGATTTGACTCATGTCAATCAATCAATCAATGTATTAGATTTGCAATGAGAAAGTTTGAGTTGATTTTTTTTTAATAAAAATGCATCTATCAATACTTTGAAGCCTAAAAATGTCATCAATTGGCACACTCGGGAGCCGGCCCAGAGGCTTCACTACCCAGCAGCCGCTCTACCGCAGGGTGTTAATGGAAAGCTGTGAAGCCCTGAGGTGGTAGTAAGCAGTACGCATATATTGAGAAAGAATTGGAGAAAGCTCCGACTTGTGTACATCAAATAGATTTTTTAGGGATAATACACACCTCGAAACTATAAATGTAAAATGTATGAGCAATAAGTCTCGTGGCACGTCCTAAAGTAGTATTTGGTGTCGCTCGGTGCCGCCTCGCACGACAGTAGCGCGATAGACGAGCACGCGGCACTACTCCGCGCTTGTGACCACTCCGCCGGCGAGGCACGCTGTTACCAGTGCGGCGCACAAACAACATATAGATAACTATTTAGTATATACCGACGTACTGTACCGGTGCGGTCGTATCGGAGCCGTGTCGCCGCTCGTACGTAACGCTAACGCACGTGTTAAACTCGCATTATTACTTTTCATGTCTTAGACTCTGGCGCGATATCAGGTTAGTTTCAATGTTTTTACATAATATTAAAAGAAAACCTTTGTTTTTGAAATGTGCTCACATCGCTCGAGATGTTTTTTTTCCTTGTAACTACATATTATTAAAATAAGTACCTTTTTTATTTTTGTTTCATAATTCATTAGGCGAATATATCCGTATTTCGTATTTCCCTATGGCACAAAGACGATGCTGAACGGGAATGCCAATATTACAATTTTTATAACATCGAGCGATTAAAACATTATTATTGCAGTTTAATTTTTATAAGCATATATCTTTTACAAGTTACATTATAGAATTATTATAATTTGATACACGTTCGTCGCACTAAAGTAGAGCCACCGCTCAAATTTTGTTTTTTATTTATTTATTATTTGCTGCTACACGTTAAGATCCCCGACTCTGCGTTGCGCCTGGTAGCAGTAGTGTAGCTCGCAGTACCCTCTTAGAAAAAGCTTGTAGAAAATACAACCGTTGGATTAGATTTGGCTCGTCATACAATGTTCCCATGTTATTGTCCAAGCTTGATCCCGCTCCCCTGTGATATGTTGATCAACAATTGAGCACGTACTAGTGCACGGGTGATATCGATGCCATTTAGAAACGAGATATGAAAAATGTATTAAACAGTAAAAAGTAACACAATCGCAGCTTTTATGAGCAATGTCCCCACCAGGTAGTCACTGGAGCTCGAGTCGCGATGCTTCTGCTTCGAAAACTCCTTTACACTATTACTGTTGGTGCTGAGCAGCTTTTAGTTTTTGTTCGCAGAAGTTTGAATTCCAGAGCAAGTCAAGTAGTAATTAAGAGGGAATCCGTAATTTATGAGTTGTTTTTAGTTGACAAGAAAATTTAAACAGTATTTGTATGAGTCCACGTCCTCGTGCGCGGAGGAGCCGCCGCTGACCGCGTGTGTGTGTGTGTTGCAGTCGTACGTGGCGGCGGGCGGCGCGCCGGCCTACGCGCTGGCCCGCGCGCGCGCGCACACGCCGCTGCGGCACGCGCACGTCACCTCCACCACGCACCCGCACCACCTGCACGGTACGCGCCCGCCCCGCCCCGCCCCGCCCCGCACGCGTGCCGCACTCGCGTTTATCTATTTAATTAAGGGCAACCAACAGTATATAATACAGCAGACCCACTTAGAAGTTGCCACAACATGCTTACAAACTACTTAGAAAAACTTAGAGAAAAAGAACGCATACAAAAACATACTATGTATATAAACAAACAAACAAAAACTATAAAAACATATTAAAAAGAATAAGAATCTAATTGAATTAGCCATATGACGACATAAAGTAGTTTTTTTGATTTTTTTTTTTATTTCGGCAAATTATCTCCCGATATATCTTTACTACAATATTACTAATATTATTGGAACGAAGTTCCTTATCGTGCGTTGTGAAAGGGGGCTAGACGGAAAAAATTCTTACGAAAAGTTGTCACGACACTTTTTGTTATTGTAAGCTGTGCGGCGTCGCATGTTTCTCTGTCTGTCTCTCTCTCTCTTATAGAAAGCAAGCCAGATATTTTCATTTCTATTTCGCATTGAACAGTGTGGTGTCGCGACGATTATTTTTGTTGAGTGTATACAGGTTTTTTGTAAATAATAAATAATAATAATAATAATGAATATTGCTGATGGAGTACAAAATTGAGCCTACTGATTAAATTTATATAACATTATATTTGTTAATAATAAAAAAAAAATATTATCATAACTTAAATAAAATTAAATTTTATTACAATTCCTTCACTAATTAATCGAAAGGAACTTCGTTCCATTCGGGTGTCCCTTGACACGTCTCAAGTTTTTTTTATAGATTGGCAACGTTCTCTTAAGCGCAAAAATACCTAAATTAGTTTTACTAATACCAGCTTTTTAACACGACTATGAGGTCTCTAGGTAGGTAGGAGGTACTCTAAAAGAGATTCTGCGTAGTAGACTCGATGCATCCAGAGACTCTTCAAACAATCTATTTAAAAAACATGAGTCCAAAAGCAGTATTTTCGTTTATGAATCACGAAAATCTTTTGAATTTCGCGTGATAAAGCAAACCTAATCTTAATTTTAATAATTAATCTCTTATTAATCTTAATCTTTTTTTTTTACAAATATTATCGATTTGCGAAATAAAACTTAACTTGTGATTAATTATGATACCTAAGTCTCTTACACTTTGTGAGTCTTGAACATTGTTACCCTTAATGCTGTACACAAATCATATCGGGTGGATTTTTCTGTGAAAATATACACAGCAGCAGTTATTATGATTGAGTACCATCTTGCTGGCATCGCACCACTGAGATAGTCTAGTTAAATCTTCCTGCAGCACACAGTCATTCACAGAGTTTATCGGTTTAAATGACTTAAGATCATCAGCGTAAGGCATAACTTCAGAGTGTTATAAAAACAATTTACAATATCATTAATGAAAATATTGAACAGTACTGGACCGAGAATAGATCCCTGGGAAACACCAGAGTAGGCCAGAGTGCAGACACATGATTCAAATCCATCCAGAGCTAGTCACACGTCTGTCAACCAGATATGGGGCCAGCCATTTAAGAATGTTGACAATAAAACCGTAATGTTCAATTTATGAATTAAAAGAGACCATAGTCGACTAAGTGAAAGGCTTTTGAAAAGTCGGTGTAAAGCCGCTCCACTTGAACATTTCTGTCAGCATAAGATGACACATTGTCAACGTTTAAGTTGGAAAGCGTGGATCTAAGCTTGTAAAATGCTGTTTCGATGTAAGAATTGATTTCATGTGCCAAATGTTGCAGGCATGAACGAGATGAACCTCCGCGGGCTGCTCAACGCGAGCGGGGCGCGCGCGCGCACGCCCGCCGCGCAC
Organism: Lasiommata megera; assembly: GCA_928268935.1. Taxonomy (NCBI): domain Eukaryota; kingdom Metazoa; phylum Arthropoda; class Insecta; order Lepidoptera; family Nymphalidae; genus Lasiommata; species Lasiommata megera. The sequence continues at coordinate 160,244 of OV743329.1, read as the reverse complement.
GCCGCGCACCACGCGCACGCCGCCATGCCCGCCATGCAGCAGGCCTACCACCAGAGTGAGTGCCAGCTTTACTATTCACTAAAAAATATTAAAAGCGAGCCTAAGAATTTTATAAAAACTAGTTGTTTGCTAAATCAGAGTCAGTTGATTCTAGTTCTGTTAATTCTGTTGTACGCCGGCCCGTAAACTAACTGGCCGGCCTTCGTTGCCAACACGAGCGCCAGCGCTGGCCCGCGGGCCGGCCGCTTAGTTTAGTTGTGCGGGTGCGAGCGACGGAACTGTTCCCGCACTCACGGCACGCCGGCCCGCAGTGATGGGCGCCTACGCCACCACCATGTACGCGGGCAACGCCAGCGCCGGCGCCAGCGGGCGGCGCAGCGGCGGGCCGCGCACGCCGTCGCCCGCGCCGCCGCACCCGCACGCGCTGCCGCCGCACGCGCCGCCGCCGCACGCGCTGCACGCGCTGCAGCCGCAGCCCGCCGCGGCCGCCAAGTGGCACATACCGCAGCACGCGCTGGCCAACGGCGCCGAGGCGGCGGGCGGCGCGGCGCCGGGCGCGGGCGGCGGCGCCGACTACAAGATCACGCTGGGCCGCGCGCGCGCCGCGTCCGCCGTCACCTCCACCAACCCCAAGACGCCCAGCCCCAGCCTCAACGTGAGTCGGCCAAGTACTAACAACACTACTTTTATTACTTTTAAATTTGTAAAACTGATTGCCAGCAACAAACTAAACCACACTTACATTATACTAAAAATGTATGGAAGAGGAGGTTAAGCGCCGCTCTGGTATAAAACAAACACTAATTTTAATAACTGAACAATAAATTACTATTTTTATTATTATATCGAGTTCCTAGTGTTGGCTTATCTTACTCACAGTAGGTATATCCGGACCCAGCGCCACTGCACGTCCTCGTTGGTCGCAGCCAACCTTATTTGTGCCGCCCACCGTCGCGGCGCTTCGGTCGCTCTCATATTTTGCCTGTCAACATTTTCAATCCAAAATGTACTCGCGATATTTAAAGCAATCTTGTAGTAATATATTTTGCGTCAAAATCTGTCGCCAGCTTTGCAATACAAAATCACGACGCTATAACGCGTTGCATCAATTTTATGGATCATTGTTGCGGAGTACTTACAGTTCCGAGGTGAGGCCGTACGGTAACCTAAAAGAATATGATGTGCACACCCGCAGGGCCTGGGCGGCGGCACGGCGTCCGAGCTGGACAAGGTGTGCGCGGAGTCGGTGCAGGACCTGATGGCCACCATCGCCAAGCTGGACTCTAACGGCGTGCAGGTGGTGGCGGAGCAGCAGGCGGCGAGCGGCGATGCGCCCTCGCCCGCGATCGTGCACTCGTCCACGGACGCGGAGCCGCGGCCCGGTGAGTCCGCACCCCGGGCTGCGCCGCCGGGGCCGCATTCCCGATCCCGGCGAGCTCGATTAAAGTAGTTTGAGGCACCTGTGCGCCCAATCCGGTCACCTTGCAGTGTTCAACGAGTTGCCACCTATATTTAATGATGGTGCTCTGGCAGGTAAGACCGGAGGCACGGCGGGCGGCGACCCCAACGAGGACTGGTGCGCCGTGTGCATGGACGGCGGCGAGCTCATGTGCTGCGACAAGTGCCCCAAGGTGTTCCACCAGTACTGCCACATCCCCACCATCGAGAAGCTGCCCGAGTGAGTGCAGTGCAACCTGCAGATTAATACAATACTGGACCCGGCATTGGTAATACTTGTCCAGCGATTCGTGCTACTGACTGCCAATGACGTCTCCAAGCTCGGCTGAAAGCATTTATTTTAATTTTTGAGGTAGTATACTCTCTCTAGTAGTATTTTGTGAAAAACTCTGTTTCTGACAAAATACAACTGAACAAATGCAACAATTATAGAATATGTGAGTGTATTTAAAGTAATCTAAGTAACAGACACCAATAATATGTTCAAATAACTGAGATCGTGCGTAACAACAAAAATGATTTTAGTCTGATATGAGGCCGAAATAAAGCGGCGTCCACTGTTTCTGCTCTACATTCATTAGCGTGCGGCGCGAACGATATATGATAATCAATTTTGACTGTATAAATGTTAAGAGAAAAAGTGAATACAGCCAATTTTTAGATATAGTTATACATTCCCACCGTAATGGGATGCATATAACACTATTACGACAAATAAATGTACGTATATTTTAAAGCGGCGGCCCGCTTCAGAGGCGGCCGCCGCGTTTGCCCGCGCGCGCGTTTCGTCTACATTAATACGAACTGATACTTTGTTGAAATTCGGTTGACGTATAAATACCAATGCGAACACCGTGTGCTTTACTTACAGTACAGGTGCGTCGAGCGGCCGACGTGACGTTGAACTGTTTGCCCGAGCATACAACAGATTTGACGACGAAGAAATTTGTAACGTCATTTTTAATGAATTACCAAAAAACCGTTATTGAACGTAATTGATCGTGAGTATTGGAACTCCCTATAAAAGACCTATGTCCAGCAGTGGACGGCAATCGGTTGATAATGATGATGATGATGATGAACGTAATGTATACTCTGACAAAGAAATTAACTAACGGGCGCACAGCTCTTAGGTTGATTATGAGACACTTTTATCGGACTATTAAAATGATTTAATGTGAATGCAATATATCCAGTAAACGTGCGCGCCTGCACACAACCGGCGTTGACTTGCCGTTCGCTCGCGTCAGGACCGCCGCTGCCGGCTCGTCCGGTACGATCCGGGCAGCAAAGCGCTCTCGCGTTCCAGGGAGACGGAGTCGTGGCAGTGCTTGCTGTGCGTCAACTTCGCGGAGGAGCCGGAGGAGGAGGGCGCGGCGGGCGAGGTGGAGGGCCGCACGCGCCGCCTGGTGGAGCGCCTCACGCTGGAGCTGTACTGCCAGTACGAGCTGTCGCTGCCGTTCCGCGAGCCCGTGCCGCAGCACAACCGCCACTACTACACCATGGTACGGCGAGGGCGGCCGCGCCCGCGCCAGCACTCTTCTTTCATTTCCAACACGTACTTTTTCGAGCTGCGGCGTGTCGCAGGTGGCGCGGCCGATGTGCCTCGACGCGATCCGGCTGAAGCTGCAGCCGCGCGCCGCCGACCGCTACACGCACGTGGCGCAGTTCGTGGCCGACGTGCGCCTGCTGTTCCGCAACGCCTGCCGCTACCACCCGGTACTGACCGCTGCACTGACTTACCATATATACTCCGTCTACTATATGTTGATTGCATCGTCGCTTCCTGCCGCAGCTTTTGCGGAAAAGAAAAAGCTAAAATCACTAGAGCATCGAAAGATTGTCGAATTAAATAATTAACCCCTGAACTATAATACCGAAAAGTTCGGTGGAAGCCTTAGCTATTTTAACTGTGTTTCTCGATGCATTTCTTGTGTGAGTAAACTGTGACAGTTTTACAAGTTCGAAGAGAAAGATCATTTTATACATATAATTTGGAAATCTATGACAGAAAATGACTACTACCTTTAAAATGATAGACTGACCGCTCGCCCCCCGCAGGTGGAGTCGCAGATCCACAAGGACGCCAAGAAGCTGGAAGAGTTCTTCGACGCGCAGCTCGCCAAGTGGCTACCCGAGTACACCCACTGGAGCGGCGAGGGCGAGCCGCCGCCCAAGCGCGCGCGGCGCGACTGACCCGCGGCGCCGCCGGCCGGCCCGCGCGCGCCGCTCTGGCCGAGCCCGCTGCGGCCGTGCTGGGCCCGCACGCCGTACTGACGCATTCGCGTTCGTTGCCTTGATTCGGGGCATCGAGAACTACAGTGAAATATTTTCCACCGCTTCAATCGACCGCGTGAGTGTGGCGGCGGTAGAAGTAAAACTTCTTCGCTCATTTTCATACGCTCGTACGCCCGTATGATGTTTATATATATGTCGACGTCATTCAGATTATTCCGCGGTTAGATCATTTTATGCGAGTTTGCCCTCTGGTCAAACTTGTTTCCATTCAACCGACAGTTTTAAAACTTGTGCATAAGTTTCGCCGCAAACATACCCCCTTTTCGGAACCGCTGGGCTACAGAAGCTTGGCCTGATACACACTGTCCCGGATGTGTGCCCGTGGTCGAGTAGTCGTGGCTGTCGCAGCTGGATCTCTGGACATTTCCAAAGTGAAAGAATCGAAACGGCTTCCTGCAGCAATGCATCGTCGCCCGGCGCTCGACTGATTTAGAATAAGTTTTAATTCCGTAAAATATGTCGCGTCGTGCTCGGAGCCCTCCCCGGCGGTCGCGAGCTGCCGAGTGAACAATGGACGGAGTCGTAAAAGTCCTTGCATCAGCGTGGTTTCATAATTTATATAAGGCGGGTGTCGCGGTCGGGGCTGGGCTGCTCGTAGCCCGACGCTGTGGGCTTTTGGCGGGATGTTATATGTCGTGGAGGCGTTGTCGCGCGCCCGCGTCGCCGCATCACCTAAACTAGTTGTTATGATAATTTTAATCACAAATAATTCGTTTTATGTAAGTAATATCGGCGGGGGGAGTGTTCGTCGCCTTGCATGTTGTGTGCTGTGTCGGGAGCCTGTCCAGCTAATAGTGGCACCAGCGGCGCCGCGCGATGCGTTGGCGGCGGCTCGCGCGGAGTGGGTGCACGTTTCGAACGGGTACCGAAACTCGGGTCGCGCGTATTGATTCCGTCAATGTTCCTCAATGCAGTACCGCCGTCGTTTTCAAATATAAGAACTCAATCACGACATTTTTGAACGTATCCGCCTAGTTTTAAAACTCAAATTCGTCCACACTTCCACACTCACTAAAACATTGTCAAACTAAAATAAATAGTTCAGCGCCTCTCCATTGAAACCATAAGCTCCATTTAACTCGGACGTTATGATGTCGGCCGGGAGCGCGTGCGCGGTTGCGGGGGGCGCGGTTCGGCGGCCGCAGAGGCGGGCTCACTCGCGGGCGGACGCCGCACTTAATGTTATCTATTTCGGTTTTAATAAATATATTGTTAGTGTAAATAGTTTGTATCGCGTGGCCGCGCTTCCCTTCCTTCGAGCGCTCCCAAAGCGCAGGAGCGGGGCGCGTCGCGGCCGCCGTCGCACGCGCCGCAGTGTCACTTGTAAACTTGAATCTGTGATAAGAGAGCATGTATCGCTTTGTTTATTTCTGCGCGGTCAGTTTATTGTTGTGTACTGTCGCTAGATATAATGACGGATGCACAAATCGTACGCGCTGATGTTAAGTTTGTTGTTGGGCGCAGGCGGGTGTCATCGGGACATCATCACATCAACATATCACATAACTACTCGTAAGTGTAAATCGACTATTTAGACAATAAGCCGTTTTATTTTACGTCTTTAGCCTTTGCTCTTATATTTGATTCGATCAGCATCTCCACCCTCGTAGAGACTATTTATCGCGATCCCAGCACCGCAGGCGCCAGTACACAAGACTCGTCGACTGCGGCGCGGAGAGTAGCGCTTGCGGGCTGTGGGCTCGTCGGCCGGGCCGCTGGCTGCTCCACTGCTGTACAGCTGTACGCAGCATGCGTCCGCACCATCAGCGGCCGGTTTGCAGCTAAACTCTGACTCGGCTAATCGGTAATGGCGATCGTAAACAACAACTTAAAGCAGGCCCGAGCTCGCTCGCGGGCGCAGCGGGACAAAGTTTCCTCAACAACCAAAACCAAACCAAAAATAGATTGGCTATAACGGCATCTAAGCACCATATTTTTGTCGCGTGTGTCGGCGCCGCCGACGCTGGTCCACCGCCGCCGCTGCTGCCGGCTCGGAGATCCTTGTCAATGTTAATGTCGGTGCCTCGTATAAATAGTATTTACAATTATTTGTCCGGCTCGTGTGTTGGACGTGGGAGGTTGTTATGATCAATCGTACCTATTAGCGAGTGGTGAGATTTTTAAAATTGGTAACCCTTTATTGCATTAAATGTTTATGTGTTAGTGAAGTACATATCTGATAAACCTTTTAAAAAAAAAGTCCATTTGCTACCCGCTGGGAGATGGCTCGTCGAGCGTACACTTGCGTACGTTGATGTGGTTTCGTTTAACAGCAAATAAAGAATGGGCCCGTCCGCCGCGGGTTTCACCCATCGCTGTCATATCTGTGCCCAAAAAATAATACATATTTTGTATAAACGGGGTAAAATATTTCAGTGTGGAGCCTGGCTTACCAACTCAGACAATATATTTAAACCCTCTTATTATCTTCCTGGTGGATGATGCTGCGAAAAGTTAACTTTTTCTTAACGGCACAGATTTATATAGGGGATGGGTAAATTAAAATTGAATAGTCTATAAAATGAACGAAATCTAGTTGATATCTAACACTGAGGCGGCAGTGAACTTCGAGCGAGCCCGACCCTGAGCCCGGCGCGCGCAAATGCATTCGGTGATGAGGCTTCCCAGGACTTACTCGGCTGCGAATTGCGTAACGCACAGAGGGAACGTTTGAAAAGATTATTGAGGGTGAACTGCTAGTTCTGGAACCGCGATGATTGCCTGAAGAATTGTTTATTGGATGTTTAAGTTATTGTTATAAGAAATAATTACAAAGTGCGTGTATTTGTGACGTATACTGCTGTTTCACTGCGCTCGGAGATATTGAAAAGTCGAATTGGCGGCCGCAGGCTCACCTACCCGTGCACTGGGTGCGGCGCGCCGACGCAGCCGGCTTCGCTGATATGTATTGAGCAGATATGGTTCCTCTTCTTCCAATTTACAGATTAGTGAGTGGCAGCTGACATTCGATTTTAAATCTTGAAATCTGTTTTAGGATTTTTAGAATTTTGAACATTATTTAATTCAAAAAAATGTTCGTATCTAATATATTTTTTTAAACGCTACACATGATGTCTCCGACGCACGTAGATGATAGCCGACACCGACGATGGTTACACTTACAAAGTAACATTGTTACAATATGAATTGATATGTTATTATATATTTGTTTTTAAGAAACGCTAATAAGATATATTATAAATGGCGATTATGTTGCCCGTATCGGTAATTCTACTGGACGACATTGTTGTACTGGTGTGATCCATGGCGTCGTGCGGCGGTCGGAAATGTGGTTCCGTCTGCGCACCGGCCGCGCTGACTCGGCTGTACACTAACCTCCCGACTCGAAGGACTCGCAGCATCTAGTGGCGTGGTTGGTATTCCTTGTAAAAAAGCTATCATTTGCCAACTACTCATACCTTTTCTGGTCTAAGCAGACATTGTTTCGGTTGTTCACTGATCCTCAACTAAACTGACGAGTACGTCTCTGTGTTTTCTGCTCCCATTTGAAGGATAGGTAGAACGAATAGAATATTGCTCGGACGGACCCTCTAGGAGCCGGCCAATCCGGCCGGCCGTTAAAGGTGAATCTTCAATCAAGAACCCCCCTTCGGGGCTCTCGCAGAAGAGAAACATAACCACTCTCACATGCGGGGGCAAAAACGCGTGGTAGTCTGTAAATGTTGCCACTGTCTCGAAAGCGTGTCGGTCCAGGGTGGAGTGTACGTCGACGCAGCGCCGCACTAGTTAGATATTATCACATTTAATATTTTAGATAATCTCTTAATTATATTACATTAGAAAATAAATGCCATTTAGTGGACGCGGTTGTTTTAATCTGTCACCTGTGTAAATTATAATCACTCCTGGATCTGGTGTTCTCGTTTCAATCGGAAAGCCTTCCTGCTACCCATCCCTCTCCCATACCATCTACCATCCATACTTGTGCACAAATTGTTTCAAATCTGCCCGTCCGCAATCGTGACTGGCTAGTCAGCGTGCCTCGCCTGCTCAGCGACGAGTTTCCTTCGAACAACTAGATCCAAATTGACAAACAAAAGGGTGATAGTCGAGAAAAAGATCATCCGTTCCGCAATGTACACATATTTTATACTTCATACATTATTATCATATAAATCTGTATTGTTAATAATGCTATGTACATAACTCATATTTTTATATATTAAAGATAAAAATAGTTGCTGTTTGGTTATCTTCAGAAGACTGAAAACGTTTTTGTAGACCTTTTAAAACTTACAATTCCGTATGACATTATTTTTATCCACATCATACGGTAATAGCCGATAGTAGCTAGCGGTTGCAACGCAAATGCTTCAAAATATGTTTTGACGACATCTGTACACATTATAATTCCTTTCGTAGTATGCGTGTTATATATGAGTATGCTCCCTATTCTGCGTATTGCGAAAACCGCGTCAAAACCTGGCGAATTCTAAAATAAGCGTAGACGGCGGGAAGCGACTTTCTTTAATACTATGTATGTATAGGATTATTTAATTTAATTTACTTTTTTTATTTTTAATAAAATCCATTTTTTTTGTATTTACGGTATACAGTGTGTACATTTTCTATCAGAAAATCAATATGGGTTTAGCCATGGTAAATAGTCTGAAGACTAAGGTCTAATTTAAGTTCGTTTATACATCAATCAGTACAACATCAAGCATCATCTGTTTGGGTTTTCTGTTACGTCGCTGTCACCGCTATAGTTTATTCCAGACATACTTGCAAGGATGTTCAGAGGGAGACTGTAAGCGGACTGTCGGTCATAATTGAATGGCACGGCGCAAACTTACACTTAACACTAATAAATCAAATTACATATGATTTTCAATTCAAATTAGTTTCCAAAGAAAAAATGATTTTAAGATCATGATTCAAAAGTGAAATTCATTGAATTGAAAATAATCCGGGTACCCGCAGCCCTTCGTAGCGAATAGAAACAGCGGTAACATGGATAGGTATTTAAAAAATGCGATATCCAACACCAGTCCATTTACTCAAAAAAAAACATTAATTAATACTGGATACCTGCGCGGGATGCCGCCAAGACCAAGTTTATAGACGTGGAAAGGGCTTGGCGATATTTATTGAATATATTATATTATTGAAGGTCATGTAGTTTAAGTCTTTTGGACACCTAACTTTATCACTATACTCCGTCAGCAGCGTGTTAACAGCGAGACAACTACCATGTGTACTCGTAATTATTCTTTAAATTCATAAAACACTAAGTTTTGATCCAAAACAAATATAATTATTCATTCATTTTTTTTTGGATTTTCTCCATGGCGTTGCCCCCACAGTTAATATCAGAACCGCTTTTGCCAAATTCAAATTCAAATAATCTTTATTCAAGATAGTCGTTTAAAAGGCACTTTTGACGCGTCAATAATATATAGTAGTTATTTGATGGTGATAACTATATTCGTAAACTTAAAACTAACGCTATGAGGTTTCCAAACGCGCCCCAGGCAACTTAGGAAATCATCATCATGTTTGATTTATAAACTGAGGTAACACATGTATAGTAGCTATCCACTCAAACTGCACGACTGAAAAGAACAGTAACTAATTGGCATAAGTCATTATAGTTGTAAAAATTTAATAGGCCCGTTTGGACACATGTCAGAAATGACATAAAAAATCTACAGCATAACCTTGTTATGGACACACACAATATTATTTATTTCTAAATAGTTATAACATCACGATTACATATCTTTTTTCAGATAAAAATACATAATTATTGTAATAATTACTTAAGAAGGCAATTTTACTATTTATTTTGCCTAATAAACCATTTTATTTAAACATAACCATTTTTGGCCCATAATACTGGACATGGTTACAAGGTTACGTCGGTGGACTCTTTTTCTTTTTAATTACTAGGGATGTTACCAAAAAAATCGATATTAATCAGACAAAACGTATAATTGATTCAATGATTACTTGTAAAGGAATGTTGAACTCTAAAATAATAACCACATTGTGATTGTAATAAAACATATTATTCTTTTAATATAGTATAATTTTGTAAGTTTGTAAGCAAACAAAAGGTGGATTTAGTGGCATGGCTACTAAGACAAGTCATTGAAGCTGACATGAAAATATTGAAATCAGCTTTCAACATTTTCATGTCATTGATGAAACTGGTAAAAGAAAATAAATTAAAATGTATTTAGTTTCGCAGGTTTATTTTCTTTTACCAGATAATTAAATTGATGAATTTGCAGTTCAGCATGGACTCAAAGTTATAAGAACGCCGCCGTACCATTGTCAGTACAGTGCAATTGAGTTGATTTGGGCTCAAGTCAAAGGATGCCACGCCACAATACAAAGCCGCCGTTCTCCACAAAAAAAAAATATGAAATTGTTGAAAGAAGCTTGTGCCACAATTACACTAGAAGACTGGATAAAAGTGGTAGAAAGAACTCGAAAAATAATAAAAGAAGATTACGACAGAAACGTCTATATTGATTACATCCTTGAAAATGAAATGATTATATTTACATGTGACGATTTTGGCTCATAATCCGAAGAAAATCAATAAAGAGTTATTCATTACAACTAAAAATATTAAACTAAAAACAAATTCTACCATTTCAAAATATCTGCAGTATTAAATTTAAAGTTAAATTTTCTAAACAAAATTTTAATCCACTGTTCTTAACAATAAGTATATAATCAAATGAGAAATATTCAAACTTGAATCGATTTATCGTAAGTATCGAGTACTGAGTCGTATGGTTACATAACTAGTTCCGTCACTATGACATATGTCCAAACGGGCCTATTACATTTTTACGACTATAACGTACGATGAGACGGAGCTCTCTTCCTGAACTATGGAGTATTAGCTAACACACGCACACACATGCAAACAAGCACACGCCTATACATACCTGTGCACACGCTTGCATCATTGAATTTGTAATACAGTGACAATGAACAATAATGTCAACATATAATATGATATAGTAATTGGTTACACGTTCTTTATTAATTGGAAAGGGCGAGACCACCAAATTTTTTTTTCAAACTTGAATGGAGTTCTTCCTTTGCCTATTGTTTTATAATGTAATTGTGATAACCAATAAATTATTTTCCTTTCCTTTCTGAACTACTCAGTTGTAGATTAATGAGTTTGAATGTAAAACTGTTATAGTCGTAAAAATGTAATAGGCCCGTTTGGACATATGTCATAGTGACGGAACTAGTTATGTAACCATACGACTCAGTACTCGATACTTACGATAAATCGATTCAAGTTTGAATATTTCTCATTTGATTATATACTTATTGTTAAGTACAGTGGATTAAAATTTTGTTTAGAAAATTTAAATTTAATACTGCAGGTATTTTGAAATGGTAGAATTTGTTTTTAGTTTAATATTTTTTGTTGCAATGAATAACTCTTTATTCATTTTCTTCGGATTATGAGCCAAAATCGTTACTTGAGCTATTATAGTCACCTGTCAATATAATCATTTCATTTTCAAGGATGTAATCAATATTGACGTTTCTGTCGTAATCTTCTTTTATTATTTTTTGAGTTCTTTCTACCACTTTTATCCAGTCTTCTACTGTAATTGTGGCACAAGCTTCTTTCAACAATGTCTTATTTTTTTTGTGGAGAACGGCGGCTTTGTATTGTGGCGTGGCATCCTTTGAATCAATTATACGTTTTGTCTGATTAATATCGATTTTTTTTGGTAACATCCCTAGTAATTAACAAGAAAAAGAGTCCACCGACGTAACCTTGTAACCATGTCCAGTATTATGGGCTAAAAATGTTTATGTTTAAATAAAATGGTTTATTAGGCAAAATAAATAGTAAAATTGCCTTCTTTGGTAATTATTACAATAATTATGTAATTTTAACTGAAAAAAGAAATGTAATGGTGAAGTTATAACTTTTTAGAAATAAATAATATTGTGTGTGTCCATAACAAGGTTATGCTGTAGATTTTTTATGTCATTTCTGACATATGTCCAAACGGGCCTATTACATTTTTACAACTATAAGAACAAGTATATTATATATAATGTGGCAACATTATTCCGAACTTCAATCGCTTCATACTCCGAGCTTCCGACCACAAATGCACAGATTATATAAATTAGGTACTCTATATGTCAAGCGTCAAACGCCGCGCCGCGCCGTCGTCCCTCACTCGCCAACCAATCGAGTGAACGATCGTCCGCGAGACCGATACGCTATGCAACCTTGGGCTTACCGTTTGCTCCGGACTGGAGACAAGCGCCGCAAGGTCACCCGCCGCTGTCAAGTGTCAGGCCACAGCCCTCGGCCGCGCCACGCTGTCGCTTGGCATAATAACACCGCGCGCGGCGCCGACGCCACCCGCCACTCGCCACTCGCCACTCGCAGCTCGCACGAGTCGCAGTCCCGCTGCAGAGCTGTGCATCGAGCGGCGGAGGAGCCCTGCGTCTGAGGCAGCACAGCTTGCGTGTCGAGGCGCTGTGGAATTTAAAGGTTAGTGACCCGGGCAGGTTATTGACTGCCCAAAATATTGTTTTACTTAGCCGTTGTTAATGTCATTAGTTATTAATTATTCCTCCTAGCCGAGCTCACGCACACTGGTAGGAACTTATTTGTATCTGTTATTTACTTCCAATAGGATATTTTAGGGTTTTAGATGTCGCAAATAATTTAATAGTTGTATGGTTGGAAAAAAATACACATAATTTTTACATAGATTTATGACAGATGGAATAAACAACATGTAAAGGCAGAGTAAAACCAGAAAAGTGGGTTTGTAATTTACCGGTTGCGTTGTCGTGTATTACTTTACCTACGAATGCTATCAGTGTTCAGTACCAATGAATTGGTCAAATCTACTGAAGGGATTTGTGTCGGCTCGTCGGAGCGGGAACTGGCCAGCGGGCTATGGAGCTGCAGTCCACAACTTACGCCGATGCGGGACGGAGGGCTCGACGAGCGATTACGCGCTCTCCAGAACACGAGGGTTGGACACTTTCGGTTATCCATCTATTAATTGTTTTCTGTCAACGTAACTTAACCCGCGCAAGCAATTGGTAAATCTCTTACAGATCTGCCACTCTCGGTCAGTTCGGAGTCCAGTTTCGGAGGCCCAAAGAAATAAATGTGTAGAACGAGAAGGCCGACGTAGGTAATAATATCATAAAGATAGCTCAGTCGGTATAAGCACAAGATTTTTTTATATGATCGACGTAAATGGGCGTATTGACCCGCGCGAGAGCTGCGGTTAGTTGGGGACAAGTTGTTTGCGGAGGAGCCGGGGGCAACGACATCTTATCTGCTTGCTTTGTAATCATTGTTGATTGCAGTTCAATGGAGTTATGAAATATTTGTATAGATACAACTTACCCTCGTTAAGGATCTATATATGACATACTAACCGATGCGCGCAGCTTCATCCGCGTAATTGTTGAAATATGCTGCGGGAATCAGTCAGGTTGACTCAAGTCGGTGCATGGGTGAGTGGCCACACCTTTGGAGGTTCGGAGGAGTATTGCGCATGCGCCGGCCACCGATCTCAGTGCACAGCGAGTAACGACAAAATAGTTGTAACCATTGAAGTGAGGGTCGAAATCGCATTCTTAATTAACTTGTATGCAAACGGTTTACTATTCAGCCAGATCATCACTTATCTCGAAGAAACGTACTAGTTTTAGGGATAAAGCCTGTGAGCAGCGAAGCCATTGTTTTAAATTGCATTTAAATCGGTTGCTTTCGCAGGACGGTCGAACAGACAGACAAAAATTAAATTAAATTCTGTTTTGGGTTCGTGTCGACATCAAATTTCTCCGCGATGAAAACAGCGTTACAGTCATCTAAGTACATAAATATAGATTCCAGCTGATATATTTTTCTATGACTCGAAATGACTTCCCAATAATATGGGTCTACGCCCTTCACCCCTTGTGTTACGGGAGAGGAGCCCTGTGCCAGCGGAGAAACGTCATATTATGAATTTTTTGTCAAGGTTTAATATTGAATGAGAAAGAGTATTTATTTTTTTTGATCAAATATTTTTTTTACTTTGTGGGTTGCAGTTTCGACTCCGCTGAAAGCCCGACGGCCACCGAAGTGCTCCACGGACGCTCGCCTTTTGCTTCGTGACAGCGGCACTGTTCCCGAAGCGCGCGGCAGCTGAAGCGACATGCGGCTCATCATCCTGGAAGACGCGGAGGTGGTGGCGGACTGGGCGGCGCGCTTCGTGCTGCAGCGCATCACGGAGTTCGCGCCGGGCCCCGGCCGCCGCTTCGTGCTGGGCCTGCCCACGGGCGGCACGCCGCTGGGCATGTACCGCAAGCTAATCGAGTTCCACCGTGAGGGCCGCCTGTCGTTCCGCCACGTCACCACCTTCAACATGGACGAGTACGTCGGTCGGTATTCCTTCCTTTCTTTATTTTGTTTTCGTGAGGATTTCTCGAAACACCTTCCGTGTCAAATAAATCGCTGTTTTTAACGATTCAATTGACCCAAACCCAACGTGAACGTTTACGTTTTTCACGTTCCCAGTCGGTAGCCCGACATTATGCACACGGACTTCCCGCTGCTCGTTGGGATTTCCCGGTCATCTGCCTCATGTCAATTGGTGTGCGCAGGCCTGCCGCGCGACCACCCGGAGTCGTACCACTACTACATGTGGAACGAGTTCTTCAAGCACATCGACATAGACCCGGCGCAGGCGCACGTGCTGGACGGGAACGCGGAGAACCTCGCCGCCGAGTGCCAGCGGTTCGAAGAGCTCATCAAGGAGGCTGGCGGCGTGCATCTCTTCATCGGAGGTGCGTGACGGGAGCGGGCGCGGCCGCCGCCGCCGCTCCCGGGACTGACGCGGCGCTCGTTGCAGGCATCGGGCCGGACGGGCACATCGCCTTCAACGAGCCGGGCTCCTCGCTGGTGTCGCGCACGCGCGTCAAGACGCTGGCCCACGACACGCTGGAGGCCAACAAGCGCTTCTTCGGCAACGACATCAGCAAGGTGCCGCGCCAGGCGCTCACCGTGGGCGTGGGCACGGTGATGGACGCGCGCGAGGTCATGATCCTCATCACGGGCGCGCACAAGGCGCTGGCGCTGGCCAAGGCGGTGGAGGAGGGCGTCAACCACATGTGGACGGTGTCGGCCTTCCAGCAGCACGCGCAGGCGCTGTTCGTGTGCGACGAGGCCGCCACGCAGGAGCTGCGCGTCAAGACCGTCAAGTACTTCAAGGTAGCTGCGCGGGCCCGGCCTGGTCGGAGACCACTTTTATCCATTTCCAATTCCGCACGGAACGAGCGTCCGCAGCACTGCGACCGCATCTACTAACCGCAAACGGCTGTAGAGCGCTGACCCGTTCCAATGTAGCATGTGCTGAAACGCTTGTTGCATGCAGGGCTGCCGTGAGAGAGGTCGGGGGGCAGTTCAAGCCTAACTAGTTGTCAGCAGCGCTCTGAGCGGAAGGCCTGCACGCAGTCGTTGGCGGCTCGAGCGATGCTTACAATTAATTTGAATGCCGCGGACCGATAATCGGGACGCATGCTTTGTTGTTGAAGTTTTCCCAAATGATCAAATCTGAACAAACGTGGAACATTAGACACACTCGTAGGTATTCCGCACGACACATTTAAAACTTTATTTGGTAGTCAGATGCGTTTTTAAGAGGAGACAAAATCCTATCCTATATCCCTTTATAAGGCCCATGACATTCAGACTGACGAGTTCGGCTCACGGTGGCGGAGTGGTGGGAGTGGTGGCGGAGGTGCACGAGGCGGATTCTGAGCACGCGTGTGTGTGGCAGGCGCTGAGCGACGAGCACCAGAAGATGATCGCGGGCGTGCCCGTGCAGCAGCAGCGCGTGCTGCACTGACGGAGCGGGCCGCGGCGCCGCGCTGCCGACTCGACCGCCACTCTGCGTTTCCAGCACCAGCCTCTGTACAATCATGATGTTTGTACGGCGTCGCCAATCATGTTGTTTGACCTTCCATCGAAATTAAATATTTACATCGACTGATGTTTTAAACTAGAACTTATTATACACCATTACAATTAGATGCCGGTAGGACTTAACCAGTATTGCAGTAGTCGTTTTAATATTTGTGATACTAATTGTAACGCATGATTTTTTACGACGTTCAAATCTGAAGACATTCCTACGACCGGCCTTCAACATAGTATTCTTAAGCAGTTTGGTTCTCGGCCGTGTCGCCCGCGCGGCCGTCGCGCCACTTTTGGAGATCGGGCCGAAGCTGCCTCGTCGGTCGACTGCACCGCTTCGGGAGTGGCTAAATGATCGGTTGAGATAAAAGTATCACTGCTACTTTCGACTTTTTGACCGAATGAAACCTGTCTGATCTGACCAGACGCACGCCCATAACGCGTTATAGCGACAGGGCCACGGGAGATCGCAACAAGTGTAGCCATCCAAGCCGAAGCTGAAGACTCCGCTCAGGCCTCCTCTCTCACGGGAGGGACCCACCGCCTCGCGATTAGTTTCACATGTTAGTGGTTGGAATCGGGACCGATGACATATAGTCAAGAAGTCCAGCTGGGTAGTTTACATTTCAAAGACCCATCTCCCGAAGGTCGTGCACAAGCAATGCGTTGTTGTCACTTGCAGAGTCTGATGGGTGAGCACAACAAGATGATCGCAGGCACCCGGCGGGCGCACGCGGCGCCGCAGTGAACCACTAGTGCGGCGGCGGCCCCGGCGCACTCGCTCTATATATTAACACTTATGATGTAATGTGATTACTTGTACTCTAAGTTTATTTTTACTTTTATAAAATGTCTACTTCCACTAAAGTTATCAAATATAAAAGATTGATTTAAGAAATTTTAATTTTTCTTTTCTTTTTTGCAAGCCTTCCTCACTAATAAAAAACTTATTTTTTAAAATAAACGCGCTATATGCACACACAAATACTGTAGCCTACACACATAGCCACAGTTTATATTGTATGTCTGATGTTTCGGGACGCGCCGGCCCGTGGTGAGCTCCACGGCATTCCGCGCTCACCTCGCGCTTCAGCAACCCGCGGAGCCCTTCCGCTGCCGCCGGCGCCCCTCCGGCCAAGCGCTGCACCAAGTTGCGCACAAAATCCAACAATTCGGAATTTCACGCTCACAGAACGGAAGTTATCGTTTTAAGGAAATCCATCCAATAAAATGGCGCTCACCGCTCAGCGACGCGACGGGTCGACGGCGGGGAGCGGGGCGGAATGAAACAAAATACCAATAATTGTTGTTAGGAATTGTACCAAGGCCGCGGGACGAGCTCGCTCCCGCACTAGGTGCGAGCGAGAGACGAGTGCGTGGAGGAGCAATACGAACAAAAACAAATAATTTTGTTGGTGAAATAAATATAATAGCAGATGAACTGAACAATGTTTCACTCGGCGGCGCACTGGCTCGCGCGGCACAGGCGGGCCAGCAGCGCGCCCAGCTGCAGCGGCGAGCCCAGCCCGTCGGCCACGCGCACGTGCGTGGTGCCCACCTCGCGCGCGAACGCCAGCCGCAGCTCCTCCGGCACGTCCAGCGCCTTGCACACGCGGAACACGCTGCCCACGATGTCCTCCGCCGCGTAGCCCTGCCGCATCAGCGTGTCCGCCACCTGCCGACGACCGGGCTCGCTACACGCCTACACGACTACTCTAACTAACTTTAAATCACGATCAACTGCCGATTAGAGATCTATAAAGCGCGCTCAGCCTCGCCTCTGCCTCGACAACAAGTAACAACAAAGTAAGAGAAGCAGGGTTGTAAGTCTAATACCCGGCGTGCGCTAAATCGATATGATTGATTAATTAATAATATAAACTTGACATTGATTTTTATTCAGCTATGTTCAGAGTATATCATCCACATATCCAGGAACATATTCCCTGCCGTTCCCGGCAGCCCCGGGCAGCGGTGGAGGCGTTCGTGTTTCGAGCAGTTTTCTCGTTTCCAGTTCCGCAACGTGAATCAGGTGAAATCAGGGTGAATTCAAAATAACGTCCCATCGTAAAAGCTACGACATTTCTACCTTTGGTTTCATTATTCCTTAAAGTTGACTCACTGACTTTACGTTTTACAGAATAAAAATAATGAATCTCTACCCGAGTGAATATGAAATAAATACATATGGACAGCACCTAGTCAAACACCCGCGCGGCCCCCGCCGCAGCACTGCGGGCCGGCACACGTATGTAGTACGCATGTTCATAAACATGTTTGTTAGTTTGAGCGAACACCTATAGTGACAAATCAACACTCACCTTGTATGCAGCATGCACGTCCTGCCGACAGCACGCCTCCAGCATGGTCCGCACCATCATGGGGTGAGGCTCGTCGCACACCTTGAACACGTGGTTCGGGCTGATGTGGCCGAAGCCCTGCGCTGTCGCCTGCAGGTTGTTGAGGGCGGAGCGCAGATCCCCCTGCGCTGTAAACACCACAGCATTCACGCCCTCTTCTGTGTACGTGAGGTTCTCTTTCTCACACACTTCTATAATCTGCAATGTAATTAAATACAATAATGATCATGCTAAGTGTTCCCAGTGCCCGGCGCCGCCGCTCCCCGCGCCCACTCCTTACTGTACTGCATACAAGTACAATCAAAGTTGCCTAATTCATTGTAAAATCATATACAAAAAAAGAAAATTATAGGCATCTATGAAGGGTTCATTTCAATCTCAGTCTAGATTCCAGAACTCAGTAAGGAAATGACTACTCACTGGACCCATATACCAACATATTGGTTGAAACAGGTTTTAAAGAGCTTGGAAGTTTATTGCTCACCTTTTGTGTCCTGCAGCTTAGCACAGGTCACCCCTCTGAGATAATAAGAACTGGGCTCAATTTAGGTAGCCTTGAGGTTATTGTTTTAACTTCAAATCACGAATGTACCAGGGCCTCATTTTCCCTAACTGGCATCCTCACTACTAGACTGAGACATGTTCCAAATTGTTATCTTTCACAATTAATTTTATTTGAATTGGAAAAACAACAACATAGACACTACATTGGAAGAGTGGTATGAAGTGATACAACAAAAGTTTCAATTAGAGTGCAGCCCTGGACCACGGGAGCCAGGCAGGCAACCCCAGCATGTAGATGAAAGAACATAACTGCACTCCCCTTGGCCAGTATCTGTGCGTCACTCAGTTTGGAGTAGCGCAGCACGGCGCAGCGCGACTGTATGGGCTCTATGATTTTCTCGCTGTTGTTTGCGGCCAGTGCGAACCGCGTGGTGCTGGAGTAAAGCTCCATGGTGCGGCGCAGCGCCTGCTGGGCGCCGTCCGTCATGCTGTCGGCCTCGTCCAGGATTACAATTTTGTGCCGGCCTGCTGGCAAGGTAACCTGGAAATTAAAAATATCCTGTGAAAATTATTTCTTATTGAAGTGCTATATTTTATATTCCTGGAATAAAAGGTATCCTATTTCTGAAATTTCACCCAAATTAGTTTACCTCCAAGTAAGCATGGCAATTTTTATATAAATTGCAGGGTTAATAAATATCTTCTGGCCCAAGAATCAAACAGACTTTCACACACATAATATATATATATATACATATATATATATTATTACAGTTACAGGTATAATATATAGGTATGTATTACTGAAGTCATTATCTCTTCAATTATTTATAGACGCATTAATGAGATGGTGTATGTCATGCTTCCCAGCCATTACCTTTACATAGCCATCTGGGTTGACATTATCCTTGAAACCTAAAAAAAACAACTGATTATACAAGTAATTACCAATTAAGAAAATACCTTACATTCAAACATAGCAAGGGTGTGTCATCTCAGAAGTTTTTAGTCCACCACACTGGCCATGCGTGAATTGGCAGACTACACACACCTTTGAAACATTATGGAGAACGCTCAGGCATGCAGCTTTGTTTGTTTTCCTTCACAATTGCAGAAAGTGATATTTTAATTGCTTCAAAATGCATATAACTCTGAAAAGGTTTGTGCCCGGGATCAAATCCCCAATCAAACTACTGATTATGAGGCAGATGTCCTAACCTTCTGAATTAGAACCAACCCAACCCACTTGTTACTATCGTTCCATAAAAAGAATGGTGGACAAAAAAAAAAATTATAAAACTTGTGTGTTAAGTATTTGAGTGTAAATTGAAACATGCAGAATTTTTAAGATTTTTTAAAACACACGTTGTATTATCCATATCTTTCGGTAAGTGTAAAAATAATAAAATAAAAATAATTATATTTTTTAACAAGAACAGAATTAAGTTATTTGTCTTGTCTATTATTTGATACAATATCTATAATTTTTAAATTGCTATTTTAAATGCACATTTTTTACTATTTAAATTGCTGTTCCTTTAATCATACTATAGGAATATGCACTACTATAACACGTTGATTTTATATTATAGCAATGAAGTGATGGTCGCGACTTTTGACGATGCATGAAATAGTTAGTGAATGATAAAGATGATAAAGAGTTAGTACCTGAATCTATATTCATATCACCACCCGAAAACCGAAATTCGGATGTAACTGATGGTTCGGACGACGAAATCTTGGTGACTTTGAATAATTTACCCGGATCACAATTACGAGCACAAGCAGAGGTTTGTGTTCTATCAGTTGAAGTCAGCAATGAAGACGATAATGTGCTAGTTAATAAGGTATTAAAACGCAGTCAAATACTTTTCCAAGAGTAAAACTATGCATCTCCATGAATTTCAAGTGGTACTTCAACACATGGTTCGGCGAATGAGCCAATAATTACTGTTTTAAAATGAAAATTTACAAGTGGGTCAGTACTATCTAGAAGAAACATGTACTGGTAAAATACTTCAGACTACAGTATGCCTCTTGTATATAACGCTATGTCCGGTGCCAGATTTACATTTAATATGGCAAACCTTCATTACTGCAACAATCGAAATTTGTCACCAGGTAATACTCGTAGTATTACTTGGTGACAAATTCGCCAAAAACAAATTTAACGAAACGTTTCGGCCTATGCTTATTTCAGTCTGGTTTTCAGATAAACACAAAGAAATTTTGGGTTTGGGTGCTAGCGTCGTTCGTCTTCGTAGTTACAATATACAGATGTTCAATAGTCCTGTTTCATTTTTTTTTTTTACTTTAAAAATGATTATTCAAATAAAAGCCTTAGAAAGTATACAAGTAAATCGAGTATCTAAATGTTCACTTCCAGCAATCAAAGAGAAACAGCACGAGTCTAGAGCTGAACAAAGATTTTCTTAGCAAAGCAAGTAATTTATACTTTTAGATATACCAAAATATGGGAGGAGTCGGTAGATCCGATCAAAATATCGACCTGTACAGAATCGGACTTCAATCTGGAAGATACCATATTATTCGGTACCGAGATAACCAACTGAGATGTTCTGTGTATCACAAAAATGCCAAATTTTACTGTGTTGTCACATAACTCTGCTTTAAAAAAATCTTATCCTCAAATAAACTCAACGAAAACTTAAACGGTGTTTTGATTTCATATCCCTGCTTCATGGTAGTACATTATACAGTGCAACCTTAATATAACGTACCTCAATATAACGACTTCATCGATTTAACAAATTTTTCGTAATCCCCTTGAATTGTCCATTAGAGTCAATATAAAATATACCTTTACATTGCGAACATTCTTTACGTACAACCTCTTTATAACGAATTATCAACTATCAAGAAAAAGTATTCATACCTCTAATTAACGAATTTTGCCAACCCAAAACCTTTATATAAAGTTTCCACCAATAATATAACTCTTAATCTTATACTTAATGTGATTCATGTCTCAACATGTTTCTACATGCTTTTGTTTGTAGAGTAATCATTGTTGTTTTGATGGAAAGTAATGTAAACACCTCTGCTCGTCACTATTGTTAAAGATTTAAGTTTGAATGGCTCAGAAACGTAAAAGGTGTTCCTTATCGGTCGCAGAAAAGCGAAACATCATTAATCATCAATAAAACTATTCTTTATATATAACGAATTTTAGACCAATCTAACCTCAACATAACAAACCTCAGTTCAACGAATTACTTGATATGACGAATATTTTCTTGTTCCCCTCCGATTTGTTATATCGAGGTTGCACTGTACTAGAGTTCCTTTAAAGGAACACCATTTTCCGAGCTTTCTATGGAACGAATTTTTTTTTTCGTATTTTTTATGTTAAATACAGCATATTATTAGCCTAAGGTGTAAATTTCAAAAGGATCAAAGAAAAAAAGTTGGTTCAGGAACAAGTGGCTAATTACTTTTAATTGAATAATGCAGCAGAAACAAATGCTTCCCAGGTCAAAAAGTAACCAATATTAGTTCAAAATGCAAAAAATCCCAATGATTCTATTTTACTTTAGAATATTCAGAGTCTGTCTGTTATCTTCATTTCCATCTCCATGACTTGTGATCCAGCATGCTATCTCAGTACCAATTTTTATTTAAGATTGGTGCAGTAGTTGAGCCATATAGATGAAAAAAAAAAACAAATCAAACCAACATTTCACATTGGAAATAATATTATGAACTAGCTTTTCCATCGGAATTGCGTACCTTCTGTTGCGCAAACATTTTGATCTTGTTGCGCACCACGTCGATGCCGCGGTCGTTAGACGCGTTGAGCTCTAGCACGGCGTCCCTGAACGCGGTACCCAGCAGAGCACGCGCCAGGCATAGGATGGTAGTGGTCTTCCCGACACCAGGCGGGCCCGCAATGATGATGTTGGGTGCGTTGCCGGCGCGAGCGAACACCGCCAGTCGGGACACCGTGTCTTCGTTGCCCACGATGTCATTAAAGCTCTGTGGCCGGTACTTCTCTATCCATGGCAGTGTGGAGGCCTTGCTCGGCCTTGCAGCCGGCTTGCTAGGCTTTGGTTCCAGTTCATCCACTTCCATAATAACATCATCGTCACTCATTTTTAAACTACCTTAGTGCTAAGCGTTAGTCTTTGGATAGTAATTAATACTTGTAACTGATTTTATAATGATACTTGTTACGATTTTTAATTAACACCAAAATAAACAAAGCAGCAACCAATTTAAAAATAAAAACGCGCTTCTACAAACTTTCTATTTCAAAATTTGACAATTGTTATTATGACAATTGACATAAGATTATTAATCTGTATTAGGCTAGACAGTAAGTACAACAATTACTTTTACCAATTCATTGTCTTTAAGAGCTCATAAAATGTTTTATACTATTGAATTATTTTCTTTTGTTATCACTATTTCACATAATCAATAATAAATTTTAGTACGTATGGAGATAGAGCAATTCACACCCAAGCTTTTATATCGTTTATGTAATCCTTATGCATACCCTGTATGAAAACTTTGAAGCTATTGCTTACACAGGTTTCCATTATTATGAACTAAATTGAAACCCTTCCAAGACCTCATGTTGTAGCTTATAACTGAATACCTAATTTAATTTCCTAATTTTTGGGCCATTATCATTGACTCATTAATCTTAATGTGCATTGTCCATAGACAACAATTTATCCCTCATGGGATAGACAAGGGAATCTGAGCCTATAATAGACAACTAAGGAGTTTATGACATTAAACATGAGTTTTGACAGTTGACAATTGACAGTTGTTTGTTGACGTAAAGTTTAAAAAACTACTAGGTACTACGAAAACCATTAAATCTTAATATTCCCTTATGCCTTATCCTTATTGAAATTTAAAACAATGTCATATATTTTGTTTTACTTCTAATATACAAGTATTATAATATAACACTGATTGCATTATTAACATCTGAATAAAATAGCCAAGCATTTATGTATCCAGTTTCTTAATTTATTGGTGAATCATCGTTGTAAAACAAGTGTTCATCGTACATGCTTCTGTTTTCTCTGAGGTAATGGTGGAAATCTCTATATTAAAACTTATTTTTTACGCTTTTTTATGTTCTTAGCAAATGTAAGACAATCAATCAAAGAACTTAAATACTGACTGATGTCAAGACCTATGGGTTACCTGACCTTTAATACAGTTGTTCCGCCCGCAGTCCCGACATTGGGGCAATCTTGATAAAGGGAGGTCCTTGATTTGTCATTGTCACAAGTATTCTAGGCTGAATATCTGTGAACAGATTGTTTGATAATAGTCCACACATTGGGGTGGGTTTGTACATATCAACCACCAACTTTCAAATTAGAAGATGAAGCATACTATGCTGTAAGCTAGTCTTCACTAACAGCTTATAGATTAACAAGAATCTTTAATCAAATTTTAGGTTGATTGTCCTTGGTAGCTAAAACGTAACTTTAAACCTAGTTCAGCCTATGTAGCATTTACATGATCCTACCAGAAAATAAAAGTATTTCTCATCATATACTTTTGTTAGTTCCAGTAGTACAGGGAATAAACTGCATTATGGAGTGGTTATTTGGGCACCGCATGACTCCAGAGGAGATGCTGCGTAAAAACCAGCGCGCACTCAACAAGGCCATGCGAGACCTTGATCGGGAGCGTATGAAGATGGAGCAGCAAGAGAAGAAGATCATTGCTGACATCAAAAAGCTCGCCAAGGATGGGCAAATGGTTTGTTATTACAGTGAAAATCAATTTGAATATTTGTATTAATAAAAGGCATAATAACTAACACCCCACCCCTACGGTATCACTTGTGTTAACTATGAATAATATGAGCCGCATACCCTTCACATGTGTCATCTGCCATTCTTTTTTAAATATTGTATACAGCACAGATTATCAGCATAGGATTCTTTTGTGTCTCTAACAAGGACATTTGATAATGTACTCTTAATAAGCAGCTGATTCAAAAGAAGCTTATAGTTTTACTGAGACTCTATCTACTGAAGAGCTGTATTTAGTAATATTAATTTAATCAAGGTATGTGGAGAAACTACGCTGGTAGAGGGCTAGCTTTGGAAAGAAAAAACATGCTGAATAATTGTTGAAACAAAGTATGGCCTGCGTTTCTTCAAGTATTTTAGTGGTGAAACATTTCTTGTTTACATAGATTGTACCAATGAGCAATCATGATATAATTTTGAAATAGTTGTAAGTAATGTTAAACCAATATATAACTTAAACATGCTTGTCTAGCAATGCCTTACCTTCTAAATTAGTATATACATTCATATTCACAGTATATAAATCCCTATCACTTTCCCACTTTCTGGCGCGCTGTACCAAACTCTTATTCTTTAAATATTTGCAATACATGCCACTGCCTAAATTGAATGCCATCATTTGTAACAACTGTATTGTGCTGGGGCAGGACGCGGTGAAGATCATGGCGAAGGACCTGGTCCGCACCCGGCGCTATGTTCGCAAGTTCATGCTGATGAAGGCCAACATCCAGGCTGTGGCGCTCAAGATACAGACGCTGAAGTCGCAGAGCAGCATGGCGCAGGCAATGCGCGGCGTCACGCGCGCCATGGCGTCCATGAACCGCCAGCTCAACGTGCCGCAGATACAGAGGATCCTGCAGGTAACCACAACTCTGCAAGTTAATGCTTTTACCAGGTGAACCGGGCAGACCGGCATCTCAACACAAGCAGCACTAGATTCAAGGTGGTCGTTAGAAAAGGCGCTATGCACAGAATGTTCGGGGAAGCTGCTACATACAGCCTTCAGACTCAAATAACTCATTGTATGCAATTCAGTTAATTTTATTAAATCTCATCTGATGTAAGTCAGCGATCTAGCCGGGAGCTGAGACTCTTTGGGGTTCTTCTCGTACAGATCCCTCATTAACAGAACATGAGGGTCTGCATCGCCGAGTGACGGGAGCGGTCGGACGCATAACAATTGTGGGGACCTGTAACACTTTAAAACGATATCAACTTTAAAGACAACCGCGCCATACAACACTGATGTACACCGTGAAATATTATATACGTACACACAATATCTCATTGTATCTACTTCTAGCTGCCCTCGCCGCCTCGCCAGCAGCCGCCAGCAGCCGGCTGGCAGCAACACAGCGCACGAGCTAGTTCGAGTTACGGATACTGTTATTTTTTTCAAATTAGCTCAAAAGCAACGGTTGTTTCTTTCTCACATCCCGATTACAGTTGTATAAACTGGTGCTGGTATCGGTGGTTGCAGGAGTTCGAGAAGCAGTCGGAGATCATGGACATGAAGGAGGAGATGATGAACGACTCCATCGACGAGGCGATGGAGGGTGACGACGACGAGGAGGAAAGGTATGCCATCAGACCGTTTCTTGAAATTGATTTTACAGCATTTTTTTCATTAGCAAAAGCCTTTTTAGTAACAGCCGGCCGACAATACTGATACATTATATACAATATCAGAGCCAGTGTCACGCCGCTGTCAGCTTTGCGACACGGAAGCTACCAAAGTTGTCCCAGTGCACTGTCAGGCGCACTAAACAATTAAATTAAGCCTTAAAACTTCCTCTTAATTATTGTTTTTCGAGCACACCAATCGGTTAGTTTAATGTAATCTTGTAGGCTTACGGATTGGAGGAAAAGCCGACTCGACTTTAACGGTTGATCTAGCCGAGATTACCATAAAATAATAGTTCGCGCCCGTGCCAACACTATTTAAAGCTTTCTTATAGAAGAACATAAAACAGCAAAAAAATCTACAAGTTCAGCTCACAAGAAATATATAGAGACAAATGTAGATCATACGAAGATGATACCAGCGCGGGGCGCAGGCGACAAGCGCATGATCGCCGCCTCAGGGGTATCCGCACCCGTCGAGCCTAATCCTTGTTTCTGGCGCGCCTGGGATCCAGTCCGCAAACATAGGCCCCCGGTGGAGGGTAGGCCGCGGCGGATGCCGCTGGTCGGGTTGCGGCCGAGTGCGTAGGAGCATCGCTGGGTTTTAGTGGGTATTCTGGTCGCCAGTCTGGCCGCCGGGCTGTCCCACACATCCCGTCGGAAGCGTTCCGGAGGGGACGTGTAAACGCATATTCCCAGCATTAAAAAAATTAGTTGTATTTAGGTTGCTGCAGCGCGGACTGCTGCGCCCAGCAACACCGCTATATAATATTGTGATTACTGTTATGTGCGCGAGCTGTTCATCAATACATTAGTAGCAGATTACTGAATCATTCAATAACTAGTCTAAAGGCTTGTACTTATAGTACATACTGAACTTGGACCTCTACTCCCTTGACTACTAAGTTTTATAATTACTTTAGAGATTATTTACACAATTTTGGTGTTTTATATTTAATACTTGGTACCGTGATGGTCCTGCCTGTCACCACACCTGCGGTCCAACATGTCTATACGTAGCACGTATAACTAGAGAACAAGCTCTGGATATAACGATACCTACCTCCGCAGCGACGCGGTGGTGTCGCAGATCCTGGACGAGCTGGGCCTGCAGCTCAACGACCAGCTGTCCGGCTTGCCGCAGGCCACGGGCACGCTCTCCGTCGCCGGTACGCATTCCCAGCTTCCTCTGACACTTCGGCCGGCGCTGACCGTCTGCGGGTGAAATGGCGCAGCACTATAGCTTGGTGGGGTAGCTTCTCGCGCACCGTACTTACGATCAAGTAGAATGGCGCGACCTCGCGTGGCCCGCTCCGCCTGTGAAGGCTCGGGGCCGCAGTCCGTCACGTCGGCCGAGGGCGCATCGAAGACTTCGGACGCCCCCGGAACATCCAGGAGTGCAGGTTTCCTCACGATTTTGATTCACAGTCAAACCAATTGATATTTAATTTGATCTCGACCACTATCATCATCAGTCAGAGCTCGGCTCGATGAGATTGCAGTATTCAGCGTGTCTGTTCCGTGCGGCAGGCAAGGCGCCCGCGGCGGCGGCGGCGCTGGCGGGCGGCGGCGCGGGCGCGGCGGGCGGCGCGCCCCCCAGCGACGCGGACGCCGCGCTGCAGGCGCGCCTCGACAACCTGCGCCGCGAGTAGCGCCGCCACGCACCCGCGAGCGCCGCGCGCCCCACTCTTAACATTTTTATATTAAGTACAGAGTTTATTTTTTCACTAAATTAAACTTATTTGTTATATTCAAATTCGCCCGAGTTGTTCTAGTGAAGCGCCTAGAGTGCACTGCGCCGCGCACGGCGGCACGTCGCGGCGTCCGCGTTCCCTGCGCCCTCCACACTAAAGAACACGCTACCGTAGCATCGCCGATGTACATGGTAGTTGTGTTCGCAGTACGCATTGCGCGCACTACATTTGAATACTTGACGGAATATTCTCGTGGCGGCCAGAGAACAACAGTTCTGTTCGCGGCGGTCGAGCCGAGTCGGGCCGGCCTCGTGCTCGGCAGATGCATCCGCGTGCGCGAGGCGGTGGCGGCGCCCTCCGCAGTAACTAACTATCTAAAGAATAGTATCGAGCTAGATTTGTATTAACTAAATGTCCTGGGGCTGCGAGCTGTTAGGCGCCCGCTGGAGCGCGCTGCTCCTTTGTTTTATTTTAATTCATTTGTCGACTTCGCCTCGCTTTTTGAAAGTAGTGTTCGTTGATTTAAAACCCCTGACTGAAAACCACTTCACTCAAGCAAACTCTCAGGAGTTGAGGAGCTGGCGGGGCGATTATTATAATGTGTGTGTCGTCCGGCAGCGCAAACAAAAACGGGGAGGGTCATCTCTGGCGGAATTCTAGGAAGGTTACAAAGGAAGGATTAGGACACTAACACTACTTTACAGGTATTATTTCACCAATAAAGTAATTGTTCAAACCTAACTTACATTACACACGACATAAAAACTTGTCAACGGTGAGCTTTGCCCGCGCTCAGCAACGAAGGCAGAGGGGTCCTTTTGCCCACAACTCATACACAAAGTCGGGCAACACTCATTGTCCGCTGTCACAGTTATAGTAGGTTCCTCGCAGTCTGTCTGTAACCGTCACTCCGCGTGCGTCGACGTCGTTGCCGTTCGCGGACAATCAGGAACCCGACCTACAACACGCAGTAATGGTCCTGCAAACTACAAGTTAGTTTGGGCAGCGCGCCCGTCCGCCGACGCCGCGAGGCTGTGCGCTGCCGCACTCACGGGCGAGACCGAAGGCTCCAACCGACCCAGGGTCAGTTTATCGAAGCCTGGCCAGCGCCGCCCGCAGCCGGCAGTGGGGCTGTCGACCGGCGAATTGTTATTGCTATTGCTATGTTATTGTAAATATTTGCATATATTTTAATGGTTAATTGATAATATTAAAAATAATATTTAACAAACTTTTTTCATTTTACCACCAGCGACTCAACTTTATCCACGTAGATAAGTTTTCTAATATCCGCGATATTAGGTAGTCCCCAATTTTCGGGGAAAAAAGTATCATATCGAATAGAAGCTGTTGAGTGGCTCCAATGACCGGTGAACCCGGCGACGACACGGACGAGATAAAAGTACCTGCTGCGCACCAATCTTAACAAATACCTACGAAAAATGAGTACTGACAGTTGAACTACCTTTCTACACAGAATCGCAATTGCTTTCACTCGATTCGTTTATTGTATAATATAATTCTTGACAATAAGCTGAGTGGCAGGGGATGCAGCCCGCAGGACGGTACGTCTACGTCACCCTCATAGAGATGTACCTAACTATATTAAGTACTATTAAACGACAATAAAAATCCACCGATAGTAATCCCTGTAGAATGTTCCACGGTTCTTAAAAACTCTATAAAATATATGACGCGGCCGCGCCCGCCGTTTTCATCCTATCATCATTTTCCACCTCTCGGTTTAGGGTTCACCTAAGCTTTGAAGGTATTCAACAGTTGTGGCGGCGGCGCTGTGCCTCTGCGACTGATCATGTGCGAGAGATATTATTCCTTGAAGAAGATTAGTGATCATGAAGGTTGGGCACT
The DNA here is from genome assembly GCA_928268935.1 of Lasiommata megera. NCBI lineage: Eukaryota > Metazoa > Arthropoda > Insecta > Lepidoptera > Nymphalidae > Lasiommata > Lasiommata megera. The sequence continues at coordinate 130,681 of OV743329.1, read as the reverse complement.
ATAGGTACCAGAACCGTCAGGCTGATACTTTTCAGAGCCATATATTAAGAATCTGGTAGAGCGGGTCACCGCTACTACCGAGCGTTTCAGCGTCCTAAAATAGGACCAATTTAAAAAATATATCCTTTACACGTCAACAAACCTGGTCCCGGCGCAGCGCCCCACACGGCTGTCCAGTATGTAGTAATGGATTGCCAAATTAACTATGATAGAGAGTAACCCTTTCAATACCCTTGCAAGTATGTCCGGAATAAAGTATAGCGGTGTCAGCGGCGTCACAGAAACCCCGGCCAGTGTTAAGCTCGATGTTGTACGGCTCACCGACACTCCCGTACACGCGCTGCCGTTAGTAACGCCAGGGCTCGCGCGCTCTGCACATGCACAGCTATTTTCATTACAATTTTAACCAGGTAAAGGGGATAAATTAATCAATATATATTACATTAAAGTATACTTTATTAAAAATCTAAGACAAACAGAATATAACTTGCTAGATTTATTAGGAACTTAATATGACCCTTTTTAGGAAACTTGAGAAACTTTATCTTCTTGTTTTTTCTTCTATTCACTCATTTCCTCTACCTGATTTTCGTCATTATTACAGTCAGGGCATAGGAGAACCGGATGTTGGGAACAAATCCATTTGTTACATTGTTTTCTGGTGGACTTATTACGTGCTCTGCCACAAAATGAGGATTTTCCAACTCGACCAGTATTTTCTGGTCGCGGTGGACATGGCTGCCGCTCAAGTGGATTATTTATATCCTGTAGCATTTTTCCCTAAATTCTTATTGATTTTGGAAGACTTTCAATGCCATTTCTGCATCTGAGTACTAAACATTGAGGTATATTTGTAAAGCAGTCATCCAGAAGGTAAGCATTGGCTCCACAACATCCACAACTTTATTTGACTGTTGATATGAACCAGGCGGCTGGGCACGCGCGTATATCTCCATTCACACATATATTCTATATATTTTTTTGGAATATATTGCCTTAACCCTTTTAGTCAACGCCCTCGAAAAGCAACAAGCTGTTCATCTGACGTCATGAACTCGCTCGTAATGAAATATTGCTGACAGTTACTGACCAGTTTGAAATCTTAGATTTAAATTTTTCTATATATATACAAGGTGTCTCAAAAGAAAGTTCACATTTAAATCTTTTTTTAAAAGAAAAGTCTTAGCTTTATTGAAAAAATGTTCATTTTATATTGAAGTACACTGTTTGGGAATTTATTTTTTAAAAATAAAATAGTCCAAATGTAAACCGTTGCGCTCTCGGCATTCATTTAGTCGGGCACTAAAATTGCCTATGACAGCTCGGCAGGTAGTCTCCGTGATGGCTGCCATTTCATGACGGATATTTTCTTTTAATTGTGCCAGGGAAGTCGGTTTATTAGCGTAAACTTTTGATATGACATAACCCCACAGGAAAAAATCCATAGGCGTTAAATCGGGACTCCGTGGAGGCCAATTTATGTCACCTCGCCTGGAGATTAATTTGTTCGGAAAAATTTCTCGAACTCGAGGCAGAGATCTGTTGGACGTGTGTGAAGTTGCTCCATCCTGCTGGAACCATGTTCTTTGGTTGTAACCAGGAAAGTTTTGCAGTTGGGGTACGAAAAACTCGTCTAACATCTCCACATAACGCTCTGAATTCACTGTGAGTGTGCGTCCCCTTCCATCTTCAAAAAAGTAAGGGCCGATAATTCCTCGCGCCGACATCGCTGCCCATACGGTGACTTTGGGTGAATGTAGCGGTTTCTGATGTTTTTGTTTTGGGTTGGTTGCACTCCAGTAACGACAATTTTGCTTGTTTACATGCCCATTCAGATGAAAATGGGCTTCATCGGAAAACAAGATGTTGGTGAACGTTGGAAAGCGCTCAATCATCTGATTTACAAAGGCAAGCCTCTGACCAGCATCTTGAGGCTTCAGTTCTTGCACTAACTGAATTTTTTACGGGTGCAGCTTTAAATCTTTGTGTAAAATGCGGCATAATGAAGATCTGTGCACATTTAAAGCAACAGCACGCTTCCGAATCGAGAGGTTTGGATCATCTCGAATAGACTGAGTAACACTGTCCACGTTTTCGGCTGTTCTTGATGTTCTTGGTCGCCCAGATTTTGGTTTCTCCAGAGTTGACCCAGTCTCTTCAAACTTCTCAACCCATTTTGCAATGAGACGAGTGCTAGGCGCATCATTTAAGTGACGAATATGTCGAATACTGCAGAATTTTCTACGCGCTACAGTCGCCGAATTACCGTTTTTGTAAAACTCACGTACGCACAACGCACGGTCCGCACCAGAGAAACGCTCCATAGCGACTAAATTCCCAAGAGCCAGACTACCGACTGACATACCCCCCGCGCCCCTCAGAATAGTTGCTTTCGCGTAATAAGATAAGCAAATGTGAACTTACTTTTGAGACACCTTGTATATATATAGAAAAATTACTGTAATAATTGTTTCTTAGAGAACTTAGGGGGATATCATCCTCTGAATCGGAATTTGATGCTGGAGTTCGAACTATACCTGGTTCGCTTCTATCCAAGTTTGGCTCTGTATCATTTCATTCATGTTCCGTGCCGGTAATATGCGGAGATTTTACCAGTCTTCAGCAGTCTTTTGTCTGGTGGGAGGCTTCGGCCGTGGCTGGTTACCACCCGACAAAGACGTGTTGCCAAGCGATTTAGCGTTCCGGCACGATGTCGTGTAGAAACCAATTAGGAGTATGGGTTTACCATACCCCTAACAGGTTAGCCCGCTACCATCTAGACCGCATCATCACTTGCCATCAGGTGAGATGCAGTCAAGCGCTAACTTGTGGTGAATAAAAAAAAAATCTCGTAACTCCTCTTCACTATCACTAGCTATTATATCATCATCGGTACTTAATTCTTCCAACTATCTCAAATAACATGATTCCCTTTGAGAGGCCATTATTCTGAAGAATAAAGTAGTAAATTCACTAAAGTTACCAATTACAATCACAAATATGTATATTATTCAATAACACCATCAAATATGGATAATAAAAGAAGAAATTTAAAGTAACGCCAAAAAATGTCCCACGAGTGCTGCACACAGCGGCAGGGTGTTCGTCAACTGTGGAATAGTACTAGCAATGTGAGCGATATTTACCTTAAATTTTACGGAATGCATACGTGTTCTACAATGGTAGAACGCGCGACTACTGGAGTGTTAATGTAGACCAGAAATAAAGCTGGCCCCAGGATACTTCCTTGACAGACTCCATAAGTAATATAAGCCATATCACTAACGTATTCACCTATTTTGAACTTTTGCTTAGGATGACTCTGGAATTATTTAATTCCAGAGGTGTTCCTCTGACTCCATTAAATTTTTCCATCAGTTTGGGGACAGAAACGGTGTCGAATGCCTTTTATTTGTTTGCGAGTCACGGAAGTAGCTACGTGTCTATCGTGATTCATCTCTTAATAGACGCAGCTCCGTGTCCTTTTTCACTTTCCAGCGTATCGTTCATCGCCGCAGTACTGAACCGTTCCGCACGGGTCGTGCGCTGAACCTCCAGGGAGGAGCTATTGGATGGAGTCTCTGATTTGTTATGTTTGTGATAAAGTACAAATTAGTACCTAGTACCAAACAATTACTGAAAATGCTATGGGATACGTGAGTATTTGTTTCGTTACTTTATTGCAGGAGGAAGAAAAAAACATTCCAAACGGTTACTTCTTTATTAAACGGTGCTATAAAGTAGCTATAGTTGAATATAACATCGGGTAAAATATTACATAAAAATAACATTCAAAACGGGTATCTAAAACATTACTACACGAGCCTACCAATAATGTAGCACGCCCCGTGCGCACCGCACCGCACCCCGTGCGCACCGCACCGCACCCCGGGCGCACCGCCAGCTCGGCCTACACAGCTACACACTACTTACCGATCTACAGAGTACAGTTTTACAAAATATAATAATGAATCAGATCAGCCGACTTTGTTCTAGATATGTTTCGCCATTGTACATTGTTATCAAGTTAGTCGCGGAGTGCTGCGAGCGCAGCGCCGGGCAGTCCGTGCCTGCGGGAGGGCTGCGCTCTGCGGCGACTGCGCCAAGGCGGCAAGTATCAGATCACCATGACTCTTCGGGCACGAATGCTTTATCCTCAATACTCATAACAATGAAAATAAAAGTCTACTTTACAAATGAAAGACTGACAAAATATTTATATTACCTACCCCGCGACTTCGTCCACGTACAACTCTCCAAAATTATGTATATTTTCTAAAAGAAGATTTTTTTTTTCCCGTTATAATAATCACCCACGTATTGTACCCACACCCAACTTTCTCAAGAATTTATGTATTTGAAATAACGCTAACTCCAAACATCACCCGAGACATATAAAACGCTTCCTCCCGGCCTCCCGGCCTCCGGCCACCGAGCACTCCGCCGCAGCGGGCGATGCTTTAACCAAAATGTATCTCGACACGACTTACTGAAGTGCGAATCTTCTTAAACAACGAGAACATGGCTTCAAGCCATGACTGCAGCGAGACTCGCCTGAGGCCAATCTTGTATATTACAAATATATAAGTATTTTATTAATACGGAAGACGGGCTCCATGAGTTAGCCTGATTTTTATAAAATACTATTTAATTTTTGACTTCTATATTTATAGAATAAAAACGTTTGCTTCGAAATCAACATTAGAGAGCGAAATTCACACTGACCATCTATAATAAACATAAAATATATACAACAAGTTAATCCAATGAATATCGCTATGCCCAAACGTAATTTCCACGAAAAATTCTCTCTCATCTAACCTAACGTTAAATATCACAGCTCCGCTCCTGCGAGCCTCGCGCGAGGGAGGTCCGATCAGCTGGGCGGCGCGCGCGGCCGCAGCGCGCTCAGCGCGATGCCCAGCTGGCCCAGGTAGTACGTCGACATGACGAGGGCGCGCGCGTGCGGCACGGGCGCGCCGAACAGGCTGTAGCCCAGCACGGCGTCCGACGCCGCGAACAGCAGCGCGCCCGCCCGCTGCGCGCCCGGCCGCGCCGCGCCGCGCCACGCCATGGCGCCCAGCAGCAGCGCGTACGCCGGCACCAGCGCGCGCAGCTCGCCCGGCGGCCGCAGCTGCCGCGCGAACAGCAGCGCGCCCAGCAGCAGCGCGGCGCCCGCCAGCGGCGCGCGCGGCCGCAGCCCGAACGCGCCGATGTAGCACGCGTGCGCCGCCGCGAACGCCGCCATGCCCGCCGCCAGCCGCTGCGGCCACACCAGCAGCGCGTCGCCCGCCGCCGACAGCGCCAGCCCCGCGCACACCAGCCGCGAGTAGCGCGCCCTGCCGGCGACCCGCGTTACACAGCCACATCCATCCCACAGTTATCGAGCGAAGCGAACCTGCAAGCCCACGCTTGGGCCCGTCAGGTAGCCGTGGTTTACCTAGGGTACCATTATAACCTTCTCAATGTTCTAGGCAATTTTTAAGCTAATACACTATCATCCAATAACAACCAACAGCAAACAAGTCGTGTGTCATTATATTCGTAGGATAGGTAGGTATTCGACTTCTCAGGGCAACACCTTCGGCTATGGCCGCAGCTGAAACGTTACGACACGCCACAGCACGGGCACCACTGAAGCTATCACCCCCGGCCGACTGCGCCACTCACTGGTGCGCAGGCGCGGCGAGCAGCACGCTCAGCAGCAGGCACAGCACGGGCGCGCACTTGAGCGCGGCGGCGGAGAGCGAGGGCGCGCCGCCGCCCGCCACGAAGTACAAGCACACCGCCTTGTAGAACGGCACCAGCCGACCGCCGCAACCCAGAGCCTTGGTCTGCGACCACTGCGGGCACGCCGTCGCATTATGCTCCCGCTGATAAACATATGCAGCACCACAAGCACACAACTGCAAACATGTTGCCAGCTCTTCACAGGTTGGCGCTTTATTTGCATTATATCCAGGCCTTGAGTATATTTTAAATATTACCAAAACTTAGTGCAGAAAGTAGTTGATTCAGAATTTTGTTGAGGGTGGAAAATATGTGGTAAAATGCACAGTCAAGAAATAAGCCTCAAGAGTGTTGAGTGTTCAGATATGAAACTTGTTCAGAGAATATCAGTTTGAACATCCCTTCTGTTTAAGTAGACAATTAATAAGACAATTATTTATAATTATATAATATAAATTAAATAAATATTGTCTGTTTTTTATAATAACATTAAGTTTGAGGATATATTTATGATATCTTGTTTATAAACAATTAACAAAATATTATATTATGTTCCACACTAGAGTTGTAGTTGTTAATGCTAGTAGTGTAGTGTAAGTTGGGAAAAAATCAAATAAAAATGTATCTTTCACTATAGCTAAAACAGGAATGTAGTATTATGGCACAGTTTTGCCCTAGTAGCTGTTTTGCACAGGCCACAATTGATTATTACTTGCAGGAACCTATTCACTAGGGAGTTACTGTAAATATGATTCTATAAATAGAATGCAGACCCCTCACTGTGCAAGCAATCAATTCGACATTAACAATTCATGAGAATGATTCACATCAATTATTTATCTGTGTTTACAGATATATAGGTACAAATATTTAGTTTCTTCTCAACTGGTGTTAGTGATGTAGGGGACCCATCAGGCCTCTTGTTTCAGATGATCATGAACAGCTTAATTCAGTATGGTCATTATAATATTGCGTTTACTTTTGTCCTTTGTTTTTATTATAATTTACAAATGTTTATTTAATAGTAATACGTTTAGAAATGCTGTTAAAGAAAAGCTAATTAAAAAATATCAACAAATATAAAGTACTGACCAGTTCCGAGGGCGATATCATAGTAGAATTTCTCTTCGTGAAAAAAAATGCGCACAAACGAACAACAAAACGTAATCTAAGGAAGCACAGAAGGTACCGCCACTCGGCTGAGCAGGTAGATGTGAGACTGATAAACCTTTTCAGTTTTCAACAAGTTTCATTTCAAACATAGACTTTGCTAACTTTTTCCCTTAGATATTAGAGAACAAAACATGTACATAATTTTTAATATATGAAAACAACAACAAAACACAAAAAAATGACTTTGACTTTGAGGCATTCAATAAAGAGTATAAAATCGCTACGTTTAATTCTAGTCATTTTCATCATTGGAGCATTCAAATAGAATTGTAAAATTTTGCAAAAAAATATAATTTCAAAACATCTGCTAAAACTGTAAAGGATAGCAATAGTTGCAACAAAGCTTAAAACAAGTACCTATTGATAATTTTTTGTAATTTTGGTATTTTATATTTTCTCGGTGTCTGCCTATCGGTCAGTAAATTCTTCGTAAATTCAGTCTTTACGGTCTTTAGATGACATGAACATGACAGTGACAACCACAGAATACAGTAATTACTCCAAGGACAACTGGTGACAACTGACAGTAGACAAACATTCCTATCTTCGGATTTCTTTTCAAGTTTCATAGCCAAATCAGCTGGCTGTGGGCGCTTAATTAATTTTAATATTTAAATACTTTATGTGGATAAAGTATTAGGAAAATTTATATAAGTCAAGATGCCCAAGAAAAAGACAGGACAACGGAAAAAAGCTGAAAAACAAAAGCAGCGTCAAAAAGAGATCCGCAATGCCCGGGAGCACGTCGACATCGCGCAACACCCCTGTAACCTGCCTATGGAGTGTGACAAGTGCCTTAAGTAACTATACCATCCAATAAAGCCCGATAGCTTTTGATGTAACGATGCGGGCTGTGCAGGAGAAGTGCTATGTGTAACGTGGCATTCGTACCAGAACGCTAGGCCGGGGTATGCTGGGTTTCAATGGGCTGAATAACCCAGACCAATTGAACTTAAAATGCCAAAAAAGCCTACCCACCTACTTTTAGGCGTAGAGTGTATGAGTATACACTCTACACCTAAAGGTTCAAAGAAAGTTGTGTAGTTATAACTTCTTGTTAAGTGACAAAACAAGACAGTATGTTTGTAGAGCTCCCTGGTGAGCCGCTGGGAGCTCTACAAAGCAACTGCTGTGTTTATTGCCAACTTATTCTTATTTTACGAAGACACAGACTTGAGGTCTCTGAAACTTCTTAATTATAAGAAAATTAAGTTCTATTACCATATATTGTTGGTTATTGGTTTCTGGGAACCCATTGTGCCCTTTCTTTGTGTGCTTTCCATTGTGGGTTAGGTGCAATAAACAATACCATACCATGGGTTTAGGTGGAATAAACAATATTTTTTATATGCCAAAACTAATGATTGTTGGTTTAGGATTTGCTGCTTCTTGCTTCCCTTCACACTGCTGTGGCAATGTTTGTTTCACTCAAAGTAGCTGTACTTTAATAATGTTTCTAAAACTAAAAGGATCTACAATACTTACGTGAAGCGATGAGTTGAAATGTTGTCTATAAGTTGCTTAGTAAGCCGCTGCACCGTCTGGTATGTTCAGATCATTACATTTTCTGAGTTCTGTGTTTCATTTAAACTGAAGTTATAGGTTAGAAATGCCTAAAGTTATCTCTAGGTGAAAGATTAATTTGTTCTTTTGCATAGGAAGCAGAAGAGTCGTGCATTCTGCTACTTCTGCTCAGCAGTGCAGCGGCTGCCGCAGTGTGCTCAGTGTGGCAAGATAAAGTGCATGCTCAAATCTGGAGACTGTGTGGTGCGTCATCCCGGCGTCTTCACCACTGGACTCGGCATGGTGGTATGTGACTTTAGTGAACCATAATGTGTAATCCTGAAACTTTTTTCACTCTTTATAATGTGTAGTAGTAGTAGTAGTTTTAATGTAGTTTTGTGGAATTTTGTGAAGTTATCTTATTGTGGACATGCTGAATCCTATTTGTTAGATTTTCATATTTGTATTTTAGGTTACAAATAATATCAGAAAAACAAGAAATAGACTTCTTACATTTCTAAGTTTTATATTTATGAGGGGTAAAGTAGGAAATTGCAGATTTTGCACAATAATTAAAACTTGTTTTTTTTTTCTATTACAAGTTTTAAAAATATTTATTGAATCAAAACATTCCCCCTTTTATTCGTTCGTTTATGCCTCTACAATTGCGCATTGGGAAACTAGATCCTATAGAGAAACAAAAAGCATTTTGTACTGTCTACTTCCATAATATTAAAAAAGAGCTGAAAATAAATCAAAGACTTTCGTTGCTTATACAACTGCGAATCCTTAAGTTCTTTGGTCATATAACGAGGAAGACTGGTACCATCGAACATCTCGTAGTACAAGGTCGAGTCGAGGGCACACGTCCACGTGGTCGCTCCCCTACTAGGTGGACGGACTCAATCCGTTCCGCTACAGATTTATCGATCTCCGAGTGCTCCCGTGATGCCACCAACAGAAATCGCTGGAAGCAGGTAGTAAGAGCTGCTGTGAAGGCCAAAGCATAACCACAACTCTGCCAAGAGTGAACCAATAAGAAGAAGAACTGTCTACTGGGAAAAACAGACCAAAAACTCAAAAATAATGCTAGTCCGGGGAGGTCTGGTACTGATGCTGACGTGTGGTTTCTCACTCACTACTCGAGTGATCACGTACAGATCGCGGCACTTGAACGAAACGTGCAGGGATGGGCGCATGGGTTCTGTTGCACACGCAATACAATCATTTCAATCAACTTTAATTAATATTTAAATAATATTTATTATTATAATTTATAGTACCAAATTCCAGAGCTTTCATGTTACCTAGGATATAATTTTTAAGTTTATGAGGAGTAGAAAAATAAAAGCTTCCACGAATTTTCATAAAAATAAATAAAACAAAAATACCAATAACAATACAATAAGGAAGCGACTGTACACGCACGATACACACGCCCCGCGTCCCGCGCACCTCCCCTTGATATCATGTTTTTCCCTGTTGCGCAATAACGTCACCGCTGCATTCCCGTGCCGCTCAGCAGCTGTGGTGAAGATCGAGTCACGAGTCGGTTTCCCTGCCAGTTGCGCTCGCCTTCAACGTTCGAAGCTCGTCACAGTACACGTCTGCTGCTATCGCTCGACCACACCTGGAAGCTAGCGAGTAACGCCACGAAAAGACAACCAAACAGTTACCATTCACTGTTTATGGGTAAGCTTTGCTTTGGGCGCAGTTGAGGCGTTTGTTACCGTAAAGAATCCCTTTCGTCACATTTCTCAACTCGACCTCGTCTTCCTTCTTCTCTGTACCGATTGAACGCGCGTTTATTTCTGCATATCAGCCGAGTCAGGAGGCAGCCACTGTCGGTATGGTTTTATAATTGGCAGTGAATGGATTCCAGGGCGCGATTTGCGACTTCTGCGAGGCGTGGGTGTGCCACGGGCGCAAGTGCCTCTCCGCGCACGCCTGCAGCTGCCCGCTGGCCGACGCCGTGTGCCTGGAGTGCGAGCGAGGCAAGCCTCCCGTCCGGCCGCTCGCTACAATGCTATAATCGACGTCTCGATCGGGAGCGGCTATAATATCAGTTATCAACATAGAACACTAAGTATATTTTTGCACGCTGTCTGTTAGCTTCGCCGGTCTGTATGTTTGTTAGTAAACGGCTCTTTTGGACTTTACTTTGACCCACTTCGAGTTGTTAGATTTCATTAAAACTTAGCACACTTATCGAGGACCCACGCCAATACAATCATTTGATGAGATTATTTTATTAACTTCATTGGAATGTTCAGGATTGAATGATATTTTCCCGCATCCTGTACGTAAGAGCGAGAGAGATAGAGCGAGCGCGGGGTCTCGCGCATGCGTACCTTTCTGATGCCCGGCACAATAGTTAAGCCTTCGTGATAACCTTTGCATGAGAAGTAAAGCTGAGATGTGCCTGCTGTACACTATTATATAACTGTTACACAGCTGTACATATTGATGACTTTAAAAATAATTGCCGCAAGTCATTAAATAAAACTCGCTTCTGCAGTTAGGCGAACTAAAAAGTAGAAAATAAATAACAGTTTAAAAAAATTAAAATACTTATACCTTTTTATAGCATTATTCGAATGAATATTATTTTGATTTGATTGAAGTAAAGGAATATTAGTGTGGAGCACGGCTCGTACAGTAATAAACTCGTTGAAGTGTGTGCTAACTTGCGCGCAGGCGTGTGGGAGCACGGCGGCCGCGTGTTCCGCTGCTGCTTCTGCCAGGGCTTCCTGTGCGAGGACGACCAGTTCGAGCACCAGGCCTCCTGCCAGGTGCTGGAGTCCGAGACCTACAAGTGTAAGTACATTACACGCGCGCTGCTTTGCTATTGTTTCTCAGGCGTGTGAGGTCTACCAAGACGCACTCGGCGCGACTCTTCTCGCAGGGAGAGGAGACCCGGGCCCTGGAGTTTCTCTCTACACGTAAGTGAGTGGAGAATCAGAAATTGAATTCACAAGATAATGTAAGTTCATTAAAGTATAAGATAAGATTGTGTTACGGATAGATCCAAAACTGCAAAATAAGTAAAATTCCGTAAAGTTTGACTTAACTTAGCTGCGAGCTAAGCCCGCGCCGCACGACCATAACGTGCCCCGCTGCCCCCAGGCCAGTCGTGCAACCGCCTCGGCCAGTACTCGTGCCTGCGCTGCAAGACGTGCTTCTGCGAGGAGCACGTGCGCCGCAAGGGCGCCAAGAGCACGCGCGGCGCGCCGCCCTGCCCGCGCTGCGCCTACGCGCTGCACGTCACCGCCGACCTCAGCATGTCCAGTGAGTGCCGCGACGCGCCTGTGTGTGTGGACGACTAGTAATGTCCCAAAGAGCATTGTCCAGTCTCGTAAATGCCAAAACAGCAGACAAGTTTGTTTTGTACCTGCATAGCTAAACAGGGAGAGCATCAGATTCCTTTAGTTTAATATTAACTCGAATTCACAAAAAAATTAAGAAACTTCTGTCTAGTTGAATGGAGCCTTGATCGCGCCGAGGGGGGGGGGGGGAGAGTTTAAAAAAAAATCAAATTCAAAATAATCTTTATTCAAATAGTCCTTAAAAAGGCACTTTTGACGCGTCAATAATTTACACAGGTTATTTCATGGTGATAACTATATTCGTAAACTTAAAACTAAAGCTATGAGGGTTCCAAACGCGCCCCGGTCTAAGAAGAAGCCCACAACAAATTTAGCCGGGGTTTTTCTTTTTTTTTTCGTTATCACCATCTCACATAATGAATAACAAACTATAGTACCTATGGAGATAGAGCAATTCACACCCAAGCTTTTTTATCGTTTATATGATCCTTAATATCGTAATATGATTTTTCTACAAGCTTTCGTTTTATATAAATATATTCAGGCTGTTTTAATAAGCCACTGTTACGCACTGACACAAGTAATAGTTGCTGCGAGTATTGAACGGGACCGGCCCAGCTGTTCCGTCATATCAATTCAACTGTAATATTTTAAACTAGCGACTCTAACGAAGAACGTTCATAACGTTCATACTGTAAAAAAGGAGCCATTTTGTAACTGATTATATATTTCAGACGCTATGTTTTATGAGTCAATATCGTGAGCAGATGTCGTAAATGTGCCGGCTACGACCCGGTATAAGCGGTACTATAGTATTGAACCCCGTTGTACACGATGCCCTCGAGCGCACCGCCTGGCGGGTGCGCGCCGAGGGCCCGGTGTACAGCGGAGCGCCCCTTGTGTCCGCAGCGCGCTCGCACCGCTACGGGCGGCAGGGCGCGGCCGCGGCCGACGACGACGACGAGCCCGACTACGGCCACTCCGGTAACCTTCACTCGCCACGCCGCGCCGCCCAGCCGGCCACCACCGCCGCCGAGCGCTCACAGACCTATACTTGGGCATTGGTATTAGTGGAGGGAGGTGGCGCGTGTTCTGCCGACGATGTGGTCAATTATACCCAACGTGGCGGACGCGATCGACTGGAAAAAATATAAAACTGTCGAAATTTCAATATCCAATAGATACTTTTTGAGATTTAGATACGAATAATTGTAAAATACTCATTCTTGCAAATATTAATAATCTTTAAAATATACGAGACGGGAAGGCAGCTTAAATGTAATACTAGCAGGAGGCGAATAATAATCGCTTGAACGGCCGGCAGGGTACAGCGCCGGCGGCGGCCTGCACGGCGGAGACTACTCGTGCTCAGAGTCGGACGACGACGACGACGACGACGGCGATGACGACTCCGAGGACACAGACTCCGAGGAGGAGGAAGCGGAGCCCGGCTCGCCCGGCGAGGCGAAGGCGTAGGCGTCGCGGGCCGGCGCCGCGCCGACTAGTGTTAAATAATGTATGCTGGATGGCGCCGGGTCATTATAACTGATATTCAATAAAACTATTTCAAACATTCAGTACATTTAGTTTTAGTCGCTGCGCGGACAGACTACTGCCCGTGAAAAGCATTACTTAGCAGGCGATGCCGCGTCGCTGTAACCGAGCGCCGGCGACTCTGTTAGCGGACTGCCGCTAATTGTAACAGATGTCGGCCCGCGGGTGCCTGCTCTTGTGTAAACTACGTTACGTAACGTGGCGTCATCGGCCGAATGACATCGATGCTCAACAAACACCTAACGATTTGGATGCAGCGGGGTGCGACCCACCCCGGACCAGATACTCTTAGCTTTTGCGGCCGGTTGCAGAGCTTCCTCGTCATTACGGCATCCGACGCTCACCCTCGACTTATAAAACTCGCGCCGCCACCCCGCCAGGCCGGCGGGGAAGCAGGGTAGGTATCTTCCACGAGGTACCGTATTTTAATTTATACGCGGCAACACAATATACACAGGATACTGTTGAATAGAATGTATATTGAACACGCGGGCCCTTCACTGCCATCTCTAATGTAAACTGCAGAGACGCAACATCGAATCGAAAATGTATGAATACATTGAGTCATCCGTTATTAAATTATCATGCATATTACTTAAAGTAGTAATAAGTTGTCGATGAAGTAAACTAGTATTATTACAATAGTATCATTTCGATTAAATACTAAAATAGTTAATAGTTACTGAAACATTTTTTTTAGATTGATCAGATGTTTGAAACACTGTCCTTGTAAATTCCAATTTAACATAATTTTATAGTGCTCTGAACTGACTCCAGCACAGCACCGCGGTTGACAGGAATCGACGGACCTGTTTTCCCTAGTTGTATTTTATGCGGACTATATTAAAACTTTGTTATGCACCAAATTCCAAAACGTGAATCGATGCATTGATAAAAAAGTCGATGTATCGTTGCCCGTGCACCTCTACTCATGTGACACTTGACAGCACGCATAGAGTAGGTTCGTATGTACGTATGTTTTTTTCTAAACTACTATCTGTGACGACAACTTCAATTTTCAATGTGACAGCAACATAGTACATATCAATCGCTATAATTTTGTAAAACAAAACATATTGGTGTTCATTTTTTATACTTATTACCAATAGTGTAGGCAATATTTAGTGCGTGAGTGTCGCTCGTGTTGCGTCATCTCAGAGATACGTGAGGACGAGATGTCACAGGCTCGGTGAAAGTGTCCGCGGAGCGAGCGAAGTGCGCGCAATGGGCGTGGGCCTGCAGCCGCTGGAGTTCACCGAGTGCCTGGCGGACAGCCCGCACTTCCGCGAGAACCTGCAGCGCCACGAGAAGGAGCTAGAGCGCACCAGCCAGCAGATCAAGCGACTCATCAAGGAGGTCAAGGATGTGGTGCAAGCCGCCAAACGTAAGCTAGATTATTTGCTGAGTTGTTCATTACCTAAAAGATCATTTGAGCGCTTGATTGTAAATGTAGTGATTGCTTGGCTCTCTAGCCCTATTTCCAGTAAAAACAATTGAATTATAATTAAAAGGTGATTTTTCTGTTTCCATACTCGATTTATATTGTACAGTCTAATTACTATATTGTAGCAAAGGATATAAAAGAGTGCCTGAATGAAGTAGGAGTATGTCTCAGAAGTATGGCGTTATCATACCCCTCATAGGTTAGCCCACTACCATCTTAGACTGCATCTCCACTTTTCTCTAGGTGAAATTTCCAGGGCTAACTTGTTATGAAAACAAAATAGTTCTAGCTTATACTACTCTTATCAATTCAAAAATTCTAATTCAATCAATTTATTTTTTGATTGTGTGAAAGAAGAACAAAGTGTCAAGTACAATTTGATTTCTTATAAAATATCAGATTGTAGGCAGCAGGCATTTGAAATAACAATGAATTTAAGTAATTACCGTCTATTCATTTAAAAAAATGTGGCAATAAATATGAAAATTTAAAGTGGAACAAGGTAATATGCTGAAAATAATATCAAACCTAAAATTGTTATCAGCATGTTATCTTTATACTGAGGACTGTGTGACTCGAAAGATAATTTGTAAGCTGATTAGTGTTGATTAATTGATTATAGTGATCATTTGTTGAGCACATTTGCTTATTAAAAAAGTATATAGCTGATATTAATTTTTCAAAATGTAAAACAGATCTCCCTAACAGACTACAGCAATTCACTCTTGAATATTACTAAGCAGTTTAGTAAACAGTATTGACTTTACCGCCTAAATGAGATGTTGAAGTTAGTTTTGTTTTTAAATACCCTAGGTCTAATTGAATTCATGTTTTCAGTGACTTCATCTGCATACTATTTCTGAAGCGTGCCTATATTACAGTTATTTATATAATTATATGCATTTAGGTAAAATTTGATTTGTCAATCAACAACGTTTCTTAATATCTTCTGTATGATGATATTTGCCATTTGACTTGCCCTGGCTACAAGTACAAGCAGTTTCTGTATAGTTGTAGAAATACATACAGGCATTTCCTGCAGAGCCCTGATAAGTGACTAATAATAGAAGAGCTCTATAGTGATAGTAAACAAGACATTGGGGGCCAGGTGCCCTTGATCAAGTCTGTGTAGTGTAACCTTGAGTGCTATTGAAAGTATTGCTCACATTGTATTGTCCTTTAATAGTGCATTGTGCAAAGTGTATAACTATATATTATTATTATATGCTTACTGTTATGTGCTCTGCAGGCTTTACCTGGCACACTGTCTGCACATTAATAATCAATATATTAATGATGAAATAAAAATTGTTGCATAAGTTGCAATTCATCATAATTATTAAATTCATAATTCATTTTAATTAATTAAAGTCATTTTCTGTGACTTGCTTTTTAGAAAAGAATTTGTGGCAGACTTCTTTATTAAATATTATTTATTTATCATTAAATACAGTTTTAAATAATAGGCAATTATATTATTTAAAACTGTATTTAGGACAAGGGAGTCATATTATGTTTATGACTTTCACATTTGGCTAAAAGTGCCTCTTGTGTCCATCTTCTGAATGTAATGTATGTAAGCAAGTGTTACTTAGCTTTGAAGTTAAAAAAATTGTATATTAGTAATTGTAGTT
Source organism: Lasiommata megera (assembly GCA_928268935.1). NCBI lineage: Eukaryota > Metazoa > Arthropoda > Insecta > Lepidoptera > Nymphalidae > Lasiommata > Lasiommata megera. The sequence continues at coordinate 114,317 of OV743329.1, read as the reverse complement.
GTAAATTAGATACACACATTGATAATGACTTCAATAATTTCTTATTGTAATATGTCTCTTGACGTAGGTTATTGTACCCTTTGTTTTGGTGAGTTGAATCCTGAGGTTGATCAGCTCTCTATTTAATTATTAATAAGTGCTCGCACTTACCTACAAGTAGAGCATGATATAATATTGGGATGTATGCAACTCAAGCTAATGACACTCAAAATAAATTAGCCACTTACATGTAACTCATTTAACATGATTTGAAGCTTGTGACCACGTTGTCACTTCCTATCAGCTACGGTCACAATGAATATGGGGTTTCTTTAAATTATTGTTATATCTTTTTTTGCTAACTTTTGTTTTCTATGGATTTCTGGCCTGAATTAAAATCTATTTTTTTTTTAATTTTATTTATTCAAAAGAACTTTATTCATGAAAACATTATCAGCATCATTCCTCACAATCGCTTCCTTGACGGTTAAAGCAAATGATATTTTAATTGCCTAAAAACGCATATCACTTTCAAAGTTAGAGGTGCGTGCCCAGGTTCGAACCCCCAACCTCTGATTAGGAGGCGGAAGTCCTTACCACTAGACCATCACAGTTTCGAACTTTGACTCAAAGTGATGAGACTTAACTATATATTTGTGTATCAATTAAGCACAACGGCGAGCTGCGAGCCGCCGCGCGTGACTCAGCTCTGCCCACAGCCGCCTCGTCACAATAGTCAGTGTTTTGCAGGCAGCGCCTTATCGCCTGCCAGACGCCGGGCGGGCATGTATTCAAATTCTATTATCATTAGTTCTATTCTAGGACTAGGTATCTATTATTTCAAACTAATTAATATTTAAAGGTATGTTAATTTATTCTTCGGCTATTTGTTGTCGCTTGTATATTTTCGCGCAAAAATAGATGTTGATGAATAAATCCGTGGAGATCCTCAAAGGTCTCCGTTGACCGCACGTCATCGCCGGCGGGCTCGACGACGATCGTCGCGGTAACGAGAGCCCGACGAAGCGCGGGTCACGTCGGATTAATAAGACGACAGCTTTACGCAGTCAAGGATGCAGGAACTATTACATTGCGTAACTCACTGGTGATTATTAAATGTTTATAGATTTTAAATGCAAACCCAACACGTATAGAACTGACGAAACTGGAACCCTCGTGTGTTCGCTGTCGAGTCCAATTGTAAAAATGTAATGAATGATTATCAGCAGTGTTATATTTCCTGCTAGCCGATGGCGCTAAGAATCCATCTTTGAGGCCGACAAAGATACACGTTCTTAACTTCAACCTTTTGAATTCCCGCCTAGCCCAGATACTAATACTTTGTTAAGAATAAATAATTAAGTAAAACGATAGACACAGTCGGCGATGCGATGCTACACTCGTCAGTGAAGCCTACACAGGTAGATCACCTACATATACTATTCCAGTGATCACCTAAGGCAGGAATCGAGGGATGCCCCGAGCAGCTATGCTGCAGTGTGGGCTTTTACGCCCAACGCGACGAGTGTGCCGACTGGCTCAGATCAGGGAATGCACGTTCAAACTTATTGAGGGAGCTGATATAAGAAAGATACTAATGGTATCACCGAACGCAACCCCAATCTCGTGATACAGACACAATATTATTAGATCGCTAAGCGCTCTCCTAACAGTTAAGCCGAGCGCCAAGTATCGGGTCACGTACGTGCCGGTACGTGGTGTGCTGCAAGGGTCGCCCCAGCCGGGCATATTTATCTGACACGTGCTCATCTCGGCGGCAGCTCGGCGCGGATTACGACACGCTGCTGGCGCTCTGCGACCGCTTCCTTCCTGAAATGTCAGGCGACGGCCCCGGGGGGCCCGCCGCGCGAAGGGCGGCAGCGGAAACTCGTACCTGTCAGTTGTAACGTAGCGGTCACTGCGCGACAGCTGTTCGCGTGAGCACGCACAGCTGCCTCAGCTCAGGTTCGGTTCGCAGGGCTGGGCGCGGCGCAGCTGGCGCTGGCGGCCAGCATGGAGCAGTTCGAGTTCGCGTGCATCGGCGCCTCCACCACGGAGGACGAGCGCGTCATCGGCCGCTCGCTGCACCACTTCGCGCAGCTCATCCGCACCATCGAGGACGAGCGCGACCGCATGGTGAGCCGCCTCATCCGCCTGCATCGACATTTCATATTATTTATGTGTATAGCATACGGAGCATATTCCGTGTGAAGTGTTCGGTCGCGCCTAGTCGGAGTTAGCTCACCGGCCGGGAAGTCGCGGCACCCGACATGCAGACGCTTTGGCTGCGAGGCGGGTTAGAAGAAAAGGAGGCTGGCAATTTTTCAGACGGGCTCTCTTTCTTCAGGAACCATTTAAAATCCTTACAAAGATCCCGTCTCACCGGCATCTGCGTGACCGGCCGGGGCCGCCCCTGCGCAGCCCGCCCAACAAAATACTCGTCCGTCCCGTGGGGCGCCAGCACCGAGCTAACCGACTGCTCAGTGTCGACTCGTGACAAGCTTTCCAGCGAGTGCGAGCGAGGCAACTAAATATACAGTAGTAATAATATATTAATATGATTCGCTGATGTTTGAGGCAGCACAGGCTGATGGGCCCCCTCTGTCGGCAGCTCGGGCGCGCGCACGACCAGATCATCCAGCCGCTGGAGCGGTTCCGCAAGGACCACATCGGCGCGGTCAAGGTAACGCCACGGGTGTAACGGGCGCTCCGCCTGAGGCAGCGCTCGTCAGTCAATCGGTTCAGCTCGTGAGTGAGCCGGCGCGCCCGCTACTGACGCCACCCTGCAGCGGTGTCGGCACGCCAGTGGCCGCTAGCGAGCGCGCCGCTCCCTCACCGGCCGTAATGTCGCCGTTTCGGTTGCAGGAGGGCAAGAAGAAGTTCGACAAGAAGACTGCCAAGTTTTGCCAGAGCCAAGAGCGCACCCTGTCGCTGTCCACCAAGAAGCCCGAGGCCGTGTTCCAGGAGGTAGGTATGGCGGCTGCGCTCGCTCCGGCGCCAACTGTGGGGATGGATCATTCCGAAGATTGAAAACACCCTCCTATTTTTGAAGTCATTTAGGGCTGAAGCTGCTGAGTCTGCTCAGAAAATCTATCTGTCCGTTTGCCCGATCGTACGCCTGCGAATGAATGTTTGGTGGAAAGTGATGGTCCCAATTTGGAACTAAAATGTAACTTCTGATTCTCCCGACGGCGGCGCGGACGTCAGCCAACACATGACCCGGGACACACGTTGCATGGAATTTAAATCTGTAGCAGTCGAGCGACAGAGTACGACCGGCCCGGCGGCATGTACGCATGTAATAGCGTACCCCGGAATAGCACTAACACTAGCATATATCTATTTTGTTTCTATTTGTATCTGTGGCCGGCTCTCTGCGCGGCACTCGGCGAAGCTGGTAAACTGTATTCATCTAGACTTCATCGATAAGTAGGCGGCGCCAGCAGCGGCGCGGCGCACACGAGATGGTTTGTGTGGCGGCGGGAGCCGAGGCCGGGTTCGGTTGTATGTGTAGTCGGCGGCTACACTGTAAGTTGTAATGTGGTCGACTGGCGCTGAGCGGCCTCGCGTCTGCCGACTGCTGCTCGTCTCTGTGTGACGCTGCTCGCGCTGCGCAGGCGGACGCGGCCATGGACATGGCGGAGCGCGACTTCTGCCAGGCGTCGCTGGAGTACGTGTTCCAGCTGCAGGCCGTGCAGGAGCGCAAGAAGTTCGAGCTGGTGGAGACGCTGCTGGGCTTCGTGTTCGGCTGGTGGACCTTCCACCACACGGCGCACGACGTGCACGCCGACGCCGAGCCGCTGGTGCGCGACCTGCAGCTGCGCATACAGCGGGTACGTGAGGCAGCCCCTCGCCGCCAGGCGACCCTCGCCTCGCGGCATTACCGTCCTCCCTGTAGTTACGTTATCTACACAAGCGACTCTTAAACGCCAGTTATTATATAACTGTTCCATTATTTGTTACCTTATAAAACTAATTCATATATTTTATATTTCGATTCTATTTAATTTTAATCATTGTAATTAGATGAATAGTGTAGGAAGTAATATTACAGCATTGCCCCACCAAGTTTTCACGTGTGCTGAATGCTGAATAAGAGCAATATGTACATTACTGGTTCTGGGGGGTTCATTAGAGTCACCCGAGGGTCCCAAGGCTTCCCCCGGGATGGTGCCCGTCAGCCCGCCGCCTGCGCCGGCTGCGGGGTGGCCCCGCGCGTGGCGGCGGCCGAGGAGGAGCCGCCCGTGGGAGAGCGGAACCGTGTTAAGTGAGGCGGTGTGCGCCGAAGACTCCCGCCCGCGTCCCCTAACACACTAACCCCTCGTGCTTCTGTTTGGTTCAGCTAACCGTTTGCGCTGCGTCTGAGTTAGAGTGTTCGCGGAGTGCATTAACTACTTCTGACAAATAACCGACATTTTGTGCGATTAACATCCGACATGGCGTCCACATCGTGATCCGTACTGTTGGCGACGCTCGGTAACGTCAGGACGACTGACTGCAATGAAGGTTAAGGATCACGATTGTTACGTTGAGCCGGTCTCGTTGCCGCGATTTCTTATTATAGTTTAGTTGTTTTCGCTGCAACATCCAGATCGCTCTTTGGGATCAAATTATCAAAGAAAAGCAGTCAATAACTGGCTGTGGGGCCTGTTGTTGCGCCACACAACTAACACCGCTCGCTGCCGGCGCGCCCGCGCCCCGCGCCCCGCGCCCCGCGAGCCTAGCCAGGGCCTGGCGGGGCTGACCGGTAGTCTTTTGCAGACGCGGAGCAACTTCGAGGAGACCAGCAAGCAGACCGAGTCGCTCATGAAGAAGATGATGGAGCTGCGGCAGACGGTGAGCGCCGCGCCTCGCTCGAGAGCCCCGCGACTCGCCGGCGGCAAACAAATACATCCATTCTCCATTTGTAATCTCCTCGGATCTACATCGAGGAAGAACATGTTATTGCAATTTTGTTCTGTTCAAAAAAACATCCAAGCTCGTTCACAAATATTTGATAATTAAAAGTTTGAAATACTGAGCGGCTCGCGTCTGTGTCGCAGAGCAAGGACGTGGAGGGCGCGGAGGAGGCGGCGGGCGCGGCCGGCGCGGGCGTGGCGCGCGCCGGCTACCTGTTCCTCATGGAGAAGAGTAAGTCGCTTTGCGTCCGGACGATGCTCGATTTATTTCATTCAAGTACACGTACCGAATAGATAGAAAAGTCACGCCCGGCCCGGCTCCCGCGGCTGACCGACTGACATAATACAATGGCCGAGCTGACTGACAGCTCCGCGCCAACTCGCGGACCGGACGCGGGCACCCCGGCGTCAACCGAGCCCCTTGTATGCGCCCGACGCGCCACCAACGCGGGCCGGCCGCGGGGCGCGGGCCGTCACACGTCATGTCAGCGTACGGCGGCTGCAGTTCCGATGTTACAGTCGTACACGTGTAGAATTTATTTCGCTGTGCCAAGCCGCCGGCAGCGGCATCTGGCGGTGCTGCGCCGCCGCTAGATGGCGCTGCCCGCGCTGACCCGCGTGCGTGTGCGCAGAGGCGTTCGGCACCACGTGGACCAAGCACTACTGCACCTACGAGAAGGGCGCGCGCGTGCTGGCGCTGATGCCCTTCAACCAGATCAACGTCAAGATTGTGAGTATGCCACCTCTATGTATGACATTTTACTGGATCCATCTTACGATCTGCGGGGGGGGCGCGAGGAGCCCCCGTCGACGCCTTCTTAGTTATTGACTTTCTTCGATCGTTCGATCGGTCGGTTTCCTGGTTTCACTAACGAGCGGGGCCCGCGCGCCCCCGCCGACAGAAAAGACTGGCTACATTCAGTTCAGATAGGAAGGGTCGAGTCTATTTATTTATTTATTTATTTATTTATTCATTTATTTGCTTCCACATCCAACAGACATGAGGCCCGGTCAGGGCATTGCAAACAGTACAATTGTTATACATATTCGTCATATTTCAATGTTAAACAATACAATAAAAAATTAAAAAATTAAAATAAAAAATTAAAAATAAAAATTAAAAATAATAACAATAATAGTTCAATAAGTCAAAAAATAAAAATTTAAACATTTAATATTTTAATTGTTACGCATCGGCTGATGTCCAATTGAGGCCTTAAGTATTTAATAAAAATTAAGGAACTTTTATTGGAAGTTGGAACAGTTCGTCTATCCTGTAGAAGCTTCTAAGGATGAGCCATTCTTCCGGAACGTAACGTTTACACAAAGCTTGCGGGGCGAGACTTGAGTAGAGCCGCCCCGCACGGCTGGCACTGAGCGCGTCGCAGGCGGGCGGCGCGGACAGCGTGCCGCTGGCGGGCGCGCGCGCCGCGCTGGACGCCGAGCGCCGCTTCTGCTGGGAGGCCGTGCCCGCCGAGCGCGAGCGGCCCGCGCTCACGCTGCAGGCGCTGGGCGAGCGCGACCGCGCCGCCTGGCTGCGCGCGCTGGACGCGCTGGCGCCGCCGCACGCGCGCGCGCCCGGCGCCGCGCCCGCCGACGAGGCCTGGCCGCTGGACGACGCGGGCTTCGCCTTCGTGCGCCGCATCGTGGCCGCGCTGGAGGCGCGCGGCCTGGACGAGCAGGGCCTCTACAGGTACCCGCGACCCTCCCTGTTGTATTCATCGAGTGCAGACACATCTTGTTAGCCCTGACATTGACAAGCTTTTTTTTTCGGACTGTCTATTAGCTGTGCTACCTTATTGGTTGCCACAGCGTAACCGGGCTGTTTGGCGAGCTTCGGAAAGGAGCGCTTAGGTCGGGGGAGTAAAAAGAAGCCGCAACTGAGCTCTCGTAGTATCAATCCGACTCCGATTGATTTTTCGAAATAACTTTTCGAAAAATCAATCGGAGTCTGTGTGTCTTAAAGTGCTGAGCGATAGTGTCAAGTTGTAGGTCTCTGTGCAGATCTACGTAAAGCTGCGTATAGATTAAGCGCGGCAAACCATCGAACATTGGCGCGCGGGGCGGCCGCGCTCTATGTAGACGGGATTGCCGCGCGCGGCGACGCGAACGTTGCCGCGCTCGAACGTGCCGCGGGGCGATCCGCTCGCTGTCGGTTTTTGAGACCGCATCAAAGGAGCTCCAGTCGTTCGCTCGCGCGCAGTGGGGACGTACTTTGTACTTTTGGTTATTTGGCTCGCGCGGCGAAAACGTTAAAATGGACAACGAAAAGTGGTGTTTACTAATACAAATGTATAGCGCTAAAGAATTTTTGTGGAACAACAAATCCTCCCAATACCACAATCGCTGAGGTATGATGCGTGGGTAGAAATCAGTAAGAAAATGGATATACCTATTCCTGACTTGAAAAAGAAAATGACTACACTTCTATTAGATATAATTTTTTCATCTATCAACGCCTTTTTCTTTTATTTTTTTTACAAATAAGATAGTCAATCACAATGAAAGCGGTAGTCGCCCGACCACGCGCGTCCATCCTCGCAGGTTTACAAGAGAACTGGTCTGACTACCCGCCGCGGTCTGTTCGTGATGGATCGCCTGCCGCGCGCGGCTGTCACGTACAACTTAAATCATATCTACATATTGGCTCGCGCGGCAAATGAACGTCAACTCTGGTCGAACATTGGCTCGCGCGGCTGCCGCGCTTAGTTTATACGCACCTTTACGCACGCACCAGGGACAGCCGGTTGCCGTGCGCATGAAACGATTCTGAATCGTTTGAAAGGTTTTATACGTGGGACGAAGCGCTATGGCGGCGCTCGCGTAACACATGATTGGACGGATACAAGTTTTATATAATGTCACTTTGTGACGGAGAGGTAGTTTCCTGCGTTTATTAATCATGAAGTAGAGTCTGTTAAAAACAAAGCGGGCTTTCTGACTGACTCTACGCGTGTGCGGCGAAGAGGACGGCCAAAGGGAGGCGAGCGTCACTCGCACGATTGTATACACGTCGAGTCAGTCGAGGGCGCTGGTCGCAGGGTGGCGGGCGTGTCGTCCAAGGTGTCGCGCCTGGTGGCGCTGGGCCGCGCGCGCCGCCTGCCCGAGCCGCTGGAGCCGGCCGAGTGGGAGAGCAAGACGCTGGCGTCGGCGCTGAAGGCCTACCTGCGCGCGCTGCCCGAGCCGCTGCTGACGCGCGCGCTGCACCACGCCTTCCTGCAGGCCGCCAAGAGCGAGCGCGCCGCGCGGCCGCGCGCGCTGCACGCGCTGGTGCGCGCGCTGCCGCCGCGCAACCGCGACATGCTGCGCCTGCTGCTGGCGCATCTCGCCCGCGTGGCCGCGCGCTGCGAGCGCAACCTCATGACGGCCTCCAACCTGGCCGTGTGCTTCGGGCCCACGCTGCTGCGCGCCGAGCGCGAGACCGTGGCCTCCATCCTGGAGCTCAAGTTCTACAACGTGCTGGTGGAGGCGCTGCTGGACAACTTCCCGGCCGTGTTCGCGCCGGAGCCGCCGGACGAGCCGCCGCCCAACGGCGTGCCGAGGTGAGTGTCCATCGCCCGGCCGGCCCTCAGGGCTCGGCGCGCGCCTCAGGTAAGCTTCCCCCTCAATTGTTCGTCAGTCGTGTGACGTCAGCAGCGGCTGCTGTGATGCATATGAGGACGATGGCAGTTGGTGAGTGAGCGCTCCCGGCGCCGCCCCGCGCCGCACGCGACGGGGCGGCGACGCGCAGCGACCAAACATTATTAAAAAGTGATTAGCAATGGTCGCCGCTGCGGATTATATTTCACAAGGTAAACTTACAGCTATAGAAGAAGTAAATGGATAAGAACAGAACAAAATTAAGGCTAAGTACAAGTTTTCACAAATAGAAGTAATAATACAAAACAAGAAAAACTCAACTGAGAAGAAAAAGAATAGAAAGGGGTCTATAGATGTCTAATAATAACAATAAGGAGAAAAAACAAAAAACTGAATCTGGTCAACTAAACAAAAATATTTAACTAAAATTAAACAATTCGCCGGGCGGGGTCCTGCCAATGTGGCGGCGTGCTGCTAAACGTGACACACTCTTTGTTATTATTGATAAATGTATTAAAAGATAGATAAGGCAGGTCTAAGCATATATGAGCTTATTCGATACTCGGTACGCGTGCGTGGTGGCCGTAAGGGTAAGAAGGTTCGGGGGGGAGTGTTATTGGGGAGTTTAAATGATAACTTCCCAAGAAGCTGTGCACAGTCAACTACGTTATCAGTGATATTGATAAGATACGAAATATCACTTATATTTGTTCGAGTGGCGAGTGAAGGTGTGACGGGCACACATACCTTACTAGCTCATATTAGACTTGATTTTAAATTTGTATTTGAGGAATCGAATAAATTACAATTGTAACGCTACAAACAAAATTCAACTCGTCTCTCCAACTTGCCAAGTTGAGGCTAGATGGCGCTGGCTGTATGTTGGCAAAAAGTATATCGCGCTAGAGAGATCGCCGGAGCCTACTATAAGCGCTAGTTCAGACACGGCGGGAACCGCGCGATTATAGAATCGCATGGAAATCGCCCGGGCCTTATTTATATGAGTTACAAGTAACCGTTCAGACGTAACAACGCGGTTACCGCAACCAACCGCCAGAAAATAGAATCGCGCGGTTCCCGCGCGTTTCAATTACTATGGAGCCTTTACTTCGCGTTCAGTTGCGTTGCGGATACCGCGCGGTTAGCACGTCACAGCTCGCGAGTTCACCATGGATCGTTAAGACACTGAACTATTTATTGATGAAGTGGAAAAGAGTATGCAATATGGGATCTTCAGTGTGAAGATTACTCAAATAAAATTATCAAGAACCGAGCTTGGCAAGAGTTGGTGGATGTACTATTTGATCACTTAATATTGAATGCACCTAATACCGCCAATTCTTTTCTTTTTTTCAAGGAGCAACCACAGTAAACACACTTCTTTGTCGACCTCCATTTTCAAACTGACGTTATCCCCGCACGAAAATCGCTTAAAAACCGCCGCTGTCTGAACAGCATTACATTACGGGTTCAAACCGCGCGATTTGTAAACGCGCGATTCCCGCATGTCTGAACATGCGCTAAGACACTGCCACAAGCCAGCGCATGATGACCCTGACCAGATTCAGATTGGGAGTTATTCCGATCGGATCGGATCCACGGGATCAATCTCACCCGACTTAGGAGACGGCAGTGCTTCAGCGAGCGCTTTCCGATTGTGGAGACCCTCGCCGGACTCTGTCGTTCTCCAATGTCGTGCTTCCGACCTTTGCTTCCACTGCGTGGGACGTTGGTGAAGATACCGACCGAGGTTTCGACGCCGCCGCGCCCGCTGCGCTCAAATCATATTGATACCAGGTACGGGAGCACCGCAGCTGTGAAGCTTACTAAAACCTAACGTTTCATTTAAGGGTTAAAGGGAGCGAGCTGTTTTTCCACAAGCCGGTTCGATCCCGGTCTAGGTATGTTTGTTTGTTTCACAAAAATGTAATGAATGGTGCACGGGACGGCGTGACGTAGACGGCGGCCGATGACGTCACGGCGGCCCGGCCCCGCCACCGCGCCCACTAAATATCCTGGAATATCCTGGATCACAAAGATATGTGACCTTCTTTGTAAACCTTCAACAATTGAGACAAACGCGAGCCGACGCCCACCACATCGCCGTCGACCCTTAGCCTCGAGGTGCTGTGCAACGCCAGGCTGATGTGTTCATGATTTGGTGTCATCCGGTGTCGGCCGCGTCTGCGTGCGGCTCTGCAGGTGAACGCCACGACCTCGAGTATTAAAAAATAAACGAATTCTAAAAAACTTCGTTGGATACTTTAATATAAAGATGCAGACAGAGTCGCGGGCGACGGCTAATTGAAAGCTCCAATTTCATCATTATTATTTGAGTGGACGGTGCGCCAAGGCCTCCGCCGGCGCCCCGGCCAGGTGCAGCGCGCAGGTGCGCGGCGCGGCCCGGCGCGGGCGGAGACGTCGTCGAATCAGATTTGCATTGAAGGCGAGTGATCACGCCGCTGCTAATAATGTCGAACTGTAAAGCGGCGGGCGGCGACGGGCCGGGACGCCGCCGCCGGCGCTCGCCATTGAACTCTACGCACGGATAATTCGTGCGAGTCTGATTATCACGTATGTCGTCGAAACAGCGCGAATAATAAAATAAAGCAGCGGCGCGGCGCGGCGGCTGCGCGGCGCGCCAGGTAGCAAAAAAAGAAGCGCACAAATGAAATCCGGGCCACGTGTGTCCCGCCCCCCGGCCCCGCGCGCCCCCGCGGGGACAATGTGCCGCGCCAGCTGGCGGCCGCACATGTGCCGGTACCTGCCCGGCCGGCCTCAGGTGCGCCGCGCGCAGCCAGACAGACAGATTGTATGCTTTTGGTCGGAGTGACGAGCGAAATTTAGATGTGAACTTCAGCCAGCTGAGGTCAGCGTGTAGCGGCCCGCGCCGCCTGCGCGCAGTGCTACCGATCTTGCCGTGAACACTCGCCGAGCGCAGCACTCTACGTCGCTGCTCGCCGGCGGCGGCGCGGTGATGACGCTCTGTGTCGCCGCCGCCGGCGGCTTCCCGGGGCGCCGGCCTCGGGCGAGGACACTCATCTTTGATTGTGCTCATTTGATCTACTTCATTGTATCAGTTGTCACGAGGACAGCGGAAATAGTCATGTTAGCTAAATTTCAAGCAACCGGCTCCGAAACTAAATTGCCTCTTTTGGTAAAAGACTGAGCCGCCGGCGCGTGTGCAGCGAGAGCCGCGCATCCCGCGCAGCTGCGCGCCGGAATGCGCACCTGCCGCCGCGCGCACGGCAGATGCGCCTCCGCTTGTGTTACATCTGAAGAATGTCCGCCGAGTGCTGCGCGCTGCGCTCGCTGCTGGACCAAATATCAATTCGAATACTTCGAAAATAAGGTGTCGGGGCGCGGCGGGGATGTACCGAGGGACGCGTTCATTGTTCAAAATTGTATGAATGGCGGAAAGATAAAAAACGAGTAGCGCGGCGCGGAGGCTGCCGAACCCCGCGGCGCCACCTGCCAGGTGCGCATAAATAGAGCGCCGCGGCCGCGGCCGGCGCAGTCGTCGCGCGGCCGCAGCTCCATGCGCAGCTCGCCTCTCTCCGCGCGACCTATAACTATCGGATCGAGCAGGTGACCGGTGCTCTCAGTGAATTGCTGTCGCGATGATCATTTGCCTGTCTGGATTTGTTATTGCGGGGTTGGTACAACAGTTAATTATGTTAATGTAATGTTACAATTGATCTAGAGGCACTTCATTTATTTACACTTAAGAGTTTAATCAAATTTAGTATTCGAAGTGAATTTGTGCTTGTAAATGTTTCCGCAACCGAACGGCCCTATCCAAAGTTAATAAAAATTATCCTTAACATAGATTTAGTTCAAAATTACTGATTTTCAGAAGTGTAACTCAACTTTTCATAAATTAAAATAAAATAATTGAGCCACGGAGCACATTAAACCTAATAACCGGTAGTGGACTGTCCGCGTTCTCTGAAGCGTCCAGCGCACAGGGCTGCAGCTGTCCCAACAGCTGGACTCAAACGTCCGTCGGCAGGTCATAGCACTTCGGCAAGAGGGGTTTCACAGGAACTCAATTAAAGACGATCAAATAAGCAACTAAACAAATTTATTACGCAGTAAACCTTTAAATCTTTATGCAAATATATACTTCTACGAACAGTTGAACCCAATATTAGGAAGAAATCTGCGGCTTTCAATATCAACTCGTTAAAGGTCGCTCTAACCGACAGTTACTAACATCCGGAGCTGATGCCTTCCAGCGAACCATTCATATAAAATATACTCTTGTAGCTTATCATCTAAACTAAACTAAAATCACCAGATAACAATGCAATGGTTTATATAATAACTTAACACTAAATATACTTTGACAATAAATCCTAATTAAATATGATACAGATTGTTCACTCGTAAGTTTTACTATTCAATTCACGTACGCCTTTTTATTTACATACTTACATTTACAATGTATTTTTTTGAATACTAAATACATAATGCGACCCGCGACCCGCACTTGTATATCTGAAATAACTCACCGGCTGCGACGGGTACAAGAACTATTGATCGCCATCGCCCATTCAAAACGATCGCAAGCCGCGGCCGAAGCCTTCCACCAGGCCGGAATTACACCCACACTTAAGACTTAAGTTGCTGTAATTGTTAATTGTACTTGTTCTCACGCCGCGTTTGTCTGTTGCAGCGCGCCGCCCGCCGCGTCCGCGCGCAGTGACATCGTGAGTATACACGTCTTCTGATGCTATTTAAACTTCTGTTGCTTGTCGTCTCAGTCTCGCAGTGGAGGGTAACCGTGGTGTCTGTCGCGCAGGGCGACATGCTGGCGGTGGCGGGCTGCGCGCCGCCGCTGTACGCGCCGCACCAGCAGCTGCTGCTGCAGCTGGCGCGGCCGGCGCGCGGCAGCAGCGGCTCGGAGTCGGCGTCCAGCGCCAGCGCGTCGCCGCCGCCGGGCAGCCGGCGCGTGCGCACGCTGTACGCGTGCGTGGGCGAGAGCGAGGGCGAGCTGTCGTTCGAGCCCAACCAGATCATCACCAACGTGAGCGCGTCGCCGGAGCCGGGCTGGCTGCGCGGCTCGCTCAACGGCAAGAGCGGCCTGGTGCCGCAGAACTACGTGGAGCCGCTGCCCTAGCGGCGGCGGCGCGCCTCGGCCAGTGTACATACGGACTTGTTGACTATTTTAACTATTTATACTATATTATATGAATGTTGTGAATTTTGTACCAAATATACTTTAGTGTATGTGGATTTGTATTATAGACTATAAAGCTATACTAATATTATAAACACTGGCGTTTCATTTTCACCTTGCCGTCGAGTTTGTTCGATCATTATCAGAGTCAGAACAAACTACCGACCGCCGCGGGTCTCGACACTAACCGACGTTACACGAAGGATATAAATCGCATTTATAGTTAACTTGTATAACCAAAAAGTTAATCAAATAACTGCTCGGTTTTTTTTAAGAAACCTTTGTTTGTTGTTCTGGGGTCCCTCAGGGCTCTCACCTCGGTCCTTTACTATTTAACATCTTTGTTAACGATGTATTAAAAACTCTCATTCGCTTGTGTATGCAGATGACACAATTTTTCAAAATTTAATTTGTATTGAAATAGGCTTAGAATTAACCATTTAGTAAGATAACTGCGTAGAGTTGTTGGGGCGGGAGAGCCGGCCGTCCAGCGTGACAAACAATTGCTTTTCCATAAATATAAAGCATATTATGCTCGGATTAATTTTTCGCAAAACAACCGACTCTAAAAACTCTTTAACTCACTTTTAAGATCGACCTGAACCACGCCTCCAGTGCTTGGAACCCTCAATATGCAGTCTACGGGGACAAGTTAAAAAATATTCAACTATATAAAATGTTTGAATAAAAGGTTTCGATCATTTAATACCTACTACTACGTTCAGAACTACAACAAGGAGACATACACATCAAATATTTTTATATAAAGACATCGTTATTTCTTAAACAAAGTAATATATCGTGTAACTAGCTTGGCGCAACACACACAGGAATAATATGTTTTCAACTCCACTCGCCAAAACCAAATATAGTCAACATAGATTCATTATTCGTGCTTGTGATACTCGTACAATAACAAATACAAAAATGTGGACAAATTCCAATATAAATACTAAAAAGAAATGTACAACAACAAGGCTCGATGGCAGCGAGTGAACCGTCGCGTCACGGTCGGTATGTGCTCAATTATCTTTGATACAATAAACAGACTCCTGCCTCAGAAAATGTTTATAATGTTAACTGTGAACAGTTTACTGGCGTGTGTATCCTCTTGAATTGACTTTAGTTATATGAATAAGCTGCATGAATTAAAAACAAAAACAACAAAAAAACCCCTTTCCAATAAAACGCATCTCAAAGTCGTCTTAGCTTTAACGGAGATATGCAACACAATCTACAGAAGGTGTGTCACTCTTCACTCAACAAAAAGCGGCCTAAGCCTGTCTCTGGCGCTCCGCAATAAATAAATAGCTAACACTGAGCGCACGCGCACTATCACAGGTGTTATGTATGTCTGTTGCTCCTGTCCGCCGGAACCTCTCAATTAATTTGGCTGAAACTTTGAAAGGAAAAAGATTACACCTGACTTGCATTCAACACGGTTATTTATAATCCCGTCAGCTTCCAGCGAACTGCGGGAAACATGAACGGAAACCGGAATGAGCCGGTATAATCTTCTTTTACAAAATATTCCACAGGAGTTTCACAAGTCCCGGCCATCAGTCTGTGTGTTATAATTTCCCGCGACAGAAGCAACCACAAGCACAGCCTGGCGCCTGCCGTCGGCCCGCGTCGTTAGTCAGTGAGTCAGTTTTGTCGCGAAAACCAAAGTGTGCATCGTTATTTTATATTCACATCACTAAAAACCAAGAAATTAAATGATTTCCGAGCTTGAAACCTCACAAAAACACCCGCCAACTGACAGCGTGAATATAACTGGATATACTGTGTCCAGACGTCTCATGAGTGCTTGAAAATTAATAGTATTGGGTATGCATTTTTATACTCGACAGTAAGTCAAAATGCATATCCAATTTTTTTTGTGGTGGGCGCCTTCGACGGCGGTTTATGTTAATTTTAGGCGCTGACATCAGCTCTTCAAAGGACTTAATTTAGATCTCCGCGCGTCAACTGAGCGTTGTGACCGTGGCGTCGTATGAGCGGCGGAAACGCTCGTTTTCATACCGACGTGCTCCGAACAGGAAGTTGTCTTAAAGCAATTCTTTGTCGGCTGGAGTTTAAACCACTTTTTACTTTCGTAGACTCATAATTAAAACTCTTAAAAATTATCTCTTTCCTTCGTGCAGACCGCCTCGACGCAGCGGCCGACAAACTATGTGCTAGGTATTTATAGTTATTTTTTAAATTATAATGGCGTTGATCACTCGACTGCAGCACTACGCCCGAGACAATTTATTGTTAGCACTAGTTTTGAATCGTCATCGCCATTTCTGCGAAGCGCGAGGATTTGCAGCGCGTGATGCCGAGACCACCCGCCCGCCGCAGGCCGCGCGCCTCGACCATTTGTAGATTTAAAAAAAAACGTCCCGAAAAGCTATATATTTCACATTGTCTGTAGGCACGTCACCCGACGAGGCCGTCATCCGCTGGCGAGTGCGTTCGGCGTGACGTCACAGGACCCCGTCGGAACCCGCCGCGAACTACTTCGACTCCTATCTCGTCACATTTGTCGGCTTTAACAGCACCAGTGCGTCGCGCGGCCGCCGCCCCCCGCGCCCTAGCTGCCGCCCGCGCCCCCCGCCAGCCGCTCCAGGCGCCGCGCCTCCCCCGCGCGCACCGCCCGCGCCAGCGCCGCGCACTTGTCCTGCAGCGCGCGCTGCCGCGCCGCCGCCTCCTCCGCCGCCAGCCGCGCGCCGCGCCGCAGCTCCGCCGCCGCCGCCTCGCGCGCCGCCAGCGCCGCCTCCAGCTCGTGCGCGCGCGCGCCCGCCGCGTCCGCGCGCGCCGCCGCCGCCTCCGCCTCCGCCTCCGCGCGCGCCAGCGCCGCCCGCAGCGCGCGCTCCTCGCCCGCCGCGCGCGCCGCCGCCGCGCCCGCCGCCGCGCCCAGCCCCGCGCGCACGGCGCCGCCCAGCCGCGCCTCGCGCTCCGCCAGCACCAGCAGCTCGCGCCGCAGTCGCCGCACGTGCTCGGCGCGCCGCTCCGCCGCCAGCGCCGCGCGCGCCAGCGCCTCCACGTGGCGCGCCGCCTCGAACGACTCGCCGCGCGAGCGCCGCAGCTCGGCCGCGTCCTGCGCGCGCGCCGCCTCCGCCTCGCGCAGCGCCGCCTCCGCGCGCAGGCGCGCCGCGCTCTCGGCGGCCAGCGCGGCCTCGAGGCGCAGCTCGCGCTCGTGCGCGGCGGGCGGCGCGGGCGCGCGCGGCGGGCGCGCCAGCAGCGCGTCGCGCTCGTGCGCGGCGGCGCGCAGGCGCTCGCGCAGCGCGGCGGCCTGCAGCTCGAGCGCGCGCGCGCGGCGGCAGCGGCCCAGCAGGCGGCGGTTGCGCTCGGCGTGCTGCTCGCGGCGCCAGCGCTCGTACATGAGCTGCGCGTGCGCCAGCGCCAGCTGCTCGGCCAGCTCGTGCGGCGGCGCGGGCGGCCGGCCGGCGTACAGCGCGGCCAGGTAGTCGTCGAGGCGCTGGCAGGGCGCGGGCGCGGCGCCGGGCTCGTCGTCGGCGGAGGCCTGCGGGTCCACTCTACGTTTGGCGGCTTTTCTGCGATACGTGTCGGGAAGGCTGACTTCCGAATCGTACGGAGTCCGCTTGAATGTACATGCTCTGGATTTAACGAGCTCGTATTTACGTGACAGAGTTCAACAAGTAGACGTAGACGGGAAACGGTCTAACGGGTCATTTGTGAAAATAGGGGTTCCTCAGGGATCTATATTAGGACCTTTTCTGTTCCTCATTTACATAAATGACCTTCCTTACCTTACTAAGGACAATAGCGGGATAGTATTGTTTGCTGATGATACATCACTCGTTTTTAAAATTAAACGACGTGAAACAAATGTTGACGAGGTAAACAACTCTCTCGCGAAAGTAGTACATTGGTTTGAGGCTAATAACTTAGCACTTAATGGGAAGAAAACAAAGTGTATTAAATTCACGTTGCCCAATGTTAAACAGGTGAAAACCAGTGTACTACTTAATATTTAAAGATTATAAAATAATGACAGTGCATAGCCAATATATATATATGAAAATTTGATGTATGTTCATAAAAATATTGATAAATTCATGAAAAAAATGGACTGTAACGCACTGAACATCAGAAGTAAAAGTAAGCTTGTAGTACCGTTTAGTAGGCTGCACAAAATTAGTAACTCATTCAAAGGAAATTGTATTTTATTCTATAATAAATTACCTATTGATTCTTGGAGATGTCTATCAATAAGTTCAAAGTTTTATAAAACGAAAGCTTGGGTGTGAATTGCTCTATTTTCATAAGTACTCTAATCTATTATTGATAACGTGATGATGATATTATTGGTTAGGTCGTCAGCCTCCTAATCAGAGGTCGGCGGTTCGAATCCGGGCACGCACCTCTTAACTATTCGGAGTTATGTGCGTTTTAAAAAATTTTTTTTTTTTTTTCGGACTGTATTAGCTGTACAAACCCTATTGGTTGCCACAGCGTAACCAGGCTGTTTGGCGAGCTTTGGAAAGAAGCTCTGCCAGAAGAAATTTTGAGTCCTAGGGCTCGAAGAAACTATGGGAACGACTGCCTAAGGGCGCCTCCTTTGAGGCCGAACCTCGGCTTAGGCGACGTTTGGGATAACGGGGGGATCGGACGGTGAGTGGTCCGTACGTCTCCGAGGCCGTGGATGGAGCCCACGTCCGGATGACGTAAGATAGCGGGGACCTCGTCTTCGCCGGGGAAGACGGTGTGTAGCGTATGATTGTGTAGTAGGTAGTACGAGTGTGTTGTCAGTAGTCATCTGATCGTCAGGGTCATGAAGGATATGTTTAGGTCTCCTCTTGCGGAGAGGAGCGCTTAGGTCGGGGGAGTAAAAAGAAGCCGCAACTACGAGAGGGTTGGGGTGTCGGATTGATTTCTCGAAATAGATTTTCGAGAGTTTCTTAAAGTGCTGAGCGATAGTGTCAAGTTGTAGGTCTCCGTGCAGATCTACGTTACGCACATACCAGGGACAGCCGGTTGCCGTGCGCATGAAACGATTCTGAATCTGACTGACGAACGTGCCTGGTAAAGTGAGACGCTGCACGTTTAGCGTCCTCTACGGAGTCTATGGTGTCGGGGATTTCATTAAGGTGCACAGAGTCTAGTGTTTTAAGTCGGTCGGTTAAGTTTTTCCAATCTACTATTACTTTGGTCGGAGGGGGGGTGTCTACCGGGGGTCCTAGCTGGAGTAGGACGGGACGGTGGTCAGAGCTAAGCTCGTGTAGTACTTCTAAAGAAAACACATGAAGTGTGATATTCTTAAAAATAGCTATGTCCAGTATGTCGGGTCTGTCCAATGAGTTTTCATTGTACGGGTAACGCGTCGGTTCGTTGGGGGCTAAGATAGCAAAATCTATTTCATTACTTTGATACAATCGATTAAGTTGTCGACCATGTCCGTTAGTAGCTCGGGAATTCCAGCACTCATGTTTGGCGTTGAAATCTCCGGCCAAGATGACGGAGTTGCCAAGAGCGAGCAGCGGAAAGCTGCAGGAGTCGCGATTGCAGTCACGATGCGCCCAAACCGAGACTGACACAGACAACGGCCGCAAGTGTGAAGTGTTACCCGCCGAGTGACAAACCCAACAGGAGTCTGCGGGACCAACCTGTATGCGCTCCTCGCCGGGCACGCTGCGGTAGAAGTCGGCTATCAGGAACTCATACGGCGCCGGCCACACGTCCACCGTCTGCACCTCCACGGAGCGCGACGCGGCGCGCGCGCTCGGCGAGCACGACGCCGCGCGCCGCCCGGCCCGCGGCGCCGCGGCCCGCGCGCGCCCGCCGCGCTGCCCCGCGCGGGGGTCGCGCGCGCGCGGCTCCTGCTCCTCCGCGCCCGCCCACGCGTGCTCCTCGCGCGCGCGCTCCGTCAGCTCCAGCACCTCGCGGTCCTCCACGTTGAGCGGCTCGGCCACGCGCGGCTCCGGCCGCGCCAGCGCGCCCGCGGGCGGCGCGCCGCCGAAGGCCACCGGCGACTCGGCCGCGCGCCGCTCCAGCGCCACGCGCGCCAGCCGCGCCGCGTACGCCTCGCCCGGCGGCGACGCCTCCTTGCGCGCCTCGTCGCGCCGCCCGATGGCGCGCACGGCGCCCGAGTCGGCGGGGTAGCGGAAGCCGGCGCGCGGCTCCTTGGCCGGCGTGTTCTCCGGCGTGGCCTCCACCGCGGCCTCGGGCGGCTCGGCCGCGTCCGCGTCTGCCGGCAGCGGCGTGTTGGGCGCCGACTCCGCGCCGCAGCGCTCCGCCAGCGCGAACCACGGCTCCGCGCCCGGCCGCAGCGCCGCGGCAGCGCGCGCCGCGTGCGCTCCCGAGCCGGCGGCGGGCAACGCGCCGGGCGCGGGCGGGGCGGCGCGCGGCTGCGGCGACGGCGCCGCCGGCGCATCGCCCAGCTCGTCGGGCGCGTCGGCGCGGGCGCGGCGCGCGGCCTCCGCCTCGCCCAGGCGGGAGCCGCTCACGAGCGCGGGGTGCAGGCGCACGTGGCGCAGCAGCGGCGCCAGGCGCTCCCAGGCGGCGCGGGCGCCGGCCGAGCACTCGGCGCGCAACGCGTCCAGCAGCGAGCAGGGCTGCGCGGCGTAGAGCGCGTGGAACAGCGCGAGCTGCGCCAGGCGCAGGTGCGCGCGCGCGGCGGGCGCGGGCGGCGGCTCCAGCGCGGCGGGGCGCAGCAGCGCGTCGGCCAGCTCGGGCCAGTGCGGCGCGGCCAGCGCGGGCTCGGCGGGCAGCAGCGCGGCCAGCGCCAGCAGCGCGTTCAGCGCGGGCAGCGGCTCGCGCTCGCGCGGCGCGGCGCGCACGAGCTCGCGCGCCAGCGGGTGCGGCGGCAGGCGGTGCAGCCAGGGCGGGCGGCGCGCCACGAGCGGCGCCAGCGCGGCCAGCGCGTGCGCCCGCTGCGCGCGCTCGCCGCGCAGCTGCTCGAGCAGCGCGTCGAGCAGGTGGCGCGCGTGCGCGTCGGGCGCGCGCGCCAGCAGCTCGAGCGCGCGCGCGGAGCCGGTGCGCGCGTGGTAGAGCAGCAGCGCGCGCGTGAGCCAGGGCTCGCGCGCGGCGGCGTAGAGCGCGGCGGCGTGCTCGAGCGAGTCGCGCGCCTCCAGCAGCGCGAACACCTCGCCGGTCTCGCACGCGGCCAGCATCTCCGACCACCTGCGCCGACGCATGTATGAGCATATATAAACGCCCGCGTGCTGAGCAGCTCTGCTCCGACAAAAAGGGTAAATGAACCGGTTTTCGATTTGGGAGGAGAGTTTCCCCCCGGCACGCTAAACCTCAAACGCTCCAGAATTTCCGCTGACTCGATGTATCCGTTGATTGTATTTCAGTGACAGAAGGTTGCAGGATCGCGGCCGACAATCATACGCTTACGCTCGTGAACACGTTCCAATCTGTCACAGCGGAACAATTTCATTTGCCGCTTAATGAAACCTGTCAGCTCTGATGCTTTTTTCACAATTGTATGAAATTCAAAAAATCCAACATCTGCCTCCCGCAGCGGTAGTTGTCGCAATAAGCCCTATCAATTGTGGATTTTTTTCTGGTAAACTTAATATTCAATAATTTATCAGAGTTCAATCCTCTATGAAATAGTTCGCTAGAGTCGTCATAATGTTTTGGAGCCGTCCATAGGTATTGTTACGGGCTAGGGTTCTGGGATTGGCATAATAACACGGAAGCCGGAAACTGAGAACACAACTTTCCTGAGTCAACGCTCCGTAAAATCTGTTACACTTTCTCTATTTCTTCAGTAGTACTTCTTTTTGTTCCTGGCTGCACGCGACTCTGAACTGAACTGCCGATGTCGTCCAGCATCGAATCGATCTATCTTTTGACCTTAGCTATGTATTGTCTAGGAATCTTCTAGGTTCTAATCGATCAGCCGGTAAACTTGAGTCTCGCTCTACCCGCCAGTGACGAGCGTGGCGTTGCTGTTACGCTGTACCGGCGTAACAGCTCCTGCTGGCAGTTGACTACTTTAACAAGATGTTCTGAGCACGATTAAATCTACTATTCCACCTGACTGTGATAAGGTGTAGTTAGTCATACGATAATAAGAATTTTTTGATAAATCTGTGATTGTAAGTTGCTGCCAAGATATCGCTGTGCATTTTAACCGGAACCCCAGATCCACAGAACACACGCGTAAATAGCGATTGCTCCTTGATTCGGCCCGCCGAATACCTCGGGCCATATCTTAAGTAATCCGTTACAAGCAGATTGCCTGAGCTCGTGATTGGAAACGTCCACGGTCCAGTGCAATCTCTCCCCAGCAGCTCCAATATTGTAACATTTCATCGCTCCTCTGATTATTGTTTGAGTGCCTTAAACAGATTTATTTTCTATAGCTCTGTAACATTGACAAGCTTCTACAAGCTTCGTGACCTGTACTCAATGCTTCTTACTCTGCTCACATTTGCTAACAACATTATATCCTCAAAAGTGGTTGGTACATCACTAGTAAGTAGAGTAGTTCACTAGTTTCTCTGAATGGTTTAGGAAGCAAGTACTGCTCAACGCTGGGATCATTATAATCTTATAAATTCCCTGTCAATGAACTAGGACTGCAGTAACCCTAGCTTCTAGCTCAGTCATCTACTAGTCACTGATTAACGGTAGGTTCTAAGACAAATGAAAAAGGTAAAATGAACTCCCTGCTGTATGTAATCAAACACTATATCAAGGTGTGACAACCAATTTTTAGTAAATAGGTAAAGAGGATGTCTCTCAAAAACAAATTATGATCAAAACGAGGTTTCAACTTGCATGTATAAGGACTACCTGTCTAGTCTGGTCTGTGAACTCTCCTGTACCTCGGGCAGCCTTCTCATGACCAGTCACTTCAGCATTTCTCGCCTCAATCTGCCCTAGCATTGCCTGGGAAGTTACCACAGCTGTGTGCCCTTTATTTTGTAAAAGTTTAAAGAAAGTAAGGTTTCCTGTACAGGTATCTGAACTTGTCGTGGAATAAAACAGTAAAGATTTACTGAAAAATAAACCAGTTTAGTTACTTTTGTTTTCTTTTATGTCATTTGTAACAAAACCACACCCATTTTACTATTTACCTGACAGCTTTGTTGTAAGTTTACAGCTCACTTTCCCTGCAGTGAATTGTTATGCTATTTTGTTAACACTTTGTACATTCCTAAGAACAATGTAGGTGTAATAAAAATTTCAGGAAATATTTTATTTAATTTTATTTAATAGGAAGCCAACGTTTTATACAATAATTTACATTCAAAAATATATATATAATTCAACTTAATAGTAACATTGTATATGAGATGTTTCACTAAATTTAGACATTTAATAAAAATAAAGGAACAAAAAAAACAGTTCAATTGTACTAAAAGAATACTAATCTATTTTTAGATTTTTTATTTATAAAACAGGGTAGATTTTGAAAAATTCTTGATCTGCTTTTCTAAATATCTTAGAAGCTGTGATAAATCTGTTAATATGGGCGATCTACCTAGATTTGCTATTGTAGCTTGATTTCTAAAAGAATGCTCGTTTTCAATAAAGGACCTTACGTTATGCTTAGGTACTGCTGGTGTTCCCTGTTGGTTAAACTTAACCGTCCATGCCGTCTTTAATAATTTTATGTAAGAAACAAAGATCTAAAAGAAGTCAGTGTGATCAGATAGTGAAAGAATTTTGTAACACATTAAAAGGTCATTATAATGATTATCATCTCCAATTTTTGTTTTAATAATATATATCCATTGATGTGTCATTTGATTGTTCAGTCGGCTATTTAAAAATAATTGTATGATCTATCTTTCTCTGTTGAGTTACATTGTGTGGATTAAGATCATGCCAGGACTGTTATTATTATTAATACAGCTGCAGTGACCTGTTGCTCCGGCTGTGGCTGGCTCTTCATAAAATCAAGGAGCTAGAGGAAAATTTAGTAGATTACCAAATTTTGGCACAATGATAATTTAATTACAAGGATATAGTTTCATAATGATAAAGATTGTAATGTAGCAGTCACTTTTTTTTTAATTATTGATTAATTTTTGTCTTGATAACTATACTATACTAAATTGACCAAATGTAAAAGGTTTAATTCTATTCAAATTATTATTCAAACAATTTAACACCTGGCATTTAACATGTGGCTGAAACACACCAGAATGATGAAAATCAGTAGCATCAGAATATAAGAAAAAATATGTCTCAAAACAAATAATGCTTGAAAGCCCCTCCACACTGATGTTAAAGCTTAATATGATTGATTAAGATTGGAGACTCGAGTCATTATCTCTCAGTAGTAGCTTTCTTAAAAGTCACTTCAGTTTTAATTTCATGAATATAGTTACACTCCACAACTCACTAAAATATGAAAAAAATTGTTGATACATCCAGTGCCTTTTATTGGGTTATTTGAAGTCTATATTTTGATTTGATTTATACTGACAGCACACAGACACTCCTGGGGATTTATGGTAAGAAATTAAATCAAGTCTTTATTTTTGCCATTCTTTGGTCGTGTGAAAAATACATGCCATTTGCATAACAGTCATATCCTTATAAAGATAAAGGTTTTAGATTCATATTGCTTGGGAACAGAGCATTTTTCCAGAAAAAAAAAAGTTGTGTTCACTCTGTAGCCCTTCATTTATGTTTAGGAGAAAAATAACATTGACCCATTGCACACTGACATAATACAACTGAAGAAAAAAACAACAAACACACTTTTGTATTTATGATATTGATACGCTTTATGCCTTTAAATTGGGATGCAGATTTATAATATTCATGCACCATTTCCACCACTTTCTTTTATCCACCATTTCTTTGTGTTATTGCCCATAAATTGTTTTAGGTGTACAAATTTAGAGTACAAATAAAAATGTATGATAATAGGATTTGTCAGTGCGCTTATAATAGGTGCCCACGTCAGCTGAGAGCCAGCGCCGCACCGCACTTTAACAGCAGACTTACCAATTAGCAGTTCGGAGAGAAGATCCTTCGTTTACCGCAGCTGGAGGAATCTTGATTAACAATTAGGAACTCTGGTGAAAAGATGTTGCGACTACGACTTAGTAGGTGGATGTAACCAGATTTAGCCAGCGGAAGCTAGTAACCAACTTGTTACAATTTTATATATTTTTGCACAACGAAAAAGAAAGACCGACACCTAATTTTTTATTTTTTTGACGACTACAGTCAAACTCAAATGTCAAATTAGTTTTCTTTTTAATGTTACTTTATGGCCCTGAATTCAAGTCGTCTATGAAAATACCTTTCTGAAAAATATAAAAATGCTTAAAAATTATTATAAAAAAATTAACCTTTCTCTTTTTTACCGCAAAACGACTGAGTAAATTAATAATTAAAACTCTTAAGCTCTTATATAATTATCCTACACTGTTACAAATAAATTATAACTATGCTTAAAATATAGGTACATAGTATATAGAATTTTATTTTTGCAATTTTTATGGTTATAGGTATATGTATAATGTCAACTGTGTTAACTTTAGGATTTGCTTGCATAATATAATCAAAGTGATTTTTAACCATAAACTCATACAACAAGGTTAAAACTTGAGGATCAGAACCCCAAAATAGTCCAGCCAAACATCTAGCAATGTTATATCTTTAATGCATTAATGTAATTAAAGTAAGCTTCAAGAAATTGAGATGGTGATAAAAAAACCGGCAAGTTTGTTGTGCTCTTTAACTCTATTCGTTTTAGTTTTGTATTCACAAATAAAAACTTTTACTGACACGACAAACCAGACTAACAAAAAATACATTGAAAGTCAATCATATAAAGTTGGGAGAAATAATGTAATGAATATTAAAAAGCGCTCGTTGAATCTATGATTTCGTACAGAGAATTCAGCACTTGGTAAATTTCATGCAGGCACTACGTATTAGACAATTTAGATGTAAAATTTATTTCTGCCCCAAACTTATTCATAATCAGTTTGTCAGAATAGGCTGTATAGTCACTGATCTTTGCCTTATCTGTAAGGGATAAATTAAAAAACAAAATCATTTTGCCCCAGTTCAAGAAAATTAAAAAAATTGAAATTTTATCTCGAATTATTTAAAATAGATTTATTTTGTAATGAGTCACGAAATGTGATAAATTAATGAAGATATTTAATAAGTAGATTTTAAGTGTTATTAAATCGATTTTTGCTACATTCTACCATTTAATATGCTCAGAACGATTGCAAACATTTACATCGAAAGCCAGGCTCTCAGTAGCCGTGATGCATTTAAATTATTTCGTAAGTACCTACCTTTTCTAAGTTATGATAGTTTGGTAAGTTAGTCTGAATGATTTAAAATTGAAACAAATAATTATGAAGTTGCTGATATCTTAAATTATAGGTAATATAGTAATAACCTCTTTCAAATATTATTCTTATTTATTAACAGTAAATACTCAATTTTCAGGAGTTTGCAATTATTCTACCGTTCCTGTAAATGACAAGGTAATAATATATATTTTTTTAAAGTATCGCAGTTACAAATTTTTTATTCAAACTAGCCGTTCCACCCGAAATTGTCGGCATCGAGGTAAGGCAGTTGACAATGTCGCTAGCTATTTGACGTTTAAAGGCAAGGCAAACTGCGGGCTTTGGTTTATATCCTGTGATAAACAAATCGCAGCCATTGTTGCCCTATAATTAATCAGTGCTAAAGACACCAGGATTAAACCTTCTCTTGTAACAACTCAGGCTAGACTGATATGGCCAGTGACTAAATAAAGAGTTCAAAATTGGTATTAGTGGTTGTGTACACCATTACATATACTTCTTAAGAGCTCGAGTAAACAAAACAGTTTCTGTGTCAGATAGAAAAAAGACATCAGTTAGTAGATTAATAACACATTGGTGTTAGTTGTGTGAGGCAAGCGAGTGTTGCTGCCGTGTTGTGTGAACTGCTGTGATGTTTCTGTGCAAGCATACAAGGAAGCTGAGAAAGTACAGAATGGTAATATTAAACCTATAATTATTGAATAGAATAGAATAGATTTTTACTTGCATGAAACACACACACATATATATATATATATACAGACATGTTTACATAGATGTTATTTAAATATGAGTTATGAGGCCACTGGGTGAAAAATCAATAATCAATAAGATTTTTATATATATATATATATATATATATATATATATATATAGAATTATTATATCATAAAAGTAGAAGTAAATAATTTTCACCTAGATATTGATTTATAATTGGGTAATTAAGCATAAATTTAACCTCAAATCTGATAATTATTACAGATAAAACAATTTATTGCATCAGTTGTCACGAAAAATATACTATTGTCAATACAATTTAACAGTTATATAAGCATGAATAATAGCAATAGTGAAACAAAAAAAAAACAAGATTTGAATTAACTGAAATTATAAAATGATACATCATAGTTACAAAAAAATATGTGTTAATAATCCTCTAAAACATTTAAAAAACATCTGATGATAAGAAGTCTATTTGGTATGGTCCAAAGGTTTCTTCAAGTTTGAATAAAATCTGTTGTTAAAAATGGAATCAGCGAAAAACCAAGACTAACAATTTTGTCTTGGTTGAATGTGATTGCAAATGAATATTTGATTTTAAAACACTTTAAAATTTGTAATACATATAACATGTGAACATTAACAAAGAGCTTAAAGCCAGTTTTTGTAAATTGGCTTTATATTTTTGGGTTATTTGTTGGTTTGGTTATTTTATTTTGGGTTTTTTTTTCATACAAATGTTTAGCTGGCACGCAACAATAGCAGCTGGCTATAATCAGCCACAATCAGACAAATCTGTAATTTCCTTTATAATTTATTTTTTATAAGTACCAACAGATTTGCTGAAATGGGTCCAAAAGTACTTATCACTTTAATTACATAATGGAAAAATAGTCTTCCGAAAATATCTCAATTATTAAGCTAACTCGCAAAAGAAAAATCGAGTGACATGTTAGAAGAAAATAAAGATATAAACTTAATAATAGTTCCGTGTTCAAAATATAAATTGTTATGAATTGTGAGTCATTTCATCCAAACTTTAATCTAGCCAAGGTACATGTTGTCACTGTGTGTTATTTTTCTGGGTGGTTCTAAAAAACATAAATTACCGGGTTAAAATGTTTTTTGACTGACTGTACATTTGACCAAAGAGAATAAACTTGCAGCGAGGTGCAATTAAAAAGGTGATGGAAAATAAAACACGCACGTTTTATTTGTTCGATTACCCATACACAATGCACGCAGCCTTCTGTCAGCGACGGAGCCGCCGGTTCCTACTACAGCTGGTCGTGGCTTGCAGACCGTGCTCAGCAGCGGCGGGGTCGCCGCGCAGCCGCCCCCGCCCCCGACCGCGCCGCCGCTGCCCCCGCCGCCGCCGCCCCCGCCGCGCCGCCCGCGCGCCTGGGGCGCGCTCGCCGCGCTCGCAGTCGGCGCCTCGCTGGGGGGGGTACGTGTGCCGGCCCGCCGGACCTCGTACGAGGAGTCCCACTCCCGACCACATCGACTTAATGCATGATCTACTTACTTTTTTTCAGGTATATTACTACCGGAAACTAGATAACGAAGGCAAGAACGAGACTTCCGAGCCGACGGCGGCGACAGGTGAGTTCATTATATACGTAGAGTCGACGTAATCGGCGAGGCAGACCCGCCCGGCCGGCGCCCGGCGCAGCGCTGCCCGCAACCCGACATTCGTGCGACAGAGCCGGCGGCGGGCGAGGCGGGCGAGCGGCCCGTGCCGGCGCGCGCCGACCAGCTGCCCGCGCACGCCGAGTTCCTGCTGGTGGGCGGCGGCACGGCGGCCTTCGCGGCCATGCGCGCCATCCGCAGCGCGCGCCCCGACGCGCACGTGCTCATCGTGGGCGCCGAGCCCGAGCTGCCCTACATGCGGCCGCCGCTCAGCAAGGAGCTGTGGCGCGAGCCCGAGCTGGCGGCGCGGGCGGCGCGCCCCGAGGGCCTCTCCTTCCGCCAGTGGAACGGCCGGCGCCGCAGCCTGGCCTACGAGCCGGACGCCTTCTACGCGGCGCCCGAGAGCATGCGCGACGCGGCGCCCGGCGCGGCGCTGGCGCGCGGCTGGCGCGTGGCCGACCTCGACCCCGCCGCGCGCCGCGCTACGCTGCGCGCCGGCGACCAGCGTCACGAGCTGACGTACGGCGCCGCGCTGCTGGCCACGGGCGCGCGCCCGCGCCGCCTGCCCGCGCTGGCCGGCGCCGCGCACGCGGGCCGCGCGCTGGTGCTGCGCGGCGTGCGCGACGCGGCGCGCCTGGCGCGCGCGCTGGAGGCGCCCGAGGTGCGCACGGTGGCGGTGGTGGGCGGCGGGCTGCTGGCGGCGGAGCTGAGCGCGGCGCTGGCGGAGCGGCTGGCGGCGGAGGGCGCGGGGCGGCGCGTGCTGCAGCTGTTCCGCGAGGAGGCGCCGCTGGCGGGCGTGCTGCCGCCCTACCTGGCGGCGGACGTGGCGCGGCGGCTGGCGGCGGCGGGCGTGCGGCTGCGGCCGGGCGCGGAGGTGGTGGGCGGCGCGCTGGAGGGGGACGCCGTGGCGCTGCGGCTGGCGGACGGCGGCGAGGAGCGCGCGCAGCTGGTGGTGGAGTGCGTGGGCAGCGAGCCGGCGACGGAGCTGGCGGCGGGCGCGGCGCTGGAGCTGCACGAGGCGCTGGGCGGCGTGCTGGTGAACGGCGAGCTGGCGGCGCGCTCGGGGCTGTGGGCGGCGGGCGACGTGGCGTGCTTCTACGACGCGGCGCTGGGGCGGCGCCGCGTGGAGCACCACGACCACGCCGTGGTGTCGGGCCGGCTGGCGGGCGAGAACATGGCCGGCGTGGCGCCGCCCAAGACCTACCAGCACCAGAGCATGTTCTGGAGCGACCTGGGCCCGCAGCTGGGCTACGAGGTGAGTGCGCGGCGGCGGCGCCCGCTGCAGGGCCGCGCTCACCGGCGCCGTGTTGCAGGCCATCGGCATCATCGACTCGCGGCTGCGGACGGTGGGCGTGTTCTCGGCCGACGCGGTGGCGGAGGAGCGGGCGGCGGCGGGCGCGGACGCGGAGGCGGAGGCGGGCGCGGGCGCGGGCGCGGCGCCGCGGCGCTTCGAGCGCGGCGTGGTGTTCTACCTGCGCGGCGAGCGCGTGGTGGGCGTGCTGCTGTGGAACCTGTTCAACCGGATGCACGTGGCGCGGCAGGTGCTGTCCCGGGGCCAGTTCGACGACCTGTTCGAGGTGGCGAAGCTGTTCTCTCCGCACGAGGAAGAGTAGCGCGCTGCACTGGTCTACTGTAAATACTATGTTATATTAAAGTAATTAGAAAAAACGAAGTCTTGTTTCATTTTGTTCATAATTTCATATTGTGTATTCTCATTCACCGTACGAGTAATCAAATCAAAATAGCTTAATTCGTGTAAATCTATTACACGCATCTATGAATCACACTTTACAGTATTTTTATTCGTAAAGTGGTGGTGATGACACTCGCCAACCTGAAACTAAAGCTGAGAGGGACAATGGAGCCCAGCTTTAAGAAGCCCACAACAATTATCAATTAATAATACATAATAATTAGCTGCAGAGTCACTACAGAGAGATGAGATATCTCCTAGATATCAATTGGTAATTTCGATCTTAACCTTCTGGACTCTGTTGGCAAGGTAACTAGCATAAAGATTGAATGCTGTACCCCGAATGACTATCGCTTGTAATTTAACTGATTGGGAAGGGACAGGAACGGTATCGAAGGCCTTGGCCAGGTCTATAAATATAGCTAGGCACTTTTTCTTTCGATCAAGATTATTCGAAATAAGATCTACAAGTTCACTAACTGCGTCTTCAGTTGACCTGCCAGCTCTAATTTCAAACTGGTAGCAATTATTCCGAACTTGTTTAAAAATGTGTTGAGCCTCTTACTATATTAATTTTTCGAAAATTTTGGACAGAGCTGACAGAACCGAAATAGGTCTATAGTTAAATAGATAAAGTTTGGCAACAAGGCTTGTGTGCGCTGCTGAGTGTGGCGTACACAACTTTAGATTTTATATAGGAATAAATCACTTATAGTCAAAGAATATCTGTTTAATATACTTTGCTAACAAGTAACTAATTCTATATATGTTGATGTGGTGAGTACCGCTGTCTGTGAGTGCTGAACGTGTACTGTGGCTTTAAACTATGTTTCGTGTGAAGTGATGTAAAAGTGCTGATGTGAATGCGCGCGCGTGCCCTGTACGATACATGGCTCGTACATATTCCCGGGCGCGAGAGATGTGAGTGGGTGATGATCATGAGTTTACAAAAAATGCTTAAATGCTAATAAACTTATAAATTATACTCAAGTTAACAATACATAATTTAAATCTATGCTTAGACATAAACCGGATCAGTCACTGTCAGTAGACACGGGTTTGGTGAACACTGGAGGTGTCTTCTTGTGCCGCTTTATGCTGCTGAGTATGCTATTAAAATTCTTTAATTCAACGGTCTCTTCGCGCGACTGATGATTTGCGTCTCTTCTTGTGTGTGGCGTAGAATCGGCGATGGAGGTGGCAAGCTTTCTGCGCGCCGGCACCTTTGGAGGCTGCACTTCGAAGTTCGACTCTAAGTCGGCGCTCCTCTGCCGACGTCGATAAAACCACCGACAAAGAAGAACTAGTACTGTCTCCTACTCTCAATAGGCCGTCCTTATCCAAGAACGGGTTGAGGCATAAAGTTTTACTTTTCCGATTTACTAGCTCCATTTCTTGAACGTATTTAATAATCATATGTTTCGCGGTGTCCAATTCTTTCGCATGCAAGTAACCAGAGTGCTTGCGCTGACGTCGCGTGATACGTAACACCCAGGCAAGTATCCGTACGGCGCGTGCCATATCGCTGTTTCTATGCAGTATGTATTGAATGACATCATCGCTATGAGGTCGAACTATGACGTTGCTCTGTTTTATTTTTCGCTCCTCGTGATCCGTGACGTAGACGGTCTTCTCTGCTACCGATGACTCATCGAATCCAGGCAGAAATTGAGGGCCGTTCCACCACAAGTGATGTTGCTTCAACTGTGCTGTTGTGATACCACGGCTGGCGCAATCAGCTGGGTTATCAGCTGATCTTACGTAATACCAATTGTCTGATATTATGACGTCTTTGATTTGTTTGACTCTATTCGCCACAAATGGTGTCCAGCGGTTGATATCGCCTTGAATCCAGCCTAGAACTGCCGTTGAGTCACTCCAACCGTATACTTTGATCTCGCGACCGTGGAGTGCTTGAACTATTTTTTGCATAAGTGATGATAGTAGATGCGCTCCACACAGCTCTAGACGTGGCAAGGTTAGCTTCTTGTTCTCTGGCACCAGTCTTGTTTTTGCTGCAACGAGTGTGACGTAGGTATCAATTTTACAGTACACAACACATGCATAGGCTTTTATTGAAGCATCGCAAAAGCCGTGCAATTGGATAGTGTCATGTTTCCCAATCTTGTACCATCTTTGGATTCTGAATTCACTTATGTT
This sequence comes from Lasiommata megera, assembly GCA_928268935.1. Classification (NCBI taxonomy): domain Eukaryota; kingdom Metazoa; phylum Arthropoda; class Insecta; order Lepidoptera; family Nymphalidae; genus Lasiommata; species Lasiommata megera. Next base: position 82,214 of record OV743329.1, on the reverse strand, counting down.
CCGTAGATCTATATTAACCTTTTCCCACTCGGTGCTTATCTTAGCTGGAAGCTGGTCATCCCATTGAATGTTAGAGAGCCATACTTGTTTGAATAAAAGTTTCAATGTTGTTGTAATCGGAGCTAGCCAACCGAGTGGATCAAATATCTTTGAGATATCGGATAGTAGTGAACGTTTTGTACGTTTTTCTGCCTTTGTTGTTTCGCCAATTTTTAGTTCGAACGAGAATGTATCTTCATTGGGATTCCATTTCAGGCCTAGTGTCTTCGTTGATTCGGCATTCTTGAAGTCGAATGATGCTTGATTTGACGAAGCTCTGTTGACATTTTGAAGTAATTCCTCGTTGTTAGATGACCATTTTCGTAAGTTGAAACCTCCCGACCGTAATAATCGGATTAAATCTTCCTGCAGTTGTTTGGCCGATGACAACGTGAAGCTTCCACTTACAAGGTCGTCCATGTAGAATTCTTCTTGCAACGCTTTAGCTGCTCTGCTGTTCTGATACTTGTGGCCTTCATCAGCTGCCAACTGTTTCAAAGTCATCATGGCTAAGAAAGGGGCTGCTTTCATGCCGAAAGTGACTGTCGTGAGCTGATATTCACGTAACCGTTGGTCAGGAGAGCTCCTCCAAAGTATCTTCTGATAGTTTTGATGTTCATTGCTGCAATGTATCTGTCGATACATTTTTTCAATGTCCGCTGTGTAAGCAAACTGATATTGCCTCCATCGCAAGATTAATGACATGAGATCTTGCTGTAAATTCGGGCCACGCTTCATGAGGTCATTCAACGTATGTCCCGTGGATGTCTTCGCCGATGCGTTGAATACTACTCTTAATGCAGTAGTTGTAGAATCGGCGCGCTGAACACAATGATGAGGCAAGTAGCAGGCCGGTGCTATGTTACCGGTATACTCAACCATATGATTCATTGCTTGATATTCCTGAATAAAATGTCTGTATGATTCTGCTAATTGTGGTTGTTTGATAAATTTCCTCTCAAGTTGCCGGAATTGTGCCAAAGCCATGGGTTTCGAAGCTCCTAATTTTTCTTGAAAGTTTGGTATGAGTGGCAGCTCGACAGTGTAGCGACCTTCTTCGTTACGAGTTGTTGTGTTCTTATAGTGCTGCAAACAATCCAGGTCATCCTGTGACGTCTTCGGGTTTTCTGCTATGTCTTCAACTGACCAAAATTGTCGAATGTCATCGATGTTATTTATCACAACGTTGCACTGAAATGTTGTTTGCACGGTCCCGCATAAAATCCAGCCCAGGCGCGTTTGTTGTGCAACTGGTTGTGATTTTCCTTGCCTGATGATGCCTTCTTGAATTATGTTTGAGTATATATCGGCCCCAAGTAAAATGTCTACGGGGCGACTTTCATTGAAATCTGGATCAGCCAACGTGATATTTTCTAAAAACTTCCATGATTTTGGTTTTGTAAATGATTTATTCGGCAAATTGTTTATCAAATTGCGCATAATGAAAACATCGGTATCAAATGTATAATCGCTATGAATTGCACTGCACGTGATTCGCATGACGCCTTTGCAATTATTTTCTTTAGCTCCGACGCCGAATATAACCCCTTTGCAGCGGCCACGCGGTATTCGTAGCCTTTGCGCTGCTTTTTCCGTTATCAGGGATGTTTGTGAACCCTGGTCGAGGAGCGCTCGCAAAGTTATTAGGGACCCATCGTTTGCTTGCACGTTGATTAACGCTGTGGTAAGCAGAGTTTCTGATAAATCTTCTTGAGAGACATGATTGGTGTTGTTGCTAGTAGTTGTCTTGCTATCAGCGACGGCTGTGTTTTGCTGCAGTGATCTGTTGTTTGATGTCTGTCCACCCCATTTGCCGTAAGCGTCGTGAAGAAGTGTATTATGATCTGAATTGCAGACGCGGCATCTTTTTCTTGACAAACATCCGTTGCCTTGCGTATGCACGATTAGGCAATTTTTGCATAAATTGTATTTCGCAACCGACTTCCGTTTTTCGTAAGGCTGTAACTCGAGAAATTCTTTGCACGAAAACAATTTATGTGCTTGATTGCAATGTGGGCATTTTGATGCACCTTCATTTTCCTTAGTCAGTGAACTCGATTTATAATTAGAATTATAATCGTCGTTTCTGTATTGTTTTGCACTAAATGCTTTGTATGAGTGATATTTATTTTTCATATGTGTAGGTTCCGACTGGGATCCTTTTGATGTTTCGGGCTTACGCCGAGATGATTCCCATGATACGAACTTTCCTTCTAGAAAATTGAGAAAGTCTGCTAGGTTGGGTAGCTCACGTGGCTCTACTAGTGACTCTAAGTAGTCGTTGAGAGTCTCGGCGTCCAATTTTTGTGAAAGTAAGTGTACCAATATGGGGTCCCACGATGACGTGTCTACACCGAGATTTTTAATCGCATTTACACATTCTTGCGTAGTGTCGTGGAGCTTTTTGACTGACGCAGCTGATAAATGTTGAGTGTTAGGTATACCGAGCAAGGAATTGAGATGTGACGAGAAGATCAGTTTCTTGTTGTTGTATCGGCGGTTGAGGATCTCCCAGGCAGTCTCATAATTTTCCGAGCTGATCGATAGATGCTGAATGAGTTTTTCAGCTTCTCCCTTCACTTTACTTTTGAGAAATTGCATTCTCTGTGCCTTAGAAAGCGATGGATTGGAATGGATTGTCTCAACAAATAAATCTTTGAATGCGGTCCAGTGTTCGTAGCTGCCACTAAATGTTGGTATTTCTAACTTTGGTGTTGCTTGTTCTCGGTGAGAAACTGACCACATTTTGGTGTTGATGGTTCCTTTTAATTGGCTGTAGACGAGTTCACATGCGTTGTATGAAATCTCGTACTGCCCTTCAGCTTCGTTGGCTAAGCTGTCAAGCTCCCAATACAGTGAATCGACTGCTACCCACCTCGATTCCAACAACCTTAGGGCGTCTTCAAACTGCCACTTTTCTTTAAGGAGGTCGACGTTGATGTGGGATACTGTTCTTTGGAATGCTTTGACGTTACTCTTATGTTTGCGTAACATCTCGTCGATTCTGCTGTTACCCGTTATCTCTGCTGCCTCAGGCACCGCTATAAAGAAGGGTGACTGGTTGTCGCGTTCAACTCCACCTGCACCTTGCTTCGAGGTTGACGGTGCCGGTTCAAATGTGAAGGTTGGCGGCTTCAATACGGGTGAAGCTGGATTTTGCTTTTTATTTAAATATTTTACAAATGATTCTCTGGCACTGTTGTAAAAATTTCTTGTTTGGTCAAAGACTTCTTGCTCAAAGTATTGGTGAGAGGGATCTGCGTGCTCTCGAATCTTCTCGTGGTTATTTTGAAACTCTCCCCAATACTTATCGAGGAGGTCTATTTTCTTTTGTACGTAGTCTGGAGTCTTACGGCTCGCTCCGTCCTTTTTAAAATTGATTACAGTTTGGTTCATGGCTTGCATGATCTGGTACTGTGTTTCAATCGTTCCCTCCATGTTGAAAAATGCTTATTAATACTTCGAGTCACCGAATCTGCTTCTGAAAATGCTGCTGATGTGCTTTAGTGAACTCTTGTATTTGTTGCCGCTGGATGATGATCTCAGGATCGGAAAGTATCTCCACTACGATATGTGCGCCTTCTCAATCTGACTGGGGCGATCCGCTTGTGGAAGACCAGCCAAACCGATTCGCTATCATAGATAGAAGCACTTCGTACCTGAGGTTTCTTGTAATGCTCGAAGGACCATAAAGATGTCCATAAAGGCTCGAAGGACCATAAAGATTCGAAGGCTCGAAGGACCATAAAGATGTATGCGCTGCTGAGTGTGGCGTACACAACTTTAGATTTTATATAGGAATAAATCACTTATAGTCAAAGAATATCTGTTTAATATACTTTGCTAACAAGTAACTAATTCTATATATGTTGATGTGGTGAGTACCGCTGTATGTGAGTGCTGAACGTGTACTGTGGCTTTAAACTATGTTTCGTGTGAAGTGAAGTAAAACTGCTGATGTGAATGCGCGCGCGTGCCCTGTACGATACATGGCTCGTACAAGGCTTGTTTTGAAAAATCAAAATGCTTCTACCTCACACCTACTTTGCTTTACTAAAGTCTTACCTCTCGGACAGAATTTTTAAAGTTACAGAAGGTGAATGTACCTCTACATTCTACGATATTAAAGCTGGAGTACCTCAGGGCTCAATGTTAGGTCCAGTCCTATACACGTTATTTACAGTCGACCTACCAATAACTTGTAAAGTATCTGTAACAACCTTCGCTGATGATACTACATTACTTGCTTCTTACGAGAAACCTGCGAAAGCATCTGAAATGCTACAAAAAAGCCTCTAAGAAACTCAGAGATTTGTCCATCCATGACAAATGGAAAGTTCGAGCTATTGCTTCGAAATCACAGCCCATAACGTTCACTCTGAGATCAGGCGGCTGCCCTCCAGTTAGGCTTAGCACCAACCAACTATCCCACAATTTTCTGTCAGATACCTGGTCATCGTCTTCCATAGAAAGATGTCTCTCTGCAACGTCATCCTCATAACTGAGGGTCGCGATCCTTAGCATGGATCACCTTCCGTATGATGTTTCTCGAGATGATTCTATTTCCGGCATTATGTAGTGCGGCGTAGAATGATGTACCGAGTGCAGTGCTGATCTGATCGGACCAACGCATGGGGCTACGACCTCTTGGGCTTCTTCCCTCCACCTTGCCCTTTCTTTAGCATAGCTGTACGTGTGTACACCAAAACTATTGCTGGGTTTGATGATGAATTAGCAAAGCGGAGGAATAAAAAACCAGGGTAATGACTCTTCAAGTCTTCTTTATTTGGGGTACCGCTACTTGTTGCTTGCTTCTATTCACTATTTTTACAATGTTTCGCACTCTTCATTATTGTGCCGAGCTGATTTCGAGAACTGGTTGTCCCGAGCAGACGTCGCTATTTATTTCGATGCTGTCTCTATTGCCCACCGACTCGACCAATCAGATACAAAATCGGTGGGCGTGGCTTGCAAAGGCTATGTTCATTGCTCGGGGCGAGCCCATAGAGAGAGCCGCGGATGGGTCTCCCTCGCACAATCTGTATGCTATCTCTTTCTAATATGAACAATATTAAAACTATTAGTAAATCACTTATCTGTAAAACAATCAAGACTATAAACTATTCCTATTTGCTATAAATCATTCAGACATCTATAAACTATTTGCTGTAAAAGCCTATTAAGAAAAACGTAACTATTGCTATAAAAAAACCTATTGTAAACTATACTGTTGTACACACAAAAAGAACAAACTATACTATTTTACACAAGTTTACGCAAGTGCGCGACCTGCAGTCGGTCCCGCAACTTACGTGTTACGATTCTATGCTATTAATCAATGCGCCGAGATGCGCCGTTCGCTGTCCCGCACAATAGCATCTCTATCTAAAGCATCAGTGCGTTTGCGATCTGTAGCCATGCTGAGTCCATGTTTCCGAACCGTATAGAAATATGGAGACAACCAGAGCATTTGCCAGTCTTTGCTTGGTGCGAATTGATATGCTCTTGCTATTCCAAATCTTGGATAGCTGGGACATCGTGTTCTTTGCCATACCAATTCGCCTGCGCATTTCCAGTTCACAAGATCCATTGTTTGAAATACATGCACCTAGATAAATAAAGTTATCTACCACTTGTAACTTCAGTACAGCCTGCCTGCCTGCCTGCCTGCAGACAACCCGTAGTCCGCACTGAGCGGGAACGGGGGCTCCTCTCACTGAGCGGGGAGCCGCGAGGAAGACAACCTCACTAAAAAATAACTCCAATCCCAAGGTCTGGCACCTGCCGATGGGATGTATGGCTGGTGGGGATCCAGTCCCGAGGGTGCCCAACCATGGGGCCGTTACCCCTTAAAATAACAAACAAAATGGAAAGTCGGATTTTTAATAAAACTACCCGGGCGGGTCCCCGAGAGGGGGAATCCCGTGGTGCGTCGGAGACGGCGCATCGGCCCCATGTATACGAGGGGGCCGAAATCCGCAACGGGGAGGAGGAGGTCGTGGAGACGAGGAAGGAGGAGGAGAGCGTGAGGCTGCTGCAGAGCAGGGCCGTGGTCGTGCTGGAGAGGTGCGACACGGCGGTGGCCGGAGGACGGAGTCGTGCTTCGTCTCTCAAACGAGAGATGTCGGATGGCTCTGCTTCCGACTGCAGTGGGGTAGTGGCAATGGAGAGCTGCAGATCCCGGTCGGGGTCTGAGTCCTCCGGGGCCGCAAGCGTCGCAGGGCGCTTGTGGAGGGGGGCGAAGAGGCCGCGTCTCACGGAGGGCAATGCGTTGTCCTCCGATGAAGAGATGCCGGCCGTATCATCGCCCATTATCCTCGGCAGTGTTAAGCTGTCGAGGAAGGAAAGGAAGGCCGGTAAAAAGGCCAGGAAGGAGGAGCTCCGCACCCAGGCGGAGCAAGACCTGGTCAGGTCCTCCTGGGCGGCGGCATATCGCCGCGAAGCCCACCTCGCCGCTGAGCGGGAGCTTGGGCCGTCGACAGACAAGATGTCGGCGGCCCAACTTCAGAGGCGAGCGTTCGACGAAGTGGCGATCATCAAAACGGTCGCCACAAAATCGTCGAACCTGAAGGGAACGTCGGTGCGCACCCTCAAGGACGCTGCGGCATCTATCATAGATGTCGTGGAGACCTTGGGCTTGCGCACAGTCTCGGACGAGACCAAAAAGCTTCAGGCGGTTATCAACCGTCTCGAGGCTGAGAACGCCCGGCAGCAGGCCGAAACGGCCAGCCTCCGCAAGGAGCTGGCCGCGCTGAGAGCCGTCGTGGAACGATCCGCTCCCGCGACGACAAAGGAGGCCGACAACCAGGCAGTGTTGTGGCAAGTCGGGGAAATCCTGAATGCCCGCCTCGCTGGCCTGAAGGATAGGCTCCTCCCGGCGAAGAGCCTCAGGCCCCCACTGGCGGCCGACAAGAAGGGGCAGCCCGGGCAGCCGGCATCGTATGCCGATGCTGCTCGCGCCGCTGGCCCTCGGCGAAGCCAAGGGAAGAAAAAACCCACCCAACGGACGCCCGCTGCCGAGCCTGTAAAAAAGGCTGCGGCGGCGAAGCGTCCAGCTGAGCCTAAGGGGAAGGCACCAGTGGTGGAGAATCCTGCCGACTCCAACGTGTCGTGAAGGGCAGGGGATTCGTTGCGGCTTGGCTTGGGTATATTAGATAGTTGGCCATAATTATGGCGTTCTATACACCTTCAACATTATATTACACACATAAACCTAATTAAAAACTCGTAATATTCGCTATAAATTAGTATCACAGAAGCACGCGTCAAATTTGTTGGGCAGCTAAGACATCAAGCGCTCTTTTATATGGAGAAAATATACGATTTTATTTCTTCGCAGGGAATGAACATACAGCTATGATTTTTATTTATGATAAAAGTACATAAGGTATTAAAATCTTGTAAGTTAATATTTTACAAAGCCTGAAAAATACCACTATTCGGAACTTTAACCACTCATATCTCGAAAATTAGAGCTGATATGGAAATTCTATTAATATATTCGTAATCAGGGCCCTGTTATTTTGTTCCCCGGTGTTATCTATTTTGGCTTCGACACTACTAATAATGATATATTATATTGTTAATAATAATAATAATATTGGCCGAAGCGGTGACCTCTTTGGGGAAACCGAAGGTTTTGTCTGTGCGATACAAGATCAGGTGGTTAAGACGCGGAACTACCGAAAGTATATTCTGAAGGATGGCACTCACGACATCTGTCGAGCCTGTCGCCATCCCGGCGAGTCACTCAGACATGTGCTTTCGGGATGTTCTGCGCTTGCCAACACTGAGTATTTGCATAGACACAACCAAGCAGCCAAAATCCTTCACCAAGAGCTTGCTCTGAAGTACGGTCTACTGGATGAGAGATTGCCGTATTACAAGTATACACCGGTGCCGGTACTCGAGCGCGACGGAGTCCGGCTCTATTGGGAGCGGTCCATCATCACGGACAGGACTATTCTAGCGAATAAACCTGACATCGTGGTGATGGACCGGGCACAGTCGAGGGTGTTTTTGGTGGACATCACCATTCCATATGACGAAAACCTCGTGAGAGCTGAGACGGAGAAAAAACGCAAGTATCTCGATCTGGCTCACGAGGTTTCCGACATGTGGCATGTGCAGTCCGCTGAAACCATCCCAATCGTCATATCTGCGAATGGGTTGATCCCAGTCAGCCTCACTTACCATCTGAGGCGGCTGGGGTTCCGTGGCAGTTCGCTCGCAGCCAGGATGCAAAAAGCGGTCTTTCTGGACTCGGCTGCCGGGGTGTAATCCTCCGCCCGGTGCAAATATGTATTTATGTAATGTGTATGTAGGTTTATTTATTTTATCTATGTAATGCCAAAAGAGATATAATAATCTCTTTTGGCATTTATATGTATTTATTTTGCACACGGGCGTGAGAGTCGGGATATAGTGATAATAATAATATAAGAAAGAATATAAGAAGAAGAAGAGGATAGAACATCGTATCACTCTTGCCAGAGTCCTCAACACTAGGCCAAGGATTGTGCGCTCTGTTAGAGTTGCGTTTAACGGGTGTGGGGTCAGGTTGGACCAGCCCGATATTACCTAAAAGCTAACAGAGCGCATCGACGACCTGAAGCAGAAAATCGTTGCATGGGGGAACCGCGTCCGGCGATACTCGCAAAGAGTCGAGCGCTTTCAGCAAAATCGCCTCTTCTCGTGTGATCAGAAAAGGTTCTACAAAAGACTGGAGTGTCCAGCAGTCTGTTGTTTGCACCTCACAGAGACCGAATCCGGCTGACTTCATCGCTTTTTGGCGTGCCGTGTGGTCAAGAGAGGTGGAGCATGAGGAGGGCCCTTGGATTGCGGCGGTAGAGGAAGCATGTGCCACAATAGAACCGATGAGCCCAGTTGCCATCTCTGCGGAGGATGTAGCTGGTGCAGTGAAGCGGGCCCCGAACTGGAAAAGTCCGTGACCCGATGGACTGCATCACTACTGGCTCAAGGGTTTTTCGGTTTGCCATGCGACCTTGGCTCGACAATTCCAAGAGAATCTCGAGCAGAAGACACTCCCGAGCCTTTTCACTACCGGGATCACACACCTAGCTCCGAAGTCCACTGATGCCACTGATCCGGCTAAGTACCGCCCCATTACGTGTCTTAATACCATCTATAAGACACTGACATCCGTTCTGAGCCTCAAGATCTCACGTCATGTAGACGGGAATAACATCATATCTGGGGCTCAGAACGGATGTCGGGGTGGTAGTCGTGGTACTAAGGAGCTCCTTCTCATCGACTCCGTTGCGGGCCAACTGGTCAAACGCAACCGTCGTAATTTCTCCGCCGCCTGGATCGACTATAAAAAGGCATTTGACTCGGTGCCCCATTCATGACTCCTGAGGGTCCTTGAGCTGTACAAAGTCGATGGTACAGTTCGAGACTTCCTCGGGGAATGCATGGGGCAATGGAGTACAATCCTTTGTCTCCATGGTGAGCGGCTGGCGGCTGCCGATGATCGGATAAGGATAGGTCGGGGTATCTTCCAGGGTGATTGTCTGAGCCCACTTTGGTTTTGTCTGGCTCTGAACCCTCTCAGCACACGACTGGAGGGATCGGGGACAGGCTTTCAGTTTCGGAGAGGAGGGACTAAAGTGCCTCACCTTCTCTACATGGATGACCTCAAACTGCTGGCACCCAATGCTACCCGCCTGCAGGAGCTGCTGAATATCACCACTGAATTCAGCAACTCCATCAGGATGGAGCTTGGGCTGGACAAGTGTGCGGTCCTGCATGTGGAGAGGGGACAGGCTACTCATTCGGCCGAGATTAATCTCGAGCCATCGAGCATTAGAACCCTCTCTGAAGCTGAGTCATACCGGTATCTGGGCATGTCACAGTCCCTAGGGGTGAAAGAGGCTGACATGAAACAGTCTGTTTGCGAGGCCTTTTTTGGCCGCCTGACAAAAATCTTCAAAAGTTTTTTGTCGGGCGCCAATAAGGTGCGAGCTTATAACGGCTGGGTTATGCCAGTTCTCATGTACACCTTTGGCGTGCTCAGATGGACTCAGACCGAACTTGACGCCCTGGACAGAAAAGTCCGCACGACTATGACTCTCTATCGCATGCACCACCCGAAATCGTCTGTGATGAGGTTGTATATCCCCCGGAAATGTGGCGGTCGAGGCGTCTTGAGCGTCAAGACCATGCATAACCGGGAGATATCTAACCTCAGAACCTACTTCGAGACGATGAGGGAGTCCCCCGTGCATAGAGAGGTCATAGTAAGTGATAAAGGACTCACTCCACTATCCTTAGCCCAAGCCGAGTGGCGGAAACCGGTGGTACTAAGCACCTCTGACCGGGAGACCGTATGGAAGGGGAAGGAACTGCACGGCCCCTTTTTTAAAGCTCTTAATGAGCGACACGTGGATAAGAAAGCGTCCGTGCAGTGGCTGCGCTTTTGTGACCTCTTTGGGGAAACCGAAGGTTTTGTCTGTGCGATACAAGATCAGGTGGTTAAGACGCGGAACTACCGAAAGTATATTCTGAAGGATGGCACTCACGACATCTGTCGAGCCTGTCGCCATCCCGGCGAGTCACTCAGACATGTGCTTTCGGGATGTTCCGCGCTTGCCAACACTGAGTATTTGCATAGACACAACCAAGCAGCCAAAATCCTTCACCAAGAGCTTGCTCTGAAGTACGGTCTCCTGGATGAGAGGTTGCCCTATTACAAGTACACACCGGTGCCGGTACTCGAGCGCGACGGAGTCCGGCTCTATTGGGACCGGTCCATTATGACGGACAGGACTATTCTCGCGAATAAGCCTGACATCGTGGTGGTGGACCGGGCACAGTCGAGGGTGTTTTTGGTGGACATCACCATCCCATATGACGAAAACCTCGTGAGAGCTGAGACGGAGAAAAAACGAAAGTATCTCGATCTGGCTCACGAGGTTTCCGACATGTGGCATGTGCAGTCTGCTGAAACCATCCCAATCGTAATATCTGCGAATGGGTTGATCCCAGTAAGCCTCGCTCACCATCTGAGGCGACTGGGGTTCCGTGGCAGTTCGCTCGCAGCCAGGATGCAAAAAGCGGTCTTGCTGGACTCGGCTAGGATAGTCCGCCGGTTTCTCAACCTGTCGCCCTGACCCCCGGCCGTTTGGTCTCCCCTGCCGGGGCGTAATCCTCCGCCCGGTGCAAATATGTATTTATGTAATGTGTATGTAAGTTTATTTATTTTTATCTATGTAAGTATATTATATCTCTTTTGGCGTTTATATGTATTTATTTTGCACACGGGCGTGAGAGTTGGGATATAGTGATAATAATCATTTATTTGCCAGAATGTATGTACAATAGTCAGATGTTATTAAGCGATGTCAATTGGTTAAGAGGTCATTCCATTCTACTAAATTAATAGTGTGCAAATTTTAAATAAATAATTAACATTATGAAAAATATTGAATGTCCAATTAAATAAAAAAAATACAATAAATTAGATGTTAAATAATTAATTATTCATTAGATATTAGGTTTTATCCATTAAATATTGTTTAACGTCATAATATGATTTTTCAATAAGCATTATATTCAATCGTTTCTTAAACATATTTAAATTTTTAAAGTCTGTTGGTAGCTTATTGTATATTCTCACTGTCTTTCCGCAAGCACTTTTCATATAAGTTTTATTGCAACGTTTTGAAACACAAAGCCTGTTGGGATATCGAAGGGATCTGCTGGTAATCACATCACAATTTGGTAATCTTGGTTTTACTTCAATTAACTTTTAAATCATTATTACTAAGCCAATTAATTATGTTTTGTAAAGCGTTATATACGTATTTTTCGTATGTCGTTATATTATTACATTTTACTAGTACCGTTGTATCGTCCGCAAAAAGCACACAAGGATGGGTCGTCACCTTTGTAATATCATTAATATACGCCAAAAAAAGGAAAGGTCCTAATATACTACCCTGTGGTACTCCCCTCTTAATGTATTTTAATTGGGATTTATATAGCACCTTGGTATTATCGTCTATTTTGCTAGCTGTTAGCTCAGTAATGCAAATAAAATGAATAATTATTAACAAAAACTTACCTATAATCCACAGCAAGTACAGAGATCACACTCGATGTTCAACCAGGGTATACTGTACACACAACAACCCACAGTAAGCACAAATGCACAATTACGGAGTCCAGGTCAGATAGCCAAAGTTGTTAATATAGCAGATCACGTAATCCAGGTTCACAGGCAACAGTTATCAAAAATGAGAGATATCGGAGTCCAAGTACACTAACCAAAGTTGTCGAGAGAGAGCAAACACGAGTACGAGTATGTATCATAAAAAGAGACGGCTATTGTTGCTGACCGGCGGCATTTTTTTTACAATCTTTTTCATGTGTTTGTAAACAAAATTTTTGACTAAGAAATGTTATCCGTATGCTTATTGAAGTAAGGTTTATAATTGCTTAGGGACATGTATCATAAAAAGCCGGCTACTGTTTGACAGTGGCCGGCGGCACTCTTCCAAATCTCTCATGTGCTTGGTGTCCTAAGCTAGTTTATGGTACTCAGTATTCATTTTAAGTCATTTATTATTATTAAGTCGGCCAACTTATATTTTAACAAATTTATGATGTTATTTTATCCAATTTAGAAAAAAATAATACAATGGCGGATGCGCAGGAATGTTGAGACGCTCCAGAAAGTTGCTTACAAGATAACAGAATACCTGTGCATTTTTTGATAAAACTAAAATGTTACTTGCATTTCAATTTTGTTCGAAGTATATCCTTTATATCGACCTATTTTATGGTCCCTTTGTTACAATCAATTCAAATAGACACGCCTTTCGTGTACCTAGTGCAAATGTAAATTCAATGCAATTTATAAAGGTTGTCAATCCCTGGAAATGTTGCATTCACGCAATATCGAGAGGCTAAGACAACAAGCTTAATCTACGTGGAAAATCTTGATAGTTTTGTTCTGGGCAGACCCTTCTAAAACTTATCTGAGGGTGTTACAGTCGATGAAAAAATGACACGCCTATCGTGTCATAAGCCACTAGTTAAAACCATTGATGACACGCCTGTCGTGCCATCAGCAACGAATCGGTTAAAGGACTAAATATCTAATAAAGAAATATATATCTTTATTAGATATTTAGTTTAATTATTGAAGAATATATATGATGTAGTTGAAGGAAGCATTATCATTCATTAAATATCCAGTTTATAAGACGTATTATATATTGTAAATATGAAATCGTTGACGTTTGTTACTCAATCACACAAAAACTGCTGAACGGATTTCGATGAAATTTTGCATGCATGTAGCCCTTGACATGGAAAGTAACATAGGCTACATTTTATTACGATTTCCGATTCCGAAGTTGTTCCCGCGAGAACTTGTTTACAGGCTAAGCTGCGGGCAGACATCTTTGGAATTTTCTTGCAATTTAACATGTGAAACTTAATTCTGAAGTCAAGGCAAGCTAGTCTTGCACAATTTAAAGACCACATTAAATAAAAGTATTCTGAATATCCACTCAGCAATAGTTTCATGTTAAAGAGACTAGAAATATGAAACTACATATTATAGATTTGTGATACTGATATGAATGTTACAAGTGTTGATGTTAGCTGTATGGAGCACCAACAATTTATTTATTCGGAAAGTACATCCTTTAAAAACCCATTTACATAGAAAATCTTAATGAAACAACATGTTTACTGAATAAGAATTATTTATTAACATAAAGTAATATTATTCATATACTGTAACAATATAATTCTGTTCTTCTCACATCTCCCCAAGATTATGACAAAGTCATTTGCCTTATTTTAGTAGAAATTATGTAGCAGCTGATTCTGTAAATCCATTTAGAAAATATATGATGTCACCCATCGTCAATGATCACCCCAAACACCAGAGATATCATGCTAATATCCACATACAAAGAAGAAACATAATTTCAAGGACCATTGGCCTGTTTAAAGTGTGCTTTCAATGACTTCTAGTCTTCTAGTATAGAGTGTTATATTTAGAGTTGCTGCCTCTATAGTGAATACCTGTCATCCTGCAAAATTTTTATTATAAAGCCAAAATTCTGGTTTCTCAACTTAGTAATTAAGAAATTCTTAAGAAGAAGGCACAAATGCAATGCAAAGATCTCGGTGCAAAACTGCTTTCCAAAAGAGGCAGTAAGGTTCTGACATTTCATAAGTGTCTTTAAGTTGAGCCTATGTGAAAGAATAAATAATTGTTACATAAAACATACTATTTCTTTTATTTCCCATTCTTATACTAGTTTTTAAGCAGTTTTTTTTAATGTAGGAAGGCAATAAAGCAATTATTACCTTCCTACATTTGCACCCTCTCTGATATCTTAATAAGATAGCCCTGTGCCGCGTCTTGTGTTAGTTCTGTTTTACTGTGACATTGTGAGGATTGAGGAATGGTTAGAGGTGCAGGGGATAAAGAGTTGTAGCTAATCACGGAGGTGTGAAGGTTGACTAAGGTTGAAGGTGAAGGTGACTATTCTGGATGTTGCAGGGTGTACTTTTCCTTCACACAGCATGAATATTCAGTATACTATTAAAAGCTGTTAAAGCTTCTGCAATTACTGCAAGTTTGTTGTGTAGTCTGAAAATTAAAAGTTACCTCTGTCATGATCTATTTAACAAGAATAATATAGTTATTTTTCCAAAGCAAAGAATTCTTTTCATGTCCTCCCTAAGATTTCATTCTATTTTGACACCAAAATATATAAGATTTTGTGTAGCTGTTTAATAATTTATACTATGGGCAAAAGATTAAAATTATTATTATATTATATTTGTGTGAGGAAATAAAATTTGACAGCACTTTTAAAAACAGTGAGTGACTTTGACTGTCTAAGGGCTTGTACACAAAACTGCGATGCGACGTCGCATCGTAAAAACCTGCGAGCTCGCACGTCGCGTCGCCAGAACTTGCGAATTGATGCGCATCGCGCATTCTTGCGATGTGACGTCACACTTGTCGACAACACTTTTCAGTCGGCTCTGAGACAGAGTCTGGGCAAGACGATCCCCTTGTACGATCGTTACTGAAGATGTGGTGATAATAAACTTAAAAGCTCCTTGAATGAAGATATGCTCATTCTAAAATAATCAAAAACTTTTTTCTCTCAGTTTCATATTTTCGATCAAAATAGTTCTCTTCGGCGTTCATTATAGTAATAAATGGATGGACCCAAAACATAGCTAAGAATTTCATTTTAGTTATTGTTTCTTTTGCCTATATCTCCTAAGCAATAAAAAAGTGCACACTTCTTTTTAAGATGTCACGATCTAGTTTTCAAAATAGGTCCAGTACGGTCGTCGAAGGAATGGTCACCTTATCGTGGAAGGCGTGTCGCCTTGCCGCACGAAATCGCATCGCAGCAATTCGTGTCGCAAATTTCTGCGTTGCGAATTCGCATCGCGTCGCATCGCAGTTTTGTGTACAGACCCTTATGCTTAATGGGAGCGCGTTCCACAGTTCGATTGCCTGCACTGTGAATGATCGCTTATAAAATTTCGTTTTATGGAACGGCATGCTCAAAGTCAGCGCACGGCATGATCTCAGGTCTGACTGCTCGGCAAGAAAACGAAACTTCTCTTTAAGATAAGCAGGAGTTTTTGGATCAAATAGCACACAGTACAGAAGGGAAAGGACATGCAGATCCCGGCGACGGCGAATAGAGAGCCACTTAAGCTTTTGACGTAATTCAGAGACATGATCATATTTGCGTAAGCCAAATATGAATCGAATAGCGAGATTTTGAAGGCGCTCAAGTTTATTAAGATAGTCCTCAGTTAAATTAAGATAGCTTGCGTCTGCGTAGTCGAGAATAGAGAGAAGAAGAGAATGTGCTAACATAACTTTGGTTGGAATTGGGAGAATAAATCTCAAACGACGCAGCGACCCAATAACTGCAAACATTCTCCTACTCACTGCATTAACTTGTGTCGACCACGTTAATCCTCTGTCTAGATGTAATCCCAGGTCTTTAACAGTTTCACAGTAATCAATAGTGAAACCATTATACATAATAGGAGGGAGATTTCCCCAGTCAACCCTTGCAATTATTCCTGGGCTGCCTATGATCATGGCCTGAGATTTCACAGGATTAATTACAAGACCATACTGCCTGCTCCACTCAGAAATTTCCATTCAATTCACTTATAACACTAATTTAGTCTGTAAATATCTGTAACTGATTTAATAAATAAAGCTTTCTTATCACTAACAGAGTCGAATATCTCGTTAATGTGCCACTTGTGTACTAGTCAATTATTTCACACTCGACGTTACAACTGTTGATTGGTAATCTCAGATTATACATACTCTTTTGAAGTCAACTCTGATCTGGTTGGTTTATGTATTATGTTTGAAATACTTTAAATTTGAACCGATCCCACGAGCCACATCTACGCATTGTTGCACGCTATGTATGTATGTATGTATGTATGTATGAGGCTCGATACACGAACATCTCATTTACGGTGAAATCGCCCAAGAAGCGATGAATATTGCCGTCTCTCTGACACGTATGGGCATTAGAAAGGGAGACGTGATCGCAGTCAGCTCGGAGAACAGGCGGGAATATTGGAGTTCTGTTATCGGAATAATTTGTTCTGGGGCTATCGCTACGCCAATTAATATTGGATATACGAACGGTATGTGTACATTTGTGAAACTACTTAATTTTTTTAAAATCAAAATCTAAGTGTATAAATCTGTGTATATAAGCTAATTAGATGTGTGTAATTTGATGTTTTATTGATTAATTCATTCATAATGTCTGTGCCTTTATTTTGTATCGTCGTTGTGAGTAAAACTATTTCGGATGTTGCCTGTGTTTGTCCGCTTATTGATTCTGATTGTGTGTTTGGTATTATCGGAAAGTATATGTTTTTTATCTTAAGAAAATCTGGCCCAGACCAGCACAGTGCGCATGAGCCAAATCTGTTCGTTGTAATTCCGCGTGAGACCAAATCGGCAGGATTTTCCTTTGATGGAACGTAGCTCACAATCTCACCTACTCGAGTCCGAACAAACGTTTTTAATTGATTTGACTGCGTTTTTAGCCATGCTAACACGATTGTGGAATCAGTCCAAAAATAAGAATCATCTACTTGAATGGTTAATGATGACATTACTTTGGCGTGAAGTCTAGTGTCAAGTAGCGCACCACAAAGTTCCAGTCTGGGGATTGTGGTAGGCTTTAAAGGTGCCACTTTATTTCTAGAAGCTAGAAGACGAACTTGTACCGAGCCCTTTGAGTCGACCGCTCTCACGAAGACACATGCACCGTAAGCGCGTTCCGATGCATCTGAGAACGTATGAAGTTCCAACCGAATAATGTTATCAGTACAAACCCAACGAGGAATGCGAACTGATTTAAGAGAAATGAGGGAGGCTTTAAAATTAAAAAAAAAATGTTCTGTGTATCTTTTGACACTTCGTCATCCCATCCGCATTTATTAATCCAAAGTTTTAGCATGAGTATTTTTGCCTGAACCTAGGTCCTAAAAGGCCAAGTGGATCAAAAATTTGACTCACAAGAGATAGAATATTTCGTTTAGTAATTTTTTTTGTTTTGGGATTTAGGTCAATTGTAAATAATAAATTGTCTAAATTACAATTCCATGTAAGACCAAGAGTTTTGCACGGTAATGTGTCATCTAAATTTAAGGTTTTATTAGTGTTAATTTGTTCAAGCGCATTATACTTAGTTAATGATTTTAAAACTTCGAAATTATTGGATTGCCATTTACGCAGTTTGAATTGCGCTGACAGTAAGGTTTTGTCAACATTCTTGCACAGACCAATGACAGATTCTATAGAATTGCCACCACTTAGAAAATCGTCTACATAAGTCTCTAGAAATGGCGATTTTTGCGTTAGAATCTGAACATTGTTCTTCCAACGAAACTAAGCATTTGGTAGCTAAGTACGGTGCAGATGCTGTACCGTAAGTAACTGTATTCAGCGTAAACGCTCTTATGCGTTCACTCGGATCAAATCTAAACAAAATTTGTTGAAATACACGTTGTGTTGGTTCGATTAAAATGCCTCGATACATTTTCTCAATGTCTCCCGAAACTACATATTTATGTTGACGGAAGCGCAGTAAAATAGAAAGAAAGTCATCTTGGACGACAGGACCTACCATTTGAATATTGTTAAATGTTTTTCCTTTATTTAATGTTGAGGCATTGAAAACGACGCGACATTTCGTCGTAGTAGAATTTTCACTAAAAATCGGACAATGAGGTAAATAATACCGGTTCTGAGAAATAGGGTCAGTAGGTTTTGAAACATCAGTGTCACTCATGTGACCTAAGTCTCTATATTCAGTCATAAAATCGTATCTCTTTTTGAGGACTGAATCGCGTTGAAATCTACGCTCAAGTGCTAGTAAGCGATTTTTAGCTGTGTAATAGTTATCGCCAAGAACATCGGGCGATTCTTTTAAAGGTATCGTAACAATGAATCGACCATCAATGTCACGTCGAGTGTTCTCTGCAAAACTTTTTTCACACGCTCGCTCTTCTAGTGTTAAGTTATATTTAGACGAAACTGACTCTAATTCCCAAAATCGTGCTAGCAAGGCATCACCGCGCTGAGTGAAAAAGCGAGACGATTGATGTGCTTTATTTTTGTGTGATTGTGTATGCGCCTTGATTGTACCAGAAACAAGCCAACCAAGTTTTGTTTTTTGCAATTTTGGACATTGCTTACCGAGATCGATGAAATCTGAACATATGATATCCCAAAAGACATCTGCTCCTATCAAGATGTCAATAGGTGAAGAAATGTGAAAAGATGGATCAGCTAAGCGAATATGAGGCGGTAATTTTAAAGTGCTGATATCAATGTTGGTTAAAGGTAATTTGTTGGTAATCTGAGGTAATATATGACACTCAAGATTAACCTTGAAGTCGCCTGAGTGTGACTCGAGAGGCAATATGCAAGACTCTGTAATGTATGATAACTGATTGTTAATACCAGTGGAGCTTACGTGACGCCGTACCAAACCCAGCTTTTCACAGTAGTTACGTGTGACATAATGCGCAGTGGCACCGTTGTCTAAAAGAGCGCGGGCAAAGTGTCGGCTCCCGTCCGCACCGACCACCACCACCAAGGCTGTGGAAAGCAATAAATTTTGCTTGTTTATTGATTGAGTATTTGAAGATAAGGCAATTGTACTGTGTTGTTCTGTTGTGTATTTCTCTGTATTTCTGTGTAATAAGGTGCTATGTTTAAAGGAGCAATATTTGCAATTTGATAGCCTAAAAAAATTTTTCTTTGTGACCTGGACGTAGGCAGTTTTTACAAACAGTAAAGTTCTGCACCTTTTGAATACGTGTGTCGACATCTAAATTCCTAAATTCTGGACAATTGAATAAAAAATGATTTTGATTACACATCGGGCATGTAATGATTTTATTATCTGTGTTTTTTGTTTTATTTTGATGTGGGGTTTTTGATTGAAATTCTGTTTTGTGTGATTTCTGTGTATTTTGTGTGTTCTGTGTGTGTTGATAAGTATGTGTTGTTAATAACTGTCTTTGTTTTTCATCTTGTTGTATTGTATCCAATAAATCTGCCCAGTGTGTTAAAAAGTCAAGAAATTGTTTTAAAGTGGGTGTGGTAGTGATGGTGTTCCTTTGCTCTTCCCACTTTCGAAAGGTAGTAACGTCTAATTTTTTGTTATGTGTATCACTAATGTATCCCAGTGATCTGTTGGCTGACCAAGAGTATTCAAGGCGTTTAAATTTTTATTAATCGTGTCAATTAACTTACGTATAGCTTAACAAGACTCTTTTTGTATTTGTTCGAAATTTAATATAGCATTTACATGATTATTGATTAAAAGCCTTTCACCTCTATTAGACAACAACTGCCAAGCTATTTCATAATTTTTTGATGTAATTTCTAAATTTTGGACTATGATTAGCGCGCACCCTTTCAGAGCAGCTTTCAAATAATGAAATTTATTTATTTCGCCTATTGTGTTGTTGTTGTGAATTAATGAAATATACGTATCTCGAAAAGTGAGCCAGTGCTGGAAGTCTCCGTCAAAAGTGGGCAAGTTAATTTTGGGTAGCCTGACGAAGTCATGCCGTGCATTCCTGTGTCCTTGCTCGCTCCCTTCACTCGACTCGGACATCGATAACCGACGCTGGAGGGGACGACGCGTACGTGCTTCAGCCACTAATGAAAAACATTTAGCATCGAATTCTTCACGCTCGATAAGCAGCTGACTCGCATCGTCCGTCAACACCTCGAGCTCCGTCTGAAATTTATCGAAGTCATCTTGTAGACTATCGATTCTACTTAGCCGACATTCAAGTTCGTTGGATTTCGCTAAGGTCGGCGCATTTATCTAAGTTGTTTAAAACATTTTGAAAAATAGTTAGCTTCCCTTTTGTGCTACCACGAAGTTTTATGAATTGTTTACTTCGTGCGTCACTCATTTTTAACGAATAAAGTCAAGCTCAGTAAAGCAGAAGAAGGTTATTTGAAAAGTTGAAGTTAAATTAATAAGCAATGTGAAAGAAAATGTAAAATAGTTCACGCGTCATAAGGTTATAACTCGCGAAATATCTAAAATTTTGAAAGCAGTGGTGAGTACATACGAAATGCACGCGATGATTGAAGCGGCAAGCGATAAGGAACCGGTTTAGACCAATAGACTCGGTGCGGTTGCCCGTCGCCCGTTCGTTTTAAACAGCAAAAATGGATGCGTAAATGATACGTATTTACCTAAGAGTTTTAATTATTAATGAAAAAGCAATATTTTAGCTATTAGGTACTTGTAATGTTGTAGCATTTTAATGAAATTTCAGCCTTGAAATAAGCAATATAATATTAATGATTAAATATGTTAATAATTGACTAATTTAACTACTGACATTATGTCAATTTAAATGATTTTAACAGCTTATGGTGGATTTTAAATTACACAGAGAGAAAATAATTATATACTTAAAAAAAAATGTGAGGAGATAGATCTCAATGCCAGATTCAAGTACTGCTAGAAGACGGAAAAATAAGAAAGGATATGGAACCAACTCACTAAAGATCGAGTCCCCAGTCCTTGATTTCCGCGATGCGCTCCTTTTTCGCTGGATTCTTATAACGGGAGAAGGACCACAGTGTTAACGATGGGTCGGTACGGCTTGAGAGTGATGACTGTTCAATCACCAACGCTCCGTCCCGCGCCGTAGCCGAGGGACTGGACCGGTTTTTGGAAGCCGGAACAAGGAAAAATATAAATTGATTATCAAAATATTGTAATCTAAGTTTGATTTAAAAATTTAAAAATATCGTAATAAAAAGAAATTATTAATATTGTCAAATGTCTTAACTAACAAAAAGTCATGTAATTTTTTTTTAATTGATTTATGTTATTACATTTCCTTATCTGCTCAGGTAATTATTACTTTGTCGAGGTCTAGTAGGGCAAAGCGCAATTAGATTTATCTTTTATTCCGCTAAAAGTTAGATTTTGACTGCAATCTAACCTGTTGAGCTACAATATTGAAAAATTTAGGGGGAAAAAATTAGGGGGGCAATGCACTGAATATAAGAAGTAAAAGTAAAGTTGTAGTACCGTTTAGTAGGCTGGACTAAATTAGTAACTCGTTCAAAGGATTTTTTTTTTATTTTATAACAAATTACCTATTGAAATCATATCATGGAGATATCTATCAATAAATTTAAAGTTTTTATAAAACGTTAGCTTATATAAAAATTCTATTACGATATTAAGGATTATATAAACGATAAAAAACTTAGGTGTGAATTGCTCTAACTTCATAGATAATTATAATTCATTCTTATTGACTATATGAGATGGTGATAACAAAAAAACGCGGCTATGTTTGTAGTGGACTTCTTTTTAGACCTAGAACCTTAGCTTTAGTTTGAAGTTGACGAGTGTAGTTATCACCATCACATCACGAATAAAAATAATAAAAATTATATATATTTTTATAACAAATTGCCAAATGAAATTTCTGGGATGTCTCTCAATAAGTTCAAAGTTTATATAAAACGTAAGCTTGTAGAGAAGTCCTACTATAGTGTAAAGGATTATGTAAATGATAAACAAGCATGGGTGTGAAATATTGCTTATAATAAGATAGCTCTTAATATAATTTTAAGTGGCATGTGAGATGGTGACAACAAAAAGTCAATTTACCCAGCTGAGTTTGTTGCGGGGTTCTTCTTAGACCGGGGGCGTTTGGAACCCTCATAGCTTTAGTTTTAAGTTTACGAATGTAGTTATCATCATGAAGTCACTACTA
The DNA here is from genome assembly GCA_928268935.1 of Lasiommata megera. NCBI lineage: Eukaryota > Metazoa > Arthropoda > Insecta > Lepidoptera > Nymphalidae > Lasiommata > Lasiommata megera. Next base: position 59,837 of record OV743329.1, on the reverse strand, counting down.
TGTAAATTATTGACGCGTCAAAAGTGCATTTTAAAGGACTATTTGAATAAAGATTATTTGAATTTAAATTATATTATACATGCCTGTAATAGGTTTACATGAATAAAGCTATTTTGATTTTATTTATTCGGTATCATAACTATTTGCTCAATCACATGGCGGCACGTCTTTGTGGGTAGGGTGGTCACTAGCTCCGGCCGAAACCATTTCATACCCAAGCTTGTTTATCATTTACATAATCCTTTACACTATAGTAGGACTTTTCTACAAGCTTACGTTTTATACCCAAGACCTCGTGACACGCAATCCGTTTTAATAACTTTGACGTATGTAGGTTCTATAATTATATTTTCTATATCTTTTTAAAACATTCATAACTTATACAGGAGATAGAACTTGCAGTATCGATTTCCATTTCTAGTAGGACCTTTCCTTCCACATTCAATGACATAATTTAAGGTTTATACCTACCTATATCCTTAAATTATAACATATCCCATCCTCGTCGCCAATGATGTTTAGACCCGCGGGAATATGTATGCCAGACTTCGGGATTTATCAAATAAGTCGTTGGCTTGCTTCATTTTAAAAACTATATTATGCACATGACTGACATAGCTGACATTAGACAAAAGATAATTATATAAAATACTAGCTGTTGCCCGCGACTTCATCTGCGTAGAATTGCTGATTTCATTTGAGATTGAGGTTACCCGTGGGGCCAATGCCCTGCTTCAGAAAGTAAGCTACAGGCAAATGTCAAATTGCCGATTTTAATGTCTCTAAATTAAAAAAACAGGACTTTCACACAAACTGCAAACCCCTACTTTACCCCTTTCGGGGTAGATTTGGATGAAAAAAATTCTAACCTTATCCTTACGCCCTAAAGGAAATCTATTTTCAAAATTTCAAGCTTGTCGACTTCATAATAAACAAAAAAAAAGAAAAAACTATCATCCCTTATTTTACCACTCTTAACAGGTAAAATTTAAAAAAAAAATTATGTACATGTTTTTATTTATTATTATTAATCTTAACGCAAATTTTTGTGGCTCTAACTCTAAACACAAAGAAATTTCATACAAACTTCCAACCCCTATTTTACCCCCTTAGGGGTGGAATTCCCATATATCCTTTCTTATCTTACTTCTCGCAATCAACTACCTACTTGCTAAATTATAGCTTTGTACGTACAATAGTTTTTGAGATCTCGTGTTTAATCAGTAAGTATGTAAGTGACCTTTCGCTTTTATATATATATAGATATAGATCCTACATACGTCACAATAACTATACCTAACTTATCAGTTAAACATCTTACTTGAAAAAAATTATCCACTATCCTGAAGGTAGCCCTACCTTCTTCATCAGCGACGATGTTTCCAAGGTCACCCGCATGTCGCTTGTCCACGGGGTCATTCGGTCCCCCATGGGGGGCGCTATAGGGGTTATAATGTTCCCCCAGTGACTCGCAACCCTAAAAGAAATGATCGACGATAAGATTTGTTTGTATTGTCAAAGTCAGAACTATTTAACTTAGTGTTTGCATACTCATTGGCCAAATCTTTTTTTTCTAACAAGCCTTCTGATCTTGTTATAAAATTTTTATTTGTTTATTGAAATCAAACGAAAGAGAATTCCTACGATATCATGCTACCCTGGTACCTAAATCGGCTATAATCATTATCACCATTGACGACCTCCGTGGCGCAGTGCGTGCGCTGTCGCATTATAAATTTGGAGGTCCTGGGTTCGATTCCCGGCTTGAGTCTGATCTGGTGGGAGGCTTCGGCCGTGGCTAGTTACCACCCTACTGACAAAGACGTGTCGCTAAGCGATTTTAGAGTTCCGGCACGATGTCGCGTAGAAACCAATTAGGAGCGTGGGTTTACCATACTCCCCCTACTGGTTATATATAGTCGAGTCTCATATGAGGGAGGGTTTTAGAGCAAAGACTGAACACGTTGCTCCAATTCGGGTTAGTGGTCTCCATTAAAACTCGCTACAGAAGCGTTGTATAAACCTCATACATTTCATGTAACCCTGGTACCTTTTTTTATATATGCTAGCGTTTGGCATTTGATGGTAAGTTATGTGCCTAGTATTTCTCTCTTGATTAATAGGTACTCCTATTATAGCGCCGCCGGATTAATAACACATGTTACTCAATAATGGGAAACCTTCAAAGATTTTATGCTACCCTGGTACATTTTTAAGATATAAAGTAGCCGGTTTGGTCGTAATCGCACCTGATGGTAAGTGATGATGCGCAACGTGCTTCCCGAAGAGGATGCCTTGTCCTTGTTATAATTTAAACCATAATTATATATTCATTACAATATCATACATATAACTAACCCTTTGCAATCGTTAGTTAATCTTCCCAAGGATTGTCTGGAAGAGATTGCTTTAGCAATAAGGACACCTATGCACACTAACATACATATCTATACTTAATTATAATGAATTTGTGAGCAATAAAGTGTATTATCATATTTCGAATGTCACTTGAAAACAATCTGAAATGTTCCAATACATACCCTGCTTAGGTCTCCAGTATTTCGCACGTGTAAACCATGGCGTCCAGGCGCGAGGCCGTGGACGCTGCCGTCCCCCACCAGAGGCCCCGACGTTGACTGCTGGAACCTGATTACGCCAGGCACCTGCGACTTGCAGCAGGATTGATTGGATATCATGGCCACCGCTGACTGGCTCTCTGGGACGTGTCACTAATTATTGCATATTTTACACTAATAGAAATAATGAACAATGTTATATATTATATGAACGATTCATAGATGCCTGTAATAGGTTTATTTGAATAAAGCTATTTTTGATTTTGATTTTGATATAATACCTACTTAAGTTCTAGTTACTTAATTTAAATAAAGAATGTAAGAAACAATTATGATCATGAATATTTAAATGAAGTAACTAAACATTAAGTAGGTATTTAATGGGTTAGCATACCCATAAAATACCTACTTAAGTGTTAGTTACTTCATTTAAATAAAGAATATTGGACTTGGTAAATTCACCTCCAAATCCCTGCAACACGGCCCTCCTCCCAGAAGTCTTAGCTATCATGTCCAATACAACTGCTACGCAATGTGGTCTCAACCATTACTGCTCCATCTTTATATAAAGCCTGGTGATCAAACAAAATCGAAATCTTAAATAAGTTTGTATAAGAACACTCACAAATTGTGTAGTCGCAAAAGTAACAAAAGAAAGTAAAATGGATTAAATGTGTCACAAGTTATAGTCGCAATTACTGTGCTACTTATATATTTTGTACAAATTTGTGCTGGTATGGGAAGTGTAGATGAATTTGAGTTTTAAATCTAGGTAATTGCAGTTTAATTTACTATGACGTTAGCTCTTCTATGTTCTAAAGCAGCAGAAGGTGTTGTGACCAAAAAAATATATACATTTTGTGAGTATAATATAGATTTTGTGAGTGTGTTTTTGCTTAACATCCCAAAAAGGCAATAAAACGTAGTATCCTAAGAGCAAGGGAATAAATGTGTATGATTTATTTAAATACCAGGCAATGTATGGGTAGATTAAGGGTTTTAAAATATTGTGGAACAAGCAACATTTATAATTGAAGATTATACCATATCTTATACTCTTATAAATCTAATTTTGAGGCAGTGTGATATGGCTAACTATAGCTATAGTTGTAAATCATCTAGGTGAAATTCTACTTTTCAAAAGGCCAGGGGTAAATATGGATTTTCTTCTTATAAAATGTTGCCTATAAAAATCCAAAACTGCACTTATTTTTAAATAATGGTTTCTTGTTTTACTTAATTATCCTAGTTAACATCAATTTATCTGTTTTATATCACATATGCATGGCCACTTTACAAAATTAAATATATTTTTAAACAAAACATGACGCATAAACCCTTGTATCCTTAAGACTAATAATTAAGACAGAATGCTAAAAGCAGAAGCATTATGGTCTTATGTTGATCTACATTTACGTTTGTTTTCCTATGGGAGATGAATATAAATTGTTTATTGAATAACCATGTCAGTTCAAAAAGGTGCTAAGTGACTCGATAAGAAGTAACCAATTTTAGTTGAGTCTAGTAAAATTTATAATGACACACTATTGATTCATAAGGAATTAACCATCTAGTTTTTTCATTGCCAAATGTTAAGTCATGTTTCCTACATATTAATATGAATAAGGCGTCAGCCTCCTAATCAGAGGTTGGCGGTTCGAACCCAGGCACACATCTCTAACTTTTCGAAGTTATGTGCATTTTTAAATAATTAAAATATCACTTGCTTCAACGGTGAAGGAAAATATCGTGAGGAAACCTGCACGCCTGAGAGTTCTCCATAATATTCTCAAAGGCATGTAAAGTCTGCCAATCCACACATGGCCAGTGTGGTGCACTATGGCTGAACCCTTCTCATATTGAGAGGAGACCCATGCTCTGTAGTGAGCCAGGAATGGGTTGATCATGATGTAGCTCAATAGCGAAAATGTAAAAAAAGCCTACCTGTGTTACGCCATCCTGTGACTTAAGACTATTCAAAGTCTTATTGATTAGTTGTGTGTCAGTCTTAGGACCAAAATCCACCAGAACTTCATGCTGAAAATAAAGGACATTTGGCATCATTGATCTAGTTATTTTTACATGAGGTAAGTTAAAAAGGAAGGAAAGCTATAACTAGATTCTGACATCCAAAAATCTGCTTAAGTCAATGTTGCCTAACTCGATCAACTACTATCAATTGATTTCTACTTTATTTATTGATCTCCTCTTATTCTAGCTTTACAAGGTAAAAACCTAATTTGCTAGCTTAGCGTAATATAAAAGTATAAGTTCGTTTGCTGCAACAATGTTTTATCTGTAAATGATCTATCTAATGAAATAAAACAGTATAGCAGCAAATGAGCGATATATATAATATATATATATATAGTATATAATATATATATAAAAGAAACTACTAGCCCAATATATTATGCTATCCTATATTATAAAAGCAAATGGGAGTATGTTTGTTTGGGTGTTACAGTTACACTTCCATAGCTAAACTTCTCACACAAATTGTAAGGAAATTTTCACATAAATATACTTTGAATACTGACATTGGTCATAAGATACTTTTTAACCTAGAAAGGGTTATTATTAGATGACCAAAGCAAATTACCAGGACGACATAAGTACTGAGATGGTTTGTTATGGTCCAACTATGAAAAACTTAAATACCAACCCTGGTAATATGAGCAACATAGTTAAATCTTTTATATTAGTTTCATTATCTCACTTAGACCCTTTCAAGTTCAAAATACTGAGTGAATCGGTGAAATATCGGAAAAAACAATCGCTTGAATATTTGCCCATAGGACGAAGCTAGTACCTACAATACACAAATAATGAGTAGACACATAACTTATTATCATTTGAAGTAGTTATTAATGCTTCGTCATGTTGTTTTAAAATTTTAATTATACGTGTAACTACTTGTACTACAGTAAAAATAAGTAACAAAATTTAAATTTTGGCTTACCTTTGACGTAATCATAGTTCTTCGTAATAAAGTTATACCAATTTATGAATGAGCAATTATGCAGTTATTTTTAAGAAATTATTAGTAATTTTGCGCGTAACTTCTAGAAATTACCAACAACAAAAACATGAACGACCTTCCTCAATCCTCTGAGCGAACAGCTAATAAACACGATTAAGACCATAGATAATACAATATTAACTGTTATAGATGAGCAACGCTCAATTTTGTTTGATGCTAATGACCAATAGATGGCGATTTTCAGACATCGACACGTGTATAGGCACGTATATAATAAAATCAATGGATAAAATTATAATTAAATAATCAGTTTTATGATTCAGATTGATTTTCCTAGCTATTTAATTTGGAAAATCACTATGAATTATAAATCGGATTATTTAAACAGTTTTCGAATTATGAGATAAGAAATAAAACAAAGTATCATTTATTTTATTTTTATATAAATAAGTAATATTTACGAGAATGTTCTTTTACAAGATCATTTGTATTAAATTTGATTATTTTACATTTTAATATTTTGTTGACCCCCATACACCAAATGTTAAGAATAAGTTTAATTGTCAATAATTCTATTTATAAATAATTATCAATAATGAATTATAAATATTAACTTCATAATAAATACCTAGTTTAATGATAGCCTCAAATGTAATTTAGTTATGAATTTGACTGTTGCCGCGAAGATTACGTAACGTTTATTACTAAATAATTATCATAATTCTATTTATAAATCATTATCAATAATGATTTATAAATAGAATTAACTTCATAATAAATACCTAAGTTTCATGATAGTCTCAAATGTAATTATAATATATGTATGTTTATATATATATATATATAGTCATGAAATTGACATCAAATGATGGCGCGCCAATGTGATTATTGTATTTGACTTAGTTTAGTTCTAATTAATTGTAAAATGGTTTAAATAAAACCTACGTGGTTTTTTAGCTTCCCTAAATAAATTAAAATATAAAGAGATTGTAACATCGGTTGGTACTATTAAGAAATGGTGGCGCCATCTTATTATGCTAGTTCGTGAAATGCTTATGTGTTGACGGTGGGCGAATTGCACGTGGAGTTCAGTTGTCTGCCGATTTTCGAAGAGAAAACATTGTAAGTACCTAAAACCTATTTAAATAATGTTAAAACACTATTAATTTGTAATTACTTTACTTTATAAAAATTTAGCTGTTTAATTAAAAAATACTTGTAAGCTTTAGTTTGTGATTATTTATGTAGGTACCTATCAGATCAACTCCTCTGGCTTGGTTGGTAGTTTAAAGTATTTAACAAGCAGAGCCGATGATGATAAAACTGCAATATAAAAGTACTAAATGCCATAATAATGAATAGTATATGTGTATTGATATATATTTATTTATTTATAATAGTATATATTTATATATTATATTTATTGGTAATTTTTATGAAATATAGTGCCATTACCCTCATCTATTATTTTCTTCTTTCTTATAAGCTTACAGCTTTAGTTTGTGATTATTTATGTACCTATCAGATCAACTCCTCTGGCTTGGTAGGTAGTTTAAAGTATTTAACAAGCAGAGCCGATGACTACAGTGAGACAGCGGTTCTGCGCTTATTACCACGCTTATATCAGCTTCACCTGTATGTTTGTTTGTTTGTTTGTAACAGACTCCTTTGGACTCGATTTTGACCCACTTTGAACGGTCAGATTTCATTGAAACTCTGTAGATTTATCGAGGACCGATGACAATACAACAATTTAATAATTTTATTAATTAGGATCTTTAGGATATTATTAACTTGTACAGAGATCGTATTCCAGAAGTGTATCGTTGCCATGAAATAGTTTTTAAATAATATTATAGATGGCATTTAAAACCATTTATTTTTTCTAATATTTCTGTAGTACGTATGTAGTTTCAACTACCCACATACAAAACATAAATTCTTAAAACGTATGATTGGATAGCGAATTGGTATGTACGTATTTGTTTTTTTATTAAATCCAATAGTTTATACTCTCTTCGACATCAGGAGCGTTGGATATGAACCCATTTTTCAGTCCGATTCTTTTAATTTCAGATACCGCTTGCCTACATTTCATCCTGCGTGTCACGATGGCTGATCAGAACGAATCATCAGTACCAAGCGCTCCGACTCGTGCAGGTTCCGGCCGAGCCAGTCCCGGACCGAACTCGCCCGCCAAGGAGGCGCTGACACAGCAGGGCGGTAACGTACCTCCTGAATGTTTATTTATTTATTTATTTGCTTTCATATCTAACAGACATGAGACCCGGTCAGGGCATTGCAAACAGTACATTGTAATTTTACTTACGCATGATAACGATGATGCAAAATATCAGTGAAAAATTGTCAAAACAACGCGAATAAATAAAATAAAATAAAACATGGCTTGTTTTTGATGGGAAACATAGTTATTTGTTTTTTAATTTGAAATCGAAATATACTACATAAATGATTTAATTTTGTATATAGCCCAAAAATCTTTATAAACATTTAACGTTGTGCGCTTATTAATGTTTAGCTTTTTACAGGTTTTCACAACATTCACAAATATTTTCAAAGTAAGATACGTCTCGAGTCATTTGCTTGAGTCAATATACAATACATAATAATAATAAAACTGCAATATAGAAGTACTTAATGCCATAATAATGAATAGTATATGTGCATTGATATATTTTTATTTATTTATAATAGTATATATTTATATATTATATTTATTGGAAATTTTAATGAAATATTGTGCCGTTACCCTCATCTATTATTTTCTTCTTTCCCCAAGTGTTTTCTGAAGGAGATTGCTTTAGCAATAAAACCGCCTCTGCATATACAGATTTTTTGAATTGATACCTAATTTGTTTCCCTTTTTACTTGAGTCGACAGAACCTGGATTGACGACTCGAGACACCCGATCCTGTGGAACATCGTAGTCGGAGCCGAACGAAGGAACACAGCCCTTCCCGGATCCCGAGACTGGGGCCAATGCAGTGCATCATGCTGAGCGTCGTTGCGTCGCGGAACATGCTAAAAGGTGACGTAGTCCTTCTGTTTCTAAAAAATATATTGTTGACATTTTGAAATGTTTTAAGGATAGTTTGACATCACAACCGCCTACCCGTGAAACAAGATCTTTTCTAAAGGTTGATCATATGAATATAATTTCCCAATTTTGACCCGTCCACTAAAACCAAAGGATAGATGTTTTCACGTTGGCAGCTTGATCTTAAAACGGACTGCCAGTTCTCACTCAGTGATTGGTTGTCGAATTAGTTATTTGTTTAGTTTTTATGGTTCCCGGCAAATTTTCCGTCAAGATTTTTGTTAGAAATACTAGATGTATACAATACTAGCTGCTGCCCGCGACTTCGTCTGCGCGGTCTTCAGAATTGGGTCTAAAGCTTCGCTCGTTAACAATGTTGAATCTTCTCACGCGAACTATTTGAGAGATCGGTATAGAAAATACATGTTCTTTTCTATAGTATAGGTAACATGTCTACCCGCGGCTTAGCTCGTAAACAATTTTCAATTTTCCCTCGGGAACTAATTCAGGAATCGGGATAAAAGATAGCCCATGTTCTTTTCCATGTCAAAGGCTACATGCATGCCAAATTTCATATAAATCCGTTCAGCCGTTTTCGCGTGATTGACTAACATAGTGTGCCGCGGACTTTTTTGTGGATATTTATAAGATCTACAATTAATTAGAACATTTTATGGTTCTATCTTTTATAGTATAGGCAGCGTACGCAAAATAAGTAACTTTTCTGGTTGATTTCTTACACCTTTTATCCGAAAAAACCCAAATATCTTACGGAACCCTATTATTTGCCAAAATAAAATTTAGCCTTTGTTACTCGTGGATAATTTAGCTTTCGAATATAATTGAATAAAATTTGTAGTAGGTATGTATGTAGTTTCAACTGCCTACATACAAAACATAAATTCTTAAAACGTATGATTGGATAGCGAATTGGTATGTACGTATTTGTTTTTTTATTAAATCCAATAGTTTATACTCTCTTCGACATCAGGAGCGTTGGATATGAACCCATTTTTCAGTCCGATTCTTTTAATTTCAGATACCGCTTGCCTACATTTCATCCTGCGTGTCACGATGGCTGATCAGAACGAATCATCAGTACCAAGCGCTCCGACTCGTGCAGGTTCCGGCCGAGCCAGTCCCGGACCGAACTCGCCCGCCAAGGAGGCGCTGACACAGCAGGGCGGTAACGTACCTCCTGAATTTTTATTTATTTATTTATTTGCTTTCATATCTAACAGACATGAGACCCGGTCAGGGCATTGCAAACAGTACATTGTAATTTTACTTACGCATGATAACGATGATGCAAAATATCAGTGAAAAATTGTCAAAACAACGCGAATAAATAAAATAAAATAAAACATGGCTTGTTTTTGATGGGAAACATAGTTATTTGTTTTTTAATTTGAAATCGAAATATACTACATAAATGATTTAATTTTGTATATAGCCCAAAAATCTTTATAAACATTTAACGTTGTGCGCTTATTAATGTTTAGCTTTTTACAGGTTTTCACAACATTCACAAATATTTTCAAAGTAAGATACGTCTCGAGTCATTTGCTTGAGTCAATATACAATACATAATAATAATAAAACTGCAATATAGAAGTACTTAATGCCATAATAATGAATAGTATATGTGCATTGATATATATTTATTTATTTATAATAGTATATATTTATATATTATATTTATTGGAAATTTTAATGAAATATTGTGCCGTTACCCTCATCTATTATTTTCTTCTTTCCCCAAGTGTTTTCTGAAGGAGATTGCTTTAGCAATAAAACCGCCTCTGCATATATAGATTTTTTGAATTGATACCTAATTTGTTTCCCTTTTTACTTGAGTCGACAGAACCTGGATTGACGACTCGAGACACCCGATCCTGTGGAACATCGTAGTCGGAGCCGAACGAAGGAACACAGCCCTTCCCGGATCCCGAGACTGGGGCCAATGCAGTGCATCATGCTGAGCGTCGTTGCGTCGCGGAACATGCTAAAAGGTGACGTAGTCCTTCTGTTTCTAAAAAATATATTGTTGACATTTTGAAATGTTTTAAGGATAGTTTGACATCACAACCGCCTACCCGTGAAACAAGATCTTTTCTAAAGGTTGATCATATGAATATAATTTCCCAATTTTGACCCGTCCACTAAAACCAAAGGATAGATGTTTTCACGTTGGCAGCTTGATCTTAAAACGGACTGCCAGTTCTCACTCAGTGATTGGTTGACGACTGTTGTTGCAAAACGGCGGGAACCAATCAGATTTGTAATCTCCCACCAATACTGTTGTAAGCATGGCCTGAGATCTTCGGAGATTTTTAAAGACATTATCAAGTTCATTTTTTTGTGTCGTTGCGCATGAAGCCTGATGACGTGGAGCTGTTAGATGACGTGTAATATTGCATGCAAGCACGGGATGTGTTTTGATACAATTAAGAGCTAATGATCGTGATTTTCTGGTATTTATCTATATTGAAGGTACCTGGCGAAGAATTTTTAAAAAATATATATGAATTAGTTAATTGTTTAGTTTTTATGGTTCCCGACAAATTTGGCGTCTAGATTTTTGTTAGAAATACTAGATGTATACAATATTTGCATACGAATGTGGGAAATTTAAGAAATGATGATAGCTTATAAATTCTAAGCAAAAAGAATAATCCCTTTTATCCTTCCTAATTTGTTTCCTATTGTACTTAACTCGACAGAACATGGATCGACAACTCGAGACACCCGATCATGTGGAACATCGTAGTCGGAGCCGAACGGAGGAACGCAGCCGTAGCCGTCTATGTATCCGCAGCCCATCCCGTGTCCTGAGGACTGGGGCCAATGCTGAGCGTCGTGGCGTCGCAGTACAGTGCAGTGCTTGCTTGCTCGCTTGCTTGCTCGCTTGCTTGCGCGCTTGCTCGTGCGCTTGCTCGCTTGCACGCTAGCTCATGCGCTTGCTTGCGCGCTTGCTCGTGCGCTTGCTTGCTTGCTCGCTTGCTTGCGCACTTGCTCGTGCGCTTGCATGCTGGCTTGCTTGCGCGCTTGCTTGCTTGCGCGCTTGCTTGCTTGCTTGTGCGCTTGCTTGCTTGCTCGCTTGTGCGCTCGCTTGCTTGCGCGCTGGCTTGTGTGCTCGCTTGTGCGATCGCTTGCTTGCTCGCTTGCTTGCGCGCTTGCTTGCGCGCTTGCTTGCTTGCTCGCTTGCTTGCGCGCTTGCTTGCGCGCTTGTTTGTGTGCTCGCTTGCTTGTGCGCTCAAATAAAAGTTATCGTTCCTAAAAATTCTAGTATTAGACTCGTCATGAATATTGTATTTAGGTTGGTTGGGTAAGAAGAGCACTTAAAATCAGTTGACCAACTTGCCCACGATATAAATATGAAAAAATTACGCGAGCTTTGCCAAACATGCCCGAGGCGCTTCGGTATCTGGCCACGACATTGGGATGCCTCATTATACTGCATCATTATATGTTGTGATAGCAAAATTGTGTTTCGTATGCCCATTGCGTAGTTTCGTTATTACATTATTTGTAAATCTAGCGGTCGTTAAGAATTTTGAAAGCATACATGAAAGATGGGTGGTGGTGGATTGATTGAATATTTAAGTTTTTCTTAATTGTTACTCAATCGAACCGCGCCGCTAATATGTGGGCGGTGTGTGGTGTGTCGGTGCGGCGGTGACACGAAGTTGAGAGGCTTGTGCGTAGAGCGATGTATGTATCGTATATTCATTCGCAAACGGTGCCGACCGACGGAATCGCGTATGGGAAACGTGAACACTTGTACAAGATTGGGACACTCCTCTAGGAGGGCGACGACGATTTAAAGTTATCGTCGCCCGCCTGATAGTATCTCGATTTTTCTTGTGTTTCGTATGCCCATTGCGTAGTTTCGTTTTTACATTATTTGTAAATCTAGCGGTCGTTAAGAATTTTGAAAGCATATATGAAAGATGGGTGGTGGATTCATTGAAATTTTTAAGTCATCATATATACATTGGAGGCCTCGAGCCGCGCCGCTAATATGTGGTGTGCCGGTGCGGCGGTGACACGAAGTTGAGAGGCTTGCGCTTAGAGCGATCTCTGTATCGTATATTCATTCGTAAACGGTGCCGACCGACGGAATCGCGTATGGGAAACGTGAACACTTGTACAAGATTGGGACACTCCTCTAGGAGGGCGACGACGATTTAAAGTTATCGTCGCCCGCCTGATAGTATCTCGATCTTTCTTGTGTTTCGTATGCCCATTGCGTAGTTTCGTTTTTACATTATTTGTAAATCTAGCGGTCGTTAAGAATTTTGAAAGCATACATGAAAGATGGGTGGTGGTGGATTGATTGAATATTTAAGTTTTTCTTAATTGTTACTCAATCGAACCGCGCCGCTAATATGTGGGCGGTGTGTGGTGTGTCGGTGCGGCGGTGACACGAAGTTGAGAGGCTTGTGCGTAGAGCGATGTATGTATCGTATATTCATTCGCAAACGGTGCCGACCGACGGAATCGCGTATGGGAAACGTGAACACTTGTACAAGATTGGGACACTCCTCTAGGAGGGCGACGACGATTTAAAGTTATCGTCGCCCGCCTGATAGTATCTCGATTTTTCTTGTGTTTCGTATGCCCATTGCGTAGTTTCGTTTTTACATTATTTGTAAATCTAGCGGTCGTTAAGAATTTTGAAAGCATATATGAAAGATGGGTGGTGGATTCATTGAAATTTTTAAGTCATCATATATACATTGGAGGCCTCGAGCCGCGCCGCTAATATGTGGTGTGCCGGTGCGGCGGTGACACGAAGTTGAGAGGCTTGTGCGTAGAGCGATGTATGTATCGTATATTCATTCACAAACGGTGCCGACCGACGGAATCGCGTATGGGAAACGTGAACACTTGTACAAGATTGGGACACTCCTCTAGGAGGGCGACGACGATTTAAAGTTATCGTCGCCCGCCTGATAGTATCTCGATCTTTCTTGTGTTTCGTATGCCCATTGCGTAGTTTCGTTTTTACATTATTTGTAAATCTAGCGGTCGTTAAGAATTTTGAAAGCATACATGAAAGATGGGTGGTGGTGGATTGATTGAATATTTAAGTTTTTCTTAATTGTTACTCAATCGAACCGCGCCGCTAATATGTGGGCGGTGTGTGGTGTGTCGGTGCGGCGGTGACACGAAGTTGAGAGGCTTGTGCGTAGAGCGATGTATGTATCGTATATTCATTCACAAACGGTGCCGACCGACGGAATCGCGTATGGGAAACGTGAACACTTGTACAAGATTGGGACACTCCTCTAGGAGGGCGACGACGATTTAAAGTTATCGTCGCCCGCCTGATAGTATCTCGATCTTTCTTGTGTTTCGTATGCCCATTGCGTAGTTTCGTTTTTACATTATTTGTAAATCTAGCGGTCGTTAAGAATTTTGAAAGCATACATGAAAGATGGGTGGTGGTGGATTGATTGAATATTTAAGTTTTTCTTAATTGTTACTCAATCGAACCGCGCCGCTAATATGTGGGCGGTGTGTGGTGTGTCGGTGCGGCGGTGACACGAAGTTGAGAGGCTTGTGCGTAGAGCGATGTATGTATCGTATATTCATTCGCAAACGGTGCCGACCGACGGAATCGCGTATGGGAACCGTGAACACTTGTACAAGATTGGGACACTCCTCTAGGAGGGCGACGACGATTTAAAGTTATCGTCGCCCGCCTGATAGTATCTCGATTTTTCTTGTGTTTCGTATGCCCATTGCGTAGTTTCGTTTTTACATTATTTGTAAATCTAGCGGTCGTTAAGAATTTTGAAAGCATATATGAAAGATGGGTGGTGGATTCATTGAAATTTTTAAGTCATCATATATACATTGGAGGCCTCGAGCCGCGCCGCTAATATGTGGTGTGCCGGTGCGGCGGTGACACGAAGTTGAGAGGCTTGTGCGTAGAGCGATGTATGTATCGTATATTCATTCACAAACGGTGCCGACCGACGGAATCGCGTATGGGAAACGTGAACACTTGTACAAGATTGGGACACTCCTCTAGGAGGGCGACGACGATTTAAAGTTATCGTCGCCCGCCTGATAGTATCTCGATCTTTCTTGTGTTTCGTATGCCCATTGCGTAGTTTCGTTTTTACATTATTTGTAAATCTAGCGGTCGTTAAGAATTTTGAAAGCATACATGAAAGATGGGTGGTGGTGGATTGATTGAATATTTAAGTTTTTCTTAATTGTTACTCAATCGAACCGCGCCGCTAATATGTGGGCGGTGTGTGGTGTGTCGGTGCGGCGGTGACACGAAGTTGAGAGGCTTGTGCGTAGAGCGATGTATGTATCGTATATTCATTCACAAACGGTGCCGACCGACGGAATCGCGTATGGGAAACGTGAACACTTGTACAAGATTGGGACACTCCTCTAGGAGGGCGACGACGATTTAAAGTTATCGTCGCCCGCCTGATAGTATCTCGATCTTTCTTGTGTTTCGTATGCCCATTGCGTAGTTTCGTTTTTACATTATTTGTAAATCTAGCGGTCGTTAAGAATTTTGAAAGCATACATGAAAGATGGGTGGTGGTGGATTGATTGAATATTTAAGTTTTTCTTAATTGTTACTCAATCGAACCGCGCCGCTAATATGTGGGCGGTGTGTGGTGTGTCGGTGCGGCGGTGACACGAAGTTGAGAGGCTTGTGCGTAGAGCGATGTATGTATCGTATATTCATTCGCAAACGGTGCCGACCGACGGAATCGCGTATGGGAACCGTGAACACTTGTACAAGATTGGGACACTCCTCTAGGAGGGCGACGACGATTTAAAGTTATCGTCGCCCGCCTGATAGTATCTCGATTTTTCTTGTGTTTCGTATGCCCATTGCGTAGTTTCGTTTTTACATTATTTGTAAATCTAGCGGTCGTTAAGAATTTTGAAAGCATATATGAAAGATGGGTGGTGGATTCATTGAAATTTTTAAGTCATCATATATACATTGGAGGCCTCGAGCCGCGCCGCTAATATGTGGTGTGCCGGTGCGGCGGTGACACGAAGTTGAGAGGCTTGCGCTTAGAGCGATCTCTGTATCGTATATTCATTCGTAAACGGTGCCGACCGACGGAATCGCGTATGGGAAACGTGAACACTTGTACAAGATTGGGACACTCCTCTAGGAGGGCGACGACGATTTAAAGTTATCGTCGCCCGCCTGATAGTATCTCGATCTTTCTTGTGTTTCGTATGCCCATTGCGTAGTTTCGTTTTTACATTATTTGTAAATCTAGCGGTCGTTAAGAATTTTGAAAGCATACATGAAAGATGGGTGGTGGTGGATTAATTGAATATTTAAGTTTTTCTTAATTGTTACTCAATCGAACCGCGCCGCTAATATGTGGGCGGTGTGTGGTGTGTCGGTGCGGCGGTGACACGAAGTTGAGAGGCTTGTGCGTAGAGCGATGTATGTATCGTATATTCATTCGCAAACGGTGCCGACCGACGGAATCGCGTATGGGAACCGTGAACACTTGTACAAGATTGGGACACTCCTCTAGGAGGGCGACGACGATTTAAAGTTATCGTCGCCCGCCTGATAGTATCTCGATCTTTCTTGTGTTTCGTATGCCCATTGCGTAGTTTCGTTTTTACATTATTTGTAAATCTAGCGGTCGTTAAGAATTTTGAAAGCATACATGAAAGATGGGTGGTGGTGGATTGATTGAATATTTAAGTTTTTCTTAATTGTTACTCAATCGAACCGCGCCGCTAATATGTGGGCGGTGTGTGGTGTGTCGGTGCAGCGGTGACACGAAGTTGAGAGGCTTGTGCGTAGAGCGATGTATGTATCGTATATTCATTCACAAACGGTGCCGACCGACGGAATCGCGTATGGGAAACGTGAACACTTGTACAAGATTGGGACACTCCTCTAGGAGGGCGACGACGATTTAAAGTTATCGTCGCCCGCCTGATAGTATCTCGATCTTTCTTGTGTTTCGTATGCCCATTGCGTAGTTTCGTTTTTACATTATTTGTAAATCTAGCGGTCGTTAAGAATTTTGAAAGCATACATGAAAGATGGGTGGTGGTGGATTGATTGAATATTTAAGTTTTTCTTAATTGTTACTCAATCGAACCGCGCCGCTAATATGTGGGCGGTGTGTGGTGTGTCGGTGCGGCGGTGACACGAAGTTGAGAGGCTTGTGCGTAGAGCGATGTATGTATCGTATATTCATTCGCAAACGGTGCCGACCGACGGAATCGCGTATGGGAACCGTGAACACTTGTACAAGATTGGGACACTCCTCTAGGAGGGCGACGACGATTTAAAGTTATCGTCGCCCGCCTGATAGTATCTCGATCTTTCTTGTGTTTCGTATGCCCATTGCGTAGTTTCGTTTTTACATTATTTGTAAATCTAGCGGTCGTTAAGAATTTTGAAAGCATACATGAAAGATGGGTGGTGGTGGATTGATTGAATATTTAAGTTTTTCTTAATTGTTACTCAATCGAACCGCGCCGCTAATATGTGGGCGGTGTGTGGTGTGTCGGTGCGGCGGTGACACGAAGTTGAGAGGCTTGTGCGTAGAGCGATGTATGTATCGTATATTCATTCACAAACGGTGCCGACCGACGGAATCGCGTATGGGAAACGTGAACACTTGTACAAGATTGGGACACTCCTCTAGGAGGGCGACGACGATTTAAAGTTATCGTCGCCCGCCTGATAGTATCTCGATCTTTCTTGTGTTTCGTATGCCCATTGCGTAGTTTCGTTTTTACATTATTTGTAAATCTAGCGGTCGTTAAGAATTTTGAAAGCATACATGAAAGATGGGTGGTGGTGGATTGATTGAATATTTAAGTTTTTCTTAATTGTTACTCAATCGAACCGCGCCGCTAATATGTGGGCGGTGTGTGGTGTGTCGGTGCGGCGGTGACACGAAGTTGAGAGGCTTGTGCGTAGAGCGATGTATGTATCGTATATTCATTCGCAAACGGTGCCGACCGACGGAATCGCGTATGGGAAACGTGAACACTTGTACAAGATTGGGACACTCCTCTAGGAGGGCGACGACAATTTTAAGTTATCGTCGCCCGCCTAATAGTATCTCGATCTTTCTTGTGTTTCGTATGCCCTTTGCGTAGTTTCGTAATTACATTATTTGTAAATCTAGCGGTCGTTAAGAATTTTGAAAGCATACATGAAAGATGGGTGGTGGTGGATTGATTGAATATTTAAGTTTTTCTTAATTGTTACTCAATCGAACCGCGCCGCTAATATGTGGGCGGTGTATGGTGTGTCGGTGCAGCGGTGACACGAAGTTGAGAGGCTTGTGCGTAGAGCGATGTATGTATCGTATATTCATTCGCAAACGGTGCCGACCGACGGAATCGCGTATGGGAACCGTGAACACTTGTACAAGATTGGGACACTCCTCTAGGAGGGCGACGACAATTTTAAGTTATCGTCGCCCGCCTAATAGTATCTCGATCTTTCTTGTGTTTCGTATGCCCTTTGCGTAGTTTCGTAATTACATTATTTGTAAATCTAGCGGTCGTTAAGAATTTTGAAAGCATACATGAAAGATGGGTGGTGGTGGATTGATTGAATATTTAAGTTTTTCTTAATTGTTACTCAATCGAACCGCGCCGCTAATATGTGGGCGGTGTGTGGTGTGTCGGTGCGGCGGTGACACGAAGTTGAGAGGCTTGTGCGTAGAGCGATGTATGTATCGTATATTCATTCGCAAACGGTGCCGACCGACGGAATCGCGTATGGGAACCGTGAACACTTGTACAAGATTGGGACACTCCTCTAGGAGGGCGACGACGATTTAAAGTTATCGTCGCCCGCCTGATAGTATCTCGATCTTTCTTGTGTTTCGTATGCCCATTGCGTAGTTTCGTTTTTACATTATTTGTAAATCTAGCGGTCGTTAAGAATTTTGAAAGCATACATGAAAGATGGGTGGTGGTGGATTGATTGAATATTTAAGTTTTTCTTAATTGTTACTCAATCGAACCGCGCCGCTAATATGTGGGCGGTGTGTGGTGTGTCGGTGCGGCGGTGACACGAAGTTGAGAGGCTTGTGCGTAGAGCGATGTATGTATCGTATATTCATTCACAAACGGTGCCGACCGACGGAATCGCGTATGGGAACCGTGAACACTTGTACAAGATTGGGACACTCCTCTAGGAGGGCGACGACGATTTAAAGTTATCGTCGCCCGCCTGATAGTATCTCGATCTTTCTTGTGTTTCGTATGCCCATTGCGTAGTTTCGTTTTTACATTATTTGTAAATCTAGCGGTCGTTAAGAATTTTGAAAGCATACATGAAAGATGGGTGGTGGTGGATTGATTGAATATTTAAGTTTTTCTTAATTGTTACTCAATCGAACCGCGCCGCTAATATGTGGGCGGTGTGTGGTGTGTCGGTGCGGCGGTGACACGAAGTTGAGAGGCTTGTGCGTAGAGCGATGTATGTATCGTATATTCATTCGCAAACGGTGCCGACCGACGGAATCGCGTATGGGAAACGTGAACACTTGTACAAGATTGGGACACTCCTCTAGGAGGGCGACGACAATTTTAAGTTATCGTCGCCCGCCTAATAGTATCTCGATCTTTCTTGTGTTTCGTATGCCCTTTGCGTAGTTTCGTAATTACATTATTTGTAAATCTAGCGGTCGTTAAGAATTTTGAAAGCATACATGAAAGATGGGTGGTGGTGGATTGATTGAATATTTAAGTTTTTCTTAATTGTTACTCAATCGAACCGCGCCGCTAATATGTGGGCGGTGTGTGGTGTGTCGGTGCAGCGGTGACACGAAGTTGAGAGGCTTGTGCGTAGAGCGATGTATGTATCGTATATTCATTCGCAAACGGTGCCGACCGACGGAATCGCGTATGGGAAACGTGAACACTTGTACAAGATTGGGACACTCCTCTAGGAGGGCGACGACGATTTTAAGTTATCGTCGCCCGCCTAATAGTATCTCGATCTTTCTTGTGTTTCGTATGCCCTTTGCGTAGTTTCGTAATTACATTATTTGTAAATCTAGCGGTCGTTAAGAATTTTGAAAGCATACATGAAAGATGGGTGGTGGTGGATTGATTGAATATTTAAGTTTTTCTTAATTGTTACTCAATCGAACCGCGCCGCTAATATGTGGGCGGTGTGTGGTGTGTCGGTGCGGCGGTGACACGAAGTTGAGAGGCTTGTGCGTAGAGCGATGTATGTATCGTATATTCATTCGCAAACGGTGCCGACCGACGGAATCGCGTATGGGAACCGTGAACACTTGTACAAGATTGGGACACTCCTCTAGGAGGGCGACGACGATTTAAAGTTATCGTCGCCCGCCTGATAGTATCTCGATCTTTCTTGTGTTTCGTATGCCCATTGCGTAGTTTCGTTTTTACATTATTTGTAAATCTAGCGGTCGTTAAGAATTTTGAAAGCATACATGAAAGATGGGTGGTGGTGGATTGATTGAATATTTAAGTTTTTCTTAATTGTTACTCAATCGAACCGCGCCGCTAATATGTGGGCGGTGTGTGGTGTGTCGGTGCGGCGGTGACACGAAGTTGAGAGGCTTGTGCGTAGAGCGATGTATGTATCGTATATTCATTCACAAACGGTGCCGACCGACGGAATCGCGTATGGGAACCGTGAACACTTGTACAAGATTGGGACACTCCTCTAGGAGGGCGACGACGATTTAAAGTTATCGTCGCCCGCCTGATAGTATCTCGATCTTTCTTGTGTTTCGTATGCCCATTGCGTAGTTTCGTTTTTACATTATTTGTAAATCTAGCGGTCGTTAAGAATTTTGAAAGCATACATGAAAGATGGGTGGTGGTGGATTGATTGAATATTTAAGTTTTTCTTAATTGTTACTCAATCGAACCGCGCCGCTAATATGTGGGCGGTGTGTGGTGTGTCGGTGCAGCGGTGACACGAAGTTGAGAGGCTTGTGCGTAGAGCGATGTATGTATCGTATATTCATTCACAAACGGTGCCGACCGACGGAATCGCGTATGGGAAACGTGAACACTTGTACAAGATTGGGACACTCCTCTAGGAGGGCGACGACGATTTAAAGTTATCGTCGCCCGCCTGATAGTATCTCGATCTTTCTTGTGTTTCGTATGCCCATTGCGTAGTTTCGTTTTTACATTATTTGTAAATCTAGCGGTCGTTAAGAATTTTGAAAGCATACATGAAAGATGGGTGGTGGTGGATTGATTGAATATTTAAGTTTTTCTTAATTGTTACTCAATCGAACCGCGCCGCTAATATGTGGGCGGTGTGTGGTGTGTCGGTGCGGCGGTGACACGAAGTTGAGAGGCTTGTGCGTAGAGCGATGTATGTATCGTATATTCATTCGCAAACGGTGCCGACACAGAGTACAGAGTACAGAGTACAGAGTACAGAGTACAGAGTACAGAGTACAGAGTACAGAGTACAGAGTACAGAGTACAGAGTACAGAGTACAGAGTACAGAGTACAGAGTACAGAGTACACTTACTTACTTACTTACTTACTTACTTACTTACTTACTTACTTACTTACTTACTTACTTACTTACTTACTTACTTACTTACTTACTTACTTA
The DNA here is from genome assembly GCA_928268935.1 of Lasiommata megera. Lineage (NCBI taxonomy): Eukaryota > Metazoa > Arthropoda > Insecta > Lepidoptera > Nymphalidae > Lasiommata > Lasiommata megera. The sequence continues at coordinate 38,606 of OV743329.1, read as the reverse complement.
CTTACTTACTTACTTACTTACTTACTTACTTACTTACTTACTTACTTACTTACTTACTTACTTACTTACTTACTTACTTACTTACTTACTTACTTACTTACTTACTACCACCAATTTTGCAAGATAAGTTTAGGTGTTCATCAATGAACCTTGTATTGACAAAAAGCGAATTAGAAAACGTGAAGGAATATCTTAGGCAACAAGAAATTATCCGTCACTATCATGATGGAAAAACTAATCATCGCGGAATTAATGAATGTTATCTAGCCTTGTCTCAGAAATACTACTGGCCTAAAATGAAAGACCACATAACTAAATTTATAAACGAATGTACGATATGCGGGCAGGCTAAGTACGATAGGAACCCCGTAAGACCACAGCATGAAAAATATGTAACGTTTATAGATGTATTCACAAAGTATGGCCAAACATACCATTTACGGGACGGTACAGCTTTAAGTATATTACAAGCCCTGTTGCTATACTGCACACACCACGGCGTACCCTGGACCATTATAACCGATAACGGAACCGAGTTCACCAATCAGCTTTTTATGGAATTTACACGACTACATAAAATTAAGCATCACCGAATTTTAGCTCACAGTCCTAACGATAATGGCAACATTGAACGGTTCCACTCTACACTCTTAGAGCACCTCAGGATTTTACAGTTGCAGCATAAGGACGAACCTATAGTCAATCTCATGCCCTACGCCATAATAGCATACAATAGTTCTATACATAGTTTCACGAGATGCCGCCCATTTGACCTATTAACCGGACACTTTGACCCAAGAGACTGCCTTGACATAGACATTTCCCAACAACTACTTCAGCAATACGTTCAATCGCATAGGGAACAGACGAAAAAGGTCTATGAAATTATCAACACTAGCTCACTCGCTAAACGTACCGCGTTAATAGAAAGTAGGAACGAAACCCGCGAACCGGAAGTAGACTACGCACCGGAGCAACAAGTTTTTATCAAGAACCCCCTCGCTAGTCGACAAAAGACCGCACCACGATACACGCAGGATACTGTCCTAGCCAACCTACCCATACACATTTATACATCCAAAAAGCGTAGCTCCGTAGAAAAGTCTAGATTAAAACGTGTGCCTAAATCGGGAAACTTGTTACAGAATAATTCTACTGACCACTCATACTATATATACTCATACTATATATACTCGTCATACTATACTTAAAAGCAAATAGTTTTTGTATTCAATTTCCCTATTATCTCCAAGGACAGGTTCGATTTATATAGGTTATCAATAATTCCAAACAGGAACGCTCAGGCCCTCATCCCATCCTATCCTTTCATCGAGATCAACAAACGAGAAAGCGTTCGTGTACATAGCGACTGAATGTCCGAAGTTAAGCAGCTGGCAGAAAGAAATAAACCATCAACTCCGCACCAAATCAGACTGCATCCATGGTCTAATCATTAATCAAGTTTTGCAGGAATCCTGCCAATTTACAACCATAACCTTGATGAAGGAAGCCCTAGAAAAACTGGACGACAAACACTACATACTTTCTTTCCCAAAGAACACCAAGGTACAACTCTCCTGTAACCAAGAAGATCACACTTTACTTCAGGGAAGGAATTCCCATAGGATGCCGCATTAAAACGGAAGAGCTTACCATTGTAAATGAAAACGACGAAATTAAGGGCCAGGCTCTCAAGCTATCGAAGATACCAGTAGTGGAGAATGCCGATTCTGCAGCACCCCCGAGGTGCTGCAGAATGTGAAAATTTTTTTGGAGAAATTCTAATAAGATTCCACTTGAACGGTTTTCCACTTAACTCCTATGCCGATTTCGGCGCCGAGGCTTACCTAACCTAACCGAAACCTTACAGCCCCCGGATCCTTCCACATAAGATTTTTCTAAGGGATAAAACTTCAAACCTAACCTAACCTAACCTACCCTAAACCTAACAGCTCCCGGGTCCTTCCACATAAGATTTTTCTAAGGGATAAAACTTCAAACCTAACCTAACCTAACCTACCGTAAACCTAACAGCTCCCGGCTCCTTCCACATAAGATTTTTCTAAGGGATAAAACTTCAAACCTAACCTAACCTAACCTACCCTAAACCTAACAGCTCCCGGCTCCTTCCACATAAGATTTTTCTAAGAGATAAAACTTCAAACCTAACCTAACCTAACATACCCTAAACCTAGCAGCTCCCGGCTCCTTCCATATAAGAATTTTCTAAGGGATAAAACTTCTAACCTAACCTAACCTAAACCTAGCAGCTTCCGGCTCCTTCCACATAAGAATTTTCTAAGGGATAAAACTTCTAACCTAACCTAACCTAACCCACCCTAAATCTAACAGCTAGACGAATTGAACGATCTTTACGGGAACAACACGTTTGTACCGCGCCACGTCTTTAAAAGCGCAACTATAATCACGGGAATACATCGCAAAAGTGAAAAATTTCAAGTGGCGCCTGGAGTGTGGCACATCAAAACACGCGGAATTAAACGGCGCACCTAATAGTGAAAATGCTATCCAAATCGGGGGAAAATAGTGAAAAGTGAAAAATTAAAAATCTTAAAAAAATTACGCTGCGCGTTTGGTGGCGACCCCTACTTGTTTTTGGGTGTTTCGGGGTCCTACCATTGCGGCCCACCTTCCGGCATCGAAAACCAAAATTTTCCTGTTAAGGCAGATTATTTTACCATAATTTAAGGATGTAAATATTTACATATAAGTGACGTTTGACTGTTCGGAGGCTCTCTACACCTCCCGACAATTTTATTTATTTATTTATCCAAAGCGCCACCAACAGATTTATATGTAAAAAAAAAAACATTTAAAAACCTTAAGTGCTAGGATATACATATAAATCAATTTAGAGGTAACTACAGCATGCCTAATATAATAACTTAAGTCGACGCTAATATGTCGCTAATAATATAATATGAAAATTAACAAACAGCAAATAACAAAAAACACAAAAAGAAACTTATTACAAAAGAACAGAAAAGTAAAACTTGTGTTTATAATACAGGTATATACGCACTATGCAAAATCTAACTAGACTAGGGTTTTTATTATTTTATTTTGAAATTGTGTAGTTTGTCGTTAAGAATATCAATCGAATTATCTTTAGAAACGAAATGTTTGTATAAATTGCTTAGTCGGGGTATCAAAGAGTGGCGATCAAGATTAGTCCTACAAACTCGGTGCGTGAAAAGTGGAACAGGGTAGCGCGAGATTCGGATGGGAACCTTGAAAGAGATTTGGCGCAACAACTCTGAGTTATTAAATGTACCGTTTACAAGCTTGTGCAAGAAGACCATATCATGAATTTTACGTCTATCGGACAATGAGATTAATTTGAATTAATTTTTATCTTACTATTAAGTTTTAACTACTACTATTTAGTTGTATTTAATATCTGATTGACTGTTGGGGGCCTTATACACCCTCCAACAATTTTAACTTAGTGTAAATTTTGTTTTTAATTATATAGTAGACTAGCGGCCCGTCCCGGCTTCGCACGGGTAGACATAAATAGGTACAGATATTTAAGTTATAAGCAGGCTAATTAAAACGACCATGAATCACTCAATTAGAAAAAAAACGTAGGCTTATTTTAAAGCCTCCCTGTACACAACACACTCCCGCACTGAGCTCCCGCACTCCTCCCTCTCACGAAGAGTTAGTTACTCGATGCGCTGCGTGGTGGCCGCCGCCGGCATGTATTTATATTTTAATTTCACGATATCTTTTGAATGGAATGTCCGATTTCAATAATTCAAAAAGTAATCATTAGGTATTGAGACAGTCGGGAATATTAAATTATTTATTTGGATGAAAATTTATAAATGATATGGATAACACGGTCTGATTTTGATCGGCATTTCTATCAATTTGTTAAATGTAAAAAAGTAGTTATAGTGACGTAACTACAATAGTTAGACACATGGTCTCGCGAAGTTTTTTGTAGATATTGATATATTCTATAATATTGTCGATCATTTTTTTGTCCTATCATTAATACTCTTCGCAGCGTATGCGTTGAAAGACATTTACACCTTCGGTTGGTTTTAATAGGAATTTCTAAAGATTTCTATAGTAATCTAGTACTAAATATAGCCTATGTTACTCAGTGATAATGTAGCTTTCTAATGACAAAATAATTATTAAAATCGGTCCAGTACTTTTTGAGTTTATTCGTTACATACAAAAATACAAATCTTTCCTCTTTATAATATTAGTGTAGATTAGAATTTTGACTTTTGACTGTTGAAAACTAAAAATTATCTAAGACTAAAAATTGTAATGAAATTGTAAAAATTTAATAAAGCAAAAAAGGTCTCTTTTAATGAAAGAGGACACCCGTATAAAAAAAAATCCTAACAGCTCCCGGCTCCTTCCACATAAGATTCTTGTAAGGGATAAAACTTCAAACCTAACCTAACCTACCCTAAACCTAACAGCTCCCGGCTCCTTCCACATAAGATTCTTCTAAGGGATAAAACCTAACTTAAATTACAGTTCAATTGTGAAGTTTTTCAATCAAACTCCTATGCCGAGCTCAATCAGGACAAAAAAAAAAACAAAAAAAAACGCGCAGGTACTTCCTTCGACCCTTCCGTGCGGTGCGACCGGTAGTCCTACGAGTTTATCTTTAACCGACATCAAAAAGGAAGTGGTGTATTTTCATGAATGTTTAAATACGAGTTCATAATGTTATTTCTCCATTGTATTGATGCATTATATGACTCATATTGAATATAATGAATGAGTAAAAATAGAATGTGCAATTGGTTATTTAGACATGTATTTTAATATCATTAGATACTGTGTGTTACAAAACCAATGCCGTTTTTTGCTGTCGTTGATATTTAGATACATCCACCAAATCAGTTTTTATCACCTATTAATTTTACGTAGATACAAAAAATATAAAAAATTATGTCACCATGCAGGTGTGCTCGTAAACATGTCCATTGTGTTTGTTTCGAATATTTATTATCTTATTGCGAACGACTTTAACAAAAAATTAACCTATGATAATGCTCATTTTAGGAATTCCCTGAATATACGTTACATTTTCTAGATTATAAAGAGGTTGCATTTCATCATAACACCACAAAATTTGCACAAACCGTGTGTTACATATATCATTACAGTGATTCAAAAAAAAATGTAACAAAATTTGATCTATCGCAACCACTTGGACATGCCACTATAGCCGTAAATGGGTGGATAAAATGAAACATCGTAAACAAATGCGTATGGATTTAGTTATGGTAGATAAGGAAATGAATAAGAAATAATACAACAGTGATTTTAAGTATCAATCTAAAATATTTTATTTCCCTTTTGTAATAGTGATGTAACGAATGTTGGATTTTTCACATTCGCGAATGCGATTGCAAATATTTATCTTCAACATTCGCGAATGCGAATGAGAATATTTTAAAATTTAAAAAAAAAGCGCGCGTAATATGTTTGACAGGTTTGACGAGAAAGTTCATTCTAAAAGTTTTAGTTTAAAAGAGTCTCCAAACTTTTCTTTTTAAAATTTAACATTCCATTGCTTTTTGCAGTTTAATTATTAAGAATTTAAAATCACAACAAATTTAATTATAAAATAGTCAACATGTTATTAGAACTAGGTATATTTTGTGTACCTTCTTACTTACTTACACATCATTATTTTTATACATAGATAAATAACTTGCAATTGAAACCAAATGTTAACATAACAAGTGTTAGAAGTTTACTTTAGTTTAAAATAAAAATAATTATAATTTTGTTTTTGAAAAAAGGTTTATTTACAAATAGTTAAGTATTCGTTGTTTTGTTTTTTAAGTTTATATTGCATTCATTATAAATATATTTAATTCCTCAGATAAAGTGGAATGAACAAATATACATTTAAAGCCAAAGGTTATAAATACTTAATACATTAGATATTTAAAGTTTAATAATTTTGTTTCAAGTAATTGTTTAGTTTTGTAGTAAATAGAAACTGTAAACTTTATTTAAAAATGGTAGTAAAGTAATAATATACTACTAAATAAATTCAAACCTTACTAAGTGTTATCTATTGTATTATTAATTCATATGCATGCATATAATAATTTCCTTTTTGATTATTAAAAATATTCGCTAAATGTTAGCATAATTTTTGCGAATGCGCTTCGTTACATCACTATTTTGTACATGTTCTTAAATATATTTTCTTAGTTCTACTTAATAACTATACACTTTAATAATTATGACAGTTATATACATTTCAATACGCATGTATTGTAATATGTACATGTGTATATACATCATCGAAATGCATTATAGCTCATTATTTAATGTAGGTAATTTGTAATGCCCCCAAGCTAAAGTGTCAGTGGAGTTATTAATTAAAAATCGTTATGTGTCTGAATGTGATAACGATATTTTATTAATTTTTTGAGTGAATATAACATGCTTTATAGATCTAAATCTAAACATTTCACATATTTAATTTTTTTGATCGAATAAGACTGTTTTATAATTTTCCATTTTAAACTTCTTTGTTACTAATTTGTTAACCCCTTTTGCGCTGGCAATTAATTTATTTTGTGTATTAAAAGCGTGTACCTTTGATCTCAATCCAACAAATTCTGTTAAAATCGTTCCATTATTTTCATGTTTAAAAAGAACAATTTTCTTTTTATTAATCCGCGGTAATTTAAACATATTATCAAGACGATAATCTGAAGTATCAAAGTATTTTTTGAAATTAGGTTTAATGCCTGCATAAAAAATTTCCGTTATAATATGATAAATGAAACTGTCAGTGTCAGTATATAACATTTTACAATGAGAGCCATATTTGTTTTTCATGTATTTGTAATGAAAATCATACATAAGTGTTTTAGAAATATCCAAAATACAAAAACTTAAAAAAATGGGTTTGCCGTAAAGCACTTTAGTTTTGTTAAGTTGAATTGCAGCAAAACTTTCAGAAAATATTGAGAGGCGGGCTCCGACGACTTTTCCTTTATCTTCCCAATGTGTACATAATTTAACATCTACTCTTTTTTCAACATTTTCCCCGAATATTGAATTATTCATTAATTTGTAGAAATCCTTTTCAAAATATGAATGTGCGGAAGTACGTAACTGGGTATTCAAATCAATATATTTTTGTAACCAAGGACTCTGTTTAAATTTTAAAATCCGGTGAACTTTCTTTAGCCTTAAGCCTTAAGCCCATTTCTAGACATTTTTTTAAATTTATATAATGAATAACATACTTTGTTTTATCAAATAAGTTCGGAACTAATTTCAAATCTTTACTCCCACCCACTATTATATTCTTAATTTATTAAATTATTAAGCAACTCATCATTAGATTTGATCAGATCTCTGAAGTTCTTTTTTCATAAATGAAACTTTAATTTAGAATGTAGAAGTATGACATATATTGAATATTTTTAAATATATTTTCTTAGTTCTACTGAATAACTATACACTTTAATAAAAATATTTATTCATGAGTTGCTTGATAAGCTTATCAAGCAACTCATGAATAATATTTTTTTCAAAAAAGTTTTCAAAAATGTTAAAAGTCAGACAAAACCTCAAAATTGAATTAATATTTATTGATTCTTTTAAATTTTTATCATGTAGTTTGGAATTCTTAACAAATAATTTGAATGCTGATGACTTCATTGAATTACGCAGAAATTTTCAAAGTGAGAAGGATCTATTTTATTTAAAACGTAAAGGTGTGTATCCATATGAATATATGTCATTATTTGAATCCTAATGGTAGATATCTAAGAAGATCCTCGTAAAGGGTTAAATTTGATTATGTTTAAATCCATGTAATTATTTTTTTTAAGACTCCAGCCACTATCTTTCTTTTCAAAATTACAAACTTTATTCGAAATTTCAGTATCCAAATTTGAGTATATTTCATTGACATCCTGATGTTAACAAAAATTTAATTAATCGTTTGAAAATCAAAGGAATCCACTAGATTTTTTGTTGTTTGTATAAAATCAATGTAAAATTTATAAAATTTATATAAAATTTACAATGAGAGCCATATTTGTTTTTCATGTATTTGTAATGAAAATCATACATAAGTGTTTTAGAAATATCCAAAATACAAAAACTTAAAAAATGGGTTTGCCGTAAAGCACTTTAGTTTTGTTAAGTTGAATTGCAGCAAAACTTTCGTTTAAATAAGCTCGGAACTAATTTCAAATCTTTACTCCCACCCACTATTATAATGTCTGGAGATAGCGGAAAATCGGTATGTTAGTCATGTAAAATTTGTGGGTATTCTAAATCCACTTCAAGAATATACCCAACGTCAGAATCAATTGGTACCCATTCAAAATGACCTGTAGGAAGGTATTGAGACATAGCCCATCCATATAAATTATTTGCGTCTATGTACGTGATATAGGATGATTGAATTTTCTCATCAAAGTTCTCCATATACTTATTATTAGCTTGGGCATAACGATTACTGCATTGCGAAACTCCACCACGTATACCTGATTTTATGAATGCAATTTTGTCGTAATCTGTAAGTAGATCCAACGTTACTTGTGTACACTTTAATATTGCATCCCAACTAAGACCCGGTGCTGTATAATATTGAGCAGGATCTAAATCATAAGTTTTAATACATACGTGTCTAAAATTTTCAAATATATCCGTTAAAATGGAGAACGTCCGTTTTTAAATATAAATCAGAGTAATCTTTCATATTACGACATTTAAAATGAATCCAAACATCTCTGGCATGTTAATAACCATCATTCGAAAAAGTGTTGTTTGTAAGTGTTTTAAAAAATTTATCTTGAGTAGGGAGCGACGTCAACTTGAGGGATTCAAATAATGACATATATTCATAAGGATACACACCTTTACGTTTTAAATAAAATAGATCCTTCTCACTTTTAAAATTTCTGCGTAATTCAATGAAGTCATCAACATTCAAATTATTTGAAACTGAAACTAGCTAACTAAAGCTTCCAAACGCAACTGGGCCTAATAAGAAACCTACAGTTATCAATCAGCCTATAGACGCCCACTGCTGGATATAGGCCTTTTTGAGAGTGCGCCACAAAACACGGTCCTCCGCCTTCCTCATCCACCCGCCACCAGCGATCCTTTTCAGGTCGTCGGTCCAGCGAGCAGGTGGTCGTCCTACGCTGCGCTTACCGGTACGCGGTCTCCACTCCAGAACACGTCTGCCCCAACGGCCGTCGGTTCTGCGACAGATATGACCCTCAATCCGACATGGGGTGTCGATTTAGGTTAGGTTAGGTTAGGTTTTTTTTTTTTTTTTACACGCACCCGTCATCACAGGGCGTTGGCAGGGTGTCCTCTTTCGAGAAAAAGAGACCTTTTCTTGCTTTATTTTCAGATAATCAATACAATTATGGACAATTACAATTACAATTATGATAAAAACTAAATAAATTACAATTAAAAACAGTCAAAAAGCAATTAAAAACAATTAAATTAATTTAAAAACTACAATAATTCACAACAATAAAGCTATATTTTAAAAAGGTCGATAAATAATTTAAAAACATTAAAATCACTTATTCTATCTTATAAACTAACGAAAGTGTGGCCGAAAAAAGTGCTTCAAAGCTCCAAAGCTCGGAGTACTGAGTTCGCAGGACAGCGAATTTCTCCCGGCTTTTGCGAGCAACAGAACAACCTGATTTATATGATAGTGCCATCTGTATATGCTGACGATATAAGAGGCACTATGCATCTCTATCGGTTGCTCTGTTCCTCGCAATAGCAATTTTCGCTATCCTGCTCGCGTACTCTAGGAGGTTAGGTTAGGTTAGGTTAGGTTAGGTTAGGTTAGGTTAGGTTTTTTTTTTTTTTTACACGCACCCGTCATCACAGGGCGTTGGCAGGGTGTCCTCTTTCGAGAAAAAGAGACCTTGTTTTCCTTTATTTAAGATAAAATCAATACAGTAAAGCAATTAAAACAAAATAAACAATTACATTAATTTAAACTACAATACAATTACAATTTAAAACTAGATAAAATACAATTAAAAATTTTTACAAAATTACCATAACACACATAAGCAAATTTTTACAAGGTCTAATAATTAATTAAAAACATTAAAATCTCTTAAGTCTATCTTAAAACTAAACGAAGGTGTGGTCTAAGTGCTTCAAAGCTCGGAGTACGGAGTTCGCAGGACAGCGAATTTCTCCCGGCTTTTGCGAGCAACAGAACAACCTGATTTATATGATAGTGCCATCTGTATATGCTGACGATATAAGAGGCACTATGCATCTCTATCGGTTGTTCTGTTCCTCGCAATAGCAATTTTCGCTATCCTGCTCGCGTACTCTAGGAACGCATCTCTGCCAGAGGCCTCACCCAGAATTGTGGGCACGGAGCTCCCGCACAGCTTCATCCGCAGTACCTGTTGTAGGTCTTCCCGGGCCGCTTCGTGCTGGGGGCAGTCCATCAGAAGATGCAAGATCGATTCTGATGCACCGCTCCCGTACACGCAACCCGGGTTGTCACTGCGTTTGAATCTGTGCAGGTACTCCGCAAACCCACCATGACCAGTCAAGACCTGAGTGAGCACCATACTGCGGTCTATGTGCTTGACCACACGATGTGCGAACCGCACGTCCGGCAAGAAGACCTTCGTGGTGCCCGCAGTCTCTTCGGACGTATACCTCCGGTTCCATTCGTCAAGCGACCCCTCGCGGAGTAGTCGCTTGACAAACGAAACCGGGCATCGGTCATAGTCCGGTTTTCTCTTTAAGCCTAGAGCCGCCTCTTTCGCGAGCTCATCGGCTCTTTCATTTCCCTCCAACCCTGCATGCGCTTTCACCCAGAACAAGGATACTTCCTTGTTCCGGGTGCGACATATCTCCAGATTGTCGATAATGCCTGCTACCAGGGGATGGAGGGATTTGCGCCCGACCACCGACTCAAGGGATGATCTTGAGTCGGTGTATATGCCGATGGAGCTTTCGGGGCGGCTCGTCGCGAGAGAGGCAGCCCTATCTAGGGCAAGGAGCTCAGCCTGGTAGACCGAGCAGTGCGCACCCAACTTTAGCTTGACGGCTTTGGTTTCGGCCTCGTGATTCCATATGGAAAGCGAGGCCCCCACCTTGCCGTCAATTTTACTGCCATCGGTAAAGATGCGCACTGCTTGAGTGTTGTTGTTCTCAAGGTCTTCTCGGTCCACCAGGCTGGTAAACTGCAGGCACGTCCTCTCTGCCGGGTGTGGTCGCCCACAGTACGGCACCCTCACTTCCATCTCCCTGTCCCCGAGTACTCGCCGGGACACTCCCCTCTTGGCCTCGTACAATGCCGAGGCCTCTTGGATCCTAAGATCCAAGGGGAGTATCCCAGCCAGCACCATGGCCGAGTTCAGGGAGACGGTCCGGTACGACTTGGTCATTTTCTGCGCAAAGCCCCTTTGGAGAGCTCCCAAACGCTTCCGCACTCCGAGCTTTGAAGCGGCCGGCGCCCAGGCACAGGCAGCGTACAGGACTATTGGCTCCACCACTGCAGTATAAATTGTCTTTATGATTTGGGGATGGAGGCCCCAGCTTACCCTGGCGGCTCTCGACAGCTGCTTATAGAGACCTTGAACTCTCATGCAAGTATTACTTACATGAGAGTTGAAGGTTAGCTTGCTGTCGATAGTGAGCCCCAGGATCTTTATTTCGCTGGACAGACCAATGTCGATCCCCCCCATGGTCAGGAGCGGAGAGTCGTACTTTAGCTTATTGGTTAGCACCATCGCCTTGGTTTTGTGCGGTGCGAACCTCAGCTTATTACGAACTCCCCACTCCCGGACATAGGCGAGAGCGGCATTGGCCCGTCTCGAGACCTCCAACCCCGTATCGCCGTCGAAGACGAGGATAACATCGTCGGCAAAAGCCTGACAATACTCTCCCCGCCCTCCCAGGCCCTGCAGTAGTGGATCCAATAAGAGGTTCCACAGAACGGGACCCCCGATGGAGCCTTGAACACAGCCTTTGGTGGTGTTGCGCATGTGTTCGGCTCCCGCATACCTCACTGTGACCTTTCGCTCGCGAAGATAGCTGTCAATCACCCTGCGGACGTTCACGGGACACTTTTCCTCAGCCAGTCTGACTCTTATGGCCGGCCACCAGGCGCTATCGAAGGCCCCCTCTATGTCCAGCGAAACCACGGTTACAAGTCTCTTCGCTTTGAGTTTCTTGTAAACGTGGTCCATCAAGGCGTAGAGGGCGTCTTCGGTGCTTCTCTGGGGCCTAAAGCCGTACTGGCGAGTACTGATCCCGGGCAGGATGTGCCATTTGACGCGATTGACAACCATCTTCTCGAAGATCTTGCCCAGAACGGGCAACAAACCGATCGGACGATAGGCCTTGGGGTTGGTGTAGTCCTCCTTTGCTGGTTTTCGGAGGACTATCACAACGGCCTCCTTCCATATGATCGGAAAGTAACCCAGTTCTAGGCATTTATTGGTCAGAGCGAGGAACGCGCCGGGGTTTAGCGATATGGCACGCTGGCATATGTCGGCGGTAAGACCGTCCGACCCGGGGGCCTTCTTGGGGTTGAAGCTCGAGGCGGCGTCGCTCAGTTCGACAGAGGTAAACGGTGGGTCCAAATATTCATTTGGAGTCCACACGTTTACTTGTTCAGCGACGCGCCTCGTACGCTTGTGTTCCGCGTTATCTTCCTCCCCAAGATCCCCGGGGTAGAAAATCCCCGCCAACAGTGCCGCCGATTCGCTGGGGTCATAGGTTTTACCGTTAAGAACGAGTGGGAGATCTTCTCTCCTCACTGCGGTTCTACCTATGACCCTGTATATCCCGTCCCATAGTCCCTCCTTGTCCTGACGCTCACAGAAAGCCTTCCAGCTGGCTATCTGTGCTGCTACAGCATGCGATTCGTAGCTCTCCTTGGCTTGCAGGTACTCACGCACAACCCTGTCGCGACGGACCGGAGCGGCGCAACGGATGCGCCGCTTTTTGGTGTTGACCCCACGTTTCATCGCAGCAAGCTCGTCATTCCACCAGGGTAGACTAAGACGCTCCGTACCCTTCCTGATCGGCATGCTTGCTTCGCATGCCGCCACGACTATTTTATTGTATGATTCAACACTTTTTTCGAGATCGACTATATTGTCGATCTTCCCTATGTCACCGATTTTAATGAAATTCGACTCTTGCAGCTGGGTGAGCTTCGACTGAAACTCATCCCAGTTTGCCTTTTTTGTGTTGAATCGCCGCGTGGTCCTAGTTACTATTACTTCTTTGTCTTTTTTCAGGTTGATACGGAACGTAATAGTGTTGTGGTCTGAGCTCGTCACGCCGTCATCCACCATCCAGTCAGCCACCAACAGGAGCGCGTCCGGGGAGCACGCCGTAACGTCGACGCAACTAGAGTACCGTTTGAGTCCTCTAATCACGTCGAAGGTAGGGACGTCACCCCGATTGAGCACCTGCAAGTCAAGCTCTTCAAGAGCCCCAAAGAATGCCTCCCCTCTGCTGTCCGTTTTCGTGCTGCCCCACCAGGTGTTCCAGGCGTTCGCGTCGCCACCCACCACCACATAACGGGAGCCCACGCTCGTGACCACTGCCACCAGCTGATCCAGGTATGGCTCCATTGGCTGATCCGGCTCGAAGTAGAACGAGACCGCGCACATCTCCCAGGCACCCGTTCCGATTCTCACCACCACAATATTGTTGGTGGTAAGACCGGAGTCCAGGGTTACGGCCATGTCATCGTCGAACACAACGATTGCGGCTTTGACATGTCCGTCCCCCCGGTTGGCACACTGGAATACGCGCGCGCCCGCGTAGTCTCGCATCGAGCCGGACCTTCCAACATATGGCTCCTGGACCAACGCCAGGGCTACCTTTCTGCTGGTGGCCTCGAGCAAGAGCTCCTGTGTGGCGAGTTGCTTGCGTTGCAAATTCGCCTGGAACACTCGGTAGGACCTCACGGTGGTTCCGGTCTCGCCCAGGGCAACTTTAGCAGTAAGCTACCGTTGCCCTGGCCAAGGCCTCCCACTTACGGCGTACCGTGCACTCCGGAGCGAACGCGTTGTGAGCCGCGTCCAGCCCGGTCTGTGCACAGTTACAGCAAGAGGGTAGGGTTCCTGCCTGCCACTTTGGGCAGTTCACCTTTAGGTGCTCCTCCCCGCAGTGGCTGCACCTCGTTTGGGGCTCCTTGCAGAACCGCCTGCTATGCCCGTACCCGAGGCACGCGGAGCATTGGGTGAGCGGGGACTGATCGGCCACTCTCACCCTCTGCAGATCCACACGCACCGTGCCCGCCTCTGTTAGGGCCGACCACACCTTCGGGGACACCCTGAGAATGATGTGGCACAAGAGGGGGTTCTTTAGCTTTTTTCTATACTTTACTTCTATGCGGACCTCCTCCTTTTGAATATGTTTAAGAAGATTGGAATTTTGTATTTGTAGTGCCTGAAGGACGTCCTCATCAGTGTTATACTGGAGGACGTCCTTCAGGATCACCAGTGGGTCCCTATTTTTCATATCTTCGACCCGGAGGTCCGCCTTTTTTAATCTTTGCACCACTCTTTCTTTCTCCTCTCTTGTGCCACATCCCACGATAACCCTCCTGTCCTTGGCTTTTCTTATTCTGTCTACTTGTACCCCCGTTTCTTTTGCGTTTATGGCTACCCTAATTTTCTGTAAAACTTCCTCCCCGGACTCCTCCTGATCGTTCGAAGCGACGGCGACTGAGTGCAGCGTGACCCGCTCCACTGGGCGTTTCCTTGTTTCACCCGCGGTCACGCTTGCATACGTCAGCCGCCGTCGCTCCTGTTTTTCATCCTCTTGATTTTGGACTATCTGTTTAAGTGTCTCGGAATTTAATTCTAGGAGCTTTTTGTGCTCCTCCAGTCTCTCCAGCACAATACTGTTGGAGAGACTGGACGGGCACTCTCCTTTTGGCTTGGGAGTTGAGGGCAGACCGGTAAACGTTATGTTTAACGGTCTGTCCGGACCTCCCTTGCCCTTTCCTTCTTTGGGAGTCCGGGGGTGGTCCACTTCGGCCTCCTTCACCAATGCGAAGAGCCTCTCCGCAGCTTTTTTTACCTCTTCTTTAATCTCATTTTTTGTGTTTCTTGACCTATTCAACTGAAGTTTTATATTAACGACGCAGGCTTTCGCCTCCGCCACTCTCCCCTTTGGCATAGGATTCGCCGGGGGGGTTTCGGGAGCCCCAGGCTGCGCGCTCGCTTTAGGAGCTGCCGCACCACCTTTTTGTGGCTGCGGCTGCTCGCTTAGCGCACGCGAGGGCCCAGCCTGCGGCTCCCGGGCGGCGGGTGAGGCCGATTCTTTCCCTGCGTCGTTTCCTTTCATGGAGGTCCCGCTGAGGCTCTTACGCATTTTCGTTGGTGTTCTGAGGCCGAGCATACTGGGGGTACGGCGACAGTAGGGTTACCGTGTCGCTAATAGGTGTATAGGGCCTATCAGCTATTTCAAGACAACACGAAATAAATTAACAAATAAATTTAGTTGGGAGGTGTAAAATGCCCCCCAACAGTCAACGGCACAAAATAAATACTAATCCTAGATTAAAATTTTGTTGAGGGTGTAAAGAGCCCCCAACAGTCAATCCAATACTATGTACAGTTAAAACTTATCTAAAACTTATTTAAAACTTAAATACTAATCCTAGATTAAAATTTTGTTGAGGGTGTAAAGAGCCCCCAACAGTCAATCCAATACTATGTACAGTTAAAACTTATCAACACTCAATTAAAATTTGCTGGGAGGTGTAAAATGCCCCCAGCAGTCAAAATACAATACAGTAATCAAATAGTTTAAACCTAATTTAAGTTAAAATTGTTGGGAGGTGTAAAGAGCCCCCAACAGTCAGTTCAATATTATAATATGTACAGTTAAAATATTTAAAACCTACTCTAGGTTAAAATTTGTTGGGAGGTGTAAAGGCCCCCCAACGGTCAAGAATAATTTAAAAACCTAATCTAACCTAATCTAAATAAAAATTGTCGAGAAGTGTATATAGCCTCTCAACAGTCAATAATAATGTAAACTAATACAATAGTAGCGTCTAATAGAATAAAACAATGTTAAAAATACAACGTCAACTTCACGTAGAATAGCTTAAATAGCAATTTAGTTTTTAATTCAAACTAATTTTGTAGTCCCACAGGGTGCTATCTTGGCGCCGAAAGATTATCCTTTTATTGCTATTTACGAAACTACTGGGCCGAAAACTTTGAAATTTTTCACAGGTGTTCTTTAAATCAAACTCAATGTTATCACAATTTAAACAATATATGTTATCGATCTATTTAATTTTTTACGATTTTTTGAAAATAGTCAATTTTTTAAAAATGTTATTACTACAGGATTACCGGTGCGCGCTTCTTGTGCCAGGGGTCCTTTTTCTAAGTGTCTCAATGGGCTTCGGGTGACACTTCCAAATTTGGCTGCACACCTGCAGGAACGGAGATGGCCGCCACGTGGTTTTTGTTTTTTTGACGATATCTCCCCCAATTTTAGGGGGAAAAATCCGTTTGATGTGTCCAAGTACAGGACTTGGCGAACCCTTCCAGGATATGATATAAAAATGATGTGTCACCGCTTTCGTTTATCCAGCGCATTCAGTCAAAGATTTGGATTTGCACTTTTTGCACTAATTTGCACTTTTTTGTGTCAAAACACTGTCCGATTTTCCCGGAACTATCACTGTCGGATGCGCGAGATTTTTGCGCAAATTTTGATATAAGGCACGCTATGGTACTCGAACTTTTTACCACTTTTTCAATTTTTTAAAACAATTTTTCGAGCCAGAAGTGACCGCCTCGTGGTGTTCGTCGACGCGTACTGGTTAGGTTAGGTTAGGTTAGGTTAGGTTAGGTTAGGTTAGGTTAGGTTAGGTTAGGTTAGGTTAGGTTAGGTTAGGTTAGGTTAGGTTAGGTTAGGTTAGGTTAGGTTAGGTTAGGTTAGGTTAGGTTAGGTTAGGTTAGGTTAGGTTAGGTTAGGTTAGGTTAGGTTAGGTTAGGTTAGGTTAGGTTAGGTTAGGTTAGGTTAGGTTAGGTTAGGTTAGGTTAGGTTAGGTTAGGTTAGGTTAGGTTAGGTTAGGTTAGGTTAGGTTAGGTTAGGTTAGGTTAGGTTAGGTTAGGTTAGGTTAGGTTAGGTTCCCGTCCTCCGTCAGTGGGCGGAGAGGCGGCACGGGCAGGTGACCTTCCGCCTTGCGCAGGTGCTTTCCGGACACGGCTGTTTCGGGAGGTTCCTGTTCAAGGTGGCAGGTAGAGAGCCCACTGAAGAATGCCATGAGTGCGGCTGCGCTATCGATACAGCGCAGCACACGCTGGCTGAGTGCCCCAGTTGGTCTCAGCAGCGTGCGGCACTCACTTCTGTAGTCGGGGGGGACCTCTCCCTGCCGATCGTGGTTTCGGCCATGGCTGGCAGTGAGAGGTCTTGGCAGGCGATGGTCTCCTTCTGCGAGGACGTGATCTCGCGGAAGGAGGCGGCGGAACGGCTGAGAGAGGACGACGTGGACTCTCAGCCGATCCGTCGCAGACGTGTCGGGCGCAGGCGGCTCGCGCTTCACCACCGCCTACCCCCTTGAGAGTAGCACCTCCGGGCGTTGGATACGAGGATCTGTCCAACACCCAGGAGTTAGGTCCTCGAGCTGGAAGACGCACCCTGTGGTCCTGGTGCGTCTTATGGCGTTCAATTGGGGGGCATCTGATATTGCCCCCGAGTTGGCACCGTCCTAAGGACGGATTCTGCCGGCCTGGTTGCGGTTGTGTGCGCGAGCGAAACCCGTGACCCGGCCACCAGGCGGCGGGAAAGGATATACACCGTGGGGGTTTAGTCAGTAAGAGTCTGACATAACTGCCGCGTCTCCTCGGACGCGGAGTATCCATGAGGATTACCCACGTTAAAAAAAAAAAAAAAAAAAAAAAAAAGGTTAGGTTAGGTTAGGTTAGGTTAGGTTAGGTTAGGTTAGGTTAGGTTCCCGTGTGGGGTTGCTAGTCCCCCATCGTGGCGCGTCTCCCTGGGTGGTGGATAGGGGCACGCCTTCCAGATATGGAAGGTACCGGTTTATCCGGCGTGAACCAAAACTAGCACTGGGGTGGGGCGAGCGCTTCTTAGCGCTGCTCCTGGGGTTGCCGTCCTGCCTTAGCGACAGGACAGCGACTCCAGGGCGGGTAGGCGTGGCTTTCGAGCCTAGAGGAAGAAAACCTCGTTAAAAAATTACGTGAGCGCGGCGGGCTCGCCGGCTTCACGGCCGGTGGGCGCTGGTTTCGGCCACCGTCGGGCAACCCGTAGTCCGCACTGAGCGGGATCGGGGGCTCCTCTCACTGAGCGGGGAGTCGCGAGGAAGACAACCTCTCTAAAAAATAACTCCAATCCCAAGGTCTGGCACCTGCCGATGGGATGTATGGCTGGTGGGGATCCAGTCCCGAGGGTGCCCAACCATGGGGCCGTTACCCCTAAAAATAACAACAAAATGACAGGTCGGATTATTAATATATCTACCCGGGCGGGTCCCCGAGAGGGGGAATCCCGTGGTGCGCCGGAGACGGCGCATCGGCCCCAAGTATACGGGGGGGCCATAATCCGCGATGAGGGAGAGGAGATAGTAGTTGAGGAAGTAGAGGAGGAGAACATGAAGCTGCTGCAGAGCAGGGCCGTTGTCGTGCTGGAGAGGTGCGACACGGCGGTGGCCGGAAGACGGAGCCGTGCTTCGTCTCTCAAGCGAGAGACGTCGGATGGCTCTGCTTCCGACTGCAGTGGGGTGGTGCCCATGGAGAGCTGCAGATCCAGGTCAGGGTCTGAGTCCTCCGTGGCCGCAAGCGTCGCAGGGCGCTTGTGGAGGGGGGCGAAGAGGCCGCGTCTCACGGAGGGCAATACGTTGTCCTCCGATGAAGAGATGCCGGCCTTATCTTCGCCCATTATCCTCGGCAGCGTCAAGCCGTCGAGGAAGGACATTGCGGCCGATAAAAAGGCCAGGAAGGAGGAGCTCCGCACCCAGGCGGAGCAAGACCTTGTAAGGTCCTCCTTAGCGGCGGTATATCGCCGCGAAGCCCACCTCGCCGCTGAACGGGAGCTTGGGTCGTCGACAAACGAGATGTCGGCGGCCCAACTTCAGAGGCGAGTGTTCGACGAAGTGGCGACAATTAAAACTGTCGCCACGAAATCGTCGAACCTGAAGGGTACGCTGGTGCGCACTCTCAAGGACTCTGCGGCGTCTATTATAGATGCCGTGGAGACCTTGGGCTCACGCACAGTCTCGGACGAGACTAAAAAGCTTCAGGCGGTTATTAACCGCCTTGAGGCTGAGAACGCACGGCAGCAGGCCGAAACGGCCAGTCTCCGCAAGGAGCTGGCCTCGCTGAGAGCCGTCGTGGAGCGATCCGCTCCCGCGACGACGAAGGAGGCCGACAACCAGGCAGTGTTGCGGCAAGTCAGGGAAATCCTGAATGCCCACCTCGCTGGCCTGGAGGATAGGCTCCTCCCGGCGAAGAGCCTCAGGCCCCCACTGGCGGCCGACAAGAAGGGGCAGCCCGGGCAGCCGGCATCGTATGCCGATGCTGCTCGCGCCGCTGGCCCTCGGCGAAGCCAAGGGAAGGGAAAATCCACCCAACGGACGCCCGCTGCTGAGCCTGCAAAAAAGGCTGCGGCGGGGAAGCGTCCAGCTGAGCCTAAGGGGAAGGCTCCAGTGGTGGAGAATCCTGCCAGCCCTGCTGCACCCAAAGAGGGGCAGTGGCAGACGGTCGGCAGGAAGAAGAGGGGGAAGAAGGGCAGGAAGGCGGCCGGTCCGCGGCCCCAGCCGCAGCCGAAGAAATCGGCAGCGGCAGGGTCTGCGAAGCCGCCCCTTCCTAAGCTCCGTCCTCCGCGGTCTTCGGCTGTAGTATTAACCCTACGGCCGGAGGCTGAGGAGGGGGGGGCTACCTATGCCCGTGTAATAGCCGAGGCCAGGCAGAAAATAAGTCTGACTGACCTCGGCATAGCGGGCCTGCGGGTCAGAAATGCGGCCACGGGAGGCCGCATCTTTGAACTGCCAGGCGCCGCAAGCGCCGAAAAGGCGGACGCTCTCGCCAATCGGCTGAGAGAAGTTGTAGGGGAGAAGGTGGCCCGAGTCTCCAGGCCCGTAAAGTGCGCGGATATGCGCATAACGGGCCTGGACGATTCCGTCACAAAAGAGGACGTCGCGGCTGCCGTCGCAAAGGTCGGCGGCTGTGACGTCGACCAGGTGCGGGCCGGAGATATCCGGCGCAACGCAGGAGGCCCCGGAACGGTCTGGCTGCGCTGCCCCGTCTCAGCCGCCAAGAAGGTGGTGGACGGTGGCAGATTGTTGGTGGGGTGGGTGTCGGCCCAGGTCAAGGCACTGGGTGAGCGTCCTCAGAGATGCTACCGGTGCCTGGGCTTCGGGCACATGAAGGCCCTCTGCTCGGCGGAGATCGACCGCAGCGACACGTGCTATCGCTGCGGTAAATCTGGCCACAAAGCCCGGGGGTGCTCTGCCGCGCCACACTGCAGCCTCTGTGCTGCAGCGGGTAGACCGGCGGATCACCGCGGGGGTAGCGGCGCGTGCAAGACGCGCAGCGCCTCCAAAAACAAAGGGAAGAAGGGTAGGACTGGCGATGGCCCCCGGGTCTCCTCGCAGTCTGCCCGGCCATCCACGAGCTCCGAGGCTCGTGGGGGGTCCAAGGAGGTTCCCATGGTAGTGGGGTAGTTTTATGGCTCTCCACTTTCTGCAGGCGAACCTCAACCACTGCGCTGGGGCTCAGGACCTATTGGTCCAGAGCATGGCGGAGTGGTCGATCAACGTCGGCGTGGTGGCTGAGCCATACTACGTCCCCTCGGGGGGCGAATGGGTCGGGGATAGGGACGGCCTGGTGGCCATCACGTCCCGATCCGCGACGAGTTCCCCGCCATTCCAGCGTGTCGTGAAGGGCAGGGGATTCGTTGCGGCTTGGGTGGGGGACGTCCTGGTCATCGGGACGTATTTCTCGCCGAACAGGCCCCTCATCGAGTTCGAGCAGTTCCTGCTCGAGGTCGGGGCCCTGATCGGTCGCAGTCGCCCGTGTAGGGTGCTGGTCGCCGGAGATCTCAATGCAAAGTCCACTGCGTGGGGATCCCCGGCGACCGACGCCCGCGGCGCGGCGCTCGAGGATTGGGTGGTCTCGACCGGCCTACAGGTGATGAACCGTGGGTCGGTTCAGACTTGCGTGCGGTGGCAGGGGGGATCGATCGTGGACGTCACGTTCGCCGATCCCACCCTGGCGTGCCGCGTTCGGGGATGGGAGGTTCTGCAGGATGAGGAGACGCTCTCGGATCACCGGTATATCCGGTTCGAGGTCTCCTCCCTCCCGGCCACGATCCGCAGATCGAGCGGGGCCACGTGGGGGTGTGGCCCTCGCTGGGCCCTCAAGAGCCTGGACCGCGAGGCCCTGTTGGAGGCAGCGGAAGTCCAGGCGTGGTTGCCGGCGCCAGCCGGCAACTCGGTAGAGGAGGAAGCCGAGTGGCTCGGCGGGGCCATGTCGCAAGTGTGCGACGCGGCCATGCCGAGAGTCACTCGTCAACCTCTCAGGTGTGCGGTGTACTGGTGGTCTCGCGAGATTGCACTGTTGCGCAAGGCTTGCGTGGCCGCCAGACGCCGGTACGCCCGGAGTCGGAGACGGCGCCAGCGAGACAGGGACGCGGAAGCGCTCCTGTACGTCGCCTATAGGGACGCCGCGTGGGCGCTGAAGGTGGCCATCAGGGCGGCGAAGGAGCTCGCGCAGCAGGAGATGCTGGCGAGCCTCGACGCCGATCCCTGGGGGCGACCTTACAAAATGGTGAGGCGCAAGCTGCGACCGAGGGCCCCGCCGCTGACCGAGTCGCTCCAGCCGGAGCGGCTGGAGTCGGTGGTGGGAGCTCTCTTCCCGAGGAGGGCCGCGGTGGAGCCGCCGAGCATGGCGCCGCCCGCCACCGGTGCTGGGGGTGCGTCATCCGAGGACGCGCCCGCAATCACCGAGGGTGAATTGAGGGCGGCTCTGCTGCGGCTCCGGGCGAAGAACGTCGCGCCGGGTCCTGATGGAGTTCCCGGTCGGGCCTTGGTTCTGGCCCTTGGCCCGCTGGAGACTCGCGTCAGGGCGCTCTTCGACGCCTGTCTGCGGCAGGGCCGGTTTCCAGTCGCATGGAAGACTGGCAAGCTGGTCCTTCTGCAGAAGGAGGGGCGCCCGGCTGACTCACCCTCGGCCTATCGGCCTATAGTGCTTTTAGACGAGGTGAGTAAGCTGTTCGAGCGGGTCATCGCCGCTCGTATCGTAGGGCACCTCGAGCAGGTGGGGCCGGATCTCAGCGACGTACAGTTTGGGTTCCGGCGGGGCAGGTCCACAGTCGACGCGATAGCGCGGGTGAGGGACCTTGCGGAGGATGCGGTCGCCAGCGGCGGGGTGAGCTTGGCGGTGTCTCTAGACATCGCCAACGCGTTCAACACCCTGCCATGGCCGTGCATTGTGGAAGCGCTTCGCTACCACGCGATGCCCGGCTATCTGCGGCGTATCGTAGCGGCTTACCTCTCAGAGAGGGCCGTGAGCTTCCCGGCCGGCGGCCAGTTGGTCCGCTGGGAAGTGTCGTGCGGTGTCCCACAGGGATCGGTCCTCGGACCGCTCCTGTGGAACATCGGCTACGACTGGGTGCTGCGGGGCGGTAATCCGAGGGGCGTCGACGTAACTTGTTACGCAGACGACACCCTCGTTACGGCCAGGGGCCGCACGTTCAGGGAGGCGCGCGTCAGAGCCACTGCTGGGGTGGCCCAAGTAGTGGCGCGCATACGCCGGCTGGGGTTGGAGGTTGCCCTCGAAAAGTCCGAGGCCCTGTGTTTTCACGGGCCGCGGATGGCACCTGCCGCCGGAGCCGACCTAGTGGTCGGAGGGGTTTCCATCGCGGTCAAATCGTCGATGAAGTACTTGGGACTCATCCTCGACGCGCGGTGGAATTTCGAGGAGCACTTCCGGCGCCTGGCCCCCAAACTGATTGGGGCTGCCGGCGCGCTGAGTCGCTTGCTCCCGAACTCGGGTGGGCCCGGAGTGGGCTGCCGTCGACTGTACACCGGGGCGGTGAAGTCGATGGCCCTGTATGGGGCGCCCATATGGGCGGACGATCTGTCCGCTCGTAGTAGGAGACTGCTGCGGAGACCGCAGCGAGTCATGGCGGCCAGAGTGGTCAGAGCCTACCGCTCCATCTCGTGCGAGGCGGCCTGCGCTTTAGCGGGTTGTCCTCCGTGGGATCTGGAGGCGGAGGTGCTGGCTCACGTGTACTGGCAAAGGGTGGAAGTTCGGTCGCTGGGCGACCACCCTTCCCCGGATATGGTGGCTGGATGGCGGCGCTCGGCGCAGACCGAGCTCTACCGCCAGTGGCAGGTCAGACTCGAGTCACCGAGTGCCGGTCTCAGGACCATAGAGGCGATTCGCCCCGTCCTCCGTCAGTGGGCGGAGAGGCGGCACGGGCAGGTGACCTTCCGCCTTGCGCAGGTGCTTTCCGGACACGGCTGTTTCGGGAGGTTCCTGTTCAAGGTGGCAGGTAGAGAGCCCACTGAAGAATGCCATGAGTGCGGCTGCGCTATCGATACAGCGCAGCACACGCTGGCTGAGTGCCCCAGTTGGTCTCAGCAGCGTGCGGCACTCACTTCTGTAGTCGGGGGGGACCTCTCCCTGCCGATCGTGGTTTCGGCCATGGCTGGCAGTGAGAGGTCTTGGCAGGCGATGGTCTCCTTCTGCGAGGACGTGATCTCGCGGAAGGAGGCGGCGGAACGGCTGAGAGAGGACGACGTGGACTCTCAGCCGATCCGTCGCAGACGTGTCGGGCGCAGGCGGCTCGCGCTTCACCACCGCCTACCCCCTTGAGAGTAGCACCTCCGGGCGTTGGATACGAGGATCTGTCCAACACCCAGGAGTTAGGTCCTCGAGCTGGAAGACGCACCCTGTGGTCCTGGTGCGTCTTATGGCGTTCAATTGGGGGGCATCTGATATTGCCCCCGAGTTGGCACCGTCCTAAGGACGGATTCTGCCGGCCTGGTTGCGGTTGTGTGCGCGAGCGAAACCCGTGACCCGGCCACCAGGCGGCGGGAAAGGATATACACCGTGGGGGTTTAGTCAGTAAGAGTCTGACATAACTGCCGCGTCTCCTCGGACGCGGAGTATCCATGAGGATTACCCACGTTAAAAAAAAAAAAAAAAAAAAGGTTAGGTTAGGTTAGGTTAGGTTAGGTTAGGTTAGGTTAGGTTAGGTTAGGTTAGGTTAGGTTAGGTTAGGTTAGGTTAGGTTAGGTTAGGTTAGGTTAGGTTAGGTTAGGTTAGGTTAGGTTAGGTTAGGTTAGGTTAGGTTAGGTTAGGTTAGGTTAGGTTAGGTTAGGTTAGGTTAGGTTAGGTTAGGTTAGGTTAGGTTAGGTTAGGTTAGGTTAGGTTAGGTTAGGTTAGGTTAGGTTAGGTTAGGTTAGGTTAGGTTAGGTTAGGTTAGGTTAGGTTAGGTTAGGTTAGGTTAGGTTAGGTTAGGTTAGGTTAGGTTAGGTTAGGTTAGGTTAGGTTAGGTTAGGTTTTTTTTTTTTTTTTTTTACACGCACCCGTCATCACAGGGCGTTGGCAGGGTGTCCTCTTTCGAGAAAAAGAGCCCTTTTCTTGCTTTATTTTCAGATAATCAATACAATTATGGACAATTACAATTACAATTATGATAAAAACTAAATAAATTACAATTAAAAACAGTCCAAAAGCAATTAAAAACAATTAAATTAATTTAAAAACTACAATAATTCACAACAATAAAGCTATATTTTAAAAAGGTCGATAAATAATTTAAAAACATTAAAATCACTTATTCTATCTTATAAACTAACGAAAGTGTGGCCGAAAAAAGTGCTTCAAAGCTCCAAAGCTCGGAGTACTGAGTTCGCAGGACAGCGAATTTCTCCCGGCTTTTGCGAGCAACAGAACAACCTGATTTATATGATAGTGCCATCTGTATATGCTGACGATATAAGAGGCACTATGCATCTCTATCGGTTGCTCTGTTCCTCGCAATAGCAATTTTCGCTATCCTGCTCGCGTACTCTAGGAACGCATCTCTGCCAGAGGCCTCACCCAGAATTGTGGGTACGGAGCTCCTGCACAGCTTCATCCGCAGTACCTGTTGTAGGTCTTCCCGGGCCGCTTCGTGCTGGGGGCAGTCCATCAGAAGATGCAAGATCGATTCTGATGCACCGCTCCCGCACACGCAACCCGGGTTGTCACTGCGTTTGAATCTGTGCAGGTACTCCGCAAACCCACCATGACCAGTCAAGACCTGAGTGAGCACCATACTGCGGTCTATGTGCTTGACCACACGATGTGCGAACCGCACATCCGGCAAGAAGACCTTCGTGGTGCCCGCAGTCTCTTCGGACGTATACCTCCGGTTCCATTCGTCAAGCGATCCCTCGCGGAGCAGTCGCTTGACAAACGAAACCGGGCATCGGTCATAGTCCGGTTTTCTCCTTAAGCCTAGAGCTGCCTCTTTCGCGAGCTCATCGGCTCTTTCATTTCCCTCCAACCCTGCATGCGCTTTCACCCAGAACAAGGATACTTCCTTGTTCCGGGTGCGACATATCTCCAGATTGTCGATAATGCCTGCTACCAGGGGATGGAGGGATTTGCGCCCGACCACCGACTCAAGGGATGATCTTGAGTCGGTGTATATGCCGATGGAGCTTTCGGGGCGGCTCGTCGCGAGAGAGGCAGCCCTATCTAGGGCAAGGAGCTCAGCCTGGTAGACCGAGCAGTGCGCACCCAACTTTAGCTTGACGGCTTTGGTTTCGGCCTCGTGATTCCATATGGAAAGCGAGGCCCCCACCTTGCCGTCAATTTTACTGCCATCGGTAAAGATGCGCACTGCTTGAGAGTTGTTGTTCTCAAGGTCTTCTCGGTCCACGAGGCTGGTAAACTGCAGGCACGTCCTCTCCGCCGGGTGTGGTCGCCCACAGTACGGCACCCTCACTTCCATCTCCCTGTCCCCGAGTACTCGCTGGGACACTCCCCTCTTGGCCTCGTACAATGCCGAGGCCTCTTGGATCCTAAGATCCAAGGGGAGTATCCCAGCCAGCACCATGGCCGAGTTCAGGGAGACGGTCCGGTACGACTTGGTCATTTTCTGCGCAAAGCCCCTTTGGAGAGCTCCCAAACGCTTCCGCACTCCGAGCTTTGAAGCGGCAGGCGCCCAGGCACAGGCAGCGTACAGGACTATTGGCTCCACCACTGCAGTATAAATAGTCTTTATGATTTGGGGATGGAGGCCCCAGCTTACCCTGGCGGCTCTCGACAGCTGCTTGTAGAGACCTTGAACTCTCATGCAAGTATTACTTACATGAGAGTTGAAGGTTAGCTTGCTGTCGATAGTGAGCCCCAGGATCTTTATTTCGCTGGACAGACCAATGTCGATCCCCCCCATGGTCAGGAGCGGAGAGTCGTACTTTAGCTTGTTGGTTAGCACCATCGCCTTGGTTTTGTGCGGTGCGAACCTCAGCTTATTACGAACTCCCCACTCCCGGACATAGGCGAGAGCGGCATTGGCCCGTCTCGAGACCTCCAGCCCCGTATCGCCGTCGAACACGAGGATAACATCGTCGGCAAAAGCCTGACAATACTCTCCCCGCCCTCCCAGGCCCTGCAGTAGTGGATCCAACAAGAGGTTCCACAGGACGGGACCCCCGATGGAGCCTTGAACACAGCCTTTGGTGGTGTTGCGCATGTGTTCGGCTCCCGCATACCTCACTGTGACCTTTCGCTCGCGAAGATAGCTGTCAATCACCCTGCGGACGTTCACGGGACACTTTTCCTCAGCCAGTCTGACTCTGATGGCCGGCCACCAGGCGCTATCGAAGGCCCCCTCTATGTCCAGCGAAACCACTGTTACAAGTCTCTTCGCTTTGAGATTCTTGTAAACGTGGTCCATCAGGGCGTAGAGGGCGTCTTCGGTGCTTCTCTGGGGCATAAAGCCGTACTGGCGAGTACTGATCCCGGGCAGGATGTGCCATTTGACGCGATTGACAACCATCTTCTCGAAGATCTTGCCCAGAACGGGCAACAAACCGATCGGACGATAAGCCTTGGGGTTGGTGTAGTCCTCCTTTCCGGGTTTTCGGAGGACTATCACGGTGGCCTCCTTCCATATGATCGGAAAGTAACCCAGTTCTAGGCATTTATTGGTCAGAGCGAGGAACGCGCCGGGGTTTAGCGATATGGCACGCTGGCATATGTCGGCGGTAAGACCGTCCGACCCGGGGGCCTTCTTGGGGTTGAAGCTCGAGGCGGCATCGCTCAGTTCGACAGAGGTAAACGGTGGGTCCAAATATTCATTTGGAGTCCACACGTTTACTTGTTCAGCGACGCGCCTCGTACGCTTGTGTTCCGCGTTATCTTCCTCCCCAAGATCCCCGGGGTAGAAAATCCCCGCCAACAGTGCCGCCGATTCGCTGGGGTCATAGGTTTTACCGTTTTGAACGAGTGGGAGATCTTCTCTCCTCACTGCGGTTCTACCTATGACCCTGTATATCCCGTCCCATAGTCCCTCCTTGTCCTGACGCTCACAGAAAGCCTTCCAGCTGGCTATCTGTGCTGCTACAGCATGCGACTCGTAGTTCTCCTTGGCTTGCAGGTACTCACGCACAACCCTGTCGCGACGGACCGGAGCGGCGCAACGAATGCGCCGCTTTTTGGTGTTGACCCCACGTTTCATCGCGGCGAGCTCGTCATTCCACCAAGGTAGACTAAGACGCTCCGTACCCTTCCTGATCGGCATGCTTGCTTCGCATGCCGCCACGACTGTTTTGTTATATGATTCAACACTCTTTTCGAGGTCGACTACGTTGTCGATCTTCTCTATATCACCGATTTTGATGAGATTTGACTCTTGCAACTGGGTGAGCTTCGATTGAAACTCATCCCAGTTTGCCTTTTTAGTGTTGAATCGCCGCGTGGTCCTAGTTACTATTACTTCTCTGTCTTTTTTCAGGTTGATACGGAACGTAATAGTGTTGTGGTCTGAGCTCGTCACGCCGTCATCCACCATCCAGTCAGCCACCAACAGGAGCGCGTCCGGGGAGCACGCCGTAACATCGACGCAACTAGAGTACCGTTTGAGTCCTCTAATCACGTCGAAGGTAGGGACGTTACCCCGATTGAGCACCTGCAAGTCAAGCTCTTCAAGAGCCCCAAAGAATGCCTCCCCTCTGCTGTCCGTTTTCGTGCTGCCCCACCAGGTGTTCCAGGCGTTCGCGTCGCCACCCACCACCACGTAACGGGAGCCCACGCTCGTGACCACTGCCACCAGCTGATCCAGGTATGGCTCCATTGGCTGATCCGGCTCGAAGTAGAACGAGACCGCGCACATCTCCCAGGCACCCGTTCCGATTCTCACCACCACAATATTGTTGGTGGTAAGACCGGAGTCCAGGGTTACGGCCATGTCATCGTCGAACACAACGATTGCGGCTTTGACATGTCCGTCCCCCCGGTTGGCACACTGGAATACGCGCGCGCCCGCGTAGTCTCGCATCGAGCCGGACCTTCCAACATATGGCTCCTGGACCAACGCCAGGGCTACCTTTCTGCTGGTGGCCTCGAGCAAGAGCTCCTGTGTGGCGAGTTGCTTGCGTTGCAAATTCGCCTGGAACACTCGGTAGGACCTCACAGTAGTTCCGGTCTCGCCTAGGGCAACTTTAGCAGTAAGCTACCGTTGCCCTGGCCAAGGCCTCCCACTTACGGCGCACCGTGCACTCCGGAGCGAACGCGTTGTGAGCCGCGTCCAGCCCGGTCTGTGCACAGTTACAGCAAGAGGGTAGGGTTCCTGCCTGCCACTTTGGGCAGTTCACCTTTAGGTGCTCCTCCCCGCAGTGGCTGCACCTCGTTTGGGGCTCCTTGCAGAGGTTAGGTTAGGTTAGGTTAGGTTAGGTTAGGTTAGGTTAGGTTAGGTTAGGTTAGGTTAGGTTAGGTTAGGTTAGGTTAGGTTAGGTTAGGTTAGGTTAGGTTAGGTTAGGTTAGGTTAGGTTAGGTTAGGTTAGGTTAGGTTAGGTTAGGTTAGGTTAGGTTAGGTTAGGTTAGGTTAGGTTAGGTTAGGTTAGGTTAGGTTAGGTTAGGTTAGGTTAGGTTAGGTTAGGTTAGGTTAGGTTAGGTTAGGTTAGGTTAGGTTAGGTTAGGTTAGGTTAGGTTAGGTTAGGTTAGGTTAGGTTAGGTTAGGTTAGGTTAGGTTAGGTTAGGTTAGGTTAGGTTAGGTTAGGTTAGGTTAGGTTAGGTTAGGTTAGGTTAGGTTAGGTTAGGTTAGGTTCCCGTGTGGGGTTGCTAGTCCCCCATCGTGGCGCGTCTCCCTGGGTGGTGGATAGGGGCACGCCTTCCAGATATGGAAGGTACCGGTTTATCCGGCGTGAACCAAAACTAGCACTGGGGTGGGGCGAGCGCTTCTTGGCGCTGCTCCTGGGGTTGCCGTCCTGCCTTAGCGACAGGACAGCGACCCCAGGGCGGGTAGGCGTGGCTTTCGAGCCTAGAGGAAGAAAACCTCGTTAAAAAATTACGTGAGCGCGGCGGGCTCGCCGGCTTCACGGCCGGTGGGCGCTGGTTTCGGCCACCGTCGGGCAACCCGTAGTCCGCACTGAGCGGGATCGGGGGCTCCTCTCACTGAGCGGGGAGTCGCGAGGAAGACAACCTCTCTAAAAAATAACTCCAATCCCAAGGTCTGGCACCTGCCGATGGGATGTATGGCTGGTGGGGATCCAGTCCCGAGGGTGCCCAACCATGGGGCCGTTACCCCTAAAAATAACAACAAAATGACAGGTCGGATTATTAATATATCTACCCGGGCGGGTCCCCGAGAGGGGGAATCCCGTGGTGCGCCGGAGACGGCGCATCGGCCCCAAGTATACGGGGGGGCCATAATCCGCGATGAGGGAGAGGAGGTAGTGGTGGAGGAAGTAGAGGAGGAGAACATGAAGCTGCTGCAGAGCAGGGCCGTTGTCGTGCTGGAGAGGTGCGACACGGCGGTGGCCGGAAGACGGAGCCGTGCTTCGTCTCTCAAGCGAGAGACGTCGGATGGCTCTGCTTCCGACTGCAGTGGGGTGGTGCCCATGGAGAGCTGCAGATCCCGGTCAGGGTCTGAGTCCTCCGTGGCCGCAAGCGTCGCAGGGCGCTTGTGGAGGGGGGCGAAGAGGCCGCGTCTCACGGAGGGCAATACGTTGTCCTCCGATGAAGAGATGCCGGCCTTATCTTCGCCCATTATCCTCGGCAGCGTCAAGCCGTCGAGGAAGGACAGGGCGGCCGATAAAAAGGCCAGGAAGGAGGAGCTCCGCACCCAGGCGGAGCAAGACCTTGTAAGGTCCTCCTTAGCGGCGGTATATCGCCGCGAAGCCCACCTCGCCGCTGAACGGGAGCTTGGGCCGTCGACAAACGAGATGTCGGCGGCCCAACTTCAGAGGCGAGTGTTCGACGAAGTGGCGACCATTAAAACTGTCGCCACGAAATCGTCGAACCTGAAGGGTACGCTGGTGCGCACTCTCAAGGACTCTGCGGCGTCTATTATAGATGTCGTGGAGACCTTGGGCTCACGCACAGTCTCGGACGAGACTAAAAAGCTTCAGGCGGTTATTAACCGCCTTGAGGCTGAGAACGCACGGCAGCAGGCCGAAACGGCCAGTCTCCGCAAGGAGCTGGCCTCGCTGAGAGCCGTCGTGGAGCGATCCGCTCCCGCGACGACGAAGGAGGCCGACAACCAGGCAGTGTTGCGGCAAGTCAGGGAAATCCTGAATGCCCACCTCGCTGGCCTGGAGGATAGGCTCCTCCCGGCGAAGAGCCTCAGGCCCCCACTGGCGGCCGACAAGAAGGGGCAGCCCGGGCAGCCGGCATCGTATGCCGATGCTGCTCGCGCCGCTGGCCCTCGGCGAAGCCAAGGGAAGGGAAAATCCACCCAACGGACGCCCGCTGCCGAGCCTGCAAAAAAGGCTGCGGCAGGGAAGCGTCCAGCTGAGCCTAAGGGGAAGGCTCCAGTGGTGGAGAATCCTGCCGGCCCTGCTGCACCCAAAGAGGGGCAGTGGCAGACGGTCGGCAGGAAGAAGAGGGGGAAGAAGGGCAGGAAGGCGGCCGGTCCGCGGCCCCAGCCGCAGCCGAAGAAATCGGCAGCGGCAGGGTCTGCGAAGCCGCCCCTTCCTAAGCTCCGTCCTCCGCGGTCTTCGGCTGTAGTATTAACCCTACGGCCGGAGGCTGAGGAGGGGGGGGCTACCTATGCCCGTGTAATAGCCGAGGCCAGGCAGAAAATAAGTCTGACTGACCTCGGCATAGCGGGCCTGCGGGTCAGAAATGCGGCCACGGGAGGCCGCATCTTTGAACTGCCAGGCGCCGCAAGCGCCGAAAAGGCGGACGCTCTCGCCAATCGGCTGAGAGAAGTTGTAGGGGAGAAGGTGGCCCGAGTCTCCAGGCCCGTAAAATGCGCGGATATGCGCATAACGGGCCTGGACGATTCCGTCACAAAAGAGGACGTCGCGGCTGCCGTCGCAAAGGTCGGCGGCTGTGACGTCGACCAGGTGCGGGCCGGAGATATCCGGCGCAACGCAGGAGGCCCCGGAACGGTCTGGCTGCGCTGCCCCGTCTCAGCCGCCAAGAAGGTGGTGGACGGTGGCAGATTGTTGGTGGGGTGGGTGTCGGCCCAGGTCAAGGCACTGGGTGAGCGTCCTCAGAGATGCTACCGGTGCCTGGGCTTCGGGCACATGAAGGCCCTCTGCTCGGCGGAGATCGACCGCAGCGACACGTGCTATCGCTGCGGTAAATCTGGCCACAAAGCCCGGGGGTGCTCTGCCGCGCCACACTGCAGCCTCTGTGCTGCAGCGGGTAGACCGGCGGATCACCGCGGGGGTAGCGACGCGTGCAAGACGCGCAGCGCCCCCAAAAACAAAGGGAAGAAGGGAAGGACTGGCGATGGCCCCCGGGTCTCCTCGCAGTCTGCCCGGCCATCCACGAGCTCCGAGGCTCGTGGGGGGTCCAAGGAGGTTCCCATGGTAGTGGGGTAGTTTTATGGCTCTCCACTTTCTGCAGGCGAACCTCAACCACTGCGCTGGGGCTCAGGACCTATTGGTCCAGAGCATGGCGGAGTGGTCGATCAACGTCGGCGTGGTGGCTGAGCCATACTACGTCCCCTCGGGGGGCGAATGGGTCGGGGATAGGGACGGCCTGGTGGCCATCACGTCCCGATCCGCGACGAGTTCCCCGCCATTCCAGCGTGTCGTGAAGGGCAGGGGATTCGTTGCGGCTTGGGTGGGGGACGTCCTGGTCATCGGGACGTATTTCTCGCCGAACAGGCCCCTCATGGAGTTCGAGCAGTTCCTGCTCGAGGTCGGGGCCCTGATCGGTCGCAGTCGCCCGTGTAGGGTGCTAGTCGCCGGAGATCTCAATGCAAAGTCTACTGCGTGGGGATCCCCGGCGACCGACGCCCGCGGCGCGGCGCTCGAGGATTGGGTGGTCTCGACCGGCCTACAGGTGATGAACCGTGGGTCGGTTCAGACTTGCGTGCGGTGGCAGGGGGGATCGATCGTGGACGTCACGTTCGCCGATCCCACCCTGGCATGCCGCGTTCGGGGATGGGAGGTTCTGCAGGATGAGGAGACGCTCTCGGATCACCGGTATATCCGGTTCGAGGTCTCCTCCCTCCCGGCCACGATCCGCAGATCGAGCGGGGCCACGCGGGGGTGTGGCCCTCGCTGGGCCCTCAAGAGCCTGGACCGCGACGCCCTGTTGGAGGCAGCGGAAGTTCAGGCGTGGTTGCCGGCGCCAGCCGGCAACTCGGTAGAGGAGGAAGCCGAGTGGCTCGGCGGGGCCATGTCGCAAGTGTGCGACGCGGCCATGCCGAGAGTCACTCGTCAACCTCTCAGGTGTGCGGTGTACTGGTGGTCTCGCGAGATTGCACTGTTGCGCAAGGCTTGCGTGGCCGCCAGACGCCGGTACGCCAGGAGTCGGAGACGGCGCCAGCGAGACAGGGACGCGGAAGCGCTCCTGTACGTCGCCTATAGGGACGCCGCGTGGGCGCTGAAGGTGGCCATCAGGGCGGCGAAGGAGCTCGCGCAGCAGGAGATGCTGGCGAGCCTCGACGCCGATCCCTGGGGGCGACCTTACAAAATGGTGAGGCGCAAGCTGCGACCGAGGGCCCCGCCGCTGACCGAGTCGCTCCAGCCGGAGCGGCTGGAGTCGGTGGTGGGAGCTCTCTTCCCGAGGAGGGCCGCGGTGGAGCCGCCGAGCATGGCGCCGCCCGCCACCGGTGCTGGGGGTGCGTCGTCCGAGGACGCGCCCGCAATCACCGAGGGTGAATTGAGGGCGGCTCTGCTGCGGCTCCGGGCGAAGAACGTCGCGCCGGGCCCTGATGGAGTTCCCGGTCGGGCCTTGGTTCTGGCCCTGGGCCCGCTGGAGACTCGCGTCAGGGCGCTCTTCGACGCCTGTCTGCGGCAGGGCCGGTTTCCAGTCGCATGGAAGACTGGCAAGCTGGTCCTTCTGCAGAAGGAGGGGCGCCCGGCTGACTCACCCTCGGCCTATCGGCCTATAGTGCTTTTAGACGAGGTGAGTAAGCTGTTCGAGCGGGTCATCGCCGCTCGTATCGTAGGGCACCTCGAGCAGGTGGGGCCGGATCTCAGCGACGTACAGTTTGGGTTCCGGCGGGGCAGGTCCACAGTCGACGCGATAGCGCGGGTGAGGGACCTTGCGGAGGATGCGGTCGCCAGCGGCGGGGTGAGCTTGGCGGTGTCTCTAGACATCGCCAACGCGTTCAACACCCTGCCATGGCCGTGCATTGTGGAAGCGCTTCGCTACCACGCGATGCCCGGCTATCTGCGGCGTATCGTAGCGGCTTACCTCTCAGAGAGGGCCGTGAGCTTCCCGGCCGGCGGCCAGTTGGTCCGCTGGGAAGTGTCGTGCGGTGTCCCACAGGGATCGGTCCTCGGACCGCTCCTGTGGAACATCGGCTACGACTGGGTGCTGCGGGGCGGTAATCCGAGGGGCGTCGACGTAACTTGTTACGCAGACGACACCCTCGTTACGGCCAGGGGCTGCACGTTCAGGGAGGCGCGCGTCAGAGCCACTGCTGGGGTGGCCCAAGTAGTGGCGCGCATACGCCGACTGGGGTTGGAGGTTGCCCTCGAAAAGTCCGAGGCCCTGTGTTTTCACGGGCCGCGGATGGCACCTGCCGCCGGAGCCGACCTAGTGGTCGGAGGGGTTTCCATCGCGATCAAGTCGTCGATGAAGTACTTGGGACTCATCCTCGACGCGCGGTGGAAATTCGAGGAGCACTTCCGGCGCCTGGCCCCC
Source organism: Lasiommata megera (assembly GCA_928268935.1). Classification (NCBI taxonomy): domain Eukaryota; kingdom Metazoa; phylum Arthropoda; class Insecta; order Lepidoptera; family Nymphalidae; genus Lasiommata; species Lasiommata megera. The sequence goes on along the minus strand of OV743329.1, from coordinate 4,269 downwards.
AAACTGATCGGGGCTGCCGGCGCGCTGAGTCGCTTGCTCCCGAACTCGGGTGGGCCCGGAGTGGGCTGCCGTCGACTGTACACCGGGGCGGTGAAGTCGATGGCCCTGTATGGGGCACCCATATGGGCGGACGATCTGTCCGCTCGTAGTAGGAGACTGCTGCGGAGACCGCAGCGAGTCATGGCGGCCAGAGTGGTCAGAGCCTACCGCTCCATCTCGTGCGAGGCGGCCTGCGCTTTAGCGGGTTGTCCTCCGTGGGACCTGGAGGCGGAGGTGCTGGCTCACGTGTACTGGCAAAGGGTGGAAGTTCGGTCGCTGGGCGACCACCCTTCCCCGGAGATGGTGGCTGGATGGCGGCGCTCGGCGCAGACCGAGCTCTACCGCCAGTGGCAGGGCAGACTCGAGTCACCGAGTGCCGGTCTCAGGACCATAGAGGCGATTCGCCCCGTCCTCCGTCAGTGGGCGGAGAGGCGGCACGGGCAGGTGACCTTCCGCCTTGCGCAGGTGCTTTCCGGACACGGCTGTTTCGGGAGGTTCCTGTTCAAGGTGGCAGGTAGAGAGCCCACTGAAGAATGCCATGAGTGCGGCTGCGCTATCGATACAGCGCAGCACACGCTGGCTGAGTGCCCCAGTTGGTCTCAGCAGCGTGCGGCACTCACTTCTGTAGTCGGGGGGGACCTCTCCCTGCCGATCGTGGTTTCGGCCATGGCTGGCAGTGAGAGGTCTTGGCAGGCGATGGTCTCCTTCTGCGAGGACGTGATCTCGCGGAAGGAGGCGGCGGAACGGCTGAGAGAGGACGACGTGGACTCTCAGCCGATCCGTCGCAGACGTGTCGGGCGCAGGCGGCTCGCACTTCACCACCGCCTACCCCCTTGAGAGTAGCACCTCCGGGCGTTGGATACGAGGATCTGTCCAACACCCAGGAGTTAGGTCCTCGAGCTGGAAGACGCACCCTGTGGTCCTGGTGCGTCTTATGGCGTTCAATTGGGGGGCATCTGATATTGCCCCCGAGTTGGCACCGTCCTACGGACGGACTCTGCCGGCCTGGTTGCGGTTGTGTGCGCGAGCGAAACCCGTGACCCGGCCACCAGGCGGCGGGAAAGGATATACACCGTGGGGGTTTAGTCAGTAAGAGTCTGACATAACTGCCGCGTCTCCTCGGACGCGGAGTATCCATGAGGATTACCCACGTTAAAAAAAAAAAAAAAAAAAAAAAGGTTAGGTTAGGTTAGGTTAGGTTAGGTTAGGTTAGGTTAGGTTAGGTTTTTTTTTTTTTTTTTTTTACACGCACCCGTCATCACAGGGCGTTAGCAGGGTGTCCTCTTTCGAGAAAAAGAGACCTTGTTTGCCTTTATTTAAGATAAAATCAATACAATAGAACAATTAACACAAAATAAACAATTAAATTAATTTAAAACTACAATAAAATTACAATTTAAAACTGGATAAAATACAATTAAAAATTTATACAAAATTACCATAACACACATAAGCAAATTTTTTACAAGGTCTAATAATTAATTAAAAACATTAAAATCACTTATGGCTAACTTATAAACTAACGAAGGTGTGGTCGATAAAGTGCTTCAGAGCTCCAAAGCTCGGAGTACGGAGTTCGCAGGACAGCGAATTTCTCCCGGCTTTTGCGAGCAACAGAACAACCTGACTTATATGATAGTGCCATCTGTATATGCTGACGATATAAGAGGCACTATGCATCTCTATCGGTTGTTCTGTTCCTCGCAATAGCAATTTTCGCTATCCTGCTCGCGTACTCTAGGAACGCATCTCTGCCAGAGGCCTCACCCAGAATTGTGGGCACGGAGCTCCTGCACAGCTTCATCCGCAGTACCTGTTGTAGGTCTTCCCGGGCCGCTTCGTGCTGGGGGCAGTCCATCAGAAGATGCAAGATCGATTCTGATGCACCGCTCCCGCACACGCAACCCGGGTTGTCACTGCGTTTGAATCTGTGCAGGTACTCCGCAAACCCACCATGACCAGTCAAGACCTGAGTGAGCACCATACTGCGGTCTATGTGCTTGACCACACGATGTGCGAACCGCACGTCCGGCAAGAAGACCTTCGTGGTGCCCGCAGTCTCTTCGGACGTATACCTCCGGTTCCATTCGTCAAGCGACCCCTCGCGGAGTAGTCGCTTGACAAACGAAACCGGGCATCGGTCATAGTCCGGTTTTCTCTTTAAGCCCAGAGCTGCCTCTTTCGCGAGCTCATCGGCTCTTTCATTTCCCTCCAACCCTGCATGCGCTTTCACCCAGAACAAGGATACTTCCTTGTTCCGGGTGCGACATATCTCCAGATTGTCGATAATGCCTGCTACCAGGGGATGGAGGGATTTGCGCCCGACCACCGACTCAAGGGATGATCTTGAGTCGGTGTATATGCCGATGGAGCTTTCGGGGCGGCTCGTCGCGAGAGAGGCAGCCCTATCTAGGGCAAGGAGCACAGCCTGGTAGACCGAGCAGTGCGCACCCAACTTTAGCTTGACGGCTTTGGTTTCGGCCTCGTGATTCCATATGGAAAGCGAGGCCCCCACCTTGCCGTCAATTTTACTGCCATCGGTAAAGATGCGCACTGCTTGAGTGTTGTTGTTCTCAAGGTCTTCTCGGTCCACCAGGCTGGTAAACTGCAGGCACGTCCTCTCTGCCGGGTGTGGTCGCCCACAGTACGGCACCCTCACTTCCATCTCCCTGTCCCCGAGTACTCGCCGGGACACTCCCCTCTTGGCCTCGTACAATGCCGAGGCCTCTTGGATCCTAAGATCCAAGGGGAGTATCCCAGCCAGCACCATGGCCGAGTTCAGGGAGACGGTCCGGTACGACTTGGTCATTTTCTGCGCAAAGCCCCTTTGGAGAGCTCCCAAACGCTTCCGCACTCCGAGCTTTGAAGCGGCAGGCGCCCAGGCACAGGCAGCGTACAGGACTATCGGCTCCACCACTGCAGTATAAATTGTCTTTATGATTTGGGGATGGAGGCCCCAGCTTACCCTGGCGGCTCTCGACAGCTGCTTATAGAGACCTTGAACTCTCATGTAAGTATTACTTACATGAGAGTTGAAGGTTAGCTTGCTGTCGATAGTGAGCCCCAGGATCTTTATTTCGCTGGACAGACCAATGTCGATCCCCCCCATGGTCAGGAGCGGAGAGTCGTACTTTAGCTTATTGGTTAGCACCATCGCCTTGGTTTTGTGCGGTGCGAACCTCAGCTTATTACGAACTCCCCACTCCCGGACATAGGCGAGAGCGGCATTGGCCCGTCTCGAGACCTCCAACCCCGTATCGCCGTCGAAGACGAGGATAACATCGTCGGCAAAAGCCTGACAATACTCTCCCCGCCCTCCCAGGCCCTGCAGTAGTGGATCCAATAAGAGGTTCCACAGAACGGGACCCCCGATGGAGCCTTGAACACAGCCTTTGGTGGTGTTGCGCATGTGTTCGGCTCCCGCATACCTCACTGTGACCTTTCGCTCGCGAAGATAGCTGTCAATCACCCTGCGGACGTTCACGGGACACTTTTCCTCAGCCAGTCTGACTCTGATGGCCGGCCACCAGGCGCTATCGAAGGCCCCCTCTATGTCCAGCGAAACCACGGTTACAAGTCTCTTCGCTTTGAGATTCTTGTAAACGTGGTCCATCAAGGCGTAGAGGGCGTCTTCGGTGCTTCTCTGGGGCATAAAGCCGTACTGGCGAGTACTGATCCCGGGCAGGATGTGCCATTTGACGCGATTGACAACCATCTTCTCGAAGATCTTGCCCAGAACGGGCAACAAACGGTTAGGTTAGGTTAGGTTAGGTTAGGTTAGGTTAGGTTAGGTTAGGTTAGGTTAGGTTAGGTTAGGTTAGGTTAGGTTAGGTTAGGTTAGGTTAGGTTAGGTTAGGTTAGGTTAGGTTAGGTTAGGTTAGGTTAGGTTAGGTTAGGTTAGGTTAGGTTAGGTTAGGTTAGGTTAGGTTAGGTTAGGTTAGGTTAGGTTAGGTTAGGTTAGGTTAGGTTAGGTTAGGTTAGGTTAGGTTAGGTTAGGTTAGGTTAGGTTAGGTTAGGTTAGGTTAGGTTAGGTTAGGTTAGGTTAGGTTAGGTTAGGTTAGGTTAGGTTAGGTTAGGTTAGGTTAGGTTAGGTTAGGTTAGGTTAGGTTAGGTTAGGTTAGGTTAGGTTAGGTTAGGTTAGGTTAGGTTAGGTTAGGTTAGGTTAGGTTAGGTTAGGTTAGGTTAGGTTAGGTTAGGTTAGGTTAGGTTAGGTCAGGTTAGGTTAGGTTA